>OY998165.1:70386174-71631697 GCA_963921995.1 Oxystoma pomonae
CTAAATGTTGGATAACTTGTAAAGCCGGGAATTGAACATGTGATTTCAAGGTTAAAAATTTTAAAATTTAATAAATATTGGGATCGTTATGAACAAGCGCGTCGAAAATATCGATAAAAGATTGAAAATCCGCAATATCACCGTTGAAAGTTGGTAGGTTGACATACAATTTTGGATTATAATGATAAATAGAATTCGGTTGAGAGGTAATTGAAAAAAGCAAGCTTTGCAATGATAATACATCAGGTCAAATAATTTTCGAGCATTGTCCTCTCTGTCAAAAGCGGTGTCGTCTCCAGAAATCAAAACAATAACAGAATTGTGATGTTCATAAAATTCCTTATGAATTTTTTCAAGATTGTAGTACATGTATCTAAAAATGCCTACGTAATCTTCATCCCCGGCTTTGATCTTATTAGCAACTTCATGAAAATCTTTCAGTTTTTTATATTTACTCTGGCGTAAAGTCTTATATTTATTAAGTTTTTCCGTCATTGTTTACCAAAAAATAAAGAATGAAATAACCCAAGAAATAATAATAGGTATTTTATTATTGAATCGAAATTGAAAACAAAATTGTTAAAACTTTCGACAAAATATATTTTTTTAAATATCGTGTACGGAAAGCCCAAATCAAAAACAACAAAAAGTGTAGAAAAAACTGTATAATGCAGCGCGGCAATCACCCGTATTTAAAATTAGATCGTAATAAATTTAAGTCCAAAATTATTTAATATTATTTGATATAGAATATTAGTTTCTTTATTTTATATTTTAGAAAATCAAACGTAAAGTAGATTTAACTTGATTTGAAGCTAAATTGATAAATCTCCTAACTATTTGGAAAAGTAATTAATTAAATTGATAAAAATTGATCGAACATACTGTGATGTCCCGGATAAAAATTAATTCATAAAATTTTTGAGATTTAAAGCACAAAATAAAAATAATCATTTCCAAAAAGGCAACAAACTAATTTTAAAAATTTAACTTACAGGAAATTTCACTGCACTGCACTAGCATTTTACTTTAAAGTTCACTTCACGAATTCAAACTGAAACCAAAAGTAAAAAATAAAACATCGTCCCAAGAAAAGTCTAAAATACTTTTAAACTAATTTAGTTTGCCAACCAATTAAGATTCTTCCTTAAATAAACTACTCAATTTCACTTAAGATACTAAAATGTAAGTCATTTTCACACCTGCTTTATTTATTGTTAAAATATAAACAAGGATAAAGAATCACTACCAACTTAGAAGACTACCGTTTCTTTACAAAATGAATATTTATTTTACACCCGTTCTACTTTGTGACTAATCAAGTCGAGTCAAAAAATCGACCCGTTTAGGACCCCAATACGGTTTTATTCTGCTACTGTTTAGGATAGAGAGAGACAGAGATAATTGAACTGAACGAATTATTATTTTTTGAATTACCAAAATTATATAGAAAAATACAGAAATTTAAAAATTAGCACACGACACTACACCATCTCGCGATCCCAGAAAACAAAACTAGGACAAAAAGTGGGAAAAAGCCCGGTGAAAATCCATATAAAAAGACCCCTCAAAGTCAGTAAAAGACAGCTCAGAAAAATCTTCGAAAAGTTTTAATAATCAGTGAAAAATGGAAAAAAGTAAAAATTTTTAAAAATAGTGAAATTAAAAAGTACCAGTCAGAATACTAACCAGTTAGGTAATTTTTTTGAAAATATTTTAGTGGTGACGTTATTATGTCGGAAGGATTTTTCAAATAAGGTACATGTATTATTATTGACTATTATTTTTCTTATTAAAACAAGTATAATCTGCCAAATTAAAAATTGTGGTTACTCTTCAAATGTTGTGCAATGTTTTTTTTTTCTTTTTGAAGTACATTTGAATATTTTATTTTTTTTTAACTATAATAATTATAAACGGGAATGTGTGTTGACTCTTCTTAGGCGATATTGTAACGAATAAAAACATGAACCATTTGTAGATTATATCCAGTGTCGTTATTTATCTATGGTCTTCTTAAAGAAGGAAATTTTGGCCATAAAAATTCCAGGCAAGGTCGCTTAGAAAGATGTTTATATTTACGGACAACCACTCAATATGCCTTTAAAAATTTAAATCTTTTGAAGACTATAGTGCACAACTAAAACTCCGAACCCATAGTAAAATAAGGAAAGAATAAATTACAAATTATTGTGGCACCTCTCAATAAGGCCAATCTGAAACGATAATTCGACAAGTATTTAAAATTTAGAGATTTGCGAGGAAGAATAAAAAGAGTTAGAAAGAATAGAGAGAGGAGAATCACAATACCAAAAAAATTTTGAACTAAAACACAGTATTTTTAAAAGAAAAAATAGTTCAAATCCGGCTTGTCCAATAGCCAAAAAATGGGCTATACTCTGCTTTACCCAATAAATGTTGTTATCCTTCAATAGCTTCTTTGTTAGAGAAGAAATGAACTCGCAATAAAATACAAGTAACGGCCTTTAAACCCCCTTACCTTAGACGTCTCCTTGGATGTAGGGGAGCGCTCCCTTGTCTGCTTTTAGGCACTGGGTTGGAACCATCAAAACACTTTTTGGAATAATTGCGTTGTCTGGAAGATAAATCGATGGTTTTGTTTTTATTAGTAGTAGTATTAGTAGCTGCTTAGGAAGGTTTAAAGGTATTAAATTGAAATAAACCAGGGCTATTAAAGAATTGATCAATTATTTGAATTGAAATTACTTACTAAAATTGAGTGTAGGTTTTGTAAAACGTTAAAATTAATTAATTGTAGAAGAAAAAATAATATATAATAATTTGGATGATACACACAAAATGGTGTGGACGGACCAGTGATACTTTTTTTAACTTCAGCAATTTGGTTCAAAATAAAAAATTACTTTATACCTTTTACCTTATATAGCGTAAACAGACATAACATTTTGTTTGAATTGGTGGTAATTGTGTGTATATTTTACCCCTTTTTACTATCAGTGGTTCCCAAAGTGTGCGCCGCGAGAAGAAACCAGGGCCACGCCAGGCGCTCCTTATAAGGTAGAATTTGAGTTACGATTGGCAACGGCGGCTATTAATTGAGCCTCGAGCCCGAGAGAGCAGAGCAAGTTTCTAGAATTTCCAGAAACCCGTACTCGACCTGCGCGTCGCTCGACGAGAATTTTTGCGAGCGCTCTTTGACAATATTTAAGTCGCCATAGTAAGCTTTGCTAGGTTAGTTTACCGTAAGAGGAATTGTAAGCGGTTGAACTGTTATGATAAATAGAAGTAGTAATAGAGAGTTTTAGTAGTGATACAAAGTGATTTACGAACTCAGGATACATAAACGTTCCAATATCGGATCGGTTGCTTCGTTTTTCCGTAAAAAGTTAGTCACAAGATGGAAAGATTTTTTTTAAATAGATATAGATAGATCGAGACAGAGTGATCAAGCATCGACAAGTCACAGAGGAGTAAAAAGAGGGAAACATCGCAAATACGATGGCTATTTAAACTTTGGTTTTACTTTAGTAGAAGTAAATTATGGGGAAAGACCGCAGTATGTGCTCTGTTTGAAAATTCTAGTGGTCAAAAATATGCTCCCAAGTAAGCTAAAACGACATCTCGAAACCATTCATCCTACGATGGTTGGAAAGTCACTCGAATTTTTCACAAGAAAGTTGCAGAATGTACAAAAACAAAAGAACGTGTTTACTCAACAAACTTCAGTACCTAGCAACGCACTTCTATCTTCTTTCAAAGTAGTATACAGGGTGGCGAAGTGCAAGCAACCTCACACCATCGCAGAAGAACTTATTTTACTGGCTGATATCGACGGGGTTAACATTATGATAGGACAATCGGCGGGAAAACTAATTTCAAAGGTATCTAACAACACTATTAGTTGAAGAAGAAAGAAGAAAGGCAAGGAATTTGGTCTGCAACTTGATGAGGCTACTGACAGTAATAAAGATTTTTTACGTACGCTTCCTGGATGATAATATTATGTTGAAGACCTTCTTTTCTGCAAAAGTATCGATGAAAGCGGAAAGGCTCAGGACTTGTTTCAAATTCTTGACAAGTTTATACCAGAGAATAATTTAGATTGAAAGAAGTGTATTGGAGTTTGTACTGATGGCGCTCGATCAATGTCTGGCCATTATGGTAGATTACAAGCACTTACTCGCAGTAAAGCACTGTATGCCATGTGGACCCATTGCATCATTCATAGGGAAGCACTTGCATCGAAGTCGTTGGGCTGTGAATTGAAGTTGGTTACATAAAAACTAGGCCGCTAAAAATCAGACTATTCAAAATTCTTTATATGGACATGGGAACTGAACATACTTTGCTGCTATGTTACTCCAGTGCACGATGGCTTTCACGTGGAAACGTCTTATCCCGTACATTCACATTTTCCTGGAAGAGGAAGGTCATGCAACTCCAGATACTTTAAGGATCCCGACTTTTTGTTAAAACTGGCATATTTGTGCGATATATTTGAAAAACTAAATGCCTTAAATCTGTCTCTCCAAGGCAATAACAGCATATCTTGAAACTATCAGAAAAAATTGCGGCATTTGGGAAAAAACTGCAGTTGTGAATAAGAAAAATTATTGAAGATGACGGTCAAGATTGTTTTCAGGGCTTGCTGTCCCTTTTCACCGAACACCTTTCGAAACTCTCGGAATGGTTTGCAAAATACTTTACAGAAGAAAATGTCGAAAAATTTGCATGGATTCAAGATCCTTTCCATGCACAATCTCCACCAGAATTCACTTCACTAGAAGAAGATACTCTGATTGAACTGTCTTGCGACAACAGCCTAAAATCAAAATTCGCTTCTTCTGATTTGGTGGAGTTTTGGGCATCCGTCAAAAATGAATATCCGGCTCTAAGTTTAAAAGCTTTGAGGATTCTAATCCCCTTTGCAACATCCTATTATGTAGCTGTGATAAAGAGCAAATATCGTTTAAAGATCAACGTGGAGCAAGAAATGAGAGTGGCAATGTCAAGCCTTATTCCCCGCTTTGAAAAAATGTGTGCAGATCACCAACCTCACCCATCACACTGATTTTTTTTTCCTTCAATAATAATGTATTCTTGTGTGTTAATTTAATAATAAACCTATGTGAGCGTTAGATTGGAGTTTTTTTCACTCATGTGTTTTGTAACTAGTGCCTATGTATTTACAATGGCGTTAAATAAACCGTTGTACAACGCTTGCGCTTTGCTACTATATAGTAGGCAAGTTGCTGTTAGCCTTCTAATCGATTAAGTGCTTTTTGAGATATCCGTGAAAAAAAATAATTATGAAACTGACCCTTCCCTGATTTATGAAATAAAACACTTATATACTTACTATACTCCTTAGTCTGTTCCTTTTCTTTTGTTTTCAATCTCACAAGGATTGTTTGATGAAATTTTGATATTTATTTGTCTTGATTAGGGTGTTCTAGTTATTACCAGAATGAAGAATAAATAAGTAACTAAATAAGAACTTTGGGCTGGGATTGTACCAAACCTGGACGACCTTCTTCAAAAGAGAGTGGGAGAGAAATAGGAACACAAGTTTTTGTCATTTTCAGATTTAATGACGAACAGAAAAAAACAGATTTTGGACTAGTCTCCTACAACTCAAACCCTCATCCAATGCCGGCAATACCGTTCAATAACTTAACATGAATATCATGCAAAAATTAAGTTGTATTAAAGTTACCGATTTATGAGCTCATATACCGTGTACAAATTGTAATACCTATATTCGTTACCTTAAAGTTCCTAAATTAATTTCAAAATAAATGATCTTGGCTTGTACATGTTTCTACTACCGCTATCACCGAATGGATAACACAAGTAAAGAAAAATATGAAAAAAAAGTATACCTTTTTTTTAAAAAGAATAAATAGTCAAAATCTTGGCGATGTCAAACAAGTCAGTGGCACTCTGCCCAGCTAACCCCAGTCTAACCAACCGAACTATGCTACGTCTGTACGAGCAAACTCTCAGCAACACATGTCAGCTGGACAGTCTAGAGCATCAGACCGAGTCACCCTGAAGTGCTAGACACTGTCATGTGCTAACAAAGAAATTTTTAAAAGGGAATGTCCGACACCATATAAAAGTAAACTCATTATAACAACCTGACCCCCCAGATTGCCACTCTGCAATGTGAGGCCGAAACAACGAGTCAGCCTTAACCCCACATTTTAGCCCGACAATCCGAAGCGACAGGGTTGTCACATGTGAATCTCTACACTATGTCAAAACGAAATTAAGGCAAAACCGATGGTTATCTGTCAGCCATGTCATAAAATTAAGAAAGAAAAACAATACTAAATTTCAGCCCTAATTGAAAAAGTCATTTCGCAGCTTGGCAGTTGTTGCTCCATACTAACTGTAATGAAGATTTATACTTAATTGGAACCCAAAAAAAAGTTACGACTATCATCCGTCAATATGACCAAGAAAAAAAAATACTTTTTTTTTAAAGGAATAAAATGTTTAAAATGTAAATCTCAAACCGGTAACCTGGGACTGGTGTTGTTGCACTGGTAGGTACCTATATGTTATGTAGGAAAAATGGAAAGATGTTGGAGAAAATCTCTGCATACGGCCCCACAACTCTTCAACTACCTCTCGCCCAAAAACCCTAGAATAAAGGAAATAACACTCCTTACTATTCCAGAAAACAAAATAAACTACCTCAATTGCAACACTTTATCGGACAAGAATGAATAGGACGCTTACCTCGTACGAGGGTTTTTAGGCACATTTGTCTCCAGAGGACATCTCGGACATTTTCGGTGGCCGGTGTGGACACCATGTGGGAACTAGGAATCCATCACCTCTTGTTCAAACAGTAGCCCCTATGGCCAGGAGAAAGCAAAGCATCAAATTGAGTCTCAAAAAAACGTGCGAAAAACCCAAAAAAAACAGAATATATTTTTAAAATTTACCAAATTGGAAGACCGAATTCTATTATCAAAAGTCCACTTACCAAGATAGAAATTCTGCTGAAGCTGCTGGAGTTAATCGAGTGTCCGCCTCCAGATAGACGGTGGCGACACGTGTGCGAGTGGCAATTCTTTTATCCCAATAGGTGCGGAGCTTCGTTCCCAATAAAGCTACTTAAACAATAAGAAGCTACCGCAAATTGGCCCTGGTTTGATCCCTATTACTTAGGGTAAAAATCCTCAACGGATTTTAGAAAAATTGGAACAAGGCCCAATTTGCCACTTTCGCACACGGAACACTCGATTGCACTAAAGCATGGTTTTTGCGTATTCCTTTTTAAAACCTTACCGGAAATACGTCACTAGAAAAACCCCTTCTTTAAAAATCCAAAACACAATCCAAAAATATAATAAAAACCTAACCCGGAAAGCATAACAACACACTGCTGCCAATCCTATAAATTAAAAATCTTTACACTCGGAAATCCAGTAATCTTCTCAAATACCAGTGTTAAAACGACAGCCAGTAGAATAAAAGTCAATATTGGGGGATGAGGAGGAAAATGAGTTTAAACAGGACAAGCTTGTTCAACCCCGGGTTATTGATGTCAGACGTCACTCCTGTTAACCGTCAGCAACGTGCCAGTAAAAAGTCGAAATAACAAGTGGGCAAACATAACAGTAGAGAGGTTCTGTTTACGACAGCCCTACGGCTTCTATGATTTTATCGCATTTCTATTAGAAACACGGCTATTTTTAATTAAGCTATGCTTCGAAGTAATGAAACATGACTAATCTTCGTGGGCCGGCTTCAGGTCCTTAGCATGCCAAGTACCTGAAAGTATCTTCCCTTCCAATTTACGCAGAACAAAAGTCCACGGAGAAACCTTGTCGTGGACGATATACGGCCCTACATAAGGAGGTGCCAACTTGTAAGTGAAAAATTTGGTGGCATCGTATTGAACGTAGTTTTTTTTCTAGACTTTCTGCCCAATCTGGTACTCTTCCGAACGCTTCCTTAAGTTGTACTTAGCCACACTCTTTTGACCGGCTACTTCGAGACGTTTTGTAGCCTCTACAAACATGTTACGAAAAATTAAGTTCCTGGTAATACCAGCAGTTTGGGTACCATCTTCGACGCCCAAAAGTTCTTCGTTACGATAATCGTCACCAGATAAACACATGTTTCTTCCGAAATTCATGAAGTAGGGAGTAAATTTTGTCGTTTTGTGTACGGCGGCCCGAGTTGCGCAAGCCAAGCGATGTATCTCCCGATCCCATACTCGTTGGTTATCCTTAACATACATTCTAATCATAGTCTTAACCTGTCGATTTTGTCTCTCCGTGGAATTGGCCCTGGGATGGTAGTAAGCGTCATAACCCAGCTTACACTGGTATTTTTCAGCTAACTTTCGGAAGTCACCACCTGTAAATTGTTTCCCATTATCCAGAACAATCTTTCCAGGAACCCCAAATACCATAAACACTTGTTTCTCCATCCTGTTAACAACCATCTTCATGGACATAGATCTAAGTGGAAAAACTAAAGTAAACTTACTAAGATTATCATAAACGACTAAAAGTGCCGTATTACCCTTGTGGCTTCGGGGTAAAGGACCCACTAGATCGACGTTCATAATCTCTCAAGGTCAACTGGCCTTCTCGTTGGGAATCATGTGGTCTCTTACCCCATGAGGATCAACTTTATGAGCAGCACAAGTGCTACAACGCCTAACATAGGCTGCAATGTCTTGGCGCATTTTCGGCCAGTAATACTTTTCTGCAAGACGACCATAGGTTTTATATACACCCAAGTGACCCGCCGTTGGAGGATCATGGGCTGCTATGATAGCTTCACGTCGCTGTTCCTCTGGCAAAAGTAAGTTCCAATTGTCTCCTTGAGGCATTAACTTAGAATATTCCTGCTTGACATACTTGTAAAGATTACCATCCTCTCCTACCCGCCAATTTAAAAACTTTAAAGGTTTATCCACCACCCGCTGTACCATTTTATTGTACCATCGATCTTTCTTAGGAGTATTAGGGGTAATATCTTCACAAATCATGTCTAATACAGGAACTGCTCTGGATAACATATCTGATGCTACTAAGTCTCTCTCTTGCGGTGTATGATCTTGTAATCGTACTGTTGGAGTTTTAGGGACCAACGCGCCAATCTTCCAGATGGATCCTTGAGGTTGTGCAACCACTTAAGAGCAAAGTGATCGGTTACGACAGTAAAGGGAATTCCCTCGATATAGGGTCTTAATTTCCCTATTGCCCAGACTAATGCCAGACACTCCCTTTCAATAGTACTAAAATTCGGTTCTTGAAATGTCAGAGAACGACTCAGATAACAAATCACTCTTTCTCCTTCTCTATAAGGTTGAGTAAGCACTGCACCTATACCGTACCCGCTGGCATCCGTTTTTATTACGAAATCCTTAGAGTAGTCAGGACAACTCAGAATTGGAGCGGCTACTAAAAGTTCTTTAATTTTTCTGAACGAATTTTCACAGTCCTTAAACCAAACAAATTTATGATCTTTTTTGGTTAATGTAGTAATAGGTAAAACAATCGACGAGAATTCAGGAACAAAGCGGCGGTACCAACTAAATGATCCAACAATTCTACGGACTTCTCGAACAGTTCTTGGTCGTGGTAGCTCTAAAATGCTCTTAACTTTGTCTGGATCAACTCTTAAACCTCTGCGGTCGACGACATACCCTAAGTATTTTATCTCAGACCTACAAAATTGTCATTTTTCCCAACTGATGGTAATATTTGCATCCTTTAATCTTTTAAAGACTTCCTCAAGGACCTTAAGATGTTCGCCAAAGTCTTGAGAAATGCACACTACGTCATCAAGATATACAAATACATTAGGCTGTAAATCAGCGCCCAGAACGTTATCTATGAGCCGCTGCCATGTAGCAGGAGCATTGTGCAGCCCAAAGCGTTTAAACTGAAACAACCCTTTTCGACAGATAAACGCTGTAAGGGGACGTGATTTCTCATTAATTGGGACTTGCCAATACGCGCTCTTAATGTCGATACACGACAAATACTTTGCATCCTTTAGTTTATCCAGAGTTTCAGAATCCAAGGGGAGTGGGTAGCTATCTCGTTGTGTTACAGCGTTCAAACGCCTGTAGTCCACACAAAAACGGTATTTTCCAGTATTTTTCTTTTGCACGACCACAACTGGAGACGTCCACGGACCACTGCTAGGCTCAATGATACCCTGAGACAACATATCGTCGATTTCGTCGTCGATATCTTTCTGAATTACTAGGGAAACACGATAGGGACGTTGGCGAATAGCCGGAGATTCTGTTAGAATATGATGCTCAACCTTATTAGTGCAGCCCAGTTGGATACCCATGGACACCTTATACTCGTCGATCAGGTCTTGCAACCGGCACGCTTCAAATGAAGTCAAAACGGTAAGTGGTTCGTCTTCGATACTAAAAATGGTGCTGGAGTTCTGAGAAAAATGCCACTCGCTGTGCGACAGGAACTATCTCCATCGTAACCTAAAGATCAATTCCTAAAATCAACGAATGGTGAACTTCCGGAACTACAACAATCTCAACTACACGGAGCCTATCCCAGAGGACAATTGGAAGATCTAAACACCAATGCTTTTAACCCGCTGACCATTTGCAACCATACAAGATGACTTCCTTGAACGATCCAAGGGAATACCAAAGCTCTGGATAACTTTCCAACCTGCGCTACCCACAAATGTTCGCGATGCTCCTGAATCTAAAAGCCTTAAAAATTTATGACCCAAAATTTATGATTTAAAATAAAGTCTAAAATAGGGGAAACTGAATTAGCCGGATTTACGCGGGTTGTTGGGCACGAAGGCCGACTACCTACAACTGCCCCCTCACGTTTCCCGGTGCACTACAGTTAGGACAACTGGCCTTGGTAACACCCATCCTGTTACAACCAAAACACCTAAGTTTTCTGGGAGCCAAACATCCAATGGCCTTGTGACCGACCTGTCTACAATTAAAGCATGAATGAGGCTTCCTTGCGCCTGAACTCACCTCTGGACCAGCACTGACTGGGTAAGCATGACTTACACTAGGACTCGGGCCAGTTGAAGGCTATTCACCAAATTATTTTATATATTATATTTTTTCTTCTTCCAAGCCAACATAAGCCAAATCGGGTTCGAGCAGTTGACCTTTCTTAAGCGGTGCAGCAAAACGGGGGTACATCCTTTCTTCAATTCTTTTGCAAAGTCTCTTAAGTTCTGCAATGCTAGTAATTTCCAAAACTCCAAGCTGATTTTTGTAAATTGGTGCAACATTTCGGAGAAGAAAATTAAGTTTGACCTCCTCTGACATAGGGTACTGCACCCTTTTGAAATAGGTACTCATAACCGAGAGGTAAATACCAATACTCTCGTCAGGCCCTTGGGTCCTACGCTTGAGTTCTTCTAATAGGTCTTCAGCATGGAACGGTGATAAATACTCCTCTCTGAACTCCTGTACCAATTTGTCCCAAGTGTGTGTTTGGTTTCGACATTCAAAATAAAATGCTAAAGTACGGCCATCAAAAAGATCAATGCCAGAGTGGAACAAAACGTCTTTGCTAACATTTCGAGCCTTGCGTATTTCCTCTATACGCTCAAAGAAAGCGGTCACTGACACTCGTTTGTCGCTGGTGTATTTAGTAATGTTCCACTTATGTGGTAATACAGGCATCACATTATAGGTAGATGTTGCTGATGGGGTTACGAAACTCATAGCTGTCGGAATGGGTGACGATGCATGAGGAAGTGTGTGATATCCCTGGTAATGAGATGTGGAATTATCAGCTACAGGTCCAACAGCCCCCTCCAGAACTGTGAGATTAGATTTTACTGCGTGTTGAACAGTACTCTCTCGAGAAGTAACCTGGCTAACCAGCTGACCCAAAAGCTCAAGTGTCTGTCCCACTAAGACGGCCTTAAGTTTTTTCTTCTCAACACCCTTTGCTTCCATGTTGTCAATCCTATATAAGACGTGGTTCAATCTTCTTTGAAGGGTGATATAGGCAATGCATCTTTTGGAGCCTGAAAACGATTCTATTAGAAGGACAAGGCTTTCTAAATTATTGGTCACCGCCTCGACGTCTTCAGAAAATAAAAAAGGGTAAGTCGGATAAGAAACACATTCCCCAATGAGCTCATATTGCCTAGCCAACGTTAGTCTCCCTTGCAACTCCTCGTCAGTACCCTGGATATCAATTCCCCTAACCTCCAGTTCATAACAGAGGTCGTCCCTTTCCAGGCGCTTAATATCGATTTTTCGTGCCATGATGCTCAAAAAAACTTGAAAAACTAGTAAAATTTCACCCTTAAAGACTACTTACACAGATATAGCCCTGTGTAGGCTCTTCAATACCCAAAAAAAAATATGTATAAATCTTTCGCCAATACCCCCCAAAAAAAAGTATATATGTAATTAAATCAGTCACTTCTACGAAGTAACACCGTCACACCTAGAGTATTTTACTCTCACTTCACTACCTCCACTGTTCACTAAAACTCAATCTTTGGTACCAATTGGTACTTTAAATCAATCAGATTATGATGATTCTATAATCATAAAGCGAAAGTGTCCACGAACCGAATCGAAAATATCACGAAAAAACCCTCTGCAGTTATGCAGAACCGTAATTACATTGAATGAAAAAAACGTTTAAGTGTCTCTCTCTGCCCACTCAGCCGAAAAAAAAGCATCCAGGTTAGGGACCAAAAAAACAAAACACCCTACATTATACCACTGAATTCTTAAAAGCCTTGTTTAATCCCCCTGATCAGGGTTGAAAAAAAATTCCTACTTGAATTCTATTTTCTGAAAAGTCATAGGTAGAACGTCACTCGCGCGGCACGCGTATTAAACGAAGTACAGCTCGCTAGGTATCAACTCAGAAAATCTCAAACCCTCTACCCTACCAGAAATTTTTCTTGGTGTCGACCCCAAAAAAAACTAGCCAAACAAAAGAGTATGGACGCCCTCCAGTTGATAACCCCCCAAAAAAAATTAAGTGTCCGTCTTATTCAATTCCCAAAATCCAAATTAATCTACAACCACCCTTTTGTACTTTGGAATGTACATCCACACCAATTTACCATAAGTTAGCTAAGTGTCCAAGGGAAAAACTGTGAAAGTAGAAACAGCAACTGGAACTAACAAAAAAAAAATTTTAAATGTAAGTCTGAAAATTTTGGCGAAGACCCAAGGGAAAAACCAAGCAAAGTTCCAACGCCAAGTATAAAGAAAAATTCGAAAGTCATATAAACTCCAAAGTGGTAGGAGGAAAATAAATTCGTGAAATCTAAAATCCTGGAAAAGCCATAACCAAAAAAACTTTTAGGACAAAAAAATCTAAAAAAAAATAAATATAAAATAAAATACTTTCAAATATGTGCTTGCAAACTCTACCATCACTCTTACTTTAAAAATATTACTTTTTACTTACAAAAAGCGTAATTGACGACGAGGGTTTTGTTAATTGTTAATATTAAAAAAAATATAGTAATTTTTAATTTGATATTCCCGTATCTGTACTCATAATACCCAATCCTTGTTAACCCTAAAAGAAATTGCAGAGATAACTATAACGCATTCGGAGCCGTGCCTGCCGTTCATCTACTCCTGCGAAAATTTTAAGGATAGAATTTTTTTTTATTTTTTATTAAACTACTCAGATCAATCCAAAATGTTATTTGTACAAAAGAAATGCAACTAATTATAACCAAAAGCAGGTCAGCTCGAAAAATGACCACCCAAAACACCTGTGAAACAAAATTCAAAATATCATTCCTTTTTCAAAAAAAAACTCCGTTAATAGAAAGGCAATTTTTCCAAGATTGGTTATGATTAAAACGTTGATTAAAATCCGTTGCATGTAGCACAAGTTGTCCAACCAAAAACAAATGAAAATAAAAAAAAAATATTTTTCGAAAATATTCCAAAACCGCTGCCACTCTAAGGCGAATTACGAATAGCAAAGTCTCTATGACAATTAGGTCCCTCACACTTCCAAATCAGAGCGACGCGACGTTAAAGTCATTCAAAAAAATTATATCTATGTATGATATGAAATTTAAAAAAATAAACAAACCGAGAATCTTAAAAAATAAGATATTCGAAAGTTTGAACTGGAAATGATACTTTCAATTAGGAAAAGATATTGGAACACAATGCCCCCACTCCACTGCGAAATAACAAAGTGCGGATAACTGTAACACTTAAGTCATCAGTACTTCTAAGTAGAGTAATCCGACTTTGTTTCCTCTGCGAATTTTTAAAGAATGATATTTGACAATTTTCAAAAAAAAATACATTGAAATTGAAAAAAAACCTCCATTGAAATTTTTTTTTAAAGTATATAAAATGGAAATTTAACAAAACTACAAAAAAAAACCCGTTGTGACCCTGCCGCACAATAGAAAGTGCCAAGCACTACGACACTGACGTCCCCAATACTTTCCCAAAGCAGGACGTCACAACGTTGTTCCGACGTTGCAAAATTGAAAGAATGACACTAAGTTTAAAAAAAAATATGACGTTTGAAATTTCTTTAAAGAGAAATCCATTGAAATTTAAAAAAAAATACATTAAAATTTAAAAAACCCAAATGCTGTGCCACTACTGAAAAGTTAGTATCCGCTGATGAGACTACAAAAAAAAAATCAGAGTTGAAGGTTTTAGAACCCTGAGAAATTACATTCTTTTAACCTGAACAACATACTATAATTATTAACTAAATGAACTAAACACTGACTTAAAAATATTTTAGGAAGTCATCCCCGAACAAACCAACGAATAGGTAGTGGAAAAAAAAATAAACTGGCCTGTAAATGAACCGCAGGCTGTGTGACAAAACCAAGGGGTACAGACTTCATTTTATTTTTAAGTTCTATCAACCGCAAAAAAAAATCGAAAATGATCCCCCCGTAATATTTTTGTTTGTTGTGTGTTTTAACATAATATATTTTACTGACATATAATATCTGATGCACTTTTATAAACAAAACTATAAAACACCCTGCAAAAAAATGGCTAATGAGACCAACAATATTTTTCTGCAGGTGTGACTATGTTTTACTAATAAAGAGATCATGTTAAGACAACTAACGGACTAATGAGATCTCATTGCTTAACAACTCTTGAAAAAGTGAATATATGCCGACTTATGTAAAAAGACCATATGACAGGTGGCTTGTTTTTTTTTTAAAAATTATCAACAAAGTCCACAAAAAAAATTGGGTTTCAGTAACAAAGTAATTTAAAATTTTTTTGTTTTAACCAACGAGTTCCATTAAAAATCAAAACAGCTAAAACGTTTTCTAAACCTCTGTTAAAAGATTACAAGTGTTTTTCTTCACAGAATAAAAACTCCATAGGAACAAAACAATCGATAAGAAAACAAAATAACCCAAGGTTATCTTAAAACACGTTCACCGTTACCATCTCAAAAAAAAAGTTGGCACCATACCCAAATTTGACTATATTTTCAATGATCTGAAATTTCACCTTAAAATCTTTAGATTTGCACACAAAAACTAAAAAAAAAATGTTTCTAGGCATGTGCATGTTTCAATTACAGTTGCTGATTCCCTAAAAAGACAGTCCAAAACAATTTTTCCAATTTTTGAAAATAACCAACATGTTTGATTGATGTTTGTGGAAAAAAAATATGGTGTTTTTTTAACGTTGTATATGTAGGTATGTATGTATTATGACACTGGTGGTTGGTGCCCACGGAGGAAAAAAAAACCTGCACATAGGGCTCCTTGGTCAGGACCCTTGTGCCCGCATATATCTAATCAGCTTTACTCAGATGGTAATTGAAAAACCAACTAGTAAGTTAAACTCTTGCAGAATCCTAATAATTTAGGCTCTCAACTTTGGTGTTAAGTTATTCCACTTAACCCC
The DNA here is from genome assembly GCA_963921995.1 of Oxystoma pomonae. Classification (NCBI taxonomy): domain Eukaryota; kingdom Metazoa; phylum Arthropoda; class Insecta; order Coleoptera; family Brentidae; genus Oxystoma; species Oxystoma pomonae. The sequence continues at coordinate 70,402,055 of OY998165.1, forward strand.
TCATTTAAGCCAGAATAAAAATAAAATAGTTAAAAAGGAATAGGTATAGTTTATGTTTCCCCAGTGTCATCTCAAGGTCAACCTGTATTTTCTCTGCAAGAAACAACCCTTAAAGTTACCCCAGTCAGACCAATTGACCTTTCACTTCGGAAACCCATAGCCCATCACAAAAAAACGTTAATTAACAACAATTAATTATTTTCTAAAACAGCAAGTAAATGTTCTTATCAGTCTGTACCCCCCCCTCCAAGTCTACAAAAGTTAAACAACTGTCTCAAAGTTAACTTAAAGTAATGTGAAAGTCATTTACTTATGTTAAATTCTTGGATAACTTAATGGGTTAAAACTATTAAAATTAAAAAAAAAAATAGGTGGTTGGTGGTGTTTTTTGTTTTAAGTGGTTTTCAATTTTTGGAAAGCTAAGTACCAGCCAATGAACACTCTAAGCACAAATACCCAAACTAAAACAAAAATCAAAATGTCAGCCCAGGCAGAGTGAGACAAATAGGCCCCAGGTTGGCGCCAAAAATGTTAGCCTTCTAATCGATTAAGTGCTTTTTGAGATATCCGTCAAAAAAAAAAAAATTATGAAACCGAAATCAGCAAAATTTTAATACTATTTTTATTTAGTTTAGAATCGCGACAAATGCCTGCCGCCAGCTTTTTAAGTTTAACAGGCAGTAGGTCGTAGGTTAATAAATTTATGAGCGCCACGTATTTAAAGACATTGCACGACGTATGATGTTAATATAGTATTAAATAGCCCAACTAATAAGTCAGCTAAATAGCAAAATGGCATCAAATACGAACTGTCACAACTATCAAAGACCCTTTCCTGATTTAGGAAATAAAACACTTATATACTTACTATACTCCTTAGTCTGTTCCTTTTCTTTTGTTTTTAATCTCACAAGGATTGTTTGATGAAATTTTGATATTTATTTGTCTTGATCAGGGTGTTCTAGTTATTACCAGAATGAAGAATAAATAAGTAACTAAATAAGAACTTTGGGCTGGGATTGTACCAAACCTGGACGACCTTCTTCAACGGAGAGTGGGAGAGAAATAGGAACACAAGTTTTTGTCATTTGCAGATTTAATGACGAACAGAAAAAAACAGATTTTGGACTAGTCTCCTACAACTCAAACCCTCATAATGTGGGGTTTGTTATACTTAAGGAAAAATTGTAAGACTGTATTCGTTACCTTAAAGTTCCTAAATTAATCTCAAAGTAAATGATCTTGGCTTGTGTATGTTTCTACCACCGCTATCACCGAATAGATAACACAAGCAAAGAAAAATAAATAGTCAAAATCTTGGCGATGTCAAACAAGTCAGTGGCACTCTGCCCAGCTAATCCCAGGCTAACCAATCGAACTATGCTACGTATATACGAGCAAACTCTCAGCAACACATGTCAGCTGGACAGCCTAGAGCATCAGACCGAGTCAGCCTGAAGTGCTAGAGACTGTCATGTGCTAACAAAGAAATTTTTAAAAGGGAATGTCCGACACCATATAAAAGTAAACTCATTATAACAACCTGACCCCCCAGATTGCCACTCTGCAATGTAAGGCCGAAACAAGGAACCAGCCTTAACCCCATATTTTAGACCGACAATCCGAAGTCATGTCAGCCATGTCATAAAGTTAAGAAAGAAAAAAAAACACTAAATTTCAGCCTTAATTGAAGAAGTCATTTCGCACCTTGGCAGTTGTTGCTCCATACTAACTGTAATGACGATTTTTACTCAATTGGAACCAAAAAAAAAAAAAATTACAACTGTCATCCGTCAATATGATCCCTACAAAATAAAACCAAGGAAAAAAAATACTAAAAATAAAATGTATAAAATGTAGATCTTAACAATCTCAAACCGGTAACCTCCTGCGATGACTGGGACTGGTGTTGCACTGGTAGGTACTTATATGTTGGAGCTTGTAGGAAAAATGGAAAGATGATGGAGAAAATCTCTGCATACGGCCTCACAACTCTTCAACTACCTCTCGCCCAAAAACCCTGGAATAAAGGGAATAACACTCCTTACTATTCCAGAAAATAAAATAAACTACCTCAATTGTAACACTTTATCGGACTAAAAAAAAAATGACTAGGAAGCTTACCTCGTACGAGGTTTTTTAGGCACACTTGCCTCCAGAGGACATCTCGGACATCTTCTGTGGCCGGTGTGGACACCTCGGGGAACTAGGAATCCATCACTACGAGTTCATACAGCAGCCTCTATGGCAAGGAGAAAGCAAAGCATCAAATGGAGTCCCAGAAAAACGTGTGAAAAACCCAAAAAAAAACAGAAAATATTTTCAAAATTTACCAAATTGCAAGGCCGAATTCTATTATCAAAAGTCCACTTACCAAGATAGAAATTCTGCTAAAGCTGCTGGCGTTAATCAAGTGTCCGCCCCCAGATGGACGGTGGCGATACGTGTGAGAGTGGCAATTTTTTTATCCCAATAGGTGCGGAGCTTCGTTCCCAAAAAACTACTTAAACAATAAGAAGCTACCGCAAATTGGCCTTGGTTTAATCCCTATTACTTAGGGTAAAAATCCTCAAGGGATTTTAGAAAAATTGGAATAAGGCCCAATTTGCCACTTTCGCACACGGAACACTCGATTGCACTAAAGCATGGTTTTTGCGTATTCCTTTTTAAAACCTTACCGGAAATACGTCACTAGAAAAACCCCTTCTCTAAAAATCCAAAACACCATCCAAAACTATAATAAAAAACTAACCCGAAAAGCATAACAGCCCACTGCTGCCAATCCTATTAATTAAAAATTAAAAATATTTACACTTGAAAATCCAGTAACCTTCTCAAAGACCAGTGTTAAAACGACAGCCAGCAGAATAAAAGTCAATATTGGGGGAAATAAAAAAAATCACAAATAGGAGTACTGACGTTGTCTAACAACGGGATTGTGTAAGCGGGTCGCATTACACCCTCACTTACTTGTTTTTATCTTATAAAATTCTTATAAAAAAAGAGTCCACCTGGCAACATTGGATCATGACAGAAAACGAAAACTACCTGAATTTGATAGCGACTACTGCGTAGTTTGAAAATACAACAAAGTATAAAAATTTGCGACTATACTCCAAGAGATTTTAAGAAAATAAAATGAGAGCCCTACGTCTCAGCCGAAAATGGTACTTTACGCTCAAAAATAAATAATTACTTTAATTTATTAATCAACAAAACGACTTATTTTTTTCCTTTTCGATCAATTGATGAAAGCGCGTGGAGGTTTGCACATCCTTCTATACTCTGTTTTGCCTAAATCATAACCTAGAAATAGTCATGCAACAAAAATAAACAAAGTGATATTGTTTAAAAAAATACAAATCTAAGTGCGGAAAAATGAGTTTAAACAGGACAAGCTTGTTCAACCCCGGGTTATTGATGTCAGACGTTACTCCTATTAACCGACAGCAACGTGCCAGTAAAAAGTCGAAATAACAAGTAGGCAAACATACCAGTAGAGAGGTTCTGGTTACGACAGCCCTACGGCTTCTATGATTTTATTGTATTTCTATTAGAAATACGGCTATTTTTAATTAAGCTATGCTTCGAAGTAATGAAACACTTGTGAAGTAAAAAAATTGATTAGTTGTTGTCGTAAAACCAATTTTTAACGTAACATTGCAAAGCACATATTTTATACATTATACATATGCAACACTTTGTTGAACACAACTATATATGCATATTGCGAGTAGGGGCTCCCTGACAAAATACTAAACCTGTAAGTGCGCCGCAAACTGAAAAAGTTTGAGAACCACTGTACTATACAGTCAAATAACAGGATAAATCTCAGAATATTGATAACTATTTCCCTCAAAACATATTGATCAATAAACTCAATGCGGCTGGCAGATTTTGACCAATAGGAAACGAATTACAGCGATAATTTGCACTGCAATCATTGTAAGACATATTTTGCTTATAACTGTCAGGTAGAGTATTATTTATGGTAATTAAAACAACTCAATAAAACGAAAGTTATAAACATTAGGAATATAAAATACGATAATAAATCATACAATATTTTCTTCAGGAAAAATTCCACGAAATATCCCTCATTATCAATCAAATCATGATAATTTGCTATGAAAAATTAAAAATATTATTTGAGAGATCATTGTTTTCGTGGTGTGTTTAAAATACCCCTACTCTCTCGCGAATTAGAGAAAAAATGTCACTTTCTTACCTACCGTTTTTTTCGTTGGTTAACATGTGTTTTTCTTCAAGGTGAAGGAGTAAAATGTTGTATAGGAGGAACTTTAACTCTGGACTTATGGTAACCCCGTTAAAAGCCCATTTTAGAATCATTTTTCTGTCGTTGTAGGAAACTAAAAAATTATTTCAAATATTGATGTTTACCGCCTGTACTTCCACAAGATTTTTTAAAAACTTGTGACGGACACTTTTAAGAGAGTATTATACAAAACAAAATTAATTGAATAGCTAAAATTAAATTTTAAAACTCCCGACAATCAAGCAAATTTTCTAAAAGCTACCATTTTCTTCACCTCTAAAATGATTTTTTTTTCACTTCCAAAAAATCGGGCTTGGAAGTTTCATGAGATTTTATAAGATTTTATGTGTTTTCTATATTTGAGTTTCTATGAGAAAAACCTCATTAATTTTTTTTTATTTTATCAAGTTTACGCAATTAACCATATGGTATACTAACAGCTTTCCACGCAAATCTGTGTGTGTATGGGGTAATGTTGGAACTCTATTTGACACGCCACAATCGCGTGCATTCTTGCGGAGTATCTTATGGTTTTGTTTCGGTACAAGGTTACTGAAGAAAATTTGTGAGTTAGTGTGGCTATTTCGAAAAAAATAACAAAAGAAATATAGTATAGTAGATTCTAGTTTGCACTTGAAGACGATCAGAGACTGTACTGATCGAAACGTCGTGTATAAATAAAATATAGGCAATGGAATTCCGAAACATAGAGTTAATTTCAAATACATCATTGTCTCAGACTTTCAAACAAAACAAATAGTTATTTACCTAGCAAGAGTGGAAAGCGAGGTGGAAAAGTGATTATTTTCTACAGGTACCGGCGTTTTCTCGATGTGTGGAGTTCTTAGTTGGGCAAGCCGTAAGTTCGAAAAAGATGCTTTCTCTATGTGTTAAGGTAGTATTACATGGAGAAAAAATTCACGATAAAATTTGCGAAAACATTCACGACAAAATTTACAAAAAAATTTGATCTCAAAATTATTCAAGGTCACTACCGTGAAGTGCCAAACATACCTAAGACTAACAAAAAAAAAAGCATTTGAGTGGCCTTGAAAAAAATTGAGCTTTAGGTACCTACAACCTTTCTCCTACGAACGCACATCATTATTATTATTTACTACGTTAATACGCACCTAAAACAGCTTTTATATAAGGACGGTTTTAAATAAAATCGCTTTCTCCGAGGGTTTATACGTCCTTCATTAAATGTCAGTTTAAAAAGGAAACAAATAAAACCAGTGGCGCACCAAGGTTGGAGGGTTTGGGGTTAAATAACAGCAGAAATAAAGAGCCTGGACTGGAATTTTTAACAGAAATTTTTAAAAAATCATAAATTTCAAAACTTTTCGCCTGCAGCGCTTTAACACCTTTTATTTTTACGATTTTGTTCGTTCATGATTGCTACAAAATTTTTTTATTTTTTTATTTGTTTTCAATTTGGATCACCATCAAAACCCAGCAAACACGGTTTTCTCGGGCCTTCGTCGGCCCGATGTCGTTTCCCGAATTTGCCGTCACGATGTCGATTTACATCGGACCAGCAGTATTTTTTGTCCGCTTTTCGATGTAGGCCAAATGTATGTTTGCGGATGCAGCGTTAGACTGTAGCCCGCCGTCGGACCAATGGTAAATTTTACTTTTTGCTGACATCGGCATACCGTCGCCGTACGATTAAGGTCCGATATGGTTTAATCACATGGTACCGACCATCCGATCATAAAGCTGCTTAATTTGATTGCTCTAACGTAGGCAAGCTGGTCTCGGCCCGACATCGGTAAACTATTCAAGTCCGACATTGGTTTTCTAAAGCGGTCCAACGTCGCCGATTGACGAAGGTCTGTCGGTGGTAGCTTAAAGCGGCCCGAAAATGACAAACCACAAAGGTCTGATAATGGGTGGATAATAAGGCCCCAACATCAGCCTCTCAAAGCGGCCCGACGTCGGTGATTGACGAAGGTCTGTCGGTGGTTGCTTGACACGATCCGACATTGGCAAACTACAAGGTTTCGATAATTTGGTCTTAACCAGTCGGGCTGGTTTAAGTGGCAGAAGAGGTGATTCTTGTAGAGAAGTACCACCATCTTGTGAAGTCCGCATTCTAGTTTTGAAATATCTTTGCTCATTATATATATAATATTATCTTCCACTGTACAGGGAACATAGTGACATTAGCAACATCTCTACATACTAGGAAGAAAATATTAAGCAGTTTAAAAATTTTAAGGTGACGTAAGCGGACCATCGTCAGTTGCCGATCCTCGACCAAACAAACAAAGTTCCAATCGCACCATCGTCGGCCCTAAAGCAGATAAAGTGGTCGTCGGCATAAAGTCAACTATAGTAAATCGGGCCATCGTCAGTTGCCGATTCTCGACTGATTAAAAAAACGTTCGGACCATTATCGGCCCTAAAGCAGATAAGGTTTGCGTTGGCATAATGTAGACTATAGTAAATCGGGCCATCGTCAGTTGCCGATTCTCGTCCGATTAAACGAAGTTCCAATCGGACCGTCGTCGGCCCTAAATCAGATAAAGTGGGCGACGGCATAAAGTTGATTATAGTAAATCGGGCCATCGTCAGTTGCCGATTCTCGACCGATTAAAAAATGTTCCAATCGGAACATCATCGGCCCTAAAGTAGATAAAGTGAAGGCGGCATAAAGTTGACTGTAGTAATGTGAACCTCTGTCAGTTGCCGATTATTGACCGAAAACTGAAAATCGCAATCTGTCCAACATCGGGCCAGCGTGTAGTCGCCGATGCCGATACACTGCTGAAGTTGTCGACATTGGCCCGATGTGTACGTACGTCCTAAAAAAAAATAACTCTACAAAAAATAAAAAAGTAGTATGGGAGTATGGGCAAACCAACTGTGTTGGCATACCAGCTGAAGTTATTCAGTGAGCCAATAATGTATGCTCCAGTATCGGAGAGACGTAATTTTTTCTTCAATGGCTCAACAACAAAGTCCGTTTTCATTAAGATAAAGATTCTTCTCCGTTGATTCAACATCGAAATAGTATTGGCAAAATAAGTGTGTTGGCAGACCATCTTAAGTTATTCAGTGAGCCAATAATGTATGCTCCAGTATCGGAAAGATGTAGTTTTTTCTTCAATGGCTCAACAACAAAGTCCGTTGTATTTAAGATGAACATTCTTCTCCGTTGATTCAACATCAAATTAATATTGGCGAAACAACTTTCGGTCCACTGAATAATTTCCGTCACAGTCACTCAAAAGTCATTCAGTCATCCAACCAATGAAGAACTATCAGAAATCCGTCACACCTTGTTTATAGGGTATCTTTGACATCTGGTGTAATAAGTTTAACAGTTTGGCATATTTTGTGGCATGTTTGTTTAAAAGAGTTAACTACGTACTAATTTCCGCAGACCTAACTTTGACAGGTGTGGTTATAAATTTAACAGTTTGGCATATTTTCTTTCCAAATATGCATAAAAGAATTTCTTACAATTTTAGATAAATGTGATTTGAATTTTCCAATAAAAACCTAATTTTAACAGGCGGTTTTATAAATTTATTAGCTTGACATATTTTCTTTCCAAATTTGCATAAAAGAAGTTCTTACAACTTTAGATAAATGATATTTGAATTTTGAAAAAACTTGTTTAAAATACTTACCTCCCGTACTAATTTTCGCAAACCTGACTTTGACAGGCGGTGTTATAAATTTAATAGTTTGGCATATTTTCTTTCCAAATTTGCTTAAAAGAAGTTATTACAACCTTAAATTAACTATTTTCTTTAAAATATTTTTTTTAATTTACTCACCCCTGTGTTCAATAACCAACAGACTTTACTTTCCTAAATCTGATAGTGGGTATTATTTTTAAAACTCTCTAAAGCATAAATACGCCATTCAAGCACAAAGTTTAACAGAAAAATTTGAGAAATAACAATAATTAAATAAGATGTTTTTTTTTTACAATCCAACCCCGAATTTCATCCCCTGCGCCCAACTTTATCAGGTGTGTGTGAATTTACTATTTTAATCTTTGCTCTTTCCAAGTTTGATTTAAAAAAATTTTTACATATTTAAATAAAGCTTTTACAGTTTTTAAGAAATATTCAATTGGGCTGCTGTAATTTACGTACGGGTTAATTGTGACCTCATTAAATGGCAACACTGCAAGAGTATGATATAATTTTACATGGACCTAACTAAGAATAATTTAGCGGTTATTTCTGTGGTTTTGTCTTAAAAAGAAACAAAGAAAAACTAAAACCATTAAAAAAGGAGTATGGACTGAAATTGAAGTTAATTTATTAAAATAATATGTATGATAAAGCATTTTCTAAAAAGGGTTTTATCTGCCAGATAAAGACCTAAAAAACTTTATTGAAAAAAACGGGCAGTAAATATACCATACCCGTTTTACGTTCTATGATTCAACACTTATTTAAAACCAGTAAATGTAAAAATAAATAAATTTTATACCTATTTCATTATTTTTCATTAGCAGTAATACCTCTATTATGTTGGTTTCTATATTTTAGTTTAATACCCGCAACCGAAAGGCCCTATTGTTCTCTTTCTCTAAATGCATTCGTCTGAGAGAGATCCAGCATACCAGAGAGCCTGTACAGCCATCGACCCCGCAGTCTCTATCTTCTTGAGATAATTACCTTTGATATTTTTTCTGGTATGGGTAGTATGCTGGATCTCCGTCAGACGAGTGCATTTAGAGAAAGATAACCATAAACTATGATAAGCTCGCAGAAACGGACCTATACTTGACGTGCACATGTAAATAAGCAATACAGACACAGAGGTTATTTTAAAGACGATATATTGCGAAAAATAATGTGAAAATCAATTTTAGAGGCCGTAAACTAAAGATGAAAGTGAATGACATAATCCGGGGGTACTCGAGGTGCACCAGTTGTTAGTAGTTTTATTACTTTTATAGTTGTTCCTGCTGATGAAATCCTAAGTTTAAGGCTAATGGGAATTTTAAGTTAGTTCCTGCACTTTAGGCAGGTTTTTATTACGTATCCCAGTAGTCAAAGTATTACCGAAAAAATTGGAAAATGTTGTGCCTATTGGCACATCAAGTCAGATAGTAATGCTGTTAAAATGAATTATACTTTTTGTTTGGTTTTAGGTTAGGCTACGTCACTTATCCGTCTCCTTAATTATGCTGTGAAGAGTGGTTTGGTCCAGGATCTCCACCAACACTAGCTTAAATGAACTTTGGGTTGGTACATCTCGGAACGTCTGATATGCAACTTAGCAGCTGTAGGCAGTGGTGTTTGTTAAAAGCGAGTATAGTATATAGAGAAAATCTACACTGGTAAAAGAAGGCCTCAGATGTTATAGGGCCTTAAAAGTGTCCAAGCAGACAGGCTCGGGTGAAATATTTGTGGCTAAGAATTTTGAGTTTTCAGAAAATATATAAAATCAACAAACTTTGTCCAAGTGTGTCACAAATATAGCCACTTAAAACTATATTTATGGGAAATTCCTAGAGGTAAAATCAGCCAGTGTAAGTTTACCTGTCTCATGAGAAGTGCATTATGTAATTTTCCTTAAAATAAAGTGTTCTGTTCTTAATTTTCGGTGGTTTTATTAGTGTTTCAGAGAAAATGCAGGTCAAAGTTTTCTAACAATAAAGAAAAGTTATTGGAACTGATAGCTCTATGCTGGAATATGACTAAAGGGTAAGGTGGCTTAGTATAGAAGTAAGCAATGTTTATTTCAAGGTTAGCTCTATCAAAACTAACTCAATTTAAATTGACAAATAATTATTTATTTGTCAAAGACGAAAGGCTGAACCATAGGGTTAAAAATTAAAGTATGATTTTGGTCATTTTTGACTAGTTACACAAGGTCATCCAATAGGGTAGGCCAAAAAACTGTTTTGATTGCCCGTAACTTTTGAGTTTGGTTTTTTACTTTTTATAAATCCATTTGAATGTGATGTTGAAATCGTAGCTTAAAAAAGCAAATAATAAAATACAAATTCAATAGGTTTGAGGTGGAGAAAAAAGAATAGTTTTTTTACCATGTGCCAATATTTTTAGTTAACCACTGACACAAAATCAAAAGTCCGAGCCAACTCTAATACCTTTCAAACTATAAGATCCAACCAATCCGACACCGATACATATAACTTTGAAAGATCTATTGTTTATAGGGCGGAAGAAATGCATTTAACCTTAAAACTTTAAATAGGAACACCTATCAAGGGATATTTTATTTGAAATGTCTTTAAGAAACTAATATATTGACATAATGAAGGGAAAATTTAGCGCCCTAATAAATTTACAGAAAAGATTTGTGTCGTAGAGGGCAAAGAGTGAGGGAATAAATCGGAAAAAAGTTTTTCCTCGACCAGGATTTGAACTCGGGACCTCTAGAATACCAGTCTAATGCTCTACCAACTGAGATACCGAGGAACTGGGGTTTTAACTGGCTATTCGGAAATCCTTTTGTCCGATTCATTTCTTAGTAGTGGGGAGATCTTTGAAGCCTACTGCGGCTTTAAAAACCAGACATGTTAGAAAGACAAGGAGGTACAAATTTATGATTATTTTTCTATTTATCTATCAACCAACGATACACGACATATAGCGTTTTATTGAAGGTGTCAGATGGTGAATTTTCAACTAATAATTTTAGCCAAACATATTTACAAAATGAAGGGAAAATTTGGCGCTCTAATAAATTTACCGAAAAGATTTGTGGCGTGGAGGGCACACGGCGAGGGAATAAATCGTAAAAAAGTTTTTCCTCGACCACGTCACGCCCTCTACGCCACAAATCTTTTCTGGGGCGTTTTTAAAACAGACAAAGATTTCTTAGGTAGGGGGAAATCGAAAAAGTCTTTGTTGCAGGCTCACCCTATTAATATAATCTTTGTGTCTTAGATCATTATAGAAACAGCATTCATAACTTAAAAAGTATTTGTCCGATTTTAATAAAATTTGGTTTTTAGACTGCGCGTATGCTTGAGCTTGTGCAAATTATGGGAGTATCTTTACCGTACGATTTCTCTTACGTTAGTAGGAAAACAAGCAAGTCAAATATTGTAATATGGGACAATATTTTCCTTTATTTGGGAGTGTATACATCAATGACATATCTTGTAAAAAAGTACCAAAAAAGTATCATTTTCTCCTCTGATTTAGTAAATTAATATTTTTTACTACGGCGCTAAAAGATCGTTAAAATAATATAACGTTTACTTATACTTAAAATATTTCCATTAAATTACCTGACCGTCAAAATTATATTTTTGTATCTATAGGTTCCTAGGTGTCTGTCATTTAAATAATAAAAAAAGGATTTTTTTTTCTAAATTTTCTGTATAAATTTTGGTACGACATTCCGATTTTTACACCTAGTAAGAAAATTTCTGCTGTTTTTTGCCCTGGCTAGTTTTGTGTTTAGTATTCTGTATATTCTTTTTTACTCTGCAGTTTTCTGCCATGCTTTGAGTCCCCGCCATTGTGAAAATATTTCCATTAAATTTCCTGACCGTCAAAATTATATTTTTGTATCTATAGGTTCCTGGGTGTCCGACATTTAAATAATAAAGGCTTTTTCTCTAAAGTAGGAGGCACTAAATACATTGTTTACCGGGATGCGTCGGATGAGCTGAATTTGAGATATGTTAGAGCCCTAACCTTCCTGATATTTTTTACAAAAAAAATTGGGGGGTCATCGGTCTCATTGTCGAGCAATATTTATTCGAGAGGGCGCTACTGGAATCTTGATAATAGAACTTTTCACAGTTTCTCTATAATAACTTCGTACAAAAAAAAGGTAGAAAGCTAAAACTACTTTTATTTTGTAGATACACGTTTCAAGAAGGTAAGGAGATTTTAAAAAAATATTTGGCATTACCTACCTACAGGGAAGACTCAAAAATACATATCATATAAACAGAAAAGTTGTCTTAAAACTTACTACAGAAAAATGAAAATCCGTATTAAAAATTAGTTCAAACATATTTACTATTAGTCCGTCTAAATATGTTATTACGACTTATGCAGATTGGGTCGCCTATAGGGTGACTTAAATATTTTTTAAAATATATCAAATAAGTACCGAAATGCTCATCCTTATATGTTAGAGCCTTAACGTTTCTTATATATATGACAAAAAAAATTGGGTGGTCATCGGTTTCGTTTTCGAGAAATAATTATTAAAAGGAGAGCCACTGGAATCTTAATAATGCAACGTTTTACAGTTTTTCTATTATAACTTCGCACAACAAAGAGATAGGAAGCTAAAACTAGTTTTATTCTGCAGATAATGAACACGTTTCCAGAAGGAAGTGTAATTTTTATAAAATATTTGGCATCTACATGGTGGTCTCAAAAAGTACATTATATGATATGCAAATATACTACAAAGTTTACAATGCGTAATGAAAGTTTAAATAAATTCACTATTAGTTTGTTTGAATATATTATGACGTTTTGTTTGTAATTTATTTATATTGCGTCGGCGTCCCGTTGTCCGTCTACCCTGTAAACAACTGTGTAGAAAACTTAAAAAACAAGGACATTGTAAAAACACTAAATTAATTATTTGTTATGCGAAGTTATACATAATAGTAAAACTGTAAAACGTTTCATTATTAAGATTTCAGTGGCTCTCCTTTTAAGAATTATTTCTCGAAAACGAAACCGATGACCCCCCAATTTTTGTAGGGCATCCCTATACTCGGAGTATATAAGGTTAAGCATTACGGTACTTATTTGATATATTTTGAAAAATATTTAAGTCATCCTGTAAGTTTTTGACGCGACCCAATCTGCATAAGTCCTAATAACATATTTGGACAGACTAATAGTAAATATGTTTGAACTAATTTTGAATACGGATTTTCAGTTTTCTGTAGAATAATCGAAAATTCTGAGACAACTTTTCTGTTTATATGATATATATTTTTAAGTCTAGCCTGTAGGTAGGTAATGCAAAATATTTGTTTAAACTCTTACTACCTTCTTGAAACGTATTCGTTATCTACGAAATAGAACCAGTTTTAGCTTTCTATCTCTTTTTTGTACGAAGTTATTATAGAAAAACTGAAAATAGTTCTATTAGCAAGATTCCAGTGGCGTCCTTTCAAATAAATATTCCTCGAAAACGAGACCGATGACCCACTCAATTTTTTTTGGAAAAAATATCAGGAAGGTTAGGGCTCTAACATATCTCAAATTTAGCTCATCTGACGCATCCTGGTAAACAATGTATTTAGTGCCTCTTCCTTTGTAACATTTCGGTTATTTATTAATCCTCATCAGACATATTTCTGTATAAATTTTGGTATGACATTTAGATTTTTACATCTCTTTCTCTCTCTCTCTCTCTCTCTCTCTCTGTAGCTCTTACAACCAAGGATGGGTCTTGGCTGACTGCTCTTCTGCTTCCGTGATATTCAGAGTTCTAAGATCTGTTGCTATGTTGTCTCTCCACCACAGTCGTGGTCTTCCTAATTTTGTGTTTAGTCTTCTGTATCTTTTTTTTCACTCTGCAGTTTTCTGTAGAAACATCCATGCCTTCGGTCTTATTTAAATGACTGACGACCAGGAATCTATAGATCCAAAAATATAATTTTGACGGTCAGAAAATTTAATGGAAATATTTTAATAATTCCAGGAACTCAAGCCAAACTACAGAGTGAAAAAAGATTCTAAAGACTAAATACAAAACTAGTCCAGGAAAAAACAGAAGAAATTTTCTTACTAGATGTAAAAATCTGTATGTCATACCAAAATCTATACAGAAATATGTCTGTTGATGGTTAATAAATAACCGAAAAGTTACAAATTTAGAAAAAAGCCCTTGTTATTATTTAACTGACTGACACCCAGGAACCTATAGATACTTATATTTAAATGCATAAAAGTTAAAATAACTGAAAAACTATCTGACCCTTCCAGTAAAATTATTGCACTCATACTTTTTGTTTTAATACCCTGTATAATTTTGCCACTTTTTATTAAAAAGCGCAGCGTGACGGGAATCAAATTGTAAAGTGGGTATCACTTTTCGTAAATACTTTTAAAAAAATGGTAATGTCTTTTTTTTCTAAATCAAATACATATTTTCCACTCATCACTCTCATGAGAAAAGAAACACAGTCATTCGAATTTGTCAAAAAAGCAATTATAAAAATAGGTTTATATACTGCCGTGGTACTCGCAAATATACATAAATAATTCATATCGACCTTATTACTTCCATATAAATGTAATAGTATTTATTTAAATATATATATAAATCTTATGCCTAGTAAGGCAAAAAACCATGGCAACAGTGTTGGATGTCACAAGGAGACTGCCGTTTGTTTGAAAGTTTGAGACAATGATGAATTTGAAATTAAGTCTGTATTTCGGACTTCCATTGTCTATATTTTATTTATACACGACGTTTCGATCAGTACAATCTCTGATCGTCTTCGAAAACGATATCACTTTTTTTTTGGTAAATGTTTACCTCTCTTTTGATTTCTGGAATGTACTAGTTTCCCTCATGATATATATGTATAGTTACGCGTAAACGCTATGTTGTAAAGCCCGAGATATCTCAGGGGCGGCCTGGAGCCCGGCACTTCGCGTGGGAGTAGAATCTTATATGGGACCCTTAGAGTGGAAAAGTAGAGCCCAAGTTATATTTGGCCCTTGTGGAGCCCAATTTTACCACTTTATATATGGTCTATTCGTTGTGTGTCCCGGCGGTGTTGCCACGTCTGTTTGAAAGTTATTGATCCTTTATATTAGTTTTGGGCTCCACAATGCTCTATCTTATATTTAATTTTAATTTAAACTTAAACTTTATACTACGCGCCAAGAAACTCTGCCATTTTCTTATGAAGGACGCGTTTTAGTCAAATTTTTTTTTATATTTTAATATGTTATAGAGAATGTCCCAATGCGTAATTTTTGTCATGGACAGTTTTTCCTGTGGGTACAGGGTGAGCTAGAAATTACCCTACGTTTACGACAAAACTAAAGATAGGATAGCAATCGTTTCTGCATATCTGATGCAACACATAACGACCTACATTTTTTATATTAGTACTAATTTCCGTATGTGTACAGGATAGCCAAAAACTACGCCTGAAATTGCTCAGAATCTCTTATTTTAGAAGCAATTCGACGCTTAAAAGAGCAGCGAAAAAAATGGTTTTTGATACCCTAAAAAGGTTGCACACAAAATGAGCGATAAACTGTTAATTATGTACAGAGTATGCCAAAAGATAATTACAAAATACGATTTTTTAACCTTTTCAAATTGTCCTTACAAAGCAACTAACAATCAGGCAACACTTATTTTATTCATTATTTTTTGTAATGTTAGTCTACAGACCACAACAAAAACATTTTACATCGTATATTTTCATGATGAGTCAAGAAATATTTTTGGAATTGCTCCAAATCCCTTAGTTTTAAACTTGATTTAACGTTTCAATAAGCTGATAACTAAGGAACAGTTAATTTTTATTGCTTATATAATTCTAGAACCAGAGCAAATATTTTTTGTATTTTGTATAGCCTGCATTCAAAAGAGATATTAATGTAAAAATGTTGGTTGTGGTCTGTAAAATCATATTTAGAAAAATTATTCCGTTGTTTAGCTAGTGGTTTTTCTGTAAGAAATAGTTTATGTTAAAAAGTTGTATTATGTGAGTGATTAACCTTTTTACATATTTAAACGCTTATATCTCATTTTGTGGGCATTATTTTTAGGGTATTAAAAACCATTTTTTTTTGCTGCTCCTACAAGCGTCAAATGTGCTTCTAAAATAAGGGATTTTGAGAAATATTAGGCGTATTTTTTGGCTTACCCTATAAACATACGGACATTAGTACTAATATCAAAAATGTAGGTCGTTATTGAATTAGATCTGTAGAAACCATTATTATCCTAATTTAGTACTGTCGTAAACGAAGGTTAAGTTTAGTAAAAAACTTCCATTTTTGTAACTTTAAGTCTAATTTCTAGATCACTCTGTACATAATAGTGCCCATGACGAAAATTGCTTATAAGGACCCCCTCTATAACATATTAGAATATTAAAAAAAATTAACCGAAACACATCCACTATAAGAAAATGGAAGGGTTCTTCAAAAATTAAATTATTTTTTTCAAAAACATGACTTTAGTAACTGTCTGCAGATGCTTTAGTTGCAAGGCTTTTTTGGTTCGATGCAAAAAAAACTTTTGTTTGGATCAAAAGTGAAAAAAAAGATTTCTCTCCGTTTTTTACCCAAAATTAAAGAGAAAGAGCAGAAAATAGTAATATTGCAAAAATCTAATTATTCTTGCCTGAAAATTAAGCCATTTCCGCCAGTTATACGAAAAAATAATTTAAACACATCTAAACAAGAGGGGGTAAAGTTACCCCAGCTAGGGGGTACACTATAGCGAAATACCGAAGGGGTCAAATAGTTTCCCCTTTGAATACGAAATTGACGTGTCAGAGCGTTTTTTTTAATCGACCTTAAAATACCCTAAAACGCCTCTGTTTCGATGTTCGTGAAACACCCTGTACCTTTTTTTGTAGGACTTGAAAATGACTCTTACATTTTTTTACCCAAAATTAAAGAGAAAGAGCGGAAAACAGTAATATTTAAAAAATCTAATTATTCTTGCCTGAAAATTAAGCCATTTCCGCCAGTTATACGAAAAAATAATTTAAACACATTGCCAAAATATCAGACTGTCAAATATTAAAATGTCACGTCACAACCAAAACACCTTT
Organism: Oxystoma pomonae; assembly: GCA_963921995.1. Taxonomy (NCBI): domain Eukaryota; kingdom Metazoa; phylum Arthropoda; class Insecta; order Coleoptera; family Brentidae; genus Oxystoma; species Oxystoma pomonae. The sequence continues at coordinate 70,419,073 of OY998165.1, forward strand.
AAAACAAGGTACCACCCGACCCATCTTCCCTATCTAAACAAGAGGGGGTAAAGTTACCCCAGCTAGGGGGTACACCATAGCGAAATACCGAAGGGGTCAAATAGTTTCCCCTTTGAATACGAAATTGACGTGTCAGAGCGTTTTTTTTTAATCGACCTTAAAATACCCTAAAACGCCTCTGTTTCGATGTTCGTGAAACACCCTGTATCTTTTTTTGTAGGACTTGAAAATGACTCTTACAACAAAAGTCTAATATTTCGTATATTCAGGAATTTTCAGAGATAAGAATTATTGTCTCGGATGCTAGGTCAAGTTTTGACCTAATTATTAAAACATTATCTAGTAAATTATTTGGTGAATTTCTTGAGTTGCCGTCAATTATGAAATAAAATATTTTTTTTTCTGACGTTTAGGTTTATTTTGTTTTAAACCATTTTCAGAGAAATCTCTAACAATTTAAAAAAACTTTTTTTTAAGATGAATTATTTTGGATTTTGTGTTAAAATTACGTAACAAAATTTCCGTAGGTAATAACAGAATCTTGGATTATTGTCGGAATTTTTACAGTAATAAACTATTTGCTATAAAAGATGATAATAGAGATTTCTGAATTTGTTTGTGTCCGCTCTAAAATTCGGCTCAGTTAAGTTTGCCCCCCCAGATCGATTTTCTCAAAAATTTTTATGCCAAAATTTTGCACACATTTTGCACAATTTTGCACACCACAAATCAAATTTTGCACACCTTCCTACGAGAAACTACAGCCCATTTTCTGTGGGGGGGGGCAAACTTGACGTTTCCCCCACCAGTCAGTATTTTTCAAAAATTATGATGTCATTTGAAAGGTCTTATTTTGCACAATTTTGCACACCCATTTTAAAATTTTGCACACCTCTCTGTAACCCACACTAGGGTTCTGAAAATATCAAGTTTGGCCCCCCCCCCAGTCAATATTTTTCAAAAAGTTTGGTGTCGTTAGAAAGGTCTTATTTTGCACAATTTTGCACTCCTCCCTGTAACCCACACGAGGGTTCTGAAAATATCAAGTTTGCCCCCCCCCCGTCAATATTTTTCAAAAAGTTTGGTGTCGTTAGAAAGGTTTTATTTTGCAAAATTTTGCACACCCATTTTGAAATTTTGCACACCTCCCTGTAACCCAGACGAGGGTTCTGAAAATATCAAGTTTGCCCCCCCCCCAGTCAACATTTTAAAAAAAATTTGATGTCGTTCGAAAGGTCTTATTTTGCACAATTTTGCACACCCATTTTAAAATTTTGCACACCTCCCTGTAACCCACACGAGAGTTCTGAAAATATCAAGTTTGCCCCCCAAGTCAATATTTTTTAAAAAGTTTGGTGTCGTTAGAAAGGTCTTATTTTGCACAATTTTGCACAGCCATTTTAAAATTTTGCACACCTCTCTGTAACCTACACGAGGGTTCTGAAAATATCAAGTTTGCCCCCCAGTCAATATTTTTTAAAAATTTTGGAGTCATTAGAAAGGTCTAATTTTGCATCATTTTGCACACCCACTTTTAAATTTTGCACACCCTCCTCTAACCCACACGAAGATTCTGAAAATATCAAGTTTGCCCCCACCACCATCGATATTTTTCAAAAAACTTTGTGTCATTCGAAAGGTCTATTTTGCGCAATTTTGCACACCCTTCAGTGCCCCACAAGAGCGTTCTCAAAAAAGTTTGCCCCCCCCCCAGTTAATATTTTTCAAAAAATTTATATCATTCGAGAAGCCTAATTTTGCACAACTATTTTCAAATTTTGCACACTTCCCATGCCGTTTTCTTTTTGTGGCGTTTACGCCAAAATAAGGGTTACGTAATAAGTGCACTACCTCTCAGTTTACGCAATTACTTTGTGGTTGGCTGTAAATATAACATAACTTTTTTATTACTTTTTATTTTTTTTTAGTCGATGATACGTACCTCATCAATCAATTTTCCAAAAATATTACGAAAAAAATAAAATAACGATAACCACAAAGTAATTCCTCCGGAAATTCCGAACTCTGTTATGGAACTGCGCAGTCGCAGAAGTAACAATAATAATAAGGAAAGAGACAAAAACACTGACCAAAAAGACCTTAAGAATGGAACTTTAACTTTCTACCTATTGGTGTCATCCCATTTGCAGCAGGCGTTGTTTCCGTCTTTGGGTTGAGAATTGAGTCAAATTTACATGACGTACTTTTTGAATTCGATTTCATTTTTTTTTCGATCTATAAAAGGAATAATTTTTTTCTTATTGGCCATTTTAAGTGCATGAAATATAAAAACACCTTGCTATTTGCGGACAGCGGCTACGGTGATGACGCCCGCCTTGATTTTGCAGTTCACACCACGCGTTTGGCGTCTTGGTGTGTCATTAACTAGGTTTACATCAAAAAATTCCGTCCCTCAATAATTATAATTAGAAGAAGTCGTTTATTTATTTCTACACATGAACATTTTAGACATTTTGTTTTTATATTTCATGCACTTAAAATGGCCAATAAAAAAAAATTATTCATTTTATAGATCGAAAAAAAAATTAAATCGAATTCAAAAAGTATGTCATGTAAATTTGACTTAATTCTCAACCCAAAGACGGAAACAACGCCTGCTGCAAATGGGATGACACCAATAGGTAGAAAGTTAAAGTTCCATTCTTAAGGTCTTTTTGGTCAGTGTTCTTGTCTCTTTCCTTATTATTATTGTTACTTCTGCGACTGCGCAGTTCCATAACAGAGTTCGGAATTTCCGGAGGAATTACTTTGTGGTTATTGTTATTTTATTTTTTTCCTAATATTTTTGGAAAATTGATTGATGAGGTACGTATCATCGACTAAAAAAAATAAAAAGTAACAAAAAAGTTAGGTTATATTTACAGCCAACCACAAAGTAATTACGTAAACTGAGAGGTAGTGCACTTATTACGTAACCCTTATTTTTCCCAATTTTGACCCCAACCCGCGACCCCCTATATAACGCTTTGTAACGTTTGGGACTACTCCAGTCTAAAATAAAGTAACGTTTTGCTGCCAGAGATTTTTCTCTTTTACTCGAAAAATCCAAAAAGTTGTTTTATTTCACAATAATAATTTAAAAATTGCGTTACGTAACGGAACCGCGAAACTCCGCTCACCCCTACATAACCCCTATAAGCGTTACGCTTAGTTGCCACCTATGCGTGCTTACCCTGACACTAAAAACACGCATCACGCGACACTTTTAAAAAATCGGCAAATGCATGGCTGATCACGTGATGCATTTTTAGAGTCAGGGTGAGCACGCATAGGTGAGAACCAGGAGTTACGTAATGTTATGTATTTTAAATAGAGGCGTTCACATTGACTTTCCTGACGAAATGGAACAAAAATTAAAAACTTTTCATTATATACAACTGTAAACATAAACAATTATCTGTAAATTTAAACAATATTCAAAGATATTACACAATCGAGGTCTCCTTCGTTTGCTTATACTTCTTGGAAATTTTACGACCAAGTTTAACCGTAAACGCCGCAAAATTTGAAAATAGTTGTGCAAAATTAGGCTTCTCGAATGACATAAATTTTTTGAAAAATATTAACTGGAGGAGGGGGCCAAACTTTTTTGAGAACGCTCTTGTGGGGTAATGAAGTGTGTGCAAAATTGCGCAAAATAGACCTTTCCCAGTTGATTTGGTAATATGTTATTTCACGCATATACAACGAATGCGTGCGAGTCATTGAGGGGTCATATCCTGCCACACCCATCGTAGGAGACACAATATGCTCCATGCTAGCCCTATATAGGCACTTAAGCATTCGCCTGGTCTAAATACACTTTGTTGTTAATCGATTGATCCCCGAGGATGCCAGTTTAAAGCTCTTTTTCAAGAAGCTAACTGTACTGTTTGCTAGGATACTCATCTATCCATCGGTCGAGGCCCCCTTAGGCACCACCTACAACAGGCTTAGAGGTTGACCTGTTGCTATTCTAACTCCCCGGGCACCAGACGCAGCTTAGGTTGGGTTGCCAGTTCTTTTCACCGAGGTTAAAAACTCTCATTAACAACGAGTGAGAAAGATGGATAGAGTTTTTGTCTTTGTCGCTCCTGCTGTTACAAAGAGTTAAAGGACCCTCCACCAAACCCCACCAACAAACCAACCTTACTTTTTTTTGAAACCCCAACTCAGCTCCAAAAAAGAATCCAAATACCTTAAAATATGAAAAATGTGATCTGCATGGCAAACAAGTTTACATAGCTCCTGTTTCGAAAAAATTAAAAAATCAACTTATATGGTTTTAGGCAATAAATTAACAGCCAGTAATAGCCAAAAAGTCGCATAACATTTAAAAAAGGTATTATAATTATATTTTAAGAGCATATTAACACCATTTTGCAAAACTATAGCCAATTCTGATTTCCTTTTACAATCCAGAAGCGATCCAAATGAGTCATAATCTTCGACGAAGTGGCCTCTACTCGAAATTGATATAATGACGGCTCCGGAACAAATACCGATGTACAAAATAGCCGGCATCACTATAGCGATTGTAACAAAACAGTGATTGTAATAAAATAGCGATGTAACAAAATAGCGACTTAATGAAAAAGCGACTATTAAAATTGCGATGTAACGAAATAGCGTCGAATAGCATTTTTGTTCGGTGAATAGCGCCAGTATAAAATGGCACTAATCAAAATAGCCCCAATCATGTCCCTATATTGACCCATGTACCAACCCAACATAACCAATTCAATCCAAGCTAACATCACCAACCCAACCCAGCACATAAGGTTTTGTCGTATTGGTTTTGTAGGTCTGGGTTGGATTGGTTATGTTGGGTTGTTATTAGTTATAATATTTTGTTGTAATTTTGCATTTTATTCATATCTATTTTGGGCATCGCTATTTTGATACATCGCTATTTTGATACATTGATCGCTATTTTGATATGTCGCTGATTTTTACAAACGCTATTTTGATACATCGCTATTTTAATAGTCGCAAGTGTAGTATTAAATAACGACCGAAACGATATATTTACTTGCTAGTACCCTTAATCTCTTTCAAAAAATATTATAAAAATCTTGATCACAACTACACCAATGACACTTCAATAACGTTTACTTAGAATGGATTACAGTTTACTCAAAATTCTCCCAAAACAGGTCCACTCCCAATGGTATTTTTTCCTGTGTGATCAATCAATCAAAATGAAATAGCGTTGAATTGAACATAACCAATCCAACCCAACGTAACATAACCAACCCAACCCTTCCCAGCATAAAGTTTTGTTCGGTTGGATTGGTTATGTTGGGTTTGTTATCAGTTATAATATTTTGTTGTAATTTTGCATTTTATGCATCTCTATTCTGGACATCGCTATTTTGATAGTCGCTCTTTAATTGCATCGTTATTTTTTTAGTCGCTATTTCATTAACAGTCTTTTCGTAAGTCGCTATTTTGTACATCGCTAGGGCAAGATTTTTTGAAATTCCTATATTATTCAAAATCCACAATTTTGCCCCATTGTTTTGATATTTTGTGATCTCTTAGAGATCCTGAGAAGAGTTATCGAGTAACCGTAGTGGCTCCTTTCCAAACGATATTTACAAAAATATATTTTTTCTACTCGAGTGTGAAAACTGTTCACATTATAACTTAGGCTTTATCGAAAAGATATTGTTCGGTCACTTTAAATGCCAGATTTTCACATAGATATGAAAAATTAAACCTTTAAAGGATATAAAATTATGCAAAAAAAGTAACTTTTGGGTAAGTGGTGATCTAACTCCGTCAATCGAGATTCTGACGGTTTCTGCAGGGTGCGAAATTTTAATTATGCATTTTTAACAAATAAGACCTTTCGAACAGTATAAATTTAAAATAGAAATTTTAGAACTAAATAGTTTTTTTTACAAGCGTTGTGTACATTTTAATTTTTGATAGTTTGATACTTTGAGAAAACTGGAGGACATGGCTAATTTTTAGGCAAGAATAATTAAATTTTCCGCTATTTTTCTTCAAATTTGGGTAAAAACGGATAATATTTTTTTTGGCACCCGTAATAAAAAAAACGTAATTTTTATAACTATCTTCATCAAAAACACGATTTTAGCCACTGTGAGCAAATAACCAAAACGTGACTTTTTTTATAACCGGTACAAAAAAAATCTTTTGGAGAAAAATAGTGCAAAAGGGTAATATTTCGAAAAAATATTTATTCTTACCCAACAGACCAGCAATGCCGTCACGTTTTTTTTTACCAAAATATTTGTTCTTAAAACTACGAGAAAATATCAAACTGTAAAAACTACTATTTTTGCATAGGTAACCAAAAAAGGCACGCTTTGGTGATTTGCGGACAGATACTAAAATCATATTTTTGATGATGTATAAAAAAATATTTTTGCATGATTAACCAAAAAAGCCATTGTTTGGTTATTTACGGCTTGTTATTAAAATTATGTTTTTGATGAAGTCATAAAAAAATATATTGTCTATGGGGACTGACAACCCATATTAAGAATTCTTCTATGGGTTGTCGAATGGTGACCATTATTGTGCTCATGTGCAAAATATATCTTCTACTCAACTTGGTTACTGAACAACCCTCCCGATGGTGTCTGGGTGTGTGTAAAATTTGAAAAGGGCTAAGTTGTACAAAATTACACAATAAAAAAACCGTGTCGCGCAATTTTTAAAAAGCAAAACTTCAGTTGGCACCAGTAAGGGAAAGGATTACCATGGATGTTGGAGCTTATAGCCCGATGTCCATGGCAAACAGAAAAATCAAAATAGACTGAGAATAACATCAATACTTTAAAAATATCCTTATTATAAAAAGAAAAGACAAAACAGTGTGTAAAACGTATAATACCTACTAAGGGTATTCTATGATTTCCAGCCAGATGGTCATTTGAGCTGCGATATTTATTATTTAAAGACTAGCCTATCTATTAAGCGAACATTGTGAAGCCCAGCAGCGATGCCATATTTAGGGCTCCATTACGTGCTGGTTTCATATAGTTTTAATGGACGGAAAGACACGATTTAAAGACGGAATAGCGGAAACCTAGGAACTATTAGGTGATATTTGTATAAATAAATGTTACAATGTGAAGCCAACCTAAAAACTTGGGAAATGGATACTTGGTCATCCAAGAGCCCAACGCCGATAAAAAAAGCAACAAGACGTTGTGGAGCCCGGAGCCGGGATCCACAACGTCTCTTCGGGCTCTACATCGTATGTTGTATATCTTCTATGGCCTCCATTATAACCGTTTACAAATCTGTCTGTCTTTAAATGATCGTCTTTCGCAATAGTGGAGGCCAGGTCGCCTCCATCCTGTAACGGTGTTCACTTAATACGGTTATTCAATATATATAATATATGCATATAATATATACATATATATATATATATATATATATATATATATATGTTTCCATACTTTGAAGAGACTCAAGAAGCACACTTGCATTTCCGCTGACTTGCTGTTCTCACAACCAGTGTCCACGTGCATTTATGCAATCTTGCAAATCCCAGGAAACTTATCGTTACTCGATTCCGGAAAGAAGATAAGAACCCATGAGAAACCCAATTCAGCACCGTTTTAGGGTATAAGTAAACATTCTTTGTTAGAAATAAGTTAGTCTTAAGCGATTATTCGTTGTATTAAAACGTTATTATTTTATCCAAGTATTTTTGAAAGCTTAAGTTCCCTTTTTTGTATTTTACGAAATAAAATAGTTTAAAAAAAAATTAAACTCGTACTCTAAAGTATAACATTGCCGCGGAAACAAGGACAGCCTAATTCGCGAGTGCATTGCTAAACTAAGAAGATAGCTCCTAAGCTGTCAAGCGTCTTCACTTTGCAACAAGGGTATGGAAGAAACACCTGGTGAAGCCCCTGGTACTCAACAAGCGAATAACATGACAAATGGCACCAAAATTCCACACGTAACTGTTTAAACTGTGAATCATACGTTTTACCAATTTTTGTTATTTTTTCAAACACTTTCTCTTTTTATAAAAAATAAGATTTCCAGATTTAGAACCATATCGATCATCCGAAATATTTTCAATAATCCCCGAATTTGATAGTAATTCATTATTTTTAAGTACATTCATACATGCATGTGATTGTGTTTACAACATGACAGTAGATGAACAACGCGATTTGTTAGTGATTCACATAAAAAATAAATTAAGATCGAACGCCGCACAATTGATTAGTTCTAGAAATATGTTTTCGTGGATAGAAATTAAACAACTATTAAATTTGCATTTCGGAGATATCAGGGATCTTTCTTCATTGATTCAAGATTTGCAAAGGTTAAAATAATTGCCCGAAGAATCGCCCTTAACGTTTTTCAGTCACATGCAAACTTTAAATTCAAAAATGCATTCTGTTGTACATAAACAAAATTTAACGCCCAACCAAAAAACGACTCAAATTACATTAATTGATACCATGGCTTTAAACACTCTTTTAACAGGCTTAGAACCAGAACTTGCTAAAGAAATACGTGCTGCAAATCCTATGACTTTATTGGAAGCGCAAGTTAAAATTAGACGCGAATTACAGTTAATGTATTTTGAAAATCAAAAAACGAACAATTGACCACCCATTCCGCAAATATGACAAAACCAACCCATGCGTCTTAGACCACCAAATCAACAACCAAAATGTTTCAAATGCGTTCGAATTGTCATATAGCTAACATATGCCAAGCTCAAAGACCATCATTTTTTAAAGACCTTTTTATCAAAACAATCGTACCCATCTAATTACCAATAACCAGGTCCATCTAATTCGCAATACAGACCTAACTTTTCTGAAAATAATCAAAGCCAATATCGCCGCTCAGTAATTCAAAGAAACCCTTATTTCCAACCGAAAAGAGCCCATTATTATGATGACATTTTACAATTTTATGACACAGGTAGTGAAGAAACATGTTATACTGCTAACAGTTTCGAAAATTGGAACTTCTATCGTGAAAACAACTATGATCATTTTCCTGAAAAAAATTTTGATAACAACTCTTGCCAATCAAACAGTGCATTGCCACCACCATCAAATTTCCACTGGTCTCGAATCAGAGCCACCCACCGAACGAAACACAACAATCTTTAACTCAAACAGAAACTAAAATTGGTACAGTACGGATCAACAAACTCTTATTTTTGATGAACCCCCAACAGCAGTTTCTTTAGATCTGAGCAATTTGCATACAGTAAGCTTTAAAAACCTTTATTATGTTTGCTAAAACTACAAATTACTTATAGACACCGGTGCGGAAATTTTTGTTTTTAGAGATTACCTTGCTCAAAATTTTAAAACACGTTTTGCTGAAAACATAATTGTACAAGGCATAACTCCAAAAAATTTTAATCCAAGAATCAACCCTTGTTCTTTTTTGTACCAACAATCCTTGTAAAGTTTATATCTGCAATTTAGATATTGAATTTGACGGAATATTTGGACTAGACTTTCTAGAGCATTATAATTGTATTATTGATTTGGAATACAAAGTGCTTAAAACCAATTTCAAAGATATCCCTATGTGTAAATATGAACCAACACAAAAATCACCACGAGTAGAAAAAGTCTACAAACTAATGTGCGATTTAAAAAACATAGACGTGATTTTATTAAGACAAGACAAAGAAAGAGTTAGACTTCCAACCGCTGTAGTTCATATTAACGAACACGGTGAATTTTTGACAGCAATACTTAACTTAAACGTAATCGAAAAAACAATCGATTTTTCTGAACTTTGCTTTGAACCTTTATAAGATTTTGAATCAATTAATAATTTTAATTCTTTCAAAAATTTTGAATCAATTGACAGACAACAATTAATTCGAGAAAAATTGAGACTCTATCACCTTAATGAAGAAATCGATAAACTCTGCTTTAATACTCTGATATTTTTATGTCGAAGATGACCGATTAACTTTTAAAAATTAAATCAAACAAACAATCGAAACAAGCAACGCAAGACCAATCTATACTAAATCTTATCGATATCCCCAAATTGATAGAGAGAAAGTTAAAACGCAAATTTAATTACAAAATCTTCAGTCTCACCTTGTTCCACCCCTGTATGGGTAGTTCCCAAAAAAATTGATACCTCGGGAAAACAAAAATGGAGAGTCGTGATTGATTATCGAAAATTGAACGACGTAGCAATAGACGACAAATATCCATTACCAAACATTTCAGACCTATTAGATCAGTTAGCCAAATGTCAATACTTTACCACCCTTGACCTAGCATCGGGATTTCATCAAATCGAAATCGATCTAAAAGACATTCAAAAAACCGCATTTTCAGTTGAAACGGACATTGCGAATTTGTTAGAATGCCCTTCGGTTTAAAAAATGCTCCTTCTACTTTCGACCGTGTCATGGACAATGTCCTTATGGGTCTTTTAAACGAAAGATGCTTAGTTTACGTTGACGATATTTTATGAAGAATATCAAATCTTAAAATACAATCCGATAAATACGAAGTCCTACGCAAAGAAGTAGCTTATCTTCGTCATTTAATTACAGAAGAGGGTGGTAAACCAAACCCCGCGAAACTCAAATGCATCCAAAATTTTCCCAAGCCAAAAAATCAAAAAGACATAAAATCTTTTTTTAGTATAGCTGGCTACTACCACCGTTTCATTACTAATTTTGCTAAAATCTCAAAACAACTAACAAAACTTTTACAAAAAGATACTTCTTTTATTTTTGGGAAGGACTGCGAAGATGCTTTTAACAAATTAAAAATGGCATTAGTTTCGGATCCTATTTTACAATACCCTAATTTCGAAGAAGATTTCGTTCTTACTACAAACGCAAGTGCCTTTGCGATAGGTTAATTGATTATTCAAAAATCGAAGTTTCAAACGACCAGTTACTTGACAAATCCAATAAAAACATAGTTACCTTCTTTCAACAAAATAAAATGGAATATTTTCATTACAAAATAATTGACGACATTCTAGAAGAAGAAATAAGTTTTTAGAACAAAATGAAATTTACTGCATTAAAAATAATCTAGATATGTCCTCTCTAGAAATGTTATGTTTCATCTTTGCTGATAAAGAAATAAAATTAAAAATTTGTCAAAATATTGTAACTACCCCTGATGAAGACCAAATACCCTTAACCTTACCTTAGAACAATACCAACTCGGTAAAAGCAATCTGCACCGCGTTAAAAATGAAACCTGTAGGCGCATAAGACATATATAATATAATTGGAAAGTCTTAAATAAAGACGTAGAAGATTTTATGAAAAATGTGACATCTGTCAAAAAGTTAAAATTCTTAGAAAAAGTTTAAGTAGACCATTTGTTATCACGGAAACACCGCGAACATCATTTGAACGAATAAACATCGATATTTTTGAATATCCCACCAGACGAATTAACCAAATTTATTCAGGCCTACCCTCTACCTGATAAAAAAGCAAGCACGGCTGTTACTAACCTTTTACTATTTTTCCAACACTACGGTACACCCCAACAATTCATTGCGATTCTGGTAAAGAATTTGACAATACTTTACTAAAATTTCTTTGTTTACTTTCCGATATCAACGTAACTTTTTCAAGTGTCGTTCATCCTCAATCAAACGGGTCTTTAAAAAGATTTCATGCTACCTTAGGTGAAATGGTAAGGATCAATAAAGCCGAAAATCCCAACGAACACCCATTTACTGTCTTACCATTTAGCGTTAAGTGCTACAATAACACGAAAAATAAAATACATGGTTTTACACCATACGTCTAGCAAACCTCCCGAGGAATTTTATAACCAGGGACAACTAATTTCTAAACATGTACGCGATCTAAATAGAATATTTTTATAAAATCGCTCGCGAAAAAAACAGAGCAAACAAAACAAAAATCAAAGGGGGATTTGACGAACATGTCGCTGAAAACCTTCCCCAATTCAAAATATGTGATAAGGTCTATACAAAAGGATTTCAAATAAAAAGTATATCTGAAAACAAATTTAAGGGTCCTTTTTAAATAATCGAAATTGATACGAATTCCGCTGCGTTATTAAATCCAGAAACAAATCAGAAACAAAATTAAATTTCGACAGAATGAAACCATCGCCAGCAGTGAATACTGAATTGATCCAATAAATAATACAATAGGAATCTTTTTTCATGAGAAATTTAACATAAAAAATATCTAATGATAAGTGGACACTTTGGTTTATAGAGACTTACTTCCCTTTAAAAAGGCCATCGAACATAATGATAAAATTTTGGAGACTCTATCAGACAATTTATTATCGGAAAACTCAAATCGAATGACAACCTTTAAAACACTAAAGATTACAACCTTCGATTTAGAAGAGGAATTTTTAACGGTCTCGGAACAGTTTGGAAAAACATAACTGGAAATTTAGATGTATCAGACGGAAACTATTTTAATGACTGTATCGATAAAATCAGTCACGATGAACGAAATATTGAACAATTAATGCAAAAACAAATTTCGGTAACCACTTCAGTAATAAAAAGTTTTAATTCAACAATACAAAAACTTCGAATCGATGAAGAAACATCTAACAAAGATATCATTGAAATACAGAAATTAATAGGTACGCTTTCTAATGATATAAGTTACTATCGCGCGCATATTAAAACACTTGATTTATGTGAGTCACTAATGGACAGCTATACTTTTATCAAAGATACGTTAAACGATGCTTTAAACGCAGTTACTTTTGCACGTCTAAAAATCTTACACGGGTTAATAATTAAGCCAACAGATTTGGTAGATTCTTTAAAACAAATCTCTCAGTCATTACAAAAGAATAATTTACCTCTACCTATATCAACCTCAACAATCGCTTAATATATCGATTTAATTGAATTGGAAGCTTATCAAACAAACACAAAAATCGATCCCTCGATTTATACTGTGTGTAGACTATACCCAATCAATACTAGATAATCGAACAGATCTTTTCCATACAATTTTAACTTCTAATAAATACATAGCAAGCGACGATGTTTTTCGCCACATTTAAACACTTGCACACCTGCAAGAAGATCGACAACAAAATGAAGATATGTTCCGATATACTTCCGTACCCCATCGATAGCGAATCAATATGTGAAGCCCAATTTCTTAGGCGACAGTTAAAATTATACCATGTTTAACCAATCCAATGCAGTTCCTGGCTAGTTACAACCTCCAGTCAAGTTCCAATTACAATCAAATGTGGAAATAAAGATATCTTTACGAAAATTATCGAAAGCAATAGTATAATTAATCCATTGCTTACCTGCAACGCCTTCGCAGGTTGTACCCGAGTACAAGTAGAAACTACGTCAGATGGTTCTATGAAGGAAAGTTCTTTTAGAACCAATCCATCACCAATTCTGATTCCATACCCATGCTGCATTAACGAATTAAATGTCGAAGATTTGAATATTGCTCAACACAGCTTTAATCAATATTCTGATCAACTTGTTAAATTGATCAACCATTCATTCAAAAACATATTGATTGGTTTACGATACTTATAATTGTATTGGTTATCATCATGTGGTATTGTCAAAACCAATAATACCGATAATGACAACTATTCACAATATCCGAATCCAAAAATCGTTACACTACAAAAACGATTTTTCAATATGCTTTCAAGAAGACGCCCCACTATCCACTTGGGCGAAGCCGAAGAAGAATCATTTGAATTGAATTCCAATAAAAGCACCGCTTGAAAAGTTGCTGTTCTGTTAAACACCAACATTTTACTTAAAAGGAGAGTTGTTATATGAGAATTCCTTCCCATATTTTGAAGAGACGCAAGAAGCACACGTGCATTTCCGCTGACTTGCTGTTCTCACAAACAGTCTCCACGTGCATTTATGCAATCTTGCAAATCCCAGAAAACTTATCGTTACTCAATTCCAGAAAGAAGATAAGAACCCATGAGAAATCCAATTCAGCACTTTTTAGCCTATAAGTAAACATGCTCTGTTGGAAATAAGTTAGTCTTCAGCCATTATTCGTTGTTTTAAAACGTTATTATTTTATCCAATTATTTTTGAAAGCTTAAGTTCTTTTTTTTGCATTTTACGAAATAAAATAGTTTTTAAAAAGTTAAACTTGTACTCTAAAGTATAACATATATGTATATAAATATATTGAATAACCGTATTCAGTGACCTCCGTTACAGACAGATATATATATATATCATGAGGGGAACTAGTACATCCCAGAAATAAAAAGAGGGGTAAACATATACCAAAAAAAAAATCTGATATATTACCATGGAACCACAGGCTCTAAGTCACCTCCACATATATATACAGCAGTAGCAACAGCAGTCTCCTTGTGACACTGTTGCCATGGTTTTTTGCCTTGCTAGGCATAAGATTTATATATTTTCGACTACCACGGCAGTATATAAATCTATTTTTATAATTTCTTTTTTGACAAATTAGAATGACTGTGTTTCTTCATGAGATAGTGGAAAATATGTATTTGATTTAGAAAAAAAAGGCCACTGCCATTTTTTTAGAAGTAGTTACGGAAAGTAATACACACTTTACAATTTGATTCCCGTCACGCTGCGCTTTTTGATAAGAAGTGGCAAAATTATACAGGGTATAAAAACAAGTGCAATAATTTTACTGGAAGGGTCTGATATTTTTTCAGTTATTTTAACTTTTATGCATTTACATATAAGTATCTATAGGTTACTGGGTGTCAGTCAGTTAAATAATAACAAGGACTTTTTTCTAAATTTGCAACGTTTCGGTTATTTATTAACCATCATCAGAAATATTTATGTATACATTTTGTTATGACATACAGATTTTTACATCTAGTAAGAAAATTTATTCTGTTTTTTCCTTGGCTAGTTTTGTATTTATTATTCTGAATCTTTTTTCACTCTGTAGTTTTCTGTAGAATCATTCATGCCTTGAGTTCCTGGCATTATTAAAATATTTCCATTAAATTTTCTGACCGTCAGAATTATATTTTTGTACCTATAGGTTCCTGGCTGTCGGTCATAATAACACAGGCTTTTTTTTTAAACTGCAGAGTGAAAAAAAGGAAAAAAACAAAAGAAATTTTTTTTCGTAGATGTAAAAATCTGGATGTCAAACCAAAATTTATTGTTAATAAATAACCGAAACGTTACAAATTTAGATAAAATACCTTTGTTCTTATTTAAATGGTCGACACCCAGGAACCTACGGTTACAAAAATATAATATTGACGGTCAGGAAATTTATTAAAATATTTTAATAATGCCGGGGACAGAGTGAAAAAAAGATACAGAAGACTAAACACAAAATTAGGAAGACCACGACTACGGTAGAAAGACAACATAGCATCAGATCTTAGAACTCTGAATATCACGGAAGTAGAAGAGCTAATGGTGGACAGAGACCTATGGAGGGAAATTGTTCAGTCAGCCAAGACCCATCCTGGGTTGTAAAAAAAGATTTCTGTCCGTTTTTTACCCTAAATTAAAGACAAATAGCCCAAAGTAGTAATAATGAAAAAATCTAATTATTCTTGCCTAAAAATGAAGCCATTTCCGTCAGTTTTCACCAAGTATTTACGAAAAAATCATTTAAAAAAATCGGGAAAATATCAAACTGTCAAAGATTAAAATGTCGCAATACTGAACGTCACCATGTAGAAAGGCATATCGCTATGGAAACGATTGTTATTTCATTTACCAGCCGCCTTGATTTATAGTATAAAGATGGTGTGTCGCGAGAAGTGCTCTTCGTTCGAGATTTTTAAAAGCATTTTCCTGTTTTTCTTGGATTTTTTAATAAAGGTATTTAAAAAAATAGTGTTCACAACTCGCGGCTCAACTGTGCTTTTTTAACTCGCGTTTTTAAATACCTCGCTGCGCTCGTTATTTAAACCAACGCTTGTAAAAAAGCACTGTTTTAGCCACGAGTTGTGAAAACTACTATATGATGAACTTATAGATACAAAAATATAATTTTGACGGTCAGGAAATTTAATGGAAATATTTCAAGTATAAGTATATATTATATTATTTTTTTTGGCGCTTTTTTAACGCTGTAGTAAAAAATATTAATTTACTAAATCAGAGGAGAAAATGATACTTTCTTGGTACTTTTTTACAAGATATGTCATTGATGTATACACTCCCAAATAAAGGAAAATCTTGTCATATATTACAATATTTGACTTTTTTGTTTTCCTACTAACCTAAGAGTAATCGTACGGTAAAGTTGCTTCCATAATTTGCACGAGCTAAAGCATAAGCCTAGTCTAAAAACCAAATTTTATTAAAATCGGACAAATACTTTTTAAGTTATGAATGCTATTTCCCTAATGATCGAAAACACAAACATTACATTAATAGGGTCAGCCTCAACAACGGCTTTTTCGATTTGCCCTATCTAAAGAATATTTGTCTGTTTTAAAAACTTGTAACTATTTTAAAAATATTTGAAAACAGGTCTTTTTGTGTGTGCATCCGTTTAAATTGAAAAAATACAACCAAAAGTACTTATATAGCTAAGCAACATATTTTTTATGCATGGTTAAATTTAATTTTTCAAATTTGCTCATCTGAACAGTCCATAATTTTCTTACCCAGTTTTACTTATTAGGGTCTCTTTATACAACGTTGCCCAAACATCCGAGTCCACCCTATATCTTGCAAATTATAATCCACAACTAAACCATATTTGAGGGGCACATGTGCCGCCCTTGACTTATGCGGCGGCAAAAGGGCGATCAAGTTTTTAAGTTTTAAACGAGGATCACTATTAAGTAATACCTTGTTTAAAAGGTCTTTTAAAAATTAAAATTTTGACTTACTTTTTAGTTGTCCGAGTCAAACCTTGACACAAGTAAAAGTTATGTCAATATATTAGTTTCTTAAAGACTTTTCAAATAAAATATCCCTTGATAGGGGTTACTATTTAAAGTTTTAAGGTTAAATGCCTTTCTGCCGCAAATGTTCCCTTTTAAAGAATAGATCATTCAAAGTTATATGTATCAGTGTCGGATTGGTTGGATCTTATAGTTTTAAAGATATTAGGGTGGGCTCGGACTCTTGGGTCACCCTGTATTGTTATGCCTATGATTATGACCCTAGGGGAGGACAAGACTTTACACAGAAAATTTTAATTTTGTGTCAGTGGTTAACTAGAAAAACTATTCTTTTTTCTCATTCTCAAACCTATTGGATTTTTATTTTATTTTATATTTGCTTTTTTAAGCTATGATTTCAATATTAAACTCAAATAGATTTTAAAAAAGGAAAAAATTAAAAAACCAAACTCAAAAATAACGGGCAATCAAAAAACAGTACTCTATTGGACGACCCAGGGCCGACAGGAATGTGTTCCACGCGGGACTCACACAACCAAAATTGTGACGTCACAATCTTGGGCTATTTTTTTTTCGTTGGTTGCGTCCAGCCTGAAGCGCAAGGCCGCAAACATAACCTCACTAATTCTTGAATTGTTTATTTAATTTTCAGTAAATTTTTACCTTTTTTTCCAATTTTGGAATCAAATAAACTTTAAAATAAACCGTTATTGTTTAAAAAAAATAATAAATTATCGTTTGATGTGAAAAAAGTGAATTTCAAAACCAAAAAAAGGACAATTGTTTACAGTGTGAATTTTGTGCTTTGAAAGCGTTAGATCACCTTTTAATGAACTGTTTTGTATGTTTGAATCGGAAACAATTCAATAATGGGTGTCGTGGTTAATATAGAAATCCGAAAAATGCCTCGAAAATGCTGCATCCCAGGATGCAATTCGAATTATGAAAGTGGTCAGAAAAAGTATAAGTTGTATGTAAGAGACTTTTCGTATCCAACTGATCCTTCCCTAAGAGCAAAATGGATTGCTGCCACCTATCCTCAAGAATCCAACTTTTTGTCTACAAAAAAATCAGCAGTTTGTACCAAACACTTCGATATGTCAGTTATTTTAACCGTTGATGAAGTGAAACGAACTGATGGATCCATACTAACCTGTCCCAGAAAGATCCCAAAACTTAAATGTGATGCCATTCCAACCATTTTTCCAAACAGACCTAATTTACCACATCCTAGAATAGATCCCCTAGAAAGGCAAAAACCAAATATTGAGAGAGATAAACAGGCTCCTGAACAGTACTTTGTAGAATGGCTGGAAAATTATCAAATTCATTCCTTTCTAGATTTCCAGTCAAATTTTGAAAAGAGAAATTTATTTGAATTTAAATTTAAAATTTATATGAATTTCATCCTTTTTTATTTGATTGATTTCAGCCAAGAGTGGCGAAAAATCGTTACTTCTTTCAAGCTTCATGAAAATTTAAAGGTAGAAGTTTTTCATGATAATTTTGTGTTGCCAGACACCCACCTGAAAAAAATTTTGTCGCCGGATTTAGTTTGCCTTACCGGGTCCACTTTCAACAGCCTTATAAACTACCTCAGTACCTTGCAGACTTCTTCCTCTTCCCAAACAAAAGAACAAAATATTGAGTTAGCTCATAATATCTTGAAAAAAATAATGGGTATAATTAAAGATGATTTATCCTTATCTAAAAAAATTGAATTTTTTATGGAACAGTGAAATTAATAATAATGTACAAAATTAAATATTCATCAAACATGACTCTATGGGCATGTTCCTTTGATTTTTAGTTTCCAGGAGCCTATAAGTGGCTTCGAGATACCCATTGTTTTATTCTACCTCATCCCAATTATTTAACTCGATCAACTGGTGATATAAAATCTGAAACAGGCATTTCAAATTCACAAATACAATACTTAAAAAGAAAAGCAAAACTTTTGAATACAAGAGAGCTAATTATAAATTTACTTTTTGACGAAATACATACTGCAGAAAAAGTGGAATATAAGGGGGGCATTATTAGAGGTCTTACAGATGATAATGTTGTTGCAAACAAAATTCAAACTTTCATGATTTGTTCAATTTTTTCAAAAAATGAGGATGTCGTTGCACTTTACCCTATTAGGCAAAATACCAGTTTAAAATTAAAGTGGATGCTTCTGAATGTGATAAAAGTGCTGACTGACTGCGGGTACATAGTAATGGCCACAATTTGCGATAACTTTAAGATGAATAAACCTACGAGTTATTGGCAGAAGAATCTCCTTACTGGTTCAAAAATTATTTTGAAATCCAACAAAAATTTTTTCTCTTATTCGATACAGTTCACCTTTTCAAATCTATTCGTAATAATTGGCTTAATCAAAAAGATGACGAACAAACCTTTGTATTTCCTGACATTGATGACACACATTTTACATGCAAGTGTTGGGGATTTGAAATGTCTGTATTCATCGGAATGTGAAAGCATCATAAAATTTTTCACCATCCTTATCTAAAAAAGTACTTTATCCTTCCAATTTAGAAAGACAGACTTATATGTCAAATTATTTGAAGAGAAAAATGTATCTGCTTTAAAAAATTTTCAGAAAGAAAATAGTGGAACTGCTCAATTCATTGGTATTATTTTTTCTTGGTGGAAAATCGTAAACGTTCAAACTGCTTCAGGAGGAATTCATTTAAAAGACCCGTTTCGAGAACCAATAACTTCGCCAGACCATCACAGTGTAGAATTTCTTAAAACTTGTTTAGTGTTTGTCGAATCATGGGAACACTTATATTTTGACACAGGAGTTGTAAGTCATACTGAAAAATTAAGCAGAGATACGTTTTTCTCTCTAAAACATACTACTGTTGCTCAGATTGAATTAATAAGTCACTTATTTTCACTGAATTTAAACTTTCAATTAAAATATGTACGATTGGGAAACTTTCAGTCTGACAAAATTGAGAATCGATTTGGCCGTTATAGATTTTTGAATGGTAATTACAATACCATGTCTCAGTCACACAAATTTTAGAATCAGAGAAAAAACTAAAAATAATGAATTTACTTAAACTGACATCATCTAAAATTGGAACTTTCTCTATTGAAATGTTTTCATATAAAGATGAAGACATATTAACAGATTTTGTGTCAACTGATATATCACCTTTTTTAGAAATTTTGGAAGAGAGTGAAAATTTAGATATAAACATGGAACAGTATCGATCTCTTCTTTTTATTGCTATTGCAGGTGATTGTGACTTTTTTGTTGAATTTAATCATACCTCTACAAATATAAGTGATTACATTTTGCACCTTACACGTGGAGGTTTAAAGTCCCTTTCTGAATTTGTGTTTAATTTTGTTCTGACTTTGTACAAAATTTTCAGTATGCTAATTTCAGGAAATTATGAAGCTGAATTTTCTTCTCAAAGTTCACAATCTCGTTGTCAAAGAAATATAATTAAAAAGCTTACCTTAATGAAATCTAATGAAGATATAAGGAAATTTCCAGAAACATGTGCTACGTGCAAAACATCATTTAAAAGTCTTATTTCCAAAATGGCACATGTTTTGAGCAACATTTTTCTAAATAACTATACCAAAATGTTAACTGATAATGCTTGTAAGATAAAAAAAAATCATCATCATCAAAAAAAAAAGGAATATGCTTATATTTTACCAGATTTATTTTATGTTTTTTTTGGTTGTTAAATTTAATATTTTAATTGGTAGAGGGTTGGTTATCTCTCTCAATATTTTTAACTTTTAAGTTAAGCTTTCAGTCAGTTTTGTTGTTAGTTTTGAGTAGTTTATATTGCACGTATTTGTTTAATATATTATGTAGTTAGTGAGGTAGGTAGTAGATTTTATTAAGAATATACCGTTGCATATTAATAACTGGAAATTTTTGTTTCAGATTAATAAGTGGAAATCGTATGAAATGTGTCAAAAATTTCCAGTTGTGAATGTTTTCTGGAAATGTGCAGTTTTACTCAATATATTCCGAGGTATATTCTCTATTTAATATAACTCCTTCTCAAATATTTTTTGAAATTTCGTTTTAAAACATTTTTTTTATAAAAGCTTTCGTGCATGATGCAAAATTTTTTTCAGATTGAATGCACTCAAGCTTCTTGGTAAATAAAAATTCCTTCAAAAAAAATTTCCAAGAATTTACTGGAAATCTGACATGCAGTAGCTTTTCAATTTTTTCCATGACTTGTTTTAAAAATTTCCACTCGGGTAAAAATTTCCAGTGGCGTTTGATTAATTTCAAATTTTTTTTCTGAAAATGTGCAGTTTTACCTGGTATATTCTCTTTTATAATATAACATGTGAATCTAACATTTCCTTCTCGGAAATTTTTCGAAATTTTGTTTTCAGCCATAAGAAAAAACAAGAGGAAAGGGATTTTTTCAGATTGCATGCACTCAAGCTTTTGTTAAAAAAATTCAAGCAAAATTTCCAAACATTTCCTGGAAAACTGGCATGCACTAGTTTTATTACTACTTCAATAATTATGTATTATACCTATAATTCTCATTTACTTGGTATGTAACTAAACAAATAACACACCTAAAACTATTCATTCACAAAAAATTGTTCAATTTTGTCAAGTTTAATTTCCAATTTTTTCTTTTCATAAAATACGAAGCTGTACCTAGGCAACTAATTTTTATGAGAAACAAAAATAATTATTATGTGTATTATCATAAAATGGCTTGCTTGCTTCTTACTAATGGAAATAATACTTCATTCATCATAAGGGGACGAGGCATAAACTACTTTCAAAAATTGTAGAATACAGAATACATCTTTAATATTGCTCTACAAATCTCAAAAATTTCACAAAGAACATACACCAACTTTTACAAGTGGTTCACCCCTCAGTCTGAGATGAAAAATCTTATTATGCTTGATTTATCATTGTTTAGACACAAAGGGAGTAAGTATTTGCTTTTTCAGAAAAAAGTAGGGGCACAGCACTTGGAGGGTACAGGAATAAAAAAGGGTACACATCCCTATTTTGTTAATGCTGATTTCTTGAAAAAAAATTTAAAGTGCAGGTCTGCAAAATAAGATAAGGAAGATAATTTTTTAAATACGTTGTCTTCAATTTAATATATTTTTTGTTTTATAAATTGTAATTTGTTATTTTGTACGAAAAAATAATTTCACAAAATTATATTATACTATAAGGTTTTGAATTGAAGGTAAGTACATCTGCATGATCAAGTACCATCTATGCATGCCCACCCTGAGTGAAAAAAACCTTTGTAATTTTAATTTTTTCATTATTAGGGCTTTTCCACAAATGCATCAGAGAACTGTTCTGGATTTCATTAAACTTGCTTAACTGTGCATGTCAGTCAGAGGACTGTCCGAGGATTGTGGCTGGATGGAAAATAAAACGAACTCTTTTAAGAGTAGTATCCAAAGGATTTTTTAATTTTGAACCTTACAATCCAAAAAATTTCGAGGATATCAATTATAGTCCACTAACTTCTTTCTCCACCCCCTTAGTCCAAATCCTGATGCAATACCTGCTTCAGTCCAAGAACTGTTTTTGGCGTTCAAAAACCGTTCAAGAATTCGCGGTGGAATCCCGAACGAGTTCAGAACGTTTGCGGAAAATCCCTATTCAGTCACATTCTTCAGGTCACAAATATTTGGAACAGATTATTGATTGTTGATTTTTTTTCGATGTATTGAGGTGAGTACAAAGCATTATTAAATTATTATTATACATGTATGTAAATATAGAAATGGAAACTATTCTTATATCAAATTTAAATAAAAACTTAATTTAATTTTAGGTTTGATATATTCATCCAGTACTCTAATTTAAAAATCCAATTTCGAGCAACAGAAATGGAAAACGGACATACTTACAGAGCCATCAAAACAGATATATACAGAAGGGGGTGATCTAGAAAAAGAAATAACAGAATAGATCTGGATGATGCACTACATAACACTGTAAGGTAAAGTTTGTGACTTTTGAATCCACTTCAATTATATCAAAATTGAATACCTAATAGATTACATGGTACCTATTATGTTTCTCGCTAATATTTCTGTGAAAAACTTATTAATCAAGTTCCTATCTGCTCATTAGGTAAAGTATTGTAAAGTTCTATTTATTTTTCAGATTTGAGAAATAATGAGAGGAGACAACGAGGGAATAAAAAGTTCAAGGAAAAGGATCATAAAATTATCGCTTGTTATAACTATAAATCAATTTGGATGGGTATGGGAAGGAAGAACACCTCGTCTGCACTAGGTAAGTAGTTAATCAATATTTTTGATGTGCGATAAAATCGCTTATCTTCTAAACGACCCCAACTGCACTGCAAGAGGTCGAGCAGAAAAAAACTCATTATTTTTCTACTAAGCTAGTAAAATATCACATATTACCTGCCTATCGCTAGGAGGCCCTTCATACATCGTGTTATCAGAGGTAGGAAACTCGACTATCTTTTTGTTAAATTTACTTGTAAAAACTTTTTGTATAAAAGACTGATCATTCTTCATACTTAGCGATAATTTAAACATTAGGTATCAAACTGAGCTAATGCATAAAATTTTACAATTATCCAGAAAATAAGAAAAGCATTTTTTTTGGGAAGCTGTGGTCTGTGTGAGATAGAGAACTATGAATATGGAAAATAATACATTGGCACATGTTATTAACATTATCAAGGTAAACAAAGTTAACAAAACTAGCATATTCAAGAAAACAAATATATGAACTTTGCAGCTTATATTTTTAACTACAAATAATGTAAAAATTTAAATTTTGTAAGTAGCCCCTTTTTAGGGGACAATTTTGGGTTTAACTTATAAGGTTTGAACATAAATGTTATATTTTGATATTAAATTTGAAAATCTTCTTAAAATTTATTTTTAATAGAAATCCGTTTCATAAGGTTAGGTAACTTAAATGCCCATATCTCTGAAACTAAAAGGGGTACCCCTATGAAGTTTGGTATCACTTTAATGTATTTTTTAAGGAAAATCTACAGCTAGTAACTTTTTGGGGATCACACGCTGCCATTGCCAATAAAAGCGATAGAATAACCTAAAATTCGTAAATTGCATATACAAATGTGTAATTTCCAAAAAGTTACTATTTGTAGATTCTCCTTAAAACATAGGTTAAAATGATACCAAAATTCATAGGGTTACCCCTTATAGTTTCGGAGATATGGGCATTTAAAAGTTATAATTTCAACATTTTAACAGCTTATATCTCGAAAACAGATAGATAAAGCCAGTACCCTCTCCAGATAGGCCGATCAACTCATACCGATTTAGTGTCCTTTTATCCACCTTCGCCGCCATTTTCACTCAAAAGTGACAGATAATCCATTAGTTTTCTGTCAAAATGGCGGCGAAGGTGGATAAAAGGACACTAAAACGATAAGAGCTGATCGGCCTATGTGGAGAGGGTAATGATAAAGCAAACATTATGGTTTCTATTAAAAGCTAATTTTCAGAATATTGTACATTTAGTATTAAAATACAACATTTCTCTTAAAACCTTTTAAGTTAAACCCAAAAGTGCTCCCTAAAAAAGGGCTACATATAAGATTTTACAAAGTTTATCCTATTTTTTTTCTTGATATGCTAGTTTTGCTAGAAAATAGTCCATACCTATTAGGGATGATCTATATTGGGATCTTATCAGGACTGTTCCTGCAAGAATTCAGGTTTAAAATGTGGTGCCCACCTCGGTGCCCACAATCTTATAATTTGTTGTAATAACTATAATTTTGCTTGCTTCAGACATTTTAGATACACTACACTACTACAGATCTTGTATGCAGGGTAGTGAAAAAGTACTGGGACCCTAGCGGCGTCCCGTGCATTGAAAAAGTGTGGGGGCCGCTAATTTTTCAAGTGTATATTTTATTGCTAAATTTTAATTTATAACTGAAACAATTATCGTTGGTCTAAAAAGTGTGTGTGTGTTGTTCTAAGTTCTAATACTATACCCACCATTATTTTGAATCCTTGAGTTTAATTCTGGGTCCATAGCTAGAGATATTGTGTGTTATAATTTGAAAAGAAAATTTTTTCTTTTATATTAATTTATTTTTGTCATACTTACAATACAAAAGCTTCATTCAAAACTAACAAAATATAATGCCACATTCAAAAAAAAAACTATGTTGTCACTTGAACACAGTCACATGTTTTGCAATTATTTTGCTCCATGAAGTTTCAGATATTTTAGTGGTTTCCTACTCGATAATCTGAGGTACAGCTAATTTCAAAAAAATCTGATACGACTCTTGAAAATTCGAGCAGTGTATTCTAGGGCACCATGTCTTTGTCATGAAAGCTTAATTGTTTCATATTTCCAATACCATTACTGTCATATTAAAAAATGCGCTAGATTGTCAGTTAGGGAAACATAAACATATACAAATAATATCCAATCCTAAAATGGCTTCCCAAACAACTAAAGGAAGAATTAAAAAGGAAGTAATCAGGTTAGAATATGATTACCTAGCCCTTACCAGCGGTAGTCCAACATTCTAACGTATGTAGAAAAACAGTTTTCTTGATCATTCAAAAATGAAGACAAGAAGAAACACTTAAAAGAAAGCGGTAGAGTATTCGGCAGATGAAGAGAGATTTTAGTTCAGGAAGATTAGGCACTACTTCAAGTACTTGAAAGTGACCCTTTCGAAAGCGCGAAGAATGCATCAATTCTATCGCAGTTTCCAAGGATCTTCTAAGTTGTAATCACCACTTTTTTTGTTCAACATCTAATATATCAACCTGAGGATATACACTGCTCAAAATAAAAAATGAATGTATTCATTATCAGTTTTTTTTCAAATTGGGTGTGCCTAACTACTCTTAGCTTTGTAATGGTTGACAAGAAACAACTTAAATGATTCGACAGTAAAACTAAATAATCACAATACATAATAGTGATCTATATATATTGGAGAATTTATTGATTTAATTCCATTGAGGTAGTAAATTTTTTAATGTTTTTAGAATGGAAGTAGGCGGAGATGAAGAAGTTAAAACTGGAGGAAGAGAGGTAAACGAAAAAGGCATCACAATAATAGAAAGCTATATCTCTCCAATACTGTTCCAGTTGAAGTGTCCTGAAGTGTCCATTCCTTTTTTGAAAATAAATGATTACCATACCTCTAAATACTACCTAGGAGATAACAATGGTCAATGGTCATCTTGGTTTATGACACCCACCGAAAACTATTATTACATTAAGTTGGTTGTCTATATAATATTGTAGAATATACACACATTTTTTTAAAGAAAAATTAAACAAAAAATACAGTGAATTATTTTGAAAATACATACTTATTATTTTATGAAATGTTCAACCATAAATAGGCAACTACCCAACTTCCCCTAAGAAAATCTTTTGTTGAAATCTCTGAACCCAATCATCATTAAAATTTCAATTTTTAATGTTTCGGTTATTTGACGGCATTTTTAATGTAAATAAAGAATATTTGAAAAATATTTCGGAAAAAATAATTGATTTAATTCTGGAACACAAATGAAAAAAAATTTGGAAGTATTTCAACTTTCATTCAGAAAAATCTATTTTAGGCAATAAAGAGTGCAAAATTTCAATAAAGCAGTTCATACACATTTTGTCTAAATTAATAAAAATAATACTGACCCCCTAACAATTGCAACTTCGTTATGTTTAAATGTTGCAGAATTTTGTGATATTAAAAAGTTTTTTGAAGCTAAAAGATAGATCTCTAATTAGAATGAAATAAAACATGCGCAGCCCATTTTCTTTTAAAAAGAGCTTTCCAGCAAGTTGCCACAAGTACTATCATCCCATTTAAAAAAATTGAGTGGGGTTGGGTTTCACCCTCTAAAAGGGGTAAAAAATATTCCTTTTACTGTGACTGGAAAGCCCTGGACATTATGTCTATCATAACTAAATTAAAACTGTTTATAATCAGGAAAAATTTAAAAAAGAGATAAAAGTCTGGATTCCCAACGAATTAGATTATTTTTCATAGATCATCGATAAACAAAAATTAATGTTAGGTATGTATCTTTACAAAAGTTACCCTTATATTTTATTATTTATTATATTTTTTCAAAATTTCAATTTATTTTTAGAGATTTTAGGTTTATGTTTATTCTTTATATTTGAAATTATTAATTTATTTCTTAGTAGTAGTTATTGTTAGGCTTTGGTCAAAAAGCTCATGAATGGATAAGAAAAATGGAAATAAATTAAAAAACTGCCATGCACAATCCTCATAGAGGCTTCAGTGAGTTTCCCTATTTATTTCTATTTTTCAAAATAATCAAAAATAATAATCTAATTTGAGACTGCAAATTAATAGATATATATGATTATTATTATTTTATGAAATAGTCAAACAATCATGAAGTCAAGTAAGTCCTAGTAAATCTCCAAAAGTGATTATTTTTTGGATTTATACTATAGGTACCTACTTATGTGTGAATCTAATTAAAGAAAAGAAACTCGTTTGCAAAAAAATACCGAATTTTATTGGAAGAATTCAGTAGAAGATTCACTTTATGTCAATATCAAGTAAAACAAATAGGTATACACAGTGACAATCCTGTTTAACTAAGACGTCTTGTTGGAGTATGTAACTCAGATATTCCACTTATTTTAACAAGTTTACATTTTTAGTGAAAATCCTAGTTTAAATTAACAGTAATTTTTAGAGATGGTGGTGATGAAAACAGTATTTCATGACATTGTGAAGTTTGACTACTTTCTTCTGTATCATATGAGGTGAAATGAAGGTGTTTTTGTGGGTGGAGGAAGAGTGACAATCCTTCGTAGAATTTGACCCTTAACTTGTCAATGTAGCTTGTTTCGGGGGTGGTTACCGTATTGCGTTTTTCCATCACGCTTTTTTGAAAACTGTGATGAATCCCGTGATCCTCTGAGACAACAGATCTAAAAACGCGATTTGATAACCACATTCAAACAAACAACACTAACAAGTTAAGGATCACATTATGCAGAGGGATTGTCGGTCTTCCTCCTCCCATAAATATACCTCCATAGCACCTCAAATAATGGAAAAAAGAGCAAGAAAACTTTGTGATATCACTGAAATCACTGTTTCCATCTCTATTATTTTTTGTTAAGTTCATCATGTTAATAATGTTAATTTAAACTGAGATTTGTATTAAAAATGTAAACTTGTTGAAATGCCAACAAGACGTCTTAGTTAAATAGGATTCTCAGTGCACCTACCCATGAATAATATTTAATAGCTAATAAAGAATTATCTATCTATCTATCTAGGTAATGTTCAGTTTAGCAAAACAGCAGAAGTCCCAGATATACTCAAAAACTGCACTCAAAATGACTTATTAATTAGATGTTTCTCTGTACCATGTTCTGTCCCATTGTCTTACTTTTTACCATTACAGCGATCTTCTATAAGGTAGTCACTCTGATGGGACCATTCAACGGACCTTAAGAATAGCTTTCCTCTAACCTGGTTGGTAGGAGACCTCATGAAAGAACCTAAGCCAACATTTAAACCATACCCTTCTCGCTATATGACAGACTCAAATAGTATTTAGCGACTCAACAGGACCGGAATTATTAATTTAGGTATATCTATCCACCATTTCCAACTCCGTGAAATGAAGAATATCAGGAAATCACTGATCTCATCACAAAAAAAACACTACTTGTCTTCTGCATTTTTTCGATAAATCAATTTTTATTCTGGTGTAGATATAGATGCGCGACTTTTGGAACCTTTTATGATTTATTGCTAACAATATGAGAAAATTTAATTTTTTTAAGAAAAAGAAAATGTTATGTTGTTTACATCAACCTAACCTCACAAAATACTTTTGCTAGAATTTTTATTACTTGAGACCCTGTGACCTCCAAAAAACTTTTTAAAATATTAGGATAGTATCGAAGAATATTTCATGGGAATTTCAAGAAAATTCATCGATTCATTTAGAAATCATCTCGAAAAAACCTCACTTTTCCCATAAGACTCCATGTAAAAACCTGCCCAAGATTAACAGCTGTTTTTCTGATGGTTACGGTTTTTTGTTTTTTTTGTCGGCCTTGGATGACCTTGTGTAACTGGTCAAAAATGACCAAAATGAAACTTCAATTTTTAACCCTACGGTTCAGCCTTTCGTTGTAACTATTTGTCAATTTAAATTGAGTTATTCAGGTTCTGGTAGAGCTTACCTGGAAATAAGCATTGGAAAAATGTATTTTGTTTCATTTCATTACTTCTATACCGAGTTCTGTACTAAGCCACCTTACCCTTTTTCCAATAACTTTTCCTTGATGTTAGGAAACGTTGACCTGCATTTTCCCTGAAACACTAATAAAACTACCGAAAATTAAGAATAAAACACTTTATTTTAAGGATAACTACATAAGGCACTTCTCATGAGACCGGTAAACTAACACTAAAACTTTTGGTTACAAATTATCTCAGAATCACTTTCCCTACTTTTATATAACCTTCATTTGCACTTGTACTCATTTTTCTCGAAAAATAACTTGGAAAATCCTTATGATTTCCAATATTTTCCTACAAATTTCCTAGTATTGTCAATGTCAGTCAGGTGACTTTGGCTGTCAAAATTATGTGCAATAAAATAAAATAATGCTAGATTTTTCTTTTCTTTTTCTAGAATTCTTATAACATGAAGCAGAAAGAAAGAGTCCTTTGGCTGATTTTCCCATAAATATTGTTTTAAGTGACTTCATTAAAGTATTTGTGACACACTTTGGCAAAGTTTGTTGATTTTATATATTTTCTGAACTCAAAATTCTTGGCCAAAAATATTTCACCCGAGCCTGTCTGCTTGGACACTGGAGAGGCGGGAGTTGTAATGTGTTTTTTTGACTGATTTGGGTTGGAGTAGGTTGGGTTGGGCTGTGTTGAATTGGGTTGCTTTAGTGAAAAAAAAAGAAAAAAAAACAAAAAAATTATAAAAAAAAACAACTGGCGCAGGCGAATTTGGGGTCCTGGGGACCCTAGTAGGTGCCCCCATAAAGAATTTTTCATAAAAAGTCAAAAATGGCAGAAAACTGTATACTGTATAATTACCTAAAAACCTGCCTGAAGTGCTGGAACTAACTTAAAACTCCCATGGATTCTTATCTGCCTTAAATGTGGGATTTCATCAGCAGGGACGACTATAAAAGTAATAAAACTACTAATAACTGGTGCACCTCGGGTACCCCCGGATTATGTTTGATCTTTTACGGCAATTCTGAACTCTAAAATTCTATGATTTTTCCAAATAAATCGTCTTTAAAGAGATTTTCATTTTAAGAATTGGTCCTGGTTCTGGTTGACATTATTTTGAGATAAATTTTGACAGCGGTTCTAAAATAATTACGTCATTTAAAATATTGTGAAGATATCTTTGATTTTACTCCAAAAAAAACTACCTATAATTTTGCAAAATTTTAGGGGTTATGTTTACAACCAAAGGGCCGAACCAACCTCCCAGGCTGGTTCTAAAATTTAATAACGGGTTGCAACTGTGACGTCATTGTTTTAAAACGAAAGGACCGGTTCCGGTTCTGGTTCAAGCAGAGCCAGGATCAATTGTAAATCGAAAATCCTTTAAAATGTTTGTGTTGCTTATTAGGGATATTTTGGAACACTTACTTGACACTTCGTAGTGGTTGTGGTAATTACTGAGTCTGCGCAATAGCTCAATGTCATTCCTTTGTGGTAACTAACCACTACCACTGCCGTAAGCTACGAATCCATTTCGTTGTGGTTGTGGTTATTTTTTATATTTAATTTTATAGATTTTTTGCGAGGCATATACTCAAAATTATAAAATATTACAATTTTCCACTATAGAAAACATTTATTTTATAAAATAAGCCCGAATATGCATTTTTTTGCATCTCTATAAAAGCCGAGTTAACCAATATGCAACTTGTGGTTTGACAGATATTTGGAGGTTATTCGTTAATTTCTGTTTGTTTTTATTAGAATTTTTTTTTAGTATGATTTTTTATCTGATTGTGGTCACATAACACCGTCGAAGGCCCCGCGTGAGGGTGCATGTTATGGTGAAAGACTGGAACATGTACAGCAATGGTAAGTTTGGTGTGTTTTAAATTATTTCAAGGCTGTATCCACGACGGCCGTTTTTGTAGTTGGGTTTGTTGGCGCTTTTTTTTGTGTTCCATTGGGTTGGGTTGGATGCTTTGTAATAAAGATAGGGACTGGTTGTCCCATTTCTCTGGAACTGATATGTGACTGTTGTAACTTTAACCATGGCCTAGGCTTTCTTTCAATTAATATAGTACTTATGTACTTTATGCCCATATCAGACAAACTTTCAAAAGAACTCATGAAAATTTAAAAGCCTGGTAAAAAGTAGCAGCTAGCAGTCAATGTATAAATATGTAGGAACATCCAGCAGTCTCTGCCCATGCCTATGAGATTTAATTCCTATTGGCAACAATATACCCTCAGATATACCTAGTTATCCGTTTCATTGGTGAAATTGATTAAGTTTTTATGTCATCATCACCATCACCATCAGAACACAAATCCTAGATATTAAGTCATTTAAGATGGTTTTATGCAATAATATTACACTATCCTAGGTGTCCTGATGTTCAAACACTTCTGAAGTTTATAAACTTAAAATAAATAAATTCTGTACCTAATTAAATTCTTAATTTATTTATTGTAGGCTAACTCATCATTTAAAAAACCCAGACTTACCTATAAAGAAGAAGACAATTTACTATTACTAAATGAGGTGCTGGCCAATAACCCCTATATTAACCCTGCAATTTCAGATGCTATTAGGGAGCAAATACTGTCTGTTACAGGGAAAGATTTTTCCATTAAATCTTAAAGTATATGAATTAATGCAGGAATTTAGAAATGAATCTAAAGGAAAACATAACAAATTTAAAACCCAGACCAAAACAGTAAATATGGGAATAGAAAACAGAAACATATGTGCTGAAATGTTATTACTAAAAAAATATAATAAGAATAATCCTCCGAATAATCATAATGAAAACGTTTTTGATCATCCATATTCAAGTAAGTAATTATTTGCTGGGTAGTGTGAAAAATTGCAATTCAAGAAGTTCATTTTGCACTGAAGTACAAAAACTTATTTTTTCGTTAGATTTACAGTGCCACAGCCATCTGTTTTTTAAATATTCTACTCTACTTTTTTCCATTTTGTAATGATGCTAAAACTCATTGCTGTAAATAAATCACAGTCATTATATCTCCTTAATTTGCTTTGTATTAAGTCCATTTTTAATTTCAGTGCTAGCTGTTGCCCGCTCTGACTACTTGGAAGTACTACACAACAGCATTAAATTATTTTGTTTTGTGAGTGTGAGGAAGAAATAGAATAATAAAACCAATGCAGATAACAAATTACTCAACAAAATGATTAAGATTAACAAAAACAACCTTGCACCTATTTTACATACAAAAAGTAATTTAGGTAAGTAGATTTTTTTGTTTAAAAAAAGCTTTACAAAAATAAGTGAGCTTTTATAATATGGCCCATTTTGATTTTTCAGATATTGCATCATCTTTATTAATGAACTAATAATGCTACTGAGAGTCCTAATCGAACATTAATTAAAATAAAATCCAGAAATATAGCTGAAACCGAGGCTGAAACCATAACCCAAGAAAATGTTGAAAAAGAAGAAAGCCCATTAGGATATGTTGGGACTAGTATTACTAGAAAGTTTTGCAAAATGACCTGAGTTGGTAAGTTGCAAAAAGCGTAATTTTAAGCTTTCCTGCAAAATTTGGTAAAACGTCTTAGTTATATACTTTCTAAATAAAAAAAATATCGTTGAAAGCGATAAGTTATAAAAAGAGATTTAGTTTTTGTTTTGTATCCTGTATTTTTCTGAAAATTTAGTTATCTTTAGAGTTATTTGATCAAAAGTTGAAGTTTCCCTAATAGGTCGATAAAATATTTCGTTTATTACGTTTTAAACTGCAGTTTGATATGTTTTTGGTATTACTAGGTTATATAAGCTCTTATATTCATGACTAGATTATTTTTAGTATTCTTGTAATAAAAATAAATAATTAAAACAATTTTTTATGTTTTTTTTAAATATTATTTTCAGACTATATAATCTGTTCAACAATAATAAAAATCAACAAAATATATTACACATTATTAGACTTATATATTTAGTTACACAAACATTAAGATATTCTCAAACTGAAATTGATTGTAAATTAAAACGCTGGGCTGTCTCATCATTATACAGACATAAATAGCAGTTTGCCCAAATAGTAGCAGTTTTGTACATATATAACTTCAGTTTTTAAAGTAAAAGTTTTGATTTTTTTTATGCAAAAGAAATTATGTCTCCTAAGCATAGTTCCAAATATAATGCAAAATTAGTTCCATCTTGAAACTGGGCTCTTTCTTCTAATTGATTATTTAAATTACTTTTGCGAAAAATACCAGCATCATGTTTCCTTCCATGAAATGTTCCCAAATAGCCTAAAAAAAAAATGAAAAAAATGTTAATATGGTTATATCCCTAAAAAAAACTTAACTATAAATTTTGTCTTGATACAGGCTTCTTTAATAGTCGGTATATTAAATAACACTGTTTCAAAATGATGGCACAGGAGCAAGATAGTACAATAGAATATAAGATCTCGCCTAAATCAAGTTTAGTATTCTGCAGGAGTTTTAATTTCATGGGTCGTATATGTGTTTTAATTCTACGATCTTTATACTCTTAGCATGTGTCTCGGCACAATAGGGCTCACTTTTAAGAAAGTTAACCACCAGTTTTCAAGTTATACATACATACATATAATCATAAGATAAATGCAAGTTAAGACTAAGTGAATGTGCAGATGTCTTCCAATTTTCACTGTAGTTTGTATCAAGATTTGTGTACAAATGCAACTATATTATATTGTTAAAACAGTAAATGACAAGTCTATCAATAAAATACAATAAAAATAACTTTTTACATTAGGGTATTTTTGGTCAGTACCTACATTTAACAGCCAAGTTATCGCTATTTGTTATGCTTATTTTTATTTTTTAATAACGGAATGTTTGCAGAAAGAATTTTTTGTCGGATCCATTTTTGTAGTTGACGTTAAATATAACCTAACTTTTTTTGTTACTTTGTTTATGGTTATTTTGTTTTGCTCACAGATTTTAAAAGTTTTGTTCTGCCTTTTTAAAAATTATGGAAGATATATTGGACCTGATTATCAGGAGGGACCCTAATGTGAATTTAATTCGGCAGGTTGTCCTAGCTGACATTTTTGGGGGATTCGAAGATGAAAATGACCAGCATGAGCTGATTGAACCTATACATGACTTTAATTTAAATGATTGGACAGAGGATGAATGCACAGTGCATTTTAGGTTCCAGAAGGCTGACATACCCCGTCTGGTACAAGCCCTTAGGATACCTGCTCAAGTACAGACGGCATCAGGTCATTCAGCTGCTGGTAAGTTTTATTTTTTACTGTCTACTAGAGAAAATAACAAAATATATAATTTGTCTGTTATAAACAACACCATCCCAGCTAAAAAGCCAATTAACTCCTACAGTGTCGGTGCCCTTTAGCTTACTGTGGCTGCCATTTTGATAACCAAATTTACAGATAAAACATGGATTTTCTGTCAGTTAGGTTTTATCAATATGTCACTGATAGTAGGTCAAAGGATAATGAAAGGAAATGAATTAACTGGCATTTTAGTTGAGAACAGTATTGGTTATAAACCTAATGGTAAGCCAGTATCAAGACAAAATTTACAGTTAAGTGTTTTTTAGGAATAGAAGCACTGTGCATATTATTAAAGAGGTTGGCCTATCCAAATAGATTACAAGACATTAAAGGATTTTTTAATCGCAGCAGTTCAGCTCTCTCTGAAATAACAAATTTTATTTTGCATCACCTTCATGAAAATTTTAACCATCTGTTGGAAGACCTCCAAGCCCATGAGTGGCTGAATGAAAATAAGCTGGCAGAGTATACTGATGTAAGGTTATAAAAATTTAGTATCAATAAAAATTAAAACCACCACTTAAAATAGAAGCTGGACTAAAACCATGTTTTTTTTATAGATTATTACAGCAAAAGGTGCAGCAGTACCAAACTGCTGGGCTTTCTTGGATGGAACCATCAGGCATCTGTAGAAAAAATTATGATTGTTTTCCACAAACCAAAACTACACTTTTTTGCACTCGACGCGCGTTTCGCTAATAACGTTAGCATCATCAGGAGACGATAAACAATGAACTAAATTAATCTACGCTCTATCTTATATACAATCCTTTAGTGGGCGGAGATAAGACGACTAATAAATTGTGATTAATCACGATTTTTAATCCTATCTCCCCTCAACCAAAGAATAAAGTGTACTAAACGGGATGGGTCCTCTATCTTTATTTAAACTATTTCTGGATTTAATGATTTCCATACTTTTATATGCATTCAAAAGTCTTTTGTTTGGTACACTTTTTAAAAGTTTTAGGTTATCTAATGTGAATTTATGATTGTTTTCAAAAGCATGCTCGGCCACACTTGACTTTTCTGTTCTTCCGTATTTTAAGTGTGCTAAGTATTCTTTAAAACGTGTTTGAATAGAGCGTCTCGTTTAGCCAACATATTTTTTGTCACAATCCATGCAACTAATTTCGTAAATTCCACTTTTTTCTAGAACTGTAGTTTTATCCTTGGGATTTCCTAGTAAGCTTCTTATTGTGTTACCGGATTGATATACTAATTTAAGGTTCCAAATTCCCAACATAGGCATCTGTAGGCCAACTATTGACCAACAAAACTATTATTAAGGCCACAAATGGGTCCACTGTTTAAAGTATCAAAGTCTTGTTACCCCAGATGGGTTAACAGTTAGTTGCATTGGTCCTTTTGAGGGTCGCAGACATGATGCGGGCATGTTAAGGGAAAGTGGCTTATACCAGCAACTTGAAAGGTCAGCAAGGTTCCCTCGAAGAGAATTTGTAATTTATGGCGACCAGGCCTATGGAATCCAAGCCTTGCTATTAACCTCCTTACCTGGTAATGGTCGAAATCAGCAGGAACAAGCCTTCAATATTTCGATGTCTACAGTTAGGGAAGCCGTGGAGTGGTCGTTTGGTAAGGTTGTGGCTGAGTTTGCATTTGTTGATTTAAAAAAAAATCAAAAACTCCTAAAGCAAGAGATTGCTAAAATGTATAAAGCAGCCACAATCTTAGCAAATTGCCACTCCTGCCTATATTGAAATCAAACTGCCACTTTTTTTGATATAGAAGTTTTACCTTTAGAGCAGTATAAAAATATGTTACCCTATTTTAAATGTTAAACATTTATAATTAATAAATATTTTAATATTTTTCAGTGTTTGGGAACTTACATTAGCAGAAAACTGCATATATTGTTGCATTTGGTTTTGGTTTAACCACCAAATGTGTTAAAATTGTTCAACAAATTTTACTACTTGTCAGCTATAGAATTCATGATTGCTTATCTTGAACAATGGTGACTCTGACCTCCAAAAAAAGCCTCCATTCCTGCAAAAAATGGATAAAATAACTATCATTAATCCTTTTTCCTCACATAAATTAAGAATTTTAAGTGAAAATCACAGACTATAATTAATAAACAGTGATAATGGAGGATGGAGGTAACTTTTAAGTATCGTTCATACAAGGCATAGTCTTAGTCTTTGGTTTAATTTTTGTTACAGTCTTAATCATAAAAAAGTTAAAACCACTGTTTCTTATGAAAGTGTTCATGCAATGCTTTTGATTATGCTTTGTCATAGGCTTATAGTCACAGTCCTAAGGAAAAGTTGGCAACTTTCACCTTTTATAATTAAAATTACGACTATTACTATAACAAATATAAGTGCGCATGCGCGAGTTCCAAATTGCAAGTATGGCGCCCATTTATGTTGACAGGAATGAAATCAATATTTTAAAAAATTTTATACAGGCAAATTAAAAAAAAAAACAAGCTGCTAATTGTTTTGTAGGTTCCAAAAAAAAACTGTTTCTAATAAACCTTATTGTCTTTGAAAACAAATTACAAAAAATAAAAGTAAACAAAACAAAACATCAAAAAAGTGAGGCTAGATGCACTTGCTTAGTGATTATGACTATAACAAAGACAAGTATGAACAGAAAGGAATTTTTAAGACTAAAACTATAACTAACACCATAACAAAACCAAATACTAATCAAGTGACTAAGCCTATGCCTTGTATGAACGATCCTTTACTCACCAGACCTTGTTTAAATTGTGCAGTATTTCTGGTACAAATGTAAAGTTTGGTCTATATTTTTTCATATATATAAACAATCTGTGGTTCTGTGTCTGATTCCAAAGCTTAAGATAAAAGACATATCTCCTGTACAATTGCTGCATCATACCATCATTTGCCGCAGAAAATCGAAAAATACTGTTTATTTTAATTCACGAAGTCAACAATAATAAAGCCGAACAAGGTTAGGTTCATAGAATAGAAATAAGCCAGAAGTTAGTATTTTGACTTGACAAGTGACGGTTTTAAATGTGTTCCAAAAACTCTGGTAAGGTCGACCCGCGGTAGTGGTAGTGGTTGTTAAATATTACCACAACGGCTGTCAAAGTTGTCAAAACAGTAAGCGGTCCAAAATATCTCTATTTACATGTGCGCGTCAAGTATAGGTTCGTTTCTGCGAGCTTAACATAGTTTATTGTTCTCTTTCTAAATGCATTCGTCTGAGAGAGATCCAGCATACTACCCATACCAGGAAAAATATCAGAGGTAACCAAATAACTATGAGTTATATGCAGGTAACTATCTCAAAAAGAAGGACTGCGGGGTCGATGGATGACAGGCGGGTATTTCTCTAGTATGCGGGATCTCTCTCAGATGAATGAATTTAAAGAAAGAGAACAATAGTAACTACGTTAAGCTCACATAAACTGAAATTTTGTCAAAATTTAGGGCCTTTCGGTTGCGCATAATAAACTAATATATAAAAAAAAAGAATGTAAGTAATATAGGTATTACTGCTAATGAACAATAATGAAATAGTAGTAGTAGTAGAGAAGGGGCGGCGCGAAGCCCGGCAAGTAGGCCTCCCTGGGCCCTTTCTGCCCTACCCCGAGCCTGCCCCTAATCCACCGCCTGCACCACTGGTCTGGCAGTTTGCTCATTTGGTCTAACTGTTCTTTTTGCAAAGTCCAGTATTTTGTCCCATTTGAGCGTGTGCAGGTCCTCCTCATCCAGGTCGGGAAACCGAATACCTGATATCTCGTCCTCTGGTATGCCTCGCAGTTCGCTATAACGTGTCGAGATGTCTCCTCTGCCCGCCCGCAGGCCCGGCAGGTCGAGTCATTCTCCACCGCGATCCGGGTCATGTGCTTCCTTAGTCGGTTGTGACCTGTTATGATACCTGTCAGCAGACCAGCATCCCTTCGCGATCTCCCCAGGAGCCATTTTTGTTTGGCTACATCCGGGCCCTTCACGAAGTCTTTGGTCTGTCTGCATCCTGTTCCTGCTCTCCAAGCGGTCGTCATGGCATCGTTGTCCCATTTGTTGAGTCGACTTTGCAATTGCCTCTTGGTTGTTCCTAGGAGTGGTTCCAGCCCTACATACTGGGTGCTTGCCCCGATCCTGGCGAGCTCGTCGGCCATCTCGTTACCCGGCACCCCCATATGTCCCGGTATCCACATAAGTGTCAATTGTTTGCCCTCTCCC
Source organism: Oxystoma pomonae (assembly GCA_963921995.1). Classification (NCBI taxonomy): domain Eukaryota; kingdom Metazoa; phylum Arthropoda; class Insecta; order Coleoptera; family Brentidae; genus Oxystoma; species Oxystoma pomonae. Next base: position 70,457,692 of record OY998165.1, read on the forward strand.
AAGGATTCCAGTGCATCCGCACATTCCTCCACCAGGATGTTGGTGATCTTGGGCACCCTTAGTGCCTTTAGGGCTGATTCACTGTCGGAGCATATATAAAGATGCTCCTCCCTACCGTTCTTTATTTCTTGCATGCTTGCAGTCATTATTATGGCATACACCTCTGCCTGAAAGACCGTGGCTTGCTCTCCAAGCGGGTAGCTGTTTCGAACCTCCTGGTCTTCCACATAAACCCCCGATCCTGTGGTTTGCCTCTCCGACAGTTTCGACCCGTCGGTGTAGCAAATCACGGCGTTCTCCTCGAACTGTTCGCGGAGGTTTTCACTCTGCCATAGTTCCCTGTCTGGGATGACTACTTTGTACCTCTTGTTGAATCTCCAGGGGTTTTTTGGTCTTTGTGTTTTAATCGCTGCCATAGGGATTTCTCTCTCGACGATTTGGGCAATCCTAAGATGCTCCGCAGCTTCCCCTCTTCCTCTCCATTGACCTGTATCTCTCAGCCGGAGGTGGGTCGCCATCGCTTCTTTTCTGATCCAGATCGGAAGCGGCGGCAGTCCCAGAATGGTCTCGAGTGCCTGTATAGGTGCCGTCCTCATAGCGCCGGTTATTCCTCTGCATATGGTTCCCTGTAGGCTCCTAAGCTTGAGGGTAGTAGTGACCTTCTCCACTGCTGGCCACCAGACTATGGATCCGTACTGGATCCTTGGTCTTAGTACTGCCATGTACATCCAGTGGAGGTTTCTGGGGCTCAAACCCAGGTGCGGCCAACCACTCGACGCAGTTGCCACATCGTTGCCTGCACCTTATTGGTCAATTTCGCAACGTGTGGTGTCCAGGTGAGCCCCTTGTCTAGGGTGACCCCTAGGTACTTCAGTTCTGAAACCAAAGTCAGGGGTCTCCCGTACATCTTGGGTGCTCTGAATCCCTCCATTTCCCTATTTCTAGTGAACAGGATCATCTCTGTCTTTCCTGGATTGACAGAGAGACCGTTTTGTTGACACCAGTCTTCTATGATTCGTACCGCCCTTTGCATTTTGTTACAGACGGTGTTTAGGTGGTGGCCTATCACCTCCACGACACCGTCATCGGCGTATGCTTGGGCGTCGAATCCTTCCTCTGTTAGGCGTTGTAGGAGAGTATTCATGATCAGACACCACAGGTGTGGGATAAGCAGCTGCCTTGTGGGCAGCCTCCCGTTGCCTCTAGATTGGCCTGGATCTTTCTCCCTGTTAGTGCAGATTTTACCCATTCGGAGATAAGAGACTCGGCTCCCCTTCTCTGCAGGGCTGTTGTTATTACCTGCACTTTCGCCTTGTCGAAAGCTCCTTCGACATCAAAGAATACTGCCAGGGAGTACTGTTTGAATTGAAGGGCTTTTTCTGCTTTATGCACTACTGCGTGTAGGGCCGTGTCGGTAGACCTTCCCTCCACGTATGCATGTTGGTTTCTGTGGAAAGGTTGGTTGGTTAGGACTTCCCCTAGTAGGTGTCTGTCCACCATTCTTTCCAATGCCTTCATCAAAAAGGATGTTAGACTAATGAGTCTGAAGGATTTGGCCGCAATATAGTCTTTCTTTCGGAATAAAGACAACGGTGGCTTGTTTCCACTCTGTCGGTACATATCCCATTGCTATGCTGGCTCTAAAGATTCTCTTTACAAAAGGTAGGAGTATCTCTTGGCCTTTTTGCAGGAGCGCCGGGAATATGCCGTCAGGCCCCGGGGACTTGTAGGGACTGAACTCGTTGATTGCCCAGGAGATGGTAGCATCCGAGACCAATCGGTCTGCCAGTCTCCAGTCAGGGTCTTGCCCCTCCCGGGGTCCGGCGGTCCTCTGCGCCCCCCGTTCGCCGCCCTCTCCCGGGAAGTGAACCTCGAGCAGGTGTCGTATTGACTTCTCACATGAGGCGGTCCAGCTCCCGTCTGGCTTTTTTAACGATGTTAGCGTCTGTTTATTCTCGCTGCTTAGGATTTTAAGAAGTCTGGAGGTCTCTGGAAGGAAATTAATCTCTCCGCAGTATTTCCTCCAACTGTCTCTTTTGCAGTTTCTTACCTCTTTTTTGAACTCCTTTCTAGCCTCTCTGTATATTTCCCAAGAGTCATTCTCCCCATCCCTCATCACCTTGTTTAGTGCCTTTTTGGTTTTGCTGCGAAGCCTGTCTAGCTTGCTGCTCCACCATGGCACTCGTCGGGTCGACTGGGTTTTTAGGGGGCACGCCTCTTCAAAACTTGTTGTTATGACAGTTTTAAGCCTGTCGACTGCCTCTTCTAACTCCTCACAGTTGTCGATGTTCATCTCTAGAATACCCTTATTCAGGTCTAGGGTCGCTAAGAAGTGTCTCCAGTCCGTATTACGCGGGTTCCTTTTTTGTTCCTGGATTTTCTCGTCGGTGTCTCGTACCTGATCATGCGATGATCGGACGTAATAATCTCCTCTGTTACTCTCCAGTTGACAACGTCTTGGTATATACTCTGCGAGACCAGTGTTATGTCGATAACTACCTGTCGGGTCCTATCGACAAACGTTGGTTCTCACCCTTTATTCACTATTTCCAGTTCCGTGGTGGTCAGAAACTTAAAAAGAGCCTCCCCACGCTTATTCACATCGCTTCTACCCCACGCTACGTGATGTGAGTTGGCGTCGCACCCCACGACTACTGGAAGTCTTTTACTCTCCGCGAATGAGATGACCCGCGCTAATTCCTCTGAAGGAGGAGGATCTACGCTGTCGTACGGAAGGTACGCGCTGCATATAACCACCTTTTTGGTCCTATCTCTTACCTTTAATTCCAGGATAGCTGCTGTGACATCTCGGGTTCCTAGTTGTGTGTGAAGCTCCACAACGTTCAGGTCCTTTGATGTCAGTATGCAGCTTCTTGGTGCTGTCTCTCTTGTACCGACCGTGATGTTTAGGCCGGTACTTCCTAATGCTCCTACTCTTGTGGTCCCTGTTAAAATATAAGGTTCCTGTATCAAAACAATCTGCCTGGCACTAGTGCCAGTCAGGGTCCTAGCGAGTTCCCCCGCAGAGCCCAGACTTTTATGCAGATTGATTTGACTCACCCGCAGTTTTCCCGTTGCCGTGTGCATCGTGGAGGGCGGGGGAACCTCCTACTTCTGCCTTTTGGCGGAGGGGTCTCCACCAGGCCCCCGGGAAGGGCGTCGAGTAGCGGCGCCATGGGTTCTGTCACCCAACACGGCGAGGGTGACGAACTCATACGCCAGTCTCCAGTTGACGCTCTCCAGGTACCTGATGGTGTCCGCTCCTACCATCCAGGTTAGGCACTAAGCGCCAGGGCCCCCTACGGTCCCCAGAAGCCGCCACTGCGACATGTCGAGCGCGCGGTTCTGGAGACCCAGGAACTCCCTTAGTCTGGCCTCGTCTACCTCCTCCTGGGTTCTTAGCCAGAACGAGACTCGTTATGGCCAGAGCGCTTCGTCTGCCCTGATGGCACTGAAGGTGGCGTCTGCGACCGTCGCCACCTGACCAAGGAGCCACTCTCTGGTCTCCTCGGAGTCGTCCACCGTTACCAGTAGCCATCCTGGCTCTACTAGGCCTGAGTTCAGGAAGCGTAGCTCGGGTCCTGGGGGGGGTCCCCGCATGGTCCTGAGCATCGCTTCCAGAAGTTGGCCGCGCACTTCTTTGGCCTCATCCTCCGTAATGGTGCCTCCGACTCTGTCCGACCTGAAGACAACCTTCATCGCCTTCTTACTGGGTGTCTTCTGGGGCGCAGCCTCTGTGCTGGGTTGTTGGGAACCCAGGTCATCCCTTAAAAGAGGCGACCTGTTTTCCCCGTCTCCCTTGTCTTTCAAGGCTACGTTCCTTCTTGACTTTTTGCCCAGTCTTTCAGGCGGCGTCTGCTGCTCAGATCGGGGGCGCTTTGAGGTGGCGGACTGCAATCCAGAGGTCCCTGCTTGGGTTTCCTGGCTGGTGCTGTCCGATACTCCTTTTGGCCCTGTCGGCAGGTTGGCCATTGCTACTTTTTTGGCCAGTTCCCTGGCTGCCTTCTCGTATTGTCGCCTTGGTGGGCCGCGAGCTGAGGTGCCCCCACGGGATGAAGCTGTCCCTCGCCTAGCCGTTTGGCCTCGGCTCGCCGCTTTCGGGTTCCCCCTTGCGGCAATACCACTTGGCGGCTTGCTTTGGCCGCCCGTACTGGACGGTGGGTCAGCCTTCTTTCCAGGTGCAGCTTCACTCCCCGAGGAATGGGAGTCAAGGTTTCCCTTGTCTCCGGTTCCCTTCCCGGCAGCAATCTGCATCCTGCCTAGGGCAATTAACTGACGGCGTTTTTCGGCCTGCTTTTGTCTGTGCCTCCAACTTTTCTCCTGCTTCGACGTCCTCTGGACCACCTCCTCTGTGGTGGCCTTTTGGACTTCAGGCGGTGGTTGGTCGGCCTTCCCATCCCCTTTCGGTTCAGGTAGGGCGTCCATTCCTCCGTCTGACAGCAGGAAAGTGTCTTCTTCGACACCCGTTGACTCCTTGTCACCCTCCTCCACGGGTTCCACCTCTATGGGTTTGGGGGTTCCCTCACTCTCCTCTTTTTTTAGCACTTGCTTCTCCATTTTATCTTGTGTCTGAAACATAGAAAAAAAAAGAAACTTTGTGGGTTTAGGGGTGTGTGAAAGTAAGTAATTGTTAATTGTTGGGTGTAGCTCCATGGGTCTTCTGACGCGCCATCGCAGCCTCCCCCCGAGCTTCGCCGGTTTCAGTCACTAGGTCGTCGGCGGCCGTAGTTGAGATCCCCCCCTTAAACGCGCAGCGCCCCCTACCAGTTACCAGCTGCACTTCTGCGTCGTTTGTAGATTTTCACCGGGTGTCCGGGGCAGCCCCCTACGTTGGTTAAACAAGGGTGGGCCCTATACTTCCCGGTGGCCTAGCTGTGCCACTTCTAGTTTTTCTGCTACTACCAGACCCGACTGTGGACCTACATGTCCGGGGCGTTGCTGGTGGGGGGAAGCGGAGAGCCTCCTCTCCAACCTTCCGATGCTGTGTTGTGTATCTCCCCGTGGGGGTGAGTGTCGTGTGTGTGTTAGTGTAGTGTTTGTAAACCTGTATCTCTTCGCAGGGCTGTGATGTCATTGACATCCCAGCCCTCCCAGTGGGTACCGCGTGGAGGTGGATACTCGGTACGTCCATGAGCTTTGTATCCATTGTCTTTCCCCTTCGAGTAAGACAATGCACTTTTTCAAACAAACATGGTTCACCCACCAATAATGAAATAGGTATAAAACCTATTTATTTTATTTTTACTGGTTTTAAATAAGTGTTAAATCATAGAATGTAAAACGTCTTTACCTGACGAATAAAACCCTTTTTTAAAAAATGCTTTCATTCAATTTCCGTTCATACTCCTTTTTTAATGGTTTTAGTTTTTCTCTGTGTCTTTTTAAGACAACATCATAGAAATAACCGCCAAATTATTCTTAGTTATTTCTATGTAAAATTATATCATACTCTTGCAGTGTTGCCATTTAATGAGGTCACAATGGGCAAATATCCGTGCACATTTTATGTCCCCAGCTAATATCTTTAAAATGTATAGGGTTTTTTGACCCAAATCTGAATTTTATGGTACAGAGATACATCATGCCTGCATGTGCTTAGCTCAATTTTTTTTAAATATTTAAAATTTCCTATGTTTGGCTGGAAAAAAGGGGTCAAATGTCACCACCATAACGTGTCCCCAAACCAAATTATCGATTTCAATTTATAATATTTTTTTTCTTTTAAGACACTTGTTGCAAAATGGCATACATTTTATATCTGTGAATATTTTTCTTACGCATAGAGTTAAAATTACCTTATAAAAAATGATCACTCTTTAACAACAATTTTAATTGTAAAAAGAAAAAAAGTATTGTCATTACCACGACGCAATCTTCCCTAGCTGCTGTAGACAATCCATTAATCTTAGTGAGGGAAGAATCTGTCGTCATGTTAGAGCGCCCTATGATTTAGTTTGGCGATAGACATGAGAAAGAGTGGATGTGGCAGGCCGAATAAAAAATAATTTAAAAGGTAAGTTTTTTTTGTGGAAACATTTTTTCGTAATTACCATAATATGCTACTTTTACTTTATGTCACAACAAACGTGGCCAGTTTGTTTTTATTTTTATATATCTTCGGAAAAGCAAATACAAATATGACCATGTTTTCTTATAACATAAACCCCTTTTTTTTGTTGACCAGCGAAACAGGCAAATGTCTTTACCATAATAGCATTTTTTGTCACTACCATAATTTTCTTCCTGGTATTTTTGCATTACGGTAATGACTTAGCATTATGTTGACTATAGATGTTGTTTTCTGTAAGTGATAGCTCGACTACACAGTACAGAAATAAACTAAACTTTTTTTTATGATGATGCTGCTGACGGCATAGAGGGCACAGTTAAGTCAATTTCTTTTATACTGGGACTGTCCATCCACTTTAGGATCAATGCAAGTTTTTTGCAACGTTAAAGACAAACACAAAATATCCATACACCTAGCCGGGGTTCGAATCCGAGATCTTCCGTGCGGCAGGCCGATATGCTACCTACTGCACTACGGGGGCCGGCAGGGGTGCAGTTAAGTCACACGCAAAAGAAGCTGCTGCACACGGACATGCTATAATTAATTCCCAAACTATGTACGATATACTATCAAATTATAAGCCTGAATGAATTTGAAAAGTTTGGTCCTCTTGTATGCGAAAAAATTAAACCCGTTAAAAACACGATGAAAATTCATCAAATTGTATAGCATTTAACTTTCCTAAAGATACGTTATTTAAGTTGCCTCCTTTGTGATCATTTTGCCTTAGATCCACATATTATTCAATTTTTAAACATAAAAGATCTTAACTTATACAAAATGATTGGATTGCAGTGGTCTACGCGAAGGAGAGGTGTCCAGGCTGCATTGAAGCTGTCATTGATCCAGACAATTTATGTGTAACGTTTATACACCCTACTCCTTTTGGAGGTAAATTTTGTTGGCCTTCCACTGTTGAAAGACCATCGAGGCAAAAGGAATTTTATGCAAAATAAACCTCCCAAATGCAGTAACAAAACGACAGTTCGTATGCGAAGGCAAGGCTATGATTACTTCTTTAAAAGAAGACGTATTTGATAAGTTAAATGTTTGATTGCTATTATTTCTCAGGATTTATTTTTTTAGTTTCTTTAGAACTTTTTCTCTTTTTTGTTAAAACATGTTTAATAATGATTTTTTTTAATATAAACAAGTCATTTCCATAACACAACTGTCATTACCATAACTTTTCTTCCTTCTTATTGCATAGCTAAATTAACCAGAACTTGTGCCAAAAAATATTCCCATTTTTGTTACTTGTCAATTTTAACAAAAAAAAGGCTTTACAATTATAAGATTCAAAAGAAATAAATAGTTATAAAAACATAAACTATGATTTTAAAATCAGAAGTGTTTTTTTACATTACTGCTTCATAAAAAAATCCAAATATCTTCATTAACAGAACTATTTACGTTCCAGTTCAGTCAAAACATTTTTTTGATATAGTTTTACAAAAGTAATAACAATGAAGCTAAAACCAATTCTTAGAAGAAGAGTTATGGTAATGACCACATTTCCTATATTTTCTATCTTCCTTCTGAATTTTAGAGACCCGGTCCATAATTTGCCATTAAAAATTTTACTTTGGAAAATTAGAAACAATCAAGAACCTGTTTTTCTAGTGTAAACTGACCTATTTTCAAATTTTGTTTTGGAAGAAAAAAATCTTCAAAATGTACATTTAACGAATATTTGCCCATATACTGAGGTGACTTAGCACCCATTATAAAAATCTGAAAATAGCGACAACAGCACCAACGGTGAAATGCCAAACTAAATTACACAAATAGTAGCTATATATGGTACAAGTGACCTCCAGCACAAATTTTGCCACATGCTTACTACCACCCTCCTCTATGAATGGCCAAAGAATAAACGACCTTCTTCTTTTCTCCGAATTCGGAGGTTACAACGTAATATATGAGGTTACATAGTACCGGGTTTACTGAATTTGGAGGTCACTTGTTACCTTTAGAATAATTTATGTATATATATATATATATACCGGGTGGGCCATAAAAAACCGGACCAAATGTTTCCCGTTATAACTTCTAAACCATATCACCATTTTAATGCAACAAACTGTTCTTTGCAGGGAATTGAGCAAGACTTCGATTAGAAATATTTTTTTCCGACATCTTAAGATCTAAGATGACGGACAAAATGAAACTTGTCCCTTTAAAGAAGCTCGTTTATTTATATGTTCTGTAAACTTTTAGATATTTTTTTTAATTTGTACAAAATTTCTGCTTTGGTTTGGTGGTTCTCCAAAAATAAATTTTTGTTTCCATCACTGTTTTTCAGATTATACGATTGTGTTCTCAAATTGATACTCAACCGATTTCAATAAAATAAAAAGCATCATGGCGAAAATAAAAACTCTTAAAGGATCACTATCGAAATTTGTTGCCACTTTGAAATGGGAGATGACCGACACAATTAAATTTATCTCTTCAAAGAAGCTCGTTTATTCTTAGATAGGTACGAATCATTAAAATCGATTTAGCGGTTCTCAAAAAATTAATTTTTTAATAACCACTAAACCGTTTTTAATGATTTGTACCTAGTTATACGCGGCGGAGACAGAGCGGAGACGAATTAAAAAAAAAAAGTCGAAAAAATTCTCGAAACATAAGAATAATCGAGCGTCTTCTTGGATTTAAAAATTACGAAAAATTTCAATAGTGGTCTTTAAAGGTCAAACGCTTTTTGTCATAATGCTTTTTATTAAATTAAAATCGGTTCAGTAATTATGAATTTATGAGGAAATTAATGCAGACGGAATTGAGAAGGCAATCGTATAATCTGGAAAACAGTGATGGAAACAAAAATTATTTTTTTATGAACCACTAAACCGGTTTTAATGATTTAAACCTCGTTGTGCGTGGCGAAAGCAGCACTTTTCTGTGTTCAGAAAATATGAAATAAACGAGCCTCTTTTAAGGATCAAGTTTGATTCGGTCCGCATTCTTGGATTTCAAGATGGCGGCAAATTTCAATAGCAGTGGTTAAAAAACAATCGATTTTCGCCATGATGCCTTTTATTTCATTGAAATCGGTTTTCTAATAATGAATTTATGAGAAAATGTATGCAGACAGAATTGAGACCGCAATTGCATAATCTAATTCTAAAAAAAAGGAACGTGGAGCTAAATTTGGTCGAATACTCACAATACATATATGAATCATTTGATTCATTTCATCAAGTAGACGTAATATATACAGATTTTAGTAAGGCATTCGATAAAATTTCTCATGGTATTATGATTGATAGGTTGGGGGAGATGGGGATCTGTGGTGACCTTCTTAGATGGTTTGAGTCCTATTTACTTAATCGATCAATGTTCGTAGCCCTTTTATGGTTTTGTTCCAACAAATTCTCTTCATCTTCGGGGGTCCCACAGGGTTCCCATCTTGGCCCACTGTTGTTTGTAATTTACATTAATAACATAAGCTTGTGCTTTAATTACTGCCTGTTCCTTTGCTACGCTGATGACCTTAAAATTTTTCTTAAAATTAAGTCTATTTTAGATTGTGAGACCCTTCAAACTGGTATCAATAATTTAATACAATTTTGCAACGAAAATCAATTATTTTTAAACTATGACAAATGTTCTGTTTTATCATTTTCGCGTGGATCTGCTACAATTAATTATAACTACAAACTTGGAAGTACTTTCATGAATAGGGATCCGTTTGTATCCTAAAGACCTAAATAAATAAATAAATCCTTAAACACTGATTGAAATTTTTTAATTTTTTTTTGGGAACCCCTTAACCGATTTTAATGAGAAGAATTGAACAAAAGCAAAGTATTGTCAATGTCAGTCAGGTGACTTTGGCTGTCAAAATTATGTGCAATAAAATAAAATAATGCTAGATATTTCTTTTCTTTTTCTGGAATTCTTATAACAGGAAGCACAAAGAAAGAGTCCTTTGGCTGATTTTTCCATAAATATTGTTTTAAGTGACTTCATTAAAGTATTTGTGACACACTTTGACAAAGTTTGTTGATTTTATATATTTTCTGAACTCAAAATTCTTGGCCAAAAATATTTCACCCGAGCCTGTCTGCTGGGACACTTTTAAGGCGCTATAACACCTGAGGCATTCTTCTACCAGTGTAGATTTTCTCTATGCACTCGCTTTTAAAAAACACCACTGCCTACAGCCGCTAAATTGCATATCAGACGTTCCCAGATGTACCAACCCAAAGTTCATCTAAGCATGTGTTGGTGGAGATCCTGAACCAAACCACTCTTCACAGCATAATTAAGGAGACGGATAAGTGACGAAGCCTAACCTAAAACGAAACAAGAAGTATAATTTATTTTATCAGCATTATTATGTGACTTGATGTGCCAATAGGTCCAACATTTTCCAATTTTTTTGTTAATACTTTGAGTACTGGCATATGCAATAAAAACCGGTAACTATGCAGTATATGGTTTTCTGCCATTTTTGCTTTTTTTTGAGAAATCCACCTGCGCCGGTTTTTTTTTAAAGAGAAAAAGGGTGCCGGGAAGGGCGGAAGTTGTAATGTGTTTTTTTGACTGATTTGGGTTGGGTTGGAGTAGGTTGGGTTGGGCTGTGTTGAATTGGGTTGTTTTAGTTAAAAAAAATTTAAAAAAAAACAAAAAAATTATAATTAAAAACAACCGGCGCAGGCGAATTTGGGGTCCTAGGGACCCTAGTAGGTGCCCCCATCAAAATCAAAAATGGCAGAAAACCGTATACTGTATAATTACCTAAAAACCTGCCTAAACTGATGGAACTAACTTAAAACTCCCATGGATTCTTACCTGCCTTAAATGTGGGATTTTATCAGCAGGGACGACTATAAACTATACCCCCGGATTATGTCATTCACTTTGATCTTTTATGGCAATTCTGAAGTCTAAAATTGATTTTCTATGATTTTTCCAAATAAATCGTCTTTAAAGAGATTTTCGCTTCAAGAATTGGTCCTGGTTCTGGTTGACATTATTTTGACATAAATTCTGACAGCGGTTCTAAAATAATTACGTCATTTAAAATATTGTGAAGATATCTTTGATTTTACTCCAAAAAAGACTACCTATAATTTTGCAAAATTTTAGGGGTTATGTTTACAACCAAAGAGCCGAACCAACCTCCCAGGCTGGTTCTAAAATTTCATAACCGGGTTGCAATTGTGACGTCATTGTTTTAAAACGAAAGGACCGGTTCCGGTTCTGGTTCAAGCAGAACCAGGACCAATTGTAAATCGAAAATCCTTTAAAATGTTTCAAGTATAGGTCCGTTTCTGCAAGCTTAACATAGTTTATTGTTCTCTTTCTAAATGCATTCGTGTGAGAGAGATCCAGCATAATACCCATACCAGGAAAAATATCAGAGGTAACCAAATAACCATGAGTTATTTGCAGGTAACTATCTCAAAAAGAAGGACTGCGGGGTCGATGGATGACAGGCGGGTATTTCTCTAGTATGCGGGATCTCTCTCAGACGAATGCATTTAAAGAAAGAGAACAATAGTAACTATGTTAAGCTCACATAAACTGAACTTTTGTCAAAATTTAGGGCCTTTCGGTTGCGCATAATAAACTAAAATATAGAAAAAAATAATATAAGTAATATAGGTATTACTGCTAATGAACAATAATGAAATAGGTATAAAACCTAATTATTTTACTTTTACTGGTTTTAAATAAGTGTTGAATCATAGAATGTAAAACTTCTTTACCTGACGAATAAAACCCTTTTTTAAAAAATGCTTTGACATATTGTTTTAATAAATTAACTTCAATTTCCTTTCATACTCCTTTTTTAATGGTTTTAGTTTTTCTTTGTTTCTTTTTAAGACACAATCATAGAAATATAACCGCCAAATTATTCTTAGTTAGGTCTATGTAAAATTATATCATACTCTTGCAGTGTTGCTATTTAATGAGGTCACAACTAACCCATTGTTAATATTCCTAGGCGATATATACTGAGGTGACTTAGCACCCATTATAAAAATCTGAAAATAGCGAAAACAGCACCAACGGTGAAATGCCAAACTAAATCACGCAAATAGTAGCTATATATGGTACAAGTGACCTCCAGCACAAATTTTGCCACATGCTTACTACCATCCTCCTCTATGAATGGCCAAATAATAAACGAGCTTCTTCTTTTCTCCGAATTCGGAGGTTACAACGTAATATATGAGGTCACATAGTACCGGGTTTACCGAATTTGGACGTCACTTGTTACCTTTTATACATATAATTTATGTATATATATAGACCGGGTGGGCCATAAAAAACCGGACAAAATATTTTCCGTTATAACTTTTAAACCATATCAGCGATTTTAATGCAACAAACTGTTCTTTGCAGGGAAGTGAGCAAGACTTTGATTAGAAATATTTTTTTTCCGCCACCTTAAGATCTAAGATGGCGGACAGAAGCAAAATTTCCCTTTATGTTACGGAATTTTTTGGATTTTTTTATAAAATCGTAAGAAAGCTTTGTTTCTGTCACGCAGAACGAGATGCGAATCATTAAAATCGGTTAAGTGGTTCCCAAAAAAAAATTCAATCAGTGTTTTATGGATTATGCAATTGCCGTCTTAATTCTGTCTGCATACATTTTCTCATAAATTAATTATGACTAAACCGATCTTGATGAAATAAAAAGCCTTCATGATGAAAATCGATTGTCCTTTAACTACTGCTATTGAAATTTGTCGCCATCTTGAAATCCAAGATGACGGACAAAATGAAACTTGTCCCTTTAAAGAAGCTCGTTTATTTATATGTTCTGTAAACTTTTAGATATTTTTTTTTATTTGTACAAAAGTTCTGCTTTGGTTTGGTGGTTCTCCAAAAATTAATTTTTTTTCCATGACTGTTTTTCAGATTATACGATTGCCTTCTCAAATTGATACTCAACCTATTTCAATAAAATAAAAATCATCATGGCGAAAATAAAAATTCTTAAAGGATCACTATCGAAATTTGTCGCCACTTTGAAATCCGAGATGGCCTACACAATTAAATTTATCTCTTCAAAGAAGCTCGTTTATTCCTAGCTAGGTACGAATCATTAAAATCGGTTTCGTGGTTCTCAAAAAATTAATTTTTTAATAACCACTAAACCGTTTTTAATGATTTGTACCTAGTTATACGCGGCGGAGACAGAGCTGAGACGAATTTAAAAAAAGTCGAAAAGGTTCTCCAAACATAAGAATAATCGAGCGTCTTTCAAGTGTCAAATTTGATTTTGTCCCCAATCTTGGATTTAAAAATTACGACAAATTTCAATATTGGTCTTTAAAGTTCAGTCGCTCTTTGTCATAATGCTTTTCATTAAATTAAAATCGGTTCAGTAATTATGAATTTATGAGGAAATTAATGCAGACGGAATTGAGAAGGCAATCGTATAATCTAGAAAACAGTGATGGAAACAAAAATTCTTTTTTTAAGAACCACTAGAATATATTACATTTTCTACTTGTTTGTTTTTCAAATATTGCTATAAATAAATTTTAAACTTTTTTTTCGCTTCTCGTTCTGCGTGGCAGACACAGAGCTTTTTTACGAATTTATAAAAAAATCCAAAAATCTTCCGTAATATAAGAATAAACGTGGCTCTTTGAAGGGTAAAGTTTGTTCCTTTCCGCTATTTTAGATTTTAAGATGGCGGACAAAAAAGTATTTTAAGTGAAAGTCTTGCTCAATTCCCTGTAAAGAGCAGTTTGTTGCATTAAAATCGGTGGTATGGTTTGAAAGTTATAACGGAAAATATTTTGTCCGGTTTTTTATGGCCCACCCGGTTTATTGAATAACCGTATTAAGTGACCTCCGTTACAAAATGGAGGCGACCTGGCCTCCACTATTGTGAACGAACATCATTTAAAGACAGATATATATACATATATATGAGGGGAACTAGTACATCCCAGAAATCAAAAGAGGGGTAAACATATCCCAAAAAAAAAACGTGATATATTACCATGGAACCACAGGCTCCAAGTCACCTCCACATATATATACAGCAGTAGCAACAGCAGCCTCCTTGTGACATCCACCACTGTTGCCATGGTTTTTTTGCCTTGCTAGGCATAAGATTTAATTATTTATATATATTTGCGAGTACCACGCCAGTATATAAACCTATTTTTATAATTGCTTTTTTGACAAATTCGAATGACTGTGTTTCTTCCCCCATGAGATAGTGGAAAATATGTAAGTTGTTATGCATAAGATTTAATAATTTCATTTTAAATAAATACTATTATTTATGTATATTTGCGAGTACGACGGCAGTATATAAACCTATTTTTATAACTTTTTTTTTAAGTTCGAATGACTGTGTTTGTTCCCCCATGAGATAGTGGAAAATATGTACTTGATTTAGAAGAAAAAGGACACCGCCATTTTTTTAGAAGTAGTTACGAAAAGTGATACCCACTTTACAATTTGATTTTCGTCACGCTGCGGTTTTTGATAAAAAATGGAAAAATTATACAGGGTATAAAAACAGAAAGTATGAGTGCATTAATTTTAATGGAAGGGTCAGATAGTTTTTCAGTTATTTTAACTTTTATGCATTTAAATATAAGTATCTATAGGGTCCTGGGTGTCAGTCAGTTAAATAATAGCAAGAACTTTTTTCTAAATTTGTAACGTTTCGTTTATATATTAACCATTATCAGACATATTTCTGTATAAATTTTAGTATGACATACAGATTGTTATATCTAGTAAGAAAATTTATTCTGTTTTTCCTTGGCTACTAGTTCTTTATTTAGTCTTCTCAATCTTTTTTCACTCTGTAGAAACATCCATGCCTTGAGTTACTTGCATTATTAAAACATTTCCATTAAATTTTCTGACCGTCAAAATTATATTTTGGAATCTATAGGTTCCTGGGTGTCGGTCATACTAACAAAGGCTTATTTTTAAAAAAATTCAGAGCAAAAAGGAAAAAAACAGAAGAAATTTTCTTACTATATATAAAAATCTCAATGTCAAACCAAAATTTATTGTAAATAACTAACCGAAACGTTTACAAATTTAGAAAAAAAGCCTACAGAAAACTGCAGAGTAAAAAAATATACAGAATACTAAGCACAAAACTAGCAAGGAAAAAAACGGAAGAAATTTTGGCTCAGTTAAGTTTGCCCCCCCCAGATCGATTTTCTCAAAAATTTTTATGCCAAAATTTTGCACACATTTTGCACAATTATGCACACCACAAATCAAATTTTGCACACCTTCCTACGAGAAACTACAGCCCATTTTCTGTGGGGGGGGCAAACTTGACGTTGCCCCCCCCCCAGTCAATATTTTTCAAAAATTATGATGTCATTTGAAAGGTCTCATTTTGCACAATTTTGCACACCCATTTTAAAATTTTGCACACCTCCCTGTAACCCACACGAGGGTTCTGAAAATATCAAGTTTGCCCCCCCCCCCCAGTCAATATTTTTCAAAAATTTTGGTGTCGTTAGAAAGGTCTTATTTTGCACAATTTTGCACACCCATTTTAAAATTTTGCACACCTCCCCGTAACCCACACGAGGGTTCTGAAAATATCAAAAATTTTTATGCCAAAATTTTGCACACATTTTGCACAATTATGCACACCACAAATCAAATTTTGCACACCTTCCTACGAGAAACTACAGCCCATTTTCTGTGGGGGGGGCAAACTTGACGTTGCCCCCCCCCCAGTCAATATTTTTCAAAAATTATGATGTCATTTGAAAGGTCTCATTTTGCACAATTTTGCACACCCATTTTAAAATTTTGCACACCTCCCTGTAACCCACACGAGGGTTCTGAAAATATCAAGTTTGCCCCCCCCCCCAGTCAATATTTTTCAAAAATTTTGGTGTCGTTAGAAAGGTCTTATTTTGCACAATTTTGCACACCCATTTTAAAATTTTGCACACCTCCCCGTAACCCACACGAGGGTTCTGAAAATATCAAGTTTGCCCCCCCCAGTCAATATTTTTCAAAAAGTTTGGTGTCGTTAGAAAGGTCTTATTTTGCACAATTTTGCACACCTATTTTAAAATTTTGCACACCTCCCTGTAACCCACACGAGTGTTTTGAAAATATCAAGTTTGCTCCCCCCAGTCAATATTTTTCAAAAAGTTTGGTGTCGTTAGAAAGGTCTTATTTTGCACAATTTTGCACACCCATTTTAAAATTTTGCACACCTCCCTGTAACCTACACGAGGGTTCTGAAAATATCAAGTTTGCCCCCCAGTCAATATTTTTTAAAAATTTTGGAGTCATTAGAAAGGTCTAATTTTGTATCATTTTGCACACCCATTTTAAAATTTTGCACACCCACACGAAGATTCTGAAAATATAAAGTTTGCCCCCCCCACCGTCGATATTTTTCAAAAAATTTTGTGTCATTCGAAAAGTCTATTTTGCGCAATTTTGCACACCCTTCAGTACCCCACAAGAGCGTTCTCAAAAAAGTTTGCCCTCCCCCCCAGTTAATATTTTTCAAAAAATTTATGTCATTCGAGAAGCCTAATTTTGCACAACTATTTTTAAATTTTGCACACTTCCCATGCCGTTTTCTTTTTGTGGCGTTTACGGTTAAACTTGATCCTAAAATTTCCCAGAAGTATAAGCAAACGAAGGAGACCTCGATTGTGTAATACCTTTGAATATTGTTTAAATTTACAGATAATTGTTTATGTTTACATTTGTATATAATCAAAAGTTTTTAATTTTTATGAATTTCCGGATTATACTCAAATTTTCATATCAAAAATGAACAGCCTATTTTGGCGGTTCAGAATGGTTGCGGTTCTCAAGGTATGGATCTTCACAGGATGTGCTATCTACGTCCATTTGTTAATGATGTCATAGCATGTGAAAAATTAGGTATAATCCGGAAATTCATAAAAATTAAAAACTTTTGATTATAGACACATATATGTAAGCATAAGCAATTATATGTAAATTTAAACAATATTCGAAGATATTACACAATCGAGGTCTCCTTATTTTGCTTATACTTCTGGGAAATTTTAGGACCAAGGTTAACCGTAACCGCTACAAAAAGAAAAAAGCTCCAGAAACTAGTAGGTAGGTATATGCACCTATATCTGAATTCGGGACAGGTATCCGCGGGAGGCGGGAGGTTGTACGTGCCGTAAAGAGGAATGCGTGCGTACCTACACCTACCACGCGCGAAGGCCTTTTATGTAATATATTGAAATGTCGCTTAGCAATGCCTAGTTTTATTTGTGTTGATGATTCAGAATGACTTCGGGTGAAATTTCCGAAGTTTGCAACGTGTATTTTAAATGGTGGCGTTCCATTTCGGCAGGAAAGTCAATGTGAACGCCTCTATTTAAAATACATAACATTACGTAACGCCTGGTTCTCACCTATGCGTGCCCACCCTGACTCATCACGTGATCAGCCATGCATTTGCCGATTTTTTAAAAGTGTCGCGTGATGCGTTTTTAATGTCAGGGTGAGCACGTATAGGTGGCAACTAAACGTAACTCTTATAGGGGTTATGTAGGGGTGAGCGGGGTTTCGCGGTTCCGTTACGTAACGCAATTTTTAAGTTATTATTGTCAAATAAAACAACTTTTTGGATTTTTCGAGTGAAAAAGAAAAAAAAGAGGGGGTCTCTGGCAGCAAAACGTTTTGTTATTTTAGACTGGAGTAGTCCCAAACATTACAAAGCGTTATATAGGGGGTCGCGGGTTGGGGTCAAAATTGGGCAAAATAAGGGTTACGTAATAAGTGCACTACCTCTCAGTTTACGCAATTACTTTCTGGTTATCGGTAAATATAACCTAAAGTTCTTACTTACTTTTTACTTTTTTTAGTCGATGATACGTACCTCATCAATCAATTTTCCAAAAATATTACGAAAAAAATAAAATAACGATAACCATAAAGTAATTCCTCCGGAAATTCCGAACTCTGATATGGAACTGCGCAGTCGCAGAAGTAACAATAATAATAAGGAAAGAGACAAAAACACTGACCAACTAAACAAAGATCTTAAGTGTGAATGGAACTTTAACTTTCTACCTATTGGTGTCATCCCATTTGCAGCAGGCGTTGTTTCCGTCTTTGGGTTGAGAATTGAGTCAAATTTACATGACATATATTTTGAATTCGATTTGATTTTTTTTTCGATCTATAAAAGGAATAATAATTTTTTTCTTATTTGCCATTTTAAGTGCATGAAATACAAAAACAAAATGTCTAAAATGTTCATGTGTAGAAATAAATAAACGACTTCTTCTAATTATAATTATTGACGGACGGAATTTTTTGATGTAAACCTAGTTAATGACACACCAAAACGCCAAACGCGTGGTATGAACTGCAAAATCAAGGCGGGCGTCATTACCGTAGCCGCTGTCCGCAAATAGCAAGGTGTGATCCCACCATTATCCAGATGAAAATTTTCGGACGCACCCATGGAGGCGCGTTCGACCTCGGGTGAAACTTGCCCCAAAATTGGTAAGTGCAGCCCTCTAGAAATTTGATAAGCCTTTGGTATTCTTGACATGTAAAAGAGAAAGATAGAAATGCGGCGTTATAGGCGTTCTTAGTCATTTTCGGTAAGAGCTTCATAGAAAGTGACAGTTTCCTCGTCCTTCACTCCCCAAATGGACCTACCTAAATTTTTGGGTGTTCTGCACCAAATTTTGACGTTTCTTGGACCTTGGTCATCTTGTCTTTACACTTTGCAGTGTGTATTTGTGTAAGAAATGAATTTAATGGACGAGAAGCACGAAAACGTCTGGGCGTAAAAAAAATACTGTTTTTTTTTATAAGTTAACTATACAGGTTAAAAAAGTGTAGGTTGTATAAAAACAAGCTTACGGAACCGTGGAGTGAATTAGGGCGTACTCTTATTAACTCCACGGACCCGTAAGTATTATATATATATATATAATATATATATATATATATATATATATAATATAATATATATATAATATATAACTTTTATTTTGGTTTATTATTGAAGTAAAATATGCATGCGGGAAAGTAGAAATATCTGGAAGAAAACAAAGCGTCGTTTTTTTTTAAAGAAAGTGTTTATTTTATCTATCAACGAAGTTTACTATTAGAAGTGCAACAACACGCAAATACGATTTACTTACTTTCGACTAACTTGCGTGACAAAGACTTTTATGGAACTTAAAATTAACGTTTTTATTTTATTAGACACTTAAAGCCAATTATCAAAGTTAACACTATCCTAAGACGTATCTCTGTCGAGTGGATCAATCAACCATGTACAGTTTTAAATATATGGGGAATGCGAGACAGCTCCAGCTGATCAAAGTACCCCTGGATACCCATTCTTCAGTTTCGAGAGAAACTTTCGTGTAGGAACGATCACATCCTTTATTTCAACCATTAGGCAAGCCCCAATGCGGTTACGAAACGTTCGATAAGCTGAAAAGCTCCACGGCGCCCGCGGAGGAGAACCCGCTCTCTTCCCCATAACCAGCAGATGTAAGTTGTAGGAGAGTTCTCTTGATATGCGGTAGCCCGATAATGTCCGGCGGTGCTCGACTGATATCGGATGGCTAGTGCAAGCAGTCAAACTATCCTATTGGTCCAAATCACTAATGTGAGCATTCCTATAGGAGTGTTCTCTCGAAACTGAAGAATAGGTACCCTGTCCTGCAATACGTGTCAGGATAACACGCAAGAAGACGTGACGGTACGTAGTTTTCACCCAAGACGTTGCTCTATCAACAAAAACGTGTCATTTCGATCAGCTGGAGATGTCATGCATTCGCCATAAATTTTAAAGTGTACTTGGATAATTGGCCGACAAGATAGAGATACGTCTTAAGATTTTTTTAGGGATGAGGTATTTTGGGGGTAGTTCCGAAGGGAGAAATGGAGGAAAGTTCAAAAACAATAGGGCTCCGCGCGTCAATACACGTAATCGTTGTGCAAAATTTCGTTATGATCGGTGCAGGAGTTTTTGAGTTACAGTGGCGCATATCGAAGCGACGGATAGACAGACAGACAACAAATCAGTATAGAATTGGGTTTCATCCTGTGAAGATCCATACCTTGAGAACCGCAACCATTCTGAACCGGCAAAGTAGGCTGGTTCCGATTCTCAAGGCATCGAACATTTTTGATATGAAAATTTAAGTATAATCCGGAAATTCATAAAAACTAAAAAAACTTTTGATTATATACAAATGTAAACATAAACAATTATCTGTAAATTTAAACAATATTCAAAGATATTTCACAATCGAGGTCTCCTTCGTTTGCTTATACTTCTGGGAAATTTTAGGACCAAGTTTAACCGTAAACGCCACAAAAAAAAACGGCATGGGAAGTGTGCAAAATTTAAAAATAGTTGTGCAAAATTAGGCTTCTCGAATGACATAAATTTTTTGAAAAATATTAACTGGGGGGGGCAAACTTTTTTGAAAACGCTCTTGTGGGGTACTGAAGGGTGTGCAAAATTGCGCAAAATAGACTTTTCGAATGACACAAAATTTTTTGAAAAATATCGACGTTGGGGGGGGCAAACTTGATATTTTCAGAATCTTGGTGTGCAAAATTTGATTTTTGGTGTGCAAAATTGTGCAAAATGTGTGCAAAATTTTGGCATAAAAATTTTTGAGAAAATCGATCTGGGGGGGGGCAAACTTAACTGAGCCAGAAATTTTCTTACTAGGTGTAAAAATCGGAATGTCATACCAAAATTTATACAGAAATATATCTGGTGATGGTCAATAAATAACCGAAATATTACAAATCTAGAAAAAAAAGTATTTTGTATTATTTAAATGATGGATACTCAGGAACCTATATAAATAAAAATATAATTTTGACGGTCAGGAAATTTAATGGAAATATTTTAATAATTTCGGGGAATCAAGGCATGAATGTTTCTACAGAAAACTGCAGCAAAATAGCAGAGTAAAAAAATATACAGAAGACTAAACACAAAACTAGCAAGGAAAAAACACAAGAAGTTTTCTTCCTAGATGTAAAAATCTGAATATCTTACCAAAATTTATACAGATATATGTCTGATGTGGTTAATAAATAACCCAAACGTTACAAATTTAGAAAAAAATCCTTTTTTATTATTTAAATGACTGACACCAAGGAACCTATAGATACAAAAATATAATTTTGACGGTCAGGAAATTTAATGGAAGTATTTTAAATATAAGTATATGTTATGTTATTTTATTCTAATGCTCTTTTAGCGCCATAGAAAACAATATTAATTTACTAAATCAGAGGAGAAAATGATACTTTCTTGCCACTTTTTTACAAGATATGTCACGGATGTATACACTCCCAAATAAAGGAAAATCTTGTCATGTATTACAATATTTGACTTGTTTTGTTTTTCTACTAACCTAAGAGTCATCGTACGGTAAATTTACTTCCATAATTTGCACGAGCTCAAGCATATGCCAAGTCTAAATACTAAATTTTATTAAAATCGGACAAATAATTTTTAAGTTATGAATGCTATTTCTCTAATGATCTAAGACACAAACATTAGATTAATAGGTTAAGTCTGCAACAACGACTTTTTCGATTTGCCCCTATCTAAAAAATATTTGTCTGTTTTAAAAACTTGTTTCTATTTTCAAAAGATTTAAAAACAGGTCTTTTCGACCCGCATCTGCAAACACTTCGTGCATCACTGGTGCAAAACTTAAATTTTGTAGTGAAGCCCTAAATGTTATGAACTATTTAGAATCCCTTAAAATTGAAAAAATACAACCAAAAGTACTTATATAGCTAAGCAACATATTTTTTTTGCGTGGTTAAATTTAATTTCCCAAATTTGCTTAGCTGAACAGTCCATAATTTTCTTACCCAGTTTTACTTATTTGGGTTTATATACAATGTTTGGCGGCAAAACGGCGGTGAAGTTTTAAATTTTAAATGAGGATCCCTATTAAGTGATATCTTGTTTAAAAGGTCCTTCAAAAATTAACATTTTGACTTACTTTTCAGTTGCCCGAGTCAAACCTTGACACAAGTAAAAGTTATGTAAATATATTAGATTCTTAGAGACTTTTCAAATAAAATATCCCTTGGTAGAGGTTCCCATTTAAAGTTTTAAGGTTAAATACCTTTCTGCCGCCCAATAAGCCAATGTTCCCTTTTAAAGAATAGATCTTTCAAAGTTATATGTATCGGTGTCGGATTGGTTGGATCTTATAGTTTGAAAGATATTAGGGTGGGCTCGGACTTTTGGGTCACACTGTATTGTTATGCCTACGATTAGGAGACTAGGGGAGGATAAGAATTTACACACAAAATTTTGATTGATGAATTTTTTCAACCTCAAACCTATTGGATTTTTATTTTATTATTTGGTTTTTTAAGCTACGATTTCAACATCACATTCAAATGAATTTTTAAAAAGTAAAAAACCAAACTCAAAAGTTACGGGCAATCAAAATAGTTTTTTGACCTACCCTATTGGATGACCTTGTGTAACTGGTCAAAATTGAACAAAATCAAACTTTAATTTTTAACCCTATGGTTCAGCCTTTCGTCTTTGACAAATAAATAGTTATTTGTCAATTTAAGTTGAGTTAATCAGGTTCTGGTAAAGCTTACCTTGAAATAATCATTGGAAAAATGTATTTTGTTTTATTTTATTACTTCTGTACTAAGCCACCTTACCCTTTAGTCATATTTTAGTTTAGAGCTATCAGTTCCAATAACTACCGAAAATTAAGAATAGAACACTTTATTTTAAGGAAAATTACATAAAGCACTTCTCATGAGACAGGTAAACTCACATTAAAACTTTTGGTTAAAAATTATCTCAGAATCACTTCCCCTAGTTTTTTATAGCCTTCATTTGCACTTGCACTAATTTTTCTCCAAAAATAACTAGGAAAAACCTCATTTATTTTTAATATTTTTCTACAAATTTTCTCCCAGAATTAGACAAAAACAAAGTATTGTCAATGTCAGTCAGGTGACTGGCTGTCAGAAGCATGTGCAATAAAATAAAATAACACTAATTTTTCTTTTCTTTTTCTAGAATTTTTGTTACAGGGAGCAGAAAGAAAGAGTCCTTTGGCTGATTTTCCCTCAAGGAATTTCCCATAAATATTGTTTTAAGTGGCTTCATTAAAGTATTTGTGATACACTTGGGCAAAGTTTGTTGATTTTATATATTTTCTGAAATCAAAATTATTGGCCAAAAATATTTCACCCGAGCCTGTCTGCTTGGACACTTTTAAGGCCCTATAACATATGAGGCCCTCTTTTACCACTGTAGATTTTCTCTATACACTATACTCGCTTTTAACAAACACCACTGCCTACAGCTGCTAAATTGCATATCAGACGTTTCCAGATGTACCAACCCAAAGTTCATGTAAGCAGGTGTAGGTCCGTTTCTGCGAGCTTAACATAGATTATTGTTCTCTTTCTCTAAATGCATTCGTCTGAGAGAGATCCAGCATACTACTCATACCAGGAAAAATATCAGTGGTAACTATCTCAAGAAGATAGAGACTGCGTGGTCGATGAGAGTACAGACCTGTATTTCTCTGGTATGATGGATCTCTCTCAGACGAATGCATTTAGCAACCTGCGGATTAAACGAAAATATAAAAAAACAAATAATAGAGGTATTACTGCTAATGAACAATAATGAAATAGGTATAAACTTATTTATTTTTACATTTACTGGTTTTAAATAAGTGTTGAATTATAGAACGTAAAAGGGGTATGGTACATTCACTGCCCGTTTTTTCAATAAAGTTTTTTAGGTCTTTACCTGACGGATAAAATCCCTTTTACAAAAATGCTTTGACATGTTGTTTTAATAAATTAACGTCAATTTCAGTCCATACTGCTTTTTTAATGGTTTTAGAAATCACAGAAATAACCGCTAAATTATTCTTAGTTAGCTCTTCAGTGCCCTTTAGCCAAAGATTGGCGCCATTTTTATAACCAAATTGACAGGCAAAACATGGATTTTCTGTCAATTGGGTGTCAATATGACCACTATAGTAGGCTAAAGGATACTAAATCGAAAAAGAGTTAACTGACTTTTTAGTTAAGCAGGGGTTGGTCTATGTAAAATTATGTCATACTCTTGCGGTGTTGCCATTTAATGAGGTCACAACTAACCCATTGTTAATATTTCTAGACGATATATACTGAGGTGACTTAGCACCCATTATAAAAATCTGAAAATAGCGACGTCAGCGCCAACGGTGAAATGCCGAACTAAATCACACAAACAGTAGGTATATATGGTACAAGTGACCTCCAGCACAAATTTTGCCACATGCTTACTATCGCCTTCCTCTATGAATGGCCAAAGTCTCAAGGCAAAACCCTATGACCTCCGAATTCGGAGTTCACAACGTAATATATTAGGTCACATAGTACCGGGTTTACCGAATTTTACCAAATAAAACTTTTTGCGTAATTTTAAAGTTACTGGTTACTCTACCTCGTAGTAACAGTAACTGAATTATATTTTTAGTGTGAGTTTACATAGAATATTGGTAAATATTAAGTAAATTCAACATACATTTGAAACCAATAAGGGTTCTTGACTAACGAAATTTTAGAAGTTTTCAAAAATTAGTTTTAGTTTAAAAATTATATGAAAATAAATTTTAACACTGTTAACTGTCACGGCAGTTAAAGATTTTATCAGATTTCCCTCTCTCTAAGATTAGTGAATTGCCTCTTCTTTTATTGGATGACGTTTGCAGGCAGGGCCTTAAGTCTTAATAATATCTAATAATAAATTTGACCTACTTATCTAAGTTTTAAACACATTTTTTAATACAATATAGAATTTCAAATAATTTTCTCTCTCCCACAAGAAAAATCCTCATACAATACCTGCTTAATTATAATAAAAAATAAGACGAAAAAAGCCTACGTGTACATATATTGTCATCTTTTGTAAATTAATATTTACTATTTTATTACAAAACTCATTAGAGACATATACAGGGATGACAGCCTTCTCAACTAAAAAGACAGTTAACTCAGCTTGTGCTTTAATTACTGCCTGTTCCTTTGCTACGCTGATGACCTTAAAATTTTTCTTAAAATTAAGTCTATTTTAGATTGTGAGACCCTTCAAACTGGTATCAATAATTTAATACAATTTTGCAACGAAAATCAATTATTTTTAAACTATGACAAATGTTCTGTTTTATCATTTTCGCGTGGATCTGCTACAATTAATTATAACTACAAACTTGGAAGTACTTTCATGAATAGGGATCCGTTTGTATCCTAAAGACCTAAATAAATAAATAAATCCTTAAACACTGATTGAAATTTTTTAATTTTTTTTTGGGAACCCCTTAACCGATTTTAATGAGAAGAATTGAACAAAAGCAAAGTATTGTCAATGTCAGTCAGGTGACTTTGGCTGTCAAAATTATGTGCAATAAAATAAAATAATGCTAGATATTTCTTTTCTTTTTCTGGAATTCTTATAACAGGAAGCACAAAGAAAGAGTCCTTTGGCTGATTTTTCCATAAATATTGTTTTAAGTGACTTCATTAAAGTATTTGTGACACACTTTGACAAAGTTTGTTGATTTTATATATTTTCTGAACTCAAAATTCTTGGCCAAAAATATTTCACCCGAGCCTGTCTGCTGGGACACTTTTAAGGCGCTATAACACCTGAGGCATTCTTCTACCAGTGTAGATTTTCTCTATGCACTCGCTTTTAAAAAACACCACTGCCTACAGCCGCTAAATTGCATATCAGACGTTCCCAGATGTACCAACCCAAAGTTCATCTAAGCATGTGTTGGTGGAGATCCTGAACCAAACCACTCTTCACAGCATAATTAAGGAGACGGATAAGTGACGAAGCCTAACCTAAAACGAAACAAGAAGTATAATTTATTTTATCAGCATTATTATGTGACTTGATGTGCCAATAGGTCCAACATTTTCCAATTTTTTTGTTAATACTTTGAGTACTGGCATATGCAATAAAAACCGGTAACTATGCAGTATATGGTTTTCTGCCATTTTTGCTTTTTTTTGAGAAATCCACCTGCGCCGGTTTTTTTTTAAAGAGAAAAAGGGTGCCGGGAAGGGCGGAAGTTGTAATGTGTTTTTTTGACTGATTTGGGTTGGGTTGGAGTAGGTTGGGTTGGGCTGTGTTGAATTGGGTTGTTTTAGTTAAAAAAAATTTAAAAAAAAACAAAAAAATTATAATTAAAAACAACCGGCGCAGGCGAATTACCTAAAAACCTGCCTAAACTGATGGAACTAACTTAAAACTCCCATGGATTCTTACCTGCCTTAAATGTGGGATTTTATCAGCAGGGACGACTATAAACTATACCCCCGGATTATGTCATTCACTTTGATCTTTTATGGCAATTCTGAAGTCTAAAATTGATTTTCTATGATTTTTCCAAATAAATCGTCTTTAAAGAGATTTTCGCTTCAAGAATTGGTCCTGGTTCTGGTTGACATTATTTTGACATAAATTCTGACAGCGGTTCTAAAATAATTACGTCATTTAAAATATTGTGAAGATATCTTTGATTTTACTCCAAAAAAGACTACCTATAATTTTGCAAAATTTTAGGGGTTATGTTTACAACCAAAGAGCCGAACCAACCTCCCAGGCTGGTTCTAAAATTTCATAACCGGGTTGCAATTGTGACGTCATTGTTTTAAAACGAAAGGACCGGTTCCGGTTCTGGTTCAAGCAGAACCAGGACCAATTGTAAATCGAAAATCCTTTAAAATGTTTCAAGTATAGGTCCGTTTCTGCAAGCTTAACATAGTTTATTGTTCTCTTTCTAAATGCATTCGTGTGAGAGAGATCCAGCATAATACCCATACCAGGAAAAATATCAGAGGTAACCAAATAACCATGAGTTATTTGCAGGTAACTATCTCAAAAAGAAGGACTGCGGGGTCGATGGATGACAGGCGGGTATTTCTCTAGTATGCGGGATCTCTCTCAGACGAATGCATTTAAAGAAAGAGAACAATAGTAACTATGTTAAGCTCACATAAACTGAACTTTTGTCAAAATTTAGGGCCTTTCGGTTGCGCATAATAAACTAAAATATAGAAAAAAATAATATAAGTAATATAGGTATTACTGCTAATGAACAATAATGAAATAGGTATAAAACCTAATTATTTTACTTTTACTGGTTTTAAATAAGTGTTGAATCATAGAATGTAAAACTTCTTTACCTGACGAATAAAACCCTTTTTTAAAAAATGCTTTGACATATTGTTTTAATAAATTAACTTCAATTTCCTTTCATACTCCTTTTTTAATGGTTTTAGTTTTTCTTTGTTTCTTTTTAAGACACAATCATAGAAATATAACCGCCAAATTATTCTTAGTTAGGTCTATGTAAAATTATATCATACTCTTGCAGTGTTGCTATTTAATGAGGTCACAACTAACCCATTGTTAATATTCCTAGGCGATATATACTGAGGTGACTTAGCACCCATTATAAAAATCTGAAAATAGCGAAAACAGCACCAACGGTGAAATGCCAAACTAAATCACGCAAATAGTAGCTATATATGGTACAAGTGACCTCCAGCACAAATTTTGCCACATGCTTACTACCATCCTCCTCTATGAATGGCCAAATAATAAACGAGCTTCTTCTTTTCTCCGAATTCGGAGGTTACAACGTAATATATGAGGTCACATAGTACCGGGTTTACCGAATTTGGACGTCACTTGTTACCTTTTATACATATAATTTATGTATATATATAGACCGGGTGGGCCATAAAAAACCGGACAAAATATTTTCCGTTATAACTTTTAAACCATATCAGCGATTTTAATGCAACAAACTGTTCTTTGCAGGGAAGTGAGCAAGACTTTGATTAGAAATATTTTTTTTCCGCCACCTTAAGATCTAAGATGGCGGACAGAAGCAAAATTTCCCTTTATGTTACGGAATTTTTTGGATTTTTTTATAAAATCGTAAGAAAGCTTTGTTTCTGTCACGCAGAACGAGATGCGAATCATTAAAATCGGTTAAGTGGTTCCCAAAAAAAAATTCAATCAGTGTTTTATGGATTATGCAATTGCCGTCTTAATTCTGTCTGCATACATTTTCTCATAAATTAATTATGACTAAACCGATCTTGATGAAATAAAAAGCCTTCATGATGAAAATCGATTGTCCTTTAACTACTGCTATTGAAATTTGTCGCCATCTTGAAATCCAAGATGACGGACAAAATGAAACTTGTCCCTTTAAAGAAGCTCGTTTATTTATATGTTCTGTAAACTTTTAGATATTTTTTTTTATTTGTACAAAAGTTCTGCTTTGGTTTGGTGGTTCTCCAAAAATTAATTTTTTTTCCATGACTGTTTTTCAGATTATACGATTGCCTTCTCAAATTGATACTCAACCTATTTCAATAAAATAAAAATCATCATGGCGAAAATAAAAATTCTTAAAGGATCACTATCGAAATTTGTCGCCACTTTGAAATCCGAGATGGCCTACACAATTAAATTTATCTCTTCAAAGAAGCTCGTTTATTCCTAGCTAGGTACGAATCATTAAAATCGGTTTCGTGGTTCTCAAAAAATTAATTTTTTAATAACCACTAAACCGTTTTTAATGATTTGTACCTAGTTATACGCGGCGGAGACAGAGCTGAGACGAATTTAAAAAAAGTCGAAAAGGTTCTCCAAACATAAGAATAATCGAGCGTCTTTCAAGTGTCAAATTTGATTTTGTCCCCAATCTTGGATTTAAAAATTACGACAAATTTCAATATTGGTCTTTAAAGTTCAGTCGCTCTTTGTCATAATGCTTTTCATTAAATTAAAATCGGTTCAGTAATTATGAATTTATGAGGAAATTAATGCAGACGGAATTGAGAAGGCAATCGTATAATCTAGAAAACAGTGATGGAAACAAAAATTCTTTTTTTAAGAACCACTAGAATATATTACATTTTCTACTTGTTTGTTTTTCAAATATTGCTATAAATAAATTTTAAACTTTTTTTTCGCTTCTCGTTCTGCGTGGCAGACACAGAGCTTTTTTACGAATTTATAAAAAAATCCAAAAATCTTCCGTAATATAAGAATAAACGTGGCTCTTTGAAGGGTAAAGTTTGTTCCTTTCCGCTATTTTAGATTTTAAGATGGCGGACAAAAAAGTATTTTAAGTGAAAGTCTTGCTCAATTCCCTGTAAAGAGCAGTTTGTTGCATTAAAATCGGTGGTATGGTTTGAAAGTTATAACGGAAAATATTTTGTCCGGTTTTTTATGGCCCACCCGGTTTATTGAATAACCGTATTAAGTGACCTCCGTTACAAAATGGAGGCGACCTGGCCTCCACTATTGTGAACGAACATCATTTAAAGACAGATATATATACATATATATGAGGGGAACTAGTACATCCCAGAAATCAAAAGAGGGGTAAACATATCCCAAAAAAAAAACGTGATATATTACCATGGAACCACAGGCTCCAAGTCACCTCCACATATATATACAGCAGTAGCAACAGCAGCCTCCTTGTGACATCCACCACTGTTGCCATGGTTTTTTTGCCTTGCTAGGCATAAGATTTAATTATTTATATATATTTGCGAGTACCACGCCAGTATATAAACCTATTTTTATAATTGCTTTTTTGACAAATTCGAATGACTGTGTTTCTTCCCCCATGAGATAGTGGAAAATATGTAAGTTGTTATGCATAAGATTTAATAATTTCATTTTAAATAAATACTATTATTTATGTATATTTGCGAGTACGACGGCAGTATATAAACCTATTTTTATAACTTTTTTTTTTAAGTTCGAATGACTGTGTTTGTTCCCCCATGAGATAGTGGAAAATATGTACTTGATTTAGAAGAAAAAGGACACCGCCATTTTTTTAGAAGTAGTTACGAAAAGTGATACCCACTTTACAATTTGATTTTCGTCACGCTGCGGTTTTTGATAAAAAATGGAAAAATTATACAGGGTATAAAAACAGAAAGTATGAGTGCATTAATTTTAATGGAAGGGTCAGATAGTTTTTCAGTTATTTTAACTTTTATGCATTTAAATATAAGTATCTATAGGGTCCTGGGTGTCAGTCAGTTAAATAATAGCAAGAACTTTTTTCTAAATTTGTAACG
Source organism: Oxystoma pomonae (assembly GCA_963921995.1). Classification (NCBI taxonomy): domain Eukaryota; kingdom Metazoa; phylum Arthropoda; class Insecta; order Coleoptera; family Brentidae; genus Oxystoma; species Oxystoma pomonae. The sequence goes on from OY998165.1 coordinate 70,487,917, forward strand.
TTTCGTTTATATATTAACCATTATCAGACATATTTCTGTATAAATTTTAGTATGACATACAGATTGTTATATCTAGTAAGAAAATTTATTCTGTTTTTCCTTGGCTACTAGTTCTTTATTTAGTCTTCTCAATCTTTTTTCACTCTGTAGAAACATCCATGCCTTGAGTTACTTGCATTATTAAAACATTTCCATTAAATTTTCTGACCGTCAAAATTATATTTTGGAATCTATAGGTTCCTGGGTGTCGGTCATACTAACAAAGGCTTATTTTTAAAAAAATTCAGAGCAAAAAGGAAAAAAACAGAAGAAATTTTCTTACTATATATAAAAATCTCAATGTCAAACCAAAATTTATTGTAAATAACTAACCGAAACGTTTACAAATTTAGAAAAAAAGCCTACAGAAAACTGCAGAGTAAAAAAATATACAGAATACTAAGCACAAAACTAGCAAGGAAAAAAACGGAAGAAATTTTGGCTCAGTTAAGTTTGCCCCCCCCAGATCGATTTTCTCAAAAATTTTTATGCCAAAATTTTGCACACATTTTGCACAATTATGCACACCACAAATCAAATTTTGCACACCTTCCTACGAGAAACTACAGCCCATTTTCTGTGGGGGGGGCAAACTTGACGTTGCCCCCCCCCAGTCAATATTTTTCAAAAATTATGATGTCATTTGAAAGGTCTCATTTTGCACAATTTTGCACACCCATTTTAAAATTTTGCACACCTCCCTGTAACCCACACGAGGGTTCTGAAAATATCAAGTTTGCCCCCCCCCCCAGTCAATATTTTTCAAAAATTTTGGTGTCGTTAGAAAGGTCTTATTTTGCACAATTTTGCACACCCATTTTAAAATTTTGCACACCTCCCCGTAACCCACACGAGGGTTCTGAAAATATCAAGTTTGCCCCCCCCAGTCAATATTTTTCAAAAAGTTTGGTGTCGTTAGAAAGGTCTTATTTTGCACAATTTTGCACACCTATTTTAAAATTTTGCACACCTCCCTGTAACCCACACGAGTGTTTTGAAAATATCAAGTTTGCTCCCCCCAGTCAATATTTTTCAAAAAGTTTGGTGTCGTTAGAAAGGTCTTATTTTGCACAATTTTGCACACCCATTTTAAAATTTTGCACACCTCCCTGTAACCTACACGAGGGTTCTGAAAATATCAAGTTTGCCCCCCAGTCAATATTTTTTAAAAATTTTGGAGTCATTAGAAAGGTCTAATTTTGTATCATTTTGCACACCCATTTTAAAATTTTGCACACCCACACGAAGATTCTGAAAATATAAAGTTTGCCCCCCCCACCGTCGATATTTTTCAAAAAATTTTGTGTCATTCGAAAAGTCTATTTTGCGCAATTTTGCACACCCTTCAGTACCCCACAAGAGCGTTCTCAAAAAAGTTTGCCCTCCCCCCCAGTTAATATTTTTCAAAAAATTTATGTCATTCGAGAAGCCTAATTTTGCACAACTATTTTTAAATTTTGCACACTTCCCATGCCGTTTTCTTTTTGTGGCGTTTACGGTTAAACTTGATCCTAAAATTTCCCAGAAGTATAAGCAAACGAAGGAGACCTCGATTGTGTAATACCTTTGAATATTGTTTAAATTTACAGATAATTGTTTATGTTTACATTTGTATATAATCAAAAGTTTTTAATTTTTATGAATTTCCGGATTATACTCAAATTTTCATATCAAAAATGAACAGCCTATTTTGGCGGTTCAGAATGGTTGCGGTTCTCAAGGTATGGATCTTCACAGGATGTGCTATCTACGTCCATTTGTTAATGATGTCATAGCATGTGAAAAATTAGGTATAATACGGAAATTCATAAAAATTAAAAACTTTTGATTATAGACACATATATGTAAGCATAAGCAATTATATGTAAATTTAAACAATATTCGAAGATATTACACAATCGAGGTCTCCTTATTTTGCTTATACTTCTGGGAAATTTTAGGACCAAGGTTAACCGTAACCGCTACAAAAAGAAAAAAGCTCCAGAAACTAGTAGGTAGGTATATGCACCTATATCTGAATTCGGGACAGGTATCCGCGGGAGGCGGGAGGTTGTACGTGCCGTAAAGAGGAATGCGTGCGTACCTACACCTACCACGCGCGAAGGCCTTTTATGTAATATATTGAAATGTCGCTTAGCAATGCCTAGTTTTATTTGTGTTGATGATTCAGAATGACTTCGGGTGAAATTTCCGAAGTTTGCAACGTGTATTTTAAATGGTGGCGTTCCATTTCGGCAGGAAAGTCAATGTGAACGCCTCTATTTAAAATACATAACATTACGTAACGCCTGGTTCTCACCTATGCGTGCCCACCCTGACTCATCACGTGATCAGCCATGCATTTGCCGATTTTTTAAAAGTGTCGCGTGATGCGTTTTTAATGTCAGGGTGAGCACGTATAGGTGGCAACTAAACGTAACTCTTATAGGGGTTATGTAGGGGTGAGCGGGGTTTCGCGGTTCCGTTACGTAACGCAATTTTTAAGTTATTATTGTCAAATAAAACAACTTTTTGGATTTTTCGAGTGAAAAAGAAAAAAAAGAGGGGGTCTCTGGCAGCAAAACGTTTTGTTATTTTAGACTGGAGTAGTCCCAAACATTACAAAGCGTTATATAGGGGGTCGCGGGTTGGGGTCAAAATTGGGCAAAATAAGGGTTACGTAATAAGTGCACTACCTCTCAGTTTACGCAATTACTTTCTGGTTATCGGTAAATATAACCTAAAGTTCTTACTTACTTTTTACTTTTTTTAGTCGATGATACGTACCTCATCAATCAATTTTCCAAAAATATTACGAAAAAAATAAAATAACGATAACCATAAAGTAATTCCTCCGGAAATTCCGAACTCTGATATGGAACTGCGCAGTCGCAGAAGTAACAATAATAATAAGGAAAGAGACAAAAACACTGACCAATTAAACAAAGATCTTAAGTGTGAATGGAACTTTAACTTTCTACCTATTGGTGTCATCCCATTTGCAGCAGGCGTTGTTTCCGTCTTTGGGTTGAGAATTGAGTCAAATTTACATGACATATATTTTGAATTCGATTTGATTTTTTTTTCGATCTATAAAAGGAATAATAATTTTTTTCTTATTTGCCATTTTAAGTGCATGAAATACAAAAACAAAATGTCTAAAATGTTCATGTGTAGAAATAAATAAACGACTTCTTCTAATTATAATTATTGACGGACGGAATTTTTTGATGTAAACCTAGTTAATGACACACCAAAACGCCAAACGCGTGGTATGAACTGCAAAATCAAGGCGGGCGTCATTACCGTAGCCGCTGTCCGCAAATAGCAAGGTGTGATCCCACCATTATCCAGATGAAAATTTTCGGACGCACCCATGGAGGCGCGTTCGACCTCGGGTGAAACTTGCCCCAAAATTGGTAAGTGCAGCCCTCTAGAAATTTGATAAGCCTTTGGTATTCTTGACATGTAAAAGAGAAAGATAGAAATGCGGCGTTATAGGCGTTCTTAGTCATTTTCGGTAAGAGCTTCATAGAAAGTGACAGTTTCCTCGTCCTTCACTCCCCAAATGGACCTACCTAAATTTTTGGGTGTTCTGCACCAAATTTTGACGTTTCTTGGACCTTGGTCATCTTGTCTTTACACTTTGCAGTGTGTATTTGTGTAAGAAATGAATTTAATGGACGAGAAGCACGAAAACGTCTGGGCGTAAAAAAAATACTGTTTTTTTTTATAAGTTAACTATACAGGTTAAAAAAGTGTAGGTTGTATAAAAACAAGCTTACGGAACCGTGGAGTGAATTAGGGCGTACTCTTATTAACTCCACGGACCCGTAAGTATTATATATATATATATATAATATATATATATATATATATATATATAATATAATATATATATAATATATAACTTTTATTTTGGTTTATTATTGAAGTAAAATATGCATGCGGGAAAGTAGAAATATCTGGAAGAAAACAAAGCGTCGTTTTTTTTTAAAGAAAGTGTTTATTTTATCTATCAACGAAGTTTACTATTAGAAGTGCAACAACACGCAAATACGATTTACTTACTTTCGACTAACTTGCGTGACAAAGACTTTTATGGAACTTAAAATTAACGTTTTTATTTTATTAGACACTTAAAGCCAATTATCAAAGTTAACACTATCCTAAGACGTATCTCTGTCGAGTGGATCAATCAACCATGTACAGTTTTAAATATATGGGGAATGCGAGACAGCTCCAGCTGATCAAAGTACCCCTGGATACCCATTCTTCAGTTTCGAGAGAAACTTTCGTGTAGGAACGATCACATCCTTTATTTCAACCATTAGGCAAGCCCCAATGCGGTTACGAAACGTTCGATAAGCTGAAAAGCTCCACGGCGCCCGCGGAGGAGAACCCGCTCTCTTCCCCATAACCAGCAGATGTAAGTTGTAGGAGAGTTCTCTTGATATGCGGTAGCCCGATAATGTCCGGCGGTGCTCGACTGATATCGGATGGCTAGTGCAAGCAGTCAAACTATCCTATTGGTCCAAATCACTAATGTGAGCATTCCTATAGGAGTGTTCTCTCGAAACTGAAGAATAGGTACCCTGTCCTGCAATACGTGTCAGGATAACACGCAAGAAGACGTGACGTTACGTAGTTTTCACCCAAGACGTTGCTCTATCAACAAAAACGTGTCATTTCGATCAGCTGGAGATGTCATGCATTCGCCATAAATTTTAAAGTGTACTTGGATAATTGGCCGACAAGATAGAGATACGTCTTAAGATTTTTTTAGGGATGAGGTATTTTGGGGGTAGTTCCGAAGGGAGAAATGGAGGAAAGTTCAAAAACAATAGGGCTCCGCGCGTCAATACACGTAATCGTTGTGTAAAATTTCGTTATGATCGGTGCAGGAGTTTTTGAGTTACAGTGGCGCATATCGAAGCGACGGATAGACAGACAGACAACAAATCAGTATAGAATTGGGTTTCATCCTGTGAAGATCCATACCTTGAGAACCGCAACCATTCTGAACCGGCAAAGTAGGCTGGTTCCGATTCTCAAGGCATCGAACATGACAGGATGCGCTGTCTACATCGATTTTTTCTGTTCATTTTTGATATGAAAATTTAAGTATAATCCGGAAATTCATAAAAATTAAAAAACTTTTGATTATATACAAATGTAAACATAAACAATTATCTGTAAATTTAAACAATATTCAAAGATATTTCACAATCGAGGTCTCCTTCGTTTGCTTATACTTCTGGGAAATTTTAGGACCAAGTTTAACCGTAAACGCCACAAAAAAAAACGGCATGGGAAGTGTGCAAAATTTAAAAATAGTTGTGCAAAATTAGGCTTCTCGAATGACATAAATTTTTTGAAAAATATTAACTGGGGGGGGCAAACTTTTTTGAAAACGCTCTTGTGGGGTACTGAAGGGTGTGCAAAATTGCGCAAAATAGACTTTTCGAATGACACAAAATTTTTTGAAAAATATCGACGTTGGGGGGGGCAAACTTGATATTTTCAGAATCTTGGTGTGCAAAATTTGATTTTTGGTGTGCAAAATTGTGCAAAATGTGTGCAAAATTTTGGCATAAAAATTTTTGAGAAAATCGATCTGGGGGGGGGCAAACTTAACTGAGCCAGAAATTTTCTTACTAGGTGTAAAAATCGGAATGTCATACCAAAATTTATACAGAAATATATCTGGTGATGGTCAATAAATAACCGAAATATTACAAATCTAGAAAAAAAAGTATTTTGTATTATTTAAATGATGGATACTCAGGAACCTATATAAATAAAAATATAATTTTGACGGTCAGGAAATTTAATGGAAATATTTTAATAATTTCGGGGAATCAAGGCATGAATGTTTCTACAGAAAACTGCAGCAAAATAGCAGAGTAAAAAATATACAGAAGACTAAACACAAAACTAGCAAGGAAAAAACACAAGAAGTTTTCTTCCTAGATGTAAAAATCTGAATATCTTACCAAAATTTATACAGATATATGTCTGATGTGGTTAATAAATAACCCAAACGTTAACAAATTTAGAAAAAAATCCTTTTTTATTATTTAAATGACTGACACCAAGGAACCTATAGATACAAAAATATAATTTTGACGGTCAGGAAATTTAATGGAAGTATTTTAAATATAAGTATATGTTATGTTATTTTATTCTAATGCTCTTTTAGCGCCATAGAAAACAATATTAATTTACTAAATCAGAGGAGAAAATGATACTTTCTTGCCACTTTTTTACAAGATATGTCACGGATGTATACACTCCCAAATAAAGGAAAATCTTGTCATGTATTACAATATTTGACTTGTTTTGTTTTTCTACTAACCTAAGAGTCATCGTACGGTAAATTTACTTCCATAATTTGCACGAGCTCAAGCATATGCCAAGTCTAAATACTAAATTTTATTAAAATCGGACAAATAATTTTTAAGTTATGAATGCTATTTCTCTAATGATCTAAGACACAAACATTAGATTAATAGGTTAAGTCTGCAACAACGACTTTTTCGATTTGCCCCTATCTAAAAAATATTTGTCTGTTTTAAAAACTTGTTTCTATTTTCAAAAGATTTAAAAACAGGTCTTTTCGACCCGCATCTGCAAACACTTCGTGCATCACTGGTGCAAAACTTAAATTTTGTAGTGAAGCCCTAAATGTTATGAACTATTTAGAATCCCTTAAAATTGAAAAAATACAACCAAAAGTACTTATATAGCTAAGCAACATATTTTTTTTGCGTGGTTAAATTTAATTTCCCAAATTTGCTTAGCTGAACAGTCCATAATTTTCTTACCCAGTTTTACTTATTTGGGTTTATATACAATGTTTGGCGGCAAAACGGCGGTGAAGTTTTAAATTTTAAATGAGGATCCCTATTAAGTGATATCTTGTTTAAAAGGTCCTTCAAAAATTAACATTTTGACTTACTTTTCAGTTGCCCGAGTCAAACCTTGACACAAGTAAAAGTTATGTAAATATATTAGATTCTTAGAGACTTTTCAAATAAAATATCCCTTGGTAGAGGTTCCCATTTAAAGTTTTAAGGTTAAATACCTTTCTGCCGCCCAATAAGCCAATGTTCCCTTTTAAAGAATAGATCTTTCAAAGTTATATGTATCGGTGTCGGATTGGTTGGATCTTATAGTTTGAAAGATATTAGGGTGGGCTCGGACTTTTGGGTCACACTGTATTGTTATGCCTACGATTAGGAGACTAGGGGAGGATAAGAATTTACACACAAAATTTTGATTGATGAATTTTTTCAACCTCAAACCTATTGGATTTTTATTTTATTATTTGGTTTTTTAAGCTACGATTTCAACATCACATTCAAATGAATTTTTAAAAAGTAAAAAACCAAACTCAAAAGTTACGGGCAATCAAAATAGTTTTTTGACCTACCCTATTGGATGACCTTGTGTAACTGGTCAAAATTGAACAAAATCAAACTTTAATTTTTAACCCTATGGTTCAGCCTTTCGTCTTTGACAAATAAATAGTTATTTGTCAATTTAAGTTGAGTTAATCAGGTTCTGGTAAAGCTTACCTTGAAATAATCATTGGAAAAATGTATTTTGTTTTATTTTATTACTTCTGTACTAAGCCACCTTACCCTTTAGTCATATTTTAGTTTAGAGCTATCAGTTCCAATAACTACCGAAAATTAAGAATAGAACACTTTATTTTAAGGAAAATTACATAAAGCACTTCTCATGAGACAGGTAAACTCACATTAAAACTTTTGGTTAAAAATTATCTCAGAATCACTTCCCCTAGTTTTTTATAGCCTTCATTTGCACTTGCACTAATTTTTCTCCAAAAATAACTAGGAAAAACCTCATTTATTTTTAATATTTTTCTACAAATTTTCTCCCAGAATTAGACAAAAACAAAGTATTGTCAATGTCAGTCAGGTGACTGGCTGTCAGAAGCATGTGCAATAAAATAAAATAACACTAATTTTTCTTTTCTTTTTCTAGAATTTTTGTTACAGGGAGCAGAAAGAAAGAGTCCTTTGGCTGATTTTCCCTCAAGGAATTTCCCATAAATATTGTTTTAAGTGGCTTCATTAAAGTATTTGTGATACACTTGGGCAAAGTTTGTTGATTTTATATATTTTCTGAAATCAAAATTATTGGCCAAAAATATTTCACCCGAGCCTGTCTGCTTGGACACTTTTAAGGCCCTATAACATATGAGGCCCTCTTTTACCACTGTAGATTTTCTCTATACACTATACTCGCTTTTAACAAACACCACTGCCTACAGCTGCTAAATTGCATATCAGACGTTTCCAGATGTACCAACCCAAAGTTCATGTAAGCAGGTGTAGGTCCGTTTCTGCGAGCTTAACATAGATTATTGTTCTCTTTCTCTAAATGCATTCGTCTGAGAGAGATCCAGCATACTACTCATACCAGGAAAAATATCAGTGGTAACTATCTCAAGAAGATAGAGACTGCGTGGTCGATGAGAGTACAGACCTGTATTTCTCTGGTATGATGGATCTCTCTCAGACGAATGCATTTAGCAACCTGCGGATTAAACGAAAATATAAAAAAACAAATAATAGAGGTATTACTGCTAATGAACAATAATGAAATAGGTATAAACTTATTTATTTTTACATTTACTGGTTTTAAATAAGTGTTGAATTATAGAACGTAAAACGGGTATGGTACATTCACTGCCCGTTTTTTCAATAAAGTTTTTTAGGTCTTTACCTGACGGATAAAATCCCTTTTACAAAAATGCTTTGACATGTTGTTTTAATAAATTAACGTCAATTTCAGTCCATACTGCTTTTTTAATGGTTTTAGAAATCACAGAAATAACCGCTAAATTATTCTTAGTTAGCTCTTCAGTGCCCTTTAGCCAAAGATTGGCGCCATTTTTATAACCAAATTGACAGGCAAAACATGGATTTTCTGTCAATTGGGTGTCAATATGACCACTATAGTAGGCTAAAGGATACTAAATCGAAAAAGAGTTAACTGACTTTTTAGTTAAGCAGGGGTTGGTCTATGTAAAATTATGTCATACTCTTGCGGTGTTGCCATTTAATGAGGTCACAACTAACCCATTGTTAATATTTCTAGACGATATATACTGAGGTGACTTAGCACCCATTATAAAAATCTGAAAATAGCGACGTCAGCGCCAACGGTGAAATGCCGAACTAAATCACACAAACAGTAGGTATATATGGTACAAGTGACCTCCAGCACAAATTTTGCCACATGCTTACTATCGCCTTCCTCTATGAATGGCCAAAGTCTCAAGGCAAAACCCTATGACCTCCGAATTCGGAGTTCACAACGTAATATATTAGGTCACATAGTACCGGGTTTACCGAATTTTACCAAATAAAACTTTTTGCGTAATTTTAAAGTTACTGGTTACTCTACCTCGTAGTAACAGTAACTGAATTATATTTTTAGTGTGAGTTTACATAGAATATTGGTAAATATTAAGTAAATTCAACATACATTTGAAACCAATAAGGGTTCTTGACTAACGAAATTTTAGAAGTTTTCAAAAATTAGTTTTAGTTTAAAAATTATATGAAAATAAATTTTAACACTGTTAACTGTCACGGCAGTTAAAGATTTTATCAGATTTCCCTCTCTCTAAGATTAGTGAATTGCCTCTTCTTTTATTGGATGACGTTTGCAGGCAGGGCCTTAAGTCTTAATAATATCTAATAATAAATTTGACCTACTTATCTAAGTTTTAAACACATTTTTTAATACAATATAGAATTTCAAATAATTTTCTCTCTCCCACAAGAAAAATCCTCATACAATACCTGCTTAATTATAATAAAAAATAAGACGAAAAAAGCCTACGTGTACATATATTGTCATCTTTTGTAAATTAATATTTACTATTTTATTACAAAACTCATTAGAGACATATACAGGGATGACAGCCTTCTCAACTAAAAAGACAGTTAACTCAGCTTGTGCTTTAATTACTGCCTGTTCCTTTGCTACGCTGATGACCTTAAAATTTTTCTTAAAATTAAGTCTATTTTAGATTGTGAGACCCTTCAAACTGGTATCAATAATTTAATACAATTTTGCAACGAAAATCAATTATTTTTAAACTATGACAAATGTTCTGTTTTATCATTTTCGCGTGGATCTGCTACAATTAATTATAACTACAAACTTGGAAGTACTTTCATGAATAGGGATCCGTTTGTATCCTAAAGACCTAAATAAATAAATAAATCCTTAAACACTGATTGAAATTTTTTAATTTTTTTTTGGGAACCCCTTAACCGATTTTAATGAGAAGAATTGAACAAAAGCAAAGTATTGTCAATGTCAGTCAGGTGACTTTGGCTGTCAAAATTATGTGCAATAAAATAAAATAATGCTAGATATTTCTTTTCTTTTTCTGGAATTCTTATAACAGGAAGCACAAAGAAAGAGTCCTTTGGCTGATTTTTCCATAAATATTGTTTTAAGTGACTTCATTAAAGTATTTGTGACACACTTTGACAAAGTTTGTTGATTTTATATATTTTCTGAACTCAAAATTCTTGGCCAAAAATATTTCACCCGAGCCTGTCTGCTGGGACACTTTTAAGGCGCTATAACACCTGAGGCATTCTTCTACCAGTGTAGATTTTCTCTATGCACTCGCTTTTAAAAAACACCACTGCCTACAGCCGCTAAATTGCATATCAGACGTTCCCAGATGTACCAACCCAAAGTTCATCTAAGCATGTGTTGGTGGAGATCCTGAACCAAACCACTCTTCACAGCATAATTAAGGAGACGGATAAGTGACGAAGCCTAACCTAAAACGAAACAAGAAGTATAATTTATTTTATCAGCATTATTATGTGACTTGATGTGCCAATAGGTCCAACATTTTCCAATTTTTTTGTTAATACTTTGAGTACTGGCATATGCAATAAAAACCGGTAACTATGCAGTATATGGTTTTCTGCCATTTTTGCTTTTTTTTGAGAAATCCACCTGCGCCGGTTTTTTTTTAAAGAGAAAAAGGGTGCCGGGAAGGGCGGAAGTTGTAATGTGTTTTTTTGACTGATTTGGGTTGGGTTGGAGTAGGTTGGGTTGGGCTGTGTTGAATTGGGTTGTTTTAGTTAAAAAAAATTTAAAAAAAAACAAAAAAATTATAATTAAAAACAACCGGCGCAGGCGAATTTGGGGTCCTAGGGACCCTAGTAGGTGCCCCCATCAAAATCAAAAATGGCAGAAAACCGTATACTGTATAATTACCTAAAAACCTGCCTAAACTGATGGAACTAACTTAAAACTCCCATGGATTCTTACCTGCCTTAAATGTGGGATTTTATCAGCAGGGACGACTATAAACTATACCCCCGGATTATGTCATTCACTTTGATCTTTTATGGCAATTCTGAAGTCTAAAATTGATTTTCTATGATTTTTCCAAATAAATCGTCTTTAAAGAGATTTTCGCTTCAAGAATTGGTCCTGGTTCTGGTTGACATTATTTTGACATAAATTCTGACAGCGGTTCTAAAATAATTACGTCATTTAAAATATTGTGAAGATATCTTTGATTTTACTCCAAAAAAGACTACCTATAATTTTGCAAAATTTTAGGGGTTATGTTTACAACCAAAGAGCCGAACCAACCTCCCAGGCTGGTTCTAAAATTTCATAACCGGGTTGCAATTGTGACGTCATTGTTTTAAAACGAAAGGACCGGTTCCGGTTCTGGTTCAAGCAGAACCAGGACCAATTGTAAATCGAAAATCCTTTAAAATGTTTCAAGTATAGGTCCGTTTCTGCAAGCTTAACATAGTTTATTGTTCTCTTTCTAAATGCATTCGTGTGAGAGAGATCCAGCATAATACCCATACCAGGAAAAATATCAGAGGTAACCAAATAACCATGAGTTATTTGCAGGTAACTATCTCAAAAAGAAGGACTGCGGGGTCGATGGATGACAGGCGGGTATTTCTCTAGTATGCGGGATCTCTCTCAGACGAATGCATTTAAAGAAAGAGAACAATAGTAACTATGTTAAGCTCACATAAACTGAACTTTTGTCAAAATTTAGGGCCTTTCGGTTGCGCATAATAAACTAAAATATAGAAAAAAATAATATAAGTAATATAGGTATTACTGCTAATGAACAATAATGAAATAGGTATAAAACCTAATTATTTTACTTTTACTGGTTTTAAATAAGTGTTGAATCATAGAATGTAAAACTTCTTTACCTGACGAATAAAACCCTTTTTTAAAAAATGCTTTGACATATTGTTTTAATAAATTAACTTCAATTTCCTTTCATACTCCTTTTTTAATGGTTTTAGTTTTTCTTTGTTTCTTTTTAAGACACAATCATAGAAATATAACCGCCAAATTATTCTTAGTTAGGTCTATGTAAAATTATATCATACTCTTGCAGTGTTGCTATTTAATGAGGTCACAACTAACCCATTGTTAATATTCCTAGGCGATATATACTGAGGTGACTTAGCACCCATTATAAAAATCTGAAAATAGCGAAAACAGCACCAACGGTGAAATGCCAAACTAAATCACGCAAATAGTAGCTATATATGGTACAAGTGACCTCCAGCACAAATTTTGCCACATGCTTACTACCATCCTCCTCTATGAATGGCCAAATAATAAACGAGCTTCTTCTTTTCTCCGAATTCGGAGGTTACAACGTAATATATGAGGTCACATAGTACCGGGTTTACCGAATTTGGACGTCACTTGTTACCTTTTATACATATAATTTATGTATATATATAGACCGGGTGGGCCATAAAAAACCGGACAAAATATTTTCCGTTATAACTTTTAAACCATATCAGCGATTTTAATGCAACAAACTGTTCTTTGCAGGGAAGTGAGCAAGACTTTGATTAGAAATATTTTTTTTCCGCCACCTTAAGATCTAAGATGGCGGACAGAAGCAAAATTTCCCTTTATGTTACGGAATTTTTTGGATTTTTTTATAAAATCGTAAGAAAGCTTTGTTTCTGTCACGCAGAACGAGATGCGAATCATTAAAATCGGTTAAGTGGTTCCCAAAAAAAAATTCAATCAGTGTTTTATGGATTATGCAATTGCCGTCTTAATTCTGTCTGCATACATTTTCTCATAAATTAATTATGACTAAACCGATCTTGATGAAATAAAAAGCCTTCATGATGAAAATCGATTGTCCTTTAACTACTGCTATTGAAATTTGTCGCCATCTTGAAATCCAAGATGACGGACAAAATGAAACTTGTCCCTTTAAAGAAGCTCGTTTATTTATATGTTCTGTAAACTTTTAGATATTTTTTTTTATTTGTACAAAAGTTCTGCTTTGGTTTGGTGGTTCTCCAAAAATTAATTTTTTTTCCATGACTGTTTTTCAGATTATACGATTGCCTTCTCAAATTGATACTCAACCTATTTCAATAAAATAAAAATCATCATGGCGAAAATAAAAATTCTTAAAGGATCACTATCGAAATTTGTCGCCACTTTGAAATCCGAGATGGCCTACACAATTAAATTTATCTCTTCAAAGAAGCTCGTTTATTCCTAGCTAGGTACGAATCATTAAAATCGGTTTCGTGGTTCTCAAAAAATTAATTTTTTAATAACCACTAAACCGTTTTTAATGATTTGTACCTAGTTATACGCGGCGGAGACAGAGCTGAGACGAATTTAAAAAAAGTCGAAAAGGTTCTCCAAACATAAGAATAATCGAGCGTCTTTCAAGTGTCAAATTTGATTTTGTCCCCAATCTTGGATTTAAAAATTACGACAAATTTCAATATTGGTCTTTAAAGTTCAGTCGCTCTTTGTCATAATGCTTTTCATTAAATTAAAATCGGTTCAGTAATTATGAATTTATGAGGAAATTAATGCAGACGGAATTGAGAAGGCAATCGTATAATCTAGAAAACAGTGATGGAAACAAAAATTCTTTTTTTAAGAACCACTAGAATATATTACATTTTCTACTTGTTTGTTTTTCAAATATTGCTATAAATAAATTTTAAACTTTTTTTTCGCTTCTCGTTCTGCGTGGCAGACACAGAGCTTTTTTACGAATTTATAAAAAAATCCAAAAATCTTCCGTAATATAAGAATAAACGTGGCTCTTTGAAGGGTAAAGTTTGTTCCTTTCCGCTATTTTAGATTTTAAGATGGCGGACAAAAAAGTATTTTAAGTGAAAGTCTTGCTCAATTCCCTGTAAAGAGCAGTTTGTTGCATTAAAATCGGTGGTATGGTTTGAAAGTTATAACGGAAAATATTTTGTCCGGTTTTTTATGGCCCACCCGGTTTATTGAATAACCGTATTAAGTGACCTCCGTTACAAAATGGAGGCGACCTGGCCTCCACTATTGTGAACGAACATCATTTAAAGACAGATATATATACATATATATGAGGGGAACTAGTACATCCCAGAAATCAAAAGAGGGGTAAACATATCCCAAAAAAAAAACGTGATATATTACCATGGAACCACAGGCTCCAAGTCACCTCCACATATATATACAGCAGTAGCAACAGCAGCCTCCTTGTGACATCCACCACTGTTGCCATGGTTTTTTTGCCTTGCTAGGCATAAGATTTAATTATTTATATATATTTGCGAGTACCACGCCAGTATATAAACCTATTTTTATAATTGCTTTTTTGACAAATTCGAATGACTGTGTTTCTTCCCCCATGAGATAGTGGAAAATATGTAAGTTGTTATGCATAAGATTTAATAATTTCATTTTAAATAAATACTATTATTTATGTATATTTGCGAGTACGACGGCAGTATATAAACCTATTTTTATAACTTTTTTTTTTAAGTTCGAATGACTGTGTTTGTTCCCCCATGAGATAGTGGAAAATATGTACTTGATTTAGAAGAAAAAGGACACCGCCATTTTTTTAGAAGTAGTTACGAAAAGTGATACCCACTTTACAATTTGATTTTCGTCACGCTGCGGTTTTTGATAAAAAATGGAAAAATTATACAGGGTATAAAAACAGAAAGTATGAGTGCATTAATTTTAATGGAAGGGTCAGATAGTTTTTCAGTTATTTTAACTTTTATGCATTTAAATATAAGTATCTATAGGGTCCTGGGTGTCACTCAGTTAAATAATAGCAAGAACTTTTTTCTAAATTTGTAACGTTTCGTTTATATATTAACCATTATCAGACATATTTCTGTATAAATTTTAGTATGACATACAGATTGTTATATCTAGTAAGAAAATTTATTCTGTTTTTCCTTGGCTACTAGTTCTTTATTTAGTCTTCTCAATCTTTTTTCACTCTGTAGAAACATCCATGCCTTGAGTTACTTGCATTATTAAAACATTTCCATTAAATTTTCTGACCGTCAAAATTATATTTTGGAATCTATAGGTTCCTGGGTGTCGGTCATACTAACAAAGGCTTATTTTTAAAAAAATTCAGAGCAAAAAGGAAAAAAACAGAAGAAATTTTCTTACTATATATAAAAATCTCAATGTCAAACCAAAATTTATTGTAAATAACTAACCGAAACGTTTACAAATTTAGAAAAAAAGCCTACAGAAAACTGCAGAGTAAAAAAATATACAGAATACTAAGCACAAAACTAGCAAGGAAAAAAACGGAAGAAATTTTGGCTCAGTTAAGTTTGCCCCCCCCAGATCGATTTTCTCAAAAATTTTTATGCCAAAATTTTGCACACATTTTGCACAATTATGCACACCACAAATCAAATTTTGCACACCTTCCTACGAGAAACTACAGCCCATTTTCTGTGGGGGGGGCAAACTTGACGTTGCCCCCCCCCAGTCAATATTTTTCAAAAATTATGATGTCATTTGAAAGGTCTCATTTTGCACAATTTTGCACACCCATTTTAAAATTTTGCACACCTCCCTGTAACCCACACGAGGGTTCTGAAAATATCAAGTTTGCCCCCCCCCCCAGTCAATATTTTTCAAAAATTTTGGTGTCGTTAGAAAGGTCTTATTTTGCACAATTTTGCACACCCATTTTAAAATTTTGCACACCTCCCCGTAACCCACACGAGGGTTCTGAAAATATCAAGTTTGCCCCCCCCAGTCAATATTTTTCAAAAAGTTTGGTGTCGTTAGAAAGGTCTTATTTTGCACAATTTTGCACACCTATTTTAAAATTTTGCACACCTCCCTGTAACCCACACGAGTGTTTTGAAAATATCAAGTTTGCTCCCCCCAGTCAATATTTTTCAAAAAGTTTGGTGTCGTTAGAAAGGTCTTATTTTGCACAATTTTGCACACCCATTTTAAAATTTTGCACACCTCCCTGTAACCTACACGAGGGTTCTGAAAATATCAAGTTTGCCCCCCAGTCAATATTTTTTAAAAATTTTGGAGTCATTAGAAAGGTCTAATTTTGTATCATTTTGCACACCCATTTTAAAATTTTGCACACCCACACGAAGATTCTGAAAATATAAAGTTTGCCCCCCCCACCGTCGATATTTTTCAAAAAATTTTGTGTCATTCGAAAAGTCTATTTTGCGCAATTTTGCACACCCTTCAGTACCCCACAAGAGCGTTCTCAAAAAAGTTTGCCCTCCCCCCCAGTTAATATTTTTCAAAAAATTTATGTCATTCGAGAAGCCTAATTTTGCACAACTATTTTTAAATTTTGCACACTTCCCATGCCGTTTTCTTTTTGTGGCGTTTACGGTTAAACTTGATCCTAAAATTTCCCAGAAGTATAAGCAAACGAAGGAGACCTCGATTGTGTAATACCTTTGAATATTGTTTAAATTTACAGATAATTGTTTATGTTTACATTTGTATATAATCAAAAGTTTTTAATTTTTATGAATTTCCGGATTATACTCAAATTTTCATATCAAAAATGAACAGCCTATTTTGGCGGTTCAGAATGGTTGCGGTTCTCAAGGTATGGATCTTCACAGGATGTGCTATCTACGTCCATTTGTTAATGATGTCATAGCATGTGAAAAATTAGGTATAATCCGGAAATTCATAAAAATTAAAAACTTTTGATTATAGACACATATATGTAAGCATAAGCAATTATATGTAAATTTAAACAATATTCGAAGATATTACACAATCGAGGTCTCCTTATTTTGCTTATACTTCTGGGAAATTTTAGGACCAAGGTTAACCGTAACCGCTACAAAAAGAAAAAAGCTCCAGAAACTAGTAGGTAGGTATATGCACCTATATCTGAATTCGGGACAGGTATCCGCGGGAGGCGGGAGGTTGTACGTGCCGTAAAGAGGAATGCGTGCGTACCTACACCTACCACGCGCGAAGGCCTTTTATGTAATATATTGAAATGTCGCTTAGCAATGCCTAGTTTTATTTGTGTTGATGATTCAGAATGACTTCGGGTGAAATTTCCGAAGTTTGCAACGTGTATTTTAAATGGTGGCGTTCCATTTCGGCAGGAAAGTCAATGTGAACGCCTCTATTTAAAATACATAACATTACGTAACGCCTGGTTCTCACCTATGCGTGCCCACCCTGACTCATCACGTGATCAGCCATGCATTTGCCGATTTTTTAAAAGTGTCGCGTGATGCGTTTTTAATGTCAGGGTGAGCACGTATAGGTGGCAACTAAACGTAACTCTTATAGGGGTTATGTAGGGGTGAGCGGGGTTTCGCGGTTCCGTTACGTAACGCAATTTTTAAGTTATTATTGTCAAATAAAACAACTTTTTGGATTTTTCGAGTGAAAAAGAAAAAAAAGAGGGGGTCTCTGGCAGCAAAACGTTTTGTTATTTTAGACTGGAGTAGTCCCAAACATTACAAAGCGTTATATAGGGGGTCGCGGGTTGGGGTCAAAATTGGGCAAAATAAGGGTTACGTAATAAGTGCACTACCTCTCAGTTTACGCAATTACTTTCTGGTTATCGGTAAATATAACCTAAAGTTCTTACTTACTTTTTACTTTTTTTAGTCGATGATACGTACCTCATCAATCAATTTTCCAAAAATATTACGAAAAAAATAAAATAACGATAACCATAAAGTAATTCCTCCGGAAATTCCGAACTCTGATATGGAACTGCGCAGTCGCAGAAGTAACAATAATAATAAGGAAAGAGACAAAAACACTGACCAATTAAACAAAGATCTTAAGTGTGAATGGAACTTTAACTTTCTACCTATTGGTGTCATCCCATTTGCAGCAGGCGTTGTTTCCGTCTTTGGGTTGAGAATTGAGTCAAATTTACATGACATATATTTTGAATTCAATTTGATTTTTTTTTCGATCTATAAAAGGAATAATAATTTTTTTCTTATTTGCCATTTTAAGTGCATGAAATACAAAAACAAAATGTCTAAAATGTTCATGTGTAGAAATAAATAAACGACTTCTTCTAATTATAATTATTGACGGACGGAATTTTTTGATGTAAACCTAGTTAATGACACACCAAAACGCCAAACGCGTGGTATGAACTGCAAAATCAAGGCGGGCGTCATTACCGTAGCCGCTGTCCGCAAATAGCAAGGTGTGATCCCACCATTATCCAGATGAAAATTTTCGGACGCACCCATGGAGGCGCGTTCGACCTCGGGTGAAACTTGCCCCAAAATTGGTAAGTGCAGCCCTCTAGAAATTTGATAAGCCTTTGGTATTCTTGACATGTAAAAGAGAAAGATAGAAATGCGGCGTTATAGGCGTTCTTAGTCATTTTCGGTAAGAGCTTCATAGAAAGTGACAGTTTCCTCGTCCTTCACTCCCCAAATGGACCTACCTAAATTTTTGGGTGTTCTGCACCAAATTTTGACGTTTCTTGGACCTTGGTCATCTTGTCTTTACACTTTGCAGTGTGTATTTGTGTAAGAAATGAATTTAATGGACGAGAAGCACGAAAACGTCTGGGCGTAAAAAAAATACTGTTTTTTTTTATAAGTTAACTATACAGGTTAAAAAAGTGTAGGTTGTATAAAAACAAGCTTACGGAACCGTGGAGTGAATTAGGGCGTACTCTTATTAACTCCACGGACCCGTAAGTATTATATATATATATATAATATATATATATATATATATATATATAATATAATATATATATAATATATAACTTTTATTTTGGTTTATTATTGAAGTAAAATATGCATGCGGGAAAGTAGAAATATCTGGAAGAAAACAAAGCGTCGTTTTTTTTTAAAGAAAGTGTTTATTTTATCTATCAACGAAGTTTACTATTAGAAGTGCAACAACACGCAAATACGATTTACTTACTTTCGACTAACTTGCGTGACAAAGACTTTTATGGAACTTAAAATTAACGTTTTTATTTTATTAGACACTTAAAGCCAATTATCAAAGTTAACACTATCCTAAGACGTATCTCTGTCGAGTGGATCAATCAACCATGTACAGTTTTAAATATATGGGGAATGCGAGACAGCTCCAGCTGATCAAAGTACCCCTGGATACCCATTCTTCAGTTTCGAGAGAAACTTTCGTGTAGGAACGATCACATCCTTTATTTCAACCATTAGGCAAGCCCCAATGCGGTTACGAAACGTTCGATAAGCTGAAAAGCTCCACGGCGCCCGCGGAGGAGAACCCGCTCTCTTCCCCATAACCAGCAGATGTAAGTTGTAGGAGAGTTCTCTTGATATGCGGTAGCCCGATAATGTCCGGCGGTGCTCGACTGATATCGGATGGCTAGTGCAAGCAGTCAAACTATCCTATTGGTCCAAATCACTAATGTGAGCATTCCTATAGGAGTGTTCTCTCGAAACTGAAGAATAGGTACCCTGTCCTGCAATACGTGTCAGGATAACACGCAAGAAGACGTGACGTTACGTAGTTTTCACCCAAGACGTTGCTCTATCAACAAAAACGTGTCATTTCGATCAGCTGGAGATGTCATGCATTCGCCATAAATTTTAAAGTGTACTTGGATAATTGGCCGACAAGATAGAGATACGTCTTAAGATTTTTTTAGGGATGAGGTATTTTGGGGGTAGTTCCGAAGGGAGAAATGGAGGAAAGTTCAAAAACAATAGGGCTCCGCGCGTCAATACACGTAATCGTTGTGCAAAATTTCGTTATGATCGGTGCAGGAGTTTTTGAGTTACAGTGGCGCATATCGAAGCGACGGATAGACAGACAGACAACAAATCAGTATAGAATTGGGTTTCATCCTGTGAAGATCCATACCTTGAGAACCGCAACCATTCTGAACCGGCAAAGTAGGCTGGTTCCGATTCTCAAGGCATCGAACATGACAGGATGCGCTGTCTACATCGATTTTTTCTGTTCATTTTTGATATGAAAATTTAAGTATAATCCGGAAATTCATAAAAACTAAAAAAACTTTTGATTATATACAAATGTAAACATAAACAATTATCTGTAAATTTAAACAATATTCAAAGATATTTCACAATCGAGGTCTCCTTCGTTTGCTTATACTTCTGGGAAATTTTAGGACCAAGTTTAACCGTAAACGCCACAAAAAAAAACGGCATGGGAAGTGTGCAAAATTTAAAAATAGTTGTGCAAAATTAGGCTTCTCGAATGACATAAATTTTTTGAAAAATATTAACTGGGGGGGGCAAACTTTTTTGAAAACGCTCTTGTGGGGTACTGAAGGGTGTGCAAAATTGCGCAAAATAGACTTTTCGAATGACACAAAATTTTTTGAAAAATATCGACGTTGGGGGGGGCAAACTTGATATTTTCAGAATCTTGGTGTGCAAAATTTGATTTTTGGTGTGCAAAATTGTGCAAAATGTGTGCAAAATTTTGGCATAAAAATTTTTGAGAAAATCGATCTGGGGGGGGGCAAACTTAACTGAGCCAGAAATTTTCTTACTAGGTGTAAAAATCGGAATGTCATACCAAAATTTATACAGAAATATATCTGGTGATGGTCAATAAATAACCGAAATATTACAAATCTAGAAAAAAAAGTATTTTGTATTATTTAAATGATGGATACTCAGGAACCTATATAAATAAAAATATAATTTTGACGGTCAGGAAATTTAATGGAAATATTTTAATAATTTCGGGGAATCAAGGCATGAATGTTTCTACAGAAAACTGCAGCAAAATAGCAGAGTAAAAAAATATACAGAAGACTAAACACAAAACTAGCAAGGAAAAAACACAAGAAGTTTTCTTCCTAGATGTAAAAATCTGAATATCTTACCAAAATTTATACAGATATATGTCTGATGTGGTTAATAAATAACCCAAACGTTACAAATTTAGAAAAAAATCCTTTTTTATTATTTAAATGACTGACACCAAGGAACCTATAGATACAAAAATATAATTTTGACGGTCAGGAAATTTAATGGAAGTATTTTAAATATAAGTATATGTTATGTTATTTTATTCTAATGCTCTTTTAGCGCCATAGAAAACAATATTAATTTACTAAATCAGAGGAGAAAATGATACTTTCTTGCCACTTTTTTACAAGATATGTCACGGATGTATACACTCCCAAATAAAGGAAAATCTTGTCATGTATTACAATATTTGACTTGTTTTGTTTTTCTACTAACCTAAGAGTCATCGTACGGTAAATTTACTTCCATAATTTGCACGAGCTCAAGCATATGCCAAGTCTAAATACTAAATTTTATTAAAATCGGACAAATAATTTTTAAGTTATGAATGCTATTTCTCTAATGATCTAAGACACAAACATTAGATTAATAGGTTAAGTCTGCAACAACGACTTTTTCGATTTGCCCCTATCTAAAAAATATTTGTCTGTTTTAAAAACTTGTTTCTATTTTCAAAAGATTTAAAAACAGGTCTTTTCGACCCGCATCTGCAAACACTTCGTGCATCACTGGTGCAAAACTTAAATTTTGTAGTGAAGCCCTAAATGTTATGAACTATTTAGAATCCCTTAAAATTGAAAAAATACAACCAAAAGTACTTATATAGCTAAGCAACATATTTTTTTTGCGTGGTTAAATTTAATTTCCCAAATTTGCTTAGCTGAACAGTCCATAATTTTCTTACCCAGTTTTACTTATTTGGGTTTATATACAATGTTTGGCGGCAAAACGGCGGTGAAGTTTTAAATTTTAAATGAGGATCCCTATTAAGTGATATCTTGTTTAAAAGGTCCTTCAAAAATTAACATTTTGACTTACTTTTCAGTTGCCCGAGTCAAACCTTGACACAAGTAAAAGTTATGTAAATATATTAGATTCTTAGAGACTTTTCAAATAAAATATCCCTTGGTAGAGGTTCCCATTTAAAGTTTTAAGGTTAAATACCTTTCTGCCGCCCAATAAGCCAATGTTCCCTTTTAAAGAATAGATCTTTCAAAGTTATATGTATCGGTGTCGGATTGGTTGGATCTTATAGTTTGAAAGATATTAGGGTGGGCTCGGACTTTTGGGTCACACTGTATTGTTATGCCTACGATTAGGAGACTAGGGGAGGATAAGAATTTACACACAAAATTTTGATTGATGAATTTTTTCAACCTCAAACCTATTGGATTTTTATTTTATTATTTGGTTTTTTAAGCTACGATTTCAACATCACATTCAAATGAATTTTTAAAAAGTAAAAAACCAAACTCAAAAGTTACGGGCAATCAAAATAGTTTTTTGACCTACCCTATTGGATGACCTTGTGTAACTGGTCAAAATTGAACAAAATCAAACTTTAATTTTTAACCCTATGGTTCAGCCTTTCGTCTTTGACAAATAAATAGTTATTTGTCAATTTAAGTTGAGTTAATCAGGTTCTGGTAAAGCTTACCTTGAAATAATCATTGGAAAAATGTATTTTGTTTTATTTTATTACTTCTGTACTAAGCCACCTTACCCTTTAGTCATATTTTAGTTTAGAGCTATCAGTTCCAATAACTACCGAAAATTAAGAATAGAACACTTTATTTTAAGGAAAATTACATAAAGCACTTCTCATGAGACAGGTAAACTCACATTAAAACTTTTGGTTAAAAATTATCTCAGAATCACTTCCCCTAGTTTTTTATAGCCTTCATTTGCACTTGCACTAATTTTTCTCCAAAAATAACTAGGAAAAACCTCATTTATTTTTAATATTTTTCTACAAATTTTCTCCCAGAATTAGACAAAAACAAAGTATTGTCAATGTCAGTCAGGTGACTGGCTGTCAGAAGCATGTGCAATAAAATAAAATAACACTAATTTTTCTTTTCTTTTTCTAGAATTTTTGTTACAGGGAGCAGAAAGAAAGAGTCCTTTGGCTGATTTTCCCTCAAGGAATTTCCCATAAATATTGTTTTAAGTGGCTTCATTAAAGTATTTGTGATACACTTGGGCAAAGTTTGTTGATTTTATATATTTTCTGAAATCAAAATTATTGGCCAAAAATATTTCACCCGAGCCTGTCTGCTTGGACACTTTTAAGGCCCTATAACATATGAGGCCCTCTTTTACCACTGTAGATTTTCTCTATACACTATACTCGCTTTTAACAAACACCACTGCCTACAGCTGCTAAATTGCATATCAGACGTTTCCAGATGTACCAACCCAAAGTTCATGTAAGCAGGTGTAGGTCCGTTTCTGCGAGCTTAACATAGATTATTGTTCTCTTTCTCTAAATGCATTCGTCTGAGAGAGATCCAGCATACTACTCATACCAGGAAAAATATCAGTGGTAACTATCTCAAGAAGATAGAGACTGCGTGGTCGATGAGAGTACAGACCTGTATTTCTCTGGTATGATGGATCTCTCTCAGACGAATGCATTTAGCAACCTGCGGATTAAACGAAAATATAAAAAAACAAATAATAGAGGTATTACTGCTAATGAACAATAATGAAATAGGTATAAACTTATTTATTTTTACATTTACTGGTTTTAAATAAGTGTTGAATTATAGAACGTAAAACGGGTATGGTACATTCACTGCCCGTTTTTTCAATAAAGTTTTTTAGGTCTTTACCTGACGGATAAAATCCCTTTTACAAAAATGCTTTGACATGTTGTTTTAATAAATTAACGTCAATTTCAGTCCATACTGCTTTTTTAATGGTTTTAGAAATCACAGAAATAACCGCTAAATTATTCTTAGTTAGCTCTTCAGTGCCCTTTAGCCAAAGATTGGCGCCATTTTTATAACCAAATTGACAGGCAAAACATGGATTTTCTGTCAATTGGGTGTCAATATGACCACTATAGTAGGCTAAAGGATACTAAATCGAAAAAGAGTTAACTGACTTTTTAGTTAAGCAGGGGTTGGTCTATGTAAAATTATGTCATACTCTTGCGGTGTTGCCATTTAATGAGGTCACAACTAACCCATTGTTAATATTTCTAGACGATATATACTGAGGTGACTTAGCACCCATTATAAAAATCTGAAAATAGCGACGTCAGCGCCAACGGTGAAATGCCGAACTAAATCACACAAACAGTAGGTATATATGGTACAAGTGACCTCCAGCACAAATTTTGCCACATGCTTACTATCGCCTTCCTCTATGAATGGCCAAAGTCTCAAGGCAAAACCCTATGACCTCCGAATTCGGAGTTCACAACGTAATATATTAGGTCACATAGTACCGGGTTTACCGAATTTTACCAAATAAAACTTTTTGCGTAATTTTAAAGTTACTGGTTACTCTACCTCGTAGTATCAGTAACTGAATTATATTTTTAGTGTGAGTTTACATAGAATATTGGTAAATATTAAGTAAATTCAACATACATTTGAAACCAATAAGGGTTCTTGACTAACGAAATTTTAGAAGTTTTCAAAAATTAGTTTTAGTTTAAAAATTATATGAAAATAAATTTTAACACTGTTAACTGTCACGGCAGTTAAAGATTTTATCAGATTTCCCTCTCTCTAAGATTAGTGAATTGCCTCTTCTTTTATTGGATGACGTTTGCAGGCAGGGCCTTAAGTCTTAATAATATCTAATAATAAATTTGACCTACTTATCTAAGTTTTAAACACATTTTTTAATACAATATAGAATTTCAAATAATTTTCTCTCTCCCACAAGAAAAATCCTCATACAATACCTGCTTAATTATAATAAAAAATAAGACGAAAAAAGCCTACGTGTACATATATTGTCATCTTTTGTAAATTAATATTTACTATTTTATTACAAAACTCATTAGAGACATATACAGGGATGACAGCCTTCTCAACTAAAAAGACAGTTAACTCATTTTCGTTTAAGTATCCTTTGGCCATATTGACACCTAACTGACAGAAAATTCATATTTTACCTGTCAATTTGGTTATAAAAATGATAGCTACAGTAGACTAAAGGGCACCGAGGCAGTAGGAGTTAACTGGCATTTTAATTGAGATGGGGTTGCATGGGCCTGCATTGCATCATGTCAAACTGCCTTTAACATTCCTTCAGGAAAGGCCGTAAAATATATACACTTATTTATCATTCAGTCCAGTAGTTTTATAAAAGGTTACTGAGTCATGTAACAGTCCTCATATTTTTGTTGAATACCAACTTTTTCACAATTTCACAAAAAAAAACAATTAAAACTAAATCACAACCCAACACTAAAAAATGCTAATCAACGCAATCCAACCATATAAATGGCAAACTATATTAAGGTTTTTTTTATGGCCCACCCGGTATATTGAATAACCGTATTAAGTGACCTCCATTACAGAATGGAGGCGACATTCATATATACATATATATATGTATATATATCATGAGGGGAACTAGTACATCCCAGAAATCAAAAGAGGGGTAAACATATACCAAAAACAAAACGTGATATATTACCATGGAACAACAGGCTCCAAGTCACCTCCACATATATATACAGCAGTAGCAACAGCAGCCATCCATCACTGTTGCCATGGTTTTTCTAACTTGCTAGGCATAAGATTTAATTATTTATATATATTTGCGAGTACCACGGCAGTATATAAACCTATTTTTATAATTGCTTTTTTGACAAATTCGAATGACTGTGTTTCTTCCCCCATGAGATAGTGGAAAATATGTAAGTTGTTATGCAAGTTTTAATAATTTTATTTTAAATAAATACTATTATTTATGTATATTTGCGAGTACGACGGCAGTATATAAACCTATTTTTATATTTTTTTTTTTTTTTTTTTGAAAAATTCGAATGACTTTGTTTGTTCCCCCATGAGATAGTGGAAAATATGTATTTGATTTAGAAAAAAAAAGACACTGCCATTTTTTTAGAAGTAGTTGCGAAAAGTGATACCCACTTTACAATTTGATTTTCGTCACGCTGCGCTTTTTGATAAAAAGTGGCAAAATTATACAGGGTATAAAAACAGAAAGTATGAGTGCATTAATTTTAATGGAAGGGTCAGATAGTTTTTCAGTTGTTTTAACTTTTATGCATTTAAATATAAGTATCTATAAGTTCCTGGTTGTAGCGTGTCGCTTATATATTAACCATTATCAGACATATTTCTGTATAAATTTTAGTACGACATACAGATTGTTAGTTCTAGTAGGAAAATTTATTGTGTTTTTCCTTGGCTAGTTCTGTATTTAGTCTTCTCAATCTTTTTTCACTCTGTAGAAACATCCATGCCTTGAGTTCCTGGCATTATTAAAATATTTCCATTGAATTTCCTGACCATCAAAATTATACTTTTGAATCTATAGGTTCCTGGGTGTCGGTCATACTAACAAAGGCTTATTTTTTAAAAAATGCAGAGCAAAAAGGAAAAAAACAGAAGAAATTTTCTTACTAGATGTAAAAATCTCAATGTCAAACCAAAATTTATTGTAAATAAATAACCGAAACGTTTCAAATTTAGAAAAAAAGCCTTTGTTCTTATTTAAATAACCGACACCCAGGAACCTATAGAAACAAAAATATAATATTGACGGTCAGGAAATTTAATAAAATATTTTGATAATGCCCAAGACTCAAAACATGGATGTTTCTACAGAAAACTGCAGAGTGAAAAAAAGATACAGAACACTAAACACAAAATTAGAAAGACTACGACTACGGTAGAGAGACAACATATCATCAGATCTTAAAACTCTGAATATCACGGAGGCAGAAGAGCTAATGATGGACAGAGCCCTATGGAGGGAAATTGTTCAGTCAGCCAAGACCCATCCTGCGTTGTAAGAGCTACAGAGAGAGGGAGAGAGAGCGAGAAAGATGTAAACATCTAAATGTCATACCAAAATTTATACAGAAATATGTCTGATGAGGATTAATAAATAACCGAAACGTTACAAATTTAGAGAAAAAACCTTTGTTATTATTTAAATAATAGACATCTATGAACCTATAGATACAAAAATATAATTTTGACAAGGCATGGATGTTTCTACAGAAAACTGCAGAGTAAAAAAAATATACAGAATACTAAGCACAAAACTAGCAAGGCAAAAAACGGAAGAAATTTTCTTACTAGGTGTAAAAATCGGAATGTCATACCAAAATTTATACAGAAATATGTCTGATGATGGTCAATAGATAACCGAAATATTACAAATCAAAAAAAAAGTATTTTGTATTATTTAAATGATGGATACCCAGGAACCTATATAAATAAAAATATAATTTTAACGGTCAGGAAATTTAATGGAAATATTTTAATAATGGCGGGGACTCAAGGCATAAATGTTTTTACAGAAAACTGTAGCAAAATAGCAGAGTAAAAAAAATATACAGAAGACTAAACACAAAACTAGCCAAGGAAAAAACACAAGAAGTTTTCTTGCTAGATGTAAAAATCTGAATGTCTTACCAAAATTTATACAGACATATGTCTGATGTGGTTAATAAATAACCGAAACGTTACAATGTATTGTTATGCCTACGATTATGAGACTAGGGGAGGACAAGACTTTACACACAAAATTTTGATGATGACTATCCTTGTTTTTCAACCTCAAACCTATTGGATTTTTATTTTATTATTTGCTTTTTTAAGCTACGATTTCAACATCACATTCAAATGGATTTTAAAAAAGTAAAAAACCAAACTCAAAATAGTTTTTTGGCCTACCCTATTGGATAACCTAGTGTAACTGGTCAAAAATGACCAAAATTAAACTTTAATTTTCAACCCTATGGTTCAGCCTTTCGTCTTTGTCAAATAAATAATTATTTGTCAATTTAATTTGAGTTAATCAGGTTCTGGTAGAGCTTACCTTGAAATAAGCATTGGAAAAATGTATTTTGTTTTATTTTATTACTTCTGTACTAAGCCACCTTACCCTTTAGTCATATTTTAGCATAGAGCTATCAGTTCCAATAACTTTTCCTTGTTGTTCGGAAACTTTAACCTGCATTTTCTCTGAAATACTAATAAAGCTACTCAGAATAGAACACTTTATTTTAAGGAAAATTACATAAGGCACTTCTCATGAGATAGGTAAACTCACATTAAAACTTTTGGTTAAAAATTATCTCAGAATCCCTTCCCCTAGTTTTCTATAGCCTTCATTTGCACTTGCACTAATTTTTCTCCAAAAATAACTTGGAAAAATCTCATTGATTTTCAATATTTTCCTACAAATTTTTTCCAGAATTAGACAAAAACAAAGTATTGTCAATATCATTCAGATGACTGGCTGTCAAAAGCATGTGCAATAAAATAAAATAACACTAATTTTTCTTTTTTTTCTGGAATTTTTGTAACAGGGAGCAAAAAGAAAGAGTCTTTTGGCTGATTTTCCCTCAAGGAATTTCCCATAAATATTGTTTTAAGTGGCTTCATTAAAGTATTTGTGACACACTTGGGCAAAGTTTGTTGATTTTATATCTCACTCAAAATTATTGGCCAAAAATATTTCACCCGAGCCTGTCTGCTTGGACACTTTTAAGGCCCTATAACATCTGAGGCCCTCTTTTACCACTGTAGATTTTCTCTATACACTATACTCGCTTTTAACAAACACCACTGCCTACAGCTGCTAAATTGCATATCAGACGTTCCCAGATATACCAACCCAAAGTTCATCTAAGCAGGTGTTGGTGGAGATCCTGGACCAAGCCACTCTTCACAGCATAATTAAGGAGACGAATAAGTGACGTAGCCTAACCTAAAACCAAACAAAAAGTATAATTCATTTTAACAGCATAATTACCTAAGTCGATGTGCCAATAGCCCCAACATTTTCCATTTTTTTCGGTAATACTTTGAGTACTGGGATACGCAATAAAAACCTGCCTAAAGTGTAGGAACTAACTTAAAATTCCCATTGATTCTTGCCTGCCATAAACGTAGGATTTCAGCAGCAAGAACGACTATAAAAGTAATAAAATTACTAATAACTGGTGCACCTCGGGTGCCCTCGGATTATGTCATTCACTTTGATCTTTAGTTTACGGCCTCTAAAATTGATTGATAAATCCTCTTTAAAATGACCTCTGTGTCTGTGTTGCTTATTTACATGTGCACGTCAAGTATAGGTGCGTTTCTGCGAGCTTAACATAGATCAAATTGCAAAACCCGGGTTGGACGTTCGAAGGCGTCAACTCATCCTATTTGCTTGATAAAGTTTCTGAGGAAATATCTCAGTTGATTTCTCCGGCCGTGTATGAACGCTTTAGATTAGGCATTTGTCTGTTGTCATACAACTGACTGACTTTGACTGATATATACAGGGTTCCTAAGATTTTCCTTAGGGATAGGATTTCAATAAATCAAACAGAAATGGCATAGAAAGTCCCCAGTCTGTAAACAGTGCGTAAAGACAATGGTTATAAAATGAAAAACCGAAAAATATTTTTTTACGATATCTTTCATCAGTTTAGTATTAAAGTCGAGCAAAAACAATTTTTGTTCCAGTTCTAAAGGTATGAAAATGGAAAACATTAGAAAACAACAACCTGGAATGGATTTAATACGTGTAAGATGTAGTGACAACATCGCCTCATGCCCATCCTTTTCTGCCTAATGTGCTTTTCCGTTTGTCTGCGTCTTATACACGGCTGCTTGGCCCCCTAAGAATTTGCTTAGGAACCCTGTATATCAAATATTAACTTAACAGTTTGGTGCGTCGATAGTAGCCAACAAGGTATTGGGTGAATTTAGTAAAATTTAAAATCAAAATTATATTTTTTTGAGTGTTTTCGATTTAAGATTACATTATAAAAATACAAAAAAATTTTTATTTTAAAATATCAAGTATAAAGATTATCTTTTGACTGACTTTAAGAAAAAATACATTAGAAACCCAAAGAACATCAATGCTATTTTTTAATTTATTTTATTATTTTTTCAAAAAGGTTTTTTTAAAATAAATTAAAAAACAGCATTGATGTTCTTTGGGTTTCTAATGTATTTTTTTTAAAGTCAGTCAAAAGATAATCTTTATACTTGATATTTTAAAATAAAATTTTTTGTATTTTTATAATGTAATTTAAACACGAAAACACTCAAACAAATATAATTTTGATTTTAAATTTTACTAAATTCACCCAATACCTTGTTGGCTACTATCGACGCACCAAACTGTTAAGTTAATATTTGAAATATATATCAGTCAAAGTCAGTCAGTTGTATGATAACAGACAGATATTTTAAAAAAGAATCGAAAACAGTTTTTGAAAAGAATAAACTTCTTTGATAACGGCAGTAGAATTTCTGCCGAAACGTCAGATATGTACTTAGATTCTAGTTAGGATTTGCGTGTGTGTAGCAAAATTTTTTATCTTATTTAAAAACCACTCACAAACGAACAAATTTTTTTCTTTAGGAATTTACGCAGTGGGTTTTAACATATTTAAAAAAAAATTTCCTTAACTTAGTGGCCAAAAACCCAAAAAAAGTAGTTTCGACAATAGTAACTATGTTAAGCTCACAGAAACTGAACTTGTGTCAAAATTTAGAACCTTTCGGCTGCGGGATTAAACTAAAATATAGAAAAAAAAAATAATAAAGGTATTACTGCTAATGAACAATAATGAAATAGGTATAAAACTTATTTATTTTTACATTTACTGGTTTTAAATAAGTGTTGAATTATAGAACGTAAAACGGGTATGGTACATTCACTGCCCGTTTTTTCAATAAAGTTTTTTAGGTCTTTACCTGACGGATAAAATCCTTTTCAAAAAAATGCTTTGACATGTTGTTTTAATAAATTAACTTCAATTTCAGTCCATACTGATTTTTGAATGGTTTTAGAAATCACAGAAATAACCGCTAAATTATTCTTAGTTAGCTCTTCAGTGCCCATTGTTAATATTTCTAGACGATATATACTGAGGTGACTTAGCACCCATTATAAAAATCTGAAAATAGCGACGTCAGCGCCAACGGTGAAATGCCGAACTACATCACACAAACAGTAGGTATATATGGTACAAGTGACCTCCAGCACAAATTTTGCCAAATGCTTACTATCGCCTTCCTCTATGAATGGCCAAAGTTTCAAGGCAAAATCCTATGACCTCCGAATTCGGAGGTCACAACGTAATATATTAGGTCACATAGTACCGGGTTTACCGAATTTTACCAAATAAAACTTTTTGCGTAATTTTAAAGTTACTGGTTACTCGACCTCGTAGTAACAGTAAGTGAATTATATTTTTAGTGTGTGTTTACATAGAATATTAGTACATATTAGGTAAATTCAACATACATTTGAAACCAATAAGGGTTCTTGACTAAGAAAATTTTAGAAGTTTTAAAAAATTAGGTTTAGTTAAAAATTATATGAAAACAAATTTTAACACTGATAACTGTCACGGCAGTTAAAGTTTTTATCAGATTTCCCTCTCTCTAAGCTTCGTGAATTTCCTCTTCTTTTATTGGATTACGTTTGCAGGCAGTGCCTTGAGTCTTAATAATATCTAGTAATAAATTTGACCTACTTATTTAAGTTTTAAACACATTCTTTAGTACAATATAGAATTTAAAATAATTTTCTCTCTCCCACAAGAAAAATCCTCATATAACACCTACTTAATTATAATAAAAAATAAGACGAAAAAAGCCTATGTGTAAAAATATTGTCAACTTTTGTAAATTAATATTTACTATTTTATTACAAAACTCATTAGAGACATATACATGGGATGACACCCTTCTAAACTAAAAAGACAGTTAACTCATTATCCTTTGGCCATATTGACACCTTACTGACAGAAAATTCATATTTTACCTGTCAATTTGGGTATAAAAATGACAGCTACAGTAGACTAAAGGGCACCGAGGGAGTAGGAGTTAACTGGCTTTTTAATTGAGATGGTGTTGCATGGGCCTGCATTGCATCATGTCAAACTGCCTTTAACATTCCTTCAGGGAAGGCCATAAAATATATACACTTATTTATCATTCAGCACAGTAGTTTTATAAAAGGTTAGTGAGTCATGCAACAGTCCTCATATTTTTGTTGAATACCAACTTTTTCACAATTTCAGAAAAAAAAAATCAATTAAAACTAAATCACAACCCAACACTAAAAAATGCTAGTCAACGCAATCCAACCATATAAATGGCAAACTATCAATAAGTTCTGATTCTTGTGTTTACATTTACCGTTTACAAATTTAGACAGCCTTTGGTTATGTAAGAAATTGATGGCAAGTTTAGTCTAGGAACTAAAATAAACATTTTTTTCTTATGAAGGCTCCTTTTTACTTACTATACTTTTTGTGGGTGCTGAATTTTTATTTGTTATTGTGGCACCAGGTGAGCTTTGGCAATGTCAAAGTGGAAATGGAGAACAGGATTACAATATTTTAAATATTTGTTTCGCACTGCGATGATCATAAAGGAGAGTTCATGAAACTGGTTTTTGATGTGATCTTACAACTGTAGAAAACCCATTAATTATAAACAAGTTCCAGTTTTTTTACGCCCAGTGGTGAGCCGGAATTATCAATCTCAATAACATATAAGTTTCAAGTCTTAAACTTAAGATACCACTATAAACAGACCGTTTATAGTCGGTTTTTAAGTTAGTTTCATTGTTAAAGAGAATACCTACGGAATTCAATCCGAAAAAATCAAAAATTCTTAAAAAAGAAGAAACAAACATGTTTTTGGACAAAGCAACTGATGAAATTTATTTGTTAACAAAAGTTGCAACAATATTCGATATAGCAGGGGCTTACCGCAGAGAAGAATAGGGGAAGATTACAGTAAATGATATTGAAAAAAAATATATTTTATTAATATCATTGCCACAGAAGAAGACAAATCATTCAGGAAAATTTGTTCTATGTGAGTACATGAAAATTTATAGAAAGCGCTCGTTGAGGCATGTAAAACAGGGAGATGTAGCGTACAATGCGTGGGCATAAACACATTTGAGAAAATGACCTCAAACATAGCCAAATATCTATGACTGCAAAATCCCAAAATGTATGCTTTTCATTATTTCCAGAGGTACTCCGCTACGATGTTAGCGAACGCCGGTTCGAACATAATAAACATGAAAAGACATAGTGGATGGAACTCAACGTCTGTGGCTGAATCATATATCGAAGACTCGATTGAAAATAAAAAAAGATTGCACAAAGAAACCTCCAAACCACAGTCAACGGCGTTTCTGATCTTACCTGCGGAAGATGATGGGCACATTTGCAGTGACTTATCTTCGTCGGCTATAATAACGTCACATTAAGCTAGCAATATTGTTTCCACTAATGCAGATAGTGGAAAGGTCACAATGTTATTAACAAAATCGACCAATGAGCAAAGCGAAACAAAAGCAACTTTAAATAATCTTCAGTGTGCCACTAACTGCACATTCAGTTTTAATATTTATCATCATATCATATCGTCATGAATTACATTTTCTACTTGTTAATTTTTCAAATATTTCTATAAATAAATTTTAAACTTTCAGTTATTGTTACCTATGGTTATTTTGCCATTAAAAATTTTTTTTTCAACATAATGTTTTTTTTTCAAAAAATAAAACAAAAGTGCGGAAAAGTAACTTTTCCGCACTAGTGCGATAAAGTTACTTTTCCGTAATAATTTTGTCATTTTGAAAAAAATTTAAAATGTTAATAGGCACAAAATATAAAGCGGTCTGTTAAATAGCTTAAATACGTTCAACTTCATTTTTTATTCTACAAAATAAAAATTTTATTTTTTTTTATAATTTATTATAAGTCATCGACGATGAAAAAAATGTTTTACCTAATATACGCGTAAAAGTGACTTTTCCGACCTTGACAGCTTGTCCGAACTCCGCTACGCGTCGTTCGATCAACTGCCGTCGCGCGCGTAGAAGTAATACTTTCCGCACTTGTTAAGTAGATATCTATTACAATGCATGCTTTGCCTGCTACATCTATAGCTTCTAAATTAGGAACTATGGAAAAAGATTTCAAAAGGAGATATAGATAACAAGGATAATGAGTCATCAGACAGGTTTGCTATATGTTTCTGTTATCGCCCGAATTTACTCGAGACCGCGCGAAGCTTGAGGAAGATGAGGCTTCTGGTTCGTTTTTTCGAGTTTTCGCAAAGAATTTCGGAAAATTTTGTGCTTTTAAATGGTACGTTTCGTGACTGGACGAAGGGCCATGGGTGCAAAGTGCCACAAAGCCAAAATAATGGAAATACGACGGGGAAATGTAAAATACCTCAATATATAGGTAAATTTTTAATTATAAAACTCACCTTTTGAGCACTGTTTTTGCAATTTTTAATCAATCGTCCTATTTAATAATTCTAATACTTGACAGGCAGGTCCGCAAACACATAAAAAAATAAAATAAGAGCTTACTGTTTGACCAACTAGCAAAAACATAGTTTTACTCACCGGGGGCCCTATGCCGCCCTCATATCATTCATACAACATCATCTGGTCATAATCATCTCCTTATATCTTATTTCAATGTAATACCGGTGTTTAGTTATTATTAGCTAATTATTCTTTCTTCGATATGTCACCCTAAAATTAGTAAAGGGGCTTCCCCCGGACGCTTTATTGCCGCTAAACAATTAGCATCCCAACATCCAAGTGGTAAAGTTGCCCTTCATGAACCCTTCCACCTTGATGTGTCATTCAGAAAGCATGTAAGAACCCCTCAAACTTACAAGTACCCATCTGAAGGAATGCCGGCGGGCACCTATGTCCCCAGGATTTTTCCATTAGTAGTGGACCGCCATATTGCCTACACTACTAGAATATATCTAGTGGCCTGCCATTTTGCCTACACTAGTCACTATCACATCATTTCACTTTCTACATATCAACTCATTATTATTCTCTCTTTATTAATTCAAACTCTATGATTTACTCTAAAATCACCACATGCTTAACTAAAGCTCTTTTCTCTTCTATGACCAAAAGTCAACTGTCTTTTAAAAACAAATCTTAATATTTCCATTGCCTGCCTGCCTGCCCCGTAAGCAATAAATATTGTAACTCAAGTATTTAGAACAAAATAATGATTGTTTTCCACAAACCAAAACTACACTTTTTTGCACTCGACGCGCGTTTCGCTAACAATGTTAGCATCATCAGGAGACGATAAACAATTATTTAGGTGCAAAAAAGTGTAGTTTTGGTTTGTGGAAAACAATCATAATTTTGTTTTAGTGCAACCAAAGGTTCCAAATTTCCAACATAGTCAAGTATTTAGGTTTCAAAAGGATTTTAGATTATAATAATGAAAATAATAAAAGTACGAATATATATTTCTGACTATCTAAATACTAACTAACAGGTTAAAATAAAAGTCAACGTCACATTCGACCAACCTGACAAAAGTCACGTCCCCGTGACTATTCTGAGTCTGTAGGAAGTACTACTCCGTCTTCATCTTCGCCACTTGGACTATCTGAATCATCCGAGATGCCTCCTGGAGGTATCCCAGGTTTCATTCTATCTACTGCTATTACATTATTGTACTTTTTCGTTTGGATGAGGGCATGTCTTGAACACGATATCTGTCCTTTGGTAATATTTCTTTTATAACCATTGGTCCTGCATATTTTGGAGTTAGTTTACTACTTTGCCCTTTAACATGTTTGTTCATTTGAACAAGTACTAGTTCATCTATGTTGTATTTTCTTGCTGTTTTCCTGCTTTTATCGAAACGCTGTTTTTGCTCTTTCTGTTTAAAGTCAACTCTTTCTGAAACTTTCTGTCTTATGTCTTGAATATCTTCCTCAATATGATGTATATCAAGCTCTGCTGTTAGAATACTATCTACCTTTGGTCTTGGAGAATATCCCATTAAAAGTTGACTTGGAGTTTTCTTTGTTATATCGTGAATTGTGTTGTTTATATTAAATTGAATTTTATTAATTTGTTGATCCCATTTATTTTCACTACTACTTGTTGTTGATAAAGCTGATAAGATTGTGCGATTTAATCTCTCTACTTGGCCATTTGCTCTTGGGGTTGCGACGGAATTTAAAATTAGTTGGGTATTATGTCGTTTACAAAAATCTTTAAAAGAATTGGATGTAAATGCTGTCCCTCTATCAGTAATAATTCTTGTTGGTACTCCATACGTTTCAAAAATTGTTTCCAAAAATATAATGACTAATTTATTTTTGTAGACTTTACTGGTTTAAGTTGTACATACTTGGTAAAGGCATCAATTAATACAATTAAATGCATGTTACCTTTTGGAGTTTTCTGAAAAGGTCCCAAATGGTCAATATGGATTGTGTGAAATGGTATAGGTTCTTTGGCCATTGGATGGAGGTAACCTTCTCTGAGGCCCGATGGAATATATTTTTTAACGTTATTGCGTATACGCGGAAACCAATATTTTTCACATAATTTCTTAAGTGTTTTCTCAGTAGCAAAATGACCTGATTCATCGTGAGACCACTGGACAACTTGTCTGCTAAATCCTTGAGGGACTACCCATTTAATTCCTAATGCGGTAATTCTATAAACTCTTCCTCGGCGTAATGCATAATTTTTATAAATATTCTTTTCATAATCACTTTCTGGTGGTTTAGACAAAATTTTTAAAATTAACTTAATTTTTTCGTCACTCAATTGTGCGGAAAGTATCCAATCTGCTTCTTCAATTTTTAAAATTATATTTTCTGACGGCGGTTTTTCAGTATGATTTAGGTTACGACTTAGAGCGTCAACATGTTGCATACGATTTCCTGTACGATACTAAACTGTAAAAGAATACTCTTGAAGTTGTAACCACCAGCGTGCTATCCTTGGTACGAGGTCTCTTTTAGAGCTGGCTGTTTTTAAAGCATTACAATCTGTAATAACTTTAAAATTAATCCCTAGTAGATACACTCTAAATTTTAATAGTGTTTCTACCACAGCTAATGTTTCCAATTCATATGAATGATAGCGATTCTCTGTTCTTGAAGTATGTCTACTATAATATGCAACTGGTTGTAACTTGTTTTCGTGTTTTTGGAGTAATATACCGGCAATTCCATCTTGACTGGCATCCGTATGAACTTCAGTTTCTGCGGTAGAGTCGTAAAGTGCAAGGATGGGTATTTCCGTTAATTGTTCTTTTAACATGGTAAATACGCTATTTTCTTTTCCTCCCCAAGTAAAACTTAAATTTTTACGTGTAAGTAGTGTTAATGGTTTTGTTATTAGAGCATAGTCTTGTACAAATTTTCTAAAATATCCTGTGAGACCTAAGAACTGTCACACCTGACATTTGTTGGTTTTGGAAAATTTTTGACTGCCTCGATTTTCGCTTCTCCTGGTTTTACTCCTAATTGGTAAATTTCAAAACCCAAGTAGTTAATTGAATTATGTAGAAATGCACATTTGAGTAAATTTAGTGTTAAATTTTCATTTCTAAAAATTGTTAAAATTGTGCGGAGACTCTTCAAATTTTCTTCAGGTGTTTTAGAGGGTATTATAGTATCATCTAGATAGACGGCAGCAATATCTCTATACGGTGTTAATATTTTATTCATAAGTCTCTGGAAAACCGCAGGTGCATTACAAAGACCAAATCGCATTCGGTTAAATTCATAGTGACCTTTTGGAGTTACAAAAGCTGTCAGATGTTTACTGTCTTCGGCGACTGGAATTTGATGGTATCCTGAACTTAAATCTAAACTGGTAAATATAGAACAACCACTTAATCTGTCAATTAGGTCGTCTATTCGTGGCAGTGGAAATCGGTTTTTTACTGTTTTTAAATTTAGCTTTCTATAATCAATACACATTCTATCCTGCCCATTTTTCTTTTTAACCAGGAGTATTGGGGAGGAATAAGCTGATTCTGATTCACGTATAATACCAGCACCTAGTAATTCTGATATCATATTTCGAACTTCTTCCTTTTCAGACACTGCTAATCTATAAGGCCTGTAAGTAAACGGTGTATCATCCAAAAGTTTAATATTGATTTCAGCAGATTTAGCCACACCTAATTTATAGTTATCAGTAGCAAAAAGGTCTCTAAATTCTTGTAGTAGTTTGATAAGTTGTAATTTTATTTGCTTGTCTTTAATGCCAATATTAACTTCATTTTCATTTAAAAGAGGTAACTGTTGTGTGTTTAATTTTAATACAAATTCTTTGGCTTTTGTTTTATTTAATTCACATGGATATCCACGAACTATTGGGTATTTTGGATTCAAAATTAAATCTTGACCCGATAAATTGATAACTGGTAAAACTGTTTTTCCATATCTTGAGTGATTTACAATAATCCTTGGTATAGCATACTCCTTTCCTATTTGATATCTTCCACAAGCTTCAATAAAAATATCTCCTTCAAATGGTATTTTTGTATGTACAAATATATTTCCTACATGTCCGGGAGGTATTAGTGTGGATTCACTCATAAACAATTCTACTTTGTTTGTTGAAATGTCTTCTGTTCTTCACTAAAAGTGAGATTTTTGTTTTCCTTATTTACAATGACACCTCGCTGTTCAGTAAAAGATTGTCCCACTAAAACAGGTACTTCCTGGAGATGATCTGGCACTACAAGAAACTCTACTGTCCGTTGCACATCGTCAACTCTGATTTTGATGTCCGTTTTTCCCAAAGCTTTTATTTGAGTCAAGCCATATCCTTTTATTACAACATCGCAATCCTTAGTCGGTAATTTTAATTCATTAGCATTACTAAAACGAAGAGGCACCGAAATCTACGAATGCCGTTAACTTTTGTTTGTTTGCAATAATATCCTTAAAATACTTTTGGTTATTTTCCGTCGATAGTCACAAAACATTTTCATTTCTGGTGTTCTGATTGGGTTTTTGCTGCCGACGGTTAACACAGTCCTGTGATCGATGTCCAAAACGTTGACATGAGTAATATTGCACTGCCCTGCATTCTCCAGCTTTATGCCCAATATTTTGACATTTATGACAGACGATTCTATGTTTTGGTTTAACAACTCTTCCTTGAAATTGGTTGTTTCGGTTCATTGGAAATGTAGGTGGTCTAAAACTTCTAGATGTAGTAGGTTGAGTTTCTATGTCACACGATTTTAAATAGTGAAGTAAAGCCTCAGACGTTTGAAAATTACTCGATCTCGCAGACGTTTGTATGGTTGTGTCGGTAATTCCCCCCAATATACAAGACACAGCATCTGGATCAAAAATCTTACATTCGTTGAGATATGCTACTTTTTCGTAGTAGTAACATAAATATGACTCATTTCGTTGCTTGGTTCTGTTTACCATCTTCATTAAGTTATTGAAATAATCGGCATGTGGCGGAAACGCTTTCTGTAACTCGACTTTCCATTCTTGTCATGTATACTGAATTGTTGGAAAACTTTGAT
Source organism: Oxystoma pomonae (assembly GCA_963921995.1). Taxonomy (NCBI): domain Eukaryota; kingdom Metazoa; phylum Arthropoda; class Insecta; order Coleoptera; family Brentidae; genus Oxystoma; species Oxystoma pomonae. Next base: position 70,527,631 of record OY998165.1, read on the forward strand.
ACCAAGTTTGTGCAAGTCCCTTTAATTTGGCAGTGGCGTTGTATACCGTATTTTCATCATCCCAGTTGTAAAGGTTTTTCAGTTCGTCGATTCTATGACACCACTTTTCGATGCTCTGATGACGATCTTCTGGATTATAAAATGGTACCACGTTGTCGTGCGGGCTTAAAATTCTACGTACTGGTCGTTCATTATTAGCGGCAACTTGCATTTCCATTGCTCTCACCAAATCTCTAACCATACCGGATAATTCATTATTACTGGTACTTGTCGACGCCGTCTCGGATATTGCGCCACTATTTTCCCGGAGTCTTTTAGTCACTGGCCCAGCTGTAGAACGTGTTGGTCTGTTATTTGACATGACGCCCTGCATACAAATAACACCATGTATAAAAATAACACACTGTATAAAAACGACACCCTGTATAAAAACAACACCCTGTATAAAAATAATACCCTGTAATTTTGACCACTAACACAACCACATTTTTCTTAAAAACACAATATATACTTTTCACCACCCAAAAATGCACGTAATAATCCACTTTTATTTCAAACAACGTTTAATTTCGTTAAAAAAAATGCTAATATATAATTCTACACGTTTTCATAAAATAAGGTCAACGCAACGGTCCTAGAAAATATTGGTCCATATCTTAATTGCCTTCTTTGAGCTTATTCTTCTAAACAAATTTTCAATAGGCATATTATATTCCCTGTGTTGACGACGACAAACCATAGATAACTAGCAGAAAAACTGGCTCTAATTAAGTAAAATAGCTTTTCTTATTTTAAACCTTATTTACCTTTTATGATTGATGATAGTGATTGGTATGTAACCCCACACCTGAATGTAAAATACCTCAATATATAGATAAATTTTTAATTATAAAACTCACCTTTTGAGCACTGGATATTGACCAAGGTATCATCAATCACTGTTTTTGCAATTTTTAATCAATCGTCCTATTTAATAATTCTAATACTTGACAGGCAGGTCCGCAAACACATAAAAAAATAAAACAAGAGCTTACTGTTTGACCAACTAGCAAAAACATAGTTTTACTCAACGGGGGCCCTATGCCGCCCTCATATCATTCATACAACATCACCTGGTCATAATCATCTCCTTATAGCTTATTTCAATGTAATACCGGTGTTTAGTTATTATTAGCTAATTATTCTTTCTTCGACATGTCACCCTAAAATTAGTAAAGGGGCTTCCCCCGGACGCTTCATTGCCGCTAAACAATTAGCATCCCAACATCCAAGTGGTAGGGTTGCCCTTCATGAACCCTTCCACCTTGATGTGTCATTCAGAAAGCATGTAAGAACCCCTCAAACTTACAAGTACCCATCTGAAGGAACGCCGGCGGGCACCTATGTCCCCATGATTTTTCCATTAGTAGTGGACCGCCATATTGCCTACACTACTAGAATACATCTAGTGGCCCGCCATTTTGCCTACACTAGCCACTATCACATCATTTCACTTTCTACATATCAACTCATTATTATTCTCTCTTTATTAATTCAAACTCTATGATTTACTCTAAAATCACCACATGCTTACCTAAAGCTCTTTTCTCTTCTATGACCAAAAGTCAACTGTCTTTTAAAAACAAATCTTAATCTTTCCATTGCCTGCCTGCCTGCCCCGTAAGCAATAAATATTGTAACTCAAGTATTTAGGTTTCAAAAGGATTTTAGATTATAATAATGAAAATAATAAAAGTACGAATATATATTTCTGACTATCTAAATACTAACTAACAGGTTAAAATAAAAGTCAACGTCACAGAAAATCAGTTTTCACAGGTAAGTTGCTATAGCAAGGTGGCGGCCGTGGTTTTCCGAGAACAGTGCCGTAGGTTGTTCAGAAAATTATTGATTTTATTACTATATATTTTTTTTTAATTTTCGGTAAAATTTGATAAGGTAACAGTGTAGTATACGGTTTTTTTTGCATTACTAGGTGGAGGGAACACAAAATTACCTCCACCAAAAAAAAAAATCCTATTTTTTTCAACTAAACTAACACAAACCAACCAACTCAAACTAACCCAACCCCACCAATATGGTACATTTTTTCGAATATTTTCACTCATTTTCACATTAAAAAAAAATCGGGGCGGTAAATTTCAACTCCTTATAAACCTTTTTTTTCATCTTCTTCTTCAAGCGCCATGCTTTCTTCGAACGTTGGCTATCATTAGTCCACTGCTTTTCGGAAAAGTGTCGTAGTACTAACACCATACCATTGTCTAAGATTTTTAAGCCATGATATCCGTCTACGACCCAAACCTCTTCTGCCTTCAATTTTGCCTTCTATTATAAATTTTAAGAGTTTATATTTGTCATTTCTCAAAATATGGCCAAAACATTCAAGTTTTCGTTTTTTGATGTTAAATAAAATTTCAAGCTCTTTATTTATTTTATTTTTTATAGTTACTCGGTTCATCCAAGATATCCTTAATATTCTACGATAACACCACATCTCGGATGCCTCCAACTTTTTGCACATGGCCTCAGTCAGTGTCCTTGCTTCCATGCCATAATATAAGATGCTAGAAACATAACACCGAACCCCACGAATTCGGAAAGTGGTATTAAGATCGCGACTACACAACACTGGTTTCATTTTGATAAAAGATAATCTGGCCTGTTCAATTCTTGCACGAACTTCTTGCATGTTGTCCCAGTTCTCATTAAGGAGATAACCTAAGTATTTGTATGAATCCACGCGTTCGACTTGCTGTCCATTTACCTCTAACATGCCCCGGATGTTCTTTTCCTTGGATATGACCATCCATTTTGTTCTTTCAACATTTAAGTTAAGCCCGAATTGCGAACTTTTGGCAGCAATTTGATGCAACAACTCTTGTAGGCCTTCCAGCGTGTCTGCTATTATGACAATGTCGTCGGCATATGATGTTCATTTTTATAACGTTTATGGTCAAACCCTCTTCGCAGTTATGAGGTGCATTCTCTATTATTTTGTAACTATAGATATTAAACAACAGCGGAGACAATATACAACCTTGGTGTACTCCTCTTCTTATTTGGACTTCTTCGGACAGTTGGCCATCAACCTTTATTTGAGCAGTTTCATTCCAGTATAGATTAGCGATTATCTTTAGATCTCGGTCATCTAGACCAACTTCTTTTAGCGATTCTATGAGCTTTTCGTGTTGGACTCGATCAAATGCCTTCTCATAATCTATGAAACAGGCATATACTGGCACCGACACATCTCTAGACCGCTGAACTAAGACTTGAATGCCAAACAAGGCCTCTCTTGTCCCGAACCCACCACGAAATCTAAACTGAGTGTCACCCATAAAAGATTCGCATTTCCCATAAATTTTTTTGTGGATAAACTTTACAAATATTTTTAACATATTGCTCATTAGGTTGATTAGGCGATAATCACTACACTTTTTTGCTGAATGTTTTTTAGGCAGCGTAACAAAGGTTGACTTTAGCCAGTCAGCAGGGACTTTACGGCTACGATAAATCAAATTAAAAAGTTTTGTTCGTTTCGTTCGTTCGTTTTTTATTAGCTTTAAAACCTTAATGTATACTTCGTCTTGCCCCACCGCTTTTCTGTTTTTAGCTGAAGATATTGCGTGTTTTACTTCCTCTGGTGTTATATCTATGCCTTGGTTTGAGAATTCTTCTGGCTGTTCGGATCGGTTATCGGTAAAGAGATGTTCTATGTAGCTACCCCATTCTTTTAATTTTTCTTTGGTATCCGGTATGATTTTGCCTTGATTATCCACAAGGATTCCGGCTTGTCTTTTATTAAATAATCCGGCCGCTTCCTTTATGTGTTTGTGTGCCTTGGTTTAAGAATTCTTCTGGCTGTTGTGATCGGTTATCGGTAAAGAGATGTTCTATGTAGCTACCCCATTCTTTTAATTTTTCTTTGGTATCCGGTATGATTTTGCCTTGATTATCCACAAGGATTCCAGCTTGTCTTTTATTAAATAATCCGGCCGCTTCCTTTATGTGTTTGTGTAAATTGAAAGTGTCATGTTTAGCATCTAGATCTTCTAATTCTTGACATTGCTGTGTTATCCAGTCTTGGTTTGCTAACCTTATCTTGTTTTTATTGCTCTGTTGATTTCTTGATACTGATTGCTGCCTTTTTTACTGCGTCTTTAATCCATCAACTCCAGGATTTCATCGGTTATCCAAACTTTCTTTTTATTTCTTGTTTCATCCTTGCCTAAGAGTGTTGTGCTTTCGACTATGGCATTTTTAACCTTTGTCCAGACCATTTCTGCATCTTGTTCGGTAGACTCATTAATATCTTTAAGCTTTTTGTTTTTCTAACCTGGGTCTGGGTATATATATATACATAAAATACAAAAATAAACGAAAACCGTTTACTACATAATTATCTTTAATAAAAAAAAAATTATAATTTTCAACTAGTTTAGACAGTATTGTTGAATTAGTAAATTTAAAAATTGTTTTTCATTATTATATTTGTTTCTATATTTCCATAAATTCAATATGATTGTCTTTGATGCTTCAAAAATTTGAATAGAGACAGACTCAAGTTTCTATTTTCTTCAAATTTGCATGAGCCTTTAGTGTAAGGTCCCTGCGTGCATGTATGTTTATATACAACCATTTGTTGATTTCTTGATACTGATTGCTGCCTTTTTTACTGCGTCTTTAATCCATCAACTCCAGGATTTCATCGGTTATCCAAACTTTCTTTTTATTTCTTGTTTCATCCTTGCCTAAGAGTGTTGTGCTTTCGACTATGGCATTTTTAACCTTTGTCCAGACCATTTCTGCATCTTGTTCGGTAGACTCATTAATATCTTTAAGCTTTTTGTTTTTCTAACCTGAGTCTGGGTATATATATACATAAAATACAAAAATAAACGAAAACCGTTTACTACATAATTATCTTTAATAAAAAAAAAATTATAATTTTCAACTAGTTTAGACAGTATTGTTGAATTAGTAAATTTAAAAATTGTTTTTCATTATTATATTTGTTTCTATATTTCCATAAATTCAATATGATTGTCTTTGATGCTTCAAAAATTTGAATAGAGACAGACTCAAGTTTCTATTTTCTTCAAATTTGCATGAGCCTTTAGTGTAAGGTCCCTGCATGCATGTATGTTTATATACAACCATTTGTTTTTTTTGCAAAAATAATAAATCCTAGCAATACTAGCAAGCCTACTTGATTTATTTTCTAAAAAATCTTAAAGAAAAAAATTTTGGCTGACCTTTTACTATGAAAAAACACCCAAATTTTATGCTTTTGGCATTTTTTGACCCAAAAATGACTTTTTAGTAGAAACAGTTTCAGCCTCTGGGGACAAATTATAAAATATGGAAGTGGTCACAGAGACTAGGTTAATGCCTTCGTAAATTCGAATTTTGGTATATTGGTCATTGTAGACTTTTACCTGGAATGGATCACGGTCACTCTGTTACATATTTTGTTCACACATTTCTACATTTGCTTTTTAAAGAAATCTAACAATTTATAATTTTTATTTTTTATTGTAGATTTCCAGGCAATACTGAAAAAAAATATTTGGTGTGCCTTGCTTGGTTTGACAAATAATGATTTAGTTAAGTACTCTGTTGTCTGCGCCAATCATTTCAGCACCGATGCCTTTTATATCAAACCGAATGGGATTCACAACATGTCAAAGTAAAATTGAAGACAACAATTCTACATATTTTTGATTTCTCCTTATTAATTCATTTAAAACTTTATTTTTATGCTGTCTTGAAATGCAAATTTCATTACACCTATTATTATTACTACTGTAACCACATTAAAATCAGTCGTTTAGAGCTAAGAAAGATTCAGGCTTTAATCTTTCTCCAAGAGTTACTTCAGTTTTTTAGCCACCCAGTATTTTGTGGGCTCAACTTTCGTTTACATGAAATGTGATATTGAAAAAAAAAATTATTGGGGGTCTTTTAGGACCCCCTGAGTTTTAATATAAAGCAAACATTTGCGGGAACGTACCGTTTTCGAGAAAAATTGAAAATTTGTGTAGAAATGCGATAAAGACAAAATAAAAACGGTTTTAGATTTCACTTCCTCTCTTCAATGCAATAAGGAATAAAAGAGAAAAAAAGGTAACTTTCTGTAGAAATGTGATGTGAAAAAAATTAAAACGGCTCTAGATTTTACTTGGCTCAACTTTCGTTTACATGAAATGTGATATTGAAAAAAAAATTATTTGGGGTCTTCTACAGGACCCCCTGAGTTTTAATATAAAAGCAAAAATTTTCGGAAACGTACTATCACATTTCTACAAAAAGTGGCTTTTTTTCACTTTTTCTCAAAAACAATGCATTTCCGCAGATTTTCTTCTCCATATTTGCATTGAGCAGAAGAAGTAAAATCTAGAGCCGTCTCAATTCTCTTCATATTACATTTCTACAAGAAGTTCAAGAACGGTACATTTCCGCACATTTTCAATAACATGGTTATATTCAGGAGAATGTTCAAATTCCAAAATCGTTATATTTTTTTCAAAAACAGTTTCTATAGAAAATTGTCTTTTTTTTTAGTTTTTCTCAATAATAATGCATTTTTGCACATTTTCATTTCTATATTTCCATTGAGAAAATCAAGCAGAAACTAAAACCGTTTTTCACAGTTTCCATTTTTTCCATTTCTCTCGATGCATTTTCGCAATTTTTCATCCTGTAAGGCATTCCAAAAAAAAAATCTAGATTTCATGTAAAAAAAAATTGACCCTTTTACTTATTCTTCTCAATGCAAATATGGAAATGAAAATCTGCGGAAATACATTATCACATTTCTACAAAAAGTGGCTTTTTTTCACTTTTTCTCAAAAACAATGCATTTCCGCAGATTGTCTTTTCCATATTTGCATTGAGGAGAAGAAGTGAAATCTAGAGCCGTTTCAATTTTTATATCATCAATAAGGCATTCCTAAAAAAAAAATTTCCAGATTTCACTTTAAAAAAAATTGACCCTTCTACTTCTTCTCCTCAGTGCAAATATGAAAATCTGCGGAAATGCATTTTCACATTTCTACAAAAAGTGACCTTTTTTCACTTTTTCTAAATTCAATTTGCAAAATTATTTGGGGTCTTCTACAGGACCCCCTGAGTTTTAATATAATTCCGCAGATTTTTTTTTCTATATTTGCATTGAGGAGAAGAAGTGAAATTTAGAGTCTTTTCAATTTTTTCAATGATATAGTTATATTCAGGAGAATGTTCAAATTCCAAAATCGTCATAATTTTTTTAAAAACAGATTTCTATAGAAAATTGCCTTTTTTCAGTTTTCCTCAAAAATAATGCATTTTCGCACATTTTCATTTCTAAATTTCCATTGAGGAAATCAAGTAGAAACTAAAATCGTTTTTATTTTTTCTGTAAGACACATTTCTACACAAAGTTTCCATTTTTTCCATTTTTTTCGAAAACCGTACATTTCCCCAAATCATTCAATTCAGAAAGCCTTCTACAAGGCATTCCAAAAAAACATTTTTTTTCTAATTTCATGCAAAAAAAATTTGACCCATTTTGTGATCTGCATGATTTACACTTCTGTCATCCCTTGTTTAAAAATCTCACAAATTTACTTAATCTACTATCTGTCAAGAAAACCTTTCAACTAGACAGTCATCGTCTGAATGTCCTCATCTAAGCAAAATATTTCATTTCATTTTTATTGAATAATTATAACTTTTTAGATCCAGTTTTAGTATGCAAGAAGTACTAAATGATATCGAGGAGAAGCAGCTCACTTTACACGAGCCGCCGATGTAAATACCTATAACAAAATAAGTATTCTTTTTATTTTATTATATAGATACCTAATAATGCCTATTAATATATCTAAACTTTTTATCATAGGACGACAATGACAAATGACGTATGACATATTATTCTATTTCTATCATGATAAACAAAAATTTAATGGAAATCTACTATCTAATTAACTTATTTATATAATAAAAACATGAATGAATTCGGGAGGAAAATTGTAGAAAAAAGTATAAAGCTAGATTTTTATTAGATTTAATATTTGATGAATTACCTACAGTCTACTGTACGAATATTTATAACTTTCCAAGAGCGTAGATAGGGGGGGACAAGGGGGTACTGTCCCCCCCCCAAACCGGTATCCGTACCTCAAACATGAAAAATGTGAAACCTAAATTTTCTAAAAGCCAGCCACATTTTCAAAAATATTTTACAAACAACCTAAAAAATCAAAACTTTTTTTATCAAAACTTTCGCCTGCGGCGCTAAAAAAATTTTGTTTAATTTTATAAGCAATTTTTTCGTTAACAACATTTGAAACGCGTAAAAAATAGCATTTTAGTGTAATTTTTTTCAAAAATTTTCCTGCGGTGCATTTAAGGGTTAATTTTGAAAAATATCTGCAAATGAGACTAAATGAGATATACTTTTAAAAGTAGGTATTTTGGTTTCGTAGACACTAATTCAGTACCTATTAAACCGCCCCTCTCCCCTCCCTTCAGTTCAAGAGATCAAGCATGGCAATAGACACCTACCTAATTTTTAAAAATTTGCCACAGCTAGGTAGGTAATTTTTATTGAATGATGAACCCCCCCCCCCCTCAGAGTCGATTTCTGGCTACGCCACTGTCACTGTTTATAACTGTTTTCATTCTATTACAACCATACTAATAATTTTATCAGTTTGGATACTTTTACTTTTCTTTTAACCCGACGTTTGCTGGGTAGCTTTCGCGCGTCCTGTTTTCCCGTCTTTGTAGCTGACTCAACCTACATTTTTAAAAAAAATAATTTACGAAAAAACCCGAAAAAATTTAAATTTGCACCTTAACTTTGAAAACAAAAATTGCTTACGGCGCTATAAAGTTGTTGATTGTTAGAATTTTAGTTTATCTCCGGTTTCACAGCAAATTTTGCCTTGGCGCTACAACATATTGATTGATTGATTGATTAAGTAAACCAATAGTATATTTTTTAAAAATTTTCGCCTGCGGCGCATTAATGACATTATTTTAGCAACAAATCTATGATTAGCACCAGATCCCAATCCAGTTTTTTTTTATATTTCATAAAAAACTTAAAAAAGATAAAAATTTTTGAAGAACTTTCTTCTTAAACTGCAAAAAATTTTGCCTGGGGCCCTATGACACATTGTTTGCTAAAATTTTAGTTTAAGTTATATTTGTCATATTTTTACAAAATTTTCGCCCACGGCACCTTTATGACATGATTTTAGCAAAAAATCTAGAATTAAGAACAGATCCCATCCCAGTTTTTTTTATATTTGATAAAAACGTAAAAAATATCAAAATCCTGCTTAAACTGCAAAAAATTTTGCCTGCGGAACTATAACACATTGATTGCTACAATTTCAATTTAATCTTAGGCAATATTTATCAACGGCATTTACGTGTTAAAAAATGATATTACTATATTTTTAGAAAATTTTCGCCCACAGCGCATTTATGACATGATTTTAGCTGCAAATATAGGTACGAAACGAGTTCCCAACCGAGTTTTAAATATGAGTTGAGTTTAATGTTTTTGTGAAGATCGGCTCTTGAGGGTTATTTCTAAAGTTCGAGCGGATAACTTTTAACTCCTTAAGAGACGTCACAATTTTTTTACAATGTTGGGAATGAGCGTTTTAGTGTGCATAGTAATCTTGAATTTTGGGATTTATAAATAGACAACTCGATTTATTTTTTGATAAAAACATAATAAATATTTTATTTAAAATGTTCCATCCATACATAATTCTACAAAATCTTCCGTTAATTTTAATTCCTTCACTCATACATGTGTCTGTATCGGTTAAAGAATAGCCATAATACAAACGTCTACATTCATCTCCAGAAATAAGCCGATATTTTAACTTCCTAATCAATAAACTACATGCATTTTTCTAACATTATTAATATTTAATTCTTACGTTCTGGGTCTGTCGTCTTTTATCTAGCTCAAAATATTTTCGTGGCAAAGTCATTTTGAGAACTTTTTATATTAAACTGGACACTTTTACTGCTGCTGCATTTTTCACTATTTAATTCCTTCACTCATACATGTGTCTGTATCGGTTAAAGAATAGCCATAATACAAACGTCTACATTCATCTCCAGAAATAAGCCGATATTTTAACTTCCTAATCAATAAACTACATGCATTTTTCTAACATTATTAATATTTAATTCTTACGTTCTGGGTCTGTCGTCTTTTATCTAGCTCAAAATATTTTCGTGGCAAAGTCATTTTGAGAACTTTTTATATTAAACTGGACACTTTCACTGCTGCTGCATTTTTCACTATGTAAGTCACTGCTTTTTAGAACTGATTTATAATTAAAACTGATGCTTAGAAATTCATTAAAGACTGATCTTTCGAACTGACCTTTGAAACTATTTTTCAGTATCTCTCTAGGATAATGCGTTTAAAAACAAAATACCTTGTCATTGTTCAACTGTATATCAAAGTTCCTAAGAGTTTCAGTTTTTTAAACACTTACATGCTAGACAGTTTGGGATTTCACTAGTTCGAGAGCCACCAACATTTTTCGCTACTAACTAACTTATTCAATAAAAGTACCATTTTTATCCTTAAAAGGAGACACTTAAATTTTGAGTCATTTTGGCACTATTAACACGACTTAGTTCTTGCAACAATTACTTTTGAAACACTATGCTGAAGCTTTTAACTAATTTGCTGGTTGTTTTTAGACTGCCTTTCTCTGGTCCCAATTTGCTGTTTTATATCAAATTTTTATTGACGTCAGGCTTGATTTTTGGTAAGCATTTTGGAATTTCTTTAAAATCACGGGGTTTTGTTTTACTGGGTTAAACGGTCCCCAATTTGGAACACGGGCCCCTTTCTAAAGAAGGAATGTTGGTGTATCAGACGTTTTAATAAGAAAAGGCAAGAATCTCGTGACCTACTTTGAGCTGGTGACCTGCTTTGGTTTTAATTCAGCGAAATATAATTTTTGCCCTAATTTGAAGACATTGGAATGCGAGATGACGCAGATTGTTTCTAACGTGGGGACTCATTTGTACAGAATAATTTTTGTGAGCGTTTATTTAGTTCCGAATCGCGAGATGAACAGGTCGTCAGTTCGGTGCATCAATAGTGGTGGCTTAAAGTATGCCCGTGATTATACTTATCTTGGTTTATTAGTGCTGGTTATTAAGTGAAGTTTAGTAGCCAGGGTTATAAGTACTTAGTTACTTTTATCATTTTATTTTATTGTTGTTTTAAAATCTCGCGCTCTGGTTTTTGTTTTTTAAAATTTATTTAAATAAATTTAGCCCATAAACTATTTTTCGTCATAAAGTGTAGGTTTAAATTTTATCGTGATTTTTTTTTATTGGAGGCTTTCGCGATTTTTTCACAATTTGCAATGAACTGGAATTATTATATGAAAATCAAATGGTACATATCTTTTAATTTTTAATGGAAAACGCGTATTCTTTACATTCCTCCCTATTTCGGTTCAAATAAAGTTCTCGGAAGATCTTTATTTGGTCGTAAATTATGAAATCTAATACCCTCTTGGGTTAGGCACACTTATAGGCGGATTTCGTAGGTTTTTTACAAGGTGCAGTTAGCTGTGAAATTTCGTTTATTAACGTGAATATAATAACAGAGGTTTCCGTATAAATCTACTACTTTTAAAATTCAATTGTTGTGTTTTGATATCTCACAAGCGGGGTTTTAAAATTTGATGACCATTTGCTAAAGCTTTTTAATTTTTACAGGTTATAGATCCACGGACAGACTACAATAGCAATTCTGAACTATTATCATAAGATTAATCACATCCAGATTCACTAGGTCTCAACCCAACCATTTGTGTGTGTGTGTGTCATGTTTTTTTGTGTCAATTTAGACAAAAAAAACTCTTGTTGAATCCTAATCGAATTTTAGTTCATTTTATCGTTTTAAGAATATTTTAAGAAGCCTTAACAAAGTGTTGAATTTTGGTTTGGGTTAATTAGATTTAAATTTTGCTTTTCAATAAATTCAAGTTAAACGATTTGTTTCAAGTTAAGTTTCTCTTGCTTGATCTATCCCTCTTTTATTTAAGGTAAGCCTAGTTTAAGTTTCTGTACCTTTAATAACTATTATATGTGTTGCAAACAATAAAAATATGTAAAACTATTTTCATCTTTTTAGTCTTAATAAGAAGATTTTTTTTTCTTTATTGCACCCATAGATAATATAAAAATTTTTGTTTTATTAACTTTAAAGTACTCTTGAGTATTAAAAATTATAATCAAACATTTCTATATTTCCCTATTATTTTTCCAGTCACATAAGGTATTATACCTACTACATGCTTCTTTCATTTAGAATTGAACTTGAAATGTGATATTAAAGACCCGCGTCGTGCTCTTGGGTAAACATAAACCCTAACCTACCGTAACTAATTTAAGAGGTTCCCAGTGACCTATATTTATTTCGTTCTATGCCTTTTTAAATGAGCCAGATATCTTTCATGTTTTTGTGTATTCTCATTTTCAAAACCACGTCCCGATACTTGATCGCTATTTTTTTTTATTAGACTCAGAAGGTAAGACCCAAAAATATTTAAAAAATCTAAACCTTAAAAAAATCTAAAATATTGAAGAATATACCTAAATAAAAATTATTTTACCATAATGACAATGGAGAAAAAAAAATAAGAAAAAAAACAATCAATACAAAAATTAAATTAAAAAGAACAATACAATATCATTATATAGTGCTCTGCAAATTTTACCTCATGCTGCGGTTCTTCAACTTGATTCGACTGTTTTATTTTCGATCTCTGTCTATCTTCTGTTGGGTTGCAGGACTTATGGTGCTGGTCATCGATATACTAGTTGGTACGTCGATAGTGCTCGTGGAACTTCCACAAGTATCCCTTTACTTGTATTATCAATCTGGAAAGTTTCTTCTCACATCATCACCATAATTTATTAGAACATTTTTATTGTGATTTTTTTTTCACTCACGCTATTTATAATTACTTTGATAGTTTTTCACTTTCCTTTAAAATTATTCACTTCGGACGAAAACAAATTTTTGTCTTATTTCATACTCTGATTTATATTTTGTATTCACTTCCATACCGCCTTCTCGTACTTTGTTCTAGCCATTTCCATAGGTTTTGCTGACAGCCCTCACTTTATTGATTTTTTTTAACTTTATTTTGTGTCAACATCTTGTTGGTTTATTTAAAACAATTTTATCTCCCAAATTCTTTCTTTCATTGCTCGTGACCGCTGTTTTATCTCATATCGTTCTCCTGTTCCTCAAAACCAATCTGTTTTGATTATTTCTTCCAAAATATTCCTCAAAACTTTGATCAATCCTAATTACTGTATAGAAGTAATTTACTATCTCCTAAGAGCATTACCATAAGGTTCTAAAACCACTGAACTGGTAATTTTTTGCTGAAATTACTTCTACGATACATATCGTTAAGAAACTACTCTCAGACCATCAAACTTTCTGTTTAATGTCGGAAGTTGTAGGACCTACAACCCTTCCGAACAAATAGTTTCTGACGAGCAATGTCTTAACTCAATAAATTTCAAAACAATTTCTTTCAACTTAAGACATCTTTTAATTTTTATGTAGTTGCCTTTCAAACATTCTTAGAGTTTTCTTTAACACCATCAAAATTTCTTTGTCACACATATTTTTAACACTCCGGACCAACGCATAGATTAACTACCTACATGGCAATTTATATCACTTTTTCTCTTATTGAAAATTCATGCGTTCCACTTCCTTCTCTCTTTTCAGTGTAGATTCTGAACGTCCTGTAGCATTGTACATTTCTAACATTTTTCTACACTTACGCTATTATTTTTCTTTTGGAGTACATTTTTTTTTCTTTTGTTAGGGCAATCAATCATACTCATGGTTCAGTACGTGCTTAAGACAGACGCCAACTGTCCCAACACTAGTCCTCAGTTATTGGCGCGTAACAAAGAACTCGGATTGTTTAAAGCTTCCCAAAAAAAAACTTCTTTAACTCCTTTTCTCAAACTGCTTGCCTGTTTCAAACTGTGCAGCAATCTTCTAGTACAAAGTGGAAAAAACACAATTTTTATTTCCTGTTTCATCAACAAATATTTTCTTCTTACACAACACAAATTTCCTCTCATAAAGGCTTACACAACGCCAATTTTCTCTTCTAAAATGCGTACACAAGCATTCTCAATCAATAATTAAGTCATGGTCAAACAAAACCATTTTTAAAGGCGTACACAACACCTTCTCAATCAATATAAATTCCATCTTGCCTTTTGTTAAAATGCCAGAGTACTCTAAAATTTGCCCTATGTTTGAACTAATTTTGGTCACTGTATACTTTTCTTTAAATGATGACTTCTTGGGTATATTCATGATACTAAAATGGCTACAACAAGTATTCTATTTTCTTCAACAATTTCTGAACGCTTATTATCCTATCATTAGGAAGTTTAGGCTATATATATTCAAATAATATCGTAATTATCTGTTAAACTGTCTTCGCTCGACATTTTTTTTTTTACTATGCACTGTCTGTAGAGACCTAAAACTTTTCTGATTTTTTTTTAATATTTTCTTTTTTCAATCATCCCCTTCCAGAAAATCATCCCTTTCCAGAAAATCATCCCATTCCAGAAAATTATCCCACTTTTGACACCAATGTGAAGATCGGCTCTTGAGGGTTATTTCTAAAGTTCGAGCGGATAACTTTTAACTCCTTAAGAGACGTCACAATTTTTTTACAATGTTGGGCATGAGCGTTTTAGTGTGCATAGTAATCTTGAATTTTGGGATTTATAAATAGACAACTCGATTTATTTTTTGATAAAAAAATAATAAATATTTTATTTAAAATGTAAGTTCCATCCATACATAATTCTACAAAATCTTCCGTTAATTTTAATTCCTTCACTCATACATGTGTCTGTATCGGTTAAAAAATAGCCATAATACAAACGTTTACATTCATCTCCAGAAATAAGCCGATATTTTAACTTCCTAATCAATAAACTACATGCATTTTTCTAACATTATTAATATTTAATTCTTACGTTCTGAGTCTGTCGTCTTTTATCTGGCTCAAAATATTTTCGTGGCAAAGTCATTTTGAGAACTTTTTAAATTAAACTGGACACTTTTACTGCTGCTGCATTTTTCACTATGTAAGTCACTTTTTAGAACTGATTTATAATTAAAACTGATGCTTAGAAATTCATTAAAGACTGATCTTTCGAACTGATCTTTGAAACTATTTTTCAGTATCTCTCTAGGATAATACGTTTAAAAACAAAATACCTTGTCATTGTTCAACTGTATATCAAAGTTCCTAAGAGTTTCAGTTTTTTAAACACTTTCATGCTAGACAGTTGGGGATTTCACTAGTTCGAGAGCCACCAACATTTTTCGCTACTAACTAACTTATTCAATAAAAGTACAATTTTTATCCTTAAAAGGAGACACTTAAATTTTGAGTCATTTTGGCACTATTAACACGACTTAGTTCTTGTAACAATTACTTTTGAAACACTAGGCTGAAGCTTTTAACTAATTTGCTGGTTGTTTTTAGACTGCCTTTCTCTGGTTCCAATTTGCTTTTTTATATCAAATTTTTATTGACGTCAGGCTTGATTTTTCGTAAGCATTTTGGAATTTCTTTAAAATCACGGGGTTTTGTTTTTCTGGGTCAAACGGTCCCCAATTTGGAACACGGGCCCCTTTCTAAAGAAGGAATGTTGGTGTATCAGACGTTTTAATAAGAAAAGGCAAGAATCTCGTGACCTACTTTGAGCTGGTGACCTGCTTTGGTTTTAATTCAGCGAAATATAATTTTTGCCCTAATTTGAGGACATTGGAATGCGAGATGACGCAGATTGTTTCTAACGTGGGAACTCATTTGTACAGAATAATTTTTGTAAGCGTTTATTTAGTTCCGAATCGCGAGACGAACAGGTCGTCAGTTCGGTGCATCAATAGTGGTGGCTTAAAGTATGCCCATGATTATACTTATCTTGGTTTATTAGTGCTGGTTATTAAGTGAAGTTTAGTAGCCAGGGTTGTAAGTACTTAGTTACTTTTATCATTTTATTTTATTGTAGTTTTAAAATCTCGCGCTCTGGTTTTTGTTTTTTAAAATTTATTTAAATAAATTTAGCCCATGAACTATTTTTCGTCATAAAGTATAAGTTTAAATTTTATCGTGATTTTTTTTTTATTGGAGGCTTTCGCGATTTTTTCACAATTTGCAATGAACTGGAATTATTATATGAAAATCAAATGGTACATATCTTTTAATTTTTAATGGAAAACGCGTATTCTTTACATTTTTATACTGCCACCCCAAGTAAAAATCGCATCTACGCCCTTGTAACTTTCGAGGTAAAAAAATATCTAACAACTTTAAATTTGAATAGAGTTTTGACTTTCCTGCAGTGGTGCGGGAAAGTGACGCTTTTAAAACTAAAATGCGTTCAGGAAAGTAAGTAAATATGGGCTGTTCTTCAAAAACCTGACATTCGGATACCTTATTTTTTTAAAATTAATATTGTCCTACATATTATTTGGCGATCTTGTTTAATCATAATGAGTTTTATTATCAGCTCCAATTCGTGGTTGAGCTTAATCTTTAATATTTTATGAAAAATTGTTGATTTTTGAATTAATGTGTGTGAAAGTGAGAAATGTATTAACAAAACTGAGGTTTTGTTGAAATAAAACGCTTATTTTATGTATGATGTCTGATTTTATGATGACGCTAAACTATTTTGATTTAAATTTCCCTCCTGACTTCTTTGCAGAGAAAACTCTCTAATGAAAACCTTTGCTATTGTTAAAATAGGAAATAAGAAAAGATTTTTTTAAATAAATTAAATAAGCAGTTATCTTTCTTTTTTTTTCAAATTAACATAAGTGAGAAATTATGCTCAACACACTGTACTTTTCACTTTTTAAACTAAAAAAATGGCATGACAAAACCACCAAGCTCTGCTTTCTGTGGCTGTGGCAAGAATACTGGTCAGGAAGAGTCGATTCCTTTTTAAAAATATTCAAGATGCGCGTCCTCTAGGTAAGTTTTGTCAATTTTGATCTATTAACGAAAGTGAGACTTGGACTGGGGGACATCACTAAAAAAATTATAAAACAGTGGGTATTTGCGTTAAAAATATGGTTTGTTAAATTTGTTATCATTTTTTCTTTGAACACGTTTTGTAAATGCTAGTTTTGCTTTACCAAGAGACTCTCGTGTTATTAATGGGTTTAATACATAAAAAAAATAACAAAAAAAATGTATAGACCGGTATGCGGCATTGCGTATATTTACTAATTATGACAAAAATAAAATTCTTAACTTACTATTTTGTATTTTTTTTCATGGGAACCGCAAATGTCAGGTTTTTTGGAAAACAGCCCATATGTACGGTCGTAGAAAATATATTTATGTAAAATTCATGCCAATGTGTGTTTATAGGAAAAAGCAGAAGCTTCTAATATCTACAAGTTCAACCACTACCACTTCTGACACTGATACTGCCTCTGAAAAGCTTTCAATATCGAGAAGTACTACCACCACTTCAGAGACTACTGATACCGCTTCAGAAACTGAAAGGATGTTGCTGAAAATGGCCAAGGAGTTACCGAAGACAGCGATTAGACCAGAAAGTGGATTCGCTGGAAAATCGTCATGACTTTATGTTCCCAAAAAAATATTATTCACTTAATTCTGTACATAATATTTATACCTGGCAATTTTAATTAGGTGGGTCAGATTAGAGGCCCTGTATATAATTTCTGGGTCAACAACCACTGTCAAATGTATAGAGGGCCTCTAGGTGATCCTTAAGATAGTCAATGCAATGAAGAGAATTTCAGGGGATTTCTGGCTTCCGATTTATATATTTTTGTTTAATGTTTATTTTTCTTTTTATTATTTATCTTAAGAGTATATAGTGCACTCGAAAATCTTAGCGTGGCAAGGGCTTTTAGTTTGACTGATTTGGGTAGTTTTTGTTGAATTTCTAGACATTCTGAGCCCAGACTTAAATATCTAGCGCCAAGCGCAAAACATTAATTTTTCGTGTCCGGCAAACCAAAATTTGTCAAAAAAATATTGTTTTTGGTTGTCGAAAACGTCAAACCGTTTACACTTGCTAGCTAAAAATTTGGATGGAGATTCAGAGCAGCAAATATTTTTTTTTATTGTTTGTACATATTTCTGAAATTTTATACTGATCATATTATTGTTCGTATATATCTATAATTTTATATTATTAGTTATTGTTTGTACTTAAGTCTGTAATTTTATGTTAACATTGTAAGCAAGATAAGTAATAATAATATATTCACCAATATAATAATATTATACTATTCTTGCATTGTAAGTACCTTATCTATATAGCGTGTGCTAGCGCTAGCGTAAAGGTTAGTTATTAGGGAGTTTAAGTTGGTCATGATACATAAACGTAGACGTGAAATTTATTGGATCGGACATCTTTGTCTTTTATATTCAGCGCCAGTATTCCTTTCTTTCTTCTTCGATTTTTCTTCGGTGACACTCGTTGTGTTAGTGGTTAAGAACATGGAGACGTTATACTACGTAAGTTAACGTCTTCTTTTAATGGTATTTAATACTTATGCTGCTGGACACATGTTAACAAGAAAACTGGAATGTGAGTATAATTTGATAAAAATAAAGCTGAAGATAAACAAAGTAATTTGTTATGACAATACGTCTTGCTAAAAAAAATCAACTACTTATATTATTATTATATTATATACGACAGGTAAAATAGGTAAAACATAAAATAGTCTTCATCTTATGTGATAAACAAGAATAATACCATACGGAAAATAATTTACTTCACCTATAAGATATATTTACACTATGAACAGTTTCAGATCTAGGTATAGGATTTTTACATAATCTGCTAATTTTTTGCAAATTTATCATGGCAAATATAATTTTGTAACCAGCCTTTTCCCAGAAAATGACATATCTACATTTACTGTAAAAACATGGAAGTTCTATTTTCTCGAAAACGGCTGTAGCTGCAAAATTATTTTCACTGCAAGAAATTAGCTGTTAAATTGCTGTTGATTGGGTTGCCTTGTTAGTAGTTTTAGATTAGCAAAAGTATGAAAATCCTATACCTAGATCTAGCGCTATGCACCTGGTATATATTTTTGCAAATTGACTAGAATTGAGTCTAAAAACTTTATAATTTGTAAATATTTTCTGTTGTGTGTATGTATTAGAATTTTCAGGTTTCCTTAATTTGCAATAATTTAACATTATTCTGTTTTTTTGTAATGGTATTTTAGAACATTTGGTAAAGAGCTTAAACTTATTTTATACACCGAGAAAAATGAATCAAATAGATTATATACTTGAATTTTTTGTATTTGGAAATAACATAAAATTCACCTGTATTAAATATTTGCACCATTTGTTTTAAATTTTTTCATCTACCTAGACTTCATTTTATACATAAATATTGAAAATAAATTATTTGACTACCTAGTTTAAATAAAACCTTCATTTAATTTTAATTAAAGATATATTTTTTTATTTTTATTGAAAAAAATAGATTATCTACTTGTTTTTAATAGATTATGCACTTAAATTTAATGTATGAACTTATTAAAAACAAAAAGGCAATCATGCTATTTTCAATAGAAATGTTATTAAGGTACTTTTTTATAAATTTATTAAAAATAAATATTTTTTAATTCTAAAATAAATATTTAGAGTAACTACTTACCTCTAATTATCCTAAATTTTTGTTTGTATTTATTTTAAGTAAAAAAAATATTTTTGTTCTAACTATTAAACTTCTTGAAACTAATATTTTAACATCCTAGATTTAATGTTAAACCTACTAGTTTTTGGTATGTTCGGCTGAGTGGCCGGCATTGCTGCGGGCGATCATCTGATCCTTAGTTTTCACCAGCATTTGCAGGAGGGAGGGGAGCTTAGGGACTTAATCTCCCCACCCACCAGAGCCATTGTATATCGACTTCTAAAAAATTTTTCAAGAAAGAAAAAATGGTTACTCAAGCCCCCCTAGGAACCTCAAGCACCCACCCCACAGAAAAATTTCTGCGCAATAATGTTACTATAAAAGTCAAGAGAGAGAAAGACCAATCGGTGCACAACCAGTGAACACCGTCTTTAGCAATATCGACTTATTATATTTAACCCCCGAGTTAATTTTCAGCTGTCCAATCAGCTGTACAATCCATTCCAAATTGCTGCGGACCAGTTTTATGACACTGACAATGACAGTTCCATTTAGCTTCTGTGTTTAATTGTCAGCCGCCATATCGAAATTGGTCTAGAGAATTTAAAATGAGGTGTATGTCAGCCCAAGGCCGACAGAATCGGCCCTGGTCAGAATTTACTTTTGAAATGCCCGCCACTCGTACCCGAAATTTGCCGCCATATTGGACTAAATTCGTGAAAGGCCTTCAGTAGAGTCGGTGGTGCATGGTTATGAACAAACCCAAGAAAACTTAACCTCATATTTTAGCGTTGCTTTTTGGGTGTGTAATTTTCCTGTTTTTAGGTGTCTTTTTAAGTTTGGGGATGTTTCTTAATGACAGGTAGGTGTTTTTTTAAATTAATATATCTTATAAATAGGAGGCATGATATAGAGCATCAGTAAAACAAAAAATCTTTAAAGCAAAGGCATGCTCATAAGGCCGCTTGACATGGAACAATAAAATGAAAATTGCTAACTATAGAATCGGTTTCTTCTGCCTTGCATAAAAATATTATTGGTTGTGTGAAATTTGTCTTGCAGCTGGCATGCAAAAAAATGGCAGAATGGATAAAATTACTGTGCAATCCTACTTATTGCAAAAATCAATTTTGCTTTTTCCAAAGTGCATGCAATGTTAAGGGGCTTTAAAATATTCACTTAGGTGGCAGGCGTTACAAAAATTGCATGAAAGTCTCCTATTTTCATCTTACTTTACGGGTACTAAAGCGAGATGAGAAGAGACGACTTGCATACGATTCTTGTTTTGTTGCTTCATGTCAAGCGGGTTCTGCGTTTTTTAATTCTGAAAACTAAGGCTTGAAGAAATGGTTTCAGATAAGAATCATGTCAAAAATAATAACAAGTTTTCCAAGCCTCATTATTTTAGAAATTTTTAGAAACTCGTTCTATAAATTCTTGAGAAGCCTTCCTTAATAATTTTTAATACTATAAATAATTTAAGGTTAACATGAACACATGATTGAAAGAGTGCACCAAAAAAACCAGCAAAAGTTTTTTAGACGCAGTATGCAACAACTTTTTCTGGACGATAAGGTAAAAACTGAGTTTGCATAGGTGTTATTTTGTAAAGATATTTAAAAAATAGATCAGATTTACATTAAATTAACAAAAATAATAACATAATTTTAATCTTGATCTTTTTACATTTCTTTTTAATTTTCTACCCAAAGTTTATACAGATTTAACATATGTCAACTGTCAGCGAGAATTTTCTGTCTGTTTGGTCATTTTGTTTCTCGCTTAAAAGACAGTTGGTTACTGTTGGGCCAGTGCCACATAGTTTTCCTTAATTTTACTTGTATCATGTGTGCTGATAATATTGCTATTAAAATTTTGCGCACTTTTTAACTATAATTTTAGGTACAAAAGCATCACTTTCATTAACGCATCAATTCAAAATGTTTGTCCATATTTCCAGCCTTGCCTAGCCAAAAATAATGTCAAAAAAACACCTAACCTAAAAACTTCAAATATGATCACAACAACAATCTAGGGCATTTGGATGTCTGTCAACTTTCAAAACTAGTTTTGTTCAGTGGGTCATTCAGGTTAGGTTTTGTCTAAATAAAAATCGAACGGACTGTATTTATTTTTGTTTATTTATGGGTAACACTCGGGGTAACATTAAAATTATTAAGTTTATCTTTGGCAGTTTTCAAGGAAAAATAAAAAATACTTACCAACAATTGTACAATATGTTAAACAAGGAAAAATAATAAGTGTTTCTTTGTTCAACTCATTAGGCACTCTTATGGGGACATATTTTGTCAATTTGTTTTAAAGACTATTAAAGACCAAATTAACATATTAGGTAGGTATATTTGGAATAAGAAGGAAAAAATGTATGTAAATTTTAAAAAACATATGGAATATAATTCAATGTAAAAATTTGACATTTGTGATGACCATTACCAATAGAAAGAGTTCCAGGAAGTTTATAGAAAATTGCATGCAACTTTCATATTTTAATCTATTTGTAGCTCAAAAAATAATAGTGGTCAAATATAATGAAACATCCTATCGGTATAGTTTTATTTCTAAAAAAAAAGAACTTTATTTATTCAAGAAGATTTTCAGATATAAATTTAAGTTGATTATCCAGTTTTAATTTTACTAAGTTCTTATTTACCTATTTTAATTTTTTAGGCACTGTAAAAAACAATACAAGAAAAGTAGAAATTGTTTTTCAATGGATAACCTGTGACATGAGGAAAATCTGGTAGATTTAATTAGTTTTTTATAGTAAGTTTACAAGTTTACTATTTGATTTTATTAGAAGCGAAAAATGATCTGTGAACTGATTATACAATACTAATTTTTTAATTAGAATTTTTAATTTAATCTATAATTTCATGTAATAATGCCTACTTAATGTTTTAGCTGCTTTAAGGAAATCAGTTTGCCATCTAGAATAACTCTAAAAAATGGAACATGAATGAACAATGAAACTATAATGACTCCTATGAATTGCTGACAGGATGGGGAAAAAGATTAAAATATATCCTAAACATATCTCCACAGTTTAAAGCTACAAGCTACAACTTTATAACGCTGAATTAAGCGTTTCCAAGCTAAAACAATAATAAACTAAAATTTTCCTAATAATTATTTCCGAGATTATTTCATTTTGAAAAAATTTTATATGAAAAATTAAAGTAGGGTTAATTGCGGTGAACAGTAAATCAGTAAAATAGCTAACAAACTATAAACTGAATGGGGCAAATAGTTCTTAAAAATTATCTCCTATTAACTGTTATAATTTTAAAATGACCTATATCAAGGAGTGTAAAAATGTGCTGAGCTTGTTCTTGGTTAAAACAAACCTAATGTTTCGAAAATTATACCAAAAATATAAGTTTGGACATTATTTATTTTTAATTTTTCAATAATATAGTGATAAAATAATACTTATAGGGTGGGTCAAAAAAAGGGACTCTTTTGACTGTCAGTTACTTAAAAAGTTTTTGTCCGATTTAAAAAATTTTATTCATTTTGCAAAGCCAAGACGTCAGAATTTAATACCAAAATTGACAATTTCTAAAAAAAAGGTATTCTTGACCTCTCCTGCAAATTTTTATATGCGCCACTGATGAATGATATTTTTTGCGAGTGTACGAATGTATCGCTTGTTAGTATTGGCTAAGAAATAAGAAAGTTATAAATTGTTCAAAATAGTGCGTTTGGTAAACCAAATTCAGCCAGACAAAAAAATTTGCTTGGCTATGCTTTCGGATGTATTTGTTGAAAATTGACTGTGTCAAAAAATTTAATACTTTTTTTGGTCTGACTGAACAATTTATAACTTTATTTTTTCTTACCCGATAATAACAAGCGATACATTAGTACACTGAGGAAAGATAGAGCCCTACACGCAAAAATTAAGTTTGGTGGCGCACATTAAAAAAATTCAGGAAGGGTCAAGAATTACCTATTTTTAAACATTTTCCGCCATCTTTCTTTTTCACAAATTGTCAACTTTGGCATAAAATTCTTAAATTTTTAAATCTTGGCCTTAAAAGTTTTTAAATTGGACAAAAACTTTTTAAGTAATGGACAGTCAAAAAAGTCCCGTTTTTCTGACCCACCCTATATATGTAATATAAATAATTCATTTGTTTTTAATATACCATCCACTTCCTTTAATAATTTGTGCACTTACTTTAGGTAGATGGTTTATTAGTTCTTAATAAATAAATTATTTGTTTCTAAAGTACCCATAATTTTTTATTTTTTTAAATACTTAATTCACCAGTTTTTAATATATAATCTATTTGCGTTTAATAGATGTCCTACTAAAAACAAATAAATAAATCATTAGTATTTATAATCCTAACACCAATATAATTAGTTTTTAGTATAAAAAGTATTTGTTTCTAATATTTTATCTATTTATTTTAAATGCTTTTTCTATTTATTCCAGTGTTTTAATATCATTTATTTTAGGTGGATCGAAATATTTATTATAAATGTATAGTTTGCTTGTCTTCTATTTCATGCAGATATGCCACTTGGTTTAAGTTTTTTTTTTATTAATTCCAAGTAGGTTTTTTTCTCGGTGTACTATTACAATTACATGCAAAGAATGTCAAGTCTTAAAAACAGGTATTTTGTATCTACCTAAGTAAGTAATTTGAACTATTACTTCTCAATTTTAGTCTATTTTTTGTACTATTATAGAACGTTTTAAAACTGCTATGCTAAGCTTTAATAATATTTTATAGGTAATCTGAAAATCGGAACTAAAAAAAATATAATTTGAGATCTAAAAAATTTACGATATAAATATAGAATGGCTTATATCTTCTGAGATATTGGAAGTTTTTTCACTTAAGTGGCTATGACTCATAATGCAGGATGTATATCATTTTTTTAAACTAAAAATACATGTTGGGAGTCCAATATCTCAAAAACTATAGATCCCAGTGCATATAAAGTATGCATTTCTGAAATCAAGAAAAAAACCTAGAATTCAAAAATGCAAAAAAATACAGGGTTTTGTATTTAAAATAACAAAGTTGCTATCAATATTTGACACTTTAAATAAAACTTTTTTTACTTATTTTTTGAAGAACTTTATACCGCAAAAACTTTTGTATTTAAAATATTTTTCTGGCTGAAATATTAAATAGGTATACAGGGTTCCTAAGATTTTCCTTAGGGATAGGATTTCAATAAATCAAACAGAAATGGCATAGAAACTTCTGCGCGCACAAAAGAAACAGGTATATTGAGCAATGCTGCCAGTTTGTTATTATCTCCGGACTGCTTTCATGAGAAAAAATTGTCGCCACTCTTTCATTGTGAGCATAAATCATAGTTGCAATAATAACCGTTGACAATATGTCTGCAAATTCCGCTAGATGGCGGCCACACCATGAGATGATCGAGGAAAAACTGGGATTCACAGGCATTGCATTTTTATTTCCTTTCGAGTCGCTTCAGTTTCGTAAATTTTGTGTTTTTAAAATACCGTATACTCGAGAAGAAAAGATTTTTATTATTAAAAACTACATAAAAAGTGACAGTGCGGACGAGGTCATTGGGCTTTTTTTTGCGTTTCCAGATCGACCGGTTCCTGTGGCTCAAACTGTCTACAACATTTATCATCGTTTTGAAAGGTACGGGTGCATAAATGGTTGTAGAAAGTGTTACCACGACGGCGAAATACCAGAGCATCCCGTTCTTCCACACAGGGTGGAACGAGACGAAATGGTATGCGCTTACGTTGAGGCACATGAACCATGTTCGACGAAACCGATTGCGGAGGCACTGGATATTCCCAACAGTACTTGCCAATGGATCCTAAAAAAATACGGCTACAAGTCATTTAAGATTGGGAAGTCGCAGGAATTGCAACCAGGTGATTATTTTCGCCGGTTAGAATATTGTGAGTTTATGAGGGATAAATGTGATAGGAACGAAAATTTCCTATCAAAAGTTTTGTTTAGTGACGAGAAGACATTTGAACTTCATAGCTCTCACAATCCACAAAATAGCCGCTATTGGTCCCGCGAAAATAAACATCTGCACGCAAGTGTTAGAACGCAACATCCTCAAAAATTAAATGTTTGGAGCGGTATTGTCGGGGATCACATTATTGGACCCTTTTTCATTGAAGGGAATTTAAATAGCCAAAAATATGTTGATCTTCTCCAACACCAGGTTTTACTACGGTTGAGGGAACTCAACATAAATTTGGACGAATTGTGGTTTCAACAAGATGGCTGTTCATCCCACAATTCACGCCAGGCTACAAATTACCTTCGTCAGGTATTTGGTGATAGAATTATTTCCACGTATGGAAATATCCGATGGCCTCCTCGATCACCAGATCTTGCGCCAAATGACTTTTTCCTATGGGGTTGTTGGCACGACAAAATTTTCCAACACCTTCACTTACGGCCTACGACTATACAGGAGTTGAGGGCGAAAATTTTGGAGGCGGGCAACTCTATCACCCCTGAAATGTTGGCTGCTACGCGCCAAGAGTTTTACAATAGATTGGGATATTGTGAGGCTCAAGAAGGGGACAGATTTGAATATCTAATCTAATTTAAAATTAGATGTTTTCAGGTCCAAACCACAGCTTTTTCTTGCTTAAAGGAGGCGGCAGGGTCCATTATTTACGATACTGAGCGATAAACTCGTGAGGTTGTTAACATTAGAAAGAAATATCTTCGCTTTTAATTAAATTTCTTTCCATTCTGTTGCACTAGTGACATCTATCCGAGAACGGCCAAACCATGCAGATAGCACTAGCAGCCAAAGAAATCAATAAACGGCGCTGTTTTTCCTGCAGAGCTTTTTGCTTGCGATATTATTGATTTTAAATGAAGCTGGCCCTACACTACATTTGATATTTTCGAGGTGTTTTATGACATGATCTCGAAACATGTAGCGAACCAATTCTTCAAAACTAGCGGGAGGGTAAAAGCGAAAAATAAGGGGCTGCCAATATTTGTAACATCCAAAAAGGTTTTTTTCACGAAAAATTAAGCTCTGCCACTTTTTTTATTTTTTTCTTCAACTTTCTCCAAATTTTCGTCATACCGTAGAAAAAAATTATTTCCCCCATGGTCATGCTCTACTTTTATTCGAAAAAATTTAGAAACAGAGACGGGATCAGTTTTCCTAAAACGGGGGATCTTGGTTTCGAGTGAGAAGATAAAGGGCGCCGCAGGCAAAAATTTTTCAATTAAATTAGCCGAATGCAAAAATGTTAGAAAAACAAAGCACGAAATAAAAATGCCGCCGCTTACAATTTTTTTTCAAAAATTACGTAATTTCGGGAACGCAAAGAAATAGGTCTAAAGAGTATAATTTTTAAGAAAAAAATATCAATTTTCTCGCCCTCCTACACTGGGACTACAGGGGCCGTGCACAAATTACGTAATGGTCATAGGGGGGAGAGGGGTTACAAAACGTTACGTAGGGGGAGGGGGGTTTTCGACAGCCTTTGCATTTGTGTGAAACTAAGAAAATTTGGAATGAAAATAAGTGAAAAGTTTTTTTTTTGGGGGGGGGGTAGTGGTCTTGAAATCGTGACGTAATATTAGGGGAGTGGCGTGCCAAACCGTTACAAAACATTACATAGGGAGGGGGTCAAAAATTGGTAAAATCACCGTTACGTAATTTGTGCACGGCCCCACATCTGACTCCTTTTTGATTTCGAATCAAAGTGCAAAACCCGGGTTGGACGTTTGAAGGCGTCAACCCGTCCTATTTGCTTGACAAAGTTTCTACGGAAATATCTCAGTCGATTTCTCCGGCCGTGTATGAACGCTTTAGGTTAGGCATTTGCATGTATCTCAGTCACCAGCCTGTAAACAGTGCGTAGGGACAATGGTTAGAAAATGAAAAGCCGAAAAATATTTTTTTTACGATATCTTTCATCAGTTTGGTATTAAAGTCGAGCAAAAACAATTTTTATTCCAGTCCTAAAGGTATGAAAATGGAAAACATTAGAAAACAACAACCTGGAATGGATTTACTACGTGTAAGATGTAGTGACAACATCGCCCCATGCCCATCCTTTTCTGCCTAATGTGCTTTTCCGTTTGTCTGCGTCTTATACACGGCTGCTTGGCCCCCTAAGGATTTGCTTAGGAACCCTGTATAGGAGTTGTCAGAAACTTTATAATAAGTACCTAGGTATTAATTTTTTAAACCGTTGAAATGTTCTCATCAAAAAAGATAAGCTCTTTCCCATTCCTTATAGTGCATAGTAGGTAGTTGGGTGGGTACTTATTATATTCACTTGAATTCTTATCTCCGAAAGTTTTATGAAACAGACTATTAACTGAAGTGATACTGTATGAAAAAAAATTACCAACTAACAATACTTTTTGAATTATGATTCATAATAACAATGTCCTTAACGTAATTTAATAATCTTAATAGGTTTTCAGGTTTTTGACTGGATTATTTTTAGTTAAAAACCGCTCACCACTGGCTTAAAGCAACGATCACGCAAAATAAACATTACAGCATTGCCATTTGGTACACGCGTACCGATTTTCATGGTATACTGTGACTTGTTGTCTGATTAGTAAACAATGCTTATTTTTAATGGGAATGCACCCTCCATCGGTTTGTTATTTCTCCAAGGTGGTAATAGACCCTCCTGCTAAATTTTGGAATATGTTAAAAGTTTCACTTTAGATATTTATTTGGTATTAACCGAGCAAGTTCCGTTATTAATATTTAAATAGCCTAAGTTCAAACATGCTTTAATTTTAAAATTGAGGTTGATAGGGTAGCAAAGAAATACAAAATTAAACTTGGGGGATTGGTTTTGACAAATTTCACAAGTTTGTCCAATCCTATCGAGTGATACCTTGTTCGAAAGGTCTTTTGAAGAGTAACATTTGAACGCCACTGGCAGTTATCTTAGACAAATCTGTCAAAAGCTTTGCACTGTCAAACTATTTTTTCTCAAGTTTTTGGAACCCTAGATATTACTGAGTGATACCTTGTTTGAAAGGTCTTTTCAAGACTTACATTTTGATAGGTATAACAGTAGTGTATCACTATGTCACTAAAAACTTTTTTTATAATAATCAGCTATTAATTTTATAATTAAAACAGAAACAAAAAGTATTTTAGGTATGAGCTTCTTCATACCAATGAGGATTCTGGTCCGACCAATATCGGCAGTTATGTCTATTGACTATCCCATCCAAGAAAAAATTAGCTTCATCACTAAAGCAAATTTGATTCAACCCATACGGTTAGTTCTAATTAGTTCAGTCATTTCTTCGGAAAATTGCACGCGGCGATCAAAATCACCTTCGGTTAACTCTTGAACCAACTGCACCTTATAAGGATGGAATTTGAACCGCTTGAGAACCCTATGGACCATGCTCTTACTGATTCCAAGATCACCTGCTATAATTAGATACTTTCAATTGACGTCACACGCGAAACAATTGAACATCGAATCACGTGGTACATCGAAAGTTTTTTGGGCCAACCAACCAAAAGTCCAAACTATGGTTTGTTTTGACAACACATTTTGACAATTGAAAATATTTTGACATTTTGAGGTTAAAATTGTTTGTTTATGCCGTTTTGTTTTATTATTTTAAAAAGTTGTGTTTTTCTTGAAAACTTTGTGAGTTGGCAAAGCTTTGTTATTTTAAATGTGATTTGTGCAATAATCTTATTTCAGAAAGTTAATAGTCAGGGCGGTCTAGTGTTTCGACAGTGATTGTTTATAAAAAAAAGCATCATATGAAAACCCTTTTTACAGTGCGGTGACTCTTGACTACAACTTACAGCATTGAACATTAAAATATTGTTCTTTTGATTAATAATGGAGTGGGAAATAATTATTTATCATGTTTAATATTATTTGCCAAAAATATTGATTTTCACCAACTTTTTTTCAGAAAATTGGAGTCCTAATATATTTCTTTTTGTGCCTATTTTTTATTAACATTTATATAATTCTTAGAAAAATGCGCAGTTGTTGTATTTGTAAAGATAAACCAAGAGATGGATTGAGATTTTTTAAACCACCATCAAAATTCAATAAAGCCCGAAGGGAAGATGAGGCAAAACTCAAGAGGAGGGCTCAGTGGTTTCAAGCCATTGGAAAAGTGGACCATGATCAGCATTTGTATATCTTCACGAGATATTTTCTAAAAGGTACAATAGTAGATTACACACACAGATTATACACAATATTTTTTTTAAGAAATAGAAACGTGGTTCATCACCTAATATTAAAATAATTATTACATTAAAATAAAGAGCATGTTGGAATATACAGGTAAGCCTAGGCTTAAAGTAAAATAATTAAAGTTTTAATTCTTTTTTAATCTTTAAAATATTGTTTTTAACAAAAATTTGCGTTAAAACCAATGTTTACATTAAAACCAATATTTTACACATTAGAAAAAAAATCTCAGTAACTATATTTATTTTGGTGGCTCCTCTCTGTCTTCTTTCCAAAGTCTAGTATACCAGCCTTATCTTATTAAAGCTCTTAGCCCTCCCTAGGTCCCTGCCTTAATCTGTGTGGCAGAGTAACAAAAGACAGGATTTAAGGTTAAAGCTTTTAACTGATATCTCAACAATTTTTTTAAACCACCACAAATTTTTTACATAATAATATTCCAAACACATTGGAATAAAACTTTTCAAGAAAAAATTTAAAAATAAAAATAAAAAAAAATATTTTAGGTTATCCAGTTGATAATATATTAGATCCAGATTATGTTCCTACAAAAGACTTACCCATGGGTCCATTTCCGTTGGATGTATATCTTCCCAGTTCGGTAAGATCTGCTTTTAAGTACTTTTTTAATATATACAGGGTGGAGACTTTAAATGGAGTATTGGCCGTAGCAGGTTAAAAAATTGTTTTTTAAAAAAATTCAAAAACAAATTAACTAAGATTTTTAGCAGCTAAAATTTTCGGCAATTTTTTTTTGTGAATGTACCCTTAGAAAGGGGTCTATTCACATAAAACTTTTTTTTTTAATGAGAAGATCCCGCTTGTGGCACCTTGTTGAAAAGATTATGGAAAAATAAAAATGCTCGTGTACTTTTTTTAACATTTGTCAATTTGTGCGTCAAAAATCCTTAGAAAATAATTGTGTAAGGCTTTAAATGAAACATTGCCCCTAGCTGATTTTAGAAAAATCCAAAAACCCGTTAACTAATATTTTTAGCAAAAAAAATTTTTGTGAACCTACCCTCAGAAAAGTCTATTCACATACAATTTTTTTTTCAAAGGAAAAACAAATTTCCAACCCGCCTGGGCAGTTCTATTTGAAGTCTGACACAATCATTTTTTGAGAATTTTTGACACATGGATTGACAAATGTGAAAAAAAATACACGAGCGTTTTTCTTGCACTCTCTAAATAGACTCTTTATGCCGAAAATTTTGATTGCTGAAAATAGTAGTTGACATGTTTTGGTATTTTCCTAAAAAAAGGTTAACGAATTTCCAACTCGCAACGATTTTTTGAGGATTTTGACACATAGATTGACAAATGTCAAACATGAGTGTTTTTCTTTTTCAATAAGCTTTCCAACAAAGTGCTATAAGCGGGTTTTCTCATTTGAAAAAAAAAAGTTGTATGTGAATAGACCCTTTGCTGAGGGTCCGCTCACAAAAATTTTTTGCCGAAAATTTTAGCTGCTAAAAATCTTAGTTGACATGTTTTTGGATTTTTTGAAAAAACAATTTTTTAACCTGCTACGTTCAACACTCCACCCTGTATAGTTTAATAAAGATGAATTCAAGATTAAAATTGAAAGTATATATATAACATGAGCCAAATCTTTGCTTGGTAATAATCTTTTTTTTGTGGTTCCGCCTATTTTTAAGAAAAGTAGACCTGTATATTTTGATATTTGACATTTTGAAATATGCAAACAATTCTATTTCCAAAAATACACAATGAATCTAAGGAAAATGTTGTTATTTTTCTCCCTTGTAAATTGGGGCTCCTACAAGTTAAAATGCTATTATTTTTTGTAAACAATAAAAGAGAATATAGTGTGATATTACTGGAAAGAGAATTACGGAAAATAATTTGTAAAAAAGTATTCTTTATCATCCCCCATAAACTAAGTAACCAACAAATTTTGGGATAGCAAGTGTATAAGTATTACTTAATAAATATATTAAAATTATGAAAAATGTCTAGTGGTAAAGTCTCTCAGTTATAATCATAAAATTTGATTTTACAAGATTTTTAAACTGCTTTAAAATTATAGGTTTTCCAGTTGGAAGCAATAGATGAAATCCAAGTCATCTTGCTTGAAGAGGAACAACCCTATTTACATGAGAGAGAAATAAATCCTGTAAGAAAATTGTTATTATAAAAATTAAATTTAAAGAAGTGCAACTATATATCTGCAATTTTTTGGTTTGATGTTGGTTAATAAGAACGACTGCTCTATGTAGTCAAGTTTACTATTTCAAAAAGGGGATTTTGCATTTTATAACATAAAAACATTTTTTTTGTGTACCACTAAAAAAATTTTTTAGATAACTTTGGAACAACTTCAAGATAGGGCACCTATAATTGAGGAAAATGTGTCGACAACTAGCTTGGACAAATTTTTGGTATCTATATCGTTTGGTTGAAAGCCAACACCAATAATTAAAAAAATATATTTAGACTACGTAATTATATTCATCTTTTCAGTAATTTTATTTTTAAAAACAAAATAACATAAAACAAATCTCATGAGAATCAGTTCTTTTTCAGATTTCCCAATGGGATAGTGCCATGATTAACAAAAAACTATTTGTTTGTAAAAATATCATATGTTAATAGGTTTCCCCTCCAGACAATTGGCCTGAACCTGAATATATTGAAGATAAGAAAAGCTAGGATCAATCCACCCAAACATCATTGACTGCTGAAGACATTGCCCAAATGAGTAAATGATACAGCATTTAATGAAGAAACTGTAAAAAATAACAACAAGAGGACATTGCTTCTAACTGGAGTAGCCGAATATAAGACGCTGAAAGCAGTTTTCTTATTAGCGGAACCTTACATCACAACCCATCTAAGAGCCATCAAAGAAAAATTTCAACACTTTTTAGTGACCCTTATGCGATTACGCCTTAACCTTACTTTTAGATTTATGACGCTCCTGTTTAACTGTAACGAAGTGACTGTTTCCAGACTATTTTTCGCCACCCTTAATGTTTTGTACTACCGAACAAAAGCATTTGTGTTTTGGTTATCAAGGGAACAACTTTATTCTACGATGCCATATAGTTTTCAGGAATATTTTGGAAAAAAAGTTACGGTAGTAATAGACTGTTTTGAAATATTTCTGGAGAAACCATCCAATCTGCATGCTCAAGCGGCTACATGATCCAGCTACAAACACCACAATACCATTAAGTATTTGATTGGGATTGCTCCTTGTGGGATAATTTCGTTTATTTCAAATGCATATGGTGTGAGAATAACCGATAAGGCGTTGACTGAGAAATGCGGTTTGTTAGAAAAATTAATTCCGGGTGACCTCATCTTGGCAAACAGGGGATTTATAATTGGAGATATTGTCAAACTACATTGAGCCACTGTGAAAACCCCTGCTTTATTAAAAGGACAAAAGCAATTGGTGCCAATTGAGTTGGAAGAGAGTAGAAAACTCTCGTCAGTGAGGTAACTAATTGTTCAGAGAAATTTTTAATTTTAATTATGCATAGTTAAGAAACTTAACAGTCATGCAAAAGAATTATATACAAGATGGGTCAACAAAACATTTCACAGCTCATCGAAAAAGGCTTTCATAAACATTGCGAAAAAGAATAATTTTTGAACACGAAGCCCCAAAAGAAAATAACACAGAATTCACTTTTAAAAGATTGCTTTATTAAAAAGAAAAACAGGGGAGTTTATGATAAAAGGTACATACATTAATTATTAACTAAAACTTTTTATAAATGTGGGGTATTTTTTAAGTGTAATATGCAACGACGTGTTTTTTGCTAAAAAAAATCAAATAGTTCAATAAATCAAAGCACTGATACTGATTTAAGGCCCCATTGAAATATGGCTTATTTTAAATGCTTCTTACCAAATAAGCTTTTTGTAATTTAGTGTTTGAATGTTTTTGAGGCGGTAAGGGCGGAAAACACATATATAATTTAACATTTAGGGGTTTGTGGGTTATGAGAAGTGCAACAACTCAGAGTGAAACTACTTTTTCTATGGCAACAGTTTCGATTGTAATTCAATCTTTTTCAAGCCTCGAAAGTTTGTTTGCTATCTATTAACATAATAGTTTTTGTGTTTTAAATACTACAAAAATAGGTTGGCAAATTTCCCATTTTTGTAGCATTTAAAACACAAAAACTAATATGTTACTAGGTAGCAAACTCTTGACCACTTGAGTAGCCCAGCTGGACGACGTTTGTGCTAAACAAGTTTTCGAGGCTTTGAAAAAGATTGGATTACAATCGAAACTGTTGCCATAGAAAAAGTAGTTTTACTCTAAGTTACACTTCTCATAACCCACAAACCCAAAAATGTATAATAATGAGAGAAATGAAACAAACACTAATGTATAATTTAAGATGACAGAGTACCTATTACAATCATTAAAGATATTTGTGAATTGCCACTGCATTATGGAAAAGATAAGAGGACTAAAAGATGAGTCTTTGTCAGTGGCTCAACTGATTTATAAAAAGGCAGTATGACTAAACCTAAAATCTAATTATAATACATTAGTAGAAGTTCGAACTTTATTAAATTAAAAGTTTAAATATAAACAAAATTCATATACCTAATAATATATCTTAGAAAAAATAATATTTATTTAAACCTAAACTTACATACATAATTACATATCGGCACCTAAAACAAAAAATTACATTTATAAAATTATGGTTTTATGTACTGCTACTTTATAAATCTTTGTAGCCACGACAGAAAATATTTTTCAGCAATTATAACTATTTAATATTTACATTATATTTCCATAACCTATGTAAGTAGATATGCTGTGGCGATTCTACAACACTTAGCTTTAACGTTAACGTATGTCCGTCTGTCTGTCTGTGCTGAAACTCTCTAATGGCTGAAATTCCCTAATATCACGTGCGTGTAAGTGACGTCAGAAGTGTTATGTGATCGCGTGACTTGTGTTCTACAGAGTGTGTCTCTTCGGGGATACAGGGTGCTCCATGTCCAAGGGGGTTGCAAGGGGATGCCATAAAGGCCTGTGTGAATAGGAGATGTAATCACGTGATTTATGTTCTACAGGTTTATACAGGGTGCTCTAGTGTGTATGAGTGACATGCACCTGTCATATAATCATCTGTCATTTGTGCCCTCTAGCCAAGCTGTCAAGTGCCACAAGGTCTTAGACTACTTAGCGTTAACGTATGCCTGCTGAAATTCTCTAATGGTTGAAACTTCCTAATATTAGTTGCCCATTCTCGGTCACAAGTGCCAATGTATGGAGTAGAAAATGACGTACACCTGTCACGCATAACATTGGGGCCTTATTATTTCAAGAGTGTCAAAGGGACACTATTTGCAAAATGTCGAGATGAGAGAGATTGCTATCAGCCGGTGTACCAAAGGTACTTTTTCCGCTATGTGCGCACGTTTTTCTCCTATAGTTTCTGTAAAAGACTAATTTTGGTTTGCTGCGCAGGGGACAAAAGACCGTTTTCTGCGAATATTTCGAGTTGTAAGTGATCGATTTGAAAAATTCTGTTTTTGTTGGATTGCTGTGTTGCAATGCTATTTATTCTTAGAGATGGAGAAGCCAAAAGGGCATTAATGTGCTTGACCTTAGTAGTTTTCTGCGAATATCTCAAGTTGTATGTGATCGATTTGAATTTTTTTTTGTTAGATTGCTATGTTCCAATGCTATTTATCTGCATAGGCATGGGGAAGCCAAAAGCGCATTAATGTGCTTTACCTTAGTAGTTTTCTGCGAATATCTCGAGATCTAAGTGATCGATTTGAAAAATTATTTTTTTACTGGATTTCTGTATTCCAATGCTATTTATTCACACAGAGACGGAAAAGCTAAAAGGGCATTAGAGTGCTTGGCCTTAGTAGTTTTTGCCGCAGATATCTCGCGTTATAGCGATGGGATTTGAAAAATTGTTTGTTAGTGTTACAAAGGGGCAGGGCATGGCAAAAAGGTCGTATTATGTGTGACCCAGCTGAGCAGCTCGAGTTAAAAGGCTTTTATTTTTACAGTAAATAATAATATTATTACTGTTATATGGATTTAAAATGATCAAAATATGTGCTTTTGAGAAGACAAAATCGTGTATACTCAAAATAACCCATGACCCCTGTTTATCAAGAATTTTAAAAATAACATATTTACGTAAAGCTTAATAACGATCTTATTTTATACGGTCAAGTGCCTTTACAATTGTCTAGTTCCACTACGAATTGACAATGACGGACTGGTATGTTAACGTTACTGATCAAATTGGAAGCTTTTATGGAGGCAAAGTAAAGTATACTCGAGATAACCTGAACTTGTTTTTCACAAATTTAGCATGATAATGTTTTATGTATCCAAAAAACACAGTTTCTTGGGATCTAAAATATAAACACAAATTTATTTTTAGAAAAAAAATGATTAACGTAATTTGTTAAGGGCATGTCCTTAAAACAAAATATTTTTTATACGCAGATTTGGTCTTACTCATTTATGCTGTATTTTTATGAAGATCAACTGACTTTGGAAAAAAACAAAACATTTTATTGCAAACGGGGCAAAATCTGGAACCAACATTAACAAAATTCATATAGTTTTGACAAAAACATTTGTCTTTTTTGCAATAAGAACATACATAGTCCTTGAATGTTTGCTTGTATGTCCTTCTTTACCACAATAGCCTCTTTTTTCGCATTTAGAAGGCATATTTTTTTTTAAGTTAAAGGTAAATTGTGTGTTTGTGAATCCTCTGATAAATATTTTATCTCCAGTGCTTAAATTGGAATAAAAAAACAAAAACCATATTTAAACTATACAGTTATATGTGTATAAAAATAATACTTTTCAAATTCAGTTTTCCTACATTAAAGATAATAATTCTCACCCTAGTTATGCGAGTCCAATTTTTAAAAGTTCTCAGTGTTGGTATTAGATGCCCAGAACCTTAAAAGATGAATGAAATATATAAAATGATTAAAAATTCATAAGGAATCTAATTACTGAGGTCCCCATTCAAGATAGTTGTTAAATGTAATTTTTCTACGTGAAGCCTTGTTCACCCATTTTACCCTTATGCTAACATTGAAATTTTGTAGTCTTCTCTTATTTTCTCTTCAGAAAGATCCTTCCGAATCAACTTATTTTCATGACTTTTAAATTAAATTTTTATTAGTTAAAAGTCGTATGCTTGGAGCACAATCCTTCAAATTCTGTCATAATAAATTTTATTAAATATGAATTAAATAATGAATCATATGGGAAAAAAATTGGTATGCAAATATCGCTAACTAACTTGTTTCATGAAAATTGAGCTCTCTTCAAGTCTAAATGTGGCTGATGTTGCGTCCTGGGAGGCATTTGTATCACATATCATATAATCCATGATGGGCAACTGAAAACTGATGGAAAAAAAAACATTTTTACTTCTATTGTATACAGAATAAAATATAGTACTTACATTATTTTTATTGATGTCCTTGTGGGTCCATAATGTCTTTGAAAAATAATCTACAACATGCAATGATTACTATAATTTTCTAAAGATTGGTCTTATTTCCTTTGATGCTTGGTTAAAGACATACATTTTTTCTTCAAAAATTTTTATATTTTTGTAACGTAATATGGTGTAATCTTTTAATATCTATTTACCTCCTTTCGTAAGATCTGTAGTTCTATGTCTTAGTATTAATGATTTCCAATGTAGAAAAAGCGCTATATAGCGGTGCAAAAACTGAGGAGGAAAGAACATTTTTTTTAAATTAATATGGCTTTAACACATGTATAATTCTTAATAAATGATTGCCTATATAATCAATAAATTTAGAAAAGCAATTGATAATAGTTCAAAATTAGCTTATACTTGACCCCAAGGTTATCAGTTGTAGAAAGTTAAATGGTAAACAAAAACAAGACAACAAATTATTGAGCATGCACCTTTTAAAACAATTTGGTAGGTAGAAAGAAAAATATTAACCGCATTTGTTTTTTGAGAAAATGTAATAAAAATGCATTTTTCTCGTGGAATTAACAGAACATAATATACCTGTTTCTCCTCCCTAGATTAATGTCACGACGGTATTGAATTACAGTGTTTCCGCTGCGTTCTCGCAATATTTGAATTTCTGTAACAACCGAACCCTTACACCTCGTTGTAAAGAAAAATTCAAACCTTTATATTGCACCCTTAATTCTCCTGACTTTTACATAAGACACCCCAAGTTTTGTTCTAATTGGGCCTCAAAAGAGTTATGGCAACTATCCAACCATCATTATCAGCATATGTCTATTGATCAATTATGTATATCTAAGTATAAAAGTTTGCGTCTAAAACCGAATCATTTTAGTAATTTGTAAAAGTTTTTTAAAATTAAGCGTTTTCCATATCATCCCATTCAAACACCATACGGTTGTAATAACTTAATCAATTAGGAACCATCAATATTTACAATCCTTTAAAAACTAGTCGCAATTAATATTTTGCACGGAAATTTTAATCAAATCGGTTTACTAGTTTTGGATATATCATGGTACATATGTACGTATCTATAGCTACTTTATAATACCATGTTAAGTACAGACCAACATCTTAACATTTTTAGTGAATATTTTTCTCAGTTATAGCTTGGAAGGGGAAATTTTAAAAAATACTTTTTAGTCAGCAACCAGAAGGGTACAAACCCCAAGTTTCTAAGAATAAAAGATCGTTTCATCTATGTTAAAACAGTTTCAAATTGAACTGGAATTGTTGACATATGTGGATATGATCATGTTTGTTGGAGGAGATCAAGGTTATCGTTAGGAAGACATATGAAGCGGAAATATTCCATGACGTCACTAAGTGTGAATAAAAAGTGAAATGGAGTCTTTACCAACAAACCGTTTATAAAATGAGTCATCATAAAAAACAAATAGCAAAAGTATAGGTGCAAATCCATATCATCCCATTCAAATACCATATGGTTGTTGTAACCTAATCAATTAAGAATCATTAATATCATGACGTCTTCATTTACAATCCTTAAAACCAGTACAGGATACATCTAATTAACATGTTTCATGGCAATTTTATTCAAATTGGTTAACTAGTTTCGAAAATATCTTGGCATGTATGTACATACCTATAGGTCCAGACCATTTAGTCACCAATTTCACATTCTCATATTTACCAACATACTCCATGGTTTTACCAAATCCTGCGTTAATCATTAATTTGAAAAAGTGTTTTCGAAAACTGTTTTTGTTCTGTTGATGCATGTGAATGTTTAAGTCAATATAAGGCATAACCATAAAGACTGTTTAAATTTAAGGACCCATGAATTTTTTAACGTTTTAAATCCAAACTAAGAATTTGTTTTAAATTTCTATATTGAATAATGTATCGTTCTTTATCATACAGTGTGGTCATTAATTTGGGTAACTTACTGTTACAATTGGGTGGAATTCTATGTTCTGGTAAGACGGGAAGATCTTTATGCACATCAAATAGTTCAAGGGGATAATATACACCTATTTCCTATGGGTGCTATTATCAGAAATTTTATTAATATCCGCCTCTAAGCATACTGCTATTTAGACCCACTCAAAACCACCAAAAGGTAACGATAAAGGTATTGCTGTTCCATAAAGTGAGTTGACGTCATAATACATCAAATATGACCTGGCTTGTATTGTGTGATTCTCCTATGTACCTGTTGCCGTTTATTTTCAAGAGCTGTAAGCCATTTGTAAGTTGGTATTTCTAGCTATAATAGTTGTCAAAAACCACAGATCTTTGCTGGATATTTGAAACTATCACATATTTTAACAATGGTAATTGGTAATTAAAAAAAAAAAGACCTATAAAATACTTTAATACTTTTAATTAATTGCACCAGATATATCTATTACTTGTATTTTATTTTATTTTAATAATTACAGAATTTAACAATAATTTTAACTGTTCCAATAAATTTAGGGTTAGACAAAGAATATCAAAAAAAATCTAAAGAAGTTTTCTCAATCTTTTTCATTGTGTTGGCAAATTCATCATACTCGTAATATATATTTTCAGTTGTAAAGAAGTAAAGCAACCCGTTAGTGTAGCGAAATACAGAGTTAACATTAGCTGGTACCCCTGAAATTTATCTGAAAGTAAACCATATCTGGTTGGTAAAAAATTACACTCGTTTATTTCAACATAATATATCTTATCATAAAATAAAAATCTGACCCTCATAGGTATTAACTACCCCATGAATTTTTGTTGATTGATGAAAACCCTGCAAATCTGAGATATATTTCTCATGTGATGAATAATTAATAAAATACATTTTTTTAACTGTAAAGATTACAACATCTCCAACAGGTCTGTGATATATGGCTGAAATTCTCGAGAAATTCTCAGGTAAAAATTTAAGAAAATCTTTTATTTTATTAATTAGACTTTAAGTCCTTTATCCAAACATATTTTCCATAAAAAATATATAATTTTCATGAATTAAAGTTCAAATCACATAATCTGGGTATTTCTTCTGCTGGGTGGTATTTTTTTATAGTACTGCTTTTTCTTGTTGTTGATGTGGAAATTGTTGAAGTATTGGTGGTTTTTTCTGTTTGTGTTGTTGTAGTCGTAGTAGATACGAGTTTATCCTCATATAAATATTGAATTGCGTAGATGTCATCTTGAGACAGATCTGTAGTTTGTCGATTATGAAATTCCAATATTGCATCATTAATTAAGGTTAGGGATGAGTTTAGACCTTTAGGTAGATATCCATAATTTTCTAAATAAATTTTGGCTTCTTCCAAGGTAAGTCCTATATTTTTACCATTTACAAATAAGAGTATCAGTAGTAAGAATATTATAATCTTCACGGTCAGTACTTATAATTCAAATGAATATTGAGTATATGTTTTGTTATTTATATAGATACCTTACCCTTTTTAGAAACAATCCCCCAATACACACTATTTAACCGATCACCGTGAGGTCTTGTGCAGCATATATCGCCGGATAGATTCCCTAAATGAAATACACTTTTTTTATTAATAGTTATACAAACAAATGTTAACAAGATGAATTATAGCAGACGATTCAAAGCAGAAACGGCTTACGTACATGACTCATATTCCTGTCGAGGTTTCTCACATAGAAGTAGTGAGTGGTGCAGAATACCTGTTACAGCATTTTTACAGAGGAATAATGCATGGTGTAAACCCTGTATCTAAAAAATTGTACAATACCAGTCAAGATATTTGGTATAGGAGTAGTATCTCAGGGTGCGCAATCATACTGCACGCAGGAGCTGTCATTCCCAAAGGGATTATTTTACCACCATCTATTGATAAAAATAAAACAAAGTAATTATTTAACAATAACATATTTTCTTTTGCATAGCCTAAAAATTATTAGAATGCATAAAACAGTGAAAATTCATGTGGACTCTCTTCAACTTTTTTAAATTGAGGCAACCAAACTCATACATATCTATAATATTATTATTTATTAAATTAGCTAACAGTACAAGGGTCTTTGAAACAATTCCCAAATATTCGACATTCCGGTCTAAAGTTTTACAAAAAAGACAAAAAACATGTCAGACCATTTTGAAACATGGCGTTTCACGTTTGTCTTAGAAAATATAAAAATACACAAAAATCGTTTAAAAAGGCACTAAATATCAACAAAAAAGAAGTGCGCAAATTTCAACTTTGCTCAACCGATGAGTGCACATGCGAGTAGAAAAAACAGTTTTAATTCCAAAGCTGTCAAGGAGGGTTAGGTAGGAGGTGGGATCTAGTCTCAATTTTCACTGTTTTATGCATTCTAATAATTTTTAGGCTATGCAAAAGAAAATATGTTATTGTTAAATAATTACTTTGTTTTATTTTTATCAATAGATGGTGGTAATATAATCCCTTTGGGAATGACAGCTCCTGCGTGCCGTATGATTGTGCACCCTAAGATACTACTGCTATACCAAATATCTTGACTGGTATTGTACTATTTTTTAGATATAGGTTTTACACCATGCACTATTCCTCTGTAAAAATGCTGTAACAGGTATTCTGCACCACTCACTACTTCTATGTGAGAAACCTCGACAGGAATATGAGTCATGTACCTAAGCCGTTTCTGCTTTGAATCGTCTGCTATAATTCATCTTGTTAACATTTGTTTGTATAACTATTAATAAAAAAGTGTATTTCATTTAGGGAATCTAACCGGCGAGGCACAAGACCTCACGGTGATCGGTTAAATAGTGTGTATTGGGGGATTGTTTCTAAAAAACATATAATAGTATTGGCTAAGGGCTATTCTTATAGGGTAAGATATCTATATAAATAGCAAAACATATACTCAATATTCATTTGAATTATAAGTACTGACCATGAACATTATACTATTGTTGCTACTGATACTCTTATTTGTAAATGGTAAAAATAAAAAAAACTTACCTTGGAAGAAGCCAAAATTTATTTAGAAAATTATGGATATCTATCTAAAGTCTAAACTCATCACTAACCTTAATTAATGATGTTGTGTTAAATGAAGAGACGAAAAAACTGATGGCAACCTCCCGATGTGGTGTAAAAGATAATCAGGGTGATTATTCTTTGGCAAACCCAATATATATAAAATGGAACAAGAGTGATATATATTGGAAAATTATTCCCCCAACATATGACATCAATACATATATGCAATTAGCTGACCGTGCCTTTAAGAACTGGGAAAAATTTACAAATTTAAGATTTAGATACGCCTATCATAATGCAGATATTACAATTACTTTTAACGAAAATAACCACACGTATAATGGATTTGGAAACTTGAGCTGTTTTTTTCAAGGCCCTGCGTTCTGGATCATGCCGATTACCCTTCTAGGTCACAGTTAGAGATTCACGTCAACAAAAATATAAGATATAATTTAAATATAATACCAAAACTTGGGGAGATTAGTTTAATACAAACTCTGACTCATGAAATTGGACACACATTGGGTATTTCACATTCTTCACATAGAGAGAGCATTATGTATCCTGTCTTGGACTCTAATCGACAAACTACAGAGCTGTCTCAAGATGATATCTACGCAATTCAATATTTATATGGGGATAAACTCGTATCTACTACGACTACAATAACACAAACAGAAAAAGCCACCAATACTTCAACAATTTCCACATCAACAACGAGAAAAAGAAGTACTATAGAAAAATACCACCCAGCAGAAGAAATACCCAGATTATGTGATTTGAACTTTAAGAAAATTAATACATTTCTAGTGGTAAATGGAAAATTATATATTTTTTATGGAAAATATGTTTGGATAAAGGACTTAAAGTCTAATTTAATTGATAAATTCCCTATTAAAATAAAAGATTTTCTTAAATTTTTACCTGAGAATTTCTCGAGAATTTCAGCCATAAATCACAGACCTGTTGGAGATGTTGTAATCTTTACAGATAAAAAAATGTATTTTATTAATTACCAATCTCTTGTTTTAAAACATGAGAAATATATCTCAGATTTGCAGGGTTTTCATCAATCAACAAAAATTCATGGGTTAGTTAATACCTATGAGGGTCAGACATTTTTATTTTATGATAAGATATATTATGTTGAAATAAACCAGATATGGTTTACTTTCAGATAAATTTCAGGGGGAACCAGCTAATGTTAACTCTGTATTTCGCTACACTAACGGGTTTCTTTACTTTTTTACAACTGAAAATATACATTACGAGTATAATGAATTTTCCAACACAATGAAAAAATTGTGAAAACTTAGATTTTTTGACATTCTTTGTCCAACCCCAAATTTATTGGAACAGTTAAAATTATTGTTAAATTCTGTAATTACCAAAATAAAATAAAATACAAGTAATAGATACATCTAGTGCAATTAATTAAAAGGATTAAAGTATTTTATAGGTCTTTTTTTTAATTACCAATTACCATTGTTAAAATATGTGATAGTTTCAAATATCCAGCAAGGATCTGTGGTTTTTGACAACTATTATAGCTAGAAATACCAACTTATAAATGGCTTACAGCTCTTGAAAATAAACGGCAACAGGTACATAGGAGAATCACACAATACAAGCCAGGTCATATTTGATGTGTTATGACGTCAACTCACTTTATGGAACAGCAATACCTTTATCGTTACCTTTTGGTGGTTTTGAGTGGGTCTAAATAGCAGTATGCTTAGAGGCGGATATTAATAAAATGTCTGATAATAGCACCCATAGGAAATAGGTGTATATTATCCCCTTGAACTATTTGATGTGCATAAAGGTCTTCCCGTCTGACCAGAACATAGAATTCCACCCAATTGTAACAGTAAGTTACCCAAATTAATGACCACACTGTATGATAAAGAACGATACATTATTCAAT
Source organism: Oxystoma pomonae (assembly GCA_963921995.1). Classification (NCBI taxonomy): domain Eukaryota; kingdom Metazoa; phylum Arthropoda; class Insecta; order Coleoptera; family Brentidae; genus Oxystoma; species Oxystoma pomonae. Next base: position 70,572,004 of record OY998165.1, read on the forward strand.
ATAGAAATTTAAAACAAATTCTTAGTTTGGATTTGAAACGTTAAAAAATTAATTGGTCCTTAAATTTAAACGGTCTTTATGGTTATGCCTTATATTGACTTAAACATTCACATGCGTCAACAGAGCAAAAACAGTTTTGGAAAACACTTTTGTAAATTATTGATTAACTCAGTATTTGGTAAAACCATGGAGTATGTTGGTAAATATGAGAATGTGAAATTGGTGACTAAATGGTCTGGACCTATAGGTATGTACATACAGGCCAAGATATTTTCGAAACTAGTTAACCGATTTGAATAAAATTGCCATGAAAAATGTTAATTAGATGTATCCTGTACTGGTTTTAAGGGTTGTAAATGAAGACGTCATGATATTAATGATTCCTAATTGATTAGGTTACAACAAACATATGGTATTTGAACGGGATGATATGGATTTGCACCTATACTTTTGCTATTTGTTTTTTATGATGACTCATTTTATAAACGGTTTGTTGGTAAGGACTCCATTTCACTTTTTATTCACACTTAGTGACGTCATGGAATATTTCCGCTTCATATGTTTTCCTAACGACAACCTTGATCTCCTCCAACAAACATGATCATATTCACATATGTCAACAATTTCAGTTCAATTTGACACTGTTTTAACATAGACGAAACGATCTTTCTTTCTTAGAAACTTGGGGTTTGTACCCTTCTGGTTGCTGACTAAAACGTATTTTTTAAAATTTCCTCTTCCAAGCTATAACTGAGAAAAATATTCACTAAAAATGTTAAGATGTTGGTCTGTATTCAATATGGTATTATAAAGTACCTATATATACGTACATATGTACCATGATATATTCTAAAACTAGTAAACCGATTTGATTAAAACTTCCGTGCAAAATATTAATTGCGACTAGTTTTTAAAGGATTGTAAATATTGATGGTTCCTAATTGATTAAGTTATTACAACCATATGGTGTTTGAATGGGAGGATGTGGAAAACGCTTAATTTTAAAAAACTTTTACAAATTACTAAAATTGATTCGGTTTTAAACGCAAAATTTTATACTTAGATATACATAATTGATCAATAGACAGATGCTGATAATGATGGTCGGATAATTGCAATAACACTTTTGAGGCCCAATTAGAACAAAACTTGGGGTGTCTTATGAAAAAGTCAGGAGAATTAAGGGTGCGATATAAAGGTTTGAATTTTTCTTTACAACGAGGTGTAAGGGTTAGGTTGTTACAGAGATTCAAATATTGCGAGAACGCAGCGGAAACACTGTAATTCAATACCGTCGTGACATTAACCTAGGGAGGAGAAACAGGTATATTATATTCTGTTAATTCCACGAGAAAAATGCATTTTTATTACATTTTCTCAAAAAACAAATGCGGTTAATATTTTTCTTTCTACCTACCAAATTGTTTTAAAAGGTGCATGCTCAATAATTTGTTGTTTTGTTTACCATTTAACTTTCTACAACTGATAACCTTGGGGTCAAGTATAAGCTAATTTTGAACTATTATCAATTGCTTTTCTAAATTTATTGATTATATAGGCAATCATTTATTAAGAATTATACATGTGTTAAAGCCTTATTCATTTCTACTAAGTAAAGAAAAGAAAATGTTCTTTCCTCCTCAGTTTTTGCACCGCTACATAGCGCTTTTTCTACATTGGAAATCATTAATACTAAGACATAGACCTACAGATCTTACGAAAGGAGGTAAATAGATATTAAAAGATTACACCATATTACGTTACAAAAATATAAAAATTTTTGAAGAAAAAATGCATGTCTTTAACCAAACATCAAAAGAAATAAGACCAACCTTTAGAAAATTATAGTAATCATTGCATGTTGTAGATTATTTTTCAAAGACATTATGGACCCACAAGGACATCAATAAAAATAATGTTTTATTTTATTTTATTTATTTTATTCTATACACAATATAAGTAAAAATGTTTTTTTCCATCAGTTTTCAGCTACCCATCATGGATTTAATGATATGTGATACAAATGCCTCCCAGGACGCAACATCAGCCACATTTAGACTTGAAGAGAGCTCAACTTTCATGAAACAAGTTAGTTAGCGATATTTGCATACCAATTTTTTTCCCATATGATTCATTATTTAATTCATATTTAATAAAATTTATTATGACACAATTTGAAGGATTGTGCTCCAAGTTTAAGACTTTTAACTAATAAAAATTTAATTTAAAAGTCATGAAAATAAGTTGATTCAAAAGGATACTTCTGAAGAGGAAATAATAGAAGACTACAAAATTTCAATGTTAGCATGAGGGTAAAAGGGGTGAACAAGGCTTCACGTAGAAAAATTACATTTAACAACTATCTTGAATGGGGATACCAGTAATTAGATTCCTCATGAATTTTTAATCATTCTATATATTTTATTCATCTTTTAAGGTTCTGGGCATCTAATACTCACACTGAGAACTTTTAAAAATTAGACTCGCATAACCAGGGTGAGAATTATTATCTTTAATGTAGGAAAACTGAATTTGAAAAGTATTATTTTTATACACATATAACTGTACAGTTTAAATATGGTTTTTGTTGTTTCATTCCAATTTAAGCACTGGAGAAATATTTATCAGAGGATTCACAAACACACAATTTACCTTTAACTTTAAAAAAAATATGCCTTCTAAAGGTGAAAAAAGAGGCTATTGTGGTAAAGAAGGACATACAAGCAAACATTCAAGGACTATGTATGTTCTTATTGCAAAAAAGAGAAATGTTTTTGTCAAAACTTTATGAATTTTGTTAATGTTGGTTCCAGATTTTGCCCCGTTTGCAATAAAATGTTTTGTTTTTTCCAAAGTCAGTTGATCTTCATAAAAATACAGCATAAATGAGTAAGACCAAATCTGTGTATAAAAAAATATTTTGTTTTAAGGACATGCCCTTAACGTAATTTGTCAATCATTTTTTTTTCTAAAAATAAATTTGTGTTTATATTTTAGATCCCAAAAAACTTTGTTTTTTGAATACATAAAACATTATCATGCTAAATTTGTGAAAAACAAGTTCAGGTTATCTCGAGTATACTTTACTTTGCCTCCATAAAAGCTTCCAATTTGATCAGTAACGTTAACATACCAGTCCGTCATTGTCAATTCGTAGTGGAACTAGACAGTTGTAAAGGCATTTGACCGCATAAAATAAGATCATTATTAAGCTTTACGTAAACATGTTATTTTTAAAATTCTTGATAAACAGGGGTCATGGGTTGTCTTGAGTATACAGGATTTTAAATCCATATAATAGTAATAATAATATTATTTACCGTAAAAATAAAAGCCTTTTAACTGGAGTTGCTCAACTGGGTCACACATAATACAACCTTTTTGCCATGCCCTCCCCCTTTGTAACACTAACAAACAATTTTTCAAATCCCATCGCTGTAACGCGAGATATCCGCGGCAAAAACTACTAAGGTCAAGCACTCTAATGCCCTTTTAGCTTTTCCGTCTCTGTGTGAATAAATAGCATTGGAACACAGAAATCCAGTAAAATAATTATTTTTCAAATCGATCACTTAGATCTCGAGATATTGGCAGAAAACTACTAAGGTAAAGCACATTAATGTCCTTTTGACTTCCCCATGCCTGTGCAGATAAATAGCATTGGAACATAGCAATCTAACAAAAAAAAAATTCAAATCGATCACATACAACTTGAGATATTCCAGAAAACTACTAAGGTCAAGCATATTAATGCCCTTTTGGCTTCTCCATCTCTTTAAGAATAAATAGCATTGCAACACAGCAATCCAACAAAAAAAGAATTTTTCAAATCGATCACTTACAACTCGAGATATTCGCAGAAAACTTCTAAGGACTTTTGTCCCCTGCGCAGCAAACCAAAATTAGTCTTTTACAGAAACCATAGGAAAAAAACATGCGCACATAGTGAAAAGTACCTTTGGTACACCGGCTGATAGCAATCTCTCTCATCTCGACATTTTTCAAATAGTGCCCCTTTGACACTCTTGAAATAATAAGGCTCCAATGCTATGCGTGACAGGTGTACGTCATTTTCTACTCCGTACATTGGCACTTGTGACCGAGAATGGGCAACTAATATTTAGAAGTTTCAACCATTAGAGAATTTCAGCAGGCATACGTTAACGCTAAGTAGTCTAATACCTTGTGGCACTTGACAGCTTGGCTAGAGGGCACAAATGACAGATGATTATATGACAGGTGCATGTCACTCATACACACTAGAGCACCCTGTATAAACCTGTAGAACATAAATCACGTGATTACATCCCCTATTCACACAGGCCTTTATGGCATCCCCTTGCAACCCCCTTGGACATAGAGCACCCTGTAGAATCCCCGAAGAGACACACTCTGTAGAACACAAGTCACGTGATTCCATAACACTTCTGACGTCACTTACACGCACGTGATATTATGGAGTTTCAGCCATTAGAGAGTTTCAGCACAGACAGACAGACGGAAATACGTTAACGTTAACGCTAAGTGTTGTAGAAACGCCACAGCATATCTACTTATATAATATTAATAATAATATGTTGAACAACAAAAGTAAACTTGTTGTTTACCATTGTTTTTATACAAACTGCAAATAAAACTAAAATTTCTTTAGCTTCACTGGATTGTTTGTGTGCAAAACCCTGTTTTTAAAAGCTCTCGTTGAAGTAGTATATTTCACGTTTAAAATATTTATTTCCTAGACAACTTAAAAAGTTCATTACAAAAAATCAAATCAAAATCAAAAATCTTTATTGTTTTCTGATACCCTATGGGTATATAAACAAAGAGAGGGTTACCTAGCTTAATTAATCCTCGAATTAATCTAAAATTCAAAATTTTCACTAAGTTCAATTAAGTAAGTTCATTAAAACAATACAAAAAAATACTCAAGGTAAGCGAGACAAACGAGTACATAGTCAAGATGTTTTCTAACAAGATTTTTTGTTATCTGTCATTTTACTTAAAACTTTGAAATTAAAAGTAATAAGGAAATTAAAAAAATCTCGTAAATATAGTATAGTTGACAAAAAGTGTAATTAAAATATGTATTACCTTGTACACAATCTTTGCAAAACCATTTTCCTCTGGGCAATTTTGTGAGGTCAATACATCTCCTGTGAAACCATTGATTTTTGCATCTTCGGTTTTCACATAGTACCATTTTACCCAACTAGCAATTTGTCGACGTCTCAACGTTGTGCACCGCGTGCCAACGTTGCGTCGCAACGTTTACTTTTACTCAAACACCACCCACTTTTGCACCAATTTGGTGGATGATTTTTTGGTTGAGTCAACGTCGCGATCGCGACTACAGTTGAAGTAATAGTTCAATGGGTTTTGGAGTACAATTATTTGTTCAAAATATTATTCATTACGTAAAATGATAAATACACTATTCGACTACAAATTAAACTATTTCTAACACCATAATATTATTAAAATAAAATGATATTCTATGTCATATATCATGTTTTGCATCATCATAACATGCGAACCAATGCCAAAATGTATAAACAGACGGTAGTTTATTGTCAAATGTACAGTTCGTAGCTCTAAAAAACAAGCGCGCCCTCGATGAAATTAAAAAAATCATGATTTAAAAATCGCTTCGAAAATCCTCTAAAGATGTTGCTTAGGATTCCTAAGAACAAAATACGGATTTTTATATGCAAAAAGATCTTAGTTTATTGTAGAAAAAAGCAAAAAAATAATTTTTAATGTTTATTTACAAATTACCATACAATGGTTTTAACAATCAATCATGGCGGTACTTATTAGTTTCTATGACAACCAAAGGAGTCCCGTGTCTCGACTGCTATAACTACTTAACTGTGTTTTGAACGGAACCCCTAACTTAAAGACGCGAACATGCCTCAATTTTTACCCAATCGAAATTGCTCCACAGTTTGGCTTTCTGCTGCTCACTTAATTTTCGTCGTTGTTGTTTACACAGCACCTTCCTCTTTTTTTCCGACACACTGGGGAATCACCTTCAATGACAGCTGTCACATGTCAAAATATCGAAGAATATTTATACCATACCATACCTTTTCATAGTGCAAAATGTTCAAACAAAACTAATAGAAACTTTACAAAAGACTTCTTAGTTATTTTTACTGAATTAATTGACGTTTGTATGACAGACAGCAGTGCTCCAAAATTGGCTTGTTGCAAACATAACAGAAAAATTGGTTAGATGAAAACAGGCGCGCCCCCGTCTCCAACAAACCGGCCAGAAAACGTGGAGTAAATTGATCAATTTTTGGTTTAGCACACACCGGTTTGTAGTCGTCGCCTTCACAACTAAGGAACTACTGTTAGTACAATAGACGATCATAAACAGTTGTGATTGCTACTGAAGTTGTGATAAACTTTTAGGCGTCGTATAATAGTCGACGTTGTCGACCGTCGCCATGATAACTATTCTTTATCTGTAAAACAACGTTTAAAATTAGTGCAATTCTAATTTTTACAACTTGCAAAACTAAAAATTGCTAGTTGGGTAGTACCATCATCGGGCATTCTGCAGTAATACCATACATCGGGTAACTATATATAAATGTAAAATAATGAGTTGAGCAATCCGGCAAATACTGTAGGATTTTATGACATACTCTTTCGTCTTCCTTTGAATTGCTAGATGCTACTGTCCCTTGAACATTAGTAGTTGAAGGCTCCTAAAATAGTAATTATTACAAATTTAGTATAATAATCGTAGGTACATATGCTGCACCTATTTTGACTTTCTTTCACGTAAATCTTTTCAATCATAAAACTCAAGTTATGACAAAAACTTTTTAATCTGTTAATTAACAAAAATTATTTGCAAAACCATATAAAAACCCAGTGATTTTTCTTTAATTTGTTGAAATTAGAATTTAAAAAAAAAATTTGGTAAAAGAATCTGACTGAACTCTTAATTTCTGAAAAAGTATCCTTACTTTGGATTGAATAAAATCAGATTAACGTGTTTTATTTATCAGGGTTTCTTACAGATAAGCCAGTTTAAAAAAACGTTTAGTTTTGTGTAGAAAATTTTTGTCTTATAATCTTACAATTTCCATAGTTTCTCCTTCAGGTATTGCCGCAGGTTTCAAAAAAATTAAAAAGAGGTTAATATATTTATACTGATGGATTGACGGAGATAGTAAGAAAGTAAATCGATTCATTTATTTACCGAGTTTAATACTTTATAAAGCTCACAATCTGAATAGGATACTTTTTCTATGTACTCACAAAAATTCATATTTAAATGGTTTTTATATTTTAAATAGATTAACATTTGACCTTATTTGTACAAAATTTTCCAATTAATTCTGGCAAAATGGCTCTAAAGAAGAATTTTTCTGCTCTCGCACTTTCGCGTGCCCAGAATTCATCATTCCTTGTAATTCTTTGATAGAAGAAGTTTTTCTTAGTCCTAAAAATATAAGTTATTGCATAAGTGTATTATAAATGAGTCAAAGGGTGTACAGCTGGCCTAACATGTACATTATTCCACAACTTTTTAGAAATAATATTAAAATTGTAATTGTAATAAAAGTTTAGATAGAATTAGTAGTTTACATAACAGTTACCGCACGCCTCGTTTCTTATAGCCTAAAAATTTATGCAAAGGTTTGCTTTTAGGTGCTGCTAAAGGGTTGATTTTTAGATATCAATTTTAAAAAGCCGAGATTTTTAATTTTTAAAATTAGAGGGAGTCACTATTTCGTCATCAACTTTGGGGCTTTGAGCACACCTTTTAGGTAATTAATACAGTCCTTGACAAAATATATATGACATTCTACGATACTAACATATAACAAAATAATGTCATGTTTAACATTCAAGCTGTATATAATAGATACAAAAAGGATGAATAGTTAGTTTTGTCTAAATGTATGATGATGATGTAAATTAAAAATCTTGGTTACTCAAGGCAACCTGTAATTTTGCTAAAGAACCCTTCAAGCTTTTTCTTACCATACAACAAATTCACAAAAATGAGTGTCAGTCAGCCTCATCTGCATTTGCATCTGGTAGTAGTATGCATGGTCCTCTTTGATGGTTATTCCTGTTTTCTGAATTTTTGAAGGAGATTAGTGCAGTGATACTGTCGTCTAACACAGTATGGGCACTTGACTTCCACACTACCAATACCACATTCTGGACATTTCAAAATCCCATCTGGACTTGCTCCAAAATATGGATATTGCGGATGCAAAAATAGTCCACATTTCGTTACTTCAGCAGATGGATGTCGATTTTTATGATATCTTGTAAAAGCTTTTCAGGCATCATTTTCATGTTCACAGCCATAAACGCCAGGTTTAAACATCTTTTTTTCTGAAATAGGGAACATATTTTTTTTACTAAAGAAATTGACGGATTTTCAGGGTTGGTTCTACACGCGGCTTTGAAATTGGATGCTGTTACCCTTCCAGCCCGAAACTCAAACCAAGCATTTGCCTTGCTTTGACTTTCGGTTTTGGAGTGAACTATTTTTGCTTGTTCCTCTGTAAAGTCAATATTTAACTTTTCGCCAATATCCTGTAATGCAGGTAAGGTTAATTTAGTATAATCCTCATTAAAAAGTGACGACAACAATTTTGGTACACTTTCATCAGATTTTTTACTAAATTCACCAAATGGCTGCATTAAAACATGGCAAAACATTTCAATCACTGACTGTTCCTCTGTTTTTTCCATTAAAGCATATTCCGGAACAAACAGAAGAGCTGACACATGTATACAAGCTTCACCTAAATAAAAGTATTAATTTATTTTAGTATCAGTCAAGTAAAAATGTATACATTAAAATAAACAATATATAAATTCATACCTAGTCCAGCACGACAGTCACAGTGTGAAGCCAGTATTTCTGAGGATGCCGCAACTATAATCCAGGGCGTCAAAGGAGGTTGTGTTACAGATTGTGAATGCAGAACCTAAAAATTTTTAAAGATTTTAAAATCAATCTTGTGATTTTTGAGGGGAAAGTGGTCAGGGCTGCTTAAACATGTCTTGTGGGATATCAAACTACAAACGGACTAGAAAAAAACTGACAAAAGATCTTAACTGATATTTTTTATCTTTAATCCTTTATTATCTTTAATCTGGCTCTCAAAAAATGCTTCTTTTACTTTGGAACACTCTGTATATTCTGACATTTTTTAAAACTTCAGAAAGTTATCTTTCTAATAACACCACACACTAATAATGTACCTTTTGTTGTTTACAAAATACTATTTAAGTTTCCCTTATAGATTCAGATGGATCTTGGTCATGGTAAAAGATAAACCATTAGTATGATTATCACAAAAATCATTGTCAATTCAAAAATTCAGTTTTACAGGGTATTCCGTTAAAAAAAACAGTTCACTACCATCTTGTGTAAATTTTAGTGAGTGGCAAAAAGGGCTCGCGTGGAGCCTAGTCGCCGGGCTGAAAGACCCACCATTTTACTACTACTACTCAAGAACTACGTTAGACATTATTTTTTTGATTTTGGATAAAAATTTAAACCAAAAGAAACAAGATTCTTCTTCTTCAGAATATACATAATTTTGATAGTATGTAGGTGGCTTACCTTTCCCATAATTATAAAGTTGTTATCCATTTTTACCATTTTTACACTCTTAATCCATTTACATGCCGTTTGAGCAAATGCATCAAGCCCTTTAAATGCCTTGATTTCCTTATAAGTATCAGGACTTGTCTTAAATTTAATTTTCAGTCTCTCTGTAATATTTGAAATTAATGTTTGCATGTTTTTTTATTCATATCAATCTATGTTAAATAAACCAACGAAAACCAAACAGGAGCTTTTTATGTATTTAGAATCTGATTTTGGCAAAATCTTCGAAAATGTCGAAATTTTTGTAACATGCACTTCGAGGGGTAAACTTTATCCCTATATTTTGAATAAGTGGGCTGAGTGACACTGGTTTTGAAGGTCTCTTAAATGTCTTTACAATCTTGTAAAAATTTCGAAAATCGATCAAATCGTTTTTGAGACATTAATTTTTACAGTTGCATGAACCAATTTAAAGATGGCTTTTTTTACAAAATTATTTTTGTATTTTTTGAGATATCACAGGACATGTTGAGTTTGTGTTTGTTCAAAGTAAATTTTATAATCGTATTTTTTCTTCTGGGATACATTTCTACGAAGGGTGAAATTTACCTGTATAATTTGAGCTTAATTTGAAAGTAAATATCTCAAAAACGAATTGATGGATTTTTGGAATTTTTACATGGTATAAAGACGTTTAAGAGACCTTTAAAACAAGGTATCACTCAACCCACTTTCTCTATTCAAAATATAGGGGTACAGTTTATCCCTCAAAGGGGTTGTATACCATAAAAATTTCAAAATAGCCAAAAACTGTTTCCCTCGAATAAAAAATCGATGTCTTCCAGGATTTTTCCAAAATCAGATTCTAAATACGTGAAAACACCTCTGTTTCATTTTCATTGGAACACAGTGTATGAATTGATATAATGTTAACCTTAAATTTTAGACAATTTTTTTCACAGTCAATTTTAAGGCACCTCGTATTTCATGAATATTTTAACTAACCTCATAAGAAGAAATTCAAAAATGACATTTTTCGAAATATTGGGCAGTTGGCTGAAATCTGTTGTAAAATTATCATCTTCTTGCTGATAGGGATCTAATCCTCCAATGTAGGCAAGTTTTTCTGCGTAGCGTTTATCCTAAAATAAAGAAAAATATAACTTAAACTGAATATAATGTAACATTTTATATAGTTCGTTAATTTTTGTTTATAGAATATTTAAAGTTTCCAAATTATGGGGACTGAAACAAATTAAGCTCAAGACTATAATAAAAAATAACGAAGCTGCAACCAATAAATATAAATAAATATAACCAAGCCAATAAAGTTAAAGTACAGTGTAGCTTATAAAATTTACAACAAAAACCCATGGAACTTTTTCCACTTTGTATTATATACCCAGGGATATCCATCGGACTTATAAAACTCCATCAACATACTGGGCTTTGTTAATCTTAAAACTTAACAAACCTTAAGACTAGCCACAGGCACATGTTTTGAACTTATTATGATCTCATGAGTGTGGACCAAAATGTCTGGCCAGCTATTTGAAAAAAAAAACAACTAAGTTCTATAAGCAAGAAAGTTCTTTAAAATAGCTGGACAGGCATTTTAGTACATATAGCTAACCTGACTTATACTACATATAATTTATATAATTTCGTGTTCATCTGCAAACCTCGCTATGTTCATGAAGTTTTATAACTCTGATGCATTTCCCTGAGTATATTATAATACCAAGTGGAGAAAGACCCATTAGCTTTTCCTATCGGCTAAAGACTGAAGCCTTGTCAGGGTTTAAAGATATCTAGAGATCCTGAAAAAACTGGAAGTGTCATGGACAATTTTTTGGGTCCCAAGAAATCGTGGAATTTTATCTAAAATGTGATAAAAATTTCCCCTGATCCCGAGCCGCAACAGCACAGTCATTTGGCATTTTTTTTTCAAATAAATAGTTAAATGATCAGATCATATATAATATAATTTTTAAATAAATAAAATTTGTTATAAATATAGTGCTTTATAATATACATACGGACTAAAGTGGCGCTACGTCTTTCATTATGAGTAGGTTTATAAAAAATCTCCAAAATTTTTTAGTTTTAAAATATTTCAAAAGTAGCTGCATTTAAAATTTGGTCATGGAGAGAACCTGTAATAGTAAGGGAGATTTTTTTAACCAGGCAGTAGATGCTAATTTGCTATACTTTACCTTTTTTTCTGTATTACTTCACATAAAAATTAATGATTAAATATTTACATTGTTTTAACAAATTTACATTGTTTTGTTAGTAGAAAATTTTTAAATTTGCTTTTAAAACTGATACTTTACAACTGATAGTTGTACCAATTTATTGAAACCATATTCCCAGCATAAAACTTTGGTGGATTTGTAATTCTGAATACATCATAAAACATATAAAAAAACTTGCTGTTTCTTAAGAATTACTTATTACTGGTTGGGCCCAAGAAGATGACTTGGGTTTTTTGCTTGGTAGTGAATGTGTTAAAGGATTTAACAAGATTTTACAAACAAAAAAAGTTAAAAAACCTCCAAATCAGTTACTTCAACCAAAAAGAAACTAAAAAAAAACAAAAGATCAAGAGTTCTTGGGTGGAAATAATGAAAATTCAAACTTGGATGAGCATCCCACAAGGAACACACAAAATACCAAAGAGAAAAGAGAAATTAAAAATTGTAACTCTCATTACAAATCTTAATCATTTCTCTTTTTGCTTTGGTTTTTTGTGTGTTCCTTGTGAGATGCTCATCCAAGTTTGAATTTTCGTTATTTCCACCCAAAATCTCAAGATTTTACAAGCCAGATTTTTTTTGTAAAAACTTGTAAAAAAATATTTTTTTTACATGTGTTTCAATAACTGCTTGGAACCATATGAAACAAAATACAAATTGTAAAATCTCGTAAAACTTTTTACAGGATTTTATGCAGCATGTTTGATAGGGTGGTGACTGAGTTGGTGAGCTAACTTTCAACAGTTTTCTTTGAAGTTAAGAATATCTTTTTTGGGTTACTCCTGATATACCTACCATTGTATGAACAGCTTATGTTCATACAAAGATGAAAGTTACATTTTTTTTTCATACAAAAATAACAACAATCAACAAACTTTACTTCTTCAGGTTACCTTTTACTTAACTTACAAATAAATAAACACAGTTTTAACTATTATAATAACTACGTTTCAACATGGAACTGAATACGATTTCAATACCATTCACTTTTTGGTTTTCATGAAGCGATTTGAATGCATTTTGAACGTGATTTGAGTTTTTGACATATTTTTGCCAATTTTACTTATTTGTTTGTTGTTTAAAGCCAATAAGTTTGCAGCACAATAATATAATTAAAATAAAGATATATATATATATATATATACTTATACCAAGGGGTAACCACTGTTGGCAATCATGTCACAAATCTTATTCATTTGCAATCCCTTGCAGCCCCTGCAACTACCTAAACCTCACCAAACCCTGGCTTGCAGACCCTAAGAGTCCCTGGAAGTCCCTATAAATCTCTCGGCAGTCCCCTACAATCATTGAAAATTCAACAAAATTACTGGTAGTTTGGCAATCATGTCTCATTTTCTGAACTAGTGTTGGTTACCCCCTTGATATATATACCTGCTTTTTGCAGAAATATTGGAAGTGCTAACAAAATTTTTTAGATAACAGAGATAACAGATAACAGATAAACAGAGCTTATTATTGGTGTTATCAGTCAGCTCAATATGATACCCATTTTCATGCAGTTGCATCCCGATATGATCCCAAAAAAAGCTGTATTGAACTTGGACAGGGCCAATGAAAATAAAGTTTGATTTGACATGTTTTTATAGTAGGTTTGAAAGTGAAAATGTGTTCAGTTCTACATGAAAACGTAGTAAATATGTTGTTATATTATTTTGATATTTGCTATAAACCAAGCCACCCTAACACACTTTTTTCCCTGAATGCTCCCTGGCATACCCCCATATTCTACAAAATCTGGGACAAAGGGCTTTTTTGGGAATAATCAAAAATTTGGGCCTTAGAAATGTGTTGCAAGTATTTATAGAGGGAAACGCCTTACTTTGATTGCAGTAGGTGATTACTTACCATTATCTTGTTGAACTAAAAGTTTATCTCTTACAGCACTGAAAGGACTATAAATAGTTCCTAAATACACTTACTAGTAGCACAAGATGACGTAACTCGTATTGGACCGCTGTTTATAAACAACGGAGCACAAATAACGTCGAAGAATCGCAGTAAAATATAAAAAATTGGGAGTAAAAAGTAAAAAATGCGCGAAATTTGTGAAACAAAATGTTTCCAACCTTAAATGTCAAAATAAAAATTTTAGATGTCAAAACAGGTCACAGTTCATTTTTGGTTGGTTGGCCCAAAAAACTTTCGATGTACCACGTGACTATTTTAGGTCAAGTAGGCCATGGACAGCGTCACTGAAACTACCTAATTCTCGCAGACTTCTTAGGCTGTTCAATAACGGACCCCAGCACCTGCTCCTGGATCTCCTTGTTTTCTTCTCTTGGTCGCCCTTGACGTGGGGCATCTTTTGCAGTGAAAAATCGTCTAAACTATAGAACAGTTTTTCTTACGTAGCTGTGGGACACAGGTCTGTCGGGAAACGCATTGTTAAAAAGGCGTCTAGCTTGTCTATAACATCTTGTTTGTCCGTAGAAAAAGATAATTTCAACTTTATCTTCATTTGATCGTTGCATCGTAAAAACTTATACCGAAAGCAGTTTTCACTTGACATTTTGCTGAATTTTATATGTCTTTTAAGTCAGATTTTCAAAGCCTTCTTGATTCTCTTATTATTTAACAATTAATGTGAGTCAGGTATCATTATCGATAAATTTTATGTAATAAAATAACCAAATATCGAAAATATACGGCTCCTGTTCAAAAAACAAAAAGTGTAAAGAACACGCGTTTCCCATTAAAAAATTAAAAGATATGTACCATTTTATTTTCATAAAATGATTCCAGTTCATTGCAAATTGTTAAAAATCGCGAAAGCCTCCAATAAAAAAAAATCACGATAAAATTTAAACCTATACTTTATTACGAAACATAGTTCATGTGCTAAATCTATTTAAATAAATTTTAAAAAACAAAAACCAGAGCGCGAGATTTTAAAACTAAAAAATAAAATGACAAAAGTAACTAAGTACTTACAACCCTGGCTACTAAACTTCACTTAAAAACCAGCACTAATAAACCAAGATAAGTATAATCACCGGCATACTTTAAGCAACCACTATTGATGCACCGAACTGACGACCTGTTCATCTCGCGATTTGGAACTAAATAAACGCTCACAAAAATTATTCTGTACAAATGAGTCCCCACGTTAGAAACAATCTGCGTCATCTCGCATTCCAATGTCTTCAAATTAGAGCAAAAATTATATTTCGCTGAACTAAAACCAAAGCAGGTCACCAGCTCAAAGTAGGTCACGAGATTCTTGCCTTTTCTTATTAAAACGTCTGATACACCAACATTCCTTCTATAGAAAGGGGCCCGTATTCCAAATTGGGGACCGTTTGACCCAGAAAAACAAAACCCCGTGATTTTAAAGAAATTCCAAAATGCTTACGAAAAATCAAGCCTGACGTCAGTAAAAATTTGATATAAAACAGCAAATTGGAACCAGAGAAAGGCAGTCTAAAAACAACCAGCAAATTAGTTAAAAGGTTCAGCCTAGTGTTTCAAAAGTAATTGTTACAAGAACTAAGTCGTGTTAATAGTGCCAAAATGACTCAAAAAGTAAGTGTCTCGTTTTAAGGATAAAAATTGTACTTTTAGTGAATAAGTTAGTTAGTAGCGAAAAATGTTGGTGGCTCTCGGACTAGTGAAATCTCAAACTGTCTAGCATGTAAGTGTTTAAAAACTGAAAACTCTTAGAAACTCTGATATTCAGTTGAACAATGACCAGGTATTTTGTTTTTAAACGAATTATCGTATGATTTAGAGGTATTGATACTGTTGGACAGGTATTATGATTTTCTGTAGTGCTAAACCGTAAAAATTAGATACTGTACTGTGTTTAACCATTGATTGTTTAAATATAATGGGACATTAATATGAAATCAAGTTGCTTAATTCCAAGTTACCACCCACCCGAAACCTTAGATTAGGCACACTAGAACACTTATGCCCAACCTATTTAAAAGTTGAGGCGTCTCCTCCAGAGCTCAGAGTTTTCCGCTCGAACTCTGGATAAGGCGCTAGGAGTCGTTCTTCACAAAAGTTATATATTATCACCCTATATTATACGTCTTTTCCCTATTTTAGACAAGAGACAGTTACACAAAAATGGTAAACTTTGAAAAACCATAAAATTAACAAGTTTGTCAAAACCAATGAGTTTCATAGACGATAGATTTTGACTCCTTTGACATAGACAAGTAACAGTTACGGCAAAATGTTAGTTTGGAAAAAACCTTTTAAATAAGGTTTCACTCGAATGGGTTTTCATTGGCTAACACAAATTTTCGAAATCTGTCAAAAATTGTGAAAAATAAGTTTGACAGAATATAACTTTTGACACGTTTGACATAGACAAGTGAAAGTTACATCAACATGTTGATTTTTCAAATTCCTTCAAAACAAGCTATCACTCGATAGGGGTTTCCATTTAAAATTTTCATGATGGGCGCCCGTATGCCGCCCCCAAGACAGGAGCGGAACAACCGCTCCTTAAAAAAATAGACCTTTTGATGTTATAGCTCAATGCCAAATATAGTTTAGTTACCTCTAATAGTTTAGAAGATATTTGGATGGACTCGGACTTTTGGGACACCCTGTATATATCCTATATATCCGCTAATCAATCATACTGGTTTATTATAATTGCGAAGAAATTAGGGACCTTTTTCTAAGTGACGAAAAGCACTTACTCTTAGCATTATTTCGTCGCTTGCATGGACAAATTATATCAAATAATTAACATTTTTAATCCCATATTTTGCTAGTAATAACCTTTAAAAAAGATATAGTACCGTATCAGCCGTTGTTGTGGTCAAAAAGACTCACACAGAGATAGGTATATATTTTCAGGCGCGTATGAAAGAGGTGGCAAGATAAGGTTAAGTATGGGAGTTGTTTCGTGGAAAAAGAATACAATCGATCTTTGCAATAAAATAAAATGAACAAGGTATTGTATTTACGTATGTCCCCATCCCCTTACCGATGTGTGTCTTTTTGACCACAGCAACAGCTGATACGGTACTATCGTTTTTCTAAAGGTTATTACTAGCAAAATATGGGATTATAAATGTAAATTATTTGTTATAATAATTTGTCCATGCATGCGACGAAATAATGCTAAAAGTAAGCGCTTTTTGTTACTTACAAAAAGTGCCGTAATTTCTTCGCAATTATAATAAACCAGAATGATTGATCAGCGGATAGAAATATAAATATTACTTATAATATCTGGTTTATGCTTTACATGCTGTAAATGTCATTTAATGCAATTTTCGTTAACAGATACAAGTTTCTCACATCAAAGAACCTATGAAACGATATTAAAAGTCATTAATTTTCGTAAAGGAAATAAAAATAAGTATTTATAATATATATCCATTTTTCTGTACCCAATGGCTGTAAAATATGTGTCAAATGTCATTTTTATCGTTTTTGATAAAAGCTTCAAACTCCCTCGTATTCACCATCAATTTGTCTCTACACAAAAAATAAAAAAATCAAATTTAGTCATTGGCCGCTATTTTAGATTTTGGGCTGAATATCTCAATACGCTCAACATTTTCGAGATGTCAACCGGCGGACTCATAATCTGTGGAGTCTCAGCTTTCATGCAGTTTTTACAATTTTTGTCTGTCTATATGTCTGTTTGTTTCAGCATCACGCAAAGACCGTCCAGCCCATTTTGATGGGACTTTCACTATTGCATTTCTTGTGTTCCTGGGCAACACACAGGCATTTATTTTATCAGAATCGGTTTACAGAAACAAAAGTTATGGCATTTAAAGAAAAAACGGGAAAAATAGGTAAAACCACACGCAAAGTGGCGCGGCGGTGTCTAGTGTGTAATAAAAATAATATGTCTAGTGGGTAATAATAGTAGTTTTAACAACTAGTGACTAAAATAGTGGTTTTTTACACGCGTTGGCTTAAATAACGAGCGGCAGCGAGGTATTTAGAAACACGAGTAAAAAAAAGCACAGTTTAGCCGCGAGTTGCTAACACTATTTTTTTAATACCTTTATCAAGAAATCCAAGAAAAACAGAAAAAATCTCGAACGAAGAGCACTTCTCGCAACACACCATCTTTACATTATAAATCAAGGCGGCTGGTAAATGAAATAACAGTCGTTTTCATAGCGATGTGCTATTTTATTCGGTGACATTCATTGTTGCGACATTTTAATCTTTGACAGTTTGATATTTTGACGATGTTTTTAAATGATTTTTTCGTTAATGCTTGGTGAAAACTGGCGGAAATGGCTTAATTTTTAGGCAAGAATAATTAGATTTTTTCAATATTACAATTTTCCGCTATTTTTCCTTAATTTTGGGTAACAAACGGACAGAAATCTTTTTTTGCACCCGTGATCAAAAAAAAAGTTTTTTTGCATCGGTAACAAAAAAAGCCATGCTTTAGTTATCTGCAGATAGTTACTAAAATCATGTTTTTGATGAAGGTATCAAAAAAAATGTAATATTTAAGAGGGAAAATGTTCTTTAAAAAAGCTACTTTTAAAGAGTTTTGTAAACAATTTTAGAAAATTACTAGTTTGACGTAAAAAAGGGGAGAGGGGTACTATAGCGCCACTGTGTATTGTAGGTGGGTACCATTATTAATTATTAACTTCGGTTGGTGAGGGGATAGGGACATAAGTAAATATAATACTTTGTTAATTTATTGAAAATATCGACTATCTGCATTTCCACGAAATAACTTTCATGTTTAAAGTTGGTGTGTTCGTGCCATCTCTTTCATGCGCGCCCGAAAATATCTACATATCTCTGTGTGAGTCTTTTTAACTACAACCACCCTGCACCGCTGATAATACGGTACTATAACTTTTCTAAAGGTTATTACTAAGCCAATATATAAGATTAAAAAGGTAAATTATTTGATATAATTTGTCCATGCAAGCGAAGTAATGCTAAAAGTAGGCGCTTTTTGTCACTTAGAAAAAAGGCCCTAATTTCTTCGCAATTATAATAAACCAGAATGATTAATCAGCGGATCAGATATAACTACTATAGTACCTTGTTTATTTATAGCTAATATCACTGAACACACTATTGACTGTATGTATGTATGCAAATACAAAATTACCACATTTTTTTCTTTCCCAAGTTTTATTTTGTCCATCTTTGGTACCCATTGAACCCTAATTTTCAAACTAAAGCATTTTTGAACCTATATTAAGAAAAAAACGGAACTCTATCGGTTAGTACAAAAGAAATATGTGAGGTGGATCGTTTAACATGTTAAACAATTTTGCAGGAGGGTCTGTTATCACTAATATTTGTTGAAAACATTGAACAAGGTAAATTATAATAAAACGTGAGTACCAAAAAATATTGCTAACTATTTATCTGTAAAATATCCTGTTCTGCATTATCTATGGAAAACCATTCACTACAGCTACAATGCAACGACGACTACACTACCACAGTGTAACTGCACGTTAACAAATCATAAAGGTGCTATGATAAAGGATATAGCGGATTGTCAACTGCTTTAGTTTTATTAAAAAGCATAGTACCTAAACGGTAGTAAGTGTGTTATTATTTTTTGATTTTTGTATACAAGGTCATCCAACACTGGAATTATTGTACAAAGCAAAAATACAAAATATTTTTTTATCATAGCGTCAGGCATTCTTACTTTAATGTTTAAGAATTATTTGTACACGTGTCCTTTCAATATACACTAACAGGGTGTTCTGAAAATAAAGATTTATTATAAAAAAAATATTTGTAGTTCTGAAAAGAACCGATTTTTTACTATGAATGAAGTTAGTAATCACTGCGCTCTTAGACAATGTTTTGGATGCCAGACATAGGCATGACAATGTAATGGATATCGATGGCGAATAATCAAACGATTATTCACTTCATTTTTCACATTTGTAGTAAAAAATCGGTTCTTTTCAGAACTGCAAATATTGAAAAAAAATAGTATTTCCATTTTTTTATGATAAATCTTTATTTTCAGAACACCCTGTAAGTGTATGTCACTAGGACATATGTACAACTAATCCCTAAACATTAAAGTAAGAATGCCTGACGCTATCATAAAAAAAATATTTTATATCTTTGCTTTGTACAGAAATTCCAGTGTTGGATTACCCTGTATAGAAAAATCAAAAAATAATAACACACTTACTACCGTTTCGGTATTATGTTTTTTAATAAAACTAAAGCAGTTATCCATCCGCTATATCTTTATATCATAGCACCTTATGATTTGTTAAGAGGTAGTCAATACCTCAGAAAAACATAACAAAAGCATCACAAAAAATATTTTGATTATGTATCAACCGTTTTTTATACAAAATATTTAATATAAAACAGTTTCTAGAAGTCTATTACACAATGCGCTTATTTCGGAGCACCCTGTACATCTCGAGACGCATAAACTTGCAGGAAACTTACTTTAGTCGTAGAGACCTCTATGTTTTTTACAAAATAAAAACAATGTTTTTTTTCACCATTGCCATTTTCTAGAAAGTTATTTCATAAAAACTGCTATAGGTCGTATAATTCCTTATTCCAGTGGTGTACATTCAAACAAGAAAATCGTAAGTGACCACCTCTATAGAAAAACTACAATTAACAAAGATTAAAATATTAAAATGTATATTATAACTTAAATTTTTTCATATAAACGATTTTACAAAAAGATATATTTATTGGTATTATTTTTTGTTTTACATTGTAATTACAGTTTAAAAACTTATCTTTTAGAAGTGAAACCCCGTATCTCCAGAATATTGCCTATTTACGTAAGAAAATCATTAAACACAGTAAATACAGCGTGGATTCTTTAAACGGAACGGTGCTTCTAGCGGGTTAAAATTTGGTTAAATAAAAAAATACAAAAACACGTCAACGGACATTTTTAATTTCCTTTAATTAATTAATTAACTAATAAATTTTTTATTTCATTTTATTTACGAGGTGTGGCATAAAAATATATTTTTTAAATAGGAAACCCTGTAAATTTTGCAATTTTTGAAATCTGCAAAAAATTTTCTCTTCAGCAATACTACACAGTAGGATCTATCTTTTACGATAATCAAGATATTTATATCTAAATCTATATATACTCATGCAAGTTTAAATGCCTCTATCTTGGAAACCATAAGAGATAGAGTATTAGTGTGTAGTATTGTCAAAAAGATATTCTTTTTTAGAATTCAAAAATGTCAATCTATACAGGGTGTCCTATTTTTAAAAAATATATTTTTTTGCCATACCTCGTAAACAAAATGACATAAAAAAATTGGATTTTATTGTAAAACTAAATTATAACCCTCTAGAAGCACCGTCCCGTTTAAAGAATCCACCCTGTATAATAACCCGAAATATTCTAATACTACAATTTTAGTACACAAACTAACGGAACAAAAACAATAACTAACGGAACACAAAGCTTTAAAGAATTTTTAGCTTTTTCTGTAACATTTAAAACTTTGGAGTTAAGAGGTATGTATATGAGGCCGACGAAATCCTATTTGAAATAACAATAAATTTACAATTTACTCACGTTCTTTTAAAGTCCTCCAAAGTGTGGGTATCACTTTAACAATATAATAAAGGTACCGTACCGGTGTTAAATCAATTTGACTTCTCTACTTCATTGTTAAGTAAATATGTCGCATGCACGCTATGTTAGGTTTATTTGTCGTATTTGAACTGCAAATATATATATATACCTAAAATATGCAGTTTGGACAATTTTGCTTAACAAAGTGAGCATAATTTCACATACGACAAAGAAATAATATAGTTTATTGGCCAGTAATGAATGTTTTACGACATTTTGATCTAACAAATAGATGTAAAACTTTGATATGATGTGAAATACCAGAAAATCTCAAAATTGTCAAAAGGTGCAGATACGACTCTTATACTTAACAGGGCAGTATTAATGTAAGGGGACACAGGAATAAATTCGTTAAGCTTCTGCGGCGGGTTTTTGTGTTTCGTTATAAACGAAAACAATATCCACTAATTCGCTATTTAATTTCACCAAAAATAAATAGTTGTATGTGATTTTCTACAACAAAACACACAACAAAATCACTAAAAAAACTAATAATCCGTACCACAACGCGAAGTGAAATTCAAAACTGAATCAGCTAAAGGGCAATTCGATGAAACTGAATCTTAAGTAATTAATTTTTTGATCTCATTTTTCTCTTGTTTAAAGATATTTCAGGATGACCACATCCTAATGCATTATGTAGAGGGTTTCTCAGAATAATTTAGAAGTAAAGGCAAATTAATTTTTTATTTAGGATACAAAATTTTTAAGTGATTGCTTCTTAAGGCCACAAAACGGCATATATTTGAAAACACTGCTTTGCTGCCAATCTTTACCGGGCAGAATATAGGAAACGAGAAAACGGAATCTGTTGAAATTTGGCAGGAGTTTTTATTTTTGAATTCCTTACAACCGTATCCAGACAGTTTTTTGCTGGACTCTCTCATTTTCGAAATAAAATAAACACGGCTACCAATAGTCAAAAATCTTACCTGGCTTTTTCTTTAGCCTTGTCGATAATACAGAAATCTGTAACAGCAATTATTGGATTTTTTATCATGTTTTTTAAAAATACACCAAATTTTGAAAAATCCTTTGAATACGGTTGTAGATTTTTACAAATTCTATTATCTGATAACAAAAATGTTATGTGTTTTTTCTTTGTAAGCAATATTCTGCCGGAATACTGACACACCAAGGTCACGTAATTGGGTAGGCCCAAGGAAACTGAAGTGGGTTCGATTGGAGTATTTGGAATTCACGTTCCGCATAGCCACCGGCCACTTATCTTATGGAACATTCGGCCAATAAATTGATACATGTCAAGTGATAAAAATAAAATGGAAATTTGTTATTTTTTTGATGTTGAATAATGATTATTCTTTTGATTCTTTATAATTTCTAGATATTTCAATCCATGAAGCATGAACCCGAGCATCAAAACCTTTTAAAGAAGCATTAATAAATGGTTACGTTCCTAATAATTTATACTTTTCGTCAGATATGGTGTACGATACCGCACGATCTCACTCGAAATGGTATGATGCCATCTTTGAAAAAAATAGCAAAGCAATGTTGTCAAATCTATGCCGATTTTGTGGCCTCAATCTAAAAGAAAATCTAAAGTAATTTTGAATTAGTGGTTTCAAAATATAAATATAATTAAATGGTGTGATATTAGTTTTCTTTGCTTGCCTCGATTTTAAGTTAAATGTAATTTTGTCATTGTGTTGTTAATGTATTTTGTTTGCCTATATTTTGGCTAGTGGTCATTATTTTATGACTCAGAGAAAACTTGAAATTAACTCTGTGTTTCGGATTTCTATGGTCTATATTCTACTTATACATGACGTTTCCATAAGTACAATCTCTGATCGTCTTCAGGTGCAATCTACAATTTATTCCTAAAGCTACGTACTTATATACTATAGAAAATTACTCAACCGTGCAGTTGTTGGCTCCGCCCAAGACTTCCAAATATTTGTAATTTCAACATTTGTTTTACTGGAAATACTCTGATCTGCCCAATAAAGGCAGCTTCAAGAAATTTTCGTTTCATCCTTTGCTTCTGTCCACTTTATTCGGTGTTGTTTTGATCATGCATATTCGCCGATTCCTGATTTCGTTGTTTCACTTCTTTGGTTATTCGTCTAATGTTCCTTAAGCCTAACAGATAGTGGTCTCTTTTGTTTCGCCTATGTATGATTCACCACACTCACTGTTGGTTCTCCGGTTTTGTTTCACTAAGAATGCTTCGAATTGTATTATTAGATTTAAAATATTTTTTAATATTTAAGTTGTTCGCTACTATTCGAATTCTCTCTAATACTCCTTTAATATATGGAATTGTAAGGAATGAATTTGCCTGGTTTTAGTCTTGTAATATCTATCCTGTTACAAATTTGAACGGCTCTGTTATAAAAAGTTCTTATTATGCCTCGTTTGGTTGTAACAGAATTATTTGAACCTTGAAATAAATATTGTCCTGTGTGAGTGGGTTTACGATAGACTGTTGTTCTGATGTCGCTTTCTATTTGTTTGACAAGTACATCAAGGAAAGGAATTGGACAATTTTTCTCCAACTCCGTTGTGAATTTAATGTGTTATTTAGGTGGTGAAGAAATATTGAAAGTTGTTGGTAATTCCTGGTTCAGAAAATAAAAGTATCATCAACATATCTTAGTCAGAGCTTAGGTTTATATGTTGCGGTATCAACCGCGTATGATTCGAACCACTCCATGTAACCACCACTGGCGAAAGCGATGAACCCATTGGCAGACCGTCATCCTGAGCATAAAACCTATTTTTCCTCCAGCACTCCAACAACTCCATCAGTTCCGCCAACGGCATGCTGGTACGTTCATAAACGGATTCATCATCAACCAGTCTCTGTCTAATAATATCTATTGATTCCTTTATCGGGACATTGGTCTAAAGACCTTCGACATCAAAACTGAAAAATCTATTCTCGGATCCTAAACCAAAATATTTAAGAATATTAACAAAATGGTTGGAATTTTCTACCAATGAAGCGGTCTTGCCTGCAAGAGGCTGAATAATTTTCAAAAGGAATTCAGACAGATTGCTTGTTGGCGAATTTCTGGAACTTGTGAGTGGGGGTAAGGGCATTGCATCTTAGTGAATTTTGTGAAGTCCGTATAGATGAGGAGGCTTGCTATAATGTGGTGTAAGTTGAGACCTTGGTTTTTTTGGAATATACCTGGAATACTTTTTTAAAGTTTTATAAGCCTTACTTTCGATTGATTACATCGGGTCTTTTGGGAGAATTTTATAGTCTCCTTTGGCAAGTTCTCTAGTTTTAAAAAACGCATACACGATTTTTTCCCTATATCTCAAATTTTAACTTTTTATTAGAGTATACTCAAACACACCACCAGCTTGTAATGTCTGACAGCATTAAATTCATATTGATAAAATAAAAAATAAAAAGGGCTCTAAAAAAAATGCCTTAATTTAAAACAAATAACCTTATTACCCGACTACGCAACGCAAACGTTTAGTGTATTGTATATAATTATTTAATGCTACCGAAAATTTCCATTTATACAGCAAATAAATATATTTAAAAACAATCTTTATTGCAAAAGAGTAATTATCACTCGAGTTACAGAAAATGGCTGGTCTATAAGGAGAGCGGCTAATCATTTTGGGGTTGATAAAATTACGATAATAAACTGAAAAAAGCGATGGATTCAAAATAACACGGTGGATTGGAAACAAATAAATATTAAATATTACTTAAAACTACAAAAAACCAATTTTTTCAGTATCACCCTGCCAGTGCCTGTATATTAAAAAACATAAATTTAGAAAATATTCATGATCTTCTGAGAGTACTTCCAATGCGCGATGAATTGCATCGCTTAACTCTTCAGCATTTTAAGTTCTCCAGTTTCTCTGATAAATAATTTTGACAAGTCGTCAATATTATTGTTTTTAAACCACTGGCGAACAACTCATTAGTCGTGTGCACAGGACAGTTGTCCTGATAGAAAAAAAAGTCTTGTTTTCGTAAAACATCTGCACAGATGGCAACATAATATCCTCAAGAATCTCAACATATCTTTGACTTTTTTTTGAAAGTTTGTGACAATGATATGTTTGAAATTAACTCTGTGTTTCGGACTTCTAATGTCTATATTTTATTTATACACGACGTTTCGATCAGTACAATCTATCTTCTTCAGGTGAAAACTGACAGTTTACCCAACATATTAATTAAAAAATGTTCAGCTTTTTTAATTTGGTTGGTGTATTTTGCCTCAAACCTACGGTTGGTGTACGATACACTAAAATTCTTCTGCTGCTCGAGGATGAATGAATTATCTTTGTATCTGTGAAGACCACTCTCTCCCAGAAGTCATCATCATGAAGAACATTATTTAATGCAAAACTAACCCTGACCTGTTTTTGTTCTTTCGTTCGTTTCGTTTGCAGCAACTCGACAGGAAATTTCAGATTTTTGTAATCCTTCTGTTAATAGTTGATAATGAATCTGGGAGCATCGTTAAATTAGATTGCTTCGACGGATGTGGTGAAAGGATTTTGTTTGAGGCGGTCGCCTTTTATCTTCATTCATAAAATTCTTTTGTATCCAGCGCTTTTTCCATCGCACTATCGTCATTTAATCAATTATTTCTCTATAACTCGAGTGATAATTTGTGCTTTCGTAAATGTTGTAATTTGCAGCATTTATGATTCTGATGCCCGTATCCAGCAAAGCTCAATTTCAACAATTAACTTTTAATCTTCGATTACTAAAGAATTTTTAATTATTTCGTATGCACCAAGCAATTTTTTGTACTAATCGACTGTTTTAACTAATCGGCCGAATTTGGCCAGTTAACAAAAGATAGTTGACGATTAACTAACAAGTGAGGTTATGTGTGAATGATTGCTATTTAAAAAAGTAAAAGAACCGATGAAAAATCCGTGGAGGTTGAGGATATATTGCTGGATGATGACCTGGATATTCTCCATCCTTGAAGGCTTTCCAATGCGTTGGAATGAAAGGTATAAGCGGTTTTTTTCTTAGTTAAAAGAAGCTTGGATAAAGGCCAATTCATATTCGCAACTTGGATCAATAACAAAGTGCGCAGATTTTTTACTCTATAAAACTTGACACACGTTGACATATGTTGATCCAAGGTACGAGCATTAATTGACCTTAAATCAGTCAAATACCAAGCCAAATAAGTTGTGCCAAGTTGATAATAAAATTTTAGAGATTATGGTTGAATTTATAACTAGCAAGTTGATGGAGAGATACAAAATCTTGGTCACAAAGGCTGAGCAGCCCACAACCACAGAGAATCAAACGGAATAAAAATGTGCAATGTGACTTCTTGCACTGAGGGCCTTTAGAAGACAAAATTAATAAACTGCTTGAGCAACTACCTGTATTGGGGAATTAATGTAAAAAGGCAAGTGAAAATTAAACCCTTATTTTTTTGAAATTATATTCCTAATGATGAGATGTTTGGAAAAAGGGCTTTTAATTTGGGGGTCGTTGAATGCCATGCCTAAGGATATATTTTTCATTGATCATCGTAATTATCTTTTCTGTTTCTAAAATATTTTGGGATAAAACTCTTTCCATAAATCTGTTATGCAAATTTGTGTTTTCTGCCAGTGAATCATTTTTATGTAAATATTTTAAATGTTTAGCTTATGAAAGAGAGATACCTATAGGTCCAAAAATATTTATAATTTCCTAATAAAAGATCCTTTAACTAAAACATTAATTATCAATGTCCCCTCAAATTTAGTTAAAACATGCATAAGAGAAGGTAGAAATAATTGCTCTTTTTTAGTTTTAAGTGAACATTTAGTAAAGCCCTCGTTACTAGTACTAAAAAAAACGTTGTAGCTTTTTTTTATTTTCAGATTTTGGAATGTATGGCAAGGAAACTACTGAACAATACAATTTTTATATATTTTAGTTATTCACAGAACAATAACAACTACACCCAATTCCAAATTGCTGCAGACTAGTTTTTTTACAATAACATTTCCATTTAGATTCTCTATTTAAAGGTCAGCCACCATATTGGACCGGAGAATTTGGAATGAGGTTTATATGGGTAGAATACTATAGCAAAGATGATGGGGTTGTAGAAATACTTGCTCTTTTTTGGTTTTAAGTGAATATTTAATAAAGCCCTCTAAAAAAACATGCTAAATTACACAAACATTTTCCTCTATTTTTTTTATTTTCAGATTTTGGAATGTAGGCAAGGAAACTACTGAACAATACAATTTTGATTTTAATTTTTGTGTGGTAGAAATATTTTTAGCAATTTTAATTAACCATCATTTAATAAAATGTATATATGAATAACGTATAACATATATTTATATTTCAACGTAAAACTGAGTAAGTTTATATAGTGTTACCTTACCTTACTATTAACATGTTGAGCCCGATATGCCCACAGGCAGGCATTTCTTTCTTAAATCTCAGGACCGTGTGCCTACGATGGTCATGAAACAGCGGAGGATCAGTTTCCACCGATGGGCATCCGGTCCTTGAAAGTAAAACAGAAATACCCAGATGGCTCAACATATTGAGTTGACTATGGCATTGTAAACACCTATAGTCAATTTACTTAATGAATGAATTTAAAAACTTATTTTAAAAATACTTATTACTAATCATTTGAACTAAATCTGACTTTAAAAAAACAAAAAAATAACATAAAAGTATGCATTATTTATTCGTTCTTTGGTTCCGCAAACTAGTACCTGCATGTAGTTTCAAATGTTAGACTTCACGTGGTTAGGTTCTAAAATAAAAAAAGACAAAAGTATAGGTTTATGAATGTTTTTCATTAAAGCAATGAAAGAATATTTTTTTTAAGAGGAAACAACAAAATTGAAGAGAGTGCTTGTTAACAGAGATTTTTTGACTGATTTTTGTAGCTAAGCACACCGTCCTTTAATAACGTAATTGGTAAAGATGTACATTTTATGAATCCGATTGATGCGCCTCTGACACCCCTGTAAAACTCAAAATATTTAAGATGGGACACAAATATTTTAAAAGAAAGTAGATCAAATACAGACATATGATATATAAACTTGAGGGTTTTCGGAAAAACGGAAAAGATAGAGATAAAAAATTAGGCCCTAAATTTAAGAATTGTACATTATGTTGTTGGGTAAACCAGGGCCTTGAGGGCTCGTATTCAAGATACATCTTGACATAAATAATATCCTTACCTGTATCTTTTGGGTTCTGTTTCAAATCTTCAGTTTATGATAGTAGCATTCATGGGTGAGAAATTATGATCATCGGCTATGATAAACCTATCTCTCCAAGAACTAGGTATAGCAATTTTATGATGTATATTATATTTTTCCACACAGGTTCATTTTATGGCGATCGGTGGCGTAAAGAAAATAAACCGCCACTGATCGCCTTTATTTAAACTCTTTTTACAACATTTGTGTTCTCTTCTGTTTTCTTTTTGTGGACTTTTATAACAAATTATTCAGCTTTTGTTTGTTTTCACTTTAAAAAATACAGAAATGTCAAACAACCTCATGTGTTCAGATAAACGTCGAGTGCGCTCAAAAAGTATTGCCGTCTTTGTTTGCCTTTGTTAATGTTGTTAACAGAAATGTCACCCAAAGACGTCCGGCATGCAGTTTGAACGTAACCGTCGAACACGCTGATTTTCCAGTCTACAACATTGTCAATCCTCTTTTCAAATAAAGCCCACAATATTTTGGTGGAAACCAAAATATCATTGTCTTTTTTAACTAGCTAATCGACAATTAGTTAATTACAAAAAAACTTGTAAATTGGTGGATACGGGCTTTAAATTATTGTCAAAATCAGATTGACGCATATCGTCAGCTATTTTAAACTGGGGAATTAGGGTCACTGGATCCTGAAACCTGCGGTCCCAGAGGTAGCGACACGAAAAAAACTCGTTTTTATACTGTCTGAGATAGAAAAACTGTTTTAATAAAACTCAGTTTTATACAGCTTAAGCAAAAAAATGTCCGAAAATATAAAACTATATTATTTTATTATACAGTCGAACTTCTGTAAGATATACCTACCAAGTGCAGAGGTCAATTTAAAAAACAACAGCAATTCATTATCTGCATCGTTTGCGCATCTATCGATTCTTTGCTCTGGTGATTAGGTATGGCGGCTTTTTTGAGGCACATTTTGTTGGTAATTTATTTCAAAAATATCAGCATCTGCAAAATTTTTCTAAAACAAAAATACTATATTTTAGGTTTGTGAGCATATATACTTAGTAGCAGATCGAGGATTGCCGGGGGAAAGGGCAAAAAGCGAAAAAAAATGTTTTTAATATATAAGTTCTGAACGGGCGCACATTTTTCGAAAATTAGGCAATTTTTGTACAAAAATTAATAAAAAATTATGAGTTTTGTTTTGTTAGACAACCCTGAACCCTACTATCCGCCACTCAAGCAGCTGTAGCTAATGGTGTGTGTAGCGGCAAAGTATATTTATAACCACATTGTCACTGGACATTTTTATAAAAAATTAAATTTTTATAAATGTCCATTTACTTTCTACCCTTAATAGTCGTCCGGCTTAAGTCCCAAATAGCAATCAATTGTTCATTTTGTGCAGAAAGCATGAAATTTGGTTCACTTATTCTTTAGACAATTCTCTAAAATTTTGATCGAGGAAATCGATGATCGTATGTATAGGAGTCAAGATGGCGACGATTTTTCCAAAATGGACGTCTATTTTTTTTTTAATTGTAGGTTTGCCATCAAAACAAGATTATACTCGAATCCATATAATTCGATAGAGAGGAATTAAAACAAAATGATTACATTGACCTCTGACCTTTATCGTCCTTGAAAAGTAACATTTTATTTTTTTAAATGCAGTTTGAGAATTTTTTTTTGATAATTTTTCATAATTTAGTAAGCCGCGACAGATCTTTTGTTGTAATTTTGTAATTTAGAAAGAACATCAAAATACCTTTTCTAATTGACTTTTTGCTTATAGAGTGATTTGTTTAGTTATACCAGGCCAGTCAAAGTAAGATTTAAAAAGAAGTACATTATCATCCGTATCTGTTTTAGTTTTTGAGGAAAATACAAATGTCAAGGTCAACTGATATTCTAAAAAATTTTTGAATAGGTGGCGCTGCGGACGACGTGGCACCCAAATTTCCGATTTTAAATTTGATAAAAGTTCATATTTTTTTAATAGCTCAGATTAGACATGCATATTTAATAAAATAATCGATTATGTATAGCTGAAGTATGTAGATTTTTATAAAAATAATTTTAGTTTTTTGAGTATGTAAAAAAAACGGGTTTTTCAACGTTTTCTATAATTCTTCCTAGCGACCAAAAGTTTGGCTGCATATACACGTCGATGACTTCTGATGAATTAGAAGGCCCCGGCAAATCGATTCAGATATGAAATTCCAAATTCTATCGAGCCGTTTTTACGCTATAGGCCAGTAAAGTTGAGCTAACATGTATTTAGTCACCCCGAATAGTACTCTAATGTACCCTATTTTTCATTTTTTATGAAAGGCACCAAATTTGGTACGCTTACATTTTTAACAATTCTTTAGGATCTTGGTTAAGAAAATTAATGATCGGATGTGCAGAAACCAAGTTGGCGGAGAATTATTCAAAATGATGCAAACGGCGACAGGTCTTGTTTTATAATTTTAACATAACATCAACACATCTCTTCTTAGTGACTTTTTGCTCACAATGTGATTGGTTATCAGATTTAATATCGGATGTTTCTATGGCACGTCGTCCGCAGCGCCACCTATCTAAAAAAATTTTAGTTGATAAGGTAGCATTAACAATTCGTACCATTTTTAAAAATTCTAGTTTAAAAAGTAAAAAAAACAGATGATAACGTGGCTTTTTTAAAAAATCTTACTAAACAGTAAGCAAAAAGTCACTTAGGACAGATATGTTGATATTATGTTAAAATTATAAGACTGGTCGCCGTTTTCAAAATTATAAAACATTCAAAAAAAAGGCTCTGGAAAAGTATTTTTTTTAAGTAAAATGACATTTTTCAAGGTTATCGAAGGTTGCACGTTAATTTAACTAGTATTGTCAAATTTCTCTTCATTAAGTTATATAGATTCAAATATATATTTTAGATTCGAAATCTAATAAAGAACTTTTTAAAAAAAACTATACTTTATTTTGGAACCGTTTACAATGGTACTTAACACTACCAAGACTAACTATTGAATGCCTCTGAATTTCTTATTGTTGTTTACAACAAATCTTATTTATATTAAATTAGTGCTGACGCTTAATTCTAGAACAAAGTCAAATAAAAGTTAAACGTGACTAAAAGTGCTTACACATATCCTTCTAGAAGATCTCTTGTTAAAAACAAATATATCAAATTACATTAAGATAAGACACTTAGAATAACAACACTTACACCTACGCATTGTTTACTCATATAACAGCTCCCCCCTTATTTAAAAAGTTAGTGCTACTCATTGCAGTAACTTTTGAAAGTACATTTTTGTTTTCAAAGAAAAACAAAATTTTGAAAAGAAAATAATTTTTACACTATATTTTTCCGTAAAGAACTGTTAGTGTTTAATTCAAATTCTTCTTCAATATCTTCACCTAATCTAATAGAAGGTCTTCGCTTTGGTAAAATTTTTGAAAATCTTTTCCCAAAAACTGAAACATTTGGTTTATAAGGCCTGTCGTCATTATTGCTATTTTCTATACCTATTTGTAACATCCTTTTTCGCTTTCTGCATTTACAATACAAATATGCACTAATTATGATTATAATTAAAGATAATGTAAAATAGGTAAACCAAGAATAATATTTTTGAACTGTTGGTTCCTTGATTAAATCATCTAATTCTATTGAGTATTGATCCAATTTGTGTTTGACAATTTCCAAATCTTCCAAATTTAATTTATTGATTTTTAAAGGTTTTAATTTCGGAAAATTATTAACATTATCTGGATATTTATCACAACAATTAAAAGGAATTTGTACAGTATTGGAATAGTTATAATTATAAAAAACAGTTTTTAAACTGGTTGCTTGAATTTTTGATGTTCCAACAAAACCGGAACATCTTGAGGTTAAAGTTAAAACAGTATTTTTATTAACAATTTTCGATTTTGGATCTATACCCTCACATTTTATAGTTATTGGTAATTGATTGGTTACACTTATTAGCCAAGCATTATTTTCTAATAATTGAATATTGTAATCTTTGGCCAAAATCAAAACCATTTCACATGTTTTTGGTAAAGTAAGAATCTTTTGTGTTTTTAACAGTTGTGCTTCACAAATAGCATTTGAATTTATTGGTAAAGGATACAAATTTTTACAAAGATAAAGACGGTTCGTTAATTCTTTACATTTATTGATATCAGATAATGAGATATAAATTTCGTTATCATCGTCTTTAGCAATGTATTTGTTTCCAACAGGTAGAATATGATGTAGCATAGTTCTATTATCATAAATAGGTATTGGATACATTCTATAAACTGTATAGATTTCTGATTCGGTTAAAGGTACTTCCAAAACAAAAACTAATTTTTTATCGATTATAAAAGCATGTAAATCAATTATGTTAAGGTAGGTTGGGATTTAAGATTTTCGCGGAGTTAAAGGCAAATTGTTCTTATCCAGATTTTTACTTATTGATTCTAGAGCATCCTATAAATCATTGGGAAGAATTATTGAAGCATGAATAATATTTAATCTTGCAAAAGTTATTGAATTTAAAATGTCTTCAACCTGTGACTGAAGGTAAGTATAGGATTCGAGTAGTTGTTCACAAATATTGATTAAATAAAATTTAAGATCAACAAGTTCAATTTCATCCCGAATCATATAAATTGATTTTTCAATTTCTTTAATATTTGAATTGAAAGTTTCTTCGTCGATTTGAAGTTTTCTCAGTGTAGAATTAAATTGTTTAATAACGGATGTAGTCACGCTTATTTGTTTTTTCATTAATATTTCCAATTCTTTATCGTCTTTTTCAATTTTATTGATACATTCATTAAAATATTGACCGTCAGCAGCGTCTAAATTTCCCGTGATATATTTCCAAACCGTACCTACAGCATCAAATAGTCCTCTTTTAGGTCTAATTACTTGTTTAGTTGTGGTATCAGAATCGATTTCATCAAATTTATTACCAATATCTTTTGAAATTTGTTTTAACAAAGTTACATGAGATCTAATATCAAAGTGTACATTTTTCATAGTTCCTGTTTTTTGCGAAAGCATAAGCTCTAAGTTATCTAAGATATGATTATTATTAATAAAAGCGTTTTGCAAAGCCTCTAAATTTTTATATACTAATATGGTCCACTTATCATTAGATACCTTAATACTGGCCTCTCTATGATAGTAAACACCTACTGTGTTATTGATTTCAGTTAGACTATACTGTTGACCATAACGTTCTTGTCCGAATCCGAGTAGCACGGACATAAATAATCTGAAACAATATGTTTTAATCATTTTCTTGTTCTTATTGTAGGTCATCATCTTGTTTAACATAACATGGTTTTAGTAAATCAAAATTAAATTTATATGTTTGTTTAGTTATTGGATTATAAACAGAAGCTGAATTTTTGAAAATTTCTTTAATTTCAAATGGTCCGTTAAATTTCGGTGAAAGTTTTCCTTTTATTTGGGTTTCTTTAACGTATACCCTATCTCCAACTTTAAATTCATAGTTTGGAGTTACGTGTTTATCAAATCTTGCTTTTGCTTTTTGTTTAGAAAGAATTGTTCTGTTTCGTGCTATTTCATAAAAGTGTTTGATTTTTGCATTTAAATCGCGAACATATTTTGAGATTAACTCTTGCTCATTATAAAGAACTTCAGCGGGTCGCGATGACGTATGTCCAAATATTAATTCATAAGGTGTGAAACCATGAGTTTTACATGTTGAGTTATTATAACATATAACCGTATATGGGAGAAGTTGATGAGGGTGTTCGTTAGGATTTTCTGTAGTACACACTCTTATCATTTCCAAAAGAGTTGCGTGGAATCGTTCTAAACTTCCATTGGATTGTGGATGACCTGTACTTGAAAAAGTTAACTTTATATCGTACATCTTACACAAATCTTTTAATAACTGATTATTAAATTCTTTGCCCCTATCAGTATGAATCCTTAAAGGTGTACCGTAATGCTGGAAAAATAGTAATAAAGTATTCACTATATTTTTTGAGGTTTTATCACTAAGAGGATAAGCTTGTATGAATTTTGTTAATTCATCCCTTATAGTCAAAACAAAATTTTTTTGTGGAATTTCCAAAATGTCTAAATTAATTCTTTCAAATGGTGTTTTTGGGGTTTCTGTAATTACGAGTGGGTTATCTATATTTTTTCTTAAAATTTTGTTCTTTTGACATATCTCACATTCTTTTATAAATGTTTCAACCTCTTTACTTAAGTTTTTCCAATTATATTTTTCTTTGATTCTCCGTATAGTTTCATTGATTCCTCGATGAAAATTTCTCTTTCCTGAGTGATATTGATCAATTATTATTTGTTTCTGATCATCACTAGGTTCTGTGACAATATTTTCACAAACTACCAAATTTAAATCTTTTTCTGCAAAAATAAAGCATATCATCTCTAATATTGGTAAGTCAACTCTTGTCTCAACATAATATGTTTTTGAAGAATCGATATCATTTTGACATCTACAAAGAATTCCAAAAAGTATTGAAATTGCATCTTCTTGAAAATTTGGCAATGGAATAATATAATAATTTCTTTTCCTAATAGATTTTGAAGGTAAAATATTGATTCTTTTAATGTCAAACTTTGGACTTTCCTCGAAAAAATCTTTTATAATTTGATAATGTAAATCTTTCATATTATCTTGTTGAAAAATTGTTATGATATTTTTGTGATCTTTATTTAATAATTGTTCATTTGTATATCTGATTTTGGAATAATCAATCAATGATATTGTTTGATATAAATTTTGGAATCTATTAAATTCGTTTTCAAGTGTCTGCGGTGACATAAGAGATAAGTTTTCGTTTTGATCTTCTTCGGATGAACCTTCCTGTTCCGATAAAGCATTAATAATTGCCGTTCGTTTATCCATCAAAATAAAGATATTGATTTGAATATCTGTTGATTGGAAAATTGATTTAATCATTGATAAAATTATATCCCAATTTAATGAATCTAAGCCACAAGCTATTTTTGGCATTGCTACGTATTTAATTTGATTCTTGAAGCAATTTTGTTTTAATTTTTTTAAACATTTATAGACATTATCATAAGTGGGTTTTAAATTATACTTTTCTTTAGTGATTAAATAAAAAATATTTCTGTCTTTGATTTTCAAATTTATAATTTCACCAACTTGTTTATTCTGACTTTTAAGATATTCAACATGTCCATATTTTTGTTTAGACTGTAAAGCTATGCCTTTACCCATTTTTAAATCTTTTGATACACAATGAGCCAAAGCAAAGTGCAAAGGAGCATCAAATAAATTTTCTTCTAAAATTTTAATATTTTCTTGGTTAATTTGATTTTGAAAATTTACCGAATAATGTATGTATGTGAGCGTCAGCGTTTTTGTTAATTTTTCCTGATTTGTAAATAAACTCAAATTCATATTCTTCTAGTTTAAGTCTCCATCTAGCCAAACGACTACCAGGATCTTTAATAGAACTTAGCCAAATTAAAGGACGATGGTCTGTTACTAAATAAAATTTTCGTCCATACAAATAGGGTCGAAAATGTTTAACTGACCATATTATAGCCAAAAGTTCACGCTCTATGGTTGAATATTTTTGTTCTGCAGGATTTAATGTCCTGGATGCATACGCAATGGGTAAGTCTTTGCCAATAGTTCCTTGTGATAAAACTGAGCCAATAGCATAACCGCTAGCATCAGTTGTTAAAATAGAAGGTTCCTTGAAATTTGGATATATTAAAATTGGACTTGTTGTTAAAGCATTTTTTAATAATTCAAATGCATTCTTGCAAGTTTGATCAAAAATAAAAGGTATATCTTTTTGTAATAGTTTAGTTAAGGGTTTTGAAATTTTTGCAAAATCTTTTATGAATCGTCTATAATATCCTGCTAATCCAAGAAAAGCTTTTATGTCTCTTTGAGTTTTTGGTTCTGGATAATTTTTTAAAGCAGATATCTTATCAGGGTTTGGTTTTACACCCTTATCAGTGATAACGTGTCCTAAATAAGCTACCTCTTTCCTTAAAAACTCACATTTATCAGGTTGTATCTTTAAATTTGCTTTTCTTAATCTTGAAAATACTTCTGATAATCTTTTTATATGTTCGTGTATTGTAGCTGAATAGACTATTATATCGTCCATATAAACAATACATTTTTCATTTTGAATTCCCACTAAAATATTGTCTATTACCCTTTAAAATGTTGAAGGAGCATTTTTGAGTCCGAATGGCATTCTAATATACTCATAATGTC
The DNA here is from genome assembly GCA_963921995.1 of Oxystoma pomonae. Taxonomy (NCBI): domain Eukaryota; kingdom Metazoa; phylum Arthropoda; class Insecta; order Coleoptera; family Brentidae; genus Oxystoma; species Oxystoma pomonae. The sequence goes on from OY998165.1 coordinate 70,608,880, forward strand.
CATTCTCAACTGAAAAAGTAGTTTTTTGTATATCTTTTGGATCTACCTCAATCTGATGAAAACCTGACGCTAAGTCTAACGTAGTAAAATATTCACAATTACCAAGTTGATCTAACAAGTCTGATATGTTGGGTAGAGGATATTTGTCATCTACTGTCACTTCGTTAAGTTTCCTATAGTCAATGACAACACGCCATTTTTGTTTTCCTGAGGCGTCTAATTTTTTTGGGACCACCCACACTGGGCTGGACCAGGGCGAAACAGATGGTTGTATGATTCCTTGATCTAACATTTTTGAAATTTGATTTTTTACTTCTTGTTTATGGATTTGCGGATATCTATATGATTTTGTAAAAATTGGTTTACTTTCTTTAGTAGTAATCGAATGTTTAATTTCACTGGTAAATGTTAAATTATCCCCCTCTAAATAAAATATATCTGAAAAGTCAAGACATAACGACATAATCATTTCTTTTTCCTCTTCGTTTAAATGTGTCAAACGTAATTGTTCCATAATATCATTCTCACGATTTGCTGGATGTCTTTCCGTTAAATTAAAACAGACTTCTGAAGAAGAAGGATCAATAATCGGTTCAAATTCAAATTTTTAAAAATTAATTATTTTTGTAACTGGTCGCGCATTTATAACCGTTGTGCAAAATTCCCCATTATTATTTATTTTTACCAAGCAATTAGGGATGTAACACTTGTCTATCTGTTGTGCTAATAAAATAGCTTCAGTGTTTTTTAATTTATCCGTTCTAAATTTAAAAGCTCTTTCTGTACGACCTTCAATTTTTATCGTATTATTAATAGGTTTTATGTCAGCTGATTGTTGTTCTGACTGCATTGGATCATTTTCCGAATTACTCCGATAAAGTGGTACTGTTTTAAAATTTGTAATCAATTGATTATTTTTGTAATCAATAACACAATCATAATGTTTTAAAAAGTCTGAACCTAGTAAACCGTCAAACTGTATATCCAAATTATAAACTAAAACTTTATGTGGGTCTTTAATATTAAAAGGAATTAATGCTGATTCTGTTATATTGATGGGTACGTTAGTGATACCCCTAATAGTAACATTTTCTGGAAATCTAATTTTATATTTTTCACATGTTTTAGGTTTAAAAACAGATTTACTTGCACCTGTATCTACTAATAATTTAAATTGTTTTGAAACATAGGTAATATAGTACAATTCTTCTGAACAGGTAAAAATTTCAAAATTTACATGAATTGATCTTGAGTTTGGATGAAGGGATTGTAATCGTCCTCTAAAGTTATTTCTGAAATCTGACTTATTAAATTTTGATCTGTTTCCGAGGCTGATATCTGAAAATTTACAGAATCTTGAGAATAATTTTCAAAATTACTTATTTCAAAGTCATTTCCAAAATTTTCATTTTCGTAATTGACATTTTCAAAATTTTGATCTGTGAAATTATAATTCTCAAAATTTTCACTAAAAAAAATTTCATTTGCAAAATTTTCATTATTTTCAAAATTTTTATTATTTTCAAAATTTTCAAATTTTTCTGAATTAATAAAATGCATTGGTTTGTATGTAGGATTAGGCTGTATTACACTTGGCCTATTTTGATAGTTTTGATTTGGTCTAAAGTTGCCATTATTTTGTTGTGGACGCTGTATTTCATTTGATCTTTGTTGGAAATTATTTGGTCTTGAAAATTCTGATTTTGATAGGATGTAGATGGTTGAGGATTTTGATTCCTATTTTGAAAATTGTTTGAGTTATAAAAATTTTGTGGTCTCGATTGCGACACTTGTCTAATTCTACACTCATTTATTAAGTGACCTTGTTTTTTACAAAATGTACATATTTTTGGTTGTATTTTGAGTTTTTGAATTGAATTTTGTGATTTAGAGAATTTTTGATTTTCGAAATAAAAAAGTTGAAGCTCACGTTTAATAAAAGAAATAGCTTCAATCATGTCTTTCGGATTGTTAGCACGAACTATATGCCCAATTTTTGAGTCTAATCCGGTTAATAAAGTATTTAAAGCCATAGTCTCAATAAGTTTACCCTGAGCAAATTTTTTATCTCTTGTAAGGGTTTGCCTATTGATTGCTGAATTCATTTTCGCACAGTGAACTTGTAAACGCGAAATAAAAGTTAGTGGATTCTCAGATGCTAACTGATGTAACCTCTGGAGATCCTGAATTAAAGCAGTAATGTCTCTTTGATCGCCAAAATGCGTATTTAGAAGTTGTGAAACTTCTGCCCAAGAACTTATATCTCTAGAATTAATAAGCTGAGAAGCTTTACCCTTTAACTGATTTTTGATTTTAACAAGCAAAAATTGTTTTTGATTTTGAACACACATGGCTTCTGCCAAGTCGCATGCATTACAAAATGTGTTGAGATTAATAGCATCTCCATCATATTCTGGAATTAATGAAAATATTTCAGAAAGTTTATAAGGTTTAACTTCTTGTTCTTCCGCCATTATTTACTTTTTTTCAAAAATTTTCTTAAAACTAAAACTTAAAATTTAAAAATTTCTGACTAGTGAAGAAATTCGGGCAAAACAATAAATATTTAAAACTAACTTACAGTATTAAAATCTTCATATCCTGAAGCAAAGGAAGTTCGGAAGTTCTCTGAAATCGCTTTTGAAATTAAGCGGCTGGATTCAGTTCCTCTTCAAAGCTGGATCGGATTTGACCAGATGAATCTTCTTTCTTCTATAACTTTTCTTCTGTAACTTTTCTTCTATAACTTTTCTTCTATAGCTTTTTTTTTATTTTTCGGTTCTTTTTTATTGCTAGTTTTAAGGCTAAAACTACTAAACCTGTTTTTATGCTGGTTTTAAGGCTTAAACCACTAAACCTGTAATTGTGCTGATTTTAAGGCAAAAACCACTAAACCTGTTTTTAAGAAGCAAGTAAGTTTTTTCTTGTAAAACACTAACGTGTACCGTACTGACAAGTCTCTTGGGTGCACTACCGCGGACGGTGAACTACGAATAGCTTTTTTTGTACACTGGGCCTCGAGCTGTAGTACGTCGAAGAAATCCTAACGACTGCGCCACTTTTTAGATTCGAAATCTAATAAAGAACTTTTTAAAAAAAACTATACTTTATTTTGGAACCGTTTACAATGGTACTTAACACTACCAAGACTAACTATTGAATGCCTCTGAATTTCTTATTGTTGTTTACAACAAATCTTATTTATATTAAATTAGTGCTGACGCTTAATTCTAGAACAAAGTCAAATAAAAGTTAAACGTGACTAAAAGTGCTTACACATTTCCTTCTAGAAGATCTCTTGTTAAAAACAAATATATCAAATTACATTAAGATAAGAAACTTAGAATAACAACACTTACACCTACGCATTGTTTACTCATATAACATATATATTTTTAGTAAGCAAGCAAGTAACTTTCGATTTAAGAACGTCATTTTGAAGAATTCGCCGCCAACTTGGTTTCTGTACATCCGATCATAAATTTTCTTGGCCACAATCCTAAAAAATTGTTAAAAAAGTAAGCTTACCAACTTTGGTACTTTCCGCAAAAAATGAACAATAGGGTACATTAGAGTACTATTCGGGACGACTAATCACATGTCAGATCAACTTTACTGGCCTATAGCGTAAAAACGGCCTATTAGAATTTGGAATTTCATATCTGAGTCGATTTGTTGAGGCCTTCTTATTCATCAGAAGTCATCAATGTTTATATCCAGCCAAATTTTTGGTCGCCAGAAAAAATTGAAGAAAACGTTGAAAAATCCGTTTTTCTTTACATACTCAAAAAAAATTTAGGCGACCAATGTTCATATCAAACTAAAATTATTTTTATAAAAATCTTCATACTTTAGCTATACACAATCGATTATATTATTAAATATGCATGTCTGATTTAAGCTATTAAAAAAATATGAACTTTTATCAAATTTAAAATCGGAAATTTGGGTGCCACGTCGTCCGCAGCGCCACCTATCCAAACATTTTTTAGAATATCAGTTGATCTTGACAATTGTAATAATCGTACTAAATTTGACATTTTTTCCTCAAAAACTAAGAAAGATACGGATGATAATGTAGCTTTTTTTAAAAATCTTATTTTGACTGGCCTGGTATAACTGAACCAATCACCCTGTAAGCAAAAAGTCAATTAGAAAAGTTATTTTGATGTTCTTTCTAAATTACAAAATTATAACAAAAGACCTGTGGCGGTTAGTAAGCGTTTTTATCAAAAAAAAATCTCAAAATGCATTTTTTTAAAATAAAATGTCGCTTTTCTAGGATAATAAAGGTCGTACGTCAATATAACCATTTTTTTTCAATTCCTCTCTATAGAATTATATGGATTCGAGAATAATGTTGTTTTGATGGCAAACGTACAATTTAAAAAAGAAATAGACGTCCATTTTGAAAAAATCTTCTTGGCTCCTATTCATACGATCATCAATTTCGTCGACCAAAATTTTAAAGAATTGTCTAAAGAATAAGTGTGCCAAATTTCATGCTTTCTGCACAAAATGAACAATTGGGGACGTAAGCCGGACGACTATAATTGAAAATTAAAAAAGAACAAAAAAAAGGGAGCATAGGATTCTTTCCAATCAAATAGTTTACGAACCTCGCACACTATCAGCTTCTTTGAAGGATTTTCCTGGACTTTTAGGTTTTTTGTTGTTGTAAAAACAAGAAAGGTATCTCAATTTAACATAAACTTAAGCACACGGAAATAAATACCTCTCATACGCAGGAGCGGTTTTAGAAAGCTTTAAAGAGGGGATTTGGGCTTTTAGGAAAATTTTTTGGAAACATTTATCAATTGGTGTCATTTTCGTTAAGTTATTTTTCGCAGAAAGTGCGCCGGTGAAAATTTTAAAAAGTCTGTGTCAACATAAGCACACGGAAATAAATACCTCTTATACGCAGGAGCGGTTTTAGAAAGCTTTAAAGAGGGGATTTGGGCTTTTAGGAAAATTTTTTGGAAACATTTATCAATTGGTGTCATTTTCGTTAAGTTATTTTTCGCAGAAAATGCGCCGCAGATGAATTTTTGGGTTTTTTTTAAACTCATTTTTTGCCATTTTTTTGTGGTTTTTCGTAGGAAAAAGGGGTTGATGTACCCCATTTCCGAGTTGCTGTGCATAGTATGGATATACAGGGTGTCCCAAATTGGGCACTTTTGCCGACTTTGAGGTATTTCCCGGCGAGAAAAACCTGACTCCCGTTTATATCTATCTCGTCTGGAAGTATAGGTACCTGTACCTAACTTAAACCCCTCAAGAGAGTCCAATTTATTGGAACACCCTGTACATATTATACATTTATTATACATTATACATTATAGTATAATGTGTAGTAATTTACCTTCTGGCACTTGGAAAAGCCTAAATCCACTCCTATTAGTACTGGAACAAGAGGAAGCACAGCAAGTAAAAACCATAGTGTTGAAATTTTTCAAATTTTCTATCTGACAATTTTATTACCGGCTAGGTTATTGTGGTTACAGGCCCCGGTGAGTTAGGTATTTAATTATCCACTGCCGTCACCCCGGTAACACTATATAGGTTCAATACTCACCCCCAGTATATTTATTGCAAAAAGTTGAAAAAAATAATCAAACTACCCACAAACATCAAAATCGTATTAAACGTCAAATACATGTTGAAAAAAAAATGTTTTTTTTCAAACACTAAAATGTGTTAGAATTAATGCATCTTTTGGAATTAAAAAAAAATGTAGGAAAACTTACCTTAAATTTTAAGCAAAAGCGTGACTAAAAATATATATTATAAAAAACATTAATAAACAAACATTTAAAGAACCTTAATTTTATTATCATTAAAGAAAAGACCATTAATATATGTTTATTTTTGATATGTCATTAACCAGAGAATACTTCGAACATGAATTTAGGATGGAATAAGATATAAATATAATTGTTTTTTTGACATTAAAACGCCACTATTTAGTTAATGTTTTTTTCACTTTAAACTTTTTAATACAAATTATTAATTAATGTATGGGATTAACTAAAATTTATTTATAAAATCCAAAATAGTCCATTAAGATATGTTTTCCTTTAATTGTTTTTTTAATAGTTAATTTTCTAGCGAAAAACAAAATAAAAAGACCTTTCTAAAACATTCTGAATTACTTCAAAAATCAGTTAGGTATGTTTATTTAAATTAAAATGATTTTTTATAATCTAAAATGTTGTTATACAACCTACTTCTTTTTAATATTGTTATCGTATGACAAGTTCTTATTTATTTAATTTCTACCAAAATGTTATAAAAAACTCGATTTGTTTAATTTTGCATTTTACAGGCCCAGCAGTCATCAGCTGATTCTCTTCAATTTCGCCTCCTAGTTACCGTGCAGGCCGGAAAATAACGGTACTGATCCAGTGGCCCAGAAGGTCCTTATTTTCTTCATTTTCTTTTTTTAATATCTCCATCTAATTTTAGAAAATTCAACTATACTATTTCTTATGCTGCACTTTTATTCACCTTAGTTCTTTTTCTTTGAATTCAAGAAATTATTTCTTGCCTATTTATTTTTCTGTTCATTGGTTTCTGCTTTCTGGCCTTAGCTTTAGTCGCCACGGCTAAAGATAGAAATAAAAGAGAACATGATTTTTGATTGATAATAAATTGTAACCTCAATTTTTTTGACTTTTGACCTTTGTTTCTTCCTGTTTCAAAAAATTATTCTGGCATTATTTCAAAAATCAGTTATGTTTATTTAAATTAAAATTATTTTTTATAATTTTCGAATTAAATAGATTACGATTGCCTAAGTAGTTTTTGTGAGAGATAACCCTCTGACGAAAGGTATGTTCTTTTTATATATTTCTTTTAGATAAAAGTGTGGTTAGACCCCACTAATTTTTTTTACTTTATTATCTGAACTATTCTTCTAAGAGTGTGTACTTTGTATTGAATAGGGTTCTCCGTAGATTCCTCCATGAATTCCATTAACGATATCTCTGAAAGTCTCCTAAAACGTTAGACGTTTTTCTGATAGACATGCCTTCCCTACGTGAGTCAACTATCACCCATGCCAGCCTACTTTACCTGATAATGCTACAGACCTACCTCCAGAGGTGCTGCTTAGAACCTGCTGTGACCAATGCCCTTGTTATGCCTGTGTTGGCCAGCTTTGAGGGGCTTGCAGAGTTTTGTCTACTGGATGTCATAGACTCAGGCCTGTATACCTACCTACCTTTAAAAATTTATACCCCATGTTGTGTGTTTTCTGTGCTTTTTATTCCGTGTTTATTTAAACTTTAAGCTATTAAACCTAGTAAGTACCGAAAAAGCACATTACCTAAAGTTAAAATTATTTAACTGTACCTTAGCAAAATGTTACCTTTCCTTAATTTACCTTTATAAATATTAAGTTTAATTACTTTAATCTTAAATTAACTTACCTACAATTCCCAGGTGTACCTTTGTAGATTTTATGGCGGCGACTAGATATCATGATTCTCTGATACCTCAAAGAAAATATAAGAAAGTATTTATATTCTTAAGCCCCTAAGTTGTGCACAATTTTCGACGATTCTACACAATTGTAGACAATTGTAGAAAATTTTTAGACAACATTCCTTCCCATGCAAATATATTAAAAAAAAAGACCTTTGTTCTTGGATAATGTTATATCTTGGCAATTGTAAATAAAATGATTTTTTGATTTTAAACATTCCTGCCATAGGAGTCTTTAGTTTAGAAACAAGGTTATTCCACTTAGTTATAGTTTAGGGGATGTTTTTTTTTTGTTTAAGAATAGTTGACTATTTAAAAATAAGCGACAATGAGAAAGTTAATTTTTTTGTATTTAATTAAAATGTTTTGAAATAAATTTGAACATTTACTTTAAAATGTTTATTTTTTCTGACTCTCTTGTTCTAACCAAAAGTTATTTAACTACCAGCAATAATAAATTTTCTTTAAATTAATTTAAATAAAAATTGTTACTTATGACAGAATGTCTTATTTCTTTTTAATCTATATAATTTTATTTAAACAACAAAACTTATCCCTGGACATATTTCTGTATTTTAGTGTCCTGACTTACAATTATTATTTTAATATAAACACAGTGGCGTTCATTACATACTAATTTTTTAGGGTATAAGAAGTAAAACACTCAGTCTTCTCCACAATGGTTTATGTAATTTAAACGTTTTTTTAATTACATAAGGTACTTAGAGTACATGTTTCGGTTTCAGATGAAACCATCATCAGCTCTGAAATACAAAAAAGGAATAATAGGATTTTTTTCATACAAAATTGACACCCGTCAAAAACCGAAATGCCAGAGAAGAGCAACAAAATTAGCTTAAAAAGGTGCGTATACACTTACCTTGATAAATTTTAAAAAATACAGTTTGTTCGGCCACAATGAAGTGGGGAACAGGAATTTCCAAAATTAAACGAGGAATGAAGTTTTTACATATAGGCAAACATTATCAACCAGGAAAGAGGGATGTGTACCAGCTCAGCTATCAACGAAACTGTGGAGAATCTACGAGTTGAAAAACTTTATTTAGTATGTAAAAATTTTTTATATATGAGGATTTTTTATGTTTAAAGTTTGAGGTTAGGAATTATTATAAAAGGTACCAAAAAATTTTTTAAATCTTGACTATAAATTTAATTAAAATTAGTTCTTGGGGCCTTAAATGCCCTATAAGGTTTTCCAACTTTTCATTTTTGAAATGTTTAAGCACGCTAAAGCGTGGAGAAGCAAGGAAGTAACTCTCTCCATTTTGAATGACAAAATTAAAAGACTAGCTGACAGCTGTTAAAGCGGCAAATTCAAATTTTGTTTTCCCCGCGCTATGACAAACCTCTGGCCCTTACAAATTAAAATGAGAGTAATGTAAATTGACAAATTATTTTCTTTTCTTATCTCCTGTCATTTTTAGGAGGAGAAGGATGAGAGGGGCAGGCAAAAAATGAATTTTTCGAAAATAAGACCACAATTCCAGAAAACCAATTTGTAGTGACATCTATCTTGAAGCGTTTAGATATCCTATTATTTCACAGTTTTCTCGCTTGAGGCACCTCCACACGGAGATGTTCCGAATCTCTAACAGATTGGAGAAGCTCAAGAAATCTTTTAATTTTTGAATGTATTGATTTTTGTTGGCTACGATGTTCATTTTATTTATTATTTATAATTAATTTTTATTTTCGTTTTTAGTATTTAATAATCTTTGTTGTTATGTTCTATTTCCTATATTATTAGCTAGTTTTTAATTCTTTTTGGTTTTTGTTTTGATTATTTTGTAATCTTTTGTGGTTAAGAATGGCTAGTGGAATTATTTTTATTTTTATCAAATACAAACAATATTTCAGGGTAAAAAGATTAAAGGTGTTAATTTAAATGTTAAAAATGTTAAAAATATTAAAAAATTAAAAATTAAAAAATTAGGGAGTCAAAGAAGGGCAAACAGTCAAATTTAATTTGGTCATTTAGACATGGGACCTTAGTGTTTTTCATTGCTTTGTTTATCTCACAAATTTCTAAAAGGTTCAGTTTTGTACCAAAGTTGCAAGTTTTTATGACTTGAACGCCTTCCGTAGGGTCGAAAGAATGTTTTTAATTTATAATATGGTTTGCAAAGTTTGAGCTAGAGTCCAAGGGGTAGCTAAGTGCTTTATTTTTATTTTTATTTATGATGGATGTGTGTTCACCTATTCTTATAGAGAGCTTCCTCCCGCTCCTCCCTATGTAGACCGCACCACAATTCTCTGTTCTACAAGTTAACTGATAGACTCCGGAGTGATCAAGTTTATTTTTAATTTTGTCTTTACCATTAAACAAAAAATTTTTATAGAATGTTTGGTTTTAAAGCTTACGATCAAGTTTTCAATTGAATTCTGTAGGATGTTTTTAATTTTGTAAGAGATATTGCCATAAAATGGTAAACTACAATAAATTTTATTTGGTTTTTCCTTTGTTTTTGGTATAAGTTGTTTATTAATATGTTTTTTGAGGTGTTTGTAAAAAGTCTTTTTAATAATATATTTAGGGTAGCCGTTGTTGTGTGCTATCTGATTTATGTAGTTGTATTCTTTTTTAAAATTATCTTTGTTTAAGGAGGTTGTAAAAAGTCTATGAAAATAACAGTTGAAGGCACATAATTTTTGTATTTGGGGGTGGTTTGAATGGTAGGGTATGATTGAATCTGTGCTAGAGTCTTTGTGGTAGATGGAGAAGAGCAGTGAATTCTGTTTTCTTTCGATTGTAAGGTCTAGGAAGTTTATTTTCTTATTCTTTTCAATTTCCATAGTAAATTCAATTGAGGGGTGCAAAGTATTAAGGTACATGAAAAAAGAGTCAAGTTCTTCCAATGAGCCATCAAAACAGAGTAAACTGTCGTCAACATATCGAAAATAAAACAAAACTTTTGAAAAATAAGGGTGGTTTTTAATTTTTTCTTCCAAATTACTCATAAATATTTCTGCCATTAAGGGGGAAATGTTTGAACCCATAGCTAGGCCTGAAGGTTGGCTGTAAAATTGTTCGTTAAACTGGAAGAAGTTTTGTTTGAAAACAGTATCTAGGAGAAGGCATATATTTAAAACATGTGTGGTGGGTAGTTTTAAGTTTTTGAAAAGTAGACCTCTAGTTATTTCGATGCACTCCTCCGGCGGCACACTAGGGAATAAATTCTTAACATCGAAAGATACAAGAAAGGAATGTTCAGGGATGTAAACGGTTTTTATTTTATCGGTTAACTGTTTGCTATTTTTAATAGAAAAGGGATTATTGAACTTTGTTTCTTGAAGGATGAGTGAATTAAGCCATTTTGAGATTTTATTGGTTGGGGACTGGGTGTAGCTAACAACTGGTCTTATTGGGTGGGGTGGGGGTTTGTGTAGTTTTGGTAAAGCATAAAGCATTGGAGTGCTCGGGTTTTTTGGATATAGGTGTTCTTTCTTTTTGTTGTAAAATGATAATATTGATTTTGTTAGGTCAAGTATTTTTTTGGTGTAGGTGAAATACTGGTTTGTAGGGTTTGAATTAATCATTACGAAACCTTGATTTAGAAATTCATTTGTTTTTTGTACATATTCAGTTTTTTCTAGAATGACAATTGAGTTTCCTTTATCTGCCTTGGTAAGAATTAAGTTATTGTCTATAATTTTCTTTTTTATGTTTTTTATAATCTGAAATTGGGTATTTTTTGTTTTGTTATGTAGAGTGGATTTTTGAGATTTATTTAAGTAAACAGCCGTTTGTGACCTGAGAAAGTGTTTGTCGGTATTGTTAGTGTATTCTATTACACGTTCTGTGTCCAAGGCTAAATCCCAGTATTGCGAAGGTCCTGGTTGGATTGATAAATTAAATTTGAATCCTTGATTAAGTAATCTAGTTTCATTTTGATCAAAATTGGTGTTAGTGAGATTTATTACCCTAGGGTTGAAATTAAAGTTGGAAAATTTATTATCCTGAACCTCTTGTGTATGGAACTCTTTGTTGAAAACCTCATCGAAAAAACTGTCTTTATAAGAAAGAAACTGATTATTTTGGTTTTTAGCTATGGATTTGTTACAAATAAATGTACTGTTATGAACATCTATTGTTTCATTAAATTGACAAAAATTGAAGCTGTTTCTTTTTTGTCTAAAAGTAAGGGAATTTAATTTATCCCTGACTCTCTCAAATTTCTCCCTGCCCTTATCCTCCACAAAATTCAAGAAATACTCACATAATGTAGACCACTCTAAAGGGTGCAAAGTCTTGGCTAATTTAAGGTATAATGTTTTTAATTTAAGATCTACGAGACTAATGGCAAAATAAGATTTTTTGACTTCCTCCTTTATCCAAGCCTTCTTGCCCAATAGAGCCGCCTTTCTAGCTGATGAAGATTTATCACGTGTTCTTAGTGATACATAGTTTGGTATGACGCCTCTCCTCAAACATTCCTGATTAAACCAAATGTCAATCCTGCAGCACTTCCTTTTCAAAAGGTTATCTCTGTATTCTCGGACTAGTGATGCCAGACTAGCTTCTTCTAAATTGAAAAAATAGTCCATACTTCTCTCAGTGGAGCTTCTTAAATTAGGGTATAAGAAGTAAAACACTCAGTCTTCTCCACAATGGTTTATGTAATTTAAACGTTTTTTTAATTACATAAGGTACTTAGAGTACATGTTTCGGTTTCAGATGAAACCATCATCAGCTCTGAAATACAAAAAAGGAATAATAGGATTTTTTTCATACAAAATTGACACCCGTCAAAAACCGAAATGCCAGAGAAGAGCAACAAAATTAGCTTAAAAAGGTGAGTATACACTTATCTTGATAAATTTTAAAAAATACAGTTTGTTCGGCCACAATGAAGTGGGGAACAGGAATTTCCAAAATTAAACGAGGAATGAAGTTTTTACATATAGGCAAACATTATCAACCAGGAAAGAGGGATGTCTACCAGCTCAGCTATCAACGAAACTGTGGAGAATCTACGAGTTGAAAAACTTTATTTAGTATGTAAAATTTTTTTATATATGAGGATTTTTTATGTTTAAAGTTTGAGGTTAGGAATTATTATAAAAGGTACTTACCAAAAAATTTTTTAAATCTTGACTATAAATTTAAATAAAATTAGTTTTTGGGGCCTTAAATGCCCTATAAGGTTTTCCAACTTTTCATTTTTGAAATGTTTAAGCACGCTAAAGCGTGGAGAAGCAAGGAAGTAACTCTCTCCATTTTGAATGACAAAATTAAAAGACTAGCTGACAGCTGTTAAAGCGGCAAATTCAAATTTTGTTTTCCCCGCGCTATGACAAACCTCTGGCCCTTACAAATTAAAATGAGAGTAATGTAAATTGATAAATTATTTTCTTTTCTTATCTCCTGTCATTTTTAGGAGGAGAAGGATGAGAGGGGCAGACAAAAAATGAATTTTTGGAAAATAAGACCACAATTCCAGAAAACCAATGTGTAGTGACATCTATCTTGAAGCGTTTAGATATCCTATTATTTCACAGTTTTCTCGCTTGAGGCACCCCCACACGGAGATGTTCCGAATCTCTAACAGATTGGAGAAGCTCAAGAAATCTTTAAATTTTTGAATGTATTGATTTTTGTTGGCTATGATGTTCATTTTATTTATTATTTATAATTAATTTTTATTTTAGTTTTTAGTATTTAATAATCTTTGTTGTTATGTTCTATTTCCTATATTATTAGCTAGTTTTTAATTCTTTTTGGTTTTTGTTTTGATTATTTTGTAATCTTTTGTGGTTAAGAATGGCTAGTGGAATTATTTTTATTTTTATCAAATACAAACAATATTTCAGGGTAAAAAGATTAAAGGTGTTAATTTAAATGTTAAAAATGTTAAAAATATTAAAAAATTAAAAATTAAAAAATTAGGGAGTCAAAGAAGGGCAAACAGTCAAATTTAATTTGGTCATTTAGACATGGGACCTTAGTGTTTTTCATTGGTTTGTTTATCTCACAAATTTCTAAAAGGTTCAGTTTTGTACCAAAGTTGCAAGTTTTTATGACTTAAACGCCTTCCGTAGGGTCGAAAGAATGTTTTTCATTTATAATATGGTTTGCAAAGTTTGAGCTAGAGTCCAAGGGGTAGCTAAGTGCTTTATTTTTATTTTTATTTATGATGGATGTGTGTTCACCTATTCTTATAGAGAGCTTCCTCCCGCTCCTCCCTATGTAGACCACACCACAATTCTCTGTTCTACAAGTTAACTGATAGACTCCGGAGTGATCAAGTTTATTTTTTATTTTGTCTTTACCATTAAACAAAAAATTTTTTATAGAATGTTTGGTTTTAAAGCTTACGATCAAGTTTTCAATTGAATTCTATAGGATGTTATATATGATGATGATGATGGATAAAGGAGGAAGTCAAAAAATCTTATTTTGCCATTAGTCTCGTAGATCTTAAATTAAAAACATTATACCTTAAATTAGCCAAGACTTTGCACCCTTTAGAGTGGTCTACATTATGTGAGTATTTCTTGAATTTTGTGGAGGATAAGGGCAGGGAGAAATTTGAGAGAGTCAGGGATAAATTAAATTCCCTTACTTTTAGACAAAAAAGAAACAGCTTCAATTTTTGTCAATTTAATGAAACAATAGATGTTCATAACAGTACATTTATTTGTAACAAATCCATAGCTAAAAACCAAAATAATCAGTTTCTTTCTTATGAAGACAGTTTTTTCGATGAGGTTTTCAACAAAGAGTTCCATACACAAGAGGTTCAGGATAATAAATTTTCCAACTTTAATTTCAACCCTAGGGTAATAAATCTCACTAACACCAATTTTGATCAAAATGAAACTAGATTACTTAATCAAGGACTCAAATTTAATTTATCAATCCAACCAGGACCTTCGCAATACTGGGATTTAGCCTTGGACACAGAACGTGTAATAGAATACACTAACAATACCGACAAACACTTTCTCAGGTCACAAACGGCTGTTTACTTAAATAAATCTCAAAAATCCACTCTACATAACAAAACAAAAAATACCCAATTTCAGATTATAAAAAACATTAAAAAGAAAATTATAGACAATAACTTAATTCTTACCAAGGCAGATAAAGGAAACTCAATTGTCATTCTAGAAAAAACTGAATATGTACAAAAAACAAATGAATTTCTAAATCAAGGTTTCGTAATGATTAATTCAAACACTACAAACCAGTATTTCACCTACACCAAAAAAATACTTGACCTAACAAAATCAACATTATCATTTTACAAAAAAAAGAAAGAACACCTATATCCAAAAAACCCGAGCACTCCAATGCTTTATGCTTTACCAAAACTACACAAACCCCCACCCCACCCAATAAGACCAGTTGTTAGCTACACCCAGTCCCCAACCCATAAAATCTCAAAATGGCTTAATTCACTCATCCTTCAAGAAACAAAGTTCAATAACCCCTTTTCTATTAAAAATAGCAAACAGTTAACCGATAAAATAAAAACCGTTTACATCCCTGAACATTCCTTTCTTGTATCTTTCGATGTTAAGAATTTATTCCCTAGTGTGCCGCCGGAGGAGTGCATCGAAATAACTAGAGGTCTACTTTTCAAAAACTTAAAACTACCCACCACACATGTTTTAAATATATGCCTTCTCCTAGATACTGTTTTCAAACAAAACTTCTTCCAGTTTAACGAACAATTTTACAGCCAACCTTCAGGCCTAGCTATGGGTTCAAACATTTCCCCCTTAATGGCAGAAATATTTATGAGTAATTTGGAAGAAAAAATTAAAAACCACCCTTATTTTTCAAAAGTTTTGTTTTATTTTCGATATGTTGACGACAGTTTACTCTGTTTTGATGGCTCATTGGAAGAACTTGACTCTTTTTTCATGTACCTTAATACTTTGCACCCCTCAATTGAATTTACTATGGAAATTGAAAAGAATAAGAAAATAAACTTCCTAGACCTTACAATCGAAAGAAAACAGAATTCACTGCTCTTCTCCATCTACCACAAAGACTCTAGCACAGATTCAATCATACCCTACCATTCAAACCAACCCCAAATACAAAGATTATGTGCCTTCAACTGTTATTTTCATAGACTTTTTACAACCCCCTTAAACAAAGATAATTTTAAAAAAGAATACAACTACATAAATCAGATAGCACACAACAACGGCTACCCTAAATATATTATTAAAAAGACTTTTTACAAACACCTCAAAAAACATATTAATAAACAACTTATACCAAAAACAAAGGAAAAACCAAATAAAATTTATTGTAGTTTACCATTTTATGGCAATATCTCTTACAAAATTAAAAACATCCTACAGAATTCAATTGAAAACTTGATCGTAAGCTTTAAAACCAAACATTCTATAAAAAAATTTTTGTTTAATGGTAAAGACAAAATTAAAAATAAACTTGATCACTCCGGAGTCTATCAGTTAACTTGTAGAATAGAGAATTGTGGTGCGGTCTACATAGGGAGGAGCGGGAGGAAGCTCTCTATAAGAATAGGTGAACACACATCCATCATAAATAAAAATAAAAATAAAGCACTTAGCTACCCCTTGGACTCTAGCTCAAACTTTGCAAACCATATTATAAATGAAAAACATTCTTTCGACCCTACGGAAGGCGTTCAAGTCATAAAAACTTGCAACTTTGGTACAAAACTGAAACTTTTAGAAATTTGTGAGATAAACAAAGCAATGAAAAACACTAAGGTCCCATGTCTAAATGACCAAATTAAATTTGACTGTTTGCCCTTCTTTGACTCCCTAATTTTTTAATTTTTAATTTTTTAATATTTTTAACATTTTTAACATTTAAATTAACACCTTTAATCTTTTTACCCTGAAATATTGTTTGTATTTGATAAAAATAAAAATAATTCCACTAGCCATTCTTAACCACAAAAGATTACAAAATAATCAAAACAAAAACCAAAAAGAATTAAAAACTAGCTAATAATATAGGAAATAGAACATAACAACAAAGATTATTAAATACTAAAAACTAAAATAAAAATTAATTATAAATAATAAATAAAATGAACATCGTAGCCAACAAAAATCAATACATTCAAAAATTAAAAGATTTCTTGAGCTTCTCCAATCTGTTAAGAGATTCGGAACATCTCCGTGTGGGGGTGCCTCAAGCGAGAAAACTGTGAAACAATAGGATATCTAAACGCTTCAAGATAGATGTCACTACAAATTGGTTTTCTGGAATTGTGGTCTTATTTTCCAAAAATTCATTTTTTGTCTACCCCTCTCATCCTTCTCCTCCTAAAAATGACAGGAGATAAGAAAAGAAAATAATTTGTCAATTTACATTACTCTCATTTTAATTTGTAAGGGCCAGAGGTTTGTCATAGCGCGGGGAAAACAAAATTTGAATTTGCCGCTTTAACAGCTGCCAGCTAGTCTTTTAATTTTGTCATTCAAAATGGAGAGAGTTACTTCCTTGCTTCTCCACGCTTTAGCGTGCTTAAACATTTCAAAAATGAAAAGTTGGAAAACCTTATAGGGCATTTAAGGCCCCAAGAACTAATTTTAATTAAATTTATAGTCAAGATTTAAAAAATTTTTTGGTAAGTACCTTTTATAATAATTCCTAACCTCAAACTTTAAACATAAAAAATCCTCATATAAAAATTTTTTTACATACTAAATAAAGTTTTTCAACTCGTAGATTCTCCACAGTTTCGTTGATAGCTGAGCTGGTAGACATCCCTCTTTCCTGGTTGATAATGTTTACCTATATGTAAAAACTTCATTCCTCGTTTAATTTTGGAAATTCCTGTTCCCCACTTCATTGTGGCCGAACAAACTGTATTTTTTAAAATTTATCAAGGTAAGTGTATACTCACCTTTTTAAGCTAATTTTGTTGCTCTTCTCTGGCATTTCGGTTTTTGACGGGTGTCAATTTTGTATGAAAAAAATCCTATTATTCCTTTTTTGTATTTCAGAACTGATGATGGTTTCATCTGAAACCGAAACATGTACTCTAAGTACCTTATGTAATTAAAAAAACGTTTAAATTACATAAACCATTGTGGAGAAGACTGAGTGTTTAACTTCTTATACCCTAATTTAAGAAGCTCCACTGAGAGAAGTATGGACTATTTTTTCAATTTAGAAGAAGCTGGTCTGGCATCACTAGTCCGAGAATACAGAGATAACCTTTTGAAAAGGAAGTGCTGCAGGATTGACATTTGGTTTAATCAGGAATGTTTGAGGAGAGGCGTCATACCAAACTATGTATCACTAAGAACACGTGATAAATCTTCATCAGCTAGAAAGGCGGCTCTATTGGGCAAGAAGGCTTGGATAAAGGAGGAAGTCAAAAAATCTTATTTTGCCATTAGTTTCGTAGATCTTAAATTAAAAACATTATACCTTAAATTAGCCAAGACTTTGCACCCTTTAGAGTGGTCTACATTATGTGAGTATTTCTTGAATTTTGTGGAGGATAAGGGCCGGGAGAAATTTGAGAGAGTCAGGGATAAATTAAATTCCCTTACTTTTAGACAAAAAAGAAACAGCTTCAATTTTTGTCAATTTAATGAAACAATAGATGTTCATAACAGTACATTTATTTGTAACAAATCCATAGCTAAAAACCAAAATAATCAATTTCTTTCTTATGAAGACAGTTTTTTCGATAAGGTTTTCAACAAAGAGTTCCATACACAAGAGGTTCAGGATAATAAATTTTCCAACTTTAATTTCAACCCTAGGGTAATAAATCTCACTAACACCAATTTTGATCAAAATGAAACTAGATTACTTAATCAAGGACTCAAATTTAATTTATCAATCCAACCAGGACCTTCGCAATACTGGGATTTAGCCTTGGACACAGAACGTGTAATAGAATACACTAACAATACCGACAAACACTTTCTCAGGTCAGAAACGGCTGTTTACTTAAATAAATCTCAAAAATCCACTTTACATAACAAAACAAAAAATACCCAATTTCAGATTATAAAAAACATAAAAAAGAAAATTATAGACAATAACTTAATTCTTACCAAGGCAGATAAAGGAAACTCAATTGTCATTCTAGAAAAAATTGAATATGTACAAAAAACAAATGAATTTCTAAATCAAGGTTTCGTAATGATTAATTCAAACCCTACAAACCAGTATTTCACCTACACCAAAAAAATACTTGACCTAACAAAATCAACATTATCATTTTACAACAAAAGGAAAGAACACCTATATCCAAAAAACCCGAGCACTCCAATGCTTTATGCTTTACCAAAACTACACAAACCCCCACCTCACCCAATAAGACCAGTTGTTAGCTACATCCAGTCCCCAACCCATAAAATCTCAAAATGGCTTAATTCACTCATCCTTTAAGAAACAAAGTTCAATAACCCCTTTTCTATTAAAAATAGTAAACAGTTAACTGATAAAATAAAAACCGTTTACATCCCTGAACATTCTTTTCTTGTATCTTTCGATGTTAAGAATTTATTCCCTAGTGTGCCGCCGGAGGAGTGCATCGAAATAACTAGAGGTCTACTTTTCAAAAACTTAAAACTACCCACCACACATGTTTTAAATATATGCCTTCTCCTAGATACTGTTTTCAAACAAAACTTCTTCCAGTTTAACGAACAATTTTACAGCCAACCTTCAGGCCTAGCTATGGGTTCAAACATTTCCCCCTTAATGGCAGAAATATTTATGAGTAATTTGGAAGAAAAAATTAAAAACCACCCTTATTTTTCAAAAGTTTTGTTTTATTTTCGATATGTTGACGACAGTTTACTCTGTTTTGATGGCTCATTGGAAGAACTTGACTCTTTTTTCATGTACCTTAATATTTTGCACCCCTCAATTGAATTTACTATGGAAATTGAAAGAATAAGAAAATAAACTTCCTAGACCTTACAATCGAAAGAAAACAGAATTCACTGCTCTTCTCCATCTACCACAAAGACTCTAGGACAGATTCAATCATACCCTACCATTCAAACCACCCCCAAATACAAAAATTATGTGCCTTCAACTGTTATTTTCATAGACTTTTTACAACCTCCTTAAACAAAGATAATTTTAAAAAAGAATACAACTACATAAATCAGATAGCACACAACAACGGCTACCCTAAATATATTATTAAAAAGACTTTTTACAAACACCTCAAAAAACATATTAATAAACAACTTATACCAAAAACAAAGGAAAAACCAAATAAAATTTATTGTAGTTTACCATTTTATGGCAATATCTCTTACAAAATTAAAAACATCCTACAGAATTCAATTGAAAACTTGATCGTAAGCTTTAAAACCAAACATTCTATAAAAATTTTTTGTTTAATGGTAAAGACAAAATTAAAAATAAACTTGATCACTCCGGAGTCTATCAGTTAACTTGTAGAACAGAGAATTGTGGTGCGGTCTACATAGGGAGGAGCGGGAGGAAGCTCTCTATAAGAATAGGTGAACACACATCCATCATAAATAAAAATAAAAATAAAGCACTTAGCTACCCCTTGGACTCTAGCTCAAACTTTGCAAACCATATTATAAATGAAAAACATTCTTTCGACCCTACGGAAGGCGTTCAAGTCATAAAAACTTGCAACTTTGGTACAAAACTGAACCTTTTAGAAATTTGTGAGATAAAGAAAGCAATGAAAAACACTAAGGTCCCATGTCTAAATGACCAAATTAAATTTGACTGTTTGCCCTTCTTTGACTCCCTAATTTTTTAATTTAGAATTTTTTAATATTTTTAACATTTTTAACATTTAAATTAATACCTTTAATCTTTTTACCCTGAAATATTGTTTGTATTTGATAAAAATAAAAATAATTCCACTAGCCATTCTTAACCACAAAAGATTACAAAATAATCAAAACAAAAACCAAAAAGAATTAAAAACTAGCTAATAATATAGGAAATAGAACATAACAACAAAGATTATTAAATACTAAAAACTAAAATAAAAATTAATTATAAATAATAAATAAAATGAACATCGTAGCCAACAAAAATCAATATATTCAAAAATTAAAAGATTTCTTGAGCTTCTCCAATCTGTTAGAGATTCGGAACTCTCCGTGTGGGGGTGCCTCAAGCGAGAAAACTGTGAAATAATAGGATATCTAAACGCTTCAAGATAGATGTCACTACAAATTGGTTTTCTGGAATTGTGGTCTTATTTTCCAAAAATTCATTTTTTGTCTGCCCCTCTCATCCTTCTCCTCCTAAAAATGACAGGAGATAAGAAAAGAAAATAATTTGTCAATTTACATTACTCTCATTTTAATTTGTAAGGGCCAGAGGTTTGTCATAGCGCGGGGAAAACAAAATTTGAATTTGCCGCTTTAACAGCTGTCAGCTAGTCTTTTAATTTTGTCATTCAAAATGGAGAGAGTTACTTCCTTGCTTCTCCACGCTTTAGCGTGCTTAAACATTTCAAAAATGAAAAGTTGGAAAACCTTATAGGGCATTTAAGGCCCCAAGAACTAATTTTAATTAAATTTATAGTCAAGATTTAAAAAATGTTTTGGTAAGTACCTTTTATAATAATTCCTAACCTCAAACTTTAAACATAAAAAATCCTCATATATAAAAAAAAATTTTTACATACTAAATAAAGTTTTTCAACTCGTAGATTCTCCACAGTTTCGTTGATAGCTGAGCTGGTAGACATCCCTCTTTCCTGGTTGATAATGTTTGCCTATATGTAAAAACTTCATTCCTCGTTTAATTTTGGAAGTTCCTGTTCCCCACTTCATTGTGGCCGAACAAACTGTATTTTTTAAAATTTATCAAGGTAAGTGTATACTCACCTTTTTAAGCTAATTTTGTTGCTCTTCTCTGGCATTTCGGTTTTTGACGGGTGTCAATTTTGTATGAAAAAAATCCTATTATTCCTTTTTTGTATTTCAGAGCTGATGATGGCTTCATCTGAAACCGAAACATGTACTCTAAGTACCTTATGTAATTAAAAAAACGTTTAAATTACATAAACCATTGTGGAGAAGAGTGTTTTACTTCTTATACCCTAATTTAAGAAGCTCCACTGAGAGAAGTATGGACTATTTTTTCAATTTACTAATTTTTTTCCAAAACACATGCCCCACACCTTTAATTGTTCATGCTAGTGTAGCTACGGTTTAGTGTTAGTGTTAGTTATTTCACAATGTTATGGCAGTAACTTTACAGACACATCTACATATGTATCGATTGCAGTCAGCTGTTCTATCACCTCATCTACCATAAAATAGGGCCTCACTAAAAACATGCCATATAAATCAGAATCCTAGTGTATTTTGGCTTTGTTTCAGATCCGTTAGGTATACGTATGAGAATACGTTTAAATAATCTGCTTTTTCTGTCTAACTGTAAGTATTATGTACCTATTTAAATATATAAAATTTATTTGAACAATAATGGCATTTAAAAAAAAAAATCCTAGTTTTGTTAAGGATATGCGGACATTGACTAAAATCGAGTTTTTGAAGGCATAAAAAACGGATTTAATAGGTATATTATAGCTAGGAACTAAAGTGACATAAAATTTGTAGCCTGAACAAAGCGAGAGCTACATTTCGCTAAGTGATAAAAATGCGTGGTAGGTTTTTTTTTGGACTTTTACCTAAAGGGTTCAAGGTCACCTTGTTTTTAGTATATTTTTTTAAATTAAAATTTACTAAATTTCATTTTAACTCCCTAAAATTTAATTTTACTCTAAAATTTCATTTTAATCCCTAAATTTGATTTCTTTGTTTATTAATTTTAAGGATTTCTTGCTTTACCAAAGAACTATAAATAAATCTAAAGTGAAACATTGGTGCAGTGCAAAAAAGTTTTTATGAATAACATTTTCTTCTTTGTCACGTTTTTAGTCCCAGAAGAGCAAAAATATTTTTATCTGGTTAAAAATATTACCTTAATGATTAAGCAAACATTGTTTAATAATTTGAAATTAACTCTGTGTTTCGGACTTCCATTGTCTATTTTTTAATTATACACGACGCGACCTTGCAAACTAGTTTGCACCTGAAGATGATCAGAGATTAAACTGATCGGAACGTCGTGTATAAATCAAATATAGACAATGAAAGTCCGAAACACAAAGTTAATTTCAAATTGTTTAATAATGTTATAAAAACATTTTTTTGTCAATGTTAGAAAAAAAAAAATTTCCGATGTTAAAAAAAACAATTTTTTTCAGTGTTATAAAAACATTTTTTTTTCCAATGTTAGAAAAACATTTTTTTTTTAATTATTAGAAAAACATGAAGTTAGTTTTCTAACGTCAGAAAACGGGTTATTAAGCGCATTTTTCAGTGAATATAACGTTAGAACTAACATCCAGGCTAACGTTATATTTTCCGACTTTATGTTATTTAAACGTTATTAAAATGTTTTTTTGTTTAGTGGGTAAATCGTAATTAAATTACAGGATTTTTATTGCTTGCAGAATGTTTGACTTTCAAAACTTGAACTTTTTAGTACTACCTTTGGTAGGTACAGCTACGCGACGTAACAATAGGGTAGTGTTTAACAACCACGCATCGATTTTACCAGATTTTCACTCGTAAAAAAACTTAGAGGGGAGAAAAACAAAAAATTGGGCTTTACTTAACAAAATAAGTGTTTAATATGTTAAAATTAATTGTGCCAAAATATTCTAAAATTAACCAAGAAAATAACCACAACCACAACGAAATGGATTCATAGCTTACGGCAGTGGTAGTGGTTAATTACCACAACGGAATGACGTTTAGCTATTGCGGAGACTCAGTAATTACCACAACCACTACGAAGTGTCAAATAAGCGTTCCAAATATTCTTAATATAAACTTACCATGCGCTAGTTTTTTTCGGTGCGTATCCATTAAATTTTCGGTAGTAGGTACTTGGTTTGGTTAACTTGTTTGTACGATTATATTACCTTTCCAAACTCTACGTTAAAACATCCTTATACCGAAATTATTCCAAAAATTCTTGTGTAATACTAGCCGCATTGTCTTGCATTGACTTAGATGGACACACGCGAATGGCGATACTTAAGTATTTTTTAATGTTTGAGGATTTTTAAATAGGTATAAAAACGCGCCCAGATAAATGTATGCAAATGTTTACAAAAATTTCTTATTAGTTTTGACAAATGTGCTGTTTGCATCAGTCAAAAGTGTTAAAATTTATAATTTTTTTTTTTAAATCGCCGCCTGTGACTGTGTCAAATTTGAGTTTTGCGCGAATTAGATTATGTTTCGTGTCGCTACCCCTGGGACCGCAGGTTTTAGGATCCAGTGACCCTACTGGTGAATGGAATACCAGCGCCACCTAGAGGAGAAACTTTTTTCTCTTGAGAAAAAAATTCTCTGAATGACGCTGGGAATACATACCCTATTAGAAAAGTAAATTTGGCGGGACAGGAAAAACGCATGTATTCGTGTTATTCTTGAACACAAGAGTACCTCTTCAAATTTCTGGTCATAGGTTTCCGTGTCCGAAGAGAGAAAAGTTATTACGTTATAATGATTGTACACGTTTAATGATATCTCAAGGTGCAGTTAGACTGTGGTAGTGTAGTCGTAGTTGCATTGTAGCTGTAGTGAATTGTTTTCCATAGATAATGCAGAACAGGATATTTTACAGATAAATAGTTAACAATATTTTTTGGTAAACACTTTTTAATATAGTTTACCTTGTTTAATGTTTTAAACAAATGTTGGTGATAACAGACCCTCCTGCTAAATTTTTGAACATATTAAAAGATCCCTCTGACATATTTATTTTGTATTAACCGAGAAAGTTTCATTTTTTCTTAATATAAGTTCAAAAATGCTTTACTCTTAAAATTAGGGTTGATTGGGTACCAAAGATGGACAAAATAAAGGGAAGAAACAAATCTGTAAGTTTTGTATTTGCATACATACATACAGTCAATAGGGTGTTCAGTGATATTAGCGATAAATTAACAAGGTCCTATAGCAGTTGTATCTGATCCGCTGATTAATCATTCTGGTTTCTTGTTTGATAATTGCGAAGAAATTGGGACCTTTTTTCTGAGTGACAAAAAGGGATTACTTTTAGCATTACTTCGCTTGCATGGACAAATTATATCAAATAATTAACCTTTTTAATCTTATATATTGCTTTAGTAATAACCTTTAGGAACGTTATATTAGTTATATAGTTGTAGTCAAAAAAACTCACACAGAGATAGGTAGATATTCTCGGGCGCGCATGAAAGAGATGGCATGAACATACCAACTTTAATCATGAGAGTTATTTCGTGGAAATGCAGACAGGCGATATTTTCAATAAATGAACAAAGTATTATATTTACTTATGTCCCTATCTCCTGACCAACCGAAGTTAATAATGAATAATGGTAACTACCTACAATACACAGTGGCGCTATAGTGCCCCTCTCTCCTTTTTTACGTCAAATTAGTAATTTTCTAAAATTGTTTATAAAACTCTTTAGAAGTAACTTTTTTAAAGAACATTACAATAGACACCGCCCGCCGCGCCGCTTTGCCTGCGGTTTTGCCCATTTTTCCCGTTATTATTTATTTGATGAAATAAATGCCTGTGTTTCTCTGGGCAACACAAGGAAATCAATAGTGAATGTCCCAGCCAAATCGGTTGGGCGGTTGGAACAAACAGACATACAGACAGACCAAAATTGTAAAAATTGCATTTTTGGTATATCGTTTGGTCAAACAATTAAAAAAATATTCAATGTACAGAAATAGTCCTTTTAAAGATTTATTATATGTACAGATAAACAACTAAGTATAGTCAGTGGGATAAGCAGCGATTTTTAATCGAGCCCGGATAGTAGATAGTAGAATGTGAAAATACGAAAGCTGAGCGCATTGAGATATTCAGCGCAAAATCCAAACTAGCGGCCAATGACTAAATTTGATTTTTTTATTTTTTGTGTATTATCAAAAACTATAAAAATGAAATATGACACTTTTTTTACAGCCATTGGGTACAGAAAAATGGATATATTTTATTAAATTAATTAAATATTTATTTTTCCTTTACGAATCCTTTTAACGAAAATTGCATTAAATGACATTGACAGCATGTAAAGCACAAACCAGGTATTATAAGTAATATTTATATTCCTATCCGCTGATCAATCATTCTGGTTCATTATAATTGCGAAGAAATTACGGCTCTTTTTGTAAGTAACAAAAAGCGCTTACTTTTAGCATTATTTCGTCGTATGCATGCACAAATTATTATATCAAATAATTACATTTTTAATCCCATAAAGTTTAGAAAAGTGATAGACCACAACAACGGCTGATACGGTACTATAACTTTTTTAAATGTTATAACTAGCAAAATATGGGATTAAAAATTTAAATTATTTGATATAATTGGTCCATGCCAGCGACGAAATAATGCTAAAAGTAAGCGCTTTTCGTCACTTAGGAAAAAGGTTTCTTCCAGGTTTGGAGCTTTCTGTTGACTTCGCAGATAAAATATACAGGGTGGATTTTTTAAATGGAACAGTGCTTCTAGCATCTTTAGGGAAGAGGTTTGGAAAAAAGCTAAAAGCGAATCTTTAATGATTTTTTACGGACTTTCCACTCATATTAACAAAAAAAATTGGGGCCTCCAACTGGAGGCCCAGGGTCCACCAACTATTTTTTTTTGAAATAAGAAGGTACCATTTGTGGCATCTTTTTAGAAAACTTGTTAAAGAAGAAATTTAACGCAATACTTTTTTTTTATATTTGTCAACCAATGTGTCAAAAATTATTTATTTGTCAATTGTTTTAACTTCAAAATAATCTACATATTTTTCTATTTACCAAGCGGAATAAAGAAAATAACACACAAGGACATTATTGGCGGCCCAGGACCTACCAACATTTTTTTCATGAGGAGGTAGCACTTATGTCATCTTTTTGGAAAGCTTGTGAAAATAGAAATTCGATTAAATAACTTTTTTTGACATCTATCAACCCATGTGTTAAAAATTTAAAACAGTCAATTTTTTATCGTTAAGGATGGTTGAGTGAAAAAGAAAATCGAGGTGTTCTTTGAATGTATTTCTCTTTTATCTAATATCTAGTAAATTTTTAAAAAGGTGATTAGGATGCGCTCCTAAATAGGGCACCAATAATATCTTTGTGTGGTAGTTTATTTATGCCCCTTAGTAAATGAAGAAAAATGCAGTTTATTTTGGAGCTAAAATATTTGACAAAAAAAAGGGTTTTTGAAATGTTTAACACATAATCGAATTTTTTTTTTAACAAGCTTTCCAAAAAGCTGCCACAAGCGGTACCTTCTCATTCCTCATGAAAAGAATGTTGGTAGGCCCTCGGCCTTCAGTGAGGGCCCAAAAATGGGACCACAGTAATGTCCTTATGTGATATTTTTTTTATTCCGCTTAGTAAATAGAGAAATATGTAGTTTATTTTGGGCCTCGAGTTGGGGGCCCACAATTTTATTTTTTTATCATGGGCGGAAAGTCCGTAAAAAATCACTAACGATTCGCTTTTAGCTTTTTTAAAACCTCTGTCCTAGAGCCGCTAGAAACACCGTTCCGTTCCATTTAAAGAATACAACCTGTATATTTGGCGTGAAACTCTGCACTGAAAATGAAATTATTATTTGTCTGTTTTTTATTCTGGGGTCCGATTTATCCACATTTACAACTTTTTTGAAACAAATGAAATTTCTTTAAATCAATCGGGTAAAATCGGCTACTTCCCGATAAAAACGTATAATAAGGTGGATTTAAAGCATTTTTCTTTAAAAATGCATTTTATTTTACTTTATTTAAACCAGATATTTAATAACTAACTTTTTGTTGACGAGTTTACCTTAAACTTTAGCAAGAAAATCGTCAATAAACTAAAAAAAAGGATAATTTGATTCACTTCGCTGGCACTTCGAAAAGTTGTTTGTTTTGTTGGTTTTATATTTCGTTTTAAGGCGACGTTTGGGTCATATTCAAAGCGAAATAAAAGCATTTGTCTTTACCTAATAGTGTAAAGCGATTTCTTTGATATTTTAAATATTTAAGAATAAATAACTATAAATTCAAAAAATCTGTTACCTCGTACGTTCACACATCAATGTCTTTATCCCATTAAAAATGAAATATGGCTTGCCCCACAGTCATCATTGTCATGGAAAACAATCAATAAATTACAATTACACTTTTTTTTGGTTTAACTAAATTTGTTTTAATGACATTTTTGAATAAAAAGCTACTAGAACGAATTTTGCAAAATACTACATAAGGATGGCCGCCGGCAGCCGCCGATTCAGTGATGTTCGGGGTAAACCATGTATCTATATATATCTGTACTGGGAAAGGGTATTGGGGAGTCCTCTGAAAAATCACTGTAATAAGACGGTAGCCATTTTGAACTGGACCATGACCAAAAGCATGTCTTTGATTGATTCGTAAGTACGATCTAACTAAGTGAATTTTTGTGCTGTTTACTACGCCTGTTCGGTAAGCTACCTGTCTCTTTATAAAGCATAAAAACTAGGCTCAGTTAAGTTTGCCCCCCCCCAGATCGATTTTCTCAAAAATTTTTATGCCAAAATTTTGCACACATTTTGCACAATTTTGCACACCACAAATAAAATTTTGCACACCTTCCTACGAGAAACTACAGCCCATTTTCTGTGGGGGGGGGGGCAAACTTGACGTTGCCCCCCCCAGTCAATATTTTTCAAAATTTATGATGTCATTTGAAAGGTCTTATTTTGCACAATTTTGCACACCCATTTTAAAATTTTGCACACCTCCCTGTAACCCACACGAGGGTTCTGAAAATATCAAGTTTGCCCCCCCCCCGTCAATATTTTTCAAAAAGTTTGGTGTCGTTAGAAAGGTCATATTTTGCACAATTTTGCACACCCATTTTAAAATTTTGCACACCTCCCTGTAACCCACACGAGGGTTCTGAAAATATCAAGTTTGCCCCCCCCAGTCAATATTTTTCAAAAAGTTTGGTGTCGTTAGAAAGGTCTTATTTTGCACAATTTTGCACACCCATTTTAAAATTTTGCACACCCCCCTGTAACCCACATGAGGGTTCTGAAAATATCAAGTTTGCCCCCCCCCAGTCAACATTTTTAAAAAATTTTGGTGTCGTTAGAAAGGTCTTATTTTGCACAATTTTGCACACCCATTTTAAAATTTTGCACACCTCCCCGTAACCCACAGGAGGGTTCTGAAAATATCAAGTTTGCCCCCCCAGTCAATATTTTTCAAAAAATTTGGTGTCGTTAGAAAGGTCTTATTTTGCACAATTTTGCACACCCATTTTGAAATTTTGCACACCTCCCTGTAACCCACACAAGGGTTTTGAAAATATCAAGTTTGCTCCCCCCAGTCAATATTTTTCAAAAAGTTTGGTGTCGTTAGAAAGGTCTTATTTTGCAGAATTTTGCACACACATTTTAAAATTTTGCACACCTCCCTGTAACCTACACGAGGGTTCTGAAAATATCAAGTTTGCCCCCCAGTCAATATTTTTTAAAAATTTTGGAGTCATTAGAAAGGTTTAATTTTGCATCATTTTGCACACCCATTTTAAAATTTTGCACACCTCCCTCTAACCCACACGAAGACTCTGAAAATATGAAGTTTGCTCCCCCCCACCGTCGATATTTTTCAAAAAATTTTGTGTCATTCGAAAAGTCTATTTTGCGCAATTTTGCACACCCTTCAGTACCCCACAAGAGCGTTCTCAAAAAAGTTTGCCCCCCCCAGTTAATATTTTTCAAAAAATTTATGTCATTCAAGAAGCGTAATTTTGCACAACTATTTTTAAATTTTGCACACTTCCCATGCCGTTTTCTTTTTGTGGCGTTTACGGTTAAACTTGGTCCTAAAATTTCCCAGAAGTATAAGCAAACGAAGGAGACCTCGATTGTATCTTTGAATATTGTTTAAATTTACAGATAATTGTTTATGTTTACATTTGTATATAATCAAAAGTTTTAAATTTTTATGAATTTCCGGATTATACTTAAATTTTCATATCAAAAATGAACAGAAAAAATCGATTGGCGGTTCAGAATGGTTGCGGTCCTCAAGGTATGGATCTTCACAGGATGTGCTATCTACGTCCATTTGTTAGATGATGTCATAGCATGTGAAAATTTAAGTATAATCCGGAATTTCATAAAAATTAAAAACTTTTGATTATAGACACATATATGTAAGCATAAGCAATTATATGTAAATTTAAACAATATTCGAAGATATTACACAATCGAGATCTCCTTATTTTGCTTATACTTCTGGGAAATTTTAGGACCAAGGTTAACCGTAACTGCTACAAAAAGAAAACAGCTCCAGAAACTATTAGGTAGGTATATGCACCTATATCTAAATTCGGGACAAGTATCCGCGAGAGGCGGGAGGTTGTACGTGCCGTAAAGAGGAATGCGTGCGTACCTATAACTACCACGCGCGAAGGCCTTTTATGTAATATATTGAAATGTCGCTTAGCAATGCCTAGTTTTATTTGTGTTCATGATTCAGAATGACTTCGGGTGAAATTTCCGAAGTTTGCAACGTGTATTTTAAATGGTGGCGTTCCATTTCGGCAGGAAAGTCAATGTGAACGCCTCTATTTAATATACATAACATTACGTAACGCCTGGTTCTCAACTATGCGTGCCCACCCTGACTCTAAAAATGCATCACGTGATCAGCCATGCATTTGCCGATTTTTGAAAAGTGTCGCGTGATGCGTTTTTAATGTCAGGGTGAACACGCATAGGTGGCAACTAGGCGTAACGCTTATAAGGGTTATGTAGGGGTGAGCGGGGTTTCGCGGTTCCGTTACGTAACGCAATTTTTAAATTATTATTGTGAAATAAAACAACTTTTTGGATTTTTCGAGTGAAAAAGAAAAAAAAGAGGGGGTCTCTGGCAGCAAAACGTTTTGTTATTTTAGACTGGAGTAGTCCCAAACGTTACAAAGCGTTATATAGGAGGTCGCGGGTTGGGGTCAAAATTGGGCAAAATAAGGGTTACGTAATAAGTGCACTACCTCTCAGTTTACGCAATTACTTTGTGGTTATCGGTAAATATAACCTAACGTTCTTACTTACTTTTTACTTTTTTTAGTCGATGATACATACCTCATCAATCAATTTTCCAAAAATATTACGAAAAAAATAAAATAAGGATAACCATAAAGTAATTCCTCCGAAAATTCCGAACTCTGTTATGGAACTGCGCAGTCGCAGAAGTAACAATAATAATAAGGAAAGAGACAAAAACACTGACCAATTAAACAAAGACCTTAAGTGTGAATGGAACTTTAACTTTCTACCTATTGGTGTCATCCCATTTGCAGCAGGCGTTGTTTGCGTCTTTGGATTGAAAATTGAGTCAAATTTACATGACATATATTTTGAATTCGATTTGATTTTTTTTTCGATCTATAAAAGGAATAATAATTTTTTTCTTATTTGCCATTTTAAGTGCATGAAAAACAAAAACAAAATGTCTATGTTCAACGACTTCTTCTAATTATAATTATTGACGAACGGAATTTTTTGATGTAAACCCAGTTAATGACACACCAAGACGCCAAACGCGTGGTGTGAACTGCAAAATCAAGGCGGGCGTCATCACCGTAGCCGCTGTCCGCAAATAGCAAGGTGTGATCCCACCATTATCCAGATGAAAATTTTCGGACGCACCCATGAAATCGGAGGCGCGTTCGACCTCGGGTGAAACTTGCCCTAAAATGGGTAAGTGCAGCCCTCTAGAAATTTGATAAGCCTTTGGTATTCTTGACATGTAAAAGAGAAAGGAAATGCGGCGTTATAGGCGTTCTTAGTCATTTTCGGTAAGAGCTTCATAGAAAGTGACAGTTTCCTCGTCCTTCACTCCCCAAACCTAAATTTTTGGGTGTTCTGCACCAAATTTTGACGTTTCTTGGACCTTGGTCATCTTGTCTTTACACTTTGCAGTGTGTATTTGTGGAAGAAATGAATTTAATGGACGAGAAGCACGAAAACGTCTGGGCGTGAAAAAAATTCTGTTTTTTTTTTATAAGTTAACTATACAGATTAGAAAAGTGTAGGTTGTTTAAAAACAAGCTTACGGAACCGTGGAGTGAATTAGGGCGTACTCCTATTAACTCCACGGTCCCGTAAGTATAATATATATATATATAATATAATATATATAATATATAACTTTTATTTTGGTTTATTATTGAAGTAAAATATGCGTGCGGGAAAGTAGAAAGATCTGAAAGAAAACAAAGCGTCGTTTTTTTTAAAGAAAGTGTTTATTTTATCTATCAACGAAGTTTACTATTAGAAGTGCAACAACACGCAAATACGATTTACTTACTTTCGACTACCTTGCGTGACAAAGACTTTTATGGAACTTAAAATTAACGTTTTTATTTTATTAGACACATAAAGCCAATTATCAAAGTTAACACTATCCTAAGACGTATCTCTGTCGAGTGGACCAATCAACCATGTACAGTTTTAAATATATAAGGAATGCGAGACAGCTCCAGCTGATCAAAGTACCCATTCTTCAGTTTCTAGACAAACTTTCGTGTAGGAACGATCACATCCTTTATTTCAACCATTAGGTAAGCCCCAATGCGGTTACGAAACGTTCGATAAGCTGAAAAGCTCCACGGCGCCCGCGCAGGAGAACCCGCTCTCTTCCTCATAACCAGCAGATGTAAGTTGTAGGAGAGTTCTCTTGATATGCGGTAGCCCGGTAATGTCCGGCGGTGCTCGACTGATATCGGATGGCTAGTGCAAGCAGTCAAACTATCCTATTGGTCCAAATCACTAATGTGAGCATTCCTATAGGAGTGTTCTCTCGAAACTGAAGAATAGGTACACTGTCCTGCAATACGTGTCAGGATAACACGTAAGAAGACGTGACGTTACGTATTTTTCACCCAAGACGTTGCTCTATCAACAAAAACGTGTCATTTCGATCAGCTGGAGATGTCATGCATTCGCCATAAATTTAAAAGTGTACTTGGTTAATTGGCCGACAAGATAGAGATACGTCTTAAGATTTTTGTAGGGATGAGGTATTTTGGGGGTAGTTCCGAAGGGAGAAATGGAGGAAAGTTCAAAAACAATAGAGCTCCGCGCGTCAATACACGTAATCGTTGTGTAAAATTTCGTTATGTTCGGTGCAGGAGTTTTTGAGTTACAGTGGCGCATATCGAGGCGACGGACAGACAGACAGACAACAAATCAGTAAAGAATTGGGTTTCATCCTGTGAAAATCCATACCTTGAGAACCGCAACCATTCTGAACCGGCAAAATAGGCTGGTTCCGATTCTCAAGGCATCGAACATGACAGGATGCGCTGTCTACATCTATTTTTTCTGTTCATTTTTGATATGAAAATTTAAGTATAATCCGGAAATTCATAAAAATTAAAAACTTTTGATTATAGAAAAATGTAAACATAAACAATTATCTGTAAATTTAAACAATATTCAAAGATATTACACAATCGAGGTCTCCTTCGTTTGCTTATACTTCTGGGAAATTTTAGGACCAAGTTTAACCGTAAACGCCACAAAAAAAAAACGGCATGGGAAGTGTGCAAAATTTAAAAATAGTTGTGCAAAATTAGGCTTCGCGAATGACATAAATTTTTTGAAAAATATTAACTGGGGGGGGCAAACTTTTTTGAGAACGCTCTTGTGGGGTACTGAAGGGTGTGCAAAATTGCGCAAAATAGACTTTTCGAATGACACAAAATTTTTTGAAAAATATCGACGGTGGGGGGAGCAAACTTGATATTTTAAGAATCTTCGTGTGGGTTAGAGGGAGGTGTGCAAAATTTTAAAATGGGTGTACAAAATGATGCCAAATTAGACCTTTATAATGACTCCAAAATTTTTAAAAAATATTGACTGGGGGGCAAACTTGATATTTTCAGAACCCTCGTGTAGGTTTCAGGGAGGTGTGCAAAATTTTAAAATGGGTGTGCAAAATTGTGCAAAATAAGACCTTCCTAACGACACCAAACTTTTTGAAAAATATTGACTGGGGGGGCAAAATTGATATTTTCAGAACCCTCGTGTGGGTTACAGGGAGGTGTGCAAAATTTTAAAATGGGTGTGAAAAATTGTGCAAAATAAGACCTTTCTAACGCCACCAAATTTTAAAAAAAATGTTTACTGGGGGTGGCAAACTTGATATTTTCAGAACCCTCTTGTGGGTTACAGGGAGGTGTGCAAAATTTTAAAATGGGTGTACAAAATTGTGCAAAATAAGACCTTTCTAACGGCACCAAACTTTTTAAAAAATATTGACTGGGGGGGGGCAAACTTGATATTTTCAGAACCCTCGTGTGGGTTACAGGGAGGTGTGCAAAATTTTAAAATGGGTGTGCAAAAGTGTGCAAAATAAGACCTTTCTAACGCCACCAAATTTTTTTAAAAATGTTGACTGGGGGTGTCAAACTTGATATTTTCAGAACCCTCTTGTGGGTTACAGGGAGGTGTGCAAAATTTTAAAATGGGTGTGCAAAATTGTGCAAAATAAGACCTTTCTAACGGCACCAAACTTTTTGAAAAATATTGACTGGGGGGGGCAAACTTGATACTTTCAGAACCCTCGTGTGGGTTACAGGGAGGTGTGCAAAATTTTAAAATGGGTGTGCAAAATTGTGCAAAATAAGACCTTTCTAACGACACCAAACTTTTTGAAAAATATTGACTGGGGGGGGCAAACTTGATATTTTCAGAACCCTCGTGTGGGTTACAGGGAGGTGTGCAAAATTTTAAAATGGGTGTGCAAAATTGTGCAAAATAAGACCTTTCAAATGACACCATAATTTTTGAAAAATATTGACTGGGGGGGCAACGTCAAGTTTGCCCCCCCCCCCCACAGAAAATGGGCTGTAGTTTCTCGTAGGAAGGTGTGCAAAATTTGATTTGTGGTGTGCAAAATTGTGCAAAATGTGTGCAAAATTTTGGCATAAAAATTTTTGAGAAAATCGATCTGGGGGGGGGGGCAAACTTAACTGAGCCTAAAAACTAAGAGAGAGAAACATATGTGGCAAGCAGCGCCGAAATACCCTCGAAAATTATTTGGTCGTTTCTTTGTGTTTTTATGCTTTTTGGATACTTGTAGACATTTTTACGTTATTAATTTGTTGTGGTGGGAAAGTGCTTTTTAGTGAGTTGCCGAAACCATAGTTCCAGACAAGTATTCTTGGCTTGGCATGTGTAAGTATTAGCTTTATACTGCCCCAGTGTGCCCTAAAAAAGCCATGCCATGCCATTTTAGATTTTTTATGAAAAATTCTTTATGGGGCCCCCTACTAGGGTCCCTAAGATCCCAAATCCGCGTGCGTCCGATTTTTTTTTTTTAAAAGATAAAAGGGTGCCCAGGGGGGTTGTAATGTGTTTTGCTGATTGTTGGATTACGTTGGGTTGGACTGTGTTGGATTGGGTTGTTTTAGTGAAAAAACTTTACTCTAAAAACAAAAAAAAATCGAAAAAAAACCAACCGGCGCAGGCGTATTTGGGGTCCTAGTAGGGGCCCCCATAAAGAGTTTTTCAAAAAAAATCAAAAATGGCAGAAAATCGTATACTGCATAACCAAAATTTGGGTTACAGTCATTTAAGATAACTTTAAACCACTGTGGGTAACTTTGAGCAATTTGGAAAATTATTTGTTGGAAGTTTTTATGTGTCTGAACTGATTTTTCCAATTGCCTTAAAGTATACCCATAATGGTTCAAGGTAATTATGCCGTATATGGTTTTCTGCCATTTTTGTTTTTTTATGAAAAATTCTTTATGAGGGCACCTACTAGGGTCCCTAGGACCCCAAATCCGCCTGCACCAGTTGTTTTTTTTTTTTTGTTTTTTTAATTTTTTTTACTAAAACAACCCAATCCAACAATTCAATTAATTTGTTTTTTCTCTTGCTTAAATACAGTTCTTTGGAGTAAATTGTTGTTTTACCAACTCTATACCCAACCAAACAAAGTAGCATTGTTTTGGTACTATTGTATTATCGGTTTTTTACAGTATCAAATGAAAAAAACTCCCCAAGAAGTCATAAGAAGAATGATAGACAAGGTATTCAAGGAATAATCAGAACCTGCATATTGCCACCAAAGTGTAGCTACATGGGACAAAAGAATAGCTTGAAAGCACATCAAGATTTCTGAAAGTTGTTTGTATGGAGGTAAATATATTTTTCATACCTCAAAGAAATGAGTCTCCAGTAAAAATACAAGTTCTGTTTATTTTGGACTAGAAATGATCCTAAAACTTATTTTTTTTATATCACTTTAAATAATCGAGAATTTAATTCTAAAAGTTCAGTCACTATTTTGTCGTTATAACCTTAGATTATAACCTGTTAATAGCTAAATCTATCATACACCTTGTCTTTCAAGGTAAAGTGCCATATAGACATGACAATAATTACATATTGTATTTGTTATCTTATGTCAGTATCTCAACCTGACATATTTTGTCAAGGCTTGTATTACCCAAAAGGTTTTATAAAGCTCCACCATTGATGGCGAAATAGTTATCCGCTTTAATTGTTGAAATAAAAAATGTTGGCTGTTTAAAGTGATATAAAAAATGAATAAAACTGCCGGTCTTACTACAAAATACAAACACAACTTTAGCTCCTTTGAACAGTGTGCATTTATCGAACCAGTTGCAATCTTAATAGCATAATTTGTAAAAGAGAATTTCTTCATCTTTTTTTAGTGTTTGGAATGAATTTGAGTAAATATTTTTTAATTTATTATGGTTATCCCATTATTTTTTTATGTTTTTGTAAACTGCATAGGCACTGATGAGAAATAATATTCCTTACCCTTACGGAAAGTGCCTTTTTTGTACTTGTTAGGTAAATCACTATTAAAGTTTTGTACTGTATGTCAAAAGGCTTTTTGGGTTGTTTGTAAAATTTGTGTATTGTATTTTTTTTTCAGCATCAAACAATTAACTGGAAATGGGTCAACTGCCTAAAAGACCAAAAGCAATATTCAATGGACATCTCTCCATGGAACAACACAATAGCTTGAAAACACTTTAGGATTTGCCAGTTTTGCTATTAATCAAGAGGTAAATACTTTTTAATACTAGGATAGTGTAAAAAAAACTTGCAAATAAACCAAATTATTATTTATTTATTTATTTATTTATTAGCATCAACAGAATAATTTTTTAAATAAAATGCAAAAATCTTGGGGTTGGGCATCTATTAAAATTTTTCAAATTTTAATATGCTATAAGGAGAGGCTTACACAAATTTTTTTATCATTGCTACCCCCCAATGGGTACAGGGTGAGACAGAAAATAAGGTTAAGAATTGACTATTTTGTACCTCACTCAATCCTTGCTTTTATAAAAACAAGAAATCGAGAAAAGTAAGTTTCAAGTAGGTATGTTGTTTGGTAAAGCACAACTAACATTTTTTTTATTTGCACTTCAGCATTTATACAGGGTGACTAAAGAAATTGTTCAAAAATGGTAAAAAAAATGTTATTTTTGCAAAATATTTCCTCCTCAATTTCATGTGTATGTGAGTGGTGAAGTGGTAAAACTTTTCTTTTACCTACTGGGATAATAAAAGGTAGTTATAGATACAAACTTTATGTTTACTGTATAGTCATCTTTTCAAAAAAACGTTAGTAGCGGGGAGGGGTGGGGGGGCGGGGTTCAAATATACTGGGTATAGCCAATGTCTTTCTGCCATAGCATAAAAACAATTTAAGACGTATGTGACGTAACATTATGTAATAATTAAATATTATGATTGACTTAAAATATATTAAAGTCCCCTTCCCTTACTAATGTTTCCTGAAAAGATGACTATGCAGTAAACGTAAAGTTATTATTGAAACAATTCAGACCGGGGCTTGTTAAAAAGAAAATTTTTTCTAAAAATTTAAAAAAATATTTAAGAAAACAAATTTAAAAGTACCCAGTACAGGCAAGAAATTAGGCGCCAGCAGTCTGTGTGTATAAGTGGCTACATCCCTTAAAAGTTCGATTATAGTTAAGGGTCAAATGAGTGCACGTCTTGACAATCAAACAAAGAAAGTAAGCGTGGCGTGGCGTGGGTTGCAACGTCTATATAAGTCAAAGCACACATGCAACGGGATTCAGACCACGGCCTGGGCACGCTCGTGGGTAGCGCTAGTGGTCATTTTATCTGTCAAAAAAATTGGATTTTTTTTCGAGATTTTTCCCGCTTTCGTTCTCTTTGCGCGTCATTGAAGTTTTGTGCAAATTATTCTTGATTTTTTTTTTCAACAATCCAGTTCTTCGAGAAAAGACTTTTATAAACCTTTCAAGGGTGTTAGAACATTATTGACGAAGTGATTTTTGAAAGTTGCAAAAATGCGTCGTTTTGTGCCTAGTTGTGAGGTTAATTCAAGACCCTTTCATAGATTTCCGACGAATGCTCAAGTAAGTGTCCCGTATTTTAAACCTTTATTATGATTTGTTCAGCAATAAGCTATTCTTGCATGTAAAAAACTGTAGGATGTGGGCTTTCAAAGTTATTTCCCCAAGTTGCTTAACCTAACCTAGAGACCCTGTACCTAAGGCTGGGTTTATAGACGCAAATAAAAATAATAATTAAAATAAAAGATGAGCTTATGGGAAATAGGTGTAGGCGTTTATAGAGCAGAAATAAAAGTAAGAAATTGAAAAAATGAGCAACTTTATTTTTATCTAAAAATGGATTTTTGCTTGCTGCATTGATGCACATAACCTCACTCACTTGTTGCCATTTAAATGGGCGTTTTTTCGGGTTTTTACATTTCTTGGTTTGCTTTTCGCAGATATTTAAGAAAACAGTATAATGGGGTCTAGTTTAATTAATTCAATTCACTTTTGTTTGCATGTGCAAAAGCTGTGTGCTGATTGGTTCAAAGTTATTTTTTTTCTTCCCTATTTTTATTTGGCTGTATAAACTAACATACAGTGAGTGCTTCTTTCGTGTATCAGCAATACTTTCATTTACATTTTACTTTTTTTAAACCTTTTTCTAAACGTATACAAAATTACAGCAATTTTACATTTTTTCAACATTGAAAATCATGTAACAGACATTGCTTAGTGGGTTAGCACTAAAATGAGTTGGGTAAACTTGCCTTGCACTGAAACTGACATTTTTTGGTTAGGTTATGGAAGATTAAGCCAACTCATTATCATGCTTAAGCATAATAATTTTCCTTGTGTCTTACTGCATAACTCTTACCACTTATCTTACAGAACTCTGAATCTGCCTTCACGTTCCAGTCATGTTCTGTAAAGTAAGAATTATGAAATATAAATTATTGAATTCTTACTGTCTACCATAGACAACAGCATATTTCTATGATAATTTATTTTTTCTTCTAAATCAAATCAAATCAAAAGTAGTCTGAATACTTGGTACACATCCACAAAGTCATGCTTATAATAAGTAAATAACTTAAGTGTAATAAAAGTCACATATTCAATCAATCAATCAATAGGTCGAATCCAGTCGCACATTTTTTAAAAAGAGAATAATTCATACATTTTTAAAATAACATTAAAAATCAATTTCTAAAATAATTTTGAAGATGATATGATATTTAAGTACAATCTCATCAGTCATCTTACTTCTTGCATTACAGAACTGCTGCACTTTCCTGAAGCAGAACTATGTATTATAAAAAAACTAAACCTTAAAATTATTAAGTTTTTAGCACATAACATATCAAATAAGATAAAGGTTGTGTTTGATGTGTGGTAACATAGGTATGTTATCTGTAGCAAATATTAATTCTTACTTTTTATTCAAAAATATGTCCAAACATAAGGTTTCACAATTTGCCCTATTTTTTTATTTCAATATTTATTTTAAATGTTTTATTAAATTATTCCATTTTTTTTTAAATTCCAAAATCAATAATGTAGTTTATTCGTTACTTTAAGAATATTATTTTGTACACAATATGAGATTTATCCTGGGTTTTACCTAAATCAAAAAATGTGTAGATGTTCTTGTTTTTTGAAGGCAGGATTGGGTGTACAATTCCATAAATTTTAAAAATAATTTTGTATATAATATAAGTTAATAGTTTTGTTTCTTTTTTAGCGTACTCATGAATGGCTTCTTGCTATTGGGCGGCAGTCTTGGCTAGGACAGAGGACTCAGGACAAGAGTGCCAACTTTTCAAAAAAATAGGACTAATTTAAGAGTGGATGCAATCCCAACTCTGCATCTCGGAGTGGCTGATCCACAAGTTGTTGGCAAGGACTTAGTGGAAAAGACAGTTGGTGCGCATAAAGAGGTGGTTGTGACACAAGAAGATATGGTTGTGGCATGAAGAGGTGGTTGTGGCACATGAAGAGGTGGTTGTGGCACATGAAGATGAGGTGGTTGTGACACAAGAAGATATGGTTGTGGCACATGAAGAGTTGGTTGTGGCGCATGAAGAGGTGGTTGTGGCACACGAAGAGTTGGTTATGGATCAAAAGGAAGTTGTGCAAGAAGCACAATCTTTGCATAAGGATATTTCTATCACGACATAGCCGCAGAGGGATCACACAAAAAATAAGTAAACAGGCAATTTATAAAAACCTAAAAATTATCAATTAAAATTAATCAGTTCAAATGTTATATGTATGCCAGCAAGTTATTTTTGGCTTATGGAAGACCCTTTTTAGGTCTTTATAAATTGCCCTTTTGCCAGCTTTTGTTTGATAAATAAATAATAAAATAATCCCAGGGAACAGTTATAGCCGATTACCCTGTGCAGCGTTGGTAAAAGAACACTTAAGAAAATAGTGGTTTAAAATTTTTTGTGATTAGTATTTGTTATTATTATCCTTTATTATTATACTGTAGATAACTATAACAACTAATAAAATATTAGAAACATATTTGTCTTTTTTTTACAAAATAACGTTCGAACTGTTTTAAAGACACCATTTCTTGCTGTCTTTAAAACTTCAACTTATTTTTTTTTTAATTAAAAAAATATATAAGAAACCTCTAACAGCCTGCTTTTAAATTTCCCGCCAAAATACTTAACGCGCAGCGAGGCGCAACTGGCGCCGCAGACGACCGGTGCACGAACTATTGCGTCAGCTGTATTCTGGGAGTGGCCTATCTTAAAATTTTTTATATTAATAGTATTTAATCTTTGATTCAGACTAATTTTTGTCACGATGTAGCAAAGAAGGTTTGGGTCACTCTGGGAATTTTTTCTTAAATTAGGGGGGAGGGAACGCTCCTACGCATTGGGATGCGGCTCTTGTATTTTTATTTGTTTTACGACGCTCCAACGGTTCACCGGGATGCGTTGCTTTGTCTTGTGCAACGAACAAGACAGAGTTTCTTTTGTTTGTTTGTTTATGTTTTGCTACGGCACTCACTGCACAGTGTCGGCTCTCTCTAGCTAAATAGGGGAGGATAACAGGCAGGGGGGAATTAGAAATTTAATTCAAAATAAACAAACTAAAATTCTCACTAAAAGCTCACTAACGTCTAAATCTGTACAAGTAACGTCAAACAAATAATTAAATTAAAATTGGTAGGAAATCATAAAATCTGTATATAAGTACGAATAAATAAATTTTAAATTGGTAGAAAATAAATTAATATCGCAAATAAAAAAAATAATTACTATTAAAAGGGGCACAATGGACTCAAATCAGTCTTACTACAAAATCAGCATGATTATTGACTGCTGGAGAGGGACGCTGTGCGTCGGAGTGGTCAGATTAGCGAAATTGTTGAAATGCAGCTTCGCTGGTTTGGCTGCTTTGCCATGCGCTGTTGTCTTTCCTTTAGGGAAGAATTGTGGTGACGGTGATATTTTTTTTTGCAGTCATTTTTAAGACAAAACTCACGTTCAAATCTAAAGATCAGAGAAATGAAGGTCCGACAACGGAAGCAAAATTTGCAGGTAATTTATTGAAAGGGGAAAGGGGAAATTAGGGGGGGACATTGAATTGACACATTTAAATCCCCATTTATATACTCTTTACTATAAAAAATCACTATAGAAGAAATAAATAAAACAAACCTTATAAATATGAAAGATATTCAATCAAATAAAAAAACTAAAATAATAGATACATTTTCTTTCCAGTATTACACAGTGAGGGTTAAATATTTTAATTAATATTGCTTTTATTTTTTTACAATGTTGTTTTAATTTACTTCCTATAAAAAATTATTTTAATTAATGGTTCTGTTACAATTTAGACTTATAAGTACTATTTCACAGATATTAAAAGTAGACTCCTAGGGTGAAAGATTTCAAGGAGATTTATTGTCTCTGTTAACAAATCTTTTGTTCGAGAAGGGTACCCTTTACAATGGGTATATTGATATTTACTATTCAAAATCAAGAAAGCTGGTAATGGGCTTTGACAAAAGAGGGTGTATTGGTATGACCATAAACCAACCGCATTATGAATATTTTTTGTATGTTGGTGCCTGGCCGTGTTTTTGTTGGTGTATTTTTTAAACAAATAAATTTAGTAAAGCTTGCTAATGATAAAGCTGTGATAGGAGGTCAGGTTTTCCTAAGTTTCTTGAGCCTTGCCTTTGCTTAACTAGCAGTCTTTATCACATAGCAAATTAGCTCTTATATAACTACGTAACCCCTCTACGGACAGGTTACCTAGGGCGTACTTATTTTTGTTCGTTCTAGAAAATACCCAAAAACGGAATATTTTTCTATAATAGTGGGTTAGTCAAGGTACTGGGCTATTATAGACATTTCAACTAAACAGCTCATTACTCACCTCTCTTGTAACTCGAAGCAGACATAGACTGATGGAACAATCAAAAAGGGGAGCTTGGGTAAATCTCTTGATTCTTGGATGGTAAATAAACAATATGCTCAAGGTATCAAGAATCCCGTATCTAATTAGGATTCACTTTTAATATTTTTATGATTCAATTATCACATTTTTATATTTAATAGTGTTACTTTTGATATTGCATTTGTGGTATATTTTTTTACATTGAGCCTTTTGTATATATTTTTATTCATTATAACTGTAATGTTAATTTAAATGGTGTGGTTTTATTTGACTTCCGTTGGGAAATCAACTGTGCCAAACTCTTTAGAACCTTGGTAAAAGAAAGGCAGAGGGTAATACTACAAACACAACGTAGCGTACTTAAGAGAAAAAATATTAAAATAAATATATGAAGGAAAACAAGGTAGTTAATGTATGAAAGCATCTATGTGCGTCATGCCTAGAAGTTTTCATAATTTAACAAAACCCTCGAGATTGTTGATGTATGAAAGTATCACTTGGCCAGCGGAATTTTCATAATTTAACAAGACCCGGGTATAAACAGTTTCATTATTAACTACCTACATAATATTATCCCAGTAGTAAAAAAAACTTATTGCTTTGTAGACCATCAAAAGTGTTTTGCAAAAATAAAGATTTTTGACAATTTTTGAAAATTTTTTTTCGCCTTTCTGTATAAGTACATTTTCTGTACTAAAGTGTAAATACAGAAAATAGTTTTCGTATAAACAAGGACTGTGTGCGTTACAAAATAGGCAATATGTTTGAACTTTAACATTATTTTCTGGCTCACCCTATACTCATTAGGGGGTGGGGGGGGTGGCAATATTTTTTAAAAAATAACCCTCGCTTATAATATATTCAAATTTGAAAAAATTTAATGGGTGCCCATGCTTCATAAGCATTTGGAGGGGTTGTTTTGAACGAGAATATCAAAATCTAGTAGGCCTTCCTATGTGAATTAAATTCTTTAGTTGATAGTTTATCAAAATATTGTTCATCGTAACCAAGAATAATAAAAAATAAGTACCGTAAACTCATTCTTTAACAAAAATCTTATTTGTAAAATCCTTTTTTTTTGTATTGTTTCAGATATAGCTTGGTCACGAACGAGCAGTAGGGTTATGAGTTGTGGAAATTCAGAAAAATGCAATGGATTTTTCTGGTGTCAACTTTTCAAAACAATCCAATATGTACCAAACAATAAAGTTTAAAAGTAATATTGGCAAAAAAAACAATTTTATATGATGGACAACAACTTACCAGAATCAATTAAAAATATATAAACAATCCAAAGGTTTAAACAAATATAAAGAAATATTTTTGAATGAATAATAAACTCTACAAATTAATGCAAATACTTGTCAAATTTTTATTAGTATCCATTTTCGAGGAAATTCACAATATTTTTTTTCAAAATAACAGTATGCGCTTTTTATTTATATAAATATTATATGATTCTTAACTGTTGTATGTATGTTTCTTTATAATTTTAATTATTTTTAAATCTCTTTTTGAGTTAAATGGTTTTCCTATAATAAACATTTAAGTTTGTTGGGAAATAAACGTTATGTATACATAAAAAAAAATATTTTTTTTTTCTACACAAAAGCAAATTTTAAGAATAAAAAAATTATATAAGCTTGTGTTCCTTATTATTGTAAATTGGACCGCTGTGTTAAACGTGGTTTGAATTTAATTGTGTTTTAGAATGTGCTTTCATAATAAACTAAAAAGTTCGAAATTCTAAACATCAATCAAATCTAAACCAGCTTTAACATTGCACTGCAATAATGCCACGAATATTTTTATAAATCACTACATTTAATCCACATGGCAGCCATATATATTAACCGTTTTTGCGTCACACATCTATTTGACATAACACACACGGAGTTTGCGGCATGTGGATTTTATGAAAGTTTTATGTAACTACTATATTAAATCCACGTGTCTTCCCTGGATGTCGTGGAAAATCTGGTTATTAAGCTTTTATTTTGCCAACTTGAAAACCACGTTGTTTGCTCTGACATGACGTTTCTGCGACACGAGTGATTTTTACGTTCTGTGCCAAGTGCGTAGCTTCATACAATGATATATCTGTGGTTAAGGCCCGTTCAGAGTTCCGTAAGGTATGCG
The DNA here is from genome assembly GCA_963921995.1 of Oxystoma pomonae. Classification (NCBI taxonomy): domain Eukaryota; kingdom Metazoa; phylum Arthropoda; class Insecta; order Coleoptera; family Brentidae; genus Oxystoma; species Oxystoma pomonae. The sequence continues at coordinate 70,653,322 of OY998165.1, forward strand.
ATATGACGCAAGAAAAATAAGCTATGACAAACGCTTGATTTTGTTCATAGTATTCCGTAAGCTTACAGCAAACTTTTGCTATAGTTTATTTTCCTTGCGTCTTACCTCATACCGCTTACCTTACGGAACTCTGAACGGGCCTTTACTTCTCGACATAATATTCCTATGTTCTAATAGAATCCAGAAAAACGCAAAAAAGCTGAAGATTATTATAAAAAAAAGTCAAAAAAGAACTTCAAATTGTTGAAAAATGAAAAGAAAAAAGTTGGATTATGGTTTTTTGATGTTTTGTCATTTTACCTCGACAGCCGAATCAATCAAACACATGAGTTTGGTCATGGTCCAAATTCAAAATGGCCGCCGGCTTTATGCAGTGATTTTCATCGGAACCTTTCCCAGTACAGATATATATAGGTACATGGGGTAAACTCATTCCACCTTGCATGAAAAAGCGGAGTTGCTGGATTTTCTTTGAGAACATTTCGAGACAAATATAAATACTGAGGAAAAATTTTAATCTAGTAGGTGTGTTTTGATTTCGCGACGTTCGCACTTGTAAAAAATTTTTAAAGTTAAAAGTGATATTGCCAATTGCTCCGTATAATGTTAAACTTGGTTTAAATTTAACTCATGTTTAGAAAGCAAGACCTTGATATTTTAAGTTCTATGTGGAAGTGTATTCTAAACATCAGTTAAATTTAAAGTAGGTTTTACGTTGCGGTGCAATTGGCAAATAGTGATTTCTGGAGTTTATTAAAGATTTTGAAGATTTAAACCATACTATAACGATGGATCATTTAGAGGTTATTTGTACCCATAGAGCTTTATATTTGTACCCTAAAACTGATTCAGGCGCTAAGGTTTTTGGGGCCAAGGATTACGAATTTTCGATCAGATTTTCATAAAGTTGACAGTCGCCGCAGGGGTCAAAATGCTATCCAGGGGTTTTTGGGGTCGAGGATTACGAGTTTTTAATCAGATTTTCTTTAAGGTGACAGCTCGCTGCAAGGGGGGTACCATCTAAATTTATCCGATAACTGCCAAAATTGGTATGGAGGGGTTTTTGTTATCGAGTGACAGCTCGTCGAAGGGGGAGGTACCATCTAAATTTATCCGATATCTGTCAAAATTGGTATACAGGGGTTTTGGGGTCGAGGATTACGAATTTTCGATCAGATTTTCATTAAGTTAACAGCTCGTCAAAGGAGGGGGGGGTACCATCTAAATTTATCCGATATCTGTCAAAATTGGTGTACAGGGGTTTTTGGGATCGAAGATTACGAATTTTCGATCAGATCAGAGGGAGGGGGATACCATCTAAATGTATACGATTTTGGTCAAAATTGGTATATAGAAGTTTTTGAGGTCGAGGATTACTGGTTTTAGATCAGGTTTCCATAAAGTTGACAGCCCACCGCAGGGGGGAGTAACATCGCATTTCTGCTATTTCGTTCAAAATTTATACAAATAAGCGGTTTTTGGGATAAAGGATTACAAACTAATTTTCGATAAGATTTGAAAAATTATGAAGTTGACAACTCCTGAAAGGTTGGAGGGGGAATACCATCTAATTGACTCGCTATAAAATAAATAGAACGGAAACTCCAAATTAAGAGAAGGGGCTGCACTGCAGCTGCCGGTGGCGGCATGGAGCGTCGCGACAAGTGTTTTAATATTTTGCTCAAGGTAGTTATAAATCCTATTCAAAACCAACACTTCTTTAAATCTTTTACATTCTGGTGTATGCACTCTCTCAAATTTTCCGCAACTGCTTATTTCAATCATAATGGTTTGTTGCACAATAAACCTACTTGCACTAAAATGTAAAGAATTTAATTGTTTAACCACTTTTTTATTAGACATCCATTTTTTATTTGCCATTTTCTGTGCAAATTATTTCAAAAGAGAAGATAATGAGACGTTACCCCCCCCCCCCGCTCGAAAATGTATGATAATCTAATCAAAAATTCGTAATACTCGACCCCAGAAACCCCTGTATACCAATTTTGACCGAGATTTAGATATTACCCCCCACTGCGGCGAGCAATCAACTCAAATCAAAATCTGATCGAGAATTCGTAATCATCGACCCCAAAAAATCTCTGTATACCAGTTCTGACCGAATTCGGATACATTTAGATGGTAGCCCCCCCCTGCGGCAAGCTGTCAACTTTATGAAAATCTGATTAAAAATTCGTAATAATTGGCCCCAAAAACACCCATGTACCAAAGTTGAACCAAATCGATTTTTTTTAAATCAGTATTTGTTCGGTCTGCTTTAATATTTCTCAGTCTCAATCCCAATAGACCAATCTAGCTTCAATGGTCTACTTTACACAAAAGAGTCACGTGGTACAGCGAAAGTTTTTTTTGAGCTAACCAACCAAAAGTCTAAGCTATGGTTTGTTACGACAACACATTTTGATATCTGTCAAGGTATTGTGTGAAAATGTCAAGGTATTCAGAAATGTGTTATAAAACCAAACCATAGCTTAAACTTTTGATTGGTTGACCCAAAACAACTTTCGATATACCACTTGACCCGATGTTCAATAGGGACACTTACACTTACGTGTATGTGATTCAATATGGCCGCTGTAGAGTAAACAAACCGTTTTTCCATAAGACGTAATGCTAACTTAAATCAAAATTTTGACAATGGAAAAAGATGCAGATTATGCAAAGTGATTTTTTTATAGAGTAATCTTTTCTGAATCGGGGAAAAACAAGCATTTTACCGAAATTTTAATAATAAACTTAAAATTCGCAATTAAACGTGGAAATATCCCTCTACATATTTCTGTCGCACGCGTGTAATTACAGATAGTGTCATTTCCCTCAAATCAGATAGCGCAACTGTCTCTCTTCAAGCCGATCTGGCCCGATCTGTGCAAGTGCAAGAAAGAAAATAGTACATGACATTGCCTCTTTTAACTGCGAATTTTGAGTTTATTTATAATATTTCGGCAAAATGCTCGTTTCTTCCCGATTCAGAAAGGATTACTCTATAAAATATTCACTTTGTTTAATCTGAATCTTTTTTCACTTTTCCAAAATTTTCATTTTTATTAGTATTACGTCTTATGGGAAATCGCTTTGTTTACCCTACAGCCACCATTTTTAAAGGGCCATCACGTGATTAATGACTGACTTTGACAATTTGTTAGACAACCGTAATGTTTTGCGTGTAACGTTAATTGAAGGTAGCTTATTTCAGCAGCATTCAGAACGTCTTAAAAATTACATGACTCAAATTTTCAACTGCAGCGCATTTAAAGCATGCCTTTGCCAACAAATTTTTGGTAAACAATAAACAAGAAATCTGATCACCAACCCCGCATAATTGTCAGAGGTAACTATCTTAAGAAGATATTTAGATCGCGGGTTCGAAGGGTGTACAGACGGGTATTTCCCTGGTATACTGGATCTCTCTCAGACGGATGCATTTAGAAAAGAGAACAATAGTAACTATGTTCAGCTCGCAGAAACGTACCTTTTGTAACGCCGGACTTCTATTTTTTTCGCGAAAGCTTTGCAAAAGTCGATTAAATAAATAAATATCATATGTTCCTTCGCTTGACATATTTCCATATGAAATTTGCTTGCTTGCATAATTTCGCCTTTACTAAACCCGGCGTTAAATTTGAATCGTTGAAAACCGCCTCTAGCAACGGCAGGCGTGGCGAGAACAGATTCATGCGGTGTTGCCACTTTTTTTTTAATTTCTTTAAAGCCGGTACGTACTTAACGTAAAAAAAGCTGTAAAACGCAAAGCCTACTAGATTTAAAAAGTTATAAAAAAAAGGTGTAAATGTGGATAAATCGAACCCTCTGCTTCGGTATTACTTTCTTAATTTGTGTACCTACACCTAAAATGAACATGTTAGACTTCTTTTCTGCTGGTGTATACATTAAAACCCCGTTATCAACTATAAAGTTAAATCTAACGAACAGGGAACCTTTTTATTATTTTTATGTGACAATATTCTTAGACGAACTAGTTATCTACACAAAATATGAGTGCTAATTTACCAATTTCACACTCGACAAAACCACAACAATAAGTTGGTATAAGGTTCATTTCATTTTAACGTTAGAGAGCAAAAGTGGTGAAGCAGAAATTGTTTCTGGGGAACGCACAGAGGGCGAAATGACGAAACTGGGAGGACAAAAACCCTAAAATGAAACTTTAAATAAAATATTTTTTTTTTATTTTTTTAAAAACATATATCCCCGTTTTACAACCATTATATTATTATTCTCATAGTAGCTCATGGCGAGACGAAAAAGTAGCGCAAACTTGCAAGTTAACTTAAATTGCATCAATGTGTCGTTTTTTTCTGTAAGATTCTATAAAGTTTCAAATTTTATTAGGGATTTCCAGTATAGATGTGTGTGCCGATTAATTTTACATAACCTTAACATATTAATTTATTTCAATTAACTCATTTTTTTGGGACTTTTAAAAAATGCTACAAAATAAGAAGGCATTCTTTATATTGTCAAACTTTAGAAGGCATTTAAGAAAAAAGGTAAAAAAAGGTAATTTTCATTTTTTGTAACATCAGAGCCGACATTCTCTTCTTTAATCAGCAAAATATAGTTTGCGTCTATTTGTGACGTTCGAAGTTATATAAGTATTTTTGGCATCATGTTACATAATCACATATGGGAGTAAAAAATTTAGGAACTAAAAAAAATCGCTTTTTTCTTACAATGTCTATAAAATTTCAGTTAAATTTTGCTAGCTCATTTATAAAAGATTTATAAAAGAATGAGAGGCTATAAAAGTTTATACAAGGTGTCTAAACTTTCTGTGATTATTGGTTTGTAGCGTTATTATTCACCCTTGATCAAAAAACTAAAAACAAAGTTCGTAAGCGAAAAATTGCCGTTTTTAATTAAAGTTTTATGTGCAGGGTAGGGTGACTTTTTTATAAACCTTCCCTGTGGCAAACTTTTTATTATTGGTTCTAAAAAGCTGAGATAAAAAGAATTTGATATAATAGTACTTTGTCCATGGCAAATGATATTGTTAGAAACATATTTTTTTCTTCCATTTTCGTTCTTTACCCTTCCACCCGCCCCCCTTCCTTCCCTTACCTTCTAGCTAGTTAAGATATTTTCATAATGTACAGGTGTTTCATTTATATATCCAAAAACAATTTTACTTGACATCTGTCAGTAAGCGAAATGTTCAATAAAAACTAACCTATAAGTTAATTCAGCAGCTCACACCCTATCTTCTTATTAAATTTTATCCAAATCGTTTAGGCCATTTTTGCGTGATTAAGAAACAACCACAAACACATATCAACACACAAACTATCGCATTTATAACATAAGTAGGATTGTAGGATTGATTTTTTCTTTAATTTATATTAGAACTTGTTTACTTGAATTGAAAATAACATAATTACGCCATAAAATCTGAACATAAACTTCAGAATATTTTTGTCCTCCCAGAAATTAAATTTCGCACACTGTGGAACGGTTGGGGGCTTGAGCAACAGAATAGTCTCAGATTACCAGTGTATTAGCGATTTTTGTGGAAAATTCATCCTGGTTAATTTTAGTGGCCTGGCAAGTGCTTGCGTAGGTTGAAGGTAATTTTTTTTCCGAAACAGATCAGTCAGCGTCATTGCATAAACGAAAACAGCTCACGCATTGGAGCTGGATTTTGGATCTGTAAAGGTGACTGTCAAGTATTCGACTATTCTAGCGGCTTCAGAAACTAGACCCCATTAAAAGTAATTATTTTTTATTAGCACAGATTATAATAATAAATCCAAAGGCTCCGTAAGCATTGGGTACTCAGGAATATATTGGCAAAACATTTTATTAGTTATTTTGGGACTCAAACATTGGAGTCAATAAACTCGCAGTTAAAATTTTCCAATTTTAAATATTCCTATATAAATTGTGTATTTTCTATTGATGATTGTTGCGGGTACCAAGAGAAGTCCGCACTGAATTGGTACAATGGCATATTGTAGTAAAGATCCTGCTGGCAAAAGTGCGCGCAGACGATTTAGCCCGAAGAGACCAGACTTCAAATTTTTTGGTTCCATCTGTAAAATAAATAAGTATATATATATACACATATATAAATGAATATAGACTTCTAATCTACTCGACTTTTAGATGTCATAACAGCGTGCAAAATAAATGGCGCCCAAAAGGGCAATATATCGAAAATATTTCACTGGCCTATTGTGGTATTTGTCTATTGATATTAATTCAGATAATTCAAATAAAATGAAGTATAATTGAAAAAAAATGTTTCTTTAAAAAAGGACCACCTACCTAAGAGTGTGTAATCTTAGGTAGGTGGTCCTTTATTAAAGAAACATTTTTTTTCAATTATACTTAATTTTAGGTAGTCGGAATTATCTGAATTAATATCAATAGACAAATACCACAATAGACCAGTGAAATATTTTCGACTTATTGCCCTTTTGGCCGCCATTTATTTTTCACACGTGTGTGTGTATTAAAATCACACCTGTGAATCACCCCTGTGGAGGCAATAAAAATCTCAAATTTTGTGGACAATTATTTGAAATAATTTATTACCTTAATAATTCACGTGGTTTGTCTGAGGTGTCGAAAAAAATCCAAAAATAGCATCAAAAACCTTCAGAATGATCAAGAAATTATTAAATTTATGGCTTTCGGATTTTGTCAAATACTACTTTTTGCAGGTGTTATATTCTATAAAAGGCTCCCCAAACAAATCAGGGCCCGTATTCTTGACGGCCTGTGAGATGAGTAGTCACCGGTGAGTATTTGCCTCTCTCACTTTTCACATGATTCAAAGCAGGTGAGAAGTGCGAAATTTCTTCACACTCACGGGCACGGGTGTTAAGAATATAGGCCCAGGAGAGAACAGTATTTTTCTGAACGCTCATTAAAAGTATATCAATGTCTAAGTACAGAAAAATTACAAATAAATAATATTCAGTACTTTTGCTAAAGAAAAAGTAAATTCAGTGAAGTGATTTGAAAGGTAACTCTATTCAAGTATTAAACATGGCTATTTTATAAATCAATTTTAATTTATTGGGTTAACGGTGGCTTTTTTCCCAAATAATTAAAATGATTAAATTTCATCGTAAATATCAAAAGACTTAATCCGAAATGTCCCATATCTTATAGAAAAGGTGGTCAATGTATACTCTGCGGTTGTTTTCATTTCTTAAACCTATTTAAAAATAATTTAGTATATTATTATATTGTTGTTTGGTCAAGGCTGTCAAAAAGGGATTTTAAAGAATATTTACGATGAGTAATTTCTTATTAGTGAGGTTGTTAAAACACCTGATCAACGGTCATAATGAAGATTTCAAGGACGAAGTCAAAACCGATCATTTTTAGGTAAAATATTCATTTTGTTTAATTTGCGTAGAATGAAAATCATAATTTTGATTTAAAAGTTGATATTTATTAATTTATTTTTTTGGAAAAATATTTTGAACTGAAGTTGGATGAAATTTAATTGATTCTTAACAAAGTGACGTAAAATCATGTATGAAAAGTGGTGCTTAATTTCACTAGTTCACCAAGAGAACAACAACGATTCTAAATTTACTATCCTGTGCCCCTCGTTATAAGGTTAAGCTCCCATATAGACCTTTCTTTACCGCTCGGAAAGGCCAACCGATAGTTTATAACATCTAACAATTACTATTAATACAACTAGAAAAGAGAAGATCAAGAGATCTTGGGAGGAAAGAACGAAAATTCAAAATTGGATGAGTGTCCCAAAAGGAACACACAAACGACCAAAGCGAAAAAAGAAACAATTAAACGATGTTTCGCCCGGGGTGACCAGCGTGGGCTCGTCAGTGGATTCACTAGTCACCCTCACCCTTCAGACATCATTTAACACACACGCAACCCGCAATCACGAAAGTAAAAAGAAAAGTGGAATGATAATACCCTGTAAATAAAATGACCGCTACATGTACTTGACATTTGTGAGCCTAAATAAGTTGGTATTGACAAAATTCCCCTAACTCTGAGGCTAATAATAAAAAGGGTTATCGCACATCACTTATGGAAGGCAAAAAACTAGTCATTCCGGTTGTATAACAGCACTGAACAAATCAAAACACTATATTTTTAGCAAAAACACGCAAAAAAAACGAAAACACTTTATTTTGACTAAAAAAACAACGGAGTAACATCCTAGTAACTTTTGTTTTGGTTCAAACAAGTGTGTGGCTAATAAAAAAAGCAGGCAAATATATATCATGTTTACAGGGGGACTTGAAACCCATCTAAAAATGATATAACTTTACATTTTCTATTAACAAAAATTTAAAAAAACAAAATTTTAATATATTATGAAAAATCATGGTAAAACATATCAATTACTGATTGTGAAAAAGACACACTAAAAACAAAAAAGAATGTCAAATCGATTCGATTGATGTGACTACGTTCTTTTAGGCTCATAACTGTCACCTGCATAAGGCGGTCATTTTTGTGAAATTTCACAGGGGGTATTATCATTCCACTTTTGTTTTTACTTTCTTGCCCGCATTACTTTCCCAAAAATAACTGTCAAATGCCGACAGTCACTCATGTTTGTTTACCGTTTTTGGACCTTGCGGCGAATTTTCGGGAAAATAATAATTTTCATGGACTTTTTGCACGCAATATGGACTAAAAATCTGATCACAATGTGATGGTGGACGACTGTTATCAATTTTTGAGTCAATTTTGTTTGGAAAAGTCACGTTCTTTGTGAAGAAAAACCCACATGGGCCTTGTGTGGAAGTGCCACAAGATTTTTTGTTTGGGTAAGTATCTATACTTACTTTATCTTATGTTTTATTCTGTTCTTTTTGGTGCTTAAAGATCACTACTTCATATTGTAAACAAATAGTACATTATAAACCTAGGGACTAAAGTGTCACATCTAATCCCGCGGCGAAAGGTTGTTTGGCTAAGGGATTAAACGACACTTTAGTTCCGAGGTTTATATACTATTTTATGCACTTTAGAAAAAGATCTTTGTTAAAATTACGTTATTTCTACGCCAAATTTAATGGTTCATCAACTACAGGAAAGGGTGCTAAGAATGAAATCTTGGCCAAGAGCAAGGGCTGTTTGGCTTGAATTGTCATAAATTTAATTATAATTTTCCACGGATTAGTTTTTTTTTTAATGCCTGCGGGATTAAATTTACTTCTAATCTCTAATCTTAGAGATTAAAAGTACCTATTTAATCCCTGAAGTACATAAAAGATGTAGGTCAGTTTTAAGTTCAGGCGGCTGATTCTGAATTGCTATATGCACCACCAAGCAAAAACTTTGCATTCCTTCTCATGCTGTCCCCCCTTCTCCAATGATTTTTTTGCACAGGCCATTTGAATCAATAAATGACAGACGAGAATCATGTACTTAACTTTCGTACATTCAAATTAATTTTGCTAAAACAAATTCTGATGTACACATTTCCTTTTTTTAAGGTTTGGAAAGTTTTAATGTAATGTACTGTTCTTTTTTTTGCTTAAAGATCACTACTTCATATTGTAAACAAATAGTACATTATAAACCTAGGGACTAAAGTGTCACATCTAATCCCGCGGCGAAAGGTTGTTTGGCTAAGGGATTAAACGACACTTTAGTTCCGAGGTTTATATACTATTTTATGCACTTTAGAAAAAGATCTTTGTTAAAATTACGTTATTTCTACGCCAAATTTAATGGTTCATCAACTACAGGAAAGGGTGCTAAGAATGAAATCTTGGCCAAGAGCAAGGGCTGTTTGGCTTGAATTGTCATAAATTTAATTATAATTTTCCACGGATTAGTTTTTTTTTTTAATGCCTGCGGGATTAAATTTACTTCTAATCTCTAATCTTAGAGATTAAAAGTACCTATTTAATCCCTGAAGTACATAAAAGATGTAGGTCAGTTTTAAGTTCAGGCGGCTGATTCTGAATTGCTATATGCACCACCAAGCAAAAACTTTGCATTCCTTCTCATGCTGTCCCCCCTTCTCCAATGATTTTTTTGCACAGGCCATTTGAATCAATAAATGACAGACGAGAATCATGTACTTAACTTTCGTACATTCAAATTAATTTTGCTAAAACAAATTCTGATGTACACATTTCCTTTTTTTAAGGTTTGGAAAGTTTTAATGTAATGTACTGTTCTTTTTTTTAGGTCAACTGTTGAAAATCGACAAAAGCAGACCCATGCTGTAGTGCTAATAAGAGAGAAAATAAATTATGAAGTTTGGGAATAAACACTTACCATAGCTGCTCAATGTATATTGATAAATTATCCATAGAAATCAGTTTTGGTAAGTTTTCAATTCAACACCTGATTTTAAATTTGTAGGTCAAGTAATGAAAACTATCCTAAGATTTTGTCTCATAGAGTCAAGTATTGTCAGGTATTATCGAGTTTTCGTACACCTATTGGAGGTGTTCACCTCTCGCATTCTAAGTTTTAAAAATGTTTAATTAAATCTCGGATTAGTAATAAGGCATGTTTAAAAAGTAAACAAAAACTTCTACTAAATTTTACCATCAGTACCTATAGCCGTTGGGTTATTACTTTTTAAATCGACCAATTTGGGATTAGATTGTTTCTCAACATGTTTTAAAATTGATAATTTTTGACACTTAGATTAGTTTTTTTTCTCTGCTTGTAAATATGTACTTACTTGGTTATCATTTAATATTGTGGTTTCAATAAAACCAAGATATCTGAAATTACATACAGAATAGCTAGGCTAATAGTAGCTTTTAAAAGACCCTGTTTAATCGTTCTAATTTTTTTCAATATATTTTTTAGTTAAAAGAAAAAATTTTGTGTAAATATATTATTTTTGTGTAAAAGTAAAGTATTGTGGTTTTTAACGAAACATAATTTTAAGTTTCGCAATTATGTCTGCGGAACTTTAATACCAATTTTCTCACCTTTGTCAAAATCAAAATGCATAAAACTTTTAGCTTTTCAAGCTCTACTGTTGATCAAATTCCTGACTTAAAAACTCTTTTAGTTTTTAGAAACTTAAAAAAATTTAATGTGCAAAATGAGGGAAATAATTTAACAATAATAAAATGTAATTTTACTCGGAAGCCATTTTATTGGGAAAATTTCAGATAATTTCGTTTTTTTAACCGGTATCAGAGAGTTTTTAGCTGGACTCCCCCTTGCTTTGGGACGCCTACCTATTTAACAAGTCTTATGCAGTTTTGTTATATAACGTTTCCAAAAATTGGATTATTTAATTCACCTTACATTTTTTATGCATAGATTTGATGGACGTCACTAAAATGTGTTATAAAAAATCTAAACTTTTTACATGAAAAAGTTAGCTCATTTTTTTCCTCATATTGAAAGGTCAATATTTCAATAACTGAAAGAGTCTTAAAGACAGAAATTTAATCATCAGTAAAGCATGAAAGAATAACAATATATGACAAGTTTTCTTCATTTTGATTCAGGCCTAGATGAGAAAAATAACTTTAAATTTAGCACAAAATTTGAAAAATATTGGGAAAAAAAAATAGCAAATGGTATTGCTATTGTCTGAAGTATTAATTCAAGTGAGCTAACTGGTTAGCTGCTTAGACTATACATACATCACACATTATAAATTATTTTTTTAATTTCAGATCAATCATTTCTTGTAATTATTAAGATGTATGATGAAGACATTTAAGCAGACAGCACCCCACCCCACGCATTTTAGCAAAATACGGCAAAATCATATGAAGGACAAAACACACATGGTAAGCTACCTTAACCACATTAAAAAGAAAACATTTTAAAATCCAAGAATTCGTCAGTAAAATTAAAAAATTTGGCTACTTTTTGGAGAATTGTTGTCGTTTCAACCAAATATAAATTTCTACTTCTTTATTGCTGTAATTTAAGTTTTTGTTTTCTACTATTTTTATTATTTTTTCAAATTTCATTAGTTAAATCCAAGGTAAGATAAATTTTTAAGGTAAATTTGTATGTCCAAAGGATATTTAAAAAAAAACATTGAATAACAATTGAAGGTAACTAGGGGATAAGCCACACTTATTTCATTAATTTAAATTTAAAGAAAAAATCAAGAGTCTTTTTCCACTTGGATCTAAGTATAAATCCAGCCAAAAAATTAAATGTACCTACCTATGTCAGTCAGTAAACTATTAAAGTTAATTTAGAGATGCGGAATACATTTTAGGCACTTTATTTTAAGTACTAGTTTTTCAAGGGTATTTTTAAAGGTAATTATTAACCGTTTATTTTATTATTTAGAATCTATAACCTTGAGTTATTAGTTTTTTTGCTAGCCCTAAAAATAAGTTGATAGAGCAAATATTATAAAACTATTAAAATAATTTGCTTAAATAGGCAACTGCTAGAAATATCATTTAGGTAACTTAAAAATGGATGTAAAATAATGAAGAAAAATAATTTAGGTAAATATTAAATCACATCAGTTCAACCGGAGCTTGAAATAACCTAATACTGTACTTAACTTACCCCACCCATATAAATGCTCTTGATTTATCTGCTCTGCTGATAATTTAAAATGACAATTATAGGACATTTTAACAAAAAAAAACCATGCTTTATTTTAAAAAGTTTGCAATAAGTTAAATTAATATGTTTAGAATAAAGTGGTTTTATATGTGTGGCAGTGAACAGTAACTGTGACCCACTCTTTCGACGATTCTCCTAAAAAATCTCCAAATTTTCACAAAAAAGTTCAAAAATCCCAGTTACAATAGGTACAATGTTCCATAACTTAAGTGACATTTAAATAAAGTATTCAAGTTAACAGGATTAAATAATTAAATTTACTGCGGGATTAAATTTACTTCTAATCTCTAATCTGAGAGATTAAAAGTACCTATTTAATCCCTGAAGTGCATAAAAGATGTAGGTCAGTTTTAAGTTCAGGCGGCTGATTCTGAATTGCTATATGCACCACCAAGCAAAAACTTTGCATTCCTTCTCATGCTGTCCCCCCTTCTCCAATGATTTTTTTGCACAGGCCATTTGAATCAATAAATGACAGACGAGAATCATGTACTTAACTTTCGTACATTCAAATTAATTTTGCTAAAACAAATTCTGATGTACACATTTCCTTTTTTTAAGTTTTGGAAAGTTTTAATGTTTTAATGTAATGTACTGTTCTTTTTTTTAGGTCAACTGTTGAAAATCGACAAAAGCAGACCCATGCTGTAGTGCTAATAAGAGAGAAAATAAATTATGAAGTTTGGGAATAAACACTTACCATAGCTGCTCAATGTATATTGATAAATTATCCATAGAAATCAGTTTTGGTAAGTTTTCAATTCAACACCTGATTTTAAATTTGTAGGTCAAGTAATGAAAACTATCCTAAGATTTTGTCTCATAGAGTCAAGTATTGTCAGGTATTATCGAGTTTTCGTACACCTATTGGAGGTGTTCACCTCTCGCATTCTAAGTTTTAAAAATGTTTAATTAAATCTCGGATTAATAATAAGGCATGTTTAAAAAGTAAACAAAAACTTCTACTAAATTTTACCATCAGTACCTATAGCCGTTGGGTTATTACTTTTTAAATCGACCAATTTGGGATTAGATTGTTTCTCAACATGTTTTAAAATTGATAATTTTTGACACTTAGATTAGTTTTTTTTCTCTGCTTGTAAATATGTACTTACTTGGTTATCATTTAATATTGTGGTTTCAATAAAACCAAGATATCTGAAATTACATACAGAATAGCTAGGCTAATAGTAGCTTTTAAAAGACCCTGTTTAATCGTTCTAATTTTTTTCAATATATTTTTTAGTTAAAAGAAAAAATTTTGTGTAAATATATTATTTTTGTGTAAAAGTAAAGTATTGTGGTTTTTAACGAAACATAATTTTAAGTTTCGCAATTATGTCTGCGGAACTTTAATACCAATTTTCTCACCTTTGTCAAAATCAAAATGCATAAAACTTTTAGCTTTTCAAGCTCTACTGTTGATCAAATTCCTGACTTAAAAACTCTTTTAGTTTTTAGAAACTTAAAAAAATTTAATGTGCAAAATGAGGGAAATAATTTAACAATAATAAAATGTAATTTTACTCGAAAGCCATTTTATTGGGAAAATTTCAGATAATTTCGTTTTTTTAACCGGTATCAGAGAGTTTTTAGCTGGACTCCCCCTTGCTTTGGGACGCCTACCTATTTAACAAGTCTTATGCAGTTTTGTTATATAACGCTTCCAAAAATTGGATTATTTAATTCACCTTACATTTTTTATGCATAGATTTGATGGACGTCACTAAAATGTGTTATAAAAAATCTAAACTTTTTACATGAAAAAGTTAGCTCATTTTTTTCCTCATATTGAAAGGTCAATATTTCAATAACTGAAAGAGTCTCAAAGACAGAAATTTAATCATCAGTAAAGCATGAAAGAATAACAATATATGACAAGTTTTCTTCATTTTGATTCAGGCCTAGATGAGAAAAATAACTTTAAATTTAGCACAAAATTTGAAAAATATTGGGAAAAAAAAATAGCAAATGGTATTGCTATTGTCTGAAGTATTAATTCAAGTGAGCTAACTGGTTAGCTGCTTAGACTATACATACATCACACATTATAAATTATTTTTTTAATTTCAGATCAATCATTTCTTGTAATTATTAAGATGTATGATGAAGACATTTAAGCAGACAGCACCCCACCCCACGCATTTTAGCAAAATACGGCAAAATCATATGAAGGACAAAACACACATGGTAAGCTACCTTAACCACATTAAAAAGTAAAAACATTTTAAAATCCAAGAATTCGTCAGTAAAATTAAAAAATTTGGCTACTTTTTGGAGAATTGTTGTCGTTTCAACCAAATATAAATTTCTACTTCTTTATTGCTGTAATTTAAGTTTTTGTTTTCTACTATTTTTATTATTTTTTCAAATTTCATTAGTTAAATCCAAGGTAAGATAAATTTTTAAGGTAAATTTGTATGTCCAAAGGATATTTAAAAAAAAACATTGAATAACAATTGAAGGTAACTAGGGGATAAGCCACACTTATTTCATTAATTTAAATTTAAAGAAAAAATCAAGAGTCTTTTTCCACTTGGATCTAAGTATAAATCCAGCCAAAAAATTAAATGTACCTACCTATGTCAGTCAGTAAACTATTAAAGTTAATTTAGAGATGCGGAATACATTTTAGGCACTTTATTTTAAGTACTAGTTTTTCAAGGGTATTTTTAAAGGTAATTATTAACCGTTTATTTTATTATTTAGAATCTATAACCTTGAGTTATTAGTTTTTTTGCTAGCCCTAAAAATAAGTTGATAGAGCAAATATTATAAAACTATTAAAATAATTTGCTTAAATAGGCAACTGCTAGAAATATCATTTAGGTAACTTAAAAATGGATGTAAAATAATGAAGAAAAATAATTTAGGTAAATATTAAATCACATCAGTTCAACCGGAGCTTGAAATAACCTAATACTGTACTTAACTTACCCCACTCATATAAATGCTCTTGATTTATCTGCTCTGCTGATAATTTAAAATGACAATTATAGGACATTTTAACAAAAAAAAACCATGCTTTATTTTAAAAACTTTGCAATAAGTTAAATTAATATGTTTAGAATAAAGTGGTTTTATATGTGTGGCAGTGAACAGTAACTGTGACCCACTCTTTCGACGATTCTCCTAAAAAATCTCCAAATTTTCACAAAAAAGTTCCAAAATCCCAGTTACAATTGGTACAATGTTCCATAACTTAAGTGACATTTAAATAAAGTATTCAAGTTAACAGGATTAAATAATTAAATTTTATTTTTGTAATATATTTTACACAACTGTTTAATAGATACATATATTAAAAGTTATCTTATATTTTTTTTGATGGGAGAACGAATAGCATTTAGCATAAATGTACGTATATTGCTTCAGTTTCTTCTGAAAGTTAGTTTCACCAACACACTACACTCTGCCATAATTATCACGAAGTTCTTCATATGTCTATTGAACATATATGTCTAGTTTCATCTAGTGCCTTGAAAGGTTGGTCTATGTCTTACTTGAATCCATCCATACTTAATAGGTGCTTTCGTTAAAGGGTTGTGGCCCGGGCTGTGGTACTTGATTGGAGACTTGATCCTACTAGAAGGTTTCTTACATGTAGCTTCATTCACATACCCTCGCACATTATACCTAAAAATAAGCAGGATACATTTTAAGTTTTTTCAAAATAGTACTTATCCAAAATCCACAATTTAAGTATTTTTTTTAGTAAACTGTAAGAATCCAAGTCAGTAGTTTTCATTTTAATTAAACTATCTTAGTAAAATATATAAATGGACTCAATAGCTCCAGCTATTAGCATGCATTGTTTGCATGGTCCCTACATAGATGCAAAGCATATATCAGTCATATATGCTCACTTGTTAACTTTAAGCCCAAAATCAGTAAAGTATGTTGCATAAAGTGAGCTTTAATTTCTCTCAAAAAAAATTTGAATTACCTTTTACTGCATAAATTTAAAGCATTTTTTAGCTAACAGAATAGTGCAACCGGTTTTTTGTTTTAATTTATTATATTGATATTCTTGATAAAGGCACCGAACATTCGGTAATAAAGAGTTAAAGACTAACAATGAAAGCAAAACATTTTATGTATCCAAAGCAAATAATCACCTCAAAG
Organism: Oxystoma pomonae; assembly: GCA_963921995.1. Classification (NCBI taxonomy): domain Eukaryota; kingdom Metazoa; phylum Arthropoda; class Insecta; order Coleoptera; family Brentidae; genus Oxystoma; species Oxystoma pomonae. The sequence goes on from OY998165.1 coordinate 70,670,014, forward strand.
TATCACCTTCTCACACACCCTGAATTTAAGTAGGTATTAAATTTGAGCAAACTCAACTATGCAGGTTGTGCCATGCATATCTATTCTGACATAAGGGCTTGCGATTCCTTTTACAGAAGACTATAAAATATAAACCAACCTTAAAAGTGCACTTTCATAAATAGCTAGTCGGGAACTTTTGATATATCCAAGTTTATGGTGAGATTCCAGTATTTCCCCATAACAAAAGCTAGTTTTACTTACTGTGCTGCTCTTTGTGGGCTCCAAATATAATGTATACTTATTTTCGTCCTCCATTCGGCTGGTTATAGAAAACACAAGATCACAGGAGAAACTAGTCAGCAGGAATTATAAAAAGTTTATTCTTTCTCGACGTCTGCAACCATCGCAGAAGAAATCATGGTAATTTTTCTCAATTATTATAGTCAAAAGTTGTATTTTTGTGCGAGTTTAGTCGTCAAAGTCGAATTGACACGGCCGCGACCATTATGAAACTGGTAAACCAAACAAACCGCGGTGTTGCCGCGATAACGAATTCGCTTCGTAACGATATCGGTATGAGCCACTGGAATAGCCCCTTTCATACGGATTCGTCCTGGCGTGTTAATCTGTCCAATATAAATATGCTCCTAAGACAATTAAACCAAGAAATTAAAAAAAAAACTTCCAAATCAACCGAAAAGAATCTACAAAAGAGAAGATCAAGAGATCTTGGGAAGAAAGAACGAAAATTCAAAATGGGATGAGTCTCCCACAAGGAACACACAAACGACCAAAGCGAAAAAAGAAACAATTAAACGATGTTTCGCCCGGGGTGACCAGCGTGGGCTCGTCAGTGGATTCACTAGTCACCCTCAATCCAGACATCATTTAACACTATCGCACACTCCGACCTCCAACTCTGAAACACTCACAAATAGGCATCGTTCCGCATGGTACTTATTATAAGGCACCTGATACGGATTCGTCCTGGCGTGTTAATCTTTCCAATAGGAATATGCTCATAAGACAATTAAAACAAGAAGTTAAAAAAAAGACTTCCAAATCAGTGACATCAACCGAAAAGAATCTACAAAAGAGAAGATCAAGAGATCTTGGGAGGAAAGAACGAAAATTCAAAATTGGGTGAGTGTCCCACAAGGAACACACAAACGACCAAAGTGAAAAAAGAAACAATTAAACGATGTTTCGCCCGGGGTGACAACTAGAAACAAATTCAATAATTCCTTATAACTGTAATCACACTATATCTTGAGGGTGTCGCCCCAGCTGATCAAAATGACGGGCCCTATCCAAAAAACACAAGGGTGGCGGGAGAAACTCGGCCGCTACGAGAAACTGAGTGGCACGTGGGCTCGTAAAGGCACAGGTGAAAAGGTGTTGGGTACAAGGACTAAGAACACAAGGGAAAGATGCCGGCGATCATTCTTTCACAGAGGCTCTGTGAACGCGCCACGCAAAGCCTTGCTTTTGTTGCTTGCTTGCGGTCATTATTAAGGCCGGTCACGGCGTGCCTGAATGGGCTGTAGGACACATGAAAATGCCAACAAAATTAGTGATAATTTTTAGGGACCATTTCGTAAGCTCAAAAATAGATTCCATGAAATCTTAGCTAATCCCTTTTTAGAAATTTTGCACAAAATATTACTTTTTTTGAGAAAAAAAATATAAAATTCCAAAAAATTTCATCAACTTCGTTTTTCGTTTAATTTTTTATATTTTTTTTCTCAAGTGGAATCCAGTTGAGAACGAAATGGTCTCAATTATCACAAGTCGAGTCGGTGGCATTTTCGTGTGATCATTCGTGGACACCGTGCGGTAAGAGTATCTAAGTGTGTGGTCCAAATTCGAGGGGCCTCTATAGCTTCGGGCTTTTGCAGCATAGTTAGCCCAAAACTAATATACATGTTACGGGCTCGATTTTCAAGAGAAGTCGAAAACTAAAAACCGTATTGCGATATGTCAAAGCGTTTCTGAGCTACAGGGTGATTCTCAAAAATGTGCGTTTCTAAAAACCCTCTACAACTTTCTTATTTGTAAAGATAGAGATTTTCATTAAAAAAAAATTTTCAAGATTTTCTACCTGTTTCACCGATTTTGTCTTAAAGCCTTTAGTTCACGAGATATAACATAAAGTTACATTTTTAAAAAATAGAATACCCCATTTTTATTAAGTAGTTAAACACATATTTGCAATTTTTAATGATTACCATAGTAGGCTATGTTCAACTCTGACCTATGCAGTTTTAGGGTATCTATCTAGGTAGCTATGATCAAATAAAAACAATTGCCATGATAAACGAGCCCAAGTGTCAAAAGTGGCGTCTTCGTCAAGATATAAAAATGTTTGGAAACTTTGAAAAGTTCGACATGATAAAATGTTATATTGAAAGTAACGAAAATCAACAAACGGCGTTAAATCTATATTTCCAGAGATATCCGGAAAGAAGGCAACCTAGTTCAAAAATATTTTATTAGTTAAAACGTCATCTAGAAGAATACGGATCCTTTACAAAACCGCGGCCTAGGAAGTATAGAAGCCTAGCCAGAGATAGAGAGTTGGAAGAACTAACGGTTCTAGGAGAAATAGAAATGAACCCGAATACTTCCACCAGTTTAGGCCCTATCGACCACGAAGGGTGCACCAATTATGACAACAAGATTTTGCTCCAAGACGTGCATTTTGCAGGTGGTACCTAAATAAAAGCCAAGAAGACCCCGATTTTGCCAGAAAAGTTATTTGGACGGATGAGGCAACAATTTCTAGTGATGGAATATTCACCAGATATAACTGGTATTACTGTAAACAGCAAAATCCCCATATTATGGTGGAACAAGCGAATCAGGGAAGGTTCAGTTTTAAGGAATGGGTAGGTATCTACAGAGGACAAATTATTGGACCATATATTTTTAAAGGAAATTTAAATGCCGAAAGATACCAACAAATTTTAGAAGAGCAGGTGATTCCGTTTATCGACAATTTGCCACTTCAGCAAAATAATGAACTATACTTCCAACATGACGGTGCACCTCCTCACAATGCACGATACATTACTAATTTGGTAAATATTGTGTTTGCCGAAAACTGGATCGGAAATAAAGGTCCTATATATTGGCCCCCCAGGTCTCCAGACCTGACCCCTTGCGACTTCTTTTTGTGGGGGAGAGTCAAAGACCTTGTATTTTGAAATCGCCCAACTACTAGAAGGGAATTGGAAGAGGCACTTCGTACTGCATTCAGACAGCTTCGTGCGGTAGAACTTCTTAATGCAGAAAATAGCGTCAAGAGAAGATGTAGGATATGTTTACAAGAAACCAGCCGTCACAGTTACATTGTTTAATTAATAAAAATTTTAAATAAAATCTTTTAATAATTTTAGTAATAATAGTAAACTAGAAGTTCGAGGTTGCTGTGTCCCCTCGTGTCGTAGCCAACTTGATTTTGTATGAAAAAAAAAACAATAAAATTTTATTTACACATTTAGGGCGCGCACAGCGCCTACTATGGTAAATATCAAAATATGCAAATATCTTTTAAACTGTTTAATAAAAATAGGCGTGTGGCACATCGTTCGAAAGGCAATTTTATTAGAAAACTGATTTTTTAGAAAAATTGGGAGTATCCCATTTAAATAAATATAACTTTGTGTGATATCTCGGGAACTAAAGGCTTTAAGAGAAAATCGATAAAACAGGTAAATTTGTCTTTAAAAAATCTTCAAAAAATGTTTTTAATGAAAATCTCAATCTTTACAAATAAAAAAGTTGTAGAAGGCCTTTAAAATCGCACATTTTTGAGAATAACCCTGTAGTTCAGAAACGCTTTGACATATCTCAATGCGGTTTTTAGTTTTCGACTTCTCTTGAAAATCGACCCCGTAACATGTATATTAGTTTTGGGCTAACTATGCTGCAAGAGCCCAAAGCTATACAGGCCCCTCGAATTTGGACCACCCTGTATATACCTTAAGAACATACCTTTTACCTTTTATGCCTACTCGCGGAAGCGTCATTATACTTTGTTTTGTTACTTTTTTACAAAGGCTAAACGGACATAGTTTACTCATAATATAACTGTAGGGTAACGATATAAGGCAATGTTATATTTCTTTACTTTCTATATAGGCTGTAAAATGTGTTCTTAGATTTACCTAATTTTTTTAAAGATATTATAAAATACAAAAAAGATGAGCATTAAGAAGTTGTATCCATAAAGCTCATCTGTTTTGGTCCATCCATAGTTCGACCGGTTCCGGAGTTATGTTTAAAAAACTGCTCCAAAATTTCACTTTTTCGTGAGTCTTAAAAGCGGGTAAAATTCTTTGAATATTGAAATCTACTAGCATTTTTAATAACCCAAGCTGGTTTAATTAAAAGAAAGTTGATATTGAATCCATTATGGAGGCTTACATATCCAACACATGATTATGCCCAATATGTTCCCGACATTTTTTGCAACTTACAGCAAACTCTAGAAGCCAAGTCAGGAATCACTCCGAAAAATTTTGCCAAAAACCTTGCTCTTTTACAAAAATACTAGTAGACTGGTGTAAGTATCCATCCAGACAAGTTAAAGTAATTTTTATATTTATTACCGTGAACATAGAGTTATAACCATCCTATGTTCCGGGTTCATCGAGTCTCTTTGGTAGTACTGAAATAACCTTTGTCAAGTATAATTGACTGCAAACAATCATGAAAGTTAGGTTTTTAAAGAAAATAGAGAAAAAACACTCAAAAAGTGGTGAAATTGTAATGTAAAAGAAGCACAAAATCGAATGATAACGCGGCCATCATACAAAAACGGGGTCAGTACGAAACTTATAAGTACCTGTAAAAATCGATAATAGAAGTTGTAAAATGTCGGGAAATTTTAAACCGCCCAAGGCCCTTGTTTTCATAATATATATAAAGGCGTCAGGGCTGGACAGTAAGGATGATGAAACAAAAGTAGCAATATTCCTAAATATTGCCGGAGAAGATACCCAGGATGTCTACACGACACTAAAATTTAGTGACGATGAAAGAAAAAAATATGATTCGGTGAGAAAGGCGTTTGAAACGTATTGCAAGCCCTTAAGGAATTATTTTAAATTTAACACACGAAATCAGCTGGAAGGCGATGAATTTGATCATTTTTTAAAAGAAATAAAAATGCTGGCAAGACAATGCAACTTTGGAGATATGCATGATAGATTTGTAAGAAATAGTAGAGTAGCAAGAGTTAGGGATAGTGAACTTCAAGAAAGTCTACTTAGAATACAGGACCTAACCATAGAAATGGCAGAAAATGAATTTAGAGCGTCTGAGGCAAGTAAAATGCATATGAGAGGCATTCATGGAAACGAAGTGCATGCAATGAGGCTAAAAATAGTAGTGGTGATGCCGCAGGGACCTCAAGTCAAAACACTGTTCAAAGTGTGCAACAATACATGCTTGAAGACAGTGTCTGGCATACGCGAAGGTATGTGATTCTTGTGGAAAATATAACCATTATGCTGCAATTCAATACAAAATTGTGTTAAACCAAAATGCGCAACCTGTAAGCAGTGGCTGTAGAATGGTACCTGATGCTTTAAAACCAAGGTTAAAAGATGACTTACATGACTTAGAACAAAGGCGAATTATTTCAAAGATTGAAGAATCTACAGAGTGGATTAATAATATTGTTATAGTTGAAAAACCATCAGGGGCAATTCGCATTTTTTGAACCGATCAGCTTGTTTAGGCCAATTTCCTATTCCAACAATTGACGAACTGGCTTTAGCATTAAAAAATAAAACTATTTTTACTGTTTCAGAGTTAAAAGAGGGTTTCTATCATGTTCCCCTTTATGATTATTATTATTATTATTATTATTAGTATTAGTATTATTATTATTATTATTATTATTATTATTATTATTATTATTATTATTATTATTATTATTATTATTATTATTATTATTATTATTATTATTATTATTATTATTATTATTATTATTATTATTATTATTATTATTATTATTATTATTATTATTATTATTATTATTATTATTAGTATTATTATTATTTATTTGCAACATAAAAGTTAATACATAATGAAAAAGAATGGAGCTATATTGTAAAAATAAATAAAGGATAACCACAAAGACCGAAGTCGCGCGTGGTATTTTTTTAAATATTTGCAGCAATGTACACCCACTTCTTAAACAATAGATAATAAAAAAAGTACTTAAAATTTAAATGTCTTAAAATCTTAAGAGCTACTTAAAATCTTAACATATAAAATATAAAATAACAGGCTAGTCTAAGTGAAAATGTTTGATTTTTTTTATTAGGTATAATTTTTTATATTAAGTTAATTTTTATTGAAATCAAATTAAACCAACTCAAATTAAACCTCTTATTACATCGCGGTTGCTGCTTAATAAAAAGTTTTTAATCTTCTTTTTAAAGGTTTGAATATGGTTGATCTCAAGTAGAAAATCTTTTTCTTGCAGTGACAAATAATTAATCAATTTTTGTGAAAGATAAACATAATTTCTTTGTGATTTTTGTTTATGTGTTCTATCTACAATGATATTCAAATTTTGCTGACATCTTTTACCATAGTCATGGTTAATAATTTGCAAGTTATTTTTGTTTTCGAACACAAATAACATTATTTGTAAAAAGTATAGATGTTTAACATCAAAAATCTGTGATTCCTGATATAACAAGTCGGTTAAATAGAGTCTATTCTTTTTTAACATAACTTTTAGAAAAACCCTTTGCAACGTCTCCATTTTCTGGAGATGCATATTTAAGATTCTTTCCCATGCCAATACGCCATATTGAAGCCTTGATTGTACCAAAGCAAAATATATTATTTTTAACTGCTTTTCTGACAAGATTTTTGATAAATATTTAAATTTATACAGAACTTCCCTTAAATTTTTTATGATGTTGTTGGTTGGATGGTAGTTCCATTTAAGATGTTTGTCTATCCACACTCTTAGGTATTTTATTTTTTCTGTTGATTTTATTTCTGTCTGTTCTGTATTGTCAATTGTTAGCTTATCGTATTGTGGCATTGTTTTTGTGGTACAGCTAAAGTTACTAAATTTAGTTTTTTTATAGCTTATTGTGAGCAATTTGTGATGAAATAGTTCAATTAATTCCTTTAGCGTTTTTTCAGCTATGCTTTTAAGAGTTCTCCAGCTGTCGGCTTCCAGATAGATGACTGTATCGTCGGCAAAGCTTATAATGTATCCAGGGAGCTGTCTTAAGAGTATGTTGTTTAAATAAATTATAAATAATAAAGGACCTAAGACAGTTCCTTGTGTGACACCGAATTTTACAATTTCAGATTTGCTCATCTCTTCTCCAATCATGCTGTATTGTTCCGATTAGTAATGTAACTTTTAAACAGTTTTTGTGATATGTTGCGCACTCCAACATCCTCCAAGACTTCCAACAGCTGCGAGTGACTCACAGTGTCGAAAGCCTTGGCAAGATCGAGAAAAACACACAATGATGGCTTGTTTTTATCCAAATTTTCATATATTTTTGATGTTAAGAAGGTAACTGCGTCCTGTGTACTCTTGTTTTCACGAAATGAATATTGTCTATCTGAAATTATGTTATATTTTTCTAAATACTTTAAAAGTTTATTTTTGAGTACTTTTTCAAAGACTTTAGCAATGGTGGAAATCCAGAGAAATTGGCCTATAGTTTGACATTTCTTGTTTACTACCACTTTTAAAAATTGTTTTTATCGCGGACCGTTTAAATTGGGATGGAAAAATACCTTCTCTTAAAATCTGGTTGATAAGATTAGTCAAAGACGAAATAATATATATTGTAATATTCTTTATGGTTTCAGCTTTTATGCCGTCAAGACCAGGCAACATTTTTATTGCTTTTTGGACCTCAAATTCGTTAGTTTGGTATAGTACAAAATTTTGGTCTATTCTTTGTCTTTGTGGCAATGGCCCTTTTGGTTTTTTTTATTTTGCTCGCTAAATTTTTACCAACATTTGAAAAATAATTATTGTACGCATCTGCGACCTGTCTTTCATTTTTTATCAAGGTGTGATCCTCTCTTAAGACTTGGTAATTTGGGTATTCTGCACTTTTTGCACTTATAGATTTGACAACATTTCACAGATTTTTTGGGCATGTTTTATTTTTGTTTATCTGTGTTTCATAATAATTTACTTTTGCTGTTATTATTACCACATTCAGAGTGTTTCTGTAACTTAAAACTTGATTTCTAAGTTCTATGTTATATGTTTGTTATTTTGTTTGTTTATATAGTATGTTTTTTTCTGTTGAAAACTTTGATTAAGACGTTAGTAATCCAGTTTTTTCTTTTTTTTTCTAAACTTTTTATTTTTATATAATACGAACAAGAAGATATTTTGGATTTTAATGTAATAATAAAAAAATTTGTTTTTTTCTTCTATATTCAGAGAGTTATAAAAACGATCTCAGTTAGTAGTGCTCAGGCTAGTTTTTAGTTTAACTAAGTCAATTTTTTCGAATTTTTTTTGGCGTGTTTTTGTAAATATTTTTAAAATAACAGAGAAATTTAATTGAAATTCCATAATGATTCGTTAACTGCACCTGTAAATTAGCTGAAAAGTAGTGTTCTTGGTAATTTTCGTTATTTAAACTTTTAATGAAAATGTGGTCCAAACATGTCTCAGATCGCGGCCTTGTTACTTTATTTATGGCAGAGCAAAAAATATATTCGAATAATAGGTAATTTAAAGCTTGCCCGTCAATTCTTTTTAGTAAATCAAAATTTATATCTCCTACGAAAAAGTGATACTCACTAACTTGTGTTATTTCCTGGAGGTATGTCTCCAATCTATTATTAAACAGAGTTTCGTCTCAAGTAACTATGATCGGTTTATTGTTTTGATTATGTATTATAATTTGGATAGCATTGCACTCTCCACTTTTTATTATTTTATTGCTAAAATTTAAATTTTGTTTAATGTACATTATCGTGCCATCAGTTTTGCTTATATTACCTTCACTATATATCGTACAATAGCCATTCAAAGAGTGAATAGACAAATCAAGTATTTTGAATGTTTCTGTAAGTATAATGCAATCAAAATCATTTTCTATTTGGGCAAGCAAAATTTGAAATTCATCAAGGTTTTTGGCAATACTGCATATGTTTAAATGAAACAAAGAAAAACATTTGCTACTATTTTTTTGGTCATAATCTACAAATTTTCTATTGTAGTCAGCGACACTAGATATCTCGTATGTTTCAATTGTCTGATGATCGCACTCTTGTTTATATGTATTCATTTAGAAAAAGGTTTTTAATTAGATTTCTGAGTTAAAAAATTTATATATATATATATATATATTAATACATATTACATACTAATTTCACTAATTAATAGTGTACAAAACAATAAGAAACTAAAATATAAAATTTAGGTGTTGATTTCTTAGATATTTTCGCTGAGGACAATGCGTTTTACTCTTCTGGTTTTATTTTGGTTGATACTTTGTTCCTTGTGTTTAAGGCTGGAGGTGCGCCAGGGATGCCTAAATTTTGAGAATTATTTTGCGTATTATTGTACTCAAATTCTTTTGGTAAGCTTGGGGTGGTTGGTATTTCACTTAATTTGCTGTTTTCTGAATTTATTAAGTTTCTTGTGGATTTCTGTAGTTCCTGCGCAGTATACGACTGTCCGTTAAGTATCAGTTTGTTTTTGACGATTTTTGCGGGTTGATTTTGTTTGGCTTTCTTAAGGTGCTTTACTAAAATTTTTTGCTGTTCTCGAATCTCCGGAATAAGATCATATGATATCGAGTAATTTGTATTTTTCAACTTATGTGCATTTTTAAAAATTTCGTACTTGGTGCATGTACGTACTCAATGACAACAGCCCTCGGTGACTCTTGACTCAAGTTTCCAATTCTAAAGGTGTCGCTGATGTCGTTTGCTATGTTAAGCTGTAGTTATCAGCAAAAAAACTGATAATTATATTTCTTAGATCTCCTGGAGTTTCTCCCTCTTCTAACTTCCACAATAAAATATTGTTTTCCTTCTCCCTCTGTTCTAATCTGGAGAGCCTCGTTTTTAGCTCTACGTTTTCCGTTTCTAATGGTTCAACTTTGTTTTGGAGCTCTAAAACGTTAAGAGTCTGATTTTCTAGCTCTTGTTTAATCTGCTTAACGTCACTCTGTATGTTTGAATTTTGCTGGGCAATTAAAGCGTTCTGCTTTCTAATTTCATCTACCATCGCAAAAAGTTCATTGTTGGTCTTCTGATCTCCAATAATATTACTTAAATTAACTGTTTTTGGGCTAGTTAATGATATAGTAGGTTTCAGTATACGTCGTATCGTACAAAAAGCTATTGTTTTGATTGAAATTAACCTTATTTATAAAAAATGGTATTATTAAAATGATCCGTTTATTGCATATATAATCTATTTAGTGCAAATAAAGGGTAATTTTTTGTACTCACGGTTTCTGGTAGGCACTGTGTTACACTATTACACAGTTATAACTTAATTATTGTAACTTTTTACTACTTTTTTCATTTAGTTTTCCGAGGATTACTTATAAAAGCGACTGTTTTAAGTCAGACCTACGATGTTAAACTTGATATGGAAAGCCGTAAACTTTGCACATTCATTACTCCTTTTGGAAAATTTTGATTTTACCGGTTGCCATTTCGATTAAATGTAAGTCCTGAAGTTTTCCAAAGTTTACCTGTTGGGATCTACTTTGATGATTTTATCATGATATCATCATGAGGTAATTAAGAGAGCAGAAATGTTTGGACTTAAATTTAACAAGTCAAGGCTACTGCGAACATAGGCCGGAAGAAGTCCAATTTGCCAGTGTACGTACACGCAGGGACACCGCACACCTATCAGTGGAGCAATTAACACTTAGGCTTGCGATCATCTTTCGCGGCTTGCGTTTAGTACGCCTCTAACCACGGTGCAACGTGAAGTGTAGTCCATGAAACCGGAATATGGTCAAGAAATATGTAAATTTTGATAAGGTAATTTTCATGTTTTTTGTCACTGATAAATTAAAGCGTAACAAAATAAAAGCAAGTTCTTAAAATAAAATAATATATTCTAAAAACCAAAAAAATTCTCTAAATAAAAAAAAATTAGAGCAAATGTTCGAAAAGTCCTCCTAGCTTGGCTAGACAATATCCGAGCCTATTATAAAAACTCCTTCTAACGTTTCCAAGCATGTTAGGGGTGATAGTTTGAAAAGCTTAATCCGAAGTTCTTCCAAATTATTGATAAGAAGCATCGGGTGATCGAGCTGGCCATAAAATAGTTCCCCTGTACTTATAACCCGATTAGGAAATACAAGGCCAACATTGGGAGCGGGACAACCATCTTGTTGGAACCATGTTTCACCAAATCTCACACCTAACAACTGCCTGGCAGTTGGAATAATATGCTGCTGCAGTAGATCCAAGTATCTAGGAACATTCAAATTGCCGTCAATAAAAAATGGCCCAATTACGTGTTCCCCTACAATACCCCCCAAACATTTAGTTTTTGGGGATACTGTGTTCTTACGTCAAAATACTAATGCAAATTTTCCCGCGACCAATATAGAACGTGTGTGAATTATGATTCAGGTACAGTCCCATGTTACCCTGATGATTCCTAACAACAATGAAACAGGCTTGTAGGTTTCTGGACTCCCTGTCCGCTATGCTACGAACCTTTCTTTTTATTTATTTTTCACGGGCAACAAATTTCTGTTTTGCTCAACAAGCCTCCTCCGGAGTGATTGTTGCTGAGCCTTAATATAAGATGACGTAGTATAAACTCCAATTGGGGGTGGAGTTGCTGCCAACGGTGTATTTTGAACGGACTTCTTTCAGTAACCGGTACAGTTTAGCAGGTTTTTTTGTCCTGCTCGCAAATTTCATTCTTATTGATATTTGCATCTTTAACGTTTTGCTTTTCGCTTTATTCCGAAAGGCATATACTCATCCAACATCCCGCGTTGTTTGACGTCGAAAGTTGTTTAAATTCACTGGGTGTGATTGTCTATGTTATGCTTCATACGTCAGGTACAGTCCTATTTTACCCTGATGATTCCTAACAAGGATAAAACAGGCTTCTGGACTATCTATTAGATCTTGGAGGCCTGGTCGTAATGAATTGAAAAGCAAAATGTGGGTCCGCTATGCCACGAACCTTTCTTTTTATTTATATTTCGTAGACAAAAAATTCCATTTTTTTAAATTAATAATGTATGTTATATGGAAAAATAAAGTTATAAAGTCACACAGTACTCAGATGACACACGCGTTTCCTATCTCAAGACGATTTCAAGGAATATGCAAACCTTGCATTTCCATGGTTTATCATTTCAGAGAAGACTTTGAGAAGAAGATTATTATTTCTTTCCCAGCTTATTCACCATATTATTTTATTATAAAAACGAATGTTCATGTAATCTTAGGTTAGTATTAAGCTCAAGTCGAACCTATGTCGGTCTAATTTTGTATTTTGAAAATAAATTGTTTCTAAAAACTGCGTAGTCGCAATCTAATATTGTCGCAGTCGCAACGGATTAGTAATACGCCGCGAAAAAAGGATTACAGCCGAATTCGCGTGTGCTATCTACTAGTTATAAATAAGAACCAAGTAGCACCCTAAAAAAACCGCCCCAAGGGATCCCAGCGTCCTCACTCAGCAACAAAGGTACGGAAGGAACAGCTAATGAAGCCCCTGGTATCCAACAAGCAGAGAAAAAGACAATGGTCAAGAAGATTCTACTGTAAGTAAAGCATTGAATCATTCGTTTACTTTTTATTATTTTTTTGTTTGTCTAATTTTCCCAATAATCCAAAATCATGTCTCAAGACGGTCAAGACCCACAAGCGAACATACAAAATAATATTCGCGTAAACCCGCCAGAACCCGAAGCTCTCGAACCATACCGTTTATCGGAAATTTTCTCGATAATCCCTGAATATGATGGTGATGCCATATTTTTGGGCACATTTTTACAAGCTTGTGATTGTGCCTACCATATGGCAGTTGGCGAGCAGCAAAATTTTTTAGTAATTCACATAAAAAATAAATTAAGCTATTGAGTCTACATTTTGGCGATAGTAGAGATCTCTTTTCTTTGATACAAAACCTACAAAGATTAGAATAACAAACAAACGAATCTCTTTTAGTATTCTTTAGCAAATTACAAACTTTAAATTCCAAAATGAACTCCGCAGTTCAAAAACAAAATTTAACTGCCCTCCAAAAAGTCGCTCAAACCAATTTAATTGATTCTATGAGCCCTGAATACCCTTTTAACAGGATTAGATCCTCGTATTGGCCACATTGTACGCGCTAGTAACACCACCAGCTTGCTCGAAGCTCAAATACGCATTAGGCCCGAATTGTAATATTTTGAAAATCAAAAACAAAATAGGCCTGTACAGCCACCCAGGCAAAATCACCCGTTCAGAGAACCCCAGTCGCAACAAATAAAATGCTTTAGATGGGTCATACCTCAAATGATTGCAGAGTACAAATGACTAGACCCAACGGTCCTTTAAATTATGCACCAAATCAAAATTCAAACCAAAGATTTCAAAGACCATTTTACCAAAATCAAGCGGGTCCTTCTAATTATCAACCAAACTCTTCTAATTCCCAACCGCGACCAAATTTTTTGCAAAATAATCAAAATAAGTACAGCCCATCGGTAATACAAATAAACCCAAGCTATCAATCTCATTTTACGAATTTTGCCGAATATTCCCAATCTTACGAAAATAACCATTATGACGAAACAAGTTATACTGATAACAGTTTTGATCAATACAACTGTTGCCCCGATAACACTTTTAACTACTTCCCTGATCAAACTTTTGACGATGGCTAAATTGATTACCAGTTTGAACAACCAATGCAACCGAAAATCAATACCAATGCATTGATAATTTTGTTTTTCAACAAACCTATAATAGTTTAACCCCACCAAACCAAAATTTTCCATTAGTAGCGAAACAAAATCATCCACCCATAAAACTAAAACCAAAAACGATATGACGGAGATTGCGGCACAAATCCAAATCCTTCGGGTCAATGACCATCCTTTGTTGAGCCAAAACTCCGAACAAAGCTTTCTTGATCAATACAACTGTTGCCCCGATAACACTTATAACTACTTCCCTGATCAAACTTTTGACGATGGCTAAATTTATTACCAGTTTGAACAACCAATGCAACCGAAAATCAATACCAATGCATTGATAATTTTGTTTTTCAACAAACCTATAATAGTTTAACCCCACCAAACCAAAATTTTCCATTAGTAGCGAAACAAAATCATCCACCCAATAAAACTCAAACCAAAAACGATATGACGGAGATTGCGGCACAAATCCAAACCCTACGGATCAACGACCATCCTTTGTTGAGCCAAAACTCCGAACAAAGCTTTCTTTAAGTAACTTGCATACAGTAAGCTCTAAAAAGCTGTATTACATTTATGATGCTTCAAAAAACACAAACTACTCATAGACACAGGCGCAGGTATTTCAGTTTTTAAAGATTACTTTGCAGAAAGTAACAAACAACGTTTTGCGGAAAACATTAAAAAATATTGATCCAAGAATCTACCTTGATTTCTTTTAACGCAAATAATCCCTGCAGTCTATATCTGTAATCTAGATATCGAATTCGATGGCATTTTAGGTCTAGATTTTCTAGAGCATTACGAAAATCCAAGTTGCTTAAAACAAACTTTAAAGACATCCCCATGCATAAATTTTCACCAGAACACGAAAACACCGAACTAAACGCACATCAAAAATTGGTAATACTATACGCACCTCCAACTGTTGTTTCTCAACCTCAGATAAACCAAAATTTTCAAAATTCTAAACAAACGAGAAATGTCATAAAAATAGAACCCCGCACAGAAAAAGTCTATAAGTTGAAATGCGATTTGAATAACACTGATGTAATTTTATTAGGGCAGGAAAAAGAAAAAGTAAGGCTTCCGAACGTAAACGAACAAGGTGAATTTTTAACAAAAATTAATAATCCTAACGTTATCGATAAAACTATTGATTTTTCAAATTTGTCTTTTGAACCTTTAGCTGACTTTCAATCATTAAATAATTTTAACTCGTATGATACGTTTAAACCTATCAACAGATGTAACTTAATAAGAGAGCAATTAGGAATCGTTCATTTAAACGAAGAAGAACCAGATGAAATAATAAAAATATATTTAGAATATTGCGATATCTTTTATATCGAAGGTGATCAATTGTGTCAATCAAACATTCAATTGAAACTGATAATGCAAGACGTATATACAGAAAATTTTATCGATATCCGCAGGTTCATAAGGAAAAGGTAAAGAGACAAATTTCTGAAATTTTTGACGAAAAGATCATGAAACCGTCAATATCTCCTTGGTCCGCCCCAAAAAAAGTCGATGCATCCGGTAAACAAACGCGTCGTTATTGACTATCGTAAATTAAACGAGGTGACCGTGAACGATAAATACCCTCTCCCAAACATTTCAGATCTCCTTGATCAATTGCCCAAATCAATACCACCCTAGATATGGCATCGGGTTTTAACCAAATTGAGATAGATCCCAAAGACATTCCTAAAACCGCGTTTTCTGAAGAAAATGGCCATTATGAATTCGTGCGCATAACCTTCATTTTAAAGAACGCGCCATCTACATTCCAACGGGTGATGAATAACATTCTTATGGGCATTGTAAACGAGAGATGTCTTGTTTACATGGATGACATCATCGTATACTCATCCACTATTCACGAACATATTGATCGTCTAAAGGAAGTATTTAAACGTCTACAAAAATCTAATCTCAAAATTCAACCGATAAATGCAAGTTCTTGCGTAAGGACTTCTTACCTTGGACATTTAATCACTGAAAACCGAGTTAAATCTAACCCCGCAAAAGTAAAATGTATTCAAAATTCGCCGGAACCCAAAAATCAAAAAGACATTAAATCATTTCTTGGTTTAGCAGGCTGCTATAGACGCTTTATTTCAAACTTAGCTAAGATTTCGAAACCTCTAACTAGGCTCCTTCAAAAGGACACCCCTTTCGTTTTTGGAAAAGAATGCCAAGACGCTTTTAAAGATTTACAAAACGTCTTGATTTCCGATCCCATTTTAATGTACCCGAACTTTGAAAAACCTTTTATACTAACGACGGACGCAAGTGCGTTTGATATCGGAGCAGCACTTTCACAAGGATCGATCGGTAAAAACTTACCAATTGCTTACGCGTCTAGAACCTTGAGTAAAGCAAAAACAAAAATATTTGAAAATGGAGCCATCATGTGGGCAGTCAAACATTTTCATCCCTACTTATTTGGCAGATATTTTACACTTGTTAATGACCACCGTCCTATCACGTGGTTATGGTCAATTCAGGACCCCGGAAGCAGGTTAACGCGTTGGCGTCTCAAACTTGAGGAGTACACGTTTAAAATCGAATTCAAACCCGGCAAGTACAATAAAAATGCAGATGCACTTTCCCGAATTAAAATCAATCATTTTAAGCAATGCGTAGATTTTCATAACACAGTAAAAATTTTTGCATTAGAAAAAGATAATCCTACTCCTGAGTTTAACCCCGAGTCTCCGCTTATAGAGGATAACGACCAAAAAGTAACGGACGAATTTAATCGATTTGTTGAAAAATATAAAACCAGAGCTTTAATTGATTACTCCAAAATCGAAGTAACTAACGAACAACCATTGGACAAATCAAAAAAATATTGTCACCTTTTTCAGAAAAAACAAAATGGAAGAACTACATTCTAAAATCATTGACGACATTTTTCAAACTAAAAATCTGTCAAAATATTGTTACAAGCCCGGATGAAGATCAAATAGCGATTATTCTCGAACAATACCATCTTGGTCAAAATAATTTACACAAACAAAACCGTCGAAGATTACATAAAAAAATGTGAAATTTATTAAAAAGTCAAAATTGTTAGGAAAAATCTAAGTATCACCGAAACACCCCGAACGCCATTCGACAGAATTAGCCTTGATATTTTTGAATACCCTTCGCGAAATTAAGCATTAACAATAAATGACGAACTAACTAAATTTATTCAAGCCTATCCGTTAAATGATAAAAAACTATCCTCCGTCGTGAACACTCTTATGGTCTATTTTCAACATTACGGTACGCCTTTCAGAATTCACTGCGATTCTAGTAAAGAATTCGATAACACTCTTTTAAAAGATTTTTGCCAACTTTTTGATATGAAACTGACATTTTCGAGTGTTGGTCACCCCGAATCGAACAGACGATTTCACACAACTTTAGATGAAATGATTAGAGTTAATCAAGCCGAACACCCCGAAGATCACCCCTTTTCTGTTTTACCATACGCAGTTATTTGCTACAACAATACAAAAAATAAAGCGCACGGTTTTACCCCGTAAGAACTTGTCTTTGGACACACGTCAAACAGACCTCCTGAAAAGCTTTACAATCAAGCGGCAGTTATTTCCAAATACATACGTGATTTAAACAATATGATGAATTATTTTTACAAAATTGCTCGTCAAAGAACCAAACAGACAGAAAGATAGATTTGATTAATATGTATCAGAAAAACTTCTCGAATACAATGTTGGCGACAAAATCTGTACACGAGAATCACAAATGAAACCGAAATCAGAAAATTTTACTATAACCCAAATTCTTTTAAACTCAGCCGTCCTTCTTAACCCTGAAACAAATAAAAAAAACTAAAGTCAATTTTGATAGAATGAAACCATATTTTGAATAAGGTTTTATTTCTTTAGGTTACTGGGATTGATCGCAATCGCCAACAGCCAATACTAAATCACACCAATTAATATTACAGTCGGACTCTTCTTCCACGAAGAACTTAACGTTAAAATATCAAATGATAAGTGGACACTATTAGTTTATCAAGATTTACTACCTTTTAAAAAAGCAAACGAACATAATGACAAAATTTTAGACGGTTTGTTAGACACTTTGCTAATTAAAAAATTCAATCGAAAAATGGCTTTTAAAACATATATTCAAACTCACGCGAGTCTACTCAAACAAATTTCAAAATGCGCAAATTCAAGTTCCAACAGACCATTGCTTATATTAAAGGAAATTATTTATCCTACTAAGTCACGACCAAGCTATTAAAACCCGAGATTCATATTAATCATTTTGGTTTGTTTGTCAAATAATATTACCTAGATAAGATAAGAACGTAATCACTTATGTAACGTTTAACTATCACAGCGCTAAAATATAGGTAGTTAAACGATTTATAACCTCATAATCCGCAGGCGCATTACGGTTTACAAATGTGTAAGTGTTAGTAAAAGAAATATATATATTATCCATCTTGACGCAATGATAATCCAGCTAGCCAAATTACTATCAATGTCTAAATATTGAAAAACCCAAGAGTCCCATTACGTTTTCCCAATAATTTATATAATTGAAAGATATATATTTTTTTTGTGCTAATTTTTTAACTTGGTACTTAGCTGGAACTCAGTGCTACCATCTCGTATAATGACGGTCTACAACTTGCTATATTCGGCCATCCTGCCGGTTTACATAGTTCAAATCTCGAGGTAGGTAACTGCGAGGGTGGGACGGTGTACGCCGCACAGAGGGTTTTCCAAAGAGTGATTCGAATCCAAAATTGAACTGATCCCCACTCATGTGAGTCCAAGTTGTCTCTGGGTTGGTCTTAAGACGGTGAAAGACCACGGGGACACCTTACTTTTATCCCCTAAAAATAGGGTGCAGGAATCCTTCCACAGTGAAGCCAAGTTCTTCTATCGACAGGATGTCTTCCCGCTAATTAAATTTCCGTAATAAGCCACCACTGGGATCCAACTTTACAACAAAAATTGGAAAAAACTCAAGAAATTTTCTGTAAAGTGAACCACCAACCCAATGACCTAGTTGAACTGATTTCTGTTTCAGCGCATTGAATCCATCTATACCAAAATTAGGCCACGGCCAAACTATACCTCCCTCACTCAATCTCGCAGAAAGTCCATATACAAATAATATTCCACCAAAAATCAGGTGATGGCTCTGCGCCCAATGTTGCGAAATTGTGATATAGTGCAAATATTCCTATGAAAATCATGAAAATGACCCTCAAAGTGCCATAACAGTTATTGTTGACTGCATTATTGTTGACTGCAAGTGAGTACCTAGATAAGAAAATATACCGTAACAACACGAAATTTTTAAAAAATCTATGTCGAGATGTGCGTATTCAACTTATTTCCTATGGAATTTTTAATTTGTTTTTTAATTGTGTTGAATTGTTTTTAATATTTATTATTTGTATTATTTTTACCTTTTTTAATTAATATTTTCATATATCTGTTAATGTTTTATGTCTTGATATTTTCTTGTTTTTATTTATTTGTGCAGCCTTCAAACCGTATGTGTGCTTTACTTATTTATTTTATTTATTTATAATACTTGTGTTTTTAATTTCTTGTAATGTTTGACGTTTTGATAATGCGTTCTTTTATTTATTTATTTTTTTATTATTTATTTATTTATTTATTTTTAATTGAACAAATGCACTTTAGAGTGCATAATTTATCATTTAATTTTTGCACACACTTTTTGACAATGTCTATACTATTACTTTAGTTTTTTTTTGAAATAATAAACTATTTTGATTTGATTTGATACTACTTTTTCCGCACCGACTCCGAGGGCTCTAGCCGCTCCGAAAACTTTTTCCCGCCTTTTTAAGTCAAAACCCACTAATCAACCTCTAAAAGAGTTTTTCAATGGTCCAAAGCTACTTCTATATACATTGAGTTAAGTGTTTGAATGAAACGAGTGTTCCGGTTTGGGTGCAGTTTTTTTCATGTTTCATTTAATCTTCAATCAGACTGCACTGATGCAATTTTTTGACAGCACCAAGTCAGTGTCAGTGCACTACGAGTGGCGCACCCATTGTACCAATGGAAACCCCTATAAAGCGTCGCAAAATCCTAACATTTCGATCGATTTACTGTCGTATTGAATCTATCTTGAAATTTTAATTTCTGATATTTTTTTCCTCTCTACTACGTCGTCCCATGATAACTTTTGTACACACTGATAACATCTGTCGCTTAGTATTGCTGATATTAAAAAGCTGTCATCGAATGGCGATTTTTTGTCTCTTCCTTATTTCTATGGTGCTTTTTCACTCTCTTTTAGAATCTCTCGCAACAGTTTCTAAGGGTAAACCCTCCCGATGTAAGTAGCCAAGTTACTTGCTTAACTGTATTAGCTCCTGAGAATGGTTGATGTAAACAAAAATAATTGTTGAGTCATTTTTGTATTAATAATAATATAAATTTGTAAGTATCTACTTAAATAAACAATAAAATACTGAAGTAATGCTCATTACTTGTCCGTGTTAGGTAGTCACACCTTGGTTTGGTAAGTCTTGTAGATCTAGAATTACTGTCACTCTTTGGTAAATAGTAAACAATTTGGAAAAAGTCACAATAGCGAGTTGAAAATAGAAAATTTTGCACATAACCTAGGCATAACCATTTTTTTTTAAATTAAAAATGTTTCTAACGAATTTTCTATTTTCTTTTATGAGCCAATTCTTTAGGTGTATTTTAAATGATTTGTTATAAATTCTTTTAAGGATTTTGGCAATAAATTAGAGCCAAGTATCTAATTGATTTATGTTCAATCTCTTTTTTACTTTCTGGAATTATCATGCAATCGTTTTTGAATCGCGTGTTTTTATCATGAGAAACTATTTCTAACTTTAATTTTTGTTTATCCACCTTAGCCTCAGTGAATAGAACATCACTGAAATATGTTCTTTTTTGTCCCAAATTACCTTCAAAATTCATTTATGTACTGTCTCTAAATTTCTCAAGTAACAATCTCTTCCACTGCCCCAGTCAGCAATACTATAGTTAAGTTGCGATTGAACCAGTGCATAATAGACAGTCTTAAGATCTCTTAATTTTAAGAAGCATTTTAAGTGTGAAAAACGGTTTATTAAGTATCTTGTTCTTGAGATAATGTGGTTTATTTGTTTATCCCACATTAGGTGTCCATCGATGACGATACCAAGATATTACATTAAATCAGTTCGAGAAATAACAACATTTTGATGTATATTTAGGTGTCTAAAGCTTGGCAGGTGATTAAAATAAGAAGAAAAAGTCAGAAATATTGTTTTATTTTGATTTAAGGTTAATTTGTTGAACTGGAACCACTTAAGAATACCATTTAGATCTGTTTCAGCCCTATTTTTAACTTCGATCCATGATTTTCCCGAATAAAAAATGGCTGTATCGTCCGCAAAACTTCTAACACTTCCCTGCCATTTTTGTTTTAAGAGGCCGTCTTGACTTCACTTTTAATATCTTCAAGTTTACCGTACTGTTGCCTTTCTTGTAGATAACTTTTAAAAAGATTTAGTACGCTTCCCCTGATACCAATTTGTTCCAGTTTATTTATTAGTTTTGTATGACAAACGGTGTCAAACGCTTTCGTAAATTCTACGAAAACACATAGACACGGGTGTTTTTCATCCATACATTTATTAATTTCTGACGTAAGATTGACAATTGCATCTTCGGTCGATTTTCCTGCTCTAAAGCCAAATTACCTGACCGACAAAATATTATGCTTTTCCAAAAAACTAACAATTCGATTTTTTTATTATTTTTTCAAATATTTTCGCAATATTAGAGATTAAAGATATTGGTCTATAGTTTCCCAATTCATCCCCGGATCCCTTTTAAAAAGTGGTTTTACTTCCCCAAACTTTGGAGCCTCTGGAAATTCGCCTATGAAAAAACTAAAATTAACTAAGTAAGTAGATATACTGTGCAGGTTCTAACTCAATTGGTAACATGCCATCCAGTTCTCCGAAGTGGATGGCCAGTTTGCTGAAAAAGTGGTGTCCAGTCCCGAAGAAGTGATCAACCCAAGGTCATTCTGCAAGAAGTGATCACCAATGACGTCACTTGACCAGTGGCTGTTGAAATTCCAATGACGTCACTTGGCCAGTGGCTGTTGAAGATGTCCAAGAGGGTTGCAAGGGGGTTGCAAGGGAATGCCATAAAGGCCTGTGTGAATAGGGGATGTGATCACGTGACTTATGTTCTACAGAATGAGTCTGCTTGGGGTTTATACAGGGTGCTCTAGTGACATGCACCTATCATATAGTCGTCTGTCATTTGTGACCTCTAGCCAAGCTGTCAAGTGCCACAAGGTCTTAGACTACTTAGCGTTAACATATGCCTGCTGAAATTCTTTAATGGTTGAAACTTCCTAAAATTAGTTGCCCATTCTCGGTCACAAGTGCCCATGTATAGAGTAGAAAATGACGTACACCTGTAGCATTGGGGCCTTATTATTTCAAGAGTGTCAAAGGGGCACTATTTGAAATATGTCGAGATGAGAGAGATTGCTATCAGCCGGTGTACCGAAGGTACTTTTTCCCCTATGTGCGCACGTTTTTCTTCTATGGTTTCTGTAAAAGACTAATTTTGGTTTGCTGCGCAGGGGACAAAAGACCTTAGTAGTTTTCTGCGAATATCTCGAGTTGTAAGTGGTCGATTTGAAAAATTCTTTTTTTTGTTAGATTGCTGTGTTCCAATGCTATTTATTCTTAGAGATATGGGGAAGCTAAAAGGGCCTTAAGTGGTGAAAGAAAGACCTTAGTAAATTTCTGCGAATATCTAAGTGATCGATTTGCAAAATTCTTTTTTGGTTAGATTGCTGTGTTGTAATGCTATTTATTCTTAGAGAGATGGAGAAGCCAAAATGGCATTAAAGTGCTTGACCTTGGTATTTTTTTGCCGGATATTTCGCGTTATAGCGATGGGATTTGAAAAATTCTTTGCTATTGTTACAAAGGGGAGGGCATGGCAAAACGGTTGTATTATGTTCGTGACCCAGCTACGCAGCTCGAGTTAAAAGGCTTTTATTTTTATGGTAAATAATATTATTATTATTATATGGTTTAAAATGATCAAAATGTGTGCTTTTTGAAGACAAAGTGGAGAATAATTAAGATAACCGATGACCCCTGTTTATCAAGAATTTTAAAAATAACATGTTTAAGTAAAGCTTACTAATGAGCTAATTTTATACGGTCAAATGCCTTTACAACCGTCTAGTTCTACTGCGAATTGACAATGACGGACTGGTATGTTAACGTTACTGATCAAATTGGAAGCTTTGATGGAGGCAAAGTAAAGTATACAAAAACAGGTATACTCAAGATAACCTAAACTTGTTTTTCACAAGTTTAGCATGATAATGTTTTATGTATCCAAAAAACACAGTTTCTTGGGATCTTAAATATAAACAAAAATTTATTTTGAGTAAAAATATATTTATTGATTGATAAATTATGTTAAGGACATGTCCTTAAAACAAAATATTTTTTTATACGCAGATTTAATCTTACTCATTTATGCTGTATTTTTATGAAGATCAACTGACTTTTGACAAAAACAAAACATTTTATTGCAAACAGGGCAAAATCTGGAACCAACATTAACAAAATTCATATAGTTTTGACAAAAACATTTCTCTTTTTGCAATAAGAACATACATAGTCCTTGAATGTTTGCTTGTATGTCCTTCTTCACCACAATAGCCTCTTTTTTACCTTTAGAAGGCATATTTTTTTAAAGCTAAAGGTAAGTTGTGTCTTTGTGAATCCTCTGAAAAATATTTTTTCTCCAGTGCTTAAATTGGAATGAAACAACAAAAACCATATTTAAACTGTACAGTTATGTGTGTATAAAAATAATACTTTTCAAATTTATTTTGCCTATATTAAAGATAATAATTCTCACCCTGGTTATGCGAGTCCAATTTTTAAAAGTTCTCAGTGTGAGTATTAGATGCCCAGAACCTTAAAAGATGAATGAAATATATAGAATGATTAAAAATTAATGAGGAATCTAATTACTCATGTCCCCATTCAAGATAGTTGTTAAATGTAATTTTTCTACGTGAAGCCTTGTTCACCCCTTTTACCCTCATGCTAACATTGAAATTTTGTAGTCTTCTCTTATTTCCTCTTCAGAAAGATCCTTCTGAATCAACTTATTTTCATGATTTTTAAATTAAATTTTTATTTGTTAAAAGTCTTAAGATTGGAGCACAATCCTTCAAATTCTGTCATAATAGCACCATAATTTTCATCAAAATAAATAAAATTTTATTAAATAATGAATCATATGGGAAAAAAAATTGGTATGCAAATATCGCTAACTAACTTGTTTCTTGAAAGTTGAGCTCTCTTCAAGTCTAAATGTGGCTGATGTTGCGTCCTGGGAGGCATTTGTATTATATATCATATAATCCATATGATGGGCAACTGAAAACTGATGGAAACAAAACATTTTTATTTATATTGTATATAGAATAAGATCTGGTACTTACATTATTTTTATGGATGTCCTTGTGGGTCCCTTATATCTTTGAAAAATAATCTACTACATGCAATGATTACTATAATTTTCTAAAGATTGGTTGTATTTCTTTTGATGTTTGGTTAAAGACATACATTTTTTCTTCAAAAAATTTTTATATTTTTGTAACGTAATATGATGTAATCTTTTAATATCTATTTACCTCCTTTCGTAAGATCCGTAGTTCTATGTCTTAGTATTAATGATTTCCAATGTAGAAAAAGCACTATGTAGCGGTGCAAAAACTGAGGATGAAGAACATTTTTTTGGTAGGTAGAAAGAAAAATATTAACCGCATTTTTTTTTTGAGAAAATGTCATAAAAATGCATTTTTCTCGTGGAATTAACAAAACATAATATACCTGTTTCTCCTCCCTAGATTAATGTCACGACGGTATTTAATTACAGTGTTTCCGATGCGTTCTCGCAATATTTGAATCTCTGTAACAACAGAACCCTTACACCTCGAAAATTCAAACCTTTATATCGCAACCTTAATTCTCCTGACTTTTACATAAGACACTCCAAGTTTTGTTCTAATTGGGCCTTAAAAGAGTTATGGCAACTATCCGACCATCATTATCAGCATCTGTCTATTGATAAATTATATATATCTAAGGATAAAAGTTTGCGTTTAAAACCGAATCAATTTAAGTAATTTGTAAAAGTTTTTTAAAACTAAGCGTTTTCCATATCATCCTATTCAAACACCATATGGTTGTAATAACTTAATCAATTAGGAACCATCAATATTTTCAATCCTTTAAAAACTAGTCGCAATTAATATTTTTCATGGAAATTTTAATCAAATCGGTTTACTAGTTTTGGATATATCATGGTACATATGTACGTATCTATAGTTACTTTACATATTGAATAAAGACCAACATCTTAACATTTTAAGTGAATATTTTTCACAGTTATAGCTTGGAAGGAAAAAATTAAAAAAATACTTTTTAGTCAGCTACCAGAAGGGTACAAACCCCAAGTTTCTAAGAATAAAAGATCGTTTGAGCTATGTTAAAACAGTGTCAATTTGAACTTGAATTGTTGATCATGTCTTTGGCATATCCCTTAGAAGATGTAATCCAACCTTGCCAAATCTGGGCTAATGATGTAATAAAGGAGATCAAGGTTGTCGTTAAGAAGACATATGAAGCGGAAATATTCCATGACGTCACTAAGTGTGAATAAAAAGTGAAATGGAGTCTTTACCAACAAACCGTTTATAAAATGAGTTATCATAAAAAATAAATAGCAAAAGGATATGATTGTTGTATCCTAATCAATTCGGAATCATTAATATCATGACGTCTTGATTTACAATCCTCAAAACCAGTGCAGGATACATCTAATTAACATTTTTCATGGAAATTTTATTCAAATCGGTTAAGTAGTTTCGAAAATATCTTGGCACGTATGTACATACCTATAGGTCCAGACCATTTAGTCACCAATTTCACATTCTTATATTTACCAACATACTCCATGGTTTTACCAAATACTGCGTTAATCATTAATTTGAAAAAGTGTTTTCCGAAACTGTTTTTGCTCTGTTGACGCATGTGAATGTTTAAGTCAATATAAGGCATAACCATAAAAACTGTTTAAATTTTAGGACCCCCATGAATTTTTTTAAGAATTGGTTTTAAATTTCTATACTGAATAATGTATCATTCTTTATCATACAGTGTGGTCATTAATTTGGGTAACTTACTTTTAGAATTGGGTGGAATTGTATGTTCTAGTCAGACGGGAAGATCTTTATGCACATCAAATAGTTCAGGGGGATAATATACACCTATTTCCTATGGGTGCTATCAGAAATTTAAATTAATATCCGCCTATAAGCATACTGCTATTTAGACCCACTCAAAGCCACCAACAGGTAACGATAAAGGCATTGCTGTTCCATAAAGTGAGTTGACGTCATAATACATCAAATATGAGGTTTTCTGGCTTGTATTGTGTGATTCTCCTATGTACCTGTTGCCGTTTATTTTCAAGAGCTGTAAGCCGTTTATAAGTTGGTATTTCTAGTCAAAAACCACAGATCTTTGCTGGATGTTTGACACTATCATATATTTTAACAATGACAATATGGTGCCGTCAATTCTTCAGATCATAAATTTAAAAAAAATATCTATAAAATACTTTAATACTTTTTATTATGTTAATTGCACTAGATATATCTATTACTTGTATTTTATTTTATTTTGGTAATTAATAAATTTGGAGTTGGACAAAGAATATCAAAAAAATCTAAAGAAGTTTTCCCAATCTTTTTCATTGTGTTGGAAAATTCATCATACTCGTAATATATATTTTCAGTTGTAAAGAAGTAAAGCAACCCGTTAGTGTAGCGGAATACAGAATTAAAATTAGCTGGTACCCCCTGAAATTTATCTGAAAGTAAACCATATCTGGTTGGTGAAAAATTACACTCGTTAATTTCAACATAATATATCTTATCATAAAATAAAAATGTCTGGCCCTCATAGGTATTAACTACACCATGAATTTTTGTTGATTGATATATTCCTCATGTTTTAAAGCAAGAGATGGGTAATTAATAAAATACATTTTTTTATCTGTAAGGATTACAACATCTCCAACAGGTCTGTGATATATGGCTGAAATTCTCGAGAAATTCTCAGGTAAAAATTTAAGAAAATCTTTTATTTTAATCGGGAAACTATCACTTAAATTAGACTTTAAGTCCTTTATCCAAACATATTTTTCATAAAAAATATATAATTTTCCATTTACCACTAGAAATGTATTAATTTTCTTATAGTTCAAATCACATAATCTGGGTATTTCTTCTGCTGGGTGGTATTTTTCTATAGTACTGCTTTTTCTCGTTGTTGGTGTGGAAATTGTTGAAATATTGGTGGTTTCTTCCGTTTGTGTTGTTGTAGTCGTAGTAGATACGAGTTTATCCCCATATAAATATTGAATTGCGTAGATATTATCTTGAGACAGCTCTGTAGTTTGTCGATTAGAGTTCAAGACGGGATACATGATTGCTTCTCTATGTGAAGAATGTGAAATACCCAATGTGTGCCCAATTTCATGAGTCAGAGTATGTATTAAACTAATCTCCCCAAGTTTTGCTATTATATTTAAATTAAATCTTATATTTTTGTTGACGTGAATCTCTAACTGTGATCTAGAAGGGTAATCGGCATGAGCCAGAACGCCAGAGCCTTGAAAAAAACAGCTCAAGTTTCCAAATCAATTATACGTGTGGTTATTTTCGTTAAAAGTAATTGTAATATCTGCATTATGATAGGCGTATCTAAATCTTAAATTTGTATATTTTTCCCAATTCTTGAAGGCACGGTCAGCTAATTGCTTATATGTGTTGATGTCATATGTTGGGGGAATAATTTTCCAATATATATCGCTCTTGTTCCATTTTATATGTATTGGGTTTGCCAAAGAATAATCACCCTGATTATCTTTTACACCACATCGGGAGGTTGCCATCAGTTTTTTCGTCTCTTCGTTTAACACACCATCAGCTGTAATAGCCATTTTTTCTTGAAATTCCAATATTGCATCATTAATTAAGGTTAGTGATGAGTTTAGACCTTTAGGTAGATATCCATAATTTTCTAAATAAATTTTGGCTTCTTCCAAGGTAAGTTCTATATTTTTACCATTTACAAATAAGAGTATCAGTAGCAATAATATTATAATATTAATGGTCAGTACTTATAATTCAAATGAATATTGAGTATACGTTTTGCTATTTATATAGATATCTTACCCTATAAGAATAGCCTTTAGCCAATACTATTATATGTTTTTTAGAAACAATCCCCCAATACACACCATTTAACCGATCACCGTGAGGTCTTGTGCAGCATATATCGCCGGTTAGATTCCCTAAATGAAATACACTTTTTTTTATTAATAGTTATATAAACAAATGTTAACAAAACGAATTATAGCATACGATTTAAAGCATGTGACTCTAGAAACGGCTTACGTACATGACTCATATTCCTGTCGAGGTTTCTCACATAGAAGTAGTGAATGGTGCAGAATACCTGTTACAGAATTTTTACAGAGGAGTAGTGGATGGTGTAAACCATATATCTAAAAAAATAGTACAATACCAGTCAAGATATTTGGTATAGGAGTAGTATCTCAGGGTGCGCAGTCATACTGCACGCAGGAGCTGTCATTCCCAAAGGGATTATTTTACCACCATCTATTGATGAAAATAAAATAAAGTAATTATTTAACAATAATATATTTTCTTTTGCATAGCCTAAAAATTATTAGAATGCATAAAACAGTGAAAATTTATGTGGACTCTCTTCAACTTTTTTAAATTGAGGCAACCAATCTCATACATATCTATAATATTATTATTTATTAAATAAGTTAACATTACAAGGGTCGTTGAAACAATTCACAAATATTCGACATTCCGGTCTAAAAAAAACAGATAGATTGTCCTGATATATTAAACAAAGTCTTGTTCCACGTCTATCATCACGTCAAAATGTTACTTTTTCTCTCCCAAGAGCTCGAACAAACAAATTACTTTTTTCTCTACTCCATGTTATGTGTAGAACTCATAATATCCATAACAGGGAAATAGATATATTTAATACCTCAATTGCTAAAATTCACAGATATTTTATTTCAGTGACTCCAGATAGTTCATAATTTCCCTCCTGTCCTGCCTTTATCTAATCTGTGATTTTATTACGTTTTTTCAGTGTTTTTTATTGTTTGATTTTATATTTTTTTTGTAAGTGTTTCATAGATTGTATGACTTTTATATACATTTTTTGTAAACTTTGAATTAGTAGGTACCTTAATGTAATTAGTTTTAGCGAATTGTGTACTTTTTCCCGCTTTGTAATTGGGTATTTTGGACCTGTTAATCAGTGTATCAATAAATAAATAAATTTTTACAAAAAATACAAAAAACATGTAAGACCATTTTGGAACATTGCGTTTCACGTTTGTCCTAGAAAACATAAAAATAAATATCCTAACCAAAAAAAAACTTTTGCAAATTTCAACTTTGCTCAGCCGATGAGTCACATGTGAGTAGAAAAAATATTTTTAATTCCAAAGCTGTCAATGAGGGTTAGGTAGATCTAGTCTCCATTTTATTTAGTCAGAAATGCGCCGCAAGCTATAATTTTGAAAATATTTTAATAAAAATGTTAATTTTTACACGTAATAAATGCTAAAATACAGAACCTCAGGTAATATATTGTTTTTTAATTTTTGAACAAAAATCTTACAATTTTTTTATTTCTTTCACGTTTTTCTGAGAAATATTGAATGGTTTAGCTGTAGAAATGGGAATTGCAGTAGCTGGTGACCGCTACTGATAATAGCACATACTTCACATCAATAAAAAACCTTTTTTACATATTAAGTATAATTTATTTAATTTTGGAGTCGTTAAAAAGTTTAAAAAATCTAATATTATTTAACGCTCCAAACTCAAATTTAATTAATTTATTAGGCTAAAAATTTGATTACCACAGAGTAAATAAATATTTTAAATAAAAATCATTAACATTTTAGATAAAAATACACATTAATCATAAAATATAAACTTAAATATTGGACAGATGGGAAAAAAGTAGAAGTCAAAATAATAAATAGTAAAAAGTAGTTTTCTCAAAAAAAAAAACTTATTTTGGTTACAATCATGATCAATTACCTTTTTATAAGCAAACGATAGAAATATTAATCTAAGTCTGAGTGGTCTATAATTGATTTATTTTGCACAAGATGCCACGTTTTGATTGGTTCAATACTTTAATTGTTAACTCTTCTGGTATGTTTATATCATTTACCATATAGGTAGGCAGTTGTGACTAGGATACTTACAGGAATGGAAGCGGGCTAGAATAATTTTCCTACTGATTTTGAAATTGCTACTCTTTGAATTAGTTTAAGAATTTTTAAAAAGTTAAATAAACAATGAGATAAGCTAACTAAAATTTTAAATACTAAATAACTGACAAATAACAAAAAAATTAAAATATTTAGTTAAAACTATTCTTATACACCATTCAGGGCGAACATTCCACTTTATTTAAAGTACTTATTATTAATTTTGTTTTTCGCTTGACATTTTGTATTTAGGTAGATTTTAACTTCCTAGCACACATAATTTTTTAACTGAATCTAGATGATTTATGTAGAGATAAATCTATGAAAGATCTTTAATTTTAGCCGTAACTGCAGACTAAAGTATTTTTAGCATAAAAACCCCATTTTTGCTTGATGTAAGACATTTTTATAAAACTCTCAATACATGTTGTTTTGCAAGATCTAAGATAGGTCACTTGTCACACAGTCTAACTGGTGTCGTTTAAAATAGTCACTCTTGTTATTTTCATAAATTTTCCATATACAAACGCTACAGGGTTACTCTAAAAACATATTCTATACTATAGGTGCAGTACTTTACTCTACATCATATTTACTCCACATGGTATAATAAAAATAACAAGTATCCTATCACTGTGAAATCAGCCTTGCAGATTAAAACTTAAACCAGTACTTTTTTAACACACCCTGTATAGTCCTTACATTGTTTTTTTACATATATTATGACAAGTTTGATATAGTGATTTCCGAATCCGTTAAAAAGATAGAAAAGGTATATAGACTGGTTAAAAAAAGGAGGAATTTAATAACTGGATTAGTTTTATTATAAACTGAATTTTAAATATAAAAACTTGTGCAAATAATAAGAATTTTTTCCAGACTAGAAGCAAATCTGACCCTTTTAAAATATTCTTTAAATTATTTGAAACGTATTAATTTCGGTAAAGGCGGGATGTTTGCACACCCTGATACCTTGACAGGTACTACATAAAATACAGTAATAAAACTGAAAGTGCGGTTTAAAAACATTTATTTATTATTTAATAATAATAGGTAAAATTTCGTTACAAAGACTACATTGTTCCTGTTCGATGTGGGTGCTCGATTCCTCCATTCAGGTCTGTTGTAGTGAATAAAACATGGTAGCTTTGTTTCTAGAGAAGAGTTAGATCTGTATATTTTCGGTAGTCTTTCCCACACTTCCAAGAGATCATATGCCCTTGTGTTGCAATTGCAGTTCTTCATCAGTTAAATCTACCAATCTCTTTTTACTATTTAAATATGATAAAATGACATCAACTGATAAATCTTTTACGTTCATATTGGCTGAAAGTAGATAACAAAGTAAAATAATTTTTAACAGATATCTAATGTTACACATTACTTTTCCTATGCAACGTAATACAGTGATATAAAACTTAAGTGATAATAAAACAAATACCTTTACGTTAACGTTTCCGTAATACAATAGATGTCTTCTTCGGTTGGTATAGTAGAATTGGTTACCTGATATGGGGAATACCAGTCATATCTTGATCTTTACGATCATAAAAGATCAGTTTTAATTTATAAGTTGTTGTATTATTTTTAAATTCTATTGTGTTAACTGTGAGGTGATACAGAGTGATATTATCTTCGTTATATTTTTTCTCTAATCTATGCCAGTACCAAGACCATTTCTCCTAAGTAATAAATGGATTAGAGAACCATATCCTGTTTATTTGGATAACATGAGAATCAGTTAGTTAAAATATTTCTAAAATTTACATTTATTGAATTCAAACGAGTATGGTAATTCAAAACTATATAGATTTAATAGTTCAGCTGTTTGAGACACATTTTTCCAAGTCAAACATCTTATTTTCGTTAGCAACTCATCCTCAATTTCTTCAAAAGCCTTTACAAAATTAGAAAGGTGGCAAAGAAACATTTTTGAACTTTCTATTTTTCTGTACGTTCCGTTGGTTCCGTTAAAATATAGTGAAAAAGTTATTCCAGCCATACAATATCCTGGTACTAATAATTTTTTAAGTTTTTAAATAGCAGTCTCTCTAACATTATTAAAAAACTCTTCAGCGTTTGAAACAATAGCGTCTGCTTGTATAGCAGCCTCTCGTGTCACCATTTTCTTACAACCTCTCAATTCAATTATCAATTTACTACTAATTCAGCTTATTATAAACATATCTTGTTTATATCATTATACCACATCTTTTTGCGCATCAATCCAACTGTTGTGACTAGAACCGAAATCTAAACACTTGACGTAAATTTTATCCCCTTTATTACGTCATCAGCCCAGGTTTGATATTTTCAGCTATGCTCAACCTTTATAAGGGTAAATTATAACTTCTACGGGACATATTATTATGTTTGTAAGGAGAGGGATAGGAAGTAGGGAGTACAAAAACAGGTACATAGGAGAATCACACAATACAAGCCAGAAAACCTCATATTTGATGTGTTATGACGTCAACTCACTTTATGGAACAGCAATGCCTTTATCATTACCTTTTGGTGGCTTTGAGTGGGTCTAAATAGCAGTATGCTTAGAGGCGGATATTAATAAAATTTCTGATAGCACCCATAGGAAATAGGTGTATATTAACCCCCTGAACTATTTGATGTGCATAAAGATCTTCCCGTCTGACCAAAACATAGAATTCCACCCAATTCTACAAGTAAGTTACCCAAATTAATGACCACACTGTATGATAAAGAACGATACATTATTCAGTATAGAAATTTAAAACCAATTCTTAAAAAAATTCATAAACAGTCTTTATGGTTATGCCTTATATTGACTTAAACATTCACATGCGTCAACAGAGCAAAAACAGTTTCGGAAAACACTTTTTCAAATTAATGATTAACGCAGTATTTGGTAAAACCATGGAGTATGTTGGTAAATATAAGAATGTGAAATTGGTGACTAAATGGTCTGGACCTATAGGTATGTACATACGTGCCAAGATATTTTCGAAACTACTTAACCGATTTGAATAAAATTGCCATGAAAAATGTTAATTAGATTTATCCTGCACTGGTTTTGAGGATTGTAAATGAAGACGTCATGATATTAATCATTCCTACAGGATTAGGTTACAACAACCATATGATATTTGAATGGAATGATATGGATTTGCACCTATCCTTTTGCTATTTATTTTTTATGATGACTTATTTTATAAACGGTTTGTTGGTAAAGACTCCATTTCACTTTTTATTCATACTTAGTGACGTCATGGAATATTTCCGCTTCATATGTCTTCCTAACGACAACCTTGATCTCCTTTATTACATCATTAGCCACGATTTGGCAAGGTTGGATTACATCTTCTAAGGGATATGCCAAAGACAAAAAACATGATTATATCCACATATGTCAACAATTCCAGTTCAATTTGACACTGTTTTAACATAGCTCAAACGATCTTTTATTCTTAGAAACTTGGGGTTTGTACCCTTCTGGTAGCTGACTAAAAAGTATTTTTTAAAATTTTTCCTTCCAAGCTATAACTGTAAAAAATATTCACTAAAAATGTTAAGATGTTGGTCTGTATTCAATATGATATCATAAAGTACCTATAGATACGTACATATGTACCATGATATATCCAAAACTAGTAAACCGATTTGATTAAAATTTCCATGAAAAATATTAATTGCGACTAGTTTTTAAAGGATTGAAAATATTGATGGTTCCTAATTGATTAAGTTATTACAACCATATGGTGTTTGAATGGGATGATATGGAAAACGCTTAATTTTAAAAAACTTTTGCAAATTACTAAAATTGATTCGGTTTTAAACGCAAACTTTTATACTTAGATATATATAATTTGTTAATAGACAGATGCTGATAATGATGGTCGGATAGTTGCCATAAATCTTTTGCGGCCCAATTAGAACAAAACTTGGAGTGTCTTATGTAAAAGTCAGGAGAATTAAGGGTGCGATATAAAGGTTTGAATTTTCCTTTACAACGAGGTGTAAGGGTTCTGTTGTTACAGAGATTCAAATATTGCGAGAACGCAGCGGAAACACTGTAATTCAATACCGTCGTGACATTAATCTAGAGAGGAGAAACAGGTATATTATGTTTTGTTAATTCCACGAGAAAATTGCATTTTTATCACATTTTCTCAAAAAAATGCAGTTAATATTTTTCTTTCTACCCACCAAACTGTTTTAAAAGGTGCATGGTCAATAATTTTTGTTTACCATTTAACTTTGTACAACTGATAACCTTGGGGTCAAGTATAAGCTAATTTTGAACTATTATCAATTGCTTTTCTAAATTTATTGATTATATAGGCATTCATTTCTTAAGAATTATACATGTGTTAAGCCTTATTAATTTATACTAAGTAAAGAAAAAAAATGTTCTTTCCTCCTCAGTTTTTGCACCGCTACATAGCGCTTTTTCTACATTGGAAATCATTAATACTAAGACATAGAACTACGGATCTTATGAAAGGAGGTAAATAGATATTAAAAGATTACATCATATTACGTTACAAAAATATTAAAATTTTTGAAGAAAAAATGTATGTCTTTAACCAAACATCAAAAGACATACAACCAATCTTTAGAAAATTATAGTAATCACTGCATGTAGTAGATTATTTTTCAAAGACATAAGGGACCCACAAGAACATCCATAAAAATAATGTAAGTACCAGATTTTATTCTATATACAATATAAGTAAAAATGTTTTGTTTTCATCAGTTTTCAGTTGCCCATCATATGGATTATATGATATATGATACAAATGCCTCCCAGGACACAACATCAGCCACATTTAGACTCGAAGAGAGCTCAACTTTCAAGAAACAAGTTAGTTAGCGATATTTGCATACCAATTTTTTTTCCCATATGATTCATTATTTAATAAAATTTTATTTATTTTGATGAAAATTATGGTGCTATTATGACAGAATTTGAAGGATTGTGCTCCAATCTTAAGACTTTTAACAAATAAAAATTTAATTTAAAAATCATGAAAATAAGTTGATTGAGAAGGATCTTTCTGAAGAGGAAATAAGAGAAGACTACAAAATTTCAATGTTAGCATGAGGGTAAAAGGGGTGAACAAGGCTTCACGTAGAAAAATTACATTTAACAACTATCTTGAATGTGGACATCAGTAATTAGATTCTTCATGAATTTTTAATCATTCTATATATTTCATTCATCTTTTAAGGTTCTGGGCATCTAATACTCACACTGAGAACTTTTAAAAATTGGACTCGCATAACCAGGGTGAGAATTATTATCTTAATATAGGAAAAATAAATTTGAAAAGTATTATTTTTATACACATATAACTGTACAGTTTAAATATGGTTTTTGATGTTTCATTCCAATTTAAGCACTGGAGAAAAAATATTTATCAGAGGATTCACAAAGACACAATTTACCTTTAACCTTAAAAAAGTATGCCTTCTAAAGGTGAAAAAGAGGCTATTGTGATGAAGAAGGACATACAAGCAAACATTCAAGGACTATATATGTTCTTATTGCAAAAAGAGAAATGTTTTTGTCAAAACTATATGAATTTTGTTAATGTTGGTTCCAGATTTTGCCCCGTTTGCAATAATGTTTTTGGATACATAAAACATTATCATGCTAAACCTGTGAAAAACAAGTTTAGGTTATCTCGAGTATACCTATTTTTGTATACTTTACTTTGCCTCCATAAAAGCTTCCAATTTGATCAGTAACGTTAACATACCAGTCCGTCATTGTCAATTCGCAGTGGAACTAGACGGTTGTAAAGGCATTTGACCGTATAAAATTAGCTCATTAGTAAGCTTTACGTAAACATGTTATTTTTAAAATTCTTGATAAACAGGGGTCATGGGTTATCTTAATTATTCTAGACTTTGTCTTCAAAAAGCACACATTTTGATCATTTTAAACCATATAATAATAATAATAATAATATTATTTACCATAAAAGTAAAAGCCTTTTAACTCGAGCTGCGTAGCTGGGTCACGAACATAATACAACCATTTTGCCATGGCCTCTCCTTTGTAACAATAACAAAGAATTTTTCAAATCCCATCGCTATAACGCGAAATATCCGGCAAAAAAATACCAAAGCTTCTCCATCTCTCTAAGAATAAATACAATTACAACACAGCAATCTAACCAAAAAAGATTTTTGCAAATCGATCACTTAGATATTCGCAGAAAATTACTAAGGTCTTTCTTTCACCACTTAATGCTCTTTTGGCTTCCCCATGCCTGTGCGTATAAATACCATTGGAACACAGCAATCTAACAAAAAAAGAATTTTTCAAATCGATCACTTAGATCTCGAGATATTCGCAGAAAACTACTAAGGTCTTTCTTTCACCTCTTAATGCCCTTTTGGCTTCCCCATCTCTGTGCGAATAAATAGCATTGGAACACAGCAATCCAGTACAAAAATAATTTTTCAAATCGATCACTTAGATCTCGAGATATTCGCAGAAAACTACTAAGGTCTTTCTTTCACCACTTAAGGCCCTTTTAGCTTCCCCATCTCTCTAAGAATAAATAGCATTGGAACACAGCAATCTAACAAAACAAGAATTTTTCAAATCGATCACTTACAACTCGAGATATTCGCAGAAAACTACTAAGGTCTTTGTCCCCTGCGCAGCAAACCAAAATTAGTGTTTTACAGAATCCATAGGAGAAAAACGTGCGCACATAGCGGAAAAAGTACCTTCGGTACACCGGCTGATAGCAATCTCTCTCATCTCATTTTTCAAATAGTGCCCCTTTGACACTCTTGAAATAATAAGGCCCCAGTGCTATAGGTGTACGTCATTTTCTACTCTATACATTGGCACTTGTGACCGAGAATGGGAAACTAATATTAGGAAGTTTCAACCATTAAAGAATTTCAGCAGGCATATGTTAACGCTAAGTAGTCTAAGACCTTGTGGCACTTGACAGCTTGGCTAGAGGTCACAAATGACAGACGACTATATGACAGGTGCATGTCACTAGAGCACCCTGTATAAACCCCAAGCAGACTCTCTCTGTAGAACATAAGTCACGTGATCACATCCCCTATTCACACAGGCCTTTATGGCATTCCCTTGCAACCCCCTTGCAACCCTCTTGGACATCTTCAACAGCCACTGGCCAAGTGACGTCATTGGAATTTCAACAGCCACTGGTCAAGTGACGTCATTGGTGATCACTTCTTGCAGAATGACCTTGGGTTGACCACTTCTTCGGGACTGGACACCACTTCTTCAGCAAACTGGCCATCCACTTCGGAGAACTGGATGGCATGTTACCAATTGAGTTAGAACCTGCACAGGATATCTACTTAAGTAAGCCAAGGTTGGTGAAACTTCATGTATGACTTCTTTGAGGGTTTCAGTGCGTATTCCATCTGGTCCAGGAGCTTTTTTTAATTTAAGTTCCTTGATAATTTTGTGAATTTCTGGTGCTGTTGTTTCCCGTAAGTAATACAGACTTTTTGTTGTACGTTCAATATTTTCTTCATAGAAAGGAAGCTGCCGGTGATTTGGGCCTAGTTGGAGTGGTTGATTGGGAGTAAATCTCCGTAAAATTATTTGGTATTCCTTTTTTCTAATATTTGTCTATACGTTTATTCTTATGTTGGCGATGAATACCACTCGGTATTTTTGCCAGCGTAATAAGGTATCCACTAGACCATTCTGTAACCAAAATCCTGCGTACATGGATTAAGACTCTGTTTATCAGTAGTCTTATTGGATGCGTCAAAAAATCCTCTTAGTTTTGTCGTGGAATAGAAATTTTACAGTACAACTTCCATCTTCACATCGTCCTGTCGTTTCGTTGTAGAACTACTCGCAGATCTTTTTTTTTATATATAGCGACGAGAAATCTTCATAGGCACCGGTCTTTGGTGGTCTACCGAATGTGCCCGATTCATCCTCTCTTGAGGACGCCTACGGACTAAAACCCTCCGCTGTAGATTTGGTCGAAATAGCGGAACCATATAACGTCACTATTTCGCCGTTTACTGTTTTGATCTCTTAGGTGCGTTCGTCTTCGTGTTTAATTTTTAGAATCGTTCTTATCATATTATGTCCCTGGTTGCATTTGTCTACGTGTTGTATCATTTCTTTAAAGAGGTTCCCTAAGGTCATATTCTCTATCTGTAGATCGTGTCTTGTTGTTTAATTAACGTATGTTCTGCGTCATCTATTCTTTGACAGTACCGACATATGTCGTCCGTTTTCCCTATTCGCTTTGTGTATGTCCTAAAAGATCCATGTCCCGTTAGATCTTGTGTCATATAGTAATCCATTTTTTTTTGTTTTCGTCCATTGTCCTTTTTCGGTATTTCGGTCCCATCTTGCTTGCCAGGATTCCAGTATTTTCTCTTTTGCAGCTTCTTTGTTTTCTTCACTGTGTCCATTTTTATCTTCATATACAATTTCTTCGACAATTAGGTCTATGGGCGGGATTCCTGTTATAACCTGAATAGCTTCCGTTGATATCGTTCGGTAGCCGCAGGCTACTTTTAGCAAGGCTTTCCGTGGCATTCTTATCAGCATGTTTTTGTAATGTAGTGCTGGACTCCTTATCACGGCACCATATGTTACTATTGAATGAATTACACTGTATAGTAACTTCCTCTTGCTAGTACTGGACCCGTTTATGTTGAGCAGTTCAGCGAGTCTTTTAGTTGCCTTTTTAGTGGCTTCTTCTGTATGCTTTCCAAATTTCTGGTTTTCACCGATGTGGATTCCACGATATCGTACGCTATTTTGCGGTTTTATGAGGACTCCATTTAGTCGAAACTCAATGTTTTGCCGGTCTCCTTTTCCGCTTAGTATAACGGCTTGGGTTTTTTCTGGTGCTAATTCTAGATAATTGTTTGTCATGCATTCGTTAATAAGTTTTGTTGCCTTGGTTGCTCTTTGCATAAGATGTATCGCTGTGTCAGCCCTGACTATTACTATTAGATCATCCGCGTATCCTACTATGCCCACGCCCCTAGGGAGTTTTAGTCTAAGTATGGGGTCATAGTATATATTCCAGAGTAGGGGCCCTGGTACCGATCCTTGTGGGATGCCTGCTGATGTGTTAACTTTATTTTGTTCGTTAAGTATGTATCGTTCTTTGAAGTAGCTAATTACGGTATTTATAAGATATTGGGGTATACGAGTGTCTGTTAGCCTTTCTACTATTTTCAGCCACGAGGCAGAGTTAAAAGCATTTCTAACATCCAGCGCTATTAGCACTACCTACTCTTTTTTATTTTTGTTAGGATTTGTTCCGTTTGCTATTTCTAACATCTTTTTTACTGCGTTAATAGTAGATTTGCCTTTTCTTAACCCGTATTTCAGGGGAGACAATTCTCCATCTGCCTCCATCTCGTACTCTATTCTGTTTTTTATCAAGTGTTCATATGTTTTAGCAATCGTGTTGATTAGACAGAGCGGCCTATATGCGTTTGCAGCATTGTATGGTTTTCTGTTTTTTTGGACCAATTTTGCTATTTTCCAGCTGCAAGGAAATTCCTGTTTTTTAAGCAAACCATTCATAGTGCAATATCATGTCCGGTGCTATTTGTACTAGTTCTTTGATTACTTCTGGTAATATTCAGTCAGGTCCTGGTGCCTTGCCTGGTTTGATTTTTTTTTGTGGCTGATTTTAGCTCTTCTA
The DNA here is from genome assembly GCA_963921995.1 of Oxystoma pomonae. Taxonomy (NCBI): domain Eukaryota; kingdom Metazoa; phylum Arthropoda; class Insecta; order Coleoptera; family Brentidae; genus Oxystoma; species Oxystoma pomonae. The sequence continues at coordinate 70,710,043 of OY998165.1, forward strand.
CTGTAGTGGCACTGTGTCGGTGGATATTGCTGCTGGGAGTGTTTCGTTTTTCTTAGGGAACAGTATTGTTATTACCTCTTCAGTTTTTTCTTTGGGCCAGTATTTTTAAATTGTTTTTTGACTATCTGGTAGCCTTGTCCCCATACATCTTCGTCCAACTCTTTGCAAAGCTTTTCCATATACGTGCTCCTTCTCCCTCTCTTTAAGGATTTTATCCATTTTATTTGCAGTAAGTTCTGTTGTTGTGTGGTGTCAGTGGTTCATTATCAAGAATTTGCCATTCTCTTCTAAAAAACGTTGGTTTACCTCCTTTGTATTGTAATGCAAGCCCCAACTCTCCACAAGCTTCAACTAGCATCTGTCCCCTTGCGTCAGTCACTGGTGATCCGCATTCCACTGCTTTTGCGTTAAAGTCGCCTAGAAGTCTTTAGTGCCGTTTCTAACTGTGTCCATGAGATCATCTACGTATCTTTCAAAAATGTTTATTGTAATGTTTGGTGATATATAACAGCCATATATGTCAAAAGATTCTGTTCTGTCCTGCAATACCATTTCTTTTCATTATCTTGTTCACCTTTATGTTTTGGTTGAGAAAATATATTCCTACATCTACGTTTGTATCTGTGATCCATCCTTTACTTTCCATTAATTTTTTGTTTAGTTCGCTACATATTATTAGGTCTACCTTTTGCTCCCTCGCTGTCAATAGGGAGACATCGTGTGCTCTTGGTGAGCGATCAGCGTTAATTTGTAAAATCTTCATTTTCTAGTATTCTATAGCCCTCCTCCTAAGGCTCATTTTTTGTATCACTATAAGGCACGCGTAGCTATTTGCTCTGTGTTCTCTGCTTTCTCTAAAGTTAGTACATTTACTTTCTTTGTGCGTTTTTTCGCATCCTTTGCCTTCGCGATTTTCAGCACATTTATAGCATCTTGCCGTTTGTGTGCAGTATTTGGCGACGTGACCAAACCCACAACATTTCAGACAGATAGTCACATCTATGTATTCCTCTGCCTTTAAATTTACGAAGTCCATTTCTAGGTATCCCTTTTGCATAATATCTCTAAATAGATTTTCTTCGCATTCTAAGATCCATGTTTTCTTTTGCACATTGAAACCTCTTTTACTTGTTATTATTTTTATGGACTCTTTCTGCTCTCTAGTATAGTTTTTCAAAAATTGTCTGTTTTGTTCAAATAGTTCATTTAGAATTTCCTCCGCTGAATATCCCGCCACCTGCTATTCTAATCTTTGGTTTTTTAATCTTATCCATCTTGATGTTTAACCCTCCTACCTTTTCTGCAGCTCTTATTTGATCTTCTTTTGATTTTGCTTCCAGGATTATGATGCCTGCCTTTGTTGCCCTGTTCCGGTGTACTGACCATCTTTCAGTGTCTTTTTAATCATTTCTAAAACTATCCTACTGTTCTTCTGATTTTTCATTCTCACCACCGCGCTAAAACTGCGACCAGGCGTTGGCGAAATCCATGCTTTTCTTTCTCCTGGTTCAATACTATTTTCTCTGTTCCTTTGTGCTTTCTCTCTCTTCCAGTTTTTCTTTAGCTCTAATGTCTCTCTGTACCACCTCATTGTACGCACTTCTATAGCCGCTTTCTGTATATCTTGACCTATGCTTTTTTCTTTTTGGAATCCGTCACATTCCCTCTCTTTTTCGCTTTCGCTTGTCTGTTCAGTGCCGCTTTCGCTTTCGCCCCAGTTTACTTTTTTTAACTTGCGTCTTTTCTGTCTATTTTCTTTTTCGACCTCTTGTTCTTCCTTCTCGGCTGTGTTTGTATAATTTCCTACGACCTTTAGTCTTAAATTATTTATCTCCTCCCTCAGCATTTTCTTTTCTTCTCCTAATTCTTGCCTGATTTTCGGTAGATCTTCCTTGTATGCTCTTCTTTCATCTGTTAGTTCTTGTCTTATCTTGTTTATTTCAATTTCGTCTTTTTGTAGAATGTCACAGTTTCCCCCTGCGCTTTCAAGTGCCATGTGAATAATACCTTCGTATACTTTAATTATGCAGTCAGCAACTATTTGTTGGTCTCCTTTTTCGAAAGATATTTTAGGCCCACTATATTTTGTTGTAGCTAAATGTATCGCATTTAGGTACATTATCATTTTATCCATTCTAAATGCTTCTCTGTTTTTCTGTCTTATACCATCAGCTTTTGGAGTAGCTGATATTCCCTCATTTCGCCTAATTGGTTTTTATCTTCCTTGTCTAATATTTTGTTTATTTCTTCTTGTCTTCTGCTTTCTTCTTCTATGACTTTATTCTCTAATTCATCTTCTCCTATCAGGTTTGTTCCAGTTTTTTCTTTCTCAATGTTATGGTTGTTTTTTGTCTCTATATTTTCACCATTTTTGTCGATTTTTATATGATTTTCTTCCATAGTCCCACTGTCCGTCTCTGCTAAATTTTTGGTTGAAGTTAACGTAATCGGGAGGTCTCTTAGCTTTCCTGTTGAGGACCTGAGCTGCTTGTCCGCTTTGCTCTTTTTCCTCAAGAGGCTTCCTATCTTATCCAATGGGCTTCTTTTCGCTTTTATTTACTGGCTTGTCTCAGTATCAAAAGAGCAGTCTGATTCTCTTTCGCTATTTTCTGTGGTCTTGTTAGTGGGAGATCTGTTAATGGTCTTAGCCGGCGTAAAAGGATCCGCTTCAATTGCTTGATTCTCCTTTTGATCTAGTTTTTGTATTTTGGATCCCCCTTGTGCATCTATAGGAAGAATTGGTTTTCCATCCTCTCCAAGTGTTAACGTTCTTCTGTACGTCTTGGCTTGACCAACTCCTTTGTTTACTTCACTCATTTTTAATTTTGATCTTTTTAGTGGTTTACTGTCCAATGCATAGGGTAACGTTTATTTTGCGCTATACTAGCCAAAAATATTATTACTATATTAAATAACTTGCACATGCACTGGCAGTAACTTTTACCTGATATTGATATTGTTAATCAAAGCAGGGTAATTATATAATAATAATAGTATCACTATGACATAATTCCCTGTTCTTTAGCTACTGTCTCTTAGGGTATCACACACGGAACGATAATAATTTGAGCTGGTAAAAGACAGATGCCCTACTTATTTCAGGCGCTCTTTTTAATAAGGGTTCCGCTATTTGTTGATATGTATATCTACTCACCCCTTTTCCTTGTAAACCTCCTTTGTAGCAAAGGCTGTCAAAGCTTTTGGGTAGAAACGTCTCCTAGTGTTGACACTTTTAATCATTCGCCGTTACACTCTATAAAAAACACTATAAAAGTTCGAAAAAGTTCGCTTAAATCGTGTATGGTCTGCTATTTGGCAACCGTCTTCTCCACTTGAAAAAACATCCGCTTGTGATGAACGCTAAAAACCTCCGCTCGCGATGAACGCTACGACACGACTCAAAGATCTACTTCGTATTATTTTTTCCCAAAAAAATTGTTTATCATTTTCTATTCTTTATCTTAAGTGTCTTAAGTGTGTGTGATAGGAAACTTCATGGGGCGGAGCCTAACCGGCAAATTCAAACAATCGTATCATATCGCCAAATATTTCCCACAAAGCAGATCTGGATTTTAATAAAAGTGCATAGGACAATTCGATATTTACTTCTCTGTTTGACTCTCACATCTTTAAATTATCGAATAAAAACAATACGTAATCTGGTTCGCCACACAAAAGAAAGATAGACTATAAAATACTTGATATAGGAAAGGATGTAAGTTACGCAGGTGAACCGCGTTGCGCGAATAGGTTTTATGAGGAGACGAACAAGTACCGCCGGCAACGGATGAAAGATTTGGAGCCACCACGACTTGTGTCTAGCGCAAATTATTTGAGTGGTCTTTATATTAGAACAATATAGAGGTGCTTTTGATAATTTTTGTGGAGTAAATAGTGATGGATGTAACAGCGCATTTTGGAAGCAAAACGTATTTCCATCTGAATGCGAAGAAAAAAGAAGGTATTAAAAAAGGAGAGGTAAGCATATAGTTTTTGTAGTAGGTACCTAGAGGTCATTTGTAAATATTGTCACCTCTAAAAAAGGTACATACCAATAGGTATGCAGGTACGTGACGAAATGTGACAAGGAGGATTTTTCCAAAAATTAAAACTTTCTCGGGTAATTATTTAGTATACGATTTTCTTCCGTTTTGGATTTAATGAAATTTTTTTATGGAGGCACTTACTAGGACCCCAAATCCATGACAGCCAATTTATTTTTTTTAGCCATTTATACATATTATAGATGCTATTAGGATCGGTAAAAAAGATTTTTTTATTTTCACTAAAAATGAGTTAATGCGTCAAAAAAGAGCTAAATACAAAATTTTGGAATGGTGTCTATCCGTCTATTTATATGTTTGTCTGTCTGTCTGGGACACGATTACTCAAAAACCGCTAAACCTGTTCTTATCAAATTTGGCACAAAATTTTTTTGCCACCAGACGGAGAGCTGATGGAGGGTGAATTAAAGTTTTAAAAAAATCTTTCACGAACTGTAGCAACTAGGATAGGTTTGTTATGAGTGGTGCAGTTTAATCCAGCTCTGTCCACTGCGACCTGAGAGATCTATTGTGGCTCATTCCCTCCCCCTACCCGCCCGCGAGACCGGTCTGATAAGCACCCCTAGGAAGTTTTCTTTTTCTAGAGGGATTTAGACCTTAACCCCTTTATCGGGGCTAGGGATCTTTAACGTGCTCTACTATCAATATATGGGTCACACGGTACCGTGTGCCTTCTAGCTAACATGGCCTATTATGAAATTAACTCTGTGTTTCGGACTTCCATTGTCTATATTTTATTTATACACGACGTTTCGATCAGTACAATCTCTGATCGTCTTCAGGTGCAAAAAAAAAAAAAAAAAAAAAAAAAAAAAAAAAAAAAAAAAAAAAAAAAAAAAAAAAAAAAAATTTAACGAAAAAATACCAGGTTAAAAAAGGGTAAACTTCATTTTGTCTAAATGATATTAACACTAAAAAGGTTTCTTTACGTTTGTATGTATGGATATTAGCTACTAATTAAAGATTTTTAACATCCACACAACTTTTCTTACACGGACGTCATAAAAAAATGCCTTATTAAAATTCACCAACAATTTTGACTGTTTGGGTGTATAATGATAGTAAATAGTGTTTGATGTAGTGTTAAAGTTTACACTCGAGTATTTTTCCTTGATGAAATTTCTTTTACCCGCATAATCTTTTTTACTTTTTTCCCATTATTGGGAACAAAAGTTATAATTAATAATAATATTCCTGTATATGCCTCTCTTTTTCTGTCTGTTCTTAAATAAAGATTTTAAACGGCTCTATTCTTAAACAAAGCGTTTTTTAAACTTTTACATCTGGTCGATTTAAATATATATGCATATGAAAAAAGCAACGGGTATGGCCCTCCCAAATTATTATACAATTTAGCCATACTGTTTTGGTTTAAGCTTTAATAAACAATGAAACAACAATAATTTATTAATCTGTATATTTTAGGTTTAATATATTATAAATATATTACAACAGTTTGTACACTGATTATATAGTTGTGACAGGAAGTCAGAAAAAGTTTACACTTTTACATAAAAATAATATGTATAGATAGTTATTAACAACAATATAGTAACTTTTATAAATTTATAAATATAATATTAATTTTCGAACCATTTTAATATATATATATATATATATATATATATATATATATATATTGAGCTGACAGTTAAACACATGGAAATTCGATAGATAAACAAAATTTACACACTACTTTTACATTTAAAATAATAGTAATATTTATTATTCTAATCTAGGTTTTTTAAATCCAAAGGGTACTGAGTCATACCCGTCGACCATTTTCCGTTTCTTAAAATTAACTCGAAAGATTTTACTCCTTTCTCTTGTCACAACCTGATGTTCAGCCGTTCTAAGAATACGCTGAGCAGTAATATTGACCTCCGGCTCATCAAAAAGAATCATATTTTTTATGTGTTCAAAGTTAATTAATTTTGATGCCGAATACGTCAATGAAATACCCTTAACCTTGCAAACAGTTTTCAACTCATTGTCGTTAGTTGACAATACCTGGTAGGCGTAACTTTTAGGGCCAGTAGAGACAAAATCGCACCATAACTTTCTAACTCGTTTGTCATATCACCGAGAAAATTACCTGTAGGCACCTCATATTCACCATTTTTAGAAAGTTAAAGAACGCTATCCTTGTCATAGTATATGACACGATTTCCCAGTTTTTCTAAATAACTGTATAACTTTAACCTGGCCTGAGCAGTAATATAAGCAGCCAAGCATACGTTAACGGTTGAGAGTCTATCATATACTTCCTCCTTGTATTCCCAATTAACAACTAAAGTATCGTCATTGATGGGTAAAATGGTGTTAATAATTTTTGAAGAGTCTGTCATCATATGGAAAAACTCGTCGGGCTTATTAATTATTGAAGTTTTGGCCTGGTTTTCTTGCTGCCCCAGCTTTCCTCAGAAACGTGTAACAGTACGTTTTCCTAATGTACGACGCCCGGGATTAAATTCAATCTCATCATGGGTCAATTGAACACCTTCATGCTCAAAATATTCCTTTCCTATATCTATCTTTTTTTGTCTGAGTATCACACCCTGCAGGCTATCCCGAAGCATTCTGTTTAATTTTTTAAAAATCTGAAATATATTCTGAAAAAAGCCCCCCTGTTTTAGTTCTAGGATCATACTGACACACTTCATATTTCCAAATTTCAAAAATCTCTATAATGTTATATCCCAACTCTAAAGCCTTTTTTACCTCGTCCATTACCCAAGTACCTGTCAGAGCTCTTTGTTTACTGGAATGAGAAATTCTTCACTGTGATCCATGTTTTTACAACATGTATAACAAAGTGAAAACATTAATTTATTATTCATTTTAATAGGTAGTAAAGGGTGACAGAGGTTTTGAGGGGGTAAAATTGTGCATTTTATTAAGCCTTCAGTTGTCATTAAATTAAGGTCCTTGCATTCGTCACCAACAAATACTTTAGGATGGCCTATAGGATATTTCCCATATTTATTAACCCAAGGGTAGAGACTGCAAACATCTACATATTTGATTTTTTCTCCTTCCCGAGCTTTAACCATTAATTTGGTAGGTTCTGTCCTACCACCAAAAAATGAATCTCTAGGATTTAGAGGTAAATGAAGCATCATAGGGTGACTTTCTGTATATTTTTGAATGTTGTCATCATTTTTCATATCTCTTCTAAAATCACATTCTCATTTTTCAATAACCTCGAAACCCTTTGAACGTAGTCTTAAAGTTTTTGCACACATACTTTCATAACGTTGATCAGGTGTTGTATTTGAGGGAACCGTTCTATTAAATTTAAGGCAGCGCGGGCACCCGTGCCAGAAACAGCCGTAAAACTTAAAGATCTGGTTGGTTTCTTCGCAAAAACCGTCAACTTTTACCCCTCCCAAAACTATTTCCCTCCCTACGGTTGCGTTTTTAATTTTAATTTTCCTTCCTTTTTCCTCCCACAACAACCATTGTATGGCTATTTTTGACTGGTTATCGGTCCAGCGATAACCGTTTTTTTGGTATAAGTCCTATGTATTTGGCTTTAGATAATTCCGCCTGAATATTTTATTACAGGCAGAGGGCAGAGTTGTGGCCTCTGTAAAAGGGCAAACCCCTCCTTCCTGAATCATAAGATCTCGAAATTTAAGGTATGCCTGCATTAATATTTCCACATCAGAAATACAGTATTCCGTTATTTCTTTTTTAAAATCAAAAATGTAATTTTTACTAACCATCGAGGAATGCCATTGAAACAGTTTTTTACGTTCTTCATTCTTCAAATTATCAGGATCATAAAATTCTAGAGACGGTATACTTCCAATATATTTCTAATTTTCAACTGTATTAAATAAATGAGGAAAATATCCTTTTTTCAACTCGTCAAAGCCGAAAACTTTTGGTAATTTGGGCAAGGCCATAGGAAAATAGTTCAGGGGTCAAGTCTGATTTAGTTAAAATATAATTTAATATAAATTGGTGATCATAAGGTCATAAAATATAAATAGGGTATCTTTTGCTGGTTTAGATTCATAAATAGGCATGCAACAAAGATGATCATGTGGAACATGTTTGTTACATACTTTACAAAATACCTCACCGCAGAAATGTTCCCTGTTAGTTTTTATGATTTTGAGACATTCCTCACACTGATGAAGCTCCTTACATACAGTTGATTTGCCTAAAGAACCCTCTTTTATATGATTTTCATAACAGACCTGACCCCTGAAACTTCTTTTACACACATCACACTTAATTTTAAAGGTTTCAGGACACGTAGGAGCCTGTTGACACGCCGGACATGTATCACCGCATCTATGATGTTTTTTAGTATTGTAAGGAATATTACATTCCTCACAATAATAACTACAGCAAAATACGGCAGTCACTGATGTTATTACGTTGTAGTGTCCGTCATGAAACAGTAAATTTAGGGTGGTGCCTTTACCATCACCTTTAAAAATCAAGTCCCTCCCCTTGGACCCATGCTGAAACACCATAATTTTAAAATTAGAAAGGTGTTGTTGAAACTTTTGAAGTTCAGGTATACCCGCTCCGTCTTCTGGGATCACAACACCTAGACCCTCAATTAACTGAATTGCTCTTTTTAACTGTAATTTACCAATATCCCTTAAAATTTTGTTATATTCAGGGTCTTTGTTAACGTATGCCATTGCTACCACCAACGCTCGAGGAAGGCATAAGTTATCCTTATTGTTAATACATATAATACCTCTTCTCTTTTTACACTCTTAAACAAAGGTGTTATATGTCTTACCTCTACCTATGGGTAATTTTACTGATGTAACTCCTAAGCAGAAAGTTTCGGTATTTAGTCCACACGAGTTAGATTGATATATGCTGGAAATTACCTTCCAGATGTCATCAACCTTCACCTCATCAACCCTTTTAAAACTAGACCAACCCTGACCACGTGTAAAATCTTTCGAGCAAAATGTAAAACCCATAAGATCATTCGGTTTTAAGCGTTCAGTCCCCTTTAAAACTATGGTCTCTACAGCTTCTTTAATCCAGCTGACCGGTTCTTTCTCGTTGGGGATGGGGGCTCGCTTGAACTCTAGGGTTCGCCCTTGCAGACCAAAACGGCGGATGGTTTTCACTACGTCTTTTACAATTACGTGCTTCTCCATTTCTGTAATAAAAAAAGTTCACCTTTTAAAACTATAAACATGTAAAGAAATCTAATAATGTTTACTACAATGACGGATTAGCTAGTTGCGGATATTATCATTACAGATTTTGAATTTGATAACTACAGGATTAATAAGAAAAACATATATTTTGCTTAAAGTACAATTTTTTTATAAATCAGGAAAATAACACTGCCAATACTACAATAAAACCGCAAAAATCTAACACACTATTTGCTAAGACAGCAATAACGGCAAATAAAAAATAACTTACTTTTCGGTTGTTGATAAAGTTGTGGTTGGATCTGATATTGTGCAAACGCTGTGGCTAGAGATGTTACCGCTAAGGCTGGTATATGAAGATTACGACCCGCCGCGCGTCGTCACGGCGTTTATACTACGTCGTCTGGGCTGCGTTCAGAAAGCCCACACACTAGCGTGAAAAACACACTGATGCGTGGTGAGTCGCCGTTCAGGAATATAAAAACTAACCGGTTTTTGGCTCAGTTAAGTTTGCCCCCCCAGATCGATTTTCTCAAAAATTTTTACGCCAAAATTTTGCACACATTTTGCACAATTTTGCACACCACAAATCAAATTTTGCACACCTTCCTACGAGAAACTACAGCCCATTTTCTGTGGGGGGGGGGGCAAACTTGACGTTGCCCCCCCCAGTCAATATTTTTCAAAAATTATGATGTCATTTGAAAGGTCTTATTTTGCACAATTTTGCACACCCATTTTAAAATTTTGCACACCTCCCTGTAACCTACACGAGGGATCTGAAAATATCAAGTTTGCCCCCCCCCAGTCAATATTTTTCAAAAAGTTTGGTGCCGTTAGAAAGGTCTTATTTTGCACAATTTTGCACACCCATTTTAAAATTTTGCACACCTCCCTGTAACCCACAAGAGGGTTCTGAAAATATCAAGTTTGCCACCCCCAGTCAATATTTTTCAAAAAGTTTGGTGCCGTTAGAAAGGTCTTATTTTGCACAATTTTGCACACCCATTTTAAAATTTTGCACACCTCCCTGTAACCCACACGAGGGTTCTGAAAATATCAAGTTTGCCCCCCCCCCCAGTCAATATTTTTCAAAAAGTTTGGTGCCTTTAGAAAGGTCTTATTTTGCACAATTTTGCACACCCATTTTAAAATTTTGCACACCTCCCTGTAACCCACAAGAGAGTTCTGAAAATATCAAGTTTGCCACCCCCAGTCAACATTTTTTAAAAAATTTGGTGGCGTTAGAAAGGTCTAATTTTGCACAATTTTGCACACCCATTTTAAAATTTTGCACACCTCCCTGTAACCCACACAAGGGTTCTAAAAATATCAAGTTTGCACCCCCCCCCAGTCAATATTTTTCAAAAAGTTTGGTGTCGTTAGAAAGGTCTTATTTTGCACAATTTTGCACACCCATTTTAAAATTTTGCACACCTCCCTGAAACCTACACGAGGGTTCTGAAAATATCAAGTTTGCCCCCCAGTGAATATTTTTTTAAAATTTTGGAGTCACTATAAAGGTATAATTTGGCATCATTTTGTACACCCATTTTAAAATTTTGCACACCTCCCTCTAACCCACACGAAGATTCTGAAAATATCAACCCCCCACCGTCGATATTTTTCAAAAAATTTTGTGTCATTCGAAAAGTCTATTTTGCGCAATTTTGCACACCCTTCAGTACCCCACAAGAGCGTTCTCAATAAAGTTTGCACCCCCCCCAGTTAATATTTTTCAAAAAATTTATGTCATTCGAGAAGCCTACTTTTGCACAACTATTTTTAAATTTTGCACACTTCCCATGCCGTTTTCTTTTTGTGGCGTTTACGGTTAAACTTGGTCCTAAAATTTCCCAGAAGTATAAGCAAACGAAGGAGACCTCGATTGTGTAATATCTTTGAATATTGTTTAAATTTATAGATAATTGTTTATGTTTACATTTGTATATAATCAAAAGTTTTTAATTTTTATAAATTTCCGGATTATACTTAAATTTTCATATCAAAAATGAACAGAAAAAATCGATGTAGACAGCGCATCCTGTCATGTTCGATGCCTTGAGAATCGGAACCAGCCTATTTTGCCAGTTCAGAATGGTTGCGGTTCTCAAGGTATGGATCTTCACAGGATGAAACCCAATTCTTTACTGATTTGTTGTCTGTGTGTCTGTCCGTCGCCTCGATATGCGCCACTGTAACTCAAAAACTCCTGCACCGATCATAACGAAATTTTACACAACGATTACGTGTATTGACGCGCGGAGCCCTATTGTTTTTGAACTTTCCTCCATTTCTCCCTTCGGAACTACCCCCAAAATACCTCATCCCTAAAAAAATCTTAAGACGTATCTCTATCTTGTCGGCCAATTAACCAAGTACACTTTTAAATTTATGGCGAATGCATGACATATCCAGCTGATCGAAATGACACGTTTTTGTTGATAGAGCAACGTCTTGGGGGAAAACTACGTAACGTCACGTCTTCTTACGTGTTATCCTGACACGTATTGCAGGACAGGGTACCTATTCTTCAGTTTCGAGAGAACACTCCTATAGAAATGCTCACATTAGTGATTTGGACCAATAGGATAGTTTGACTGCTTGCACTAGCCATCCGATATCAGTCGAGCACTGCCGGACATTACCGGGCTACCGCATATCAAGAGAACTCTCCTACAACTTACATCTGCTGGTTATGAGGAAGAGAGCGGGTTCTCCTGCGCGGGCGCTGTGGAGCTTTTCAGCTTATCGAACGTTTCCTAACCGCATTGGGGCTTGCCTAATGGTTGAAATAAAGGATGTGATCGTGCCTACACGAAAGTTTGTCTAGAAACTGAAGAATGGGTATCCAGGGGTACTTTGATCAGCTGGAGCTGTCTCGCATTCCCCATATATTTAAAACTGTACGGTTGATTGGTCCACTCGACAGAGATACGTCTTAGAATAGTGTTAACTTTGATAATTGGCTTTATGTGTCTAATAAAATAAAAACGTTAATTTTAAGTTCCATAAAAGTCTTTGTCACGCAAGTTAGTCGAAAGTAAGTAAATCGTATTTGCGTGTTGTTGCACTTCTAATAGTAAACTTCGTTGATAGATAAAATAAACACTTTCTTTTAAAAAAAACGACTCTTTGTTTTCTTTCAGATCTTTCTACTTTCCCGCACGCATATTTTACTTTAATAATAAACCAAAATAAAAGTTATATATTATATATATTATATTATATATATATATATATATATATATATACATATATATTATACTTACGGGACCGTGGAGTTAATAGGAGTACGCCCTAATTAACTCCACGGTTCCGTAAGCTTGCTTTTATACAACCTACACTTTTTTAACCTGTATAGTTAACTTATAAAAAAAAAACAGAATTTTTTTCACGCCCAGACGTTTTCGTGCTTCTCGTCCATTAAATTCATTTCTTCCACAAATACACACTGCAAAGTGTAAAGACAAGATGACCAAGGTCCAAGAAACGTCAGAATTTGGTGCAGAACACCCAAAAATTTAGGTAGGTCCATTTGGGGAGTGAAGGACGAGGAAACTGTCACTTTCTATGAAGCTCTTACCGAAAATGACTAAGAACGCCTATAACGCCGCATTTCTATCTTTCTCTTTTACATGTCAAGAATAACAAAGGCTTATCAAATTTCTAGAGTGCTGCACTTACCCATTTTGGGGCAAGTTTCACCCGAGGTCGAACGCGCCTCCGATTTCATGGGTGCGTCCGAAAATTTTCATCTGGATAATGGTGGGATCACATCTTGCTATTTGCGGACATCGGCTACGGTGATGACGCCCGCCTTGATTTTGCAGTTCACACCACGCGTTTGGTGGTTTACATCAAAAAATTCCGTCCGTCAATAATTATAATTAGAAGAAGTCGTTTATTTATTTCTACACATGAACATTTTAGACATTTTGTTTTTGTATTTCATGTACTTAAAATGGCAAATAAGAAAAAAATTATTATTCCTTTTATAGATCGAAAAAAAAATCAAATCGAATTCAAAATATATGTCATGTAAATTTGACTCAATTCTCAACCCAAAGACGGAAACAACGCCTGCTGCAAATGGGATGACACCAATAGGTAGAAAGTTAAAGTTCCACTCACACTTAAGGTCTTTGTTTAATTGGTCAGTGTTTTTGTCTCTTTCCTTATTATTATTGTTACTTCTGCGACTGCGCAGTTCCATAACAGAGTTCGGAATTTCCGGAGGAATTACTTTATGGTTATCGTTATTTTATTTTTTTCGTAATATTTTTGGAAAATTGATTGATGAGGTACGTATCATCGACTAAAAAAAGTAAAAAGTAAGTAAGAACGTTAGGTTATATTTACCGATAACCACAAAGTAATTGCGTAAACTGAGAGGTAGTGCACTTATTACGTAACCCTTATTTTGCCCAATTTTGACCCCAACGCGCGACCCCCTATATAACGCTTTGTAACGTTTGGGACTACTCCAGTCTAAAATAACAAAACGTTTTGCTGCCAGAGACCCCCTCTTTTTTTTTCTTTTTCACTCGAAAAATCCAAAAAGTTGATTTATTTCACAATAATAATTTAAAAATTGCGTTACGTAACGGAACCGCGAAACCCCGCTCACCCCTACATAACCCCTATAAGCGTTAGGCCTAGTTGCCACCTATGCGTGCTCACCCTGACATTAAAAACGCATCACGCGACACTTTTAAAAAATCGGCCAATGCATGGCTGATCACGTGATGCATTTTTAGAGTCAGGGTGGGCACGCATAGGTGAGAACCAGGCGTTACGTAATGTTATGTATTTTAAATAGAGGCGTTCACATTGACTTTCCTGCCGAAATGGAACGCCACCATTTAAAATACACGTTGCAAACTTCGGAAATTTCACCCGAAGTCATTCTGAATCATGAACACAAATAAAACTAGGCATTTCTAAGCGAAATTTCAATATATTACATAAAAGGCCTTCGCGCGTGGTAGGTGTAGGTACGCACGCATTCCTCTTTACGGCACGTACAACCTCCCGCCTCCCGCGGATACCTGTCCCGAATTCAGATATAGGTGCATATACCTACCTACTAGTTTCTGGAGCTGTTTTCTTTTTGTAGCGGTTACGGTTAACCTTGGTCCTAAAATTTCCCAGAAGTATAAGCAAAATAAGGAGACCTCGATTGTGTAATATCTTCGAATATTGTTTAAATTTACATATAATTGCTTATGCTTACATATATGTGCCTATAATCAAAAGTTTTTAATTTTTATGAATTTCCGGATTATACTTAATTTTTCACATGCTATGACATCATCTAACAAATGGACGTAGATGGCACATCCTGTGAAGATCCATACCTTGAGAACCACAACCATTCTGAACCGCCAAAATAGGCTGGTTCCGATTCTCAAGGCATCGAACATGACAGGATGCGCTGTCTACATCGATTTTTTCTGTTCATTTTTGATATGAAAATTTAAGTATAATCCGAAAATTCATAAAAATTAAAAACTTTTGATTATATACAAATATAAACATAAACAATTATCTGTAATATTCAAAGATATTACACAATCGAGGTCTCCTTCGTTTGCTTATACTTCTGAGAAATTTTAGGACCAAGTTTAACCGTAAACGCCACAAAAAGAAAACGGCATGGGAAGTGTGCAAAATTACGCTTCTCAAATGACATAAATTTTTTGAAAAATATTAACTGGGGGGGGCAAACTTTTTTGAGAACGCTCTTGTGGGGTACTGAAGGGTGTGCAAAATTGCGCAAAATAGACTTTTCGAATGACACAAAATTTTTTGAAAAATATCGACGGTGGGGGGGGGGCAAACTTCATATTTTCAGAATCTTCGTGTGGGTTAGAGGGAGGTTTGCAAAATTTTAAAATGGGTGTGCAAAATTTTAAAATGGGTGTGCAAAATGATGCAAAATTAGACCTTTCTAATGACTCCAAAATTTTTAAAAATATTGACTGGGGGGCAAACTTGATATTTTCAGAACCCTCGTGTAGGTTACAGGGAGGTGTGCAAAATTTTAAAATGGGTGTGCAAAATTGTGCAAAATAAGACCTTTCTAACGACACCAAACTTTTTGAAAAATATTGATTGGGGGGAGCAAACTTGATATTTTCAAAATCCTCGTGTGGGTTACAGGGAGGTGTGCAAAATTTTAAAATGGGTGTGCAAAATTGTGCAAAATAAGACCTTTCTAACGACACCAAATTTTTTGAAAAATATTGACTGGGGGGGGCAAACTTGATATTTTCAGAACCCTCGTGTGGGTTACGGGGAGGTGTGCAAAATTTTAAAATGGGTGTGCAAAATTGTGCAAAATAAGACCTTTCTAACGACACCAAACTTTTTGAAAAATATTGACTGGGGGGGGGCAAACTTGATATTTTCAGAACCCTCGTGTGGGTTACAGGGAGGTGTGCAAAATTTTAAAATGGGTGTGCAAAATGGTGCAAAATAAGACCTTTCTAACGACACCAAACTTTTTGAAAAATATTGACTGGGGGGGCAAACTTGATATTTTCAGAACCCTCGTGTGAGTTACAGGGAGGTGTGCAAAATTTTAAAATGGGTGTGCAAAATTGTGCAAAATAAGACCTTTCAAATGACATCATAATTTTTGAAAAATATTGACTGGTGGGGCAACGTCAAGTTTGCCCCCCCCCACAGAAAATGGGCTGTAGTTTCTCGTAGGAAGGTGTGCAAAATTTGATTTGTGGTGTGCAAAATTGTGCAAAATATGTGCAAAATTTTGGCATAAAAATTTTTGAGAAAATCGATCTGGGGGGAGCAAACTTAACTGAGCCCCGGTTTTTGTCGTTCAGAAAAGGCTGTGTGTCTACTGGTGTGCTTATTGCGTTGGGTTGGGTCTGATATTGTGCTGCAGCTGCTGTGGCTAGAGATGTTGCCGCTAAGACTGATATAGGCGGAATTAAGATTACGACCCGTCGTCACGGGTATTATACCAAATAATCTACACGCTTCACTTTCCCGCGATCGATCTTTCGCTAATAACGTTCATGAAGGACCGTGTTCATTGGGCTATTGGAATTTTCAGAAAAATATTTTTTAGTTCCAGTAAAAATAAGCTATTTGGGTAAAAAAAAAGACCTAAGTACAAAATTTTGTCACGGTGTCTGTCTATCTGTCTGTCTGTAACACGATTACTCAAAAACCGCTTAATCGATTTTTAACAAATTTGGTACAAGAATTATTTCCCTTAGTTTTTAATGGGGGGGGGGCGGGGGTTGGAAAGAATGTAGGAGGGAGGATTAAACTTTTAACAAAATTTAAACTGGCGAACCGTAGCAGCTAGCGATACGATACGCGATGCTCACAAAAGCTCAGCAAAAAATATTAAACAAATTTTTGAAAGAAAAAATTTGAAAAAAACGATTTTTTAAAACATTTTTTAAGGTTTTAGGGATAGCCTGTTGGCGCCATTTGTTTTTTTTATTTTACTTTCAGATACCGTATGGAAAACATTGTAGATGAAGACCGTGTGAAACCGTCTCATCATAGAAAGAATATATACTATATAGGTTGTTTTTGCCTAAAATTTCTTTTACCAGCTCCAGATTTTTCTGTTAACGCTTTTCCTTACACTTTGGAGAATTGGAGGACTGACTTTAATAAAGTAGGCACTATTTTTGACAGTTCAGCACGAAGTCTAAAAGGTTTCTGACTTTGTTGTCATCTAGACATGCTTATATTGTGCTACGCAAAAAGTTGACATAAATAAAGTTAATTCCGTCCTTTATTAAAGGATGGAAAAAACAATAATGAAAGTAGACATTATTTTGATGGCATAGATGACATGTTTAGATAATAGCAACTTTATTAAAGTCAGGCTATACCGGCCTTATATATACCGATATAGTTTTATTGGTAACCCTAGTTCCATATTTTTATTATATGCAAAAGAAATTAATTTGTCAGGAATATTTATTGCATACATACACACACACACCCACCCACACACACATAATATTAATTTTTTAATACCTGCATCTTTTCTCACTTTATTATAATCAGCTACGGAAGTGTGGTATCTAGGATTCATTCTTATCAATATGATTTTTAGATGTATCTTCTTTATGATACGAGTAGGTTGAATTTTCAATCAAACCCCCTTCTTGTGTCCGGGGGTAGTAAGAGTAGCACCAGGGTAACCTTAGATCTATCGTGTGAGGCGACTAAGAAGGCCCCGTGGGTAAATGGGTAATAGTATGGCAACGGACGAACGCTAACCCAGTTCTCTAACCTATCCGTCTTTGAACCCCTTTCCATTCCTCTAGTGAAAAATATTCTTCATTTTCTACACAAATGTTATTAAATTTTTTTATAATATAAAATAATAATCAAAAAAAAATCATATAAAATAATGCATAATAAAAACTACGACTGAGAACTCACAAAGCACGGAATGTGTATGTGTGTGTGTGATTGTTTTGTCCAAAATCAAGAAGTCTTAATTCTGAATGTTTAGTTATGAAGCTGTCTCCAAGATGATTTACTTGGTCTTTCAAAAAGTAAATTTGTTCATGGACCTCAAAGAAGGTAGTGCTGTATTTTTTTTTCCTGTACACATTTTAAATAAAATCATCAAGTGTTTATGTTTATGTTAATTTTAACCCAATCTTATGGTTAAAACAAAATCTGTTTTCCGGTGGTAGAAGCCTCTCTGGTGTAAAATTTTTCAAAGTGAATAATACATGTTTTCTCTGTTTAATTATATATTAAACTGATGTGTAACTCTTCACATGCTGATTAAGAATATTTGGATGATTTCTGCACCTTCTTCCTATCCCTATACAACAGTTGTTTCGATGTTACAGAGAGCCTAAATGTCCATTATATCTGTTAGCTGGAATTTGATTTTTTTCTCTTTTTCTTCCCCCAGCGAATTTAAAATTTGATTTTGAAAAGAAATTTTGGGTAAAAATTAGCGGTGGTTTTATGTGATGTATACCGACACTGCTTGCGTCATCCGTTAGAATTTGGTGGCAAATGACTTGACCTCCTCCGTTTGTTTTACTTGCCTATTTCTCGTCTTTTTTGTGCTTGTGTTACTACAACCGTTTAAAGCGGTCACCCCCCTCTTACCGGTCAGTTTTGGCTTCTTAAAATAAATCTTATAGGATTTTTTATAATAAGGCACCCCTCGAATACCGAAACTCTTCTAAAACGGCCACGGTCACATGAATCCGTAACTTTTAGGAAAATTTCCTGGAATTTTTACCCTTAATCACCATCGTCTTGACCCTTCTGGGGATGTTTGCACATAGCCTGTACTTTATTACTGTTACTATTGGAAATACCGAAGATAGATAAAAACCGAATTATGCAAATGGATTTTTAAGTACAAATATAATTTGTTATAAGCTAACATTTTATTCGGTCAAATTTTAACAGCAGAAGACCAATCATGTATCTGAAACGTAAACGTTTATCTCTTAAAAAGTTCGAAATCATTGCGGAAAGTGAAAAATTTGGTGTCAGTGCTCGAAAGATAGCGGCAAAGTATTGGAAAAAATGATATTCTAAAAAGTAAAATTGAACTGAAAAACAGTCTTTATATCTGTATTTTTCTATATGTTGTGTGTCTCAATTTTATTCTAGGAGTTTGGTTAAGTTTAGTAAAATTAGGTATGTTAATAATAAATAGTGCATATAGTATATAAATTTTAATTCTTTGTGTACTAACTGAATTGAGAAAGAGAGTGATGCTGCGCGCTGGCAATGTATTGAGTAGTATTTACTCATGCTTTGTTCAGGTTCTAGTATACACCATAATGTAAAGATTTTGTTAAAATACTTGATGTATTCTACTACTATAGGTACTATTTTACTTTCAATTTCCAAAAATTTTGAAAACTGCACATTTCCTTTAAGTGATGAAGTCCTGTTAGGAATTTACCTGAGTCCTGGCACCTCTTTGTCGAGCGCAAGGGTTTTTAGACTGCGTAGCAAATATACATAGTGGATCTCTAGCTTTACCCCCCCCTCCGAACGTCCCAGCATCCATAAGACGATACAAATTAAAAATTAAGACTAAAACATTGAAAAGGAAACCCAATATCTCGTATATTGTAAAGCTCGAGCAAAGTAAAATTGTCTTTATTTTCGACACTCTTTGACGGTTATATACATTATTGGGTGTTTGCCCACAACTTTCACTAATTTTGATTTACTACTCTGCATTGCCATACTTCCTTAGATGATTTTTCCGATTGAGTTCAAAATTAATTGAAAAAATAATCATTTAAGAACGTATTACCAGTGATTTAAACAAGAACTAAACGCCATAGTGAAAAAGTGTTAATGAGTGGAAAATATATTGTTTAATAATTAATTAAAATTTAACCTATTGAACGCAATATTTAATTGCTATAACTTTAGTTTACCAAAAAATATTTTTATTTGTGTTTCCCTAAAAGTTCAATTTTTGTCAACTACCATTATTATAAAACAATATTATTAGGAGTAGTAGTATATAGTACTAGCCTATAACCATGTAGTTTTCACATTTTTAATAATGAGCCCTCATGGACCACCATAATGCTTGAACTTACTTAATGCCTACAAAAGGGCATCTTTAGGAGTAATCAGGCAATTTTAGGCAGTTTTTTAGATTTTTGTATCTAAAAATTTTCATAGTAACTTTTGTTTGCAAGTCATAAAGAAATAGCCCCTCTAGCCAAACACGCAAATGCCCTGAGAGTTATCACACAATTACATCTAACTTAACATCAAAATAAAGAAAAGTATAAATATTATACCATTTTATTATATTATGTAGGGAACCAATAATATATTTGGTACCTCACCTAATTTTCCACTACTTTTAGATTAAGAAAAATAGTACCTTTCATTTTTTTAGACCTTCTTTTAAGAGGTTATACCCAAGTTTTTTTATATCTTGGAGCTAAATAAAAAATTCAAACCGCATTTATTTTTCAATTATTCTAATAAACCCCTCTACATAATGCATTAAGATGTGGTCGTTCTGAAATATCTTTAAGAGGAATATGAGATTGTTTTTTATACTGGGGCTTTCCATCCATTACAGGATCAATGCCCAGTGTTGGCGAAATTTTTGCAAAGTTAAAGAAAAACACAAAATATCCATGCACCTAGTCGGGATTTGAACCCGGGATCCGCTGCCCACGGCGTTAGGGCGGCCGGCCTAAATTAAGAGGAAAATGAGATTAAAACTCTAATTATTTAACAACTGTATGTCAAAAATAAAATGCCCGACGTGAATAACCTTTATTTTACAAAAACTTATTAAGAAAAGGTAGAAAACACCTGAAGCGCTCACACGGTTGGAACTACCCGAGAATGAACCGCTATTCTTAACATATTTTTAATCCAAACACCATTTTACAAAAGCTTTTTAACAAGTCCCCATGTCCGTGCAGGTCTTCACCTGTTCAGTATATGGCCGGTACGATCCCTGTATAAAATAAACTTTTTTATTAAAAAGTATATAAACAAAAATCTGGCGGTATATATTAAAAGACACAGGTATCTGTACCTGTGACAAGTGGGGCGTATCTCTAATTAAGGCGTGACGCCTGGCGGCATATATCAAAGGATACAGGTGTCCGCAAAGGTGACAGGTGGCGCGTGCCTCTTATTAGGGCGGCGCGCCTGGCGGCATATATCAAAGGATTCCTGATCAGCAAAAAGTTCCCACGGTCTTCAAAATTTTTCCACGCCCAAGTGCCCCAATACCTACTAATGGCTAATGGAAAAACAATATTTACTGTTGGATTGAGGTTGAATTATACTAGGATTATGATTATTTTATGTGGAGGCATTTTACTCTGTTTAACTTTTTTTTTCAAAACAAAGCAAACCTCAATATTTCAAATAAAACACCATTGAACCCTTTCTAATAAACCAATAAATTTAATTACTGTAGCAAATCATGTGTTTTCCAAAAATAACATTACAATCTTTCTCTTATATTAACTAATAATATACAGTCTACAGTTCAATGAAACATCGTATTTTTCTTGTATAATTTAACCAGTCCAAGAAAGGTTGCTCTGGCTCTGCAGTAACCTGAAACAAGAAAAAACAACATAATTTTACATAACTTAACACCAAAATGGTCTTTCTAGCGCATAGTTTAAACCACCAACTTACTAGATTAGTAAGCCTTTGTTTTTTTTACTGATTATATCAAATTCTCCTCCCGTCAACTACTTAACATCCAAAAATAAAGTAGATAATAAATGTTAGTTTTATAAACCATTTCAAACAGAGAGAGACTTGACAGTCTGGTATTTACTGGAAACTAGTGTCGGTTCATTTGTTGAGTGGTAGATTCTTGTCACTAGTAATGTGTCGGTGGTTGGCAGTTTCTGTTACTGATCGGTCCCCAATTTGCACATGTCAGGCTTGAGGGCTCCAATAAGTCCTAAAAATAGCCCAACCTCGTACAGCCTAGCCATATCAAGTGTGGACCTTCTTGCTTGTCTCTGTGTGCATTGTTGGTCTGTAGGGTCCATATTTCCTGTGGTTTATACGATAGGCTGTGCAGACTTTAACAGGTTAAATTTCGATAGAAATTCAGTTTATTTATTCAAACGAGGCGATCATCTGTCTTCATACGACTCGAGACTGGCCTAAAAGTACAAGAAATTCGAAATAAAGGAGGTTTATATTCGTTCTAAAGAGGCAAACAAGCAGTAAAGGGGAGAGAGATATTTGTCAAGGATCCGTATGTTACCTACACGGAAGGAAACTGTGGCTCACCTGGATTATTTAGGAAGGCTTGGAGGGCCGGAAAGTGGTCTTTTTCTTGGCGAAAATCCGTGTTTTTCTTTGGGCATTTTATGGTTTTTCAAAATGAAATTCGACCGCCAGCTGACCGTGAAGTTTGGGACGACGTTGCCAGATTGTCATAGGCGAAATCCTGGGAGTATACAGTGACTAACTTCACGTCACATAACTGTGATTTAAAGTTGCACATTACGTTACTGCTGAGTCGTTTTCGAGAAAACCAAGTGTCAAAAGATAAAGTCCATTTCTTGCTCACTACTGCAACCAATGCCTTGTTGTTAACTTCCGTTCGTCACGTGATCTCTCCCTATCCCGCTGATACAGAAGGAAATCTGACAACACCCCTTCGTTGTCTTTGTCTGTCATAGGTTGATGAATAGAGACTTCCGACTTGAACCTGTCGCATTCGAAAAGTAGAATTTGGACCCCAGCCCCTGTAGATTTTTCCCATATCAGAAAGATCGCCCAATTGTAATGCGTTTTCAGCAGCATCACCTAATATGGTAATCAGGATAAGCGATTTTCGACTGTAGTTTTCGCGCCTCTGAGGTTTTTGACCAATCGTTTGCCCGCAGGAAGCTTCTGTTCTTAGCGTCTGAAATTTCCTGGAGGGAAGGAAACACTTCTTTTCTGGCATCGTTTTGAGTGCCACGTAGAAATTTCCTTTTCCAAGAATACCGGAAAAAGTCGCGCCGATGGCGATCTTTGCAAACTGAAATTGTCGAAGACGGAATCCGCCTAGGTCCCATCAAAAAGAGAGTCTTCGTGGAAGTGCCCGTTGGCTGTGTTTGGCGTTTGATGGTGGCCATTTTTGAAGATCTCCTTCTTTTCGTATAGTTACGGACGACAATGGCCGGCTAGACCGTGGCTTATCAGCCGATCTATGGTAATTATTTTTGATTTTTTTAAGCGTTTTCCCTCCAGTTTATTTCAATATTGACTATTTTTGATTCTGTGTTTTTCTTTGTGCTACAGGTTGAGGAGGCCTCACGTCAACTCCCTGTTCGTTTGGGAGGTATTAGGTTACCTGCCATGCGGAATGTCGCCCTTAGGATGATTTGAGGTAAATATTTGCTGCGTGTGTACCTTGATTATTTTTGCCCTTGTAAGAAATTAGACTGTTTTTGTCATTTTAAGTAATTTTTAGTTTTACCGTCCGTGGTACCCACTATACAATAGAGTGTGGGCTTATGTTTTTTATGCTTTTTTGGCGTATGTACTTTGAGTGTTGCCCCTCAGGCATGCCCCGTACAATAAGTAAACAGTAGTTTTTTTGTGTTACTGTTTTACTTTTTATTTTTTCCCTGTGAAAAATACATGTCCGTTATTATATATT
Organism: Oxystoma pomonae; assembly: GCA_963921995.1. NCBI lineage: Eukaryota > Metazoa > Arthropoda > Insecta > Coleoptera > Brentidae > Oxystoma > Oxystoma pomonae. The sequence continues at coordinate 70,733,406 of OY998165.1, forward strand.
AGGTATAAATTATCCGTTAGGGTGTTCTCCCTTGTTCTAGAAGGTTGTTTTTATATCTGTCTAGGGTGCTTGCTTCCGGTGCACAGCCATGGGTGGTCCTAGTGCAGACTTTCAACACCATACATTTGGCTTCCCGTCCTGAGTGCTGCTTTGCCCTGGCCTAAGATGCCTAGTCCAGTCATGGGTCCTGTGTACCTGTTCCAGTGATGTTTAGCCCTGTCATCGGCTAGCTATGTGGAAAAAGATAAGGAATATTTCCCTGTCCAAATTTTCTTTTTAAAAACCGTCATAAAGAACTCATAAAATTTTATAAAAACTTATAAAAAACACGCTAACTTCATTTTTCTTTTATATGAGAACCATTTCAACTTTTTCATCTCTGATGAAAGACCTTTCCATCATTGAAATTAATCATAAAAACAAGAGGAAAGACCCCTAAAATGTTAGTTTTAAAAGCTATTTTATTTGTTAAAATTTACACTTATCGTTTTACAAATATTGCGTGCCTTTACTAATCTTTAAGATTACAACAAGCGATTTACACTATTTTCGAACAATATATTTTGAGACTGTATAATCTGGTGTTTCATTGCTGAGTGCCCCACAATCGGTGCTTACTCAAGTTGGCAAGAATGCAAGGCTCGATAGGACCCAAAAGTATAGCATTTTGGAAGTTGTCATCTTTTCTATTTTGTTTTTTTTTAATGTAACACTGGCCCCCAACGGGATGACTTCTCAAGCGTAACAGGTCTGACGCCCTGTTATTGTCATGTGTGTCCCTTTAAAAAGTCGTATTTTGCCTACCTCTAAAATTTTGTCTATTTTGGTTAAATATGTTTTAAACATTTCTCCCTCTCTTCTGAAAGTAAAACAAGGTTTTAGGGGCATTTTGCGAATTTTCCTCGTCTTTTGCGCCGCTAGTCTCACTTAGTGACGTATAATTTTTCGCTTTAATGATAGGGCGCAAGTCGTTGCTATGCAAACCGTTGGCGAATGAGCTAATAGCAATTTTTTCGTTTACAGGCCTAAGTATTTCAAGAGCATTGGAGTTACCTTCCACCTGTGAAATAGTTAAGTCAACCATTAACTACTCAATAAATTTTCCAAAATCCTCAATCGACCTATTACCCTGTCTACTGTTTTTTAGTTTAGAAGATAATGAGCATGAATTATAAGAAGATTTTAATCTTATTTTTGCATTCTCAGTTAATCTAGTTTTCAAGATATACGTGAATAAAAGTTTTTTTCCATCAGTATCTAAGAGAGATTCACACCACGTAATTGCATCGATTAAAATTTTTGTTGATATTTCTGATCCATTCATTAGCGCAATTAAAGTGGAAGCGGTTTTAAGGTCAAATTTTTTCCCCATTTTGATATTTTAAGTCTTATTTCCCCCAGAAAAATTCGAAAATTCTTGATCTGAGTCTGAGGTACCTGATCCCTGTTCTAACGTCTCTATCTGTATTTCTAACTTTTCTAACCTACTTTTTAAAATTTCCTGGATATCTCCAAAATGTTTTTCTATATGTCTAACTGTTCTTTAAAATAACTAATAGCCTCTAGGCTATGTTGTTTCTTATAAAATTTATCCTTAGTGCTACCTAGCTCTGATTTAATCCTATTTAACTTATTTAATTTACGCGTATTACTTAAAGTCGAATTCCTACGCTCACTAGGATCCTTATTTAAATTTCTATAAAATACCTTCTATTCTTCTAATACATATCCAACTGCTTTTTGGTTTGACATATCGTATATACTCTATACAATATCTATAATTCTTACTAATATACCATTATTCCATATTTCCATTATCCATATAATATAATTAATTTAATAACTCCATAACCATAATAACCATGTACGCCATAATTATAAATTTTCCATCTTCAAACATCTTCTTGTCGGGGTCTTGGCATTATACTTCTTGTCAAATTTTTTCTTAAATTTCTTCCATATTGCTTTTTAATTTAAATGAATGCCAAAGTTAGTACAGCAACTGCAATAACGCACATTACTACTCGGACATCATGCGGCACTTGAATACCTTCTTCCTCTACTATAAAATTCGAGTTAACTGTGCCAATATTTATCGTAGCAGCGTGCTTAGAATTGCTTTTTCCCATATTTAATTAAAATAGCACTAGCAACTTCATTATAACTTTCTAGAACGAGTGGCAGGATCACCATGAACTGTTATGATCTTACGTTGAATAGGAAAAGTCTACATGTTACTTATTTGAGTTCTAGTTTAAAACAATAGTTACTTAACATAAATAAAATGTACCCTAATTATTCTAAATACGTGCTACTAAACATAATACCTAGCTCTGCCTTAAAATACCAAATTTACCTATTTTTAGATATTTCTAAAATTCCTGTAAAATATCCTTATACTACACCTCACTCACCTCTGGTAAAACAATAACTGTCAAAAATCATATAGGGGGCCTCTAGGTTTTACTAACATACCGTTATCGGATTTTAGTGAAATTTCGTATACTTATGTATGACATTAAAATTTGATGTAAAAACTACTGTGCGGGGTCAGAGAAGGTTAATATTTTTAAAGATCGGTACCTATTATATGCTGGTTTCATTCAGTTCCACTAAATATTCCCTTAGTTTTAAAGGAAAACTACGTTAATGGGAGGTGGCCAGGGGAATAAAAGGGGGATAATAAACTTAAAAATTGATAACTTTTCAACCAAAGCTTCAAATATGCAATGGTCAAGGAACAACAACAAAATGAATATCTTTGTTTAATTTAATACAACACGTTTTTAAAATTGTAAATATGTCATATCAAAATACTTATCGTCATTTTTCAAAATTCAAAATGGCCGCCAAATAAAAAATTTGACAAATTTGTGAAACTTGTACCGAAGTCACTTTATTTTTGGAATTTAATCGTAGTTCAGGCAACATAAGCGGTTAAAATATTAGGCATTTTCCTTTCATATACATTTGGCAGGTTATTTTCATAGGTCAAGCAACTGCCCCGGTTAAATAATAATCATTTTCTGGTCCTACACCTTAGATCTTTAGTCCTAGCCATAAATAAAGAATTATTGCTAGTCAATTTCCCGTGAAACATGGGAAAATGTCACATGTGTGCTATCACTCACCGAAGGCAATATGCAGCCCAAATAGTCAATCCTTTTACTTTGTGTTGGTGCTCAAATGTGGTCTAGGTCATGTGGAAGGGAAGGAATAATGATGAGCCAAGAATATCCCAGTTTTTATGCCGGTTTTCCGAGTTTTACTTTTGTACTTTTCACTATTGTTTGTAGCAGGTTTTCTTGCACTCAGACACAGAAAAGATACCAGGAAATATCATACTAGGTTGGGCCTTTATTGTACAATAAGTTACAGTTAGCATGGTCTTTGATTTTCCTGTGAAAACTCCGATTTTCCCGCACCTAAGTTTCCACCTTTATTTCTTCCAAAAATAATGATTTTTTCCATAAATAAAGGTACCAAGACTGGTAAACTGGATTGCCTACTTTCAAACACATATGGATTTTCCCGAATTTCCCGGTGAAAAAGCGTAATTTTCCACATTTGTGTTTGGCTTTCACTTCGGGTGTTTCCGTGGCTAAACTTTGGTACCGAACTACTGTTTTTTTTCCCCCAAACCAGAAGGACAGTCGATACACAGTACCTGTATCAGTACGCCTACGATCATACCGATTCCGCCGCCAGTTTTTGTCAAGCTTACCGCAGGAGACCGCAAATGTTGATATCACCAGGTAAACCTTAAACCTCCGTTTAACTTTCTGCTCTGAACCCGCGAACGGGATATATTTTTGATAAAAATATTTACTACCGTTTAAACCAGTTTTAGTTTGGTGCAAATAAATCCTACTTGGACTAATCCGTAAATCGGGAGGCAAGTAGTAGCAAGAACTATTGTTTGGACTAATCCGTAAGTCGGGAGGCAAGCAATAGTTTTTAATTTTATTTGTACAAACAATTACAACTTGGCCTAAGCTACACATCAGGAGGCAAGTAGTACCGTTTAAACCAGTTTTAGTGTGGTTGTGCAAATAAATCCTACTTGGACTAATCCGTAAATCGGGAGGCAAGTAGTAGCAAGAACTATTGTTTGGACTAATCCGTAAGTCGGGAGGCAAGCAATAGTTTTTAACTTTATTTGTACAAGCAATTACAACTTGGACTAAGCCGCACATCCAGACCGCAAGTGTTGATATCACCAGATAAACCTTAAACCTCCGTTTAACTTTCTGCTCTGAACCCGCGAACGGGATATATTTTTGATAAAAATAGTCACTACCGTTTAAACCAGTTTTAGTTTGGTTGTGCAAATAAATACTACTTGGATTAATCCCTAATTCCTGTAGGCAAGCAATAGTCTTTAATTTTATTTGTACAAACAATTACAACTTGGCCTAAGCCGCACATCAGGAGGCAAGTAGTACCGTGTGAACCAGTTTTAGTTTGGTTGTTCGAATAAATCCTGCTTGGACTAATCCGTAATTCGGCAGGCAAGCAGTAGCAAAAACTATTGTTTGGACTAATCCGTAAATCGGGAGGCAAGCAATAGTTTTTAATTTTATTTGTACCTCTAATTACAACTTGGAACCCCGACCCACAACGCGTCGGTAGAATATCGCCGCAATGAAATTCTCCTATAAAACCCTTGTGGTTTTAATCCCGTAGACAAATTTCCGTGATCTTACCGCTGTCACTGTTATTTTCTTTTCTCAGGCCACTAACGTGGGCCGGTATCAATAGAACAGGATAATGACGGTGAGCCCGGGGTCATATGGAGATTTGTTTCTTTGAGAATACAAAGGAGCCCACGAAACGTGCCGTCATTTCATAATTTGGTAATTCGCCCGTGTGATCGCAAAAACGCGCCGTTTGTTTGATTACCGACACACGTTTCGTTGGCTCATGCGAGTTCCGGGGCGCGTTCACAAACCTCGTCTTAGTATTACACCGCCGTTTATCGAACATAAAAATAACAGACCACAAGGTTCCGTATTTACATGCTGTCTGGTGCTGAGTTAGCTTGCTATCCCTCTCCCGCTTTATTTTGCTTACGCATGTAGTCGCCTTTTACTCGCATCCGCTTTATATTTCATGCATCCCCGTCCGCTATGCCTGTTTTATCCGCTTTCTTATAAATATTTTAATTTGAACTGCCTGTGCTAAAATGGAAATATAAGGGAAATATTAGAGGGGTTGTTAAGTTTAGTTTCTAGAAATAAATATTGCCAATAGTAACATAGGAGATGTTGTAAATTATAAAAACCCGAATTAAATGAGCTTTATTTTTTTTACTAAACTTGGTATTTGTTTCTGGGCTAAATTTCTTAGCCTACTTACCTGAATTTCTCCACTGTCTAAAAGCTTACCCGAGAGGCACAGGGGACTACAAGCCCCTTTCATTTCTTGGAGTGGCGCTCGAGGCAACTTCCTATCAGTTTTCAATTAAATACATAATTGACAGAAGTGATAGGAAACCCTGCGTGCCAAGCGAAGGGGAAATTTCTCACCTAGAGAAATCAACCCCTTTACAAATTGGCGACCGGAGCAGGGACCTTTTTTTTATTTCTATTTTGGCACAGTGTCGATTTTTTCTTATTTATTTATTTATTTTTTTTATTTATTCTTTTTCCATTTTTTTTTTGGTTTTTCTAATATCCGTAACCGCTTTTACCTGCTAATTTCACCGCCCGTAACCGCTAATTGCACATCACCAGTATATAACCGCTCATAGCCGGTAATTTTACCGCCCGTAACCGCTAATTGCACGTCACCAGAACCACTCACCTCACCAGTAACATAACAGGATACTGGAACGCCAGTATTTCGTGAAACCATGGATTCCGAGAAATCAGCCCTTGAGATTTCACCAGAAGACACCCTGCCGATTGGGGAGTCACAGAGGATCCTTCAGCGACTTTTACAAACAGCTCTGTACCGGCCGACTTACCTCTAGCCTGGGTATATACCCTGAAGAAAACAGAAATGGATGCGCAGCTAGAAACATTTGGGTTATCCATCGAGGGCAATATGAATAAGAAGTGCCAAAGACTAGCCACCTATATAAAAGAAGGCCGAATATCGCCAAATCCATACGCTGCACCCACAAGTACTTCGCAAAACGCTCCGTCCACTTGTACCGTTAGCGTTCCGTCAGCTTTTATTACCGTTCCGTCAACTTTGGCCGTCAGCATTCCGTCCGCTTTTGCCGTTACCGTTCCACCAACTTCCACTGTCACCATGCCGTCAACTGTTTCCGTTGCCGCTCCGTCAACTTCCGCAGTTGCTGTTTCCGGATATCCAGTTGCTATCGCTTTACCGCAGTTCCAATTTCCAGTCCCTGTCACTATGATGGGATCGACATTTTCCATTAACAACCCGATATTTACGCGCAGCAATACAACCAGCACCACCACCGTCGCTTTTTCCGCACCCGTTAACATCCCCAGCGCCATTATGAGTTCCCGAGTCTGCGCCTCGCCCGCTCAGAACGTCTATGTAACCACCACCGCACACCATGCGTCTTTTCCAGCCGTCACCAGGCACTACGTATTCTCGCAACACGCAGCAAGTATATCCATGCCACCGTATTCTATGGCAACTTACCAAACTTGGCCACTACAAGCTAGCCACGTCACCGTTCCCAGCAGTTCCGCTGCGATCCCGCCAATACCGAGCCAATCTTCTCACCCTACATGGCCGCTATTTTCTCAAGGACCGGCCCAAGTTCCAGTTACTAGTTTACAACCAACCTATCCGTTAGGTCAACAGCCAATATCCATGTACACCCCGCCGGCTACACCTCTTCAAGGAACCCTTCCCAACGTAGCTAATTGGAAAACTAGTTTTGATGGAAGTGAAGACCCCATTGCTTTTATTGAAAGAATCGAAGAACCTTGTACTTCTTATGAGCTAGCCTTAGATTCCATCGTTAACCAGTTACCGCAGTTACTAAAGGGAGAAGCGGAAGCTTGGTGTCGCAACAACCGGACAAATTGGCAATCGTGGAACCAATTCCTGGACGAATTCAGGGTTCACTATTTTCCGGTGCACTATCTCGCCGACCTGGAAGCCGAAATCGCCCGCCGACTGCAGAAACCGACCGAACCTAGCTCAAAATACGTCACCGACATGCAGACACTAATCCGAAGACATGGAGGATATTCACCCTCCCAGGAAATGGCATGGCTATACCAGAACTTGTTAGTCGAATACCGTCAGCATATCCGACGTTCCGATTTTCAGGACGTCGTCTTTTTTACAAAGGCGGTCCGAGAATGCGAAATCCTGAGGTCCGAACTAGCCAATACCCAAGTGGTCAACAATATGCCCAGAACACCCCGACCACCACCGCTACACCGACAACCGAACCAGACCCGCCGATCCGACCAAATAATCCGCCCGATAATACGACGAATGGAAGACCTGCTAATCGACAAAACATTTGTTGGCGTTGTGGCCAAGCCGGGTACCGCCAGGTGAATTGCACCAATCCTCCAAGAATATTTTGCTCTCGATGTGGAAGGGATGGCATTATGTCCCGCGATTGCAATTGTAACAATCAGAAACAGGAAAACTGGGACGATGCATGGAACTGAGGCACCCACTGCAGAGGCCTCCACAGTAGATGAACCCCCCACAATACACACATCAACCTACCACGACTAAATAAAACCTGCGACAACCATACCTACCGAAGCTCTCTTAGATACTGGAGCGGGCAGATCTTACTGTGGAGACTTCCTAGCCGATGAATGCCGGAGGATAGGCATACCCGCTGTCCCCGTATCTTCCGTTTCCGCTCGTTTGGCCATATCCGAAGAATTTGATTTAGACCTGTCGGTTGGAGCCCATCAGGTTGAGCAATCCGTGGCTCATCTTCCAAAATTATCCTAAGATTTGATTTTTGGGATGGATTTTTCTTTTTTCTCTTGATAAACTTAAAGGTTGACTTGGGATGTAACTCTACACACTTTAGAGGAGAATGTTTCTCAGGAAGATCTAATATACCATCTCCGCTCAAAACAAAAAACCTAAAAGTCGAAGAAAAACCAAAACCTGTTTCATAGTTTATATAGATAAACTAGTTCAATTTCAGATTCCGGTTCTAAAAAAAAAGTCTTCCTTGAAACACTAGCTAATTATGCACAATACCGAAAATCATTTAAGTAGTCAACATCCGTCTACAAAGCACCAAAAATTAGCATCTAAAATAACTGGCTATTTTTATTTAAATTATATGTCTGACGCTCTTTTGTAGTTTACAGCATGTCCGAGTTGCTGATCAGTTTCGACTCCGATGAAGATCTCTCCGACGCCTCTTCCACAGTGACGGTGGTAGAGCGTCATCCTGTAGACGATCTACTGGATCAAGATATGGAAGTCGAACCGTCTACAACTCCACCGCTACCAGCACCATTACCCAGCACCGCCACACCGCCTCCGACAAGACCAGTGCAAAGCTTCGCGCATATTAAAATCGTTCCAAATTTATGTTGGCGATGCGGCAAGGTTGGACACCAGCGAGGAAAGTGTGACAGACCTTCGATCACCTTTTGTTCGAAGTGTGGCCGCATGAACATCCGTTCCAAGGACTGCCAAAGTCAACGACAAGGCCCCAGTTGGGGAAACCGCCCCGATGAACGTCCTAGTTCCCGATCCGCCGAACACCAACCCGTCACCTCCGTCAATAAGTCAGTTGGGATCCAAAGACCCAAAGCCACCCGGGACCAGAGCACCCAGTGCTGTCCTCATTACTACAACTCATGCACTACGTAGCTGCACTGAGGCCGTATTTTTAACCCGGAGGTAAGGGTACCCGTTTAGCCATTTCTGGATCCCGCCAGAATGGTACGCAAACCAGAATCCGTAGAAATTTTGGAAACCGCCAAAATTTCTGAATCCGTTTGGAACCCGCCAAATTTGACCAGATAGACCGTCCAGATCGATGTACTTGCTGCCGAAGAAGACTTGATAGATAAGTTTTAGTTTAAGAATTTTGTTTATTTTTTTTTCTCCCACGTTTAATAAGGGGGGAATAAGCGGTTAAAATATTAGGCATTTTCCTTTCATATACATTTGGCAGGTTATTTTCATAGGTCAGGCAACTGCCCCGGTTAAATAATAATCATTTTCTGGTCCTACATCTTAGATCTTTAGTCCTAGCAATAAGTAAAGAATGATTGCTGGTCAATTTCCCGTGAAACATGATAAAATGTCACATGTGTGCTATCACTCACGGAAGGCAATATGCAGCCCAAATAGTCAATCCTTTTACTTTGTGTTGGTGCTCAAATGTGGTCTAGGTCATGTGGAATTTCCCAGTTTTTATGCCGGTTTTCCGAGTTTTCCTTTTGTACTTTTGACTATTGTTTTTATCAGGTTTTCTTGCACTCAGACGGTCTTTGATTTTCCTGTGAAAACTCTGATTTTCCCGCACCTAAGTTTCCACCTTTATTTCTTCCAAAAATAATGATTTTTTCCATTAATAAAGGTACCAAGACTGGTAAACTGGATTGCCTACTTTCACACACATATGGATTTTCCCGAATTTCCCGGTGAAAAAGCGTAATTTTCCACATTTGTGTTTGGCTTTCACTTCGGCTGTTTCCGTGGCTAAACTTTGGTAACGAACTACTGTTTTTTTTGGTGGGGAACATTTTACTATAAATTGCCGGTTCCCCCAAACTAGAAGGACAGTCGATACATAGTACCTGTACCAGTACGACAATAATAAACTTTAAGGTTAAAAACTGCCAGCCGATTTTCCGCCGCCTTTTTCTCTACCTTACCAGCCATACAAGCGATCATACCGATTCCGCCGCCAGTTTTTATTAAGCTTACCGAACGAGACCGCAAGTGTTGATTTCACCAGGTAAACCTTAAACCTCCGTTTAACTTTCTGCTCTGAACCCGCGAACGGGATATATTTTTGATAAAAATAGTCACTACCGTTTAAACCAGTTTTAGTTTGGTTGTGCAAATAAATCCTACTTGGACTAATCCGTAAATCGGGAGGCAAGTAGTAGCAAGAACTATTGTTTGGACTAATGCGTAATTCGGGAGGTAAGCAATAGTGTTTAACTTTATTTGTACAAGCAATTACAACTTGGACTAAGCCGCACATCGGGAGGCAGGTAGTACGGTGTGAACCAGTTTTAGTTTGGTTGTTCGAATAAATCCTGCTTGGACTAATCCGTAATTCGGGAGGCAAGCAGTAGCAAGAACTATTGTTTGGACTAATCCGTAAATCGGGAGGCAAGCAATAGTTTTTAATTTATTTGTACCGCTAATTACAACTTGGAACCCCGGCCCACAACGCGTCGGTAGAATATCGCCGTAATGAAATTCTCCTATAAAACCCTTGTGGTTTTAATCCCGTAGACAAATTTCCGTGATCTTACCTGTGTCACTGTTATTTTCTTTTCTCAGGCCACTAACGTGAGCCGGTATCAATAGAACAGGATAATGACGGTGAGCCCGGGGTCATACGGAGATTTGTTTCTTTGCGAATACAAAGGAGCCCACGAAACGTGCCGTCATTTCATAATTTGGTAATTCGCCCGTGTGATCGCAAAAACGGGCCGTTTGTTTGATTACCGACACACGTTTCGTTGTCAATGGTTGGCTCATCATGGCGAGTTCCGGGGCGCGTTCACAAACCTCGTCTTAGTGTTACACCGCCGTTTATCGAACATGAAAATAGCAGAGCACAAGGTTCCGTATTTACATGCTGTCTGATGCTGAGTTAGCTTGCTATCCCTCTCCCGCTTTATTTTGCTTACGCATGTAGTCGCCTTTTACTCGCATCCGCTTTATATTTCATGCATCCCCGTCCGCTATGCCTGTTTTACCCGCTTTCTTATAAATATTTTAATTTAAACTGCCAGTGCTAGAATGGAAATATAAGGGAAATATTAGAGGGGTTGTTAAGTTTAGTTTCTAGAAATAAATATTGCCAATAGTAACATAGGAGATGTCGTAAATTATAAAAACACGAATTAAATGAGCTTAATTTTTTTTATAAAACTTTTTTTTAATTAATTTCTTAGCCTACTTACCTGGATTTCTCCACTGTATAAAAGCTTACCCGAGAGGCACAGGGGACTCCAAGCCCCTTTCATTTCTTGGAGTGGCGCTCGAGGCAACTTCCTATCAGTTTTTCAATTAAATACATAATTGACAGAAGTGATAGGAAACCCTGCATGCCAAGCGAAGGGGAAATTTCTTACCTAGAGAAATCACCCCCTTTACAAACTGCGTCACTTGTACCTATTTCACATTCACCGATTTAGCCTTACAGTCGTGCCTAGTTTTAGATAGAATGTTAAATATACCAGTTTCACTTAGTTCTTTACTCTATTTATTTTAATCTTTTGCAGGAAAATTGTTGTTTTTTATATTAAATAAATTAATTAAAATAATAAACTTTTTATTTTAAAGGATAGTAGTTAAAGCAGTCGAGAATCCATAGGAGCAAAAAAAGGGAAAAATAATCTTCCACCGCCTTATTCAAAAGGGAGAGGAATACAAGGTCAACAATAAAATAAAATTGTAATTAAATGATTAGTCCATTGATCGAATGTTTTAAATAAATGAAAAACTTTGGTTGTACAGGATGTTTGTTTATAACTGGAACACTCAATAACTTTCTCATTAATAAAAATAAAGGGATATTACAAATAGGCAAATTGATATTAACAAATTATGGCGACCTTGTGACAATAAGGTCATTTTTTAAAAAAATGGAACACCCTATATATTTTGATATTTTTGAATTCATCGACAAATAAGCTTTCCAAAAATACCAAATTGTATAGGTCTACGTCTAACCGTTTGAATAATTTGCAATTGAATTATATTATAGAATTTGGATTCCCGGCTTTTATATATGGTATACAACCATACAACAATTCTATAATAATTCAATTTCAAATTTAGCCAAGACGGATACATGCAGACCTATACTATGTGGTATATTTGTAAAGATAATTCGTTGGAGAATTCAAAAATATCAAAATATACAGAGTTTTATTGACTTTATTGTCACACCCTGTATACGGAGGCTTCCTCATCTATATAAAGAGGTGTATCGAGGTAAAAAGAAAAATAGAGCACTGGGGATCAATACTCAATCGAAAAATATTTATTGAAATCGATACACAATAGCCTTCAAGGGTTTTGGGCTCCCAGATTGGCATTTTCACCCGCTGTGCGCAGTTTAGTAAATTTCGCTTTTTGAGTTTTTACTTATAAAACCTAAAATTATAAAAGATACTTACTTTGGAATCCGAAAGAGTCCTAAAGGCAGCATTAAAAAAAGACAAAGATGTTATAAAACCATGGTCAATCAGAAGAAGAAAGGAAGAAATTATTGTGTATTCAGGGATAGTTTAAGTGCAAACGTTTTACTGGGTGCCTTATTAAAAAAGTTAAAGAAAGCATACTTTCTGGGGGACAAGAGGTTAATCGTAATTTTTCGGCTTGCTAATTATCCAGAAATTCACATATAAGTATGATTTTTTGCTTGCCGGATGCGTCAAAGATGTCTGAAGTATTTTAACCTAAGATTTTTTTTTTGGGTTTTTTTGTTTTCTTCTAGGTTGTTTTTACTATATGTGGCCTACACTTTGTGTGAAATTGGAATTTTTAAATGATGATATTAAATGTGTTTGCTTGCATATGATGGACCATAGATTTTAGCGAGGATTTTAACTTCAATGATACAGAGTTTTGGTAACACCCCCATGACTTTTTGTGTGCCAACCAGATTTTCATGTCAAACCCCTATTTCTAATCTCTTTATGCTATAGATGGTGACATATTTTATATTTATTATCCGTCAATATATGTATGCATGTTTATCGTTAATGATTTTGTTAGTGTCTAAATATTTTTATAAATGGATGGTAAGAGCTTTCTTTGTTACTTTGGATATAACTGGAAGCAAAGCAATGTGCATTTAACGGTTTAATTTTTTGGAAAGTGAATAATTATGTATCTGCAATCGTCATTTTTTGATGTTCACCAAAAGGAATTCAACCATAATCACGTTCGTATATCGTAAACCAACTCATACTAGACTTTATCTGATCTTCAAATTAAACCAGTCCACATCAACCAAACTGAGAATTGCAAAATATCTCATCTGCAAAACAGAAATAGCATTAAACTTCACACCCTCTTAACAAAAAAGACGTAAATACTGAAAGAAAAACGATACTGCAAAACCAGCGAACACATGAAAGTTTCCTTAAAGAACCCAAACACAAAACTCGACAAGCGGATTAAAGTGGATCGAAAACAGTATATTTTTGGGAAAATCAAGACCATAATCAACACCATATGGGCATATGAAATAGAAAGATGCAAAGATCGTCGCTAAGGAGGAAAACCTATTTAACCATAAGTTCAGAGAAAATTTATAAAGAAGAACCAGAATGTATTTTCTCACCAATGCGTCACTATCAACGATATTTGGAAACTCATACTTTTTGGAGGTGACAGAAACGGAGAAACAGCGGAACTAACCAAGTAACTTTATGGTTAGTTTATGGTTCACATCCTACAATATAAGATAAAAATAACAGTCGTGGCATATTGGATAAAGAATTATTGACGATTGCTGGTATATAGGCATTCGAAACGTTGTAAAAGAATAAAAAACATTTTATATTTAAATTAAACATACAAGTTTTAATTAGCAATTAGGTGACTGATTACCAATATTTATAACAATGAAAAACACTTTCGAATGCACCTTACAAACATTATTTTTGTATTGTCGCAACGGTGACACCCGCCATTTCAAGACGTAGAAAGATTCCCATTTTCGACTTTTTTTGTCGCCTGTTGTGGTACTGCTTTTCAAGTCTTTTCCTAGATAACAAACAATCCTTAAAAACAATCTACCATTGTCGAGATTTCGTTTTTCACAATCAGGACGAATTGTTTTACTTTTTTCTAGGACTAATTAAAAAATTGCATAAAATAATCAAAAACTGTGAAATGGTATTTCTGGCTTGCCTGGTATATATGCTACCACCGCGATCGCAAAAGCCACTGGAACGCGGGTTCGGTTCGCACTAGCAATCAGCTTCAAAGTTTTTTGACTCGCTAAAATTCACGTGCAGCTCGCTGTAAAACCATAGAGTGAATATATTAAATTATTAGTAGCAAGGTGGGTGTGAGTGCCGTAATCAGTTTTTATCATAACCCATAAGTGATTGGTGGCAATTCTAGTAATTTAAGGTAAGCCTTTATTAATTAGGTTTAATAAACAACGCGATCTTTTATCTGCTTTCGCCATAGTAGGGTGTTATCACCGTTTCTGGCTCAAAGATTCAAGATTCAGCTACAGATCCAGCTACATGTATTGGTATAGGGATTCAGCTACAGATTTCTTGTGCAACCCATATAGGGATTCAGCTACAGGGGTAAATTCCAGGAATTGAATGTGGTTGAGGGAACCAAACGTATGCCTGGGTTAGCTAAGAATCTCTAGGTATAGAGAGTCTTAGGTAACCCAGGTATATATTCACGTTTTCTAAAAGTCATTTTTTGGATTTTTTAGATCTAATCTTTCCCCACTTTTTTGTGGCTACTAAATTTCATTAAAATCAACCAAGTAGTTTTTAGTTATGCACAGACAGACAACAAAAATCATCTTAATGGTAGAGCTATAAAAAATGTTAAAATCCGAGTACTTAACTAAGAAAGCGTCTGTTATTATTATTAAGAAAAATAGTAAATATGCGATCCCAAAAAAACAAAGTCTGTGTGACTGTAATTTGTTTTGCAATCTCACGTTAATATTTTTTCATCTAAGCTTAAATATTGAGCATCTGTTAAAATTTAACACCGGCTTTTTTTAATTACCGACACAAAAAAAATAAAAGTATCGTCGTTCTGTTTCAAACAAAAACATGTGTGTCTGGGAATGGAATTTGTGTTGTAGTCCCAGGCTAATATTTTCACATACAGATTTCCTTTCACCAAAAAAATTAACAGACAGACAAAAATAAACTTGACACTTGCAAAAAGGGCAATTTAACAAAACATGCATTTCTTTTGCGTTTGCAGTGTTTGACCTTTCTTGGGAATAATTGCCAAAAGTGGGAGTTAAGATCCATTACAAAATGGCCTTAGTAGAAAGAGGGAGGTACTTAGGATACTTGTTGGTGGTAATTATAACCACTAAGATAGTAGGGGGGTTAAAAAGCAAAATTTATATAGCATTTTCTAACTTATGGGAGGTGACAATAATCATTTTTTATTTTTTTGCTTCATTTAAATAGTTTGAGCTCAAGAAAAGATCTTTAGTTTATTTTAAATCTTTCCTCAAAGAAATTAAAAGCAAAAACCATATTCAAGATGAAAGCTGTTCCCAGTACCAGTGAATTCCAACAAAAACAACTTGGTGGGTACATAAGTCCACCGAAAAAATGTTAGAACTTATGAAAAAAGTTTTTGAGCATCAAACCTCGTCAGAAGATGAAGAAGAACAAGACAAATCTCTACAAATATTAGATGGCAGTTTTTCACAAGTACGACCAATTGGATCAAAGGAAGGAAAAAAATTCGAATTTTGCAGAACTTAAAAATTACTTCCCCATTTCAACCTCAATGTTACTCTACACCCCTTAGATAAGAAAAATTTGAAGACATCAGTGAATCCGAGAGTGAAGTTGACACCAATTTAACGTTTTCGGAGAAACAAGACTTTGAAGATGAACAAAGTAAAACGGAAAAATATCAGAAAGAGTTAAATACATTTTTAAAATTAACAAGGGCCTACAAACAAGAAAAAATTAATAAAAAAAGGAAATGCTGCGAAAAATTAAAAAATACGAAAACAAAATTAAAAAAAGTCGAGAAGTTTTAAAAAAACTAGAAGAAGAAGTTAACATGTGTTCTAAATTTTTGTAGACTACTTTGTTTTATTTAAAAAAATCTTTCCATAAAAAAATAAGTGATCGGTCATCGCATAAAGAATCCAGGATTTTTTGACAAGTGAATGTGACATTAAATTTATTGTTTTACAAATTTATAACTTTTTTTTGTTCAAAATGAATAGTGTAATCAAGTAGATATATTCTTTCTAAATATGCACATATTTGTTTTTTGGTAGGTACTTATTTAAACAGTTATGTTACTGCAACTACATTTTTATGCATTTTTTAACAAAACCCTCATTTTTACTTGTGGTTGCAGCTTTTGGTTATTAAAAAGATTTTTTGTTTCTACTTTTTTTGCAGGAAAGATTTAAAATAAACTCATATATTAGCAACATTGTATTTATTTAATTATGTGTATCTTTATCCTTTATATTTATCCAGGATAAAAAAGAGAAATAAAGTGCTCACCGATATCTCCAAGGTACAACCATGGTCAGATTAATTTACTGTATCTTTTTGTGTTCATTGCATATATTATTCATTTTTGAGAGATAACAGTGACATCTTTTGAAGTAAAGTCACTGCCAAAATTTATATAATGACCGCCAAAAGTTACAGTAAATTATTTTGACCATAAGTGTACAAAAATCAACCATCAAATTTTGATTTAGTGGTCCTTTATCGTTTGTGACATCCATTTTGACAATTAACCAATGTAATAACTGTCAACACTGCCAAAAATGGATGGTGCATACGATAAAGGACCACTAAATCTGAATGGTGACCTGTATACAAGAGGTATTGCTCTCAAAAAAGTTAGTTGAATGCAATATCTCGTAAAAATAGAGGTAATTTGAAATCTATTTATTCGCACCGAGTATCCAAAAATCGCAACGCCCTATGGTTTTTACCTTTACTTTGTTTCTTAAAGACGGCAAGGGCGGTAAAAACACTATATTGTGAAATAAAGTGCCATAACGTTTTTTTTTAATTTTAAAGCACTGGGTGCGGTAAAGTATGATTTTTAGCACGCAAATGAGTGCGGCAAACGCACGCGACTGTAGTTAAAATGATGTATTTTTAGAAGAACTTACCAAATTAAATTTAATCTTGATTTAATCCTTTTGCTTTTGCACAAAAAACTCACTTTTACACACATTTTTATCACAAATTTTAATCCTTTTGCTTTTACACAAAAAACTCACTTTCACACACACACATTTTTTTATCAAAAACAGCACAAATTTTTCTTTCGCGGCGCGACACTTAAATATTTCCGGAAGAATTAAAAATGAGGCTGGAACGGATCACGTCAGCCGGCAAACTAATTAACAACAATAATTAAAAATAAAATCTTAATAGAGTGTGTTCGGCCCACACCGAAAACCGCAGGAGCCTGCAGCGAGGCTACTTAGGCGTTTTTTTCGAGCAACATACACAACATATAGGAGAGCGGATTTACAACCACTTTCAGATGGTGACATAGTTTAGTAAGTCGTTTTACGCTAAGTTTTAAAATTACGTCTTAGCCATGCATGTATAGTATGGAGGCTTTTTTGGGTTGGTTAGATTTTTTATTTTAACAAAAAAATTAATTATTTGGGTCAAAAAAGACCAAAATACAACATTTGGATAACTCAAAGACCACTAAACCGATTTTTATCAAATTTAATACAAAAATTCTTCGTCATCACCCGCATGAGCGTTACGTAACGCTGAAAAAGCTGTGTTTTTTGCGTTTTAATTTATATTTCATATCCAACAATAAAACCCTTTAGTTACTAAATAGCAATGGAGGTTTCACCATTACTCGTATTAAGCGCATTTATTGGGAATACATTATTTATCGATTATATCCCCAACTCAACAACAACTCAAATTTGTTTAAGCCCAAACAAAAATGACTCAAATGATTGCTACAAAACAATGAGTAAACTGTACGATAAACATTGTTTACGGTACCTAACCTATTATATTGACAAGAAACTTTTAACGGATTCCGATTATTTTTACAGAATAAAATACCAAATAAAAAATGAAACGGAATTTTCTGGTTGGTTGGAGGTACCTAGAGAAATCAATGATTTAAATTGTAATTACGCTTATTTTTACATTATCATAGGCATTTTATGTATGTTAATAGTAAGTTTTTTTATGTTTAAATATTGTAGGTTTAAATATATGAAATAACAATACAAATAATTATGTAAGCATATTATTTATTTTTGCTAAACTAATAAATATTCCTTCTACAAAAACTACAGTAATTTGTTAAAACTATTGAAAATAAATTGTTGCGACAAATAAAACAATGTATAAAATTTAAATTAGAGATGTTTGCAGTATAATGCGTAGAAATCACTTCACAAAATTTTGCCGTTATTCTTGGACAACAATCATAAAAACAAGAAGAGCAAAATTGTCTTTGATCCAACTGATAGTAATTTTCAGTAACACAACATGTACCAATTCTCGCATCAATCTTTAACCAGTTGTCAATATCCAAAGTTTCACAGATGCTCAATTTGATGTCCACATCGATGTTATCACTCATGATGGCTTCATTGGATGACAAACTATCTATGGAATCATGTTCTTCAAAATCAGACATCTCCATTAAATCAAACCCTTCCATTAACTTAAATGAGTCGCTACTTGTAGTTGATAAGTTGTCTTCAAAATTCATAACTGTTAAACTTCGTTAGATATCTTATTAAAATTAAACAGACTTTTGAATTAAAAAGGCAAATGTCTTTTATTTATAACCAACACAATTTTGGAGGGGATAACTAAACGCATTAAAGAACATCTGTTTGCCAGATAGACCGGATGTAACATCTGTTTTTAGAAAGTCTGGATGTCCGACAAGTCTTGACTTGTCGGCGCTGTTTCCTGTAATTAATGTTCAGAACGCAACATTTGGTACGCAAATGTTTTCACATTGATCCCCACCAAATTATTAACATTATAAATAATTATTTCGAAAAGTTTTAACCAGTCGTAATTAAAAAGTCTCTAAGTGACTTGGATCTTAATTCAAAAAATGTCTGTTTAGGGGAGAGAAAATTTTACCTAAACAAGTCAAAGTCAAAGTTTGTTAGTGTATGTTTGAGCTACAACGGAGTCTTTAATCCATGTGTATTAATTGGTGGTGTTAGAAATGATATTGTGCAGTTTACAGAATGGGATTGGCAGAGTTTTTATGGCTACAAAGATATAATAGATGGATCCCTGTTAGCTGCTGATACCTCAACAAGTTTGGATCTTGCCAGTTTTTTATTAAATTTTAAACAAATGGATTATGGGAATCTAATTATTATTAATACAGGTCAAGCTACAGTCCGATTGACATTGCCTACACTATCAGAACTATGGAGAATCTCCCCTTTAATAGATGAGCACATTAAAATATTAAAAAATCTTGAATTTAATAGTTGCTTCAAGATTCTTAAATTGGGCATAAAAAATTGCGATGATGTAACTAACACAGCAATTTTTATTATGGATCCTATAAAAAATATAAATACCTTAACATATGGGTTGGCGATGGAATTGGTTTATTTTTATCCTGACATACTGAAACAAGATAATGAATAAGTCAGTTACGTTTAATGAGCAACTTAATAGGGTATACCTATTAAATGTGTATAGTTATGCAGCTAAAGCAAGAAAAAAATTTTGGGAAAACTTTGCAGTGGACCGGATGCACTTTCAAAATCGAATAAGTTAAATTAAAATGATGCTGGAATCTATAGGTTATTTTAGTTCAATAAGACATTTCCACCATAATATATGCTTAGGTATTAAAATTGTTAATTTTTGTTTTATGAGAATAAGTAGGTTAGACTACGTAAACTATAAAAAAATAAAAAAACAAATATATTTAAAAAATCAGGTATTTTATTTCATAATAAAATTATCATAGAGGTAAAATACATTCGACAGTGCACAAAAACATGGAGATTTTGCGTGGTAAAAACACTTTGGGTCTTCTTTAAGCAGTCTTGGGGTCTCTTCAAACTCAATAACCGGTTTTAAGCAGTATTTCTTTAAATATGTAGCGTTTTCCTTTCCTTTAATATAAACTGTATCCACTTTTTCTGTCAAGTTTTGAATTATAATAGAAAACTTATGAAGCGGATTAAAACCTTCATTCCATGATATACAATGATGATTTTCCATTAACCATTTTGCTTCCTTATGTAACTGTGGTGAAAGATGTTGAATCCCATAGGGTGGTTTAAAAATATAATGGGAAAGTCTGGTTCCATCAAATGCTGCCAATTCTTTAGGAACAAATTTGTTGTTTTCTAATTTAAATCCTTGAACATCTATTACTAGGTTCATATTTTTAAATTGGAAAGTTTTTTTAGAATAACTTGTTTCTCACAGTACAAATTTATCGATTTTTTGAGTTTTTTTAAATTTTTAAGGTGTAAGCAAATTTGGCAAGTGTTATTGAAACACATTTCTTACACTGATGTCGGAATATGCGACAATTCCATTTTATATAAAAAATATTTATGATCATGCGCATTAAAACTGTTTTACTCAAAGGGTGGTATGAAAAGAGTTTATCATGAAGAATTAAACAATATGCTGTTGTTTTTTCTGGTACATCCTTATGAGTTTCAAAAGTTATTCTCATGGATATATTAGCACTTTGTGCAGCTTCTTTTTGATAAGAGCAGTCAATGTATATGATGGGTGATATATCTTTATATTCTGAAGGGAGAAACAACGGTTCATTAGGAAGTTGATAGTATGAAGTTCTAAACTTTGAATACATTTCATACAAAGAAGCAAATTTGTTATTTGTCAAGTCTACATACAAATCATTGTATGGATATCTTTCAGAATTTAAAAACACGTTAATATAGCGGATTTTAACATCATCAAATTTGCTAATATTTTCATTTAATTTATCGTTTTTATTTGTTTGAAAAGCAACTATAACATGCCTTGCAACTTCAGCTTTAGTTGATGTTTTAACTTGCCAATTATGTCTATTTGTTTTAAGCAATTCAGGGTACTCTATTAACTCCCATCTTCTAAAAGCTATTGGTATTTCAACATCTTTGTTAATAAGCTTTGACAAATTCAGTTCAGTAGGGATATTAACGGTTACGTGAGGCATATTCCATGTTAGTTTTGTGATCGAAATTTTTACTTTTTGACCAACAATATCATTAAAAACACAGTTATTGTCAGAATTGGATCTTATTAAAACAAGTTGTTGTTTTGAGTTTAAGATTATTTCTCTATAGTCTTCAAAGAATCCCATTAAAATTTTGAGTGGGACACATACATTAAAATTACCCTTTTTATCAACCAAAATGCTCGATTTTGAAATATCCAATTTAGGAAACCAACCAGCGTTCTGCAATTTTTTACTTTCACCTTCAGTAAATGATAAATATCCTTTTAAAGTGGAAGTGGTTCCTACATCTCGAACTGAATCTATGGTTAAATCGTTTAGATCATAACGAATTTCTTTAAAAAGATAAGCTATGGGATTGTTTGTAAATTTCATACTTGCAGAATAGGTACCATCATTAGTTAACTGTCCCTCAATAAAAAGAAAGCTTTCACATGGTAAAGTATAGGCTTCTATATCAGGTATTACAATTTTTATTTCATCATTATTATTTAACTTGTTTGGTGAAAAGGGATCATAAGAATACGTTTCATATCTTACTACAGAACTGTCTTCTAAAAGTTTTTCGGTAACGTCTAAAAAACTCATTTTGTATTTACTTTAAATCCAAGTGATTTTAAAAACCTATAATTTGTTGGTGTTAACCGTTTGACAGTTTTTCTCTTACTGCTTAAACAACTCTCTTTTTTTTATTATATGATATTAATGGGTTATTGTAACGAAATACCAATTTTTCAATTTTTTGCAGTCTGATGGTAATAGTTTCACCACCAAAATTTACAAGATCACCGTCCTGGTCAATAATTTTTAAAAATATACTAGTTATTATTTTACCGTTTACAGGAAAATAAATTAAATTTTCTGGAGCTTCTATAATCTTAAATCCAGGACTGACGCTAGGAAAGAACTGATGAATTACATGTACAGGATTGTTATTTAAATATGATCCATCAGCTATACTGCAGTCGATTAATATTGCATTTACCTTAATAATTTCAGCAGGTTTTTGTGAAATATGTATTTTGTCAGCTGTGTAGAGATCATCTCTAAATCTTAAAATATTTCCTATAGTATCTTTACTAAAACGAATATCCTCACTACATTTTAAATGACAACGTAAGGTATTGTTATTGGCACGTAGTGTTAAGCTAACACCTTCTTTAGAAAGCTGATCTTGTAAATAATCCTCAATATCAGTCAATTCGTAGGCTCCTGATGGAATTTCAATGGTTTTATTACCATAATGAAATTTATTATTTCGTTCATCTATATTGGGTATTGCATTAAAAGTTTCAAAATTCGTAAGACAAACAACATATTCACCGTCATCTAAGTAAATTGGCGGATTAAATGAAGCAGACAACTCAGCCGAATTGCCTGACAGAGAAATTGTAAGCGACATTATTGTTTTACAGTTGATGTAATACTAATACAAGTTATAAACTGTTGTTATATAAAAACTCTAAACACAAATGTCCACTGATAACTGGATCTTTTTGTTGATAATTTTTATGATTATACATTATAACATTATGTCTACCATTACTTAAAAAATATTTAACAACCTCCAAAGGTGGTTTTAAATTTCCATAGCTATCAAAGTATGAAATTATGTTATTTTTTTTCACATATCCAGTCCAGTGGGTTCCCTGTTTTTCTTTACTATCTAAATTGATTATATCACTTTCAAATTTTCTAATTTTTTTCGGTAAATCATTACGCATAAAAACACCACGAAAATGTGTGATATTTTTTGAATATTTAAGAAGGTCAATATTTGTTAGAGGTCTGTGAGGTAGTCCTTTTATCAGTTTTTTGTATTTGATTTTAAAAACAGACCACAACCTTGTTTATAAGGTTTTAAATAAAGTCCTTTGCCAATAGAAATTTGTTCCATAGCTTGATTATGTCTTTTATCTTCAACAAGTTTATCTTTTGCCGCTTTGGCGTCATTAACAGCTTTTGCTATTCCCGCAGCTCCCCCACCCAATGCTCCAAGAGCTGAGAGAGCAGATAGCACAGGTATTATAAATGGTAAAAACCCTCCAATTTTTGGGACTGGAATAGTTCTTTTCTTTGGTTGAATAACCTTATAACCTTTTAATGATGATAGTGCTGTTTTTGCAGCTGTGTTTAAGTTCTTAAAAGATTTACCAACTAAACTTTTGCGTGCTTGTTTAATAGCATTGCTTAAAGATATCCCCCTTCCTGTGTTTTTTCGTTTAACGTTACGTCGACGACGTTTTTTTAAACCCATTCCAAAAGTTGTTTTTAATTTCATTGCTCCAGTTACTCCAGTTGCTGCTATTTTTTCACCTAAACTTGCGTCAGATGCATTTATTCTCTCAGCTGCTTTTGAAGCAAGAACTTTGTCAGCCTTATGTCTATTTTTAAGATCTAAATTTTTTGAATATGCAATGTCGTGTTCTTTGCAAGCCTCATCCAATTTGTTAATTCCTCGGTCGCCTCTTGCTAATCTCTTTGTTAGGTTAGTCGCTGGACCACAAAAATTGTATTTTGGGATGTGTAGTTCAAAAGGTAATTTATTGATTATTGTATTTAACAAACCCCTTCCTTTCTTTTTAACTGTTGGTTGTCTAATAACCTTATGTTTGTTCCGTACACGCATTATATATATATACTGACGCATCAAGTATTTTCTCTTACTTATATAGTTAAAGTAATCATGCGAATAGTAAAACAAAATTTTTCACTTCCTATTAAAAATCATGATGATAAAAAAATTGATTTTAATAAGCATGGACAACTTTTTGGAGGAACTTGTAAAAGAGGATTGATCGTTAGTCCTTCAGGCTGTGGAAAAACTAATGTTCTCATAAGTTTATTAGAGGACAAAAATGGATTACGTTTTGAAAACGTTTATGTCTATTCCAAATCTTTACATCAACCAAAATATGAATATCTGAAAAAACTACTCAAACCAATTAAAGAAATTTATTATTATGAAAACAATGATGAAAATGAAATTATTTCACCCAGTGAAATAAAGGATAATTCAGTTGTAATATTTGATGATATGGTTTGTGGTAATCAAAGCAAAATACGGGATTATTTTTGTTTTTCTAGACATAAAAGTGCTGACTGTTTTTACCTAAGTCAAACCTATTCCTCAATACCAAAACAGCTTATAAGAGATAATGCAAATTTACTGATCATATTTCAACTAGACAACACTAATTTACATCACATCTATGATGATCATATTAATGTTGATATGTCTTTTCAAAAATTTAAGGAACTTTGCTCATTGTGTTGGAAAGAACAACATGGTTTTATTGTAGTAGATAAAGATTGTAATTTGAAGCATGGTAAATACAGGAAAGGTTTTGACACGTTTATTTACCTATAAATACCATAGAATTAAAAAATTTTATATCACTGCTTATGTTAACTTTCTAAGAAAACATGGATAGAAAAAAAACAAGCGAATTAGTAAAAACAAGGAATGCCATAAAAAAGAAATTACGAGGCTTGAAATCTGATTTGATTGCATCCCATTCTAAAAGAGAAAAGGAATTGTATCCAATCACGAAACCATTGCAAGAATTTTTATTAAACGTTAAAACTACATCAAACATAAAACAAGAAATAAAAAGTCCACCTTTAACACCAAATCAATCTCAAAGATTTAACTCTACTATTTTATCTACGTCTCAAAAATTACATCCTACTTCATTTCCCAAGAGAAGTACCTATCATGAATATTTACCTACCGGTGGTCTTACTTTTTTGGAAGATCAATTCATACATGATAATGATATGAATTCTAGTAATATAAGTGATACTACTATAAACCAGACTGCTAACGAAATAAGAGAGAGTTTTCAAAATTTATCTGCCTTACCAGCATACAATGAATATTTAAATTCATTTGACAACCTTCCCAGAACATATATAGATGAATCAATTAGAGACGTTGATGATAAATTTGATCATACTTATGGAGTTTTTCATAATACAGACGAAGAAAAATTTTATATTGGAGACTCAGAGCTTAAAATTATCGGGAAAGACATTGAAGTAAAAAATATTAAATATTTAGGGACAGTTGGGTTATATGAATTGTTATTTAAAAAACATCCAGTGGGTTTCAAAAAAGAAGACTTGGAAAATTACATGGATATATTAAAAAGAACCAATGGCTACAAAAGAAATAAAGATTCAAAAGAACAAATACAATCAAGCAATACTTTCAAATATATGGATATTACTAGACCATATTTATTAAAAAAGGGTATTTTAAAACAAGACACAAGTCGTGCACGAACAACTTCATTTTCAAAACCTTTACCACCAAGAACAACAAGGTCAAAAACAAATACATTACCGTCAAGCAAAAAAGAGGAAGGTTCTATGATTTTATCCAACAAAAAAATAAAATATGTATATTTTGATGATCCCAATGAATTAGTTCAACGACTAAGACTTTTATTGGCTTCGCAGGAAGCGGGAAATACGGGACATAACAACGAAATAATATCAATAATTGAAGAACTTAAAACGGATTACTTATTCATTACAAACAAAACCATGACTGTAGATAAGTTTTGGAAACATATATCCAAGCATAAAAAATCCAAAATTGACTTGTCTGATATTGAAAATAAAGTTTTTTTAAATGTACAAAAACACATTGCACAGTTTGCTCCAACAGGCAATGTTTCACAAATTGAGATTGAAAAGGTGAAAAAAAGGATTAATACAAATGATATTAGTATTGAAAATATAAACAAAAAACTTAAACTTAATGATGATACAATCGAAACCATCAAAACTGATATTCAAAATTGTGTTGACTCATCTTCTTTAAACAGTCTAAAACAAGAAGTTTACAATGTAAAAAAAGACGATTTAACAAAGGAATTAAATCTAAAATCAGTCAATGAAACTAATCAAAAATTTAAAGAAGAACTGAATAAAGAGCTAATCAAAAACGTTATAAATCTACAAAAATCAATTAATAATTTGGATGATGGATTAAGTCATTTTGATAAAAATATTAATAATTTGCAAGAAAATCTTCGGGACAATATAGCAGCTAAAGAATTACAATTAATACAACATATAGGCAATGTTGAAAACAATTTTAAGCAAGAGTTAATTAAGCTTAAAAATATGCTAAAAGACAAAATAACCGAAAACTTTAATATTTTAAAAAATTATATTGATAATCTACATAAAGCGTTCATTGAGGTGGATAAAAAATTGGTTTCTTTTCAAGAAGACATTCAAAAAAATGTAGAAAATATTACTAGGGTCGAAACAAATTTTAACCAGGAGCTAATTACTGTTCAAAGTGGATTAAACAATTCTTTGATATCTGTTGAAAAAAGAGTTAGTGATAATGAAAAAAAAACAAAAAACCACACCAGCAAACTTAAATCATTAGAACAAAAGGTAAATTTATTTAAAAAAACCAGATTCTTTTTATGGTTATTTACCATTAACATTTTTTGGAAAATACTCAGAAAATATACGAAAATTTTTTATAGAATCAAACAATTCAAGTCAATATATATTTCCATTGAAGACTGGAATAATAGAATCAGCAAATTTTCAACCCAGAGATTTAATAATGGTTGTAAAAAATGAAGGAGGTTTTACATCATACGACCTTGAAAAGGTTTTAAATATTGAGTTAAAGAAAAATGATTTAATTTCTTTTGAAAGATTAATTAATAGTGACACCGCTAATTTTCATGCAACGCTTTTACTTAAATATCAATTAAATTCGTAAGACATATCAGTACTACTCAAATATGTATCTAAAAAAGTCTGTTGTTGATGAGTTACATAAACCGGCAAAAAAAAAGTATCCCCGAAGAAAAGTCATTATTGAATCACTAAATGACCTTTGGCAAGCTAATTTAGTTTCAATGATTCCATATGCTCGATATAATAGAGGAAATAAATATATTTTGATTGTAATAAATGCGTTTTCTAAATATGTTTGGGCAAGACCTGTGAAAACTAAAGGAGCTGAACACGTAACAAATGCTATGAAATCAATTTTGAAAGATGCTAAAATTGCTCCAAAAAATTTGCAAACTGATTTAGGAACTGAGTTTCTAAATGCTCGGTTTAAAAAACTTATGAACGATTTTAACGTAAATCATTATAGTACTTTTTCAAATTTAAAAGCTAGTATAGTGGAAAGGGTAAACAGAACTTTAAAAAATACAATGTGGAAAAAATTTAGCATGCGTGGATCTTACAATTGGATTGATATTCTCAACAAAATTGTTAATGACTATAACCAAACAATACATTCTACAATTGGAATAAAACCAATCAATGTTTCTAAAAAAAATGAAAACAAATTATTTAAAAAAGTAAAATCAAAACTTAAAACAGGAGATTCTGTGCGTATTTCAAAATATAGGGAACATTTTTCAAAAGGATACACACCTAATTGGTCAAATGAAATATTTCTTGTAAAGAAAATACAAATGACCAATTCGATGACTTATTTGCTTGAAGATCAAAATAGGAAAGAAATTCAAGGAGGTTTCTACAAAGAAGAATTGCAAAAAGTAAAATATCCAGATGTTTATCTTGTTGAAAAAGTTTTGAGAAGAAAGGGAAACAAGGTTTTCGTAAAATGGTTAGGATTAAATAAAACTCACAATTTTTGGATTAATAAAAATAATGTATTGTAAATTTATTTGTAACAAATAAAGAATAATATTTAACTATGATTAAAAAAATCATAGTTTTTTATTTAACGTTTGTAAACAACATATACCTTAAAACTACTTAATATTTTTATGACCCCAGGCTAATGTTTTAAAAGTTCCAGGAACAACACATCGCTTGTCATCTTGAGGTGATAGTGCCACTTTATTTTTTAGTTGTGTGTAAATATCATGAAGAATGGAACGGAAGCAATTCATTTTTCTGTATTTTGTTTCAGCATTTTCAACAACGTCTTGATAATCTTCTTTAGTTTAGTTCTTTTGAATAACATACTTTTTCACTCCCTTTGCTTTTTTTTCAGTTCTAGTTGCTAACTCAACACAATAGGCCTTAGCACCTGTACCATAAAAGCTTACTATAGGATGACCTGCAAATTCGTCTTTCATACGACCCACTATAGATTGGTTTCTGGTAATGTTATGTAAATTGTCTTCGTTGTAATTTGATGTGTCAAACCTCTCTAGGTTTTCTTGAATATCTGAATAAAAGTTATGGGTTTCAATTTCTAGTATTAAAGAATCAGTATCTGTGTAGAGCAAAATTGCTTTTCCTCCATATTTGTTTTTTATATATTCATAATAAAAATCATACATTACTGTCTTGGATAATTCCAAGACTGAAAATCCAATGTAAACGGGTTTATTGTATGTGACTTTTACTCGTTCCATTTGAATGGCAACCAAGTTTTCAGTAAAAATTGATGAGTTTTTAAAATTTGGTTTAGCAATTAATGTTTGAGCTCCTTGCTTTTTTCCAATATTTTGCCAATGTGTAATTAATTTGATATCTTCTCTTTTGTCAACGTTTTCCAGTGACTTACCATAAATTGCGTTATTGAGTAACTTAAAGAAATCTTTTTCAAACTGATTTTTAGAATTGTTTCGCAATTTAGTGTTTAAATGTATGTAAGATTTTAAGAAAGGTGACTGCTTAAATCTTATTGCTCTATGAATTTGAACTAAGTGTAGTCCGTTTCGAATAGCCTGTTGAAGATTTTTGTAATGCAAAACATAATTCTTTTTGTGATCCAAATTACATATTAACTTGTTATTTTTTGATTCACTCAAAAATGGAAATTCATAATGTTTCTCATGGAGGTGCTCTGGATAATCAATATCTGCTTCAAAAACATAGCCGTATTCCGAATTATCTGCTATTGATTGTAGATCTATTGCTTTAATTTCAGATTTAGTCACCCAAGTAAAATCGCCAATAGGCAAATACTGACTCATACTGTGACCGTAGAGATTTGTAGCATCTAAATACATTATAAATGTTTTTGGATTTTCACTATTATAATTTGGAACTAGTTCATTATTGGCATCAGCTTTTCGCACACTACAATGACATATACCACCTCTTATATTATTTTTAAAAAAATGCAACATATCTATATCGGTAAGTAATTCTAATTTAACTTCTGTAATTTTTAACATTGCATCCCAACTTAAACCAGGAGATGTATAGTAGTGGGCTGGATCTAACTTATAAGTATTTAGAGATAAATTTCTAAATGACTCATAAAAGTCTGCTAAAATCAAGACGTCAGAAAATAAGTAAATTTTTGTAAAGTCCGTAAGGCTTAATGGTTCTTCTTTTAACTTATCATAAAAGTTCTCAATAGTTGGCAGTTTTTTTTCATACAACTTGTCGAAAGAATCCATATATGAATACGGATAAATACCTTTTTTTCGTATCTCATTGAATTGATCAGGATTTTTAAAATGTTTTTTAATTTCGATACATTGAGAGGTGTCTAAACTTTCACCTAACTTTTCCAATGATGTTGATGCAAAACGAAATGAGTCGAGAAATCTAATTTTTATGTAAATATTTTTAGTTTTTCCAAACTCTTCTTTTTTGTCTACCAAAATTACTTTGGGAAATGAGATGTACTTTTCTTTAGTTTTTCCTAAAACATCAATTTGATCTTTTTCACAACATAACTGCTTAATAAAAAGATGACTATCATAATGTGTCAAATTATGGAAAAACACTGGAATGAAATTAGGAAGCTTGTAATTTAGGTTGCAAATACTGTGAGCTGCACCTCTGTATTTTCCTGTTAAGTGGTCATGATCTTTTACAACTTCATCTCCAGGTTTAAAATTTTTGGAACATATATGACATAATTTAGCTGATTCAAAATCGTCTTTTTCATCACATGTTAAGGGAGACATTGGTAGAACATGTTTTAGATGATTGTGATAAATCCTTTGAACATGATTTTCAATTCTTTTGCAAAATTCATCAGCTGCATCTTCTCCAAAGTAATATTCCAGAGCAGTTAATGAGTCATCATAAGAACATTTAATTAAAAAACAAAAAGCAAACGGTTCATGTTTAAATGTATTTTTAGTGTATGAAGTATGATTGTTCTCAGCAGGTTCATATGGTATGGGTTTTAAAAGACACTCAAAATTTGCATATATAACAAAAGGAACTTTTATTTGATTTTGAAAATTTTCAAACTGAAGTATATTTTGTGGAATGGTTTGTCCGTACTTGTTAATTTTAATGTTAGTTGTAGGCATGTTTGTTACTGTATGGTTGCAATCATGCAGTTGATGTTTTTGCAATTTGTCATTAGACTTAAAATATATTAGACATCCATCACAAAAGTCCTTTTTGTGACTCTCTATATTAATTTGAGAAGATACTAACCTAGACATATCCTTTATCCAACAATAATGGTTGTTTTCATCATTACTTATTAATAACAAATTAAGGTGAGTAGATAGTTTCCTCTTTGTGTAGTGCAAGGGACCGACAACTTCATTAATCACTTTATTATTTTTGTAAATGCTTTCCAAACCATACACATTTATGGAGATTTGGTTCAATTCTTCAAATTTTTTTATATCTCCTAACTTGATTGGAAATTCAATACCGTCAAAATTTAAAATATTGTGAAAGTTAGGATAAGAACTTAAACGATGGGTATTTTTTTTAGATGGATGTAGTAGAACAGCTTTTTTCTCGATAATATCTTTTGGCAAGGGAATTTAAGATGATGCATGTAATGGGTTATATTTGTTAATATTAACTTCTAAATTTAAGACTTCTTTTAACGCCCATCCGGATCCATTTTCTGCAAAAGTTGAAGCCTTCTCTTTGATAGTCGATGTAAATTCATCATAAATGTCTTCAAGATTGCTGGTGAGTGATATAACTTTATTTCGAGTATTAAATGATTTTGTTTCCATTATTTCTTTACTTGGCAAAACAAAACTTCCAAACAGCTCCAGATTTATTTTAACTAATTTGTGTTTTTTTAATTCCTGCAAAACCGTTTTATGGAATTTTGGTTTAACTTCATCAAAAAATTCATCAATGTCAACAATTTTTTTTGATGGTAACAACACAAATGAAACTATTCTTTTTTTAAATGCTGTCGTTTTAATTTTTACATGCTGATCATTATTTTGTTTCAATAATTCTTTCTTATGTAGGTTTGATCGTCAATGTCCGCTAATTTTATTTTTGACGTACCAATAGTTGCAGCCTTTACATTTTGATAAAACTAATTTAGGCACTACTTTACTATCTTCTTCTTTTGAATTTTTCAGACTAAGTTTTTTTTTCTTGGAAGCAGGTTCTGAGCATGACGGTCTATGTAAGCATGATTCTCTTTTATGTCTATAAAGATTTGATTTATATTTAAAATCTTTATCGCAATCGGAACATCGATGCATGTTAGCGGTTGAGAAACGGATTCTATAAAACTAAATATTCCTTTTATATGATGATTTCAGTGTAGTGGGGATCAATGTGAAAACATTTGCGCACCAGATGTTGCATTCTGAGCATTAATTACAGGAAATAGCGCCGACAAGTCAAGACTTGTTGAGACATCCAGACCATCTGTTAAACAGATGTTACATCCGGTATATCTGGCGCACAGATGTTACATCCGGTCCATCTGGCAAACAGATGTTACATCCGGTATATCTGGCGTACAGATGTTACATCCGGTATATCTGGCGAACAGATGTTACATCCGGTTCATTTGGTAAACAGATGTTTTTATAATCTACAGGAAATAGCACTGACAAGTCAGGACTTGTCGCGAGGGACTGGGTTGTTATAGTTTATTGTAGCCGGTGGTAGATGTGATGATTTAAAAAATAAACAAATATAATCTTTTAAATTATATATATTTTATTTCCATAAATTATATAACATTAATGCATTTACAATAGTTAATAACGAAAACCACCCTTGAATTATTTTTTCATAATTTTGTCTCTGTTTCAATTGTCTACTCTGCCACATCATTTTCGCATATTCACAATTCGGTGAGAGTCGTACATGTTCATAAAAAGGACAGTCGTTTTTTAAAAAATTGTATATTTCCTTATTACAATAATGGCACTGTACTATATCCTGATCATTTTTGTAGAAAAACCCAGACAAACTTAATTCTTCAGGCTTTAACACTCCTGGCCAGTTTTTAAAAGTCCTTAATCTATTTTCATTTGATTTCATTTCTGGTGTGTTGGGTACATCATAACTTTCAAGACACATTGCTAAATAACAAAAGAATGAAGTAATTTTATCGTGATCATCGCTTATAAAAGTTTTGATTATGGTGGGGGTATTTAAGATTCCCTGTAGCTGAATCTGTAGCTGAATGCCTATAGGATCCTTGGGTTACCCACATTGAATTCCTGGAATTTACCCCTGTAGCTGAATCCCTATATGGGTTGCACAAGAAATCTGTAGCTGAATCCCTATACCAATACATGTAGCTGGATCTGTAGCTGAATCTTGAATCTTTGAGCCAGAAACGGTGATAACACCCTACTCGCCATTGTATTTTTTGATGTTATTATTTATTAGAGTTTTGCTACAGTGTTTTTTTTCTTGTAGCATCCTGTGGTTTTTCTTATACGAAAATAAAGCTCCGTTCAACCATATTTCAGGCGTCTTTGTCAATCCACCCCCTGTTCTGTTACATCTTTTTGGCACCTATCTTCGGAACAAAGGCTCGCACAATGGAGAATGAAGATAGCCTCTTGGGATTTACGAGTCATGGATACAACCCACCTAGAATATAGAATATAAATCGAGGTAGGTCCGTTCCAGTTAATTTTTCTGCCCTTCCTGGTCCTGCTGGCTAAATACCCAATAATAAAAACTCCGGTTTGAACGAATGTCCGAACATCGAGGAAACTCGCAACAAGAGTTCCAGACCCCCCCTTGGGTTGAACCCCAATTTTTTACAATAAAATCCAGTGGCCCAACAGCCCCCGGCTGCGCAAACTTTTTTAATAACGCCCTAGGCTATTACCCAACTAGTAAATGGTGTTAGTGAAAATTTAAAAAACTTACATTTAAATAATTATAGGATATATTTTGTAAACCACCCTCATTCTGCGCCATCCAGAAATTCTCCTATTTTTAATGGAGAAAATATTAACCCTGTGGATTTTTAAGCTGCAGGATGGCTTTAATGTAGAAAATCAACAGAAATTTGGGATAGTAATTTTTTAAATAAATTTTCATCCTACCAGGAATTTAAAACACAATTTTAGAATAATTTTTGGAATGATAAACATCAGTGGTAAGCCAAGGTTATGCTGAAACTATAAGTTACAATGAAGGCGAGTTATATGTGGATTTTTTAATGTGTGCGTTCATTCTTGTCGCGTGGACTTTACCCACACATGTTACTTTTTTACTGCTATCTTGTGAAAATTTATTCGATGCGCTAAAAATTCTACGTCGATCAGATTCGTATTATCACAAGGATAAGCAGCCGCAAAAAAATCCGTACTTGGTAAAATATTATTCGAAAAAAACCGCGACAACGAAAAATACATATTTTTCGAAAAACAAAAATATGCCCGGTTCGTCTAATAATAATTTCGCTGATAGGTAAAATAATTTTCGTGAAAAACAAATGCCTGTTATAAATGTTTCGGAAAATCCGGAATCGGGAAACGACAATGCCAGTTACATGGAGGTTCAAGAATAGCTGGCGCAACTAACATGGGCCCACGTGTAGAAAATAACCCCCTTGAGAATTTTTTGCAAAAGGATGTTGATTTTAGTCATGAGTTTTTGGATGATAAGCCCCCGGTTATTTCTATAAAAATATTTACTTACTTTTTCCACAT
This sequence comes from Oxystoma pomonae, assembly GCA_963921995.1. NCBI lineage: Eukaryota > Metazoa > Arthropoda > Insecta > Coleoptera > Brentidae > Oxystoma > Oxystoma pomonae. The sequence continues at coordinate 70,767,317 of OY998165.1, forward strand.
TAATTGATACGGGGAGTCAAATCTGCTATGTGTCTGACAACGTGTTTCTGTGTCTGGTGCTTTTAAAACTCAGAAGAAAACAGTAGACCTACAAGTTAATTTAAGTTTTAGTATTGATACACTTTTTAAGTTTGAATTTTTGAAAATTAATAATCCTTGCTGCCCAGTTATAATAGCGGTCGACTGTTGACGCAAATATTGATGTGAGCCAACGACACATTAGATTTACTTGTAAAAATTAAAAAATTTTGGTGAAGGAAGTCTCTGCTGATCACGAAGGGGAACCACATTACCGCCCTAAAATTAGGGTAATTCAGTCAAGAAGGGAATTTTTAACCGAGAAATCTCCCACCAACGGATTCGTGCGCAGATTGCTGTCCAGAATTGCAATATGGCCAAATAACTGACGAAAAAATATTAGCTCTTAAAGGGGTAATCCACCAGAATAAGTCAGTATTTTCAAATACTTTGGGACTCACTACCCTTTACGAACATGAAATAAAGCTTAACAATGAGAAGGGTTTTTTGTTAAGCCCTATCCGGTGCCCGTTGCGCATAGCGAAGCAATCCAGCCACTGTCGATCAAATGTTGGATTGGGGAGGGATTTCCAGGGAGCCCTTGCAGTACTGTTCCCCACTATTAACTACACTAAAAAAGGATGACACTGTGCAATGCGATTTTGAAATGCCAAGAAAAATCGAGGAAATTATAAAACAGTTTTAGATCTTAGCAACTCCTACTGGCAAATTCCGCTTAGGGCCGAATGCCGAAAATATACGGGGTTTATTTTTGGAACAACTATCTATGTTTTTAACCGCATGCCTTTTGGGCTAATCAACGCAGTCGCGACCTTCACTCGGTGCATTAGTCAAATCTTTGGGCACGAATTTGACGACTTTTTGAAACCCTACCTAGATGATCTGGTCATTTTGACCTCAAAGTTTAAAGAACATTTGCGTCACTTGGAGCTTGTTTTATCACGCTCTTCTTGACTGAGTTATCCTAATGTTAGGGCGGTAATGAGGTCCCCCTTCATGATCAGCAGAGACTTCCTTCACCAAAATTTTGTAATTTTTACAAGTCTAATATGTCGTTGGCTCATATCAATATTTGCGTCAACAGTCCTTAAAAAATCGACCCCTATTATAACTGGGGAGCAAAGATTATTAATTTTCAAAAATTAAATTAACTTGTAAGTCTACTGTTTTCTTCTGAGTTTTAAAAGAACCAGACACAGGAACACGTTGTCAGAGACATAGCAGATTTGACTCCCCGTATCAATTAATGCGGGAAAAGTAAGTAAATATTTTTACAGAAATAACCGGGAGCTTATCCTCCAAAAACTGCGAAAAAGTCTCAAGGGGGTTATTTTCTATACGTGGGCTCAGATTAGTTGCGCCAGCTATTCTTGAACCTCCAGGTAACTGGCATTGTCGTTTCCCGATTCCGGATCTTCTGAAACATTTATAACAGGCATTTGTTTTTCACGAAAATTATTTTACGTATTAGCGAAATTATTATTAGACGAACTGGGCATATTTTTGTTTTTCGAAAAATATGTATTTTTCGTTGTAGCGGTTTTTTGCGAATAATATTTTACCAAGTAGGGATTTTTTTGCGGCTGCTGATCCTTGTGATAATGTAAGTTAAAGAAGTGCAGATGGTTTTGCGAAACTATTAAATTTTTGGGATATGTCTTGGAACAAGAGGGTTTCCGACCGGATCCGGATCGAATACAGGCACTGATCGACTACCAAATCCCCAAAAACATCTCTCAATTGCAAAAATTTTTAGGGATGTGTCAATATGATTGAGGGTTTTTAGGTAATAAGTTTTCCGAGTGGATGACCCCTTTAACTGGGCTCCTTCGGAAAAACGTTCGGTGGAAATGGGATATCGAGCAGCAAGATGTGTTTGTTCGTATCAAGCAAGCGTTAAGCCAAGCCATGCTGCTGTATTACCCCGATCCCGCACTGCCGTATTTCGTTAGAGGTCGACTCGAGTGACGCCGGAGTTGGCACGCAACTTTTTCAAATAAGCGCTGGTCAACGTCGAGTCGTAGCATAGGGAAGTGGAACTAGTAGTAGAAGAAAAGAATACTACTAGACCGTTAGCGGCGGTACGGAATTTAGCAGCGCGAGATTCTTGGATTGATTTTCGTATTGCATCCCTGGAGAACGTATATCTATTAGGAAAGCTTTTCGTGGTTTATACCAACAATAAGGCCATAACTTATCTAAACACTTGCAGACTCCTCTCACCCAGAATTACCAGATGGGCTCCTACGCTTCAGAAGTACAATTTTTCGGTACCACATATCAAGGGCGTTGAAAACGTAGCCGCCGACGCACTTTCCCGCTTTGCAGCGATAAGACCACCTACACCTAGCGAGAAAATTTTTAATGTGTTATCTCTTAGACTATCCCCGGAATTCCTTAAATTTTTGAAATTAATTACGCGCTAGCAACAAGAGGACGAAAAATTAGCAAATATTCTCTCTCGTTTGGGAGTCACTAACAAGTTATCTGAATAATTTGTTGTTATTAATGACATGCGGTATCACCGACGCGATGCCGATACCTTGTTATTATGTATTCCACGCACATTGAAAACACAATTTATACAATGCTGGTGTGCTCTTCGTACAGAGGTGTGGTGGACCATTATGGCTGGGGATATAAAGCGGGTTTTAAAATCCTGTGACCTTTGTCAAAAAACAAAAAGCTACATAATGCCCAAACCGGCCCAACATTGCATTATCCCCGAGTCTAAAGAATACTTAGTATCTTTAGATCTGTTTGGACCATTACCTGTAAAGCTCCTGTTACCTCTTAGTGGTTTTAAATGCGCACTGCAACCACGAGGTCGTGTCTTATTCGCTTAACTGTTGATTATTTCCCTGGGGGTGCCTCGTCGCATTCTGGCAGATCGGGGGACACAGTTCTCTTCTTCGCAGTGGACAGAAGCCGTTGAAACCTATGGCGTGAAAGCCCTCTTTACTTCGGTGCATCATCCACACACCGCAAATGAGTTACAGTTCGGAAAGGTATTTGCCGTCTGGTACGGTTTTTTAGATCATGGGCAGCGATTTATATTGGCTAAGGAACTGCTACTGGGTAAAGTCGCTCGTCAATCGGCTCAAAACGCGGCAAATATAAAGTGCCCTACTTTCCACGAGGCGGATTTAGTATTATTGCGTGCCAACATTCTCTCTCTTCAGCAATAAATCGTAAAACAAAAAAATGTACTTCTGTTTGAGGGTTCTTTTAAGATAAAATAAGCTTATTAGTTTTGCCAGCTACGTCTTGGTAAATCCAGATAACCAGGATAAAGAGCAGGGGTTATTTCATGCATATAATTTGAAACATTATGTCGAAATAGAAGCTGTAGATGTTTGAACTTAACTAACTCAAATTCTCAGCTTGAAGAGGGGAAATTGAAATGGTATTTCTGACTTGCCTGGTATATATGCTACAACCGCGATCGCAAAACCCACAGGAGCGCGGGTTCGGTGCGCACTAGCATTCAGCTTCGAAATTTTAATTTATTTCTTTCTGGCTCGCAGAAATTCACGTGTAGCTCGCTGTAAAACCACAGAATAATTAAATTAAATTATTCGCAACCCTTAATCTTAATCAGTTTTTCTTACAACCCATAAGTGATTGTTGCCAATTCTAGTAATTTAAGGTAAGCCTTTATTAGTTAGGTTAAATAAACAACGCGATCTTTTATCTGCTTTCGGCCATTGTATTTTTTGATATTCACCTATTATTTATTAGAGTTTTGCTACGGTGTTTTTTTTTATACGAAAATAATAATTCAACCATATTTCCGCCGCCTTTGTCAATCCACCCCCTGTTCTGTTACAACTGTTGGGTCTTGTTTATCGACCTAAATTCATAGTTAAAAATTTTTCGAAAGTTATTTTAGAGAAAATAAATAAAAATGATTCCAAAATTTTTTTGTATTTTGGTTTATTATAAAATACAAATATAAAGCAAAACAGTAAACTACAAAAAACAGAAAATAGAGTATTAAAATTAAAGATAGAACACTTCGACCAATTGGTGCACAAGAACTTTCTGAATACAGGATACTCGAATATAATTGTGCTCGAGAGTGCGTCTGCAAACCTATATGCATGTACTATTTCTCAGGAAAGTTACTATTTCCGCATGGACTGAACTTTTCTTTACGTTTTTTTCCGGATCCATTGATTTTGCCTCTATGTTAAAATATTTAAATACTTACGCTACGCAATTCCCCCAATTCTCCCCTTCCCCATTCCCCCATTCCCCCCATTCTCCCATTCTTCCATTCCGCCCTTTGCAGCCACCCCACTACTTTTCTCCTACTACTTTTCTTCCACCACTACTTTATTATACGGAGACGTGTATTCACCCCTATCTTGCTATATGCATATTGAAAAACTTCAGACTTTCTTTTTAAAGTTGAGGGAGAAGCACTAAAAAAAATAATAACTAGAGAAAATTACTTTTTATAGTACATGGTGTTTCAATATATTTTACCACCCATACATTATCCCCATAATTATTATGTAAGGTAAAAAAAGGTTCATATTCAGAATATGCATAATTTTTTATAAACGAAATTACATAATGCAAAGTTGGCAACTGTCACTGGAAATGTCTCATTTTAAATAGAATGCTCCAATCTTGATTCAAAATTGTGTATGTGTGTAAATATATCAATAATAATACTTAATAATACAAAAAATATTTTTTTTGTTAATGGAGTGACCATGGTGCATGCTACATGGTCAAGTTCCTAATTATTGATTTTAGGAGAGAAATATTTCTTTTCTTTTTAGTGTTATTTAGAATTGTTTATTATTTCTTTTACAGACACTTAAGAACTTTGTAGTGGTGGAACCTAATTTGAATATTTTTGTAATTTTCTAATAGTTCAATAAAGATTTTTTCTATCTATCTATAGTGCCTAATTTTTATTATTTTCCCGCAAAAATATATTTACGAATTTTTTTAGATTTCCACGAGATTTAACAGTTCAGAGAAATTGGCTGGTTGCCTTACAAATTGACCCAAGCCAATGGACTTGGAGAAAATCTAAAGTTGTGTGTTCAAGGCATTTTAAGCGAGAGGATTTCATACAATTGCAATGTTCTAGGAAGGATCTAAAACGAAATGTTGTGCCCTCTGTCCAGTTGAGGCCAATTATTGAGAACTCTGAGGCACGAACATCAAATATATCAGAACACTCTTTGGCAATGAGCCCAAGTTTTAATATTTCCTCAGAGCAGTCAACATTATCTGTGGAATCTGATGCTTCAAAAAAAAACGGCTACTAAAAAAAAAGAGAAGGTATGAAGTTAACAATAATACACACTACACAGGTCTATACCCTTTTTTCTGTGGAATTAAGACTAAGCCACTAAATTTCAATGAATAAGAAAAATGCATACATATATAATTTTTTTAACACATCATAAAAATATGATGTTGGTTGTAAGTAGTTGGATTTTTTTTGCCATGAATTAAGCCCAACTTTTATTTAATTTTTAGCACTACAGGAAAAGCTTCTCGTTCCAGCTCTGATGGAACATCTAAAAAAAGGAAAACTTCTTGGACTACAAAGCAAACATCTCCTTGGAACAAAGTAGTCATACTGATAGTAGCCCTAGACTAAAGAAAATCTCACCTGGGAAAAAAACTTCCAGTTCAGATAAGAGTACTGCTACTGATAGCAGTACCAAGAGTAGGAGAATAAGGATAGTAAAAGAATTTCATTCTTACAGGTTGGTAGTATTTATTAGCAAAAAACAAACTTATTAATAAATTTAGGTCAAAGCTTCCTCAAGAGATCAAATTAATTTTTAGAAAATATTGCATACAAAGTACACTCCATTTCAAATTCTCTAGAACAGTTTTTTGACACTCGCCAAAACAGTTTCATTTAGTTTCTTTGTTTAAATGTCAGGCATTATATTAAAACTGGTTTGGAGAATTTGGAAAGGACTGCTGGTCACTCCATTAACAAAAAAAATATTTTTTGTATTATTAAGTATTATTATTGATATATTTACAACACAATTTTGAATCAAGATTGGAACATTCTATTTAAAATGAGACATTTCCAGTGACAGTTGCCAACTTTGCATTATGTAATTTCGTTTATAAAAAATTATGCATATTCTGAATATGAACCTTTTTTTACCTTACATAATAATTATGGGGATAATGTATAGGTGGTAAAATATATTGAATCACCATGTACTATAAAAAGTGATTTTCTCTAGTTATTATTTTTTTTAGTGCTTCTCCCTCAACTTTAAAAAGAAAGTCTGAAGTTTTAAAGCAGAAGCATAAGATTGTCAAAAGAAAATTGTACTCAGAGAGGTACAAAACTAACAAACTAAAACAAAGGTGACAAATTTAAGAATGGTTATAAATTCTTTAAAAAAAGAAAATCATTTGTCTGAAAATTCTTTGCAACATGTTCAAAAAACATATGATAGAATTCCAGCACTTTTGATGGCCCGGCAAAGCATATAATTTTGTCCGCGAAGAGTTTTCCTTGACTCTTCCTCATCCAAGTACACTAAGAAAATGGTACACCAGGCTTTATTGCTCCAGTGTTTAATTGTTTGAAACAAAAAGCCAAAGAGGCAAAAGCAAATGGCCATGAGCTCATTTGTTGTTTAATGATGGATGAAATGTCAATACGGAAACAAATTGAATTTGACAACAATAAAATGGGGGGTATGTAAATATTAACGTTCCCAAAGATAATGACGAATTACATCCTGCATCGGAGGTGTTGGTTATCATGGTGGTTGGTAACCAAGGATAAGCTTACCCGATGTTGATATAAAAGCTTATACCAACAATATTGATCCATTTTCATGTGGTATTTGTTCCTTCAAAAATAGGCTTAAAGAAATACAATAAGACTAATTTTTTATGGTTATTTATTTGTGCTGTTTTTGTGCAATTTTTATCAACTGTCCTAGTATACTTATTTTATTGTTATGTATATTTATTTTTAGTTTAATTATTATTTTTGTATTTTTACTTTTGTAATTGGCTCTGACGTTAAAATAAATAAATATATGTGACCAGGTTCGTTTTAAATACTGTTTTGTATATAATTAACCTTATATATTTGAATTAGGGGATGTTAGTAATTGACTTTAAACTTAAATCGATTTGAATACTAAAAAGATAAGGGTTTCATTGGGACTCAGTCTCGACTAAAAATGTACTCGGTCACATGTATACATGGCAATAATTGTTTGAATTTTTTTTCTATTCCTGTTCAAATAAAAAATACCATAATCAACCTAAATTAATTTCATTTAGTCACCCTTAATAATTTCTTGGACATTGAATTTAAAAGTATTTAAATAAGCAAAAATAAACTTTTTTTTTCTCAGAGCGTAATATAAATTCTGTGTGAGCGACTTCCTTTCCAACTGACGTAATAATATGAAGTTAAAACGCAGTAATACTATAAAATTCATAAAAAAATGCAGTGCTGATTCTTAAACTACTGCTGCTCTAACACATGTACCTACTTAGTTTTTAAAGTGCACATTTTGCATTATGTTTTTAGAAAATATAAATTAAAACCAAATTGGACCATTGTGGCAACTTCTTCTATTTCTATTATTGAGGCAAAATGTTACTAAAATTAATTTAACGAGATGGTAGGACCTACAGGTGGTATCATTAGAATACAAATCGGGTAATTTTTATAGTTTTCAGTGGGGATAGAGATGTGTATTCTCTATCTACATTTTTAGTTGTGTCACAAATCCTTTGCAAATATGTGGATATATCTTGCAACTTCCTAGGGTGTCTGGTTTGGTATACACATGACCATGTCACATTTTGTGATTACCTCCTTGATTTTAATAGTTCTAAAAAAGCGCATTATTTTGGGAAAACCATGCAGTTTTACTTAAATATTTTTTATAAATCTTATTAATTTTCAGAACTAGTAGAAACAAAAATAAACAAACATTAAAGTCAACAGCTGATTGCTCTTAAAGAAAGCGAGGTTATGTTGCCGATCTTGATGTTTCTACCGTCAAAATGGCCGACCAACAAATCTCAACGTTCGCAAAGGTAGGAGCGTTTTCTAGTCTCCCCTCTGATTTCTATGACTCCAAGCCATGGGTCTCGTGTTTAGTGAAGTGTACGAGCAGCGAGGGTCAAAGAAAGGCGTAGCCGGCTGCAAGGAGAATCTACTAATAGACCGACGTGTCACACAAGACTCCTTCCAGTACACACAACTCCCCACGAACTTATTATTCACCTTTTGAGAGACCTTGCGGTACCGAATCCCATAGCGAGATGCATTTCAGGAATGATGCCACTTTGGAAGACCCGATTTACCGTAAGTACGGGTAGCACAAGGGTTTCGACTGAATTGGTATCGTTTCGCCACTCCTCTTTTGCGTCTCGCTACTTCCGTTGTCTGTTGCTTTGCGGAACACAAAGGGATACATGTGCGGCGACATAGGGTTACCCACCTCTTTTATATGGATGGGCTTAAGTACTACGCGTCGACGAAAAGAGATCTTGATCAAGCTCTTCGGGTAGTGCAGGAGTATACTCATGCGATCGGAATGGAGTTCGGGTTGGATAAGTGTGCGACGGTTCAGCTTAAGAAAGGACGCGCAACTTGTAGATGGGAGCATCCTACGCCATCTGGATGCCGGAGAGAGCTATACATATCTGGGTGTTTCCCAAGGACACATCCATGATAGTGTCGCAATCAAAGAGTCAAGTATCAGCAACAAATCTGGCGTTCAGAGCTGTTTGGAAAGAACAAAGTTGCTGCTACAAACATGCTTGCCGCCCCACTACTCACTTACTCCTTTGGGGTGATAAAGTGGAACGTGAACTAGTTGCGCGAAATCGACGTGAAAACCCGCAAGAGTTGAACAGCCAAAGTCTTAAAACCACCTTAAAGAGTGCAGAGGTAGACTACTTAATACGTCTACATATGGATAAGCATTGCACAGTGTTTTCTTTAAAACCATTGAAAACACTGGCTTATCCACAAAGTTACGCTTTGCATTCTTAAGGTCTGGTGCATTAAAGTCGGAAACTGAGGGGTTCATCGTTGCTTGCCAAGATGGAGTCATCAACACTTTGGAACACCGAAGTCGCGTGATGGGTATACAGGTTCCTGACACAAGTTGTAGGGCCTGTCATAGGCCGCCGGAGACCCTATATCATTTGCTGTCTGTCATTGAGTTCTCGGATCTTCTCTTTGACCTTCGCCGAGTGTACCGGGGCTATACAGTAAAGAGTCAAGCTAGTGGTTTTGGTAATTGGAGCTCTCGGAGGTGCACGGCAAACACTGCTCTCAGCTCTCAAAACCTTGCCAGCCTGCCGTGACAAGGCAGAACACCTTGCTGGCGCAATGCAGAAAGCGGTCATCCTCGGATCATCTGCACCCGTGTAAGTCGAAGCCGCGGGACCGCACAGATCAGGCCAAATCCAAAAAAAAACAAAAAAGCTCTCTAGAGAAAAACTTGACTCCTTTTGTAACCTGAGTTGTGGGGTACATTTGGCGCGTGAAAGTGCAGTTTGTTTTATTTTTTTTTGGGCATGTGTTGCCGATTTATAAAAGCAAGGAAATTTTAAAAATATTTTTTTTTTAAATTATGTGTTATGGATTAAATTCCGATCACAAAAATGCGCTAAAGACGCCACACGGCCCTTCAACCCACGAAGACGAAAGAACCATGCTGTCCAAGACCCGGCAGCTGCAAGCCATAATGGCGGACTGTGATTCCCTCATTTAATTGAGGCTGTGTGGTCCCAAGGTTGGGTTGGGTTGGGATCATCTAGGTCTCCGACATCACTCTGGGCCACCCACTTCACCCTTGGGGGCTACGACATCTACTACAGGCTCATGCGTTCTCGCCTGCTTCGTTGTCTCACTTATGGAGCCTCCCACGCCGATGGTTGATGGCAGATATGCTCCTATACTGACAGATAAGCAACTTAAACATAAAATTTGTTTTTGGGTCTTATTTTTTTTCTACATTTATTATTAATTTGTTTATAACCTCAAAGTTTGAATTTTGCAACCAACAAATTAAACTTCTAGTCACTTTCCATAATGTGTTTTTTTAGATATAAAATTAAGTAAATTTATTACTTCCGTTTAACTGCTATCAATCAGGATACCCAATTTTCATTAATTTAAATGATGGCCGATAATAGGAAGGTACCCCTAGTTCTCTACCCTATCTGTGATAAATTTTATGCCCCAATGTTATTTGAAATTTTAATACATTTCTTGTAGCTTTAAGGTACTAACCCCTTTACTTTAGTGTTTCACTGCACAATCCATCCTTCTTGACAAAATGGTGACTCGAACCCAAAACAGAAACAGTGCCTTACTTAAATCAACACCAAAATAAATATTTTATTTTTAACAAGGCTGTGCCGGGCGGGTTGAGAGCTCGTGTCAGATTTAATAAGGTGTGTTTGTAAGCGTTCTTGCAAAAAATCAATTAAATGTGAGATAAGGTTTAATTTTTTAAAATAAATGTTTGATTAAAAAAAAAACAAGAAGTATTATTATTTGTACTGCGCCATTAATTAGTTATTCAAACACGGTGGAAATATAGGAGGGGGGTAGCCAAAGTCGTATATTAGTTTTTCCTGAGATTCTTTAATAAAATAAGATTTAGCTAAAAAACAAAATCAAATTGATTCAAATACCTAACATAATTTAAATTTTATGATGTCATTATGTCAGCAATAATAATATTGATCAGACAAATGAAATTAAACCGCAGTATTTTTCTACGGATTTATCAACAATTTTCTGTTTAATACAGTTCTGAAATTCTTACGGCAAGCCGAAAAATGACAAGTGACATATGGTTTAAAAAGAAATTTTATTGTTTGTAAATTATCGTAGTTTGACGAATATCTGATAATATTAATCTTTATGATGTCATTTTGTCCCGGGCTTTTTTAAAGCTTAGAGATTCCTCTTTCAGAAAAACTAAAAATCTTATATATATATATATATATATATATATATCACTTTCAAATTTTCTAATTTTTTTCGGTAAATCATTACGCATAAAAACACCACGAAAATGTGTGATATTTTTTGAATATTTAAGAAGGTCAATATTTGTTAGAGGTCTGTGAGGTAGTCCTTTTATCAGTTTTTTGTATTTGATTTTAAAAACAGACCACAACCTTGTTTATAAGGTTTTAAATAAAGTCCTTTGCCAATAGAAATTTGTTCCATAGCTTGATTATGTCTTTTATCTTCAACAAGTTTATCTTTTGCCGCTTTGGCGTCATTAACAGCTTTTGCTATTCCCGCAGCTCCCCCACCCAATGCTCCAAGAGCTGAGAGAGCAGATAGCACAGGTATTATAAATGGTAAAAACCCTCCAATTTTTGGGACTGGAATAGTTCTTTTCTTTGGTTGAATAACCTTATAACCTTTTAATGATGATAGTGCTGTTTTTGCAGCTGTGTTTAAGTTCTTAAAAGATTTACCAACTAAACTTTTGCGTGCTTGTTTAATAGCATTGCTTAAAGATATCCCCCTTCCTGTGTTTTTTCGTTTAACGTTACGTCGACGACGTTTTTTTAAACCCATTCCAAAAGTTGTTTTTAATTTCATTGCTCCAGTTACTCCAGTTGCTGCTATTTTTTCACCTAAACTTGCGTCAGATGCATTTATTCTCTCAGCTGCTTTTGAAGCAAGAACTTTGTCAGCCTTATGTCTATTTTTAAGATCTAAATTTTTTGAATATGCAATGTCGTGTTCTTTGCAAGCCTCATCCAATTTGTTAATTCCTCGGTCGCCTCTTGCTAATCTCTTTGTTAGGTTAGTCGCTGGACCACAAAAATTGTATTTTGGGATGTGTAGTTCAAAAGGTAATTTATTGATTATTGTATTTAACAAACCCCTTCCTTTCTTTTTAACTGTTGGTTGTCTAATAACCTTATGTTTGTTCCGTACACGCATTATATATATATACTGACGCATCAAGTATTTTCTCTTACTTATATAGTTAAAGTAATCATGCGAATAGTAAAACAAAATTTTTCACTTCCTATTAAAAATCATGATGATAAAAAAATTGATTTTAATAAGCATGGACAACTTTTTGGAGGAACTTGTAAAAGAGGATTGATCGTTGGTCCTTCAGGCTGTGGAAAAACTAATGTTCTCATAAGTTTATTAGAGGACAAAAATGGATTACGTTTTGAAAACGTTTATGTCTATTCCAAATCTTTACATCAACCAAAATATGAATATCTGAAAAAACTACTCAAACCAATTAAAGAAATTTATTATTATGAAAACAATGATGAAAATGAAATTATTTCACCCAGTGAAATAAAGGATAATTCAGTTGTAATATTTGATGATATGGTTTGTGGTAATCAAAGCAAAATACGGGATTATTTTTGTTTTTCTAGACATAAAAGTGCTGACTGTTTTTACCTAAGTCAAACCTATTCCTCAATACCAAAACAGCTTATAAGAGATAATGCAAATTTACTGATCATATTTCAACTAGACAACACTAATTTACATCACATCTATGATGATCATATTAATGTTGATATGTCTTTTCAAAAATTTAAGGAACTTTGCTCATTGTGTTGGAAAGAACAACATGGTTTTATTGTAGTAGATAAAGATTGTAATTTGAAGCATGGTAAATACAGGAAAGGTTTTGACACGTTTATTTACCTATAAATACCATAGAATTAAAAAATTTTATATCACTGCTTATGTTAACTTTCTAAGAAAACATGGATAGAAAAAAAACAAGCGAATTAGTAAAAACAAGGAATGCCATAAAAAAGAAATTACGAGGCTTGAAATCTGATTTGATTGCATCCCATTCTAAAAGAGAAAAGGAATTGTATCCAATCACGAAACCATTGCAAGAATTTTTATTAAACGTTAAAACTACATCAAACATAAAACAAGAAATAAAAAGTCCACCTTTAACACCAAATCAATCTCAAAGATTTAACTCTACTATTTTATCTACGTCTCAAAAATTACATCCTACTTCATTTCCCAAGAGAAGTACCTATCATGAATATTTACCTACCGGTGGTCTTACTTTTTTGGAAGATCAATTCATACATGATAATGATATGAATTCTAGTAATATAAGTGATACTACTATAAACCAGACTGCTAACGAAATAAGAGAGAGTTTTCAAAATTTATCTGCCTTACCAGCATACAATGAATATTTAAATTCATTTGACAACCTTCCCAGAACATATATAGATGAATCAATTAGAGACGTTGATGATAAATTTGATCATACTTATGGAGTTTTTCATAATACAGACGAAGAAAAATTTTATATTGGAGACTCAGAGCTTAAAATTATCGGGAAAGACATTGAAGTAAAAAATATTAAATATTTAGGGACAGTTGGGTTATATGAATTGTTATTTAAAAAACATCCAGTGGGTTTCAAAAAAGAAGACTTGGAAAATTACATGGATATATTAAAAAGAACCAATGGCTACAAAAGAAATAAAGATTCAAAAGAACAAATACAATCAAGCAATACTTTCAAATATATGGATATTACTAGACCATATTTATTAAAAAAGGGTATTTTAAAACAAGACACAAGTCGTGCACGAACAACTTCATTTTCAAAACCTTTACCACCAAGAACAACAAGGTCAAAAACAAATACATTACCGTCAAGCAAAAAAGAGGAAGGTTCTATGATTTTATCCAACAAAAAAATAAAATATGTATATTTTGATGATCCCAATGAATTAGTTCAACGACTAAGACTTTTATTGGCTTCGCAGGAAGCGGGAAATACGGGACATAACAACGAAATAATATCAATAATTGAAGAACTTAAAACGGATTACTTATTCATTACAAACAAAACCATGACTGTAGATAAGTTTTGGAAACATATATCCAAGCATAAAAAATCCAAAATTGACTTGTCTGATATTGAAAATAAAGTTTTTTTAAATGTACAAAAACACATTGCACAGTTTGCTCCAACAGGCAATGTTTCACAAATTGAGATTGAAAAGGTGAAAAAAAGGATTAATACAAATGATATTAGTATTGAAAATATAAACAAAAAACTTAAACTTAATGATGATACAATCGAAACCATCAAAACTGATATTCAAAATTGTGTTGACTCATCTTCTTTAAACAGTCTAAAACAAGAAGTTTACAATGTAAAAAAAGACGATTTAACAAAGGAATTAAATCTAAAATCAGTCAATGAAACTAATCAAAAATTTAAAGAAGAACTGAATAAAGAGCTAATCAAAAACGTTATAAATCTACAAAAATCAATTAATAATTTGGATGATGGATTAAGTCATTTTGATAAAAATATTAATAATTTGCAAGAAAATCTTCGGGACAATATAGCAGCTAAAGAATTACAATTAATACAACATATAGGCAATGTTGAAAACAATTTTAAGCAAGAGTTAATTAAGCTTAAAAATATGCTAAAAGACAAAATAACCGAAAACTTTAATATTTTAAAAAATTATATTGATAATCTAGATAAAGCGTTCATTGAGGTGGATAAAAAATTGGTTTCTTTTCAAGAAGACATTCAAAAAAATGTAGAAAATATTACTAGGGTCGAAACAAATTTTAACCAGGAGCTAATTACTGTTCAAAGTGGATTAAACAATTCTTTGATATCTGTTGAAAAAAGAGTTAGTGATAATGAAAAAAAAACAAAAAACCACACCAGCAAACTTAAATCATTAGAACAAAAGGTAAATTTATTTAAAAAAACCAGATTCTTTTTATGGTTATTTACCATTAACATTTTTTGGAAAATTTTTTATAGAATCAAACAATTCAAGTCAATATATATTTCCATTGAAGACTGGAATAATAGAATCAGCAAATTTTCAACCCAGAGATTTAATAATGGTTGTAAAAAATGAAGGAGGTTTTACATCATACGACCTTGAAAAGGTTTTAAATATTGAGTTAAAGAAAAATGATTTAATTTCTTTTGAAAGATTAATTAATAGTGACACCGCTAATTTTCATGCAACGCTTTTACTTAAATATCAATTAAATTCGTAAGACATATCAGTACTACTCAAATATGTATCTAAAAAAGTCTGTTGTTGATGAGTTACATAAACCGGCAAAAAAAAAGTATCCCCGAAGAAAAGTCATTATTGAATCACTAAATGACCTTTGGCAAGCTAATTTAGTTTCAATGATTCCATATGCTCGATATAATAGAGGAAATAAATATATTTTGATTGTAATAAATGCGTTTTCTAAATATGTTTGGGCAAGACCTGTGAAAACTAAAGGAGCTGAACACGTAACAAATGCTATGAAATCAATTTTGAAAGATGCTAAAATTGCTCCAAAAAATTTGCAAACTGATTTAGGAACTGAGTTTCTAAATGCTCGGTTTAAAAAACTTATGAAAGATTTTAACGTAAATCATTATAGTACTTTTTCAAATTTAAAAGCTAGTATAGTGGAAAGGGTAAACAGAACTTTAAAAAATACAATGTGGAAAAAATTTAGCATGCGTGGATCTTACAATTGGATTGATATTCTCAACAAAATTGTTAATGACTATAACCAAACAATACATTCTACAATTGGAATAAAACCAATCAATGTTTCTAAAAAAAATGAAAACAAATTATTTAAAAAAGTAAAATCAAAACTTAAAACAGGAGATTCTGTGCGTATTTCAAAATATAGGGAACATTTTTCAAAAGGATACACACCTAATTGGTCAAATGAAATATTTCTTGTAAAGAAAATACAAATGACCAATTCGATGACTTATTTGCTTGAAGATCAAAATAGGAAAGAAATTCAAGGAGGTTTCTACAAAGAAGAATTGCAAAAAGTAAAATATCCAGATGTTTATCTTGTTGAAAAAGTTTTGAGAAGAAAGGGAAACAAGGTTTTCGTAAAATGGTTAGGATTAAATAAAACTCACAATTTTTGGATTAATAAAAATAATGTATTGTAAATTTATTTGTAACAAATAAAGAATAATATTTAACTATGATTAAAAAAATCATAGTTTTTTATTTAACGTTTGTAAACAACATATACCTTAAAACTACTTAATATTTTTATGACCCCAGGCTAATGTTTTAAAAGTTCCAGGAACAACACATCGCTTGTCATCTTGAGGTGATAGTGCCACTTTATTTTTTAGTTGTGTGTAAATATCATGAAGAATGGAACGGAAGCAATTCATTTTTCTGTATTTTGTTTCAGCATTTTCAACAACGTCTTGATAATCTTCTTTAGTTTAGTTCTTTTGAATAACATACTTTTTCACTCCCTTTGCTTTTTTTTCAGTTCTAGTTGCTAACTCAACACAATAGGCCTTAGCACCTGTACCATAAAAGCTTACTATAGGATGACCTGCAAATTCGTCTTTCATACGACCCACTATAGATTGGTTTCTGGTAATGTTATGTAAATTGTCTTCGTTGTAATTTGATGTGTCAAACCTCTCTAGGTTTTCTTGAATATCTGAATAAAAGTTATGGGTTTCAATTTCTAGTATTAAAGAATCAGTATCTGTGTAGAGCAAAATTGCTTTTCCTCCATATTTGTTTTTTATATATTCATAATAAAAATCATACATTACTGTCTTGGATAATTCCAAGACTGAAAATCCAATGTAAACGGGTTTATTGTATGTGACTTTTACTCGTTCCATTTGAATGGCAACCAAGTTTTCAGTAAAAATTGATGAGTTTTTAAAATTTGGTTTAGCAATTAATGTTTGAGCTCCTTGCTTTTTTCCAATATTTTGCCAATGTGTAATTAATTTGATATCTTCTCTTTTGTCAACGTTTTCCAGTGACTTACCATAAATTGCGTTATTGAGTAACTTAAAGAAATCTTTTTCAAACTGATTTTTAGAATTGTTTCGCAATTTAGTGTTTAAATGTATGTAAGATTTTAAGAAAGGTGACTGCTTAAATCTTATTGCTCTATGAATTTGAACCAAGTGTAGTCCGTTTCGAATAGCCTGTTGAAGATTTTTGTAATGCAAAACATAATTCTTTTTGTGATCCAAATTACATATTAACTTGTTATTTTTTGATTCACTCAAAAATGGAAATTCATAATGTTTCTCATGGAGGTGCTCTGGATAATCAATATCTGCTTCAAAAACATAGCCGTATTCCAAATTATCTGCTATTGATTGTAGATCTATTGCTTTAATTTCAGATTTAGTCACCCAAGTAAAATCGCCAATAGGCAAATACTGACTCATACTGTGACCGTAGAGATTTGTAGCATCTAAATACATTATAAATGTTTTTGGATTTTCACTATTATAATTTGGAACTAGTTCATTATTGGCATCAGCTTTTCGCACACTACAATGACATATACCACCTCTTTTATTATTTTTAAAAAAATGCAACATATCTATATCGGTAAGTAATTCTAATTTAACTTCTGTAATTTTTAACATTGCATCCCAACTTAAACCAGGAGATGTATAGTAGTGGGCTGGATCTAACTTATAAGTATTTAGAGATAAATTTCTAAATGACTCATAAAAGTCTGCTAAAATCAAGACGTCAGAAAATAAGTAAATTTTTGTAAAGTCCGTAAGGCTTAATGGTTCTTCTTTTAACTTATCATAAAAGTTCTCAATAGTTGGCAGTTTTTTTTCATACAACTTGTCGAAAGAATCCATATATGAATACGGATAAATACCTTTTTTTCGTATCTCATTGAATTGATCAGGATTTTTAAAATGTTTTTTAATTTCGATACATTGAGAGGTGTCTAAACTTTCACCTAACTTTTCCAATGATGTTGATGCAAAACGAAATGAGTCGAGAAATCTAATTTTTATGTAAATATTTTTAGTTTTTCCAAACTCTTCTTTTTTGTCTACCAAAATTACTTTGGGAAATGAGATGTACTTTTCTTTAGTTTTTCCTAAAACATCAATTTGATCTTTTTCACAACATAACTGCTTAATAAAAAGATGACTATCATAATGTGTCAAATTATGGAAAAACACTGGAATGAAATTAGGAAGCTTGTAATTTAGGTTGCAAATACTGTGAGCTGCACCTCTGTATTTTCCTGTTAAGTGGTCATGATCTTTTACAACTTCATCTCCAGGTTTAAAATTTTTGGAACATATATGACATAATTTAGCTGATTCAAAATCGTCTTTTTCATCACATGTTAAGGGAGACATTGGTAGAACATGTTTTAGATGATTGTGATAAATCCTTTGAACATGATTTTCAATTCTTTTGCAAAATTCATCAGCTGCATCTTCTCCAAAGTAATATTCCAGAGCAGTTAATGAGTCATCATAAGAACATTTAATTAAAAAACAAAAAGCAAACGGTTCATGTTTAAATGTATTTTTAGTGTATGAAGTATGATTGTTCTCAGCAGGTTCATATGGTATGGGTTTTAAAAGACACTCAAAATTTGCATATATAACAAAAGGAACTTTTATTTGATTTTGAAAATTTTCAAACTGAAGTATATTTTGTGGAATGGTTTGTCCGTACTTGTTAATTTTAATGTTAGTTGTAGGCATGTTTGTTACTGTATGGTTGCAATCATGCAGTTGATGTTTTTGCAATTTGTCATTAGACTTAAAATATATTAGACATCCATCACAAAAGTACTTTTTATGACTCTCTATATTAATTTGAGAAGATACTAACCTAGACATATCCTTTATCCAACAATAATGGTTGTTTTCATCATTACTTATTAATAACAAATTAAGGTGAGTAGATAGTTTCCTCTTTGTGTAGTGCAAGGGACCGACAACTTCATTAATCACTTTATTATTTTTGTAAATGCTTTCCAAACCATACACATTTATGGAGATTTGGTTCAATTCTTCAAATTTTTTTATATCTCCTAACTTGATTGGAAATTCAATACCGTCAAAACTTAAAATATTGTGAAAGTTAGGATAAGAACTTAAACGATGGGTATTTTTTTTAGATGGATGTAGTAGAACAGCTTTTTTCTCGATAATATCTTTTGGCAAGGGAATTTAAGATGATGCATGTAATGGGTTATATTTGTTAATATTAACTTCTAAATTTAAGACTTCTTTTAACGCCCATCCGGATCCATTTTCTGCAAAAGTTGAAGCCTTCTCTTTGATAGTCGATGTAAATTCATCATAAATGTCTTCAAGATTGCTGGTGAGTGATATAACTTTATTTCGAGTATTAAATGATTTTGTTTCCATTATTTCTTTACTTGGCAAAACAAAACTTCCAAACAGCTCCAGATTTATTTTAACTAATTTGTGTTTTTTTAATTCCTGCAAAACCGTTTTATGGAATTTTGGTTTAACTTCATCAAAAAATTCATCAATGTCAACAATTTTTTTTGATGGTAACAACACAAATGAAACTATTCTTTTTTTAAATGCTGTCGTTTTAATTTTTACATGCTGATCATTATTTTGTTTCAATAATTCTTTCTTATGTAGGTTTGATCGTCAATGTCCGCTAATTTTATTTTTGACGTACCAATAGTTGCAGCCTTTACATTTTGATAAAACTAATTTAGGCACTACTTTACTATCTTCTTCTTTTGAATTTTTCATACTAAGTTTTTTTTTCTTGGAAGCAGGTTCTGAGCATGACGGTCTATGTAAGCATGATTCTCTTTTATGTCTATAAAGATTTGATTTATATTTAAAATCTTTATCGCAATCGGAACATCGATGCATGTTAGCGGTTGAGAAACGGATTCTATAAAACTAAATATTCCTTTTATATGATGATTTTAGTGTAGTGGGGATCAATGTGAAAACATTTGCGCACCAGATGTTGCATTCTGAGCATTAATTACAGGAAATAGCGCCGACAAGTCAAGACTTGTTGAGACATCCAGACCATCTGTTAAACAGATGTTACATCCGGTATATCTGGCGCACAGATGTTACATCCGGTCCATCTGGCAAACAGATGTTACATCCGGTATATCTGGCGCACAGATGTTACATCCGGTATATCTGGCGAACAGATGTTACATCCGGTTCATTTGGTAAACAGATGTTTTTATAATCTACAGGAAATAGCACTGACAAGTCAGGACTTGTCGCGAGGGACTGGGTTGTTATAGTTTATTGTAGCCGGTGGTAGATGTGATGATTTAAAAAATAAACAAATATAATCTTTTAAATTATATATATTTTATTTCCATAAATTATATAACATTAATGCATTTACAATAGTTAATAACGAAAACCACCCTTGAATTATTTTTTCATAATTTTGTCTCTGTTTCAATTGTCTACTCTGCCACATCATTTTCGCATATTCACAATTCGGTGAGAGTCGTACATGTTCATAAAAAGGACAGTCGTTTTTTAAAAAATTGTATATTTCCTTATTACAATAATGGCACTGTACTATATCCTGATCATTTTTGTAGAAAAACCCAGACAAACTTAATTCTTCAGGCTTTAACACTCCTGGCCAGTTTTTAAAAGTCCTTAATCTATTTTCATTTGATTTCATTTCTGGTGTGTTGGGTACATCATAACTTTCAAGACACATTGCTAAATAACAAAAGAATGAAGTAATTTTATCGTGATCATCGCTTATAAAAGTTTTGATTATGGTGGGGGTATTTAAGATTCCCTGTAGCTGAATCTGTAGCTGAATGCCTATAGGATCCTTGGGTTACCCACATTGAATTCCTGGAATTTACCCCTGTAGCTGAATCCCTATATGGGTTGCACAAGAAATCTGTAGCTGAATCCCTATACCAATACATGTAGCTGGATCTGTAGCTGAATCTTGAATCTTTGAGCCAGAAACGGTGATAACACCCTACTCGCCATTGTATTTTTTGATGTTATTATTTATTAGAGTTTTGCTACAGTGTTTTTTTTCTTGTAGCATCCTGTGGTTTTTCTTATACGAAAATAAAGCTCCGTTCAACCATATTTCAGGCGTCTTTGTCAATCCACCCCCTGTTCTGTTACATCTTTTTGGCACCTATCTTCGGAACAAAGGCTCGCACAATGGAGAATGAAGATAGCCTCTTGGGATTTACGAGTCATGGATACAACCCACCTAGAATATAGAATATAAATTGAGGTAGGTCCGTTCCAGTTAATTTTTCTGCCCTTCCTGGTCCTGCTGGCTAAATACCCAATAATAAAAACTCCGGTTTGAACGAATGTCCGAACATCGAGGAAACTCGCAACAAGAGTTCCAGACCCCCCCTTGGGTTGAACCCCAATTTTTTACAATAAAATCCAGTGGCCCAGCAGCCCCCGGCTGCGCAAACTTTTTTAATAACGCCCTAGGCTATTACCCAACTAGTAAATGGTGTTAGTGAAAATTTAAAAAACTTACATTTAAATAATTATAGGATATATTTTGTAAACCACCCTCATTCTGCGCCATCCAGAAATTCTCCTATTTTTAATGGAGAAAATATTAACCCTGTGGATTTTTAAGCTGCAGGATGGCTTTAATGTAGAAAATCAACAGAAATTTGGGATAGTAATTTTTTAAATAAATTTTCATCCTACCAGGAATTTAAAACACAATTTTAGAATAATTTTTGGAATGATAAACATCAGTGGTAAGCCAAGGTTATGCTGAAACTATAAGTTACAATGAAGGCGAGTTATATGTGGATTTTTTAATGTGTGCGTTCATTCTTGTCGCGCGGACTTTACCCACACATGTTACTTTTTTACTGCTATCTTGTGAAAATTTATTCGATGCGCTAAAAATTCTACGTCGATCAGATTCGTATTATCACAAGGATAAGCAGCCGCAAAAAAATCCGTACTTGGTAAAATATTATTCGAAAAAAACCGCGACAACGAAAAATACATATTTTTCGAAAAACAAAAATATGCCCGGTTCGTCTAATAATAATTTCGCTGATAGGTAAAATAATTTTCGTGAAAAACAAATGCCTGTTATAAATGTTTCGGAAAATCCGGAATCGGGAAACGACAATGCCAGTTACATGGAGGTTCAAGAATAGCTGGCGCAACTAACATGGGCCCACGTGTAGAAAATAACCCCCTTGAGAATTTTTTGCAAAAGGATGTTGATTTTAGTCATGAGTTTTTGGATGATAAGCCCCCGGTTATTTCTATAAAAATATTTACTTACTTTTTCCACATTAATTGATACGGGGAGTCAAATCTGCTATGTGTCTGACAACGTGTTTCTGTGTCTGGTGCTTTTAAAACTCAGAAGAAAACAGTAGACCTACAAGTTAATTTAAGTTTTAGTATTGATACACTTTTTAAGTTTGAATTTTTGAAAATTAATAATCCTTGCTGCCCAGTTATAATAGCGGTCGACTGTTGACGCAAATATTGATGTGAGCCAACGACACATTAGATTTACTTGTAAAAATTAAAAAATTTTGGTGAAGGAAGTCTCTGCTGATCACGAAGGGGAACCACATTACCGCCCTAAAATTAGGGTAATTCAGTCAAGAAGGGAATTTTTAACCGAGAAATCTCCCACCAACGGATTCGTGCGCAGATTGCTGTCCAGAATTGCAATATGGCCAAATAACTGACGAAAAAATATTAGCTCTTAAAGGGGTAATCCACCAGAATAAGTCAGTATTTTCAAATACTTTGGGACTCACTACCCTTTACGAACATGAAATAAAGCTTAACAATGAGAAGGGTTTTTTGTTAAGCCCTATCCGGTGCCCGTTGCGCATAGCGAAGCAATCCAGCCACTGTCGATCAAATGTTGGATTGGGGAGGGATTTCCAGGGAGCCCTTGCAGTACTGTTCCCCACTATTAACTACACTAAAAAAGGATGACACTGTGCAATGCGATTTTGAAATGCCAAGAAAAATCGAGGAAATTATAAAACAGTTTTAGATCTTAGCAACTCCTAC
Organism: Oxystoma pomonae; assembly: GCA_963921995.1. NCBI lineage: Eukaryota > Metazoa > Arthropoda > Insecta > Coleoptera > Brentidae > Oxystoma > Oxystoma pomonae. The sequence continues at coordinate 70,790,251 of OY998165.1, forward strand.
TGGCAAATTCCGCTTAGGGCCGAATGCCGAAAATATACGGGGTTTATTTTTGGAACAACTATCTATGTTTTTAACCGCATGCCTTTTGGGCTAATCAACGCAGTCGCGACCTTCACTCGGTGCATTAGTCAAATCTTTGGGCACGAATTTGACGACTTTTTGATACCCTACCCAGATGATCTGGTCATTTTGACCTCAAAGTTTAAAGAACATTTGCGTCACTTGGAGCTTGTTTTATCACGCTCTTCTTGACTGAGTTACCCTAATGTTAGGGCGGTAATGAGGTCCCCCTTCATGATCAGCAGAGACTTCCTTCACCAAAATTTTGTAATTTTTACAAGTCTAATATGTCGTTGGCTCATATCAATATTTGCGTCAACAGTCCTTAAAAAATCGACCCCTATTATAACTGGGGAGCAAAGATTATTAATTTTCAAAAATTAAATTAACTTGTAAGTCTACTGTTTTCTTCTGAGTTTTAAAAGAACCAGACACAGGAACACGTTGTCAGAGACATAGCAGATTTGACTCCCCGTATCAATTAATGCGGGAAAAGTAAGTAAATATTTTTACAGAAATAACCGGGAGCTTATCCTCCAAAAACTGCGAAAAAGTCTCAAGGGGGTTATTTTCTATACGTGGGCTCAGATTAGTTGCGCCAGCTATTCTTGAACCTCCAGGTAACTGGCATTGTCGTTTCCCGATTCCGGATCTTCTGAAACATTTATAACAGGCATTTGTTTTTCACGAAAATTATTTTACGTATTAGCGAAATTATTATTAGACGAACTGGGCATATTTTTGTTTTTTGAAAAATATGTATTTTTCGTTGTAGCGGTTTTTTGCGAATAATATTTTACCAAGTAGGGATTTTTTTGCGGCTGCTGATCCTTGTGATAATGTAAGTTAAAGAAGTGCAGATGGTTTTGCGAAACTATTAAATTTTTGGGATATGTCTTGGAACAAGAGGGTTTCCGACCGGATCCGGATCGAATACAGGCACTGATCGACTACCAAATCCCCAAAAACATCTCTCAATTGCAAAAATTTTTAGGGATGTGTCAATATGATTGAGGGTTTTTAGGTAATAAGTTTTCCGAGTGGATGACCCCTTTAACTGGGCTCCTTCGGAAAAACGTTCGGTGGAAATGGGATATCGAGCAGCAAGATGTGTTTGTTCGTATCAAGCAAGCGTTAAGCCAAGCCATGCTGCTGTATTACCCCGATCCCGCACTGCCGTATTTCGTTAGAGGTCGACTCGAGTGACGCCGGAGTTGGCACGCAACTTTTTCAAATAAGCGCTGGTCAACGTCGAGTCGTAGCATAGGGAAGTGGAACTAGTAGTAGAAGAAAAGAATACTACTAGACCGTTAGCGGCGGTACGGAATTTAGCAGCGCGAGATTCTTGGATTGATTTTCGTATTGCATCCCTGGAGAACGTATATCTATTAGGAAAGCTTTTCGTGGTTTATACCAACAATAAGGCCATAACTTATCTAAACACTTGCAGACTCCTCTCACCCAGAATTACCAGATGGGCTCCTACGCTTCAGAAGTACAATTTTTCGGTACCACATATCAAGGGCGTTGAAAACGTAGCCGCCGACGCACTTTCCCGCTTTGCAGCGATAAGACCACCTACACCTAGCGAGAAAATTTTTAATGTGTTATCTCTTAGACTATCCCCGGAATTCCTTAAATTTTTGAAATTAATTACGCGCTAGCAACAAGAGGACGAAAAATTAGCAAATATTCTCTCTCGTTTGGGAGTCACTAACAAGTTATCTGAATAATTTGTTGTTATTAATGACATGCGGTATCACCGACGCGATGCCGATACCTTGTTATTATGTATTCCACGCACATTGAAAACACAATTTATACAATGCTGGTGTGCTCTTCGTACAGAGGTGTGGTGGGCCATTATGGCTGGGGATATAAAGCGGGTTTTAAAATCCTGTGACCTTTGTCAAAAAACAAAAAGCTACATAATGCCCAAACCGGCCCAACATTGCATTATCCCCGAGTCTAAAGAATACTTAGTATCTTTAGATCTGTTTGGACCATTACCTGTAAAGCTCCTGTTACCTCTTAGTGGTTTTAAATGCGCACTGCAACCACGAGGTCGTGTCTTATTCGCTTAACTGTTGATTATTTCCCTGGGGGTGCCTCGTCGCATTCTGGCAGATCGGGGGACACAGTTCTCTTCTTCGCAGTGGACAGAAGCCGTTGAAACCTATGGCGTGAAAGCCCTCTTTACTTCGGTGCATCATCCTGAGGCGAATCCCACGGAATGGTTATGAAAGAGTTGGGTCGGTTGTTTAGGGCCTACGCCACGATAAACACACCCGGTGGGCATCTGAGGTCACTAAATTTGGTAATATCTTAAATAACGTAACTCATAAATCCACTGGGTACACCGCAAATGAGTTACAGTTCGGAAAGGTATTTGCCGTCTGGTACGGTTTTTTAGATCATGGGCAGCGATTTATATTGGCTAAGGAACTGCTACTGGGTAAAGTCGCTCGTCAATCGGCTCAAAACGCGGCAAATATAAAGTGCCCTACTTTCCACGAGGCGGATTTAGTATTATTGCGTGCCAACATTCTCTCTCTTCAGCAATAAATCGTAAAACAAAAAAATGTACTTCTGTTTGAGGGTTCTTTTAAGATAAAATAAGCTTATTAGTTTTGCCAGCTACGTCTTGGTAAATCCAGATAACCAGGATAAAGAGCAGGGGTTATTTCATGCATCTAATTTGAAACATTATGTCGAAATAGAAGCTGTAGATGTTTGAACTTAACTAACTCAAATTCTCAGCTTGAAGAGGGGAAATTGAAATGGTATTTCTGACTTGCCTGGTATATATGCTACAACCGCGATCGCAAAACCCACAGGAGCGCGGGTTCGGTGCGCACTAGCATTCAGCTTCGAAATTTTAATTTATTTCTTTCTGGCTCGCAGAAATTCACGTGTAGCTCGCTGTAAAACCACAGAATAATTAAATTAAATTATTCGCAACCCTTAATCTTAATCAGTTTTTCTTACAACCCATAAGTGATTGTTGCCAATTCTAGTAATTTAAGGTAAGCCTTTATTAGTTAGGTTAAATAAACAACGCGATCTTTTATCTGCTTTCGGCCATTGTATTTTTTGATATTCACCTATTATTTATTAGAGTTTTGCTATGGTGTTTTTTTTTATACGAAAATAATAAGTCAACCATATTTCCGCCGCCTTTGTCAATCCACCCCCTGTTCTGTTACAACTGTTGGGTCTTGTTTATCGACCTAAATTCATAGTTAAAAATTTTTCGAAAGTTATTTTAGAGAAAATAAATAAAAATGATTCCAAAATTTTTTTGTATTTTGGTTTATTATAAAATACAAATATAAAGCAAAACAGTAAACTACAAAAAACAGAAAATAGAGTATTAAAATTAAAGATAGAACACTTCGACCAATTGGTGCACAAGAACTTTCTGAATACAGGATACTCGAATATAATTGTGCTCGAGAGTGCGTCTGCAAACCTATATGCATGTACTATTTCTCAGGAAAGTTACTATTTCCGCATGGACTGAACTTTTCTTTACGTTTTTTTCCGGATCCATTGATTTTGCCTCTATGTTAAAATATTTAAATACTTACGCTACGCAATTCCCCCAATTCTCCCCTTCCCCATTCCCCCATTCCCCCCATTCTCCCATTCTTCCATTCCGCCCTTTGCAGCCACCCCACTACTTTTCTCCTACTACTTTTCTTCCACCACTACTTTATTATACGGAGACGTGTATTCACCCCTATCTTGCTATATGCATATTGAAAAACTTCAGACTTTCTTTTTAAAGTTGAGGGAGAAGCACTAAAAAAAATAATAACTAGAGAAAATTACTTTTTATAGTACATGGTGTTTCAATATATTTTACCACCCATACATTATCCCCATAATTATTATGTAAGGTAAAAAAAGGTTCATATTCAGAATATGCATAATTTTTTATAAACGAAATTACATAATGCAAAGTTGGCAACTGTCACTGGAAATGTCTCATTTTAAATAGAATGCTCCAATCTTGATTCAAAATTGTGTATGTGTGTAAATATATCAATAATAATACTTAATAATACAAAAAATATTTTTTTTGTTAATGGAGTGACCATGGTGCATGCTACATGGTCAAGTTCCTAATTATTGATTTTAGGAGAGAAATATTTCTTTTCTTTTTAGTGTTATTTAGAATTGTTTATTATTTCTTTTACAGACACTTAAGAACTTTGTAGTGGTGGAACCTAATTTGAATATTTTTGTAATTTTCTAATAGTTCAATAAAGATTTTTTCTATCTATCTATAGTGCCTAATTTTTATTATTTTCCCGCAAAAATATATTTACGAATTTTTTTAGATTTCCACGAGATTTAACAGTTCAGAGAAATTGGCTGGTTGCCTTACAAATTGACCCAAGCCAATGGACTTGGAGAAAATCTAAAGTTGTGTGTTCAAGGCATTTTAAGCGAGAGGATTTCATACAATTGCAATGTTCTAGGAAGGATCTAAAACGAAATGTTGTGCCCTCTGTCCAGTTGAGGCCAATTATTGAGAACTCTGAGGCACGAACATCAAATATATCAGAACACTCTTTGGCAATGAGCCCAAGTTTTAATATTTCCTCAGAGCAGTCAACATTATCTGTGGAATCTGATGCTTCAAAAAAAAACGGCTACTAAAAAAAAAGAGAAGGTATGAAGTTAACAATAATACACACTACACAGGTCTATACCCTTTTTTCTGTGGAATTAAGACTAAGCCACTAAATTTCAATGAATAAGAAAAATGCATACATATATAATTTTTTTAACACATCATAAAAATATGATGTTGGTTGTAAGTAGTTGGATTTTTTTTGCCATGAATTAAGCCCAACTTTTATTTAATTTTTAGCACTACAGGAAAAGCTTCTCGTTCCAGCTCTGATGGAACATCTAAAAAAAGGAAAACTTCTTGGGCTACAAAGCAAACATCTCCTTGGAACAAGGTAGTCATACTGATAGTAGCCCTAGACTAAAGAAAATCTCACCTGGGAAAAAAACTTCCAGTTCAGATAAGAGTACTGCTACTGATAGCAGTACCAAGAGTAGGAGAATAAGGATAGTAAAAGAATTTCATTCTTACAGGTTGGTAGTATTTATTAGCAAAAAACAAACTTATTAATAAATTTAGGTCAAAGCTTCCTCAAGAGATCAAATTAATTTTTAGAAAATATTGCATACAAAGTACACTCCATTTCAAATTCTCTAGAACAGTTTTTTGACACTCGCCAAAACAGTTTCATTTAGTTTCTTTGTTTAAATGTCAGGCATTATATTAAAACTGGTTTGGAGAATTTGGAAAGGACTGCTGGTCACTCCATTAACAAAAAAAATATTTTTTGTATTATTAAGTATTATTATTGATATATTTACAACACAATTTTGAATCAAGATTGGAGCATTCTATTTAAAATGAGACATTTCCAGTGACAGTTGCCAACTTTGCATTATGTAATTTCGTTTATAAAAAATTATGCATATTCTGAATATGAACCTTTTTTTACCTTACATAATAATTATGGGGATAATGTATAGGTGGTAAAATATATTGAAACACCATGTACTATAAAAAGTGATTTTCTCTAGTTATTATTTTTTTTAGTGCTTCTCCCTCAACTTTAAAAAGAAAGTCTGAAGTTTTAAAGCAGAAGCATAAGATTGTCAAAAGAAAATTGTACTCAGAGAGGTACAAAACTAACAAACTAAAACAAAGGTGACAAATTTAAGAATGGTTATAAATTCTTTAAAAAAAGAAAATCATTTGTCTGAAAATTCTTTGCAACATGTTCAAAAAACATATGATAGCATTCCAGCACTTTTGATGGCCCGGCAAAGCATATAATTTTGTCCGCGAAGAGTTTTCCTTGACTCTTCCTCATCCAAGTACACTAAGAAAATGGTACGCAAATGTTGACTGTTCACCAGGCTTTATTGCTCCAGTGTTTAATTGTTTGAAACAAAAAGCCAAAGAGGCAAAAGCAAATGGCCATGAGCTCATTTGTTGTTTAATGATGGATGAAATGTCAATACGGAAACAAATTGAATTTGACAACAATAAAATGGGGGGTATGTAAATATTAACGTTCCCAAAGATAATGACGAATTACATCCTGCATCGGAGGTGTTGGTTATCATGGTGGTTGGTAACCAAGGATAAGCTTACCCGATGTTGATATAAAAGCTTATACCAACAATATTGATCCATTTTCATGTGGTATTTGTTCCTTCAAAAATAGGCTTAAAGAAATACAATAAGACTAATTTTTTATGGTTATTTATTTGTGCTGTTTTTGTGCAATTTTTATCAACTGTCCTAGTATACTTATTTTATTGTTATGTATATTTATTTTTAGTTTAATTATTATTTTTGTATTTTTACTTTTGTAATTGGCTCTGACGTTAAAATAAATAAATATATGTGACCAGGTTCGTTTTAAATACTGTTTTGTATATAATTAACCTTATATATTTGAATTAGGGGATGTTAGTAATTGACTTTAAACTTAAATCGATTTGAATACTAAAAAGATAAGGGTTTCATTGGGACTCAGTCTCGACTAAAAATGTACTCGGTCACATGTATACATGGCAATAATTGTTTGAATTTTTTTTCTATTCCTGTTCAAATAAAAAATACCATAATCAACCTAAATTAATTTCATTTAGTCACCCTTAATAATTTCTTGGACATTGAATTTAAAAGTATTTAAATAAGCAAAAATAAACTTTTTTTTTCTCAGAGCGTAATATAAATTCTGTGTGAGCGACTTCCTTTCCAACTGACGTAATAATATGAAGTTAAAACGCAGTAATACTATAAAATTCATAAAAAAATGCAGTGCTGATTCTTAAACTACTGCTGCTCTAACACATGTACCTACTTAGTTTTTAAAGTGCACATTTTGCATTATGTTTTTAGAAAATATAAATTAAAACCAAATTGGACCATTGTGGCAACTTCTTCTATTTCTATTATTGAGGCAAAATGTTACTAAAATTAATTTAACGAGATGGTAGGACCTACAGGTGGTATCATTAGAATACAAATCGGGTAATTTTTATAGTTTTCAGTGGGGATAGAGATGTGTATTCTCTATCTACATTTTTAGTTGTGTCACAAATCCTTTGCAAATATGTGGATATATCTTGCAACTTCCTAGGGTGTCTGGTTTGGTATACACATGACCATGTCACATTTTGTGATTACCTCCTTGATTTTAATAGTTCTAAAAAAGCGCATTATTTTGGGAAAACCATGCAGTTTTACTTAAATATTTTTTATAAATCTTATTAATTTTCAGAACTAGTAGAAACAAAAATAAACAAACATTAAAGTCAACAGCTGATTGCTCTTAAAGAAAGCGAGGTTATGTTGCCGATCTTGATGTTTCTACCGTCAAAATGGCCGACCAACAAATCTCAACGTTCGCAAAGGTAGGAGCGTTTTCTAGTCTCCCCTCTGATTTCTATGACTCCAAGCCATGGGTCTCGTGTTTAGTGAAGTGTACGAGCAGCGAGGGTCAAAGAAAGGCGTAGCCGGCTGCAAGGAGAATCTACTAATAGACCGACGTGTCACACAAGACTCCTTCCAGTACACACAACTCCCCACGAACTTATTATTCACCTTTTGAGAGACCTTGCGGTACCGAATCCCATAGCGAGATGCATTTCAGGAATGATGCCACTTTGGAAGACCCGATTTACCGTAAGTACGGGTAGCACAAGGGTTTCGACTGAATTGGTATCGTTTCGCCACTCCTCTTTTGCGTCTCGCTACTTCCGTTGTCTGTTGCTTTGCGGAACACAAAGGGATACATGTGCGGCGACATAGGGTTACCCACCTCTTTTATATGGATGGGCTTAAGTACTACGCGTCGACGAAAAGAGATCTTGATCAAGCTCTTCGGGTAGTGCAGGAGTATACTCATGCGATCGGAATGGAGTTCGGGTTGGATAAGTGTGCGACGGTTCAGCTTAAGAAAGGACGCGCAACTTGTAGATGGGAGCATCCTACGCCATCTGGATGCCGGAGAGAGCTATACATATCTGGGTGTTTCCCAAGGACACATCCATGATAGTGTCGCAATCAAAGAGTCAAGTATCAGCAACAAATCTGGCGTTCAGAGCTGTTTGGAAAGAACAAAGTTGCTGCTACAAACATGCTTGCCGCCCCACTACTCACTTACTCCTTTGGGGTGATAAAGTGGAACGTGGACTAGTTGCGCGAAATCGACGTGAAAACCCGCAAGAGTTGAACAGCCAAAGTCTTAAAACCACCTTAAAGAGTGCAGAGGTAGACTACTTAATACGTCTACATATGGATAAGCATTGCACAGTGTTTTCTTTAAAACCATTGAAAACACTGGCTTATCCACAAAGTTACGCTTTGCATTCTTAAGGTCTGGTGCATTAAAGTCGGAAACTGAGGGGTTCATCGTTGCTTGCCAAGATGGAGTCATCAACACTTTGGAACACCGAAGTCGCGTGATGGGTATACAGGTTCCTGACACAAGTTGTAGGGCCTGTCATAGGCCGCCGGAGACCCTATATCATTTGCTGTCTGTCATTGAGTTCTCGGATCTTCTTTTTGACCTTCGCCGAGTGTACCGGGGCTATACAGTAAAGAGTCAAGCTAGTGGTTTTGGTAATTGGAGCTCTCGGAGGTGCACGGCAAACACTGCTCTCAGCTCTCAAAACCTTGCCAGCCTGCCGTGACAAGGCAGAACACCTTGCTGGCGCAATGCAGAAAGCGGTCATCCTCGGATCATCTGCACCCGTGTAAGTCGAAGCCGCGGGACCGCACAGATCAGGCCAAATCCAAAAAAAAAAACAAAAAGCTCTCTAGAGAAAAACTTGACTCCTTTTGTAACCTGAGTTGTGGGGTACATTTGGCGCGTGAAAGTGCAGTTTGTTTTATTTTTTTTTGGGCATGTGTTGCCGATTTATAAAAGCAAGGAAATTTTAAAAATATTTTTTTTTTAAATTATGTGTTATGGATTAAATTCCGATCACAAAAATGCGCTAAAGACGCCACACGGCCCTTCAACCCACGAAGACGAAAGAACCATGCTGTCCAAGACCCGGCAGCTGCAAGCCATAATGGCGGACTGTGATTCCCTCATTTAATTGAGGCTGTGTGGCCCCAAGGTTGGGTTGGGTTGGGATCATCTAGGTCTCCGACATCACTCTGGGCCACCCACTTCACCCTTGGGGGCTACGACATCTACTACAGGCTCATGCGTTCTCGCCTGCTTCGTTGTCTCACTTATGGAGCCTCCCACGCCGATGGTTGATGGCAGATATGCTCCTATACTGACAGATAAGCAACTTAAACATAAAATTTGTTTTTGGGTCTTATTTTTTTTCTACATTTATTATTAATTTGTTTATAACCTCAAAGTTTGAATTTTGCAACCAACAAATTAAACTTCTAGTCACTTTCCATAATGTGTTTTTTTAGATATAAAATTAAGTAAATTTATTACTTCCGTTTAACTGCTATCAATCAGGATACCCAATTTTCATTAATTTAAATGATGGCCGATAATAGGAAGGTACCCCTAGTTCTCTACCCTATCTGTGACAAATTTTATGCCCCAATGTTATTTGAAATTTTAATACATTTCTTGTAGCTTTAAGGTACTAACCCCTTTACTTTAGTGTTTCACTGCACAATCCATCCTTCTTGACAAAATGGTGACTCGAACCCAAAACAGAAACAGTGCCTTACTTAAATCAACACCAAAATAAATATTTTATTTTTAACAAGGCTGTGCCGGGCGGGTTGAGAGCTCGTGTCAGATTTAATAAGGTGTGTTTGTAAGCGTTCTTGCAAAAAATCAATTAAATGTGAGATAAGGTTTAATTTTTTAAAATAAATGTTTGATTAAAAAAAAACAAGAAGTATTATTATTTGTACTGCGCCATTAATTAGTTATTCAAACACGGTGGAAATATAGGAGGGGGGTAGCCAAAGTCGTATATTAGTTTTTCCTGAGATTCTTTAATAAAATAAGATTTAGCTAAAAAACAAAATCAAATTGATTCAAATACCTAACATAATTTAAATTTTATGATGTCATTATGTCAGCAATAATAATATTGATCAGACAAATGAAATTAAACCGCAGTATTTTTCTACGGATTTATCAACAATTTTCTGTTTAATACAGTTCTGAAATTCTTACGGCAAGCCGAAAAATGACAAGTGACATATGGTTTAAAAAGAAATTTTATTGTTTGTAAATTATCGTAGTTTGACGAATATCTGATAATATTAATCTTTATGATGTCATTTTGTCCCGGGCTTTTTTAAAGCTTAGAGATTCCTCTTTCAGAAAAACTAAAAATCTCAGATGCATCCGACTTTGAAATTTTTTTTATCTTTCTTGGGGCTAAGACACCGTACTACTAGAGCACAACTTCGGCGAAACGAAATTCAGGGTGTCCGATTGAACTTTATTTTTTCTCCATACAAGATCTACCGTAGAAATGACACCTCTCGAGATCCCAAATTGTAACGACCACGATTACGATCTGAAGACCTTCTCATGTTTTTCATGACAGATTGGTAGAGCTTTTTGAAACCATCCACCCTGTTCTCTACGACAGGTTTAAGATTTTTATTTATGGCATAAAAGTACTCTTGCCCGTCGCGCGTCGGAAACATAACCTCGAGCAAAATTAATATAGTATGGCGAAAACTCAGTAGCTTCACTTTTTGAAGTTCGAATAGCACATGCGAACATTGGCAAATTGGAGTTTTAACAACGATGGTTATCTCCCACATAAGTAGAAATCATAGTTTTGACCACTCTGTTTGCTCGTTCCCACGGGTCAGTCTGTGGATGGTAAACAGATGTGTGGGAAAGCTTAAAGTTATACTTTTCTGCGAGACTCTAGATTTCTTTACTTCTCATCTGGCTACCGTTATCGCATATTACAAAATAAGACACTTAAAGTAAATATTTCAACAATCAACTCAATTATCAGTATACCTAACGCATTCGAAATAAAGTCAAAATACGCTACATTTTTTACTTCTTTATGAGATGTTTCGAACGATGCCCGCTTTTTTGTAAGTTGCGATGACAGAACTGCCGGGCATCGTTCGAAACATTGCATAAACAATCAAAAATAGACAGTATTTTGCCTTTATTTCAAACGCGCTAGGTATACCGATACCGATGCGTTGAAATATTTACTTTTAGTGTCTATTGTCTAAGTTCTTACAAATAAAGTTTGCAGTAGCCGCTCGACCAAGAAAAACTGCTACGTACTTGCTGAAGTAATCGCTTATAATCAATAAATGGGTATTCCTCTGTTTAGAACTTTGAGGAAGTGGTGCCACATAATCAAGGCTTATTACGAGTCATGATTGAGTAGGTTCTGGAGCTCATCCCATTTGACCTTCTGGAGCTTTCTGTTCAACTTTAAACTTAGCACAAGTCTAACAGCGGTTAACATAGCGTATTGGTTGGCCAATAATACTTAGTTTTAAGTCTATGGTACTTCTAAAAAATGTCCAAATGAGTCTCTGTGTTAAAATCTTTGACCTGTAATCTTTCGGAATGACAATTTTCCAGTAATGAGATCCTTGTGCATATTTGTATAGTATCTGGTTTTCTATACGCCACTGAGAATATTTTTACTAGGATTTTTGTCCTTAAATATCACGCATCTTTAGCATTAGAAAAGTCATATTTTTATTTTTCTATTGTAACGTTGTCCACATTAGGAACTGACCTAGAAAGAAAATCTGGCACGACATAGTCACGATCTTTTCAATGAATAATGTGGTAATTAAATGTCCAACGTGCCAATCTCCCTGAAGGGTCTTTCAGATTGTATAGCCACACCAAAGAGCTATGGTCAGTTATGACCGATTGGTAAGTTCCAAATATGGTTTAAGTTTTTCCGTGGCCCATACAACAGCTAGACGGTCTGTAGTGGAAAATTGTTTTTCCTGTTTTGTCAATGACAAATCACCTTTTCGCCCTCGTCGAACTGCTGGGTTAATACAGCTCCTATGTCATATACAGATGCATCTGTTTGGGGATTTTTTGAAGTACGGACACGTCACAGTTAGTCTAGAGGGGGGTTTTAAGAAAAAAAATATATAATCTTTAAAATATACACTTTTGTTTTTGATCCATCGCCAACTACTATTTACCGTAAAAAGTAAAATCCCCTTTTCTGCGGGGCTATTTTTGTAAAATATTCTGGGAACCTTAAATAGCAACCCCCTATTTTGACTTCATATTTGAATTCTCGCTGAAATGCTCTTTCCAATGGTACCCCATATCATAAAGTTTACTTTACTAATTTTCGAGATATTGGCTTTCAAAATGTCAAAAATTCAATTTTCAAAGGCCCATATCTTAGAAACTAAACAAAATATCTCTATTGTGTTTGTTATCGATTTTAGGGTTTTTTTACGAGGAAATAAAAAATGACAACAGTTTGACAATCTGACCTTCTACTTCATATTTTTGGAATAATATCGTCAAAATCACTGAAAATTAATAAACTGTAAATAGGAATGTGCAAACGTCAAACTATTGTCATTTTTTATTTGCTCTTATAAAACCCTCAAAATCAATAATAAACGCAATAGAGATATTTAGTTTAGTTTCTAAGATATGGGCCTTTGAAAATTGAATTTTTGACATTTTGAAAGCCAATATCTCGAAAATTAGTAAAGCAAACTTTATGATATGGGGTACCATTGGAAAGAGAATTTCAGCGAGAATTCAAATATGAAGTCAAAATAGGGAGTTACTACTTAAGGTTTTTAGAATATTTTCCAAAAATAGCCCCCCAGAAAAGGGCTACATAGGGGATTTTAGTTTTTACGTTAAATAGTAGTTGCCGATGTATCAAAAACAAAAATCTATGTTTTAAAGATTATATATTTTTTTCTTAAAACCCCTCTCTAAACCAACTGTGCGTAAGAATGCCATGGTTGAGACTAAATTAGACTTAAGTTTGCAAAGCGGTTTCACACTCCGAGTCCAACGAAAAGCTACGTTTTTCATTGTAAGACGAGTCAAGAGAGCGACTACTGAGGAAAACTCAGGAACGAATCGCCGATACCAGCTTGCCATGCAGAGAAAACTTCTGACACCTTTGACTCTTGTCGGGGCGGGAACATTAATGATCGCCTCGACCTTGTCAACTTCTCATTGAAGTCCTTTAAAAGTAACCGTAAAACCAAGGAATTTAAGACTGGGGCGGGCAAATTTGCACTTTCTGACCTACAGTCAGCAACCGATCCAAAACAAGTCATACAATACGAAGATGTGTCGAAAAAGATGAAGCTATGATTATGACATCATCCAAATATTGGAACACGTAGGGTTGGAGATCTACGCCAATAACGGTGTCAATCAGTCTCTGCCAACAAGCAGGCGCATGTGTCAGACCAAATGGCATCATTTTAAATTGAAACAGACCTCTGCCGGGCACTATAAATGTTGTAAGTTCTCTACAAGATTCTTTGACACTTACCTGCCAATATGCAGAGCGTATGTTTATCGAACTTATATATTTTACCGCTCGCAGTCGATCCAAGATGACGGAGATATACGGAATGGAATAAGCGTCTTTTGTAGTTAAAGCTCTGTAATCTACACAAAACCTAAACTTGCCGTCCCACTTGGGGACCAGCGATGACCAAGCACTTTTATACTTTTGGATGTCATTTAACTCTAGCATTTTGTAGAGTTCCTTATCAATTAACTTCTGCTTCAAAGGTGACACAGAATAATATCTTTGCTTGATGGGTTTGGTACCTGGTGCCAGGAGTATCTCATGCTCATATACCGGGGTAAACCCCAAGCCACCTTTGATTTCTGCAAACTCTTTTTTAACAGGATATCTAACTGAACTTCTTGTTCATTTGTAAGTACTGATAAAGAACCAACCTCTCCCGTCTTCACTACAGTAGCTAAAGAACACTTGACTTGCTCTAGAAAATCATCGAAAAACTGTTGCTTACTAAAAGCATCGCAATCTACTGCACTACTACCAAAACTCCACTGTGAACATCTCAAATCAGAAGAATACCATGGAAATAATAAAATCGACACCCAGGATCAAGAAGGGACCATCTTCACTGGTAAAACGAGCATGATTTGTTTGCCTTGCTTTTGTCATCGGCGGCTCGTTATATTGTAAATAGTTTTTTTTATCAAAGGATTTTATATTATTATTTATTCCTGATGTGTGCCAGGCTGCAAAAAATAGTTCAGCAGTTCAGCTCTTTCAAGTACCTATTAAAGGTAAGTTATAATGAGTGAAGAAGTATTTTTATTAGGAAAATCAAACAGCAATAGAAGAAGAGATTGGCAGGAAGCCTTCGGACAAGAAGCAGCACGAAAATTTAAGGATTTGTGAGGCAAGTTTTATAACAGTACCTATTTTTTCCCCGACGATAGTGCTTAATAAAGTGGAAGTATAAAGTCGATTCCTTGTGTATTTGCGTGCCTGGTGTGTGAATTTTATGTCCGAAATTAGTAAAAAAATTATTACGGCCTTGTAAGAGTTAATCTTTAGTCGAGTTTAAATATTCTTGGTAAAAAATATAATTTTTTAAAGATATAGGTATATAGTTATTTAGTTTATGGTAAGAATATAATACTTCTTATGTTACCATAAAACCCCGATTTCATTTACAACCTGGTTTTCTTAGAAAAAACTAGTTTAGATTAGGTCAGTTGGATTAGGTCAGGTTAAAATATATTCTAAACTTATATAATTTAGTCTAACCTAATCTAATATAGATAACAGTTATAACTAGTTTTTATAGGTTAAGTTCCGAGTTCAGGGTAGAAATAAGAGGTTGAATTGCCAAACAAAAAAGGGACGGTCCAAGAGGATCACCTTGTTGAACGGCTCTTTGAGAGACAATGTTCTGTTCGCCGTAACATAGAAGTGAATTTTCGCCATAACACTGTGAAACAAAATTATAAAAATTTGGTAAACAATCTTTGACTCTTTCGAGAATCACATTTCTATGTACCATATTGAACGCGTTTTTGTAGTCGATTTTTAAAATGGCTTTATCAGAAGTATGAGGTTATTGCAAGTAGCGTCTCATTGCGTGGGCCGCCGATTCCGCTCCACACTTTGTTCCGAATCCGAGTTGGTGTGGTCTGAAAAGATTTCCTAACTTTTCGTAGGCGAAAGCAAAGACCCACTGCAATTGGACGGATTTCCCCATTTTTATTATTAATTAATTTCCTTTGGAACTACACCTTAAAAAAGGTGAATAATAAAAGACTTCAAGGAAGAAATAAGTTTAGAGGACAAGAAACGTACCCCCACAGTTAATCTGGGGAGGGGTTTTAAGAAAAAAAATATATAATCTTTAAAACATAGATTTTTGTTTTCGATACATCGCTAGCCACCATTTAACGTAAAAAGTAAAATCTCTTATGTAGCCCTTTTCTGGGGAGCTATTTTTGGAAAATATTCTGAAAATCTTAAATAGCCACTTCCTATTTTGACTTAATATTTGAATTCTCCTTGAAATTCTATTTCCAATGGTACACCATATCATAAGCTTTACTTTACTAATTTTCGAGATATTGGCTTTCAAAATGTCAAAATTCCAATTTCTAAACGCCCATATCTTAGAAACTAAGGAAGATATCTCTATTGTGTTTATTACCGATTTTGAGGGTTTTTTTAAGAGCAAATAAAAAATGACAACAATTTGACATTAGCACATTCCTATTTACAGGTTATTTATTTTCAGTGATTTTAACGATATTATTCTAAAAATATAAAGTAGCAGGTCAAATTGTCAAACTATCATTTTTTATTTCCTCGTTAAAAACCTCTAAATCGATATTCAACCCAATAGAGATATTTTCTTTAGTTTCTAAGATATCGGCCTTTAAAAATGGGATGTTTGACATTTTGAAAGCCAATATCTCGAAAATTAGTGAAGTAAACCTTATGATAAGAGAGAGAGAATTCAAATATGAAGTCAAAATAGGGGGTTGCTATTTAAGGTTTTCAAAATATTTTCCAAAAATAGCCCCCCAGAGAAGGGGGTAAAGGGTAGTTGGCGATGTATCGAAAACAAAAATCTATGTTTTAAAGATTATTTTTTTTTTCTTAGAAACCTTCTTTAGACCAACCGTGCCCCATCGCTTATAAGATCCTTAAGATGACGCAGCCTCAGCGAATCCACACCACCCGAGGACCCAGGGTTAAAGAAAAAAATTGCGGTTTTGATTTTTTTTTCTGAAATATTAAGTTCAACATCAAAATTCTCAGAACGAACATTTAAACTTGTTTGATTTTCTTCGGAAGCGGGATGTTTTTCTTGCAATTTTCTTAAAGTATCTTCATTTTTCAGGACTATGGTGTCATCGGATGTAGGTATTCTTATAGCGTTTTTAACATCACCTTCTGCAATTTTTAACTGAACTTTTCTTGCTAATTTTGAGTGAGTTTCTGTTAGAGTATTCGATGTTTTATAAGTTGTTTTTTTTTGTAAATTTCTAATAATTCATTTGTATGAAGGGCTCTGTTTTTTATCCATAAATTTAGTTGATGTTTAATAAGAGTTGTTAAGCTTGATTTACGGTTTGACTTAAAATTTTCTGGTATTGCCAAAACAGCATATGGAAATAAAATCAGGTTATCCATGACGGTAAGTCATTTTTTGACACACATTGATTAGAATCTTGCTCATTTTGGTATAATTTTGATAATCGAGGCTGTTGACTTTAATTTGGAAAAATATTTAGACAAAAAATCTGCATGCAATTTAACTGTAGCGGAGAGAGAAACGCTTTCTTGTGTAAGTTGGGATGAAGAAGCGGTAGGTTGCAAAGTTGCCTTAAATTTTCTTAAATGTATCTTCTCAGATTTGTACTTTGAGTGAACTTTTGCTTGATGAATTTTTAATCCGTTTTAATTTTTAAAGCTTTTGGAACAAACTGAACAGCAATTTATGTTGATGCATCCGTCACTTAAAGTTTCTTTTAAACTTAGTAGACTAAAATGTCCCGAATTTGGGTTTCCGGAGAAAAGAAGTTGGAATGTATTCTTATAGTTCAGATAGAAAAGAACAGTTGGGACATCAGAGGGCGAAGCATTCAACTGAAGTACCATACGTGCCGTTTTTAGCATCTGCTTACAGTATTCATTTTTATTTAAAATGTTCTTAGGGCGAAAATTTTCTACTTCATTCCAGTGATCTTCTACGTATTTAACTGCTTTTTTTCGAAGTTCAGAATGTTTGTCTTGCCTTAAAAAAAGAAATTGGCTTATACATCTGAACAAGCAATTACCATCAGGAACTATTTCAATAACTTTAAATTTTGATTCTGGGAAGGCATTCGGCGATGTTTGGGATCAGTTTGGAGAAGTGATTTTGAAGTGACGTTTTTGCTGCGAATAAGTATAATAATTGTAGAACGTATTAAAATATAGAAATTATAAATATAGCGTTAAAATTTATGAAAGATTTGTTGACAATATTTGAAATCAATCAATTATTGTCAACTAGGAAAAACCTGGTTTTAACGGTAACATATAGGTACTGTGATAAGAATGCGTTTTATTGGTAAAAGATTTTAAACATTATAAATCTAATATAGTTTTAAGTTCATTTGAATAATTTAGATAACTTTAATCAGTTTTCATAATTATTACGGAATAATTATTTTTTTACATATAAGTATAAATATAATAGTCCAAAGAAAGAAAAAAAGGATTTTAATTCTTACTTGAAACACAGTGACACAAAATATGTTATTAGTACACCATCATCATACCAACGTATGGTACGGTAGTTCATCAAAAATTGTTGCTATTTGGGTCCTACAATACCTACATCTACAAAAAAAAAGGATTTTCTGTCGGATGCATACATGATAAAGAAGGCAATGTATTATGATTTTCACCAAAATTTGGTAGCAAAGCGTTTTTTTGGCCACCAACTTTGAAATAAAAAATTTTGCTGCAGTTTGGTTCAAATTACTAAGAGCTTTAGTTTTTGAAATATTTAAAAGGGGTGTTAAAATATATTTTTTGAAGCAAAGAAACATATATCAATATGCGTTTCTAGATTTTAGTTCCTGTAAATAGTACTTCTCCATCCAGACTCTAGAGCAATCGTGAAACTCGCACCAGTCCCAAATGAGCCAAAATAGAATGACCTAAAACGTCAACTTTCACGGACGACCGCCTGTCTCCAGCAGCATACAAAAACTCATAAGAAAAAAAAATCGGTTCGGTCGTGGGAGTTTGAGGTCGGGTCACTGTTCGGCGTTTACCGAATTCGAATAGTTTGGACAGTTCCTGATAGTAAAACCTTCCTTGGAACATCGGTAACATTTCAGTTTTCTTCCAGGGCCTCTATTCTTCAAAGAATAGAAATTCTGCTCCCAGGGAGTCAAATTTTCTCACTACTATGCATCTCATTTTCCAAATCTTCGGTTTAAATCGGTTTCTCTTACTTTTGCTTGATATTGATCGAAATAAATTCTCTTAGTCAAGATCAATAGAACTACTTTCTATCAATATTGGGTAAAAGGAAGAGAAATCGATTTAAGCCGAAGATTTGGACCAATGAGAAGCATAGTAACGAGAGAATTTGACTTCCTGGGAGCAAAATTTCTATCAGTTCGAGAATAAGGGCACATGAGAGTTCAATTTCGTATGACCTTCAGCTCTGCAATGTCAACAAATCATTTTCCTAGATGGGTCACGTGTCGGCGTGTCAACGGCATGCACAGTACTTCGTTGAGCTAAGTTAGGTTCGGGAAAATTCGTGGAGGTAGGTAGTGGAGCAAATTTTTCTGTTCGATACATGGTCTCTTCAACTTCGCTTTTTAATTTGATCTAGTTGTCAATCCTCATAATATTCTGCAATACCAGTGTAAAGGAGGTAGCGTGTTCTTATCAGGGCCACTTGCTTACTCACAGGTAGTGGTGTTCAAAGTTGACGAAACAAAATTTACATACAGACCAAAAGGTTCATCGGAACCTTGAGTACGTCTAGGGATTTTTCTTCTAAAGGCTGCATAATGATCATGAAGAAGGAATATTTTTCTCAATTGAACTTTAAAATCAGTCCAGTCACGAAAAGTGTCTCTTCAAACCCTATACGAATCCATTGCATTACTGATGACAAGTTTCTACTACTCAACAAATAGACCGAAACTAGTTTCTAGTAAGTAAAAGACAGCTAAGTTTCTCTTTTTTTGACACAGGTTATAAAACTATTATATTACAATATCGAATATACTCTTATTATCTACTTTATTTTTGGGTTTTAAGTAGTTGACGGGGTGAGAATTTGATATAATCAGTCTAAAAAAGGCTTTACTATACTAACCTAGTAAGTTGGGGGTTTAAACTATGTTTAGGGTGTTTTCCCTTGTTTTAGGTCACTGCGGACGGGTAACATTATACAAGAAAAATAACACGTTTCACTGAACTGTAGACTGTACATATAATTAATTAATATAAGAAAAATTTTGATGGTGTTTCGTTATTTTTGGAATACACATGATTTGATATAGTATTTAAATTCAGTTGTTTATTATGTAGGGTTCAATGTTGTTTCATTTGACATATTAAAGTTTGTTTTTTTTTTTAATTTTTTTATTATTTTTTAATTCTAAGGGATATTGTTAGGGAAATGTTGAACCTTTACACTAGATACAAAGTTACCAGACTTATATTATTAAACATTTTCAAACTATATTATTATTAAACATATATTTTAATTCCAAAACTAAAATAAAATTTTTCCTAACAAAGAGACACTTTTCTTAAATCGTCCCATTAAATCTGCCCTGAAAAAGATTAAAAAACAATAATGAATTTATTCAACAAGCAAGTTAAAAAATTGGTTAATCAACTGTTGTCTTTGACTGACGAAAACTGGAAATCGTACTAATCAATAACATTATTCTTGAGTCTGTAATTTTTCCCGTAATGTTTGTAGCATGTAGACATGGATAGGTCTTAAACCAGCTACAATTCTGTAACTTTAAATTATTCGAGAAGCAGTGTTTTGAGCACAACCCTATGCTTATGTAAGTTTGGTGTCCATTTGACACATAAAATCCTAAGGTCAATATGAGCTGGGTGATAGCGGGTTGTTACTAAAAAAATATATGCGTTTAAAATGTTTTAAACTCTATCTATAGGTATACCACTACTGGAAATTTTTGTGTGTTAACATTAATTAAACCTTAAAAGGAATAACCATATTTGAGAATATTTGTAGTACATTTTGGCTCCCAGTGCTTTTTGTCCTAGCACATTGCTTGACTGTAAATAAATAAATAATAGGTTTATTGCAAAGGACAGTCATTACATGTTAACAGGTAACAGCATATTGTTCACGGATAAAAAAGGTGTCAAAAACAGCTTGTACTGATCAAAGTTTAATTTCTAGAAAGTACAGGAGGTATTGTTTACAAATTTTTCTGAGGTGGTTAACCCCCGGTACTCTCTCAACTCATACAAGTGAATTTGTTTCCTTGTTGTTACCATAAGGCAGGAAGGTTGGTTGGTAACCAATAAAGTTGGCAACCAAACACACCAAATTAATTAATGTTTAACACACACATTTGTATCCTACTTACACTCCATTATTGTATGCCAAATGTGCCTCCACTTCTTCTAATAACCCTTCCGCAGTTCGTTTCGTTAGTCGAAATCTTTTAAAGAACGCCAAATTAGGCATTGTCTCATAATGATCAGGCCTTTCCATGAGCTCTGGGAAATCTATCCTGTACTAAATCCAGGTCATCATTATAAAGTTCGGTAATAATGCAGTATACGGTTTTCTGCCATTTTTGATTTTTTATGAAAAATTCTTTATGGTGGCACCTACTAGGGTCCCTAGGACTCCAAATCCGCCGGCACCGGTTTTTTTTTAAGAGGAAAAAGGGTGCCGGGGGGCGAGGTTATAATGTGATTTTTTTATTTTTTTGGGTTGGGTTAGAATAGGTTGGATTGGGCTGTGTTGGATTGGGTTGTTTTAGTGAAAAAAAATTAAAAACAAACACAAAAGAATTAAAAAAACAACCGACGGGCGCCGGCGGATTTGGGGTCCTAGGTACCCTAGTAGGTGCCCCCATAAAAAATTTTTCATAAAAAATAAAAAATGGCAGAAAACCGTATACTGCATAATTACCGAAAGTTCATCTTCCGTTATCAAAATTTTTAAAAACATAAACAAATTCTTCAATTTTTTAAAACAAAAACAAATATGAAAAAAAGTGAGATTACGTGCAAAATGTCGCATTATGCGCATGCGTCGCGCATCTGTTCTATTGAAATCCCTTGCATCTACTGCTTTTGACCAAGAGAGGCGATTCTCTCAAGTTTTAGTAGACGTGCACGTGATGATATCATCTCAGGAATATGGCATTTTGAATCTTGAGAGAGCTTCCTCATGAAAGTCAGACGAAGTGACCTTTCTATTGACTCAAGAATCGGCACCCTGAAGGTAAGAAGAGAATCACAAAGAAAAGGGTTGGTATTATTGCGAGATCACTCACTTTCAGCGGGTGATCTCTGCAAAGATTGTCAGTTAGTAGCTATATGTGTAGCTGAGTTATTCTTCGCTGTATTTGAGTTGTTGCCAATAGCTGGCTGTGAAAAAAACATTAATTCTCTGGTTTTGTTGTGTAGCTGAGGTATTGGTAGCTCTAGCTACTTAGCTATGTTGAGGAGCTGAATTGTTTGTTGCTGTATCAGAGTGAGAAGAAACATTATTTGGGTTGTTTGATTGTACAGTTAAGTTACCAGCAGTAGCTGAGTGTGGAAAACCGGTATTTTGATTATTTGTAAGTGAAGCTAAATTGCTGTTAGCAAACTGTAGTTACTCTTCACTCTGTGAACCAACCCCAAGGTCTATCATTGGTTTTTCAGAGGCTGTGATAGCTGGATCACTAACAACTTTAGAATGTGAAGTGTGCTCTTCTGTTTGGTATCCTGGAGGGTTCCTCTGAAAGATTTTCAAGCAGGTCACTCAGAAAATCTTGTGCACTATCAGCTAGGCCTAAGGTTACTATGTTGTAAACTCCTTCAATGCTCTCAATAATCCAGAACACAAACTATCTTTTCGTCTTGCTTGCACATTGCACATGGAATAATCTTGTGTGAATCCTCTTAAATTCATTATCTCGATTCTTTTTGTCAAATTCCTGTATAGCCAACTCTCGAATTGGATCAAAAAAAAACAGGAGCTCTGGTGCTGCCAGACATTTCTTCAGCAAAAATAGCCCTCAGCTGTGCCCTTTTGTTCCGAGCTGCAAAATTGGTGATTTCTCTCATCTCATCACTAAGTAAACTTTTCACCTCCATATTTTCTTGAAGCTCAAACGCACGAATACAAAATACCGAATCAAACAAATATCCTATCGTTGTACCTTCAACAGATGAGGCTGCGAAGTCTAACGGTTCGGTTCAGGAAAAAAAAGTGACTTAAAATTTTTTAAAGTGACACTCGTGGCATATCGGACAAAGACAAAAATTTATTTACCAAAAACACTTGTTTTTGTAAGAGGAGCAAAAATAATTTAAATTAAAAAATCGAGAAAAGGCGAATTCATTTAGCCGCTGTTTCCCGCGACTGCAAAAAAACGTACTAGAAACTAGTTTCAGGCTAATCGCCACCTCAAAAAATATAATTGCCGCTTATAAAAAAAATTAACAACAAAATTAAACTAAAAATAAAAATACACTTAAACACTAATATGTTTACGAATTATTTTCTGGAAATATATCTAGCCGACCTAGACTTTGAAGACTTTTACATATCAACACCTTTATATAAGATGAAAATTTTTGTGGAAACTAGAAAGGAATAAAAATTAAAAAAAAAACTATTTTTGATTTACTATTAAGAGTTTCTTTGGATTTACCATGCTTTGAGGAAAAGAACAAAAATATTTTTGCTTAAAAAAAATATTTCTGATTTACTATGCTTTAAAAAAATATATTTTGATTTCATATGCGTTGAAAAATATTTTGATTTACTATGCTTTAAGAAAACAAAAGTTTTGGATTTTCTTTGATTTGAAAAAAAAATATTTGTATTCCTTATGGTTTGAGAAAAGAAAAAAATTTGATTTACTTTGATTGAAGAAAAAAAATACTTTTAAGAAAAATTTAGATTTTAATTTACAATGATTTAAGAATAAAATCTTTTGATCTACTTTGTTTTGAAGAAACACTTCTTTTCCTGGAAAAAAAATCAACTTACCATGCTTTGCGAGACAAAAGAATTTGGGTTAATTTTTTTCGTTTGGAAAGGAAGAAATTTTTTATTTTAAGAGGCACGGCAAGAAAAAAAAAATAAATTTACTTCTGTCGGTAAGAAAAGATACTTTTGGATTTATTTTGCTTTTAATCTACCTCTCGCGGCATGATAAAAAATGGAAATTCTTCCAAGAAAAATTATATTTTTAAAATGACTTTGTTTCAAAAAAATTACTATTCAAAAAAATTGCTGCAAACCCCCCCTTGGCTTTCTCAAAGCAAAACAAAAAGAGGACGCTATGGAATCACTCATTAGGAGTACAACAGGAAATAACCTGCAACCTACCTTCTTTCTTGACGCCAAAGTACAATCCTATTTCATTGCCTAGGTATCCCAACTACCAAGAACTTTAAGAAAAAGTAAAGCAGAAAAGTATTACTCCAAAAAACAGAGAACCACGTGGGCATCCAGTGTTACATTGGCTCCACTGCTGCGTTACTTAGCATGTACGTTTTGGTAGTAGTTAAAGTTTTCAACTACTTTTTTTTCTTGTTTTCAAAGTTTTTTTTCAACTACGTTTCTCTTTAAGGTTTCAAAGTTTTTTTGTAGTAAGCCTTGTGTTCTCAAGGGAAAGACAGTTGTTGTCCATGGTCGATTCGCTTTTTGATTTTTTGGTGTGACGACATGTTGTTGCGATTAATCTAGTGGTGGGATGAGAAATTATTAATGGATTTAGAATGGCTTATCAAAATGATACCCAAACTATCGGGAAGAAAACAGGATTGATTGAGTCTTACCTGCCTATAATATATATTTTTAGTTACTTTTTTTTATTTTTTACTAATTTTATTTCATATTTTAGTGTTTGCTCATATTTTGATATTTTACATAATTTATTTAAGTTAATTTAATAGAAAAGTATATATTTATTGTTGACAAAAATATTTAGTTGAAATTAGATGCCAAAAGCAAAAAAAAAAATATTTCCACTGCTTTTGGTTGAATACGCTTTCAATGTATAGTAGTATTTTATATGATCTCATTTTAACCTCTTTAAATGACATGAAGCCAAGCTAGTTTACATATGTTTATATGTTGCTGATTGATGCTTTTTTTCTTTTCTCATTTTGTCATGGATCTGCATAAATCTCTTTCAATCCGTCTAGGTACGTGTGATATAATTTATGGATAACTGCTTGGATTAAAAGTTATATTTACAAGGATAAAAAATTACTTACCAGTTTTTCTTTTTGCTTGCTATTTCTTTTATCAGCTTCTTTTTGTGCCCTTTCAAAGACATCGCTGAGGAAGTTGTTTACCTCCCGCATTTTCTCCGGATCATTTGTAAATTGCGTTATCCTTATTGCCAGAGACTGATTCAGGTCTAAGTTTACCTCCACCATTTTCTAATCAAAATAAAGTTTCCAATTTTTCAATCAAGAAGGCGAATTTTTGAACTACTTACAACAAATTACGAGTTTGTTTTAAAAGTAAAAGATAGCTAACCGAGAAAGTGTAGAAATAACGCCAAAAAGTGTATAAATAGTGTAGCTTGTTAAAAAATATTTCGTTATACATTATATAAAATTATCATATATTTAATACATGGATAAAAAGACCAATGTTTTTTCATTTAAATAAATAAACTTTGAGTAATATATTATTGCGAGTATTAGCTTTAATTTAATATATTTTTTAACACCTAAAACCACCACTTGTCCTCGCATTTTTCAGGAATATTTTATTTAAATTTTTACGTTTAGGTGCTCTTATCCAACTGTAAAGAAAACATTTTTATCAAGACAGTAATATTTACATAATATTAAGAAGATAACAAGAAGAAGATAAGTTCATCACCGTTCCCATAAAAGAAGTGCTTTTACAGAGAATTACTATTTTATTTATTTCGTTTAGATTCATTCTAATCAAGATTTTAGCTCGACAACTTATATTTTGAAAATAAAACTTTTTAAAAATAAACGTCCGAAATCTTTCAACGTAACTGGACTGATTATTACGACAAAACCTACGTTCGCTTTTTTTGGACACGCTGTTTCAAAATAATGAATATCCCCTTTCATAAATGGTTGCATGTAAAAGACAGCGGCAATAACTTTAATTAAGTCAACTTTATAGGAGATACGATATGAGCAATTGAGCATGTTTAGCAATATCAGAAATTGTAGAAAGAACGTTAGGGGGCATCCATAAATTACGTAATGTAGCGAGGTAGTGGAAAGGGTAGCTGAAGGTATTTTAAAGTGGTACAAGGGGAGGGATTCATACGAAAAATGCGAGGATTTGTTCCATTATTTTCATAGCAGGTTGGTAGTGCCTAAAAATATGTAGCAATTGTTTAACCTTCGTGCGGAATTGTCAAAAATAGTTCCGACTTTTTTCAAGTCAGACTATGCCGACTTTATGTACCGATAAGTCTTTATTATACAATATTACTAGAACAGGAAAGCCTGAGCTTGAGCAGGAGATGTGCTGTATATACCATAGTGAAACAAAGGTGTGATTTTTGGTTGTTGTGTTATTTCCAAATGAAGAAGTTGTATTTTTGTATAAGTACATAAAAAATATTTGTATTAAACTTTTGCAGGGCTTTAGTGCTTTTTTAATTTTTATTTCTTAGTGATGTTTAAATTTTATATTGGAGAAACTTCAAGGCCTCTTAAAGTTAGAATAAATGACCATAAGGGGTACCTCAGAAGGGGAGACTGGGAGAGGTCTAAAATTTGCCAACATTCTTTTGAAAATGATCATAGAGTAATGTGGGGAGAAACCAGTATATTACAAAAAGAATCAGACAAAATTAAACGAAAAATCAAAGAAGCAGCTTGCATCTATCTTAATGAAGATGAATGCATAGCTAGCATATCAGTTGATATAAATATATATAAGTTTGGCTTCCAATTTTAAAACAAGATTTTCAAAAAGGTTTTTTTAAAATAAATTAAAAAATAGCTTAGCTAATGTATTTTTTCTTAAAGTCAGTCAAAAGATAATCTTTATACTTGATATTTTAAAATAAAAATTTTGTATTTTTATAATGTAATCTAAAATCGAAAACACTCAAACAAATATAATTTTGATTTTAAATTTTACCAAATTCACCCAATACCTTGTTGGCTACTATTGACGCACCAAACTGTCAAGTTAATATTTGAAATATATATCAGTCAAAAAAGTTTTTGAAAAGAATAAAGTCAATAAAAAACGTCAGATAAGTACTTAGATTCTAGTTAGGATTTGCGTGTGTGTAGGCAAATTTTTTATCTTATTTAAAAACCACTGACAAACGAACACATTATTTTCTTTAGGAATTTACGCAGTGGGTTTTAACATATTTTTGAAAAAATTTTCTTAACTTAGTGGCGAAAAATCCAAAAAAAAGTAGTTTCGACATTATGAATCCGCCACAAACATATAGATTTTATTTAGTGATGTTTGTTAGTCATTTTTGCAAGAAAGGTCTAAAAGGTAAAACCAAGGTAAAGTAAACCAAGTTAGACAATGGTAAAAACAATAAAATTTCGAGCATTTGTCAAAAAAGTTATTAATAACTATAGACATACGTTTCGCACGAGTGGTGCTCATCAGTATGGTGCTACATAATGGAGATAGGAGATAAAATAATGATGAAAAGGTTTAAAAATTATTTTTGAATTTGTTTATTAAAGAGCTTGGGATGCATGTGAAGATAAGAGACCCTTGGGTTACCCTTTGGAGTGAAGGTGCTTCTGCCGATTCTGCACACTGACATTTCACGTTTATTTATCGGTCACATTTATCTTCGTTTAATGAATCCTTTTTTAGACTTTTCGTTTTCATTTCTAAATTCAAGGGGATCGTGGGGTTTTGCGAATTTCTAGAGATATGGCAAAAAACTAATATACATATTATGGGCTTGATTTTTGGGAAATTATTAATGGTAAAAACCACATATCATTATGTCAACGGTTTTTTACGGGGGCTCCTTAAAAAATATTCATGTTAGAATTTGGGTTTTCGAATAACTTTTATTAATTTTTGATGCAAATTGATTTTTTTATAGATAATAGGGACTATTTTTGACACATGCTACATATTTTAGAAATTTTACCATCATAATAATGTCGACTTTCATAATTGTACCGACCTTTAATAAGGAACGGCTTATGTATGAGCATGCCCAAATGATAAAAATGTCAAAAACTCTTTAAACTTCTTGCGGACCTGTCAAAAATATGTCTGACTTTATTAAAATCCGACCGATAAGTCCCTAATATTTAGTTTTTTGTGTTTTAAAGTCTCGCCTATTTTTCTTATTATTAATTCTTTGATTATTTTCTTTTTTATTTTTATAGCCTACTTTTTACGTAAAACGACGATAAAATGTAATAATACAAAAAAAACAAAAGATTTAATAAACTATAAAATATATCAAATTATAAGAAATCATAAATTAAATGCGTTACATCGTTTTTAAGGAAATTTCACTCTGATTTTAAAAATCGAGTAAAAAATACGTCAATCCAAAATGTTATAGATAAAATCCAGCTTTAAATTATCGATAAAACAGGAGTTTACAGCGAATAGAAACTCATTAATTTCTAAAAGGCTTATTCATAAAAAATCGAGCCTATTGAATCCCCCAGAAGTACCATCCTTTCAAATTTGGACCACACTGTATCGATGAGCCCCATTTAGGGCGACTATTGAAACGTTTGATTTAAACGCTGTCAGATATTTCTCGATATGTCACTTTTCTGATTTCTGAAAACATATTTAAATTTATGAAACTCGAAAACAGACAAATTAATTCCAAATAATAGTTAGTTTTGCCACAAGTTTAGAATTTTAATTGTCTCGCAAAAATAGAGAAGATATTTTTAAAATGCTCTCAAAAATCCGTCAAATATCATCTTGAGTAATTTTTTATAAATTATTCATTCATTCTCATGCCCACAAATCTCATTCATACTTACATTATTAATTCTGAACATTTTCCAAATATTTTAAAAAGCTCAACACTTGCGACATGTTATTCGACGGATTTATACTCTAGAGACTCTCATATGCAACCAAAAAATCTACTATACAATCTAGACTATTTTCCATTATTCTGAAAAAACTTGTTTGTGGGGTCCGATTTATCTACATTATTTACAACTTTTTTTTATAACCTTTTTTCAAACTTTTTTGAAACAAATGAAATTTCTTTAAATCAATCGGGTAAAATCGGCTACTTGTCGATAAAAACGTATAACGTTTAACTAACTTAATTAATAACTAACTTTTTGTCGACGAGTTTACCTTAAACTTTAGCAAAAAAATCGTCAATAAACTAAAAAAAAAAGGATTATTTGATTCACTTCGATGGCACTTCGAAAAGCTGTTTGTTTTTTTGGTTTTATGTATGTTTTTAAGGCGACGGGCGTTTGGGTCATATTCAAAGCGAAATAAAAGCATAATAGTATAAAGTGATTTCTTTGATATTTTAAATATTTTAAGAATGCAGCTATTCCAGCCTAACGAACGGACGGAACACTTTGCACGATTTTTTTAAATTTAAAATTAAATATTGCCATTAGGCACTGCAAATATGTTAACGCTGATACCAAAATATAAATTCATTAATTGTACTCAAACAATTCAAATGTAAACCTATTTTTTATCTACTTTATTAAGTTGGTAAAAAGCCTTTTAATATGCGTAACGGACGCAACAGGAAAAAGAAGCATACCTTCATTCATTTTTGTATTATTTATTTACTTGCCAATAGGAACTCAAAAAATGCCAAAATTTAATATAATCGTAAAGTTAAAATCACACTTAAATAATATTTGTTACTATTTTAGCAAAAAACGAAAAGGTTAAGAATTGAACAAACAAAATGTTGCGTAACGGACGCAACGTAACGGACGGAACACTATTTCCACTCAAAGTTGAAACAATATTTAAATTACAAGAAAAGTGATTTACGCAAAATGAATAAATCTTGATAATACTAGCAAGCCTACTTTATTGATTTTTTTACAATTATTTCATGGATAGTGTGCAAAAATATTTGAGAGTGAAAAGTTTAAACTAATCTTTTAATATAAAAAACCGCCCATATTTCATGTTTTTGGCATACTTTTTGTCACAAAGAAGGATTATTTAATAGAAACAGTTTCAGCTTTTGGAGGCAAATTAAAAAATATATAATTGGTCACAAAGAGTAAGTTAATGCCTTCGTTAATTCGTATTTTGTGATATTACCCGTGGTGGACTTTTAGCTGGAATGGCTGAATGATAAATAACTATAAATTCAAAAAATGTTACCTCGTACGATCACACTTTATCCCATTAAAAATGAATGTTTGGCTTGCCCAACAGTCATCATTGTCATGGAAAACAATCACTAAATTACAATGACACTTTTTTTTTGGTTTAATTAAATTTGTTTTAATTACAATTTTGAATAAAAAACCACTAGAATGAATTTTGCAAAATACTACATAAAGATGGCCGCCGACAGCCATCAATTCGGTCAACACCGTTCTCAACTAAAAAGCCAGTTAACTCATTTTCGTTTTAGTATCCTTTGGTCTATGATCGGTGCCATATTGACAACAAACTGACAGAAAATCCATGTTTTACTTGTAAATTTGTTTATAAAAATGGCAGCCACAATAGGCTAAAGGGCACTGAGGCGGTAAGGGTTAACAGGCTTTTTATGTGAGAACGGTGTTGACTCGGTGATGTTTGGGGTAACACATTCCACCTTGCATGAAAAAGCGGAGTTGCCGGATTTTCTTTGAGACCATTTCGAGACAAATATAAATACTGAGGAAAAATTTTAATTTAGTAGGTATGTTTTGTTTTCGCGCCGTTCGCACTTGTGTAATGTTAAACTTGGTTTAAATTTAATTCATGTTTAAAAAGCAAGGACTTGATATTTTGAAATTTAAAGTAAGTTTCACATTTTGAAGATTTAAACCATACTATAACGATGGATCATTTAGAGGTTATTTGTACCCAAAAACGTTATACCTTTATATTTGTACCGTAAAACTGATTCAGGCACTGGGATTTTTGGAGCCGAGGATTACGAATTTTCGATTAGACTTTCATAAAGTTGATAGTCGCCGCAGGGGGGTGGGGTGAACCATCTAAATGTATCCGATTTCGGTCAAAATTGGTACGAGATTTTTGCGGTCGAGTATTACGAATTTTCGATCAGATTTCCATAAAGTGGACAGCCCACCGCAGGGGGGGAGTAACATCGCATTTTCTGCTATTTCGTTCAAAATTCATCTAAATTTATCCGATATCTGTCAAAATTGGTTTACAGGGGTTTTTGGAATCAAAGATTACGAATTTTCAATCGAATCAGAGGGGGGGGGACACCATCTAAATGTATACGATTTTGGTCAAAATTGGTATACAAAAGTTTTTGAGTTCGAAGATTACGAGTTTTAGATCAGATTTCCATAAAGTGGACAGCCCACCGCCGGGGGGGAGTAACATCGCATTTTCTGCTATTTCGTTCAAAATTAATACAAATAAGCGGTTTTTGGGGTAAAGGATTACAAACTAATTTTCGATAAGATTTCAAAAATTATGAAGTTGACAACTCCCGGAAGGTTGGAGGGGGAATACCATCTAATTGACTCGCTATAAAATAAATAGAACGGAAACTGCAAATTAAGAGAATAGCCTGCACTGCAGCTGCCGGCGGCATGGAGTGTCGCGACAAGTGTTATATTTTGCTCAATGTAGTTATAAATCCTATTCAAAACCAACACTTCTTTAAATCATTTAAATTCTGTTGTATGCATTTGCACTCTCTAAAATTTTCCGCAACTGCTTATTTCAGTCATAATGGTTTGTTGCACAAAGAACCTACTTGCACTAAAATGTATAGAATTTAATTGTTTAACCACTTTTTATTAGACATCAGAAAAATAACGAAACCGCCAACGAAACAAAAAAAAATAAATTAATTGAAATTTTTTTAAACAAATTTTATTCTAACTCAATAACCAGTTAAGGCAGAAAGAAATAAATTTCCTGCAAAACGACGTGTTAAATTTTTATTGTAGCATATAGAAAATAAGCAAGAAATTTAAAAACATTGAAAAATACTCCAAATCAAAATGCAGAGGGGGCGTGTGATCTCTTCGGTTTCGAAATAGCTTATACTCTCTAGAAATTAGATATAGACACTATTTGCCATTTTCTGTGCGAATTATTTTGCACAGAAGATCTAATATTCCTAGACTATTTCCCCAAAAACCGCTTTGTACCAACTTTAAAAGAAATGCAAGATAATGAGAAATTACCTTCATAATTTTGGTTATCTGATCGAAAATTCGTAATCCTCGATTCCAAAAACACCTTTATATCAATTTTGATACATACATTTATATGGTACCCCCCCCTGCGTCGAGCTGTCAAATTTATGATTATCTGATCAAAAATTCTCGACCCCAGAAACCCCTGTATACCAATTTTGACCGAAATCGGATAGATTTAGATGGAACCCTCACCCTGCGGCGAGCTGTCAACTTTATGAAAATCTGATTGAAAATTCGTAATACTTTGCCCCAAAAACCCTCATGTACCAAATTTGAACAAAATCGATTTTTTTATCAGTATTTGTTCGGTCGGCTTTAATATTTCTCAGTCTCAATTCCAATAAACCAATCTAACTTCAACGACGTGTGCATGTCTTACTTGACGCAAAAGAGTCACGTAGTACAGCAAAAGTTTTTTTTGAGCTAACCAACCAAAAGTTTAAGGTATGGTTTATTATGACAACACATTTTGATATCTGAACATTTATACTGAAAATGTCAAAGCCGAAATTTTAATAATAAAATAAAATTCGCAATTAAACGTGGAAATGCCCCTCTACATATTTCTGTCGCACCCGTCTAATTACAGATAGCGTCATCTCCCTCAAATCAGATAGCGCAACTGTCTCTCTTCTCTCTTCGATCTGGCCCGTTCTTCAGGCTGAACTGAGAAAGACAATGCCTATCCATACTGTGCAAGTGCAAGAGAGAAAATAGTACATGACATTGCCTCTTTTAACTACTAATTTTGAGTTTATTTATAACATTTTGGCAAAATGCTCGTTTCTCCCCGATTCAGAAAGGATTACTCTATAAAATATTCACTTTGTTTAATCTGAATCATTTTCCACTTTCCCAAAATTTTAATTTTATTAGCATTACGTCTTATGGGAAATCGCTTTGTTTACCCTACAGCCACCATTTTTAAAGGGCCATCACGTAATTAATGGCTGACTTTGACAATTTGTTAGACGGCCCTATTGTTTTGCGTGTAACGTTAATTGACAGTGGCTTATTTCAGCAGCATTGAGAACGTCTTAAAAGTTACATGACTCAAATTTTCAACTGCAGAGCATTTAAAGCATGCCCCGCATAATTGTCAGAAGTAACTATCTCAAGAAGATATTTAGATTGCGGGGTCGAAGGGTGTACAGACGGGTATTTCTCTGGTATGCTGGATCTCTCTCAGATGAATGCATTTAGAAAAGGAGAAAAATAGTAACTATGTTCAGCTCGCAGAAACGTACCTTTTGTAACGCCGCGACGACTTCCATAAGCCTTTTTTTCGCGCAAGCTTTAAGGCGGATATATGCAGGTTAATAAGCAAGCAAGCAATTCGGAAAAGTTAATCATTTTGTAAAAGTCGAAAAAAAAAATAAATAAATATGGGAATGCACACAATCGTTTACGCTTGCCTAATTTCGCCTTTACTAAACCCGGCGTTAAATTTGAATCGTTGAAAACCGCCTCTAGCGAGGGCAAGCGTGGCGAGAACAGATTCATGCGGTGTTGCCAGTTTTTTTGTAATTTCTTTAAAGCCGGTACGTACTAAACGTCAAAAAAGCTCTAAAACGCAAAGTTATAAAAAAAGTTGTAAATGTGGTTTAAAGCCGGTACGTACTAAACGTCAAAAAAACTTTAAAACGCAAAGTTATAAAAAAAGTGGTAAATGTGGATAAATCGGACCCCTGAGTCTACAAAAATGGGGATAAGCTTAAGCGGGATTGAATCTGGACACCCTTCGACCCCGCAATCTAAATATCTTCTTGAATAGTTACCTCTGACAATTATACGGGTTTGGTGATTAGATTTCATGATTATTGTTTACCAAAAATTTGTTGGCAAAGGCATGCTTTAAATGCGCTGCAGTTGAAAATTTGACTCATGTAATTTTTAAGACGTTCTGAATGCTGCTGAAATAAGCCACTGTTAATTATCGTTAATTCGTCAAAGTCAGTCATTAATCACGTGGTGGACCTTTAAAAATGGTGACTGTAGGCTAAACAAAGCGATTTTCTACAAGAGGTAATGCTAATAAAAATGAAAATATTGGGAAATTGGAAAAAGATTCAGATTAAAAAAAAGTCAATATTTTATAGAGTAATCCTTTCTGAATCGGGGAAAAACGAGCATTTTGCCGAAATGTTATAAATAAACTCAAAATTCGCAGTTAAAAGAGGCAATGTCATGTACTATTTCCTTTCTTGCACTTGCACAGTGTGGATAGGCATTGTCTTTCTCAGTTCAGCCTGAAGATTGGACCAAATCGGCTTAAAGAGAGATAGTTCAGCTATCTGATTTGAGAGAGATGTCGCTATCTGTAATTACACGGGTGCGACAGAAATATGTAGAGGGAAATTTCCACGTTTAATTGCACATTTTAAGTTTATTATTAAAATTTCGGCAAAATGCTCGTTTTTCCCCGATTCAGAAAGGATTACTCTATAAAAAAATTAATTTGCTTAATTTGCGTCTTTTTACACTTTGCCAAAATTTTGATTAAGTTAGCATTACGTCTTATGGAAAAACGATTTGTTTACCCTACAGCGGCCATATTGGATCGGCCAAATGTGTTGTCATAACAAACCATAGCTTAGACTTTTAGTTGGTTAGCTCAAAAAAGACTTTCGATGTAACACGTGAATCTTTTGCGTCAAGTAGGCCATGCACACGTCGTTGAAGTTAGATTGGTTTATTGGGATTGAGACTGAGAAATATTAAAGCACACCGAACAAATACTGATAAAAAAATCGATTGGGTTCAAATTTGATATATGGGGGTTTTTGGGGCCAAGTATTACGAATTTTCAATCAATTTTTCATAAAGTTGACAGCTCGCCGCAGGGGGGGGGGGTACCATCTAAATGTATCCGAATTCGGTCAAAACTGGCATACAGGGATTTTTGGGGTCGAGGATTACGAATTTTCGATCAGATTTTCATAAAGTTGACAGCTTGCCACAGGGGGGGGGTACCATGTAAATTCTGAGGTCAAGTATTACGAATTTTTGATCAGATTATCATAAATTTGACAGCTCAACGTAGGGGGGGCTACCATCTAAATGTATCCGATTTCGGTCAAAATAGATATAAAGGTGTTTTTGGGATCGAGGATTATGAATTTTCGATCAGATAACCAAAATTATGAAGGTGATGTATCTTCGAGCGGGGGGGGGGGGTAATGTCTTATTATCTTCTATTTCTTTCAAAATTGGTACAAAGCGGTTTTTGGGGAAATAGTCTAGGAATATTAGATCTTCTGTGCGAAATAATTTGCACAAATTCCTAGAGAGTATAAGCTATTTCGAAACCGAAGAAAAGAAATGGAGTATTTTTCATTATCCTACAATAAAAATTTAACACGTCGTTTTGCAGGGAATTTATTTCTTTCTACCTTAAGTGGTTATTGAGTTAGTTGGCGGTTTCGGTATTTTTCTGATAAAAAAGTGGTTAAACAATAAAATTCTATACATTTTACTGGAAGTAGGTTTTTTTCTGCAACAAACCATTATGACTGAAATAAGAAAAGAATTTAAATGATTTTAAGAAGTGTTTTGAATGGGATTTATAACTATATTGAGCAAAATATTAAAACACTTGTCGCGACGCTCCATGCCTCCACCAGCAGCTGCAGTGCAGCCCTTTCTCTTAATTGGCAGTTTCTGTTCTATTTATTTTATAGCAGGTCAATTAAATGGTATTCCTCCTCCAACCGTCCGGGAGTTGTCACCTTCATAATTTTTGAAATCTTATCGAAAATTAGTTTGTAAATATTTACCCCAAAAACCGCTTATTTGTATCAATTTTGAACGAAATAGCAGAAAATGCGATGTTACTTCCCCCCTGCGGTGGGCTGTCAACTTTATGGAAATCTGATATAAAACTCGTAATCCTCGACCTCAAAAACCTCTGTACACCAATTTTAACAGATATCGGATAAATTTAGATGGTACCCTCCCCCTGCGGCAAGCTGTCAACTTAATAAAAATCTGATCGAAAATTCGTAATCCTCGACCCCAAAAAGCCTTGTACACTAATTTTGACAGATATCGGATAAATTTAGATGATACCCCCCCCACCCCTGCGGCGAGATGTTAACTTAATGAAAATCTGATCGAAAATTCGTAATCCTCGATACAAAAAACCCCTGTATACCAATTTTGACCGAAATCGGATACATTTAGATGGTACCCCCCCCCCTCCGCCGTATGTCAACTTTATGAAAATCTGATCGAAAATCCGTAATCATTGGCCCCAAAAATCCTAGCGCCTGAATTAGTTTTAGGGTACAAACACACTGTATAACGTCTTTGGGTACAAATAACCTCTAAATGATTCATCGTTATAGTATGGTTTAAATCTTCAAAATCTTTAATAAACTCCAAAAACCACTATTTGCATTTAAAAAAAAACTTTAAATTAATCGATGTTTAGAATGCGCTTCCACAAAGAACTTAAAATATCAAGGCCTTGCTTTCTAAACATGAGTTAAATTTAAACCAAGTTTAACATTATATGGAGCAATTGGCAATATCACTTTTAATTTTAAAAATTTTTCACAAGTGCGAACGACGCGAAAACAAAACATACCTACTAGATTAAATATTTTCCTCAGTATTTATATTTCTCTCGAAATGGTCTCAAAGAAAATGAGTGCAATGAGTTTACCCCGAACATCAGCAAATCGGCGGCTACCGGCGGCCATCTTTATGTAGTATTTTGCAAAGTTCGTTCTAGTGGCTTTTTATTCAAAATTGTAATTAAAACAAATTTAATTTAACAAAAAAAGAGTGTAATTGTAATTTAGTGATTGTTTTCCATGACAA
Source organism: Oxystoma pomonae (assembly GCA_963921995.1). Lineage (NCBI taxonomy): Eukaryota > Metazoa > Arthropoda > Insecta > Coleoptera > Brentidae > Oxystoma > Oxystoma pomonae. Next base: position 70,826,743 of record OY998165.1, read on the forward strand.
TGATAACTGTGTGGCAAGCCAAACATTCGTTTTTAATGGGATAAAGACACTGCGGTGTGACCGTACAAGGTAACAGATTTTTTGAATTTACAGCTATTTATCATTCTTAAAATATTAAAAATATCAAAGAAATTGCTTTATACTATTAGTTAAGGGCAAATGCTTTTACTTTGCTTTAAATATGACCCAAACGAAAGAAATATAAAACCAACAAAACAAATAGCTGTTCGAAGTTCCATCGAAGTGAATTAAATTATCCTTTTTTCTATTTTATTGACGATTTGTTTGCTAAAGTTTAAGGTAAACTCGTCAACAAAAAGTTAGATATTAAATATCTGGTTTACATAAATCCTTCTTATTATACGTTTTTATCGACAAGTAGCCGATTTTACCCGACTGATTTAAAGAAATTTAATTTGTTTCAAAAAAGATTGAGAAAAAGTTAGAAAAAAAAGTTGTAAATGTGGATAAATCGGACCCCGGGTGGTTTGAGTAACTTAATTTTACTTGTGGCTAACAAACTCGTCCTTTATAAAGCGGCATATTCACTGTCGATATTGCAGGTTTTTCTACTACCGTTGTTGTCATGTTTTCTGTAGGTTTAAAAGGTTATCTTAAATTGGTTTTTTAATTAGTAGTACAATAACAACAGTATATAGTCCTTTTTTTCGTTGCATATTACACCTCGTAGCTATTTTTTCTTTTGCACACAATCCTCCCAATATTGGTTAATAGTTTCTTCGGTTGCCCTTCTGTTTCTCATGACGTTGAAGTTATCTTCATATTCATATTCATGTTAATCACAGCAGACCAAAAAAATTTTTAACTTTTTAGAAAAAATGGGTTTTAGCGTAAAATAATGGAAAAAAAATATCTACACTTGACGGACAATAACTACACCTTACTCAAGCCGTCACAATTGCTAATTGAGGCGTTCGGCGCAACAATGGACGAAGCCAAAATTTTTCCATTATTGAATTAGCAGCATTAACAACTACCGTACTACAAAATACATAAAACAAAATTGGACTAAGGCACCTTTGCTTGTTACTAAATAGATGGCAACACGTAAACCGTTTTTGCATTTTCAAATCTTTCGCATTTTCTAGAGCAAGAATGAACTAAAGTGGGTTAGTCCAGTTTTGCTTTTAGAGATTAGAACACAACGCACGAGGTTAGAATATAACCTCGTTTTTTGAACATCTGATTACTTCGGTTATAAATATTGTTTATGCACGTGTTGCAGCGAGAAGCTGGGGCTCCACAACAAAATTTTAAAGTCAAAAGGGGTCGTAGTCAAAAAAGTTTGGGAGACGCTGGGTTAAACCATTATTCCCCTGATTGTGCCAAAATATATATAAACAGTTCTTCGTCGTGCTGAACATTTTTGTAAGTTATAAAGTTTTTTGAGGTTTATTTATCATATTACAGACAAAAAATCATGCGTCATCAATGACATCACATCACATCACAAAAATTTGCTTCTGCTACAAATTAATTAATTAATTTTTTAGATTTGTTCAGGAGTGACACCACAGAACCTGTCGAATTTGCTGATTCTGGTTCGGAATACCATCCCTCGGCGTCAGACACATCTCCCAGTGAGCCGTGGATCATGATATTGATCTTCCGCCTCCAGAGGATATACAGCGTGACAGTAATGAAACTTTTGAAAAGCAAAAAGGAAGAAAGCGTGTAGGAAATGAGCAAAACTGGAAAAGAAATGTTAGAAAGGAGGAGCATGTGAAGGGTAAGGAATATGTAACTAAAAAGGCAATATCGTGTCACAAAAACAGCCAAAAACAGGACCCTGTCATTGTCACAAGCAGTGCCATACTAAAATTACAGAGGAGCGGCAATTAAAATTTTTTAACGATTTCTATAACCTTAAATCTTACAATATGCAAACATCGTTTTTATTCACCATGATTAAAGTGATTAGATTCTAGTGGGGCTCAAGTTAATGTTTGCAAATAATTCTTTCAAAATACACTTATGGTATTAGCTGGTCGAATCGATAGATTTCTTAAAAATAAAGGACAAAACTCTACCACTCCCCTTGATAAAAGGGGTAAAGCCCCTTCTGTAAATAAAACTTCGCAGGATAAAATTGATGAATTAAAGGCTTTCATAGGGAAACTCCAAGCTTATGAAAGCCATTATGCACTACATAAATCAGAAAATCGTAAATATCTGTCTCCAGATTTAAACATATCAAAGCTCTATTCAATGTATTGCACAGAAATATCAAATCCTGTTTCCAGTTTCGTGCTTAGAAGAACTTTCAATGAAGACTTTAATTTGTCATTTCATCCAACTGTCTCAGATTCTTGCAAAAAATGTGATTCTTATAACACTAAAATTAAAGCTGCAGAAAGTGAATCTGATAAGGGAAATTTTAAGCGGGAACTAGAATTACATCAAAGAAAGGCCGAAGCTGCACGAACTGGCGTTCAAAAAGAAGGGATGGCTCAAAATAACCCTGTCACCGTAATCGTATTTGATCTTATGAAGACCTTACACACTCCCTTTCTGTCAACAGGTGTTTGTTATTATAAACGTCAATTATGGACATATTGCTTTAGAATCCACAAACTGGGAAATGATGAAGTTTACATGTTTGTTTCGAATAAAGCAGTGGCCTCCAGAGGCCCTCAAGAAGTTGGGTCCTGCATTTTACATTTTGTAAAAACATATGTTAAAACAGATCATCTAATCATGTATTCCGATCAATGCGGTGGCCAGAACCGAAATATAAAGCTGTCTCTTTTATGCCAGTATATTGTTTCCAATCCTGAATATACAGTTAAAAAAATCGACCACAAGTTTTTAGTCAGTGGACATTCATAACTCCCATGTGACCAAGATTTTGGGCTAGTAAAAAAAAACAAAAGAAGTTATTTTCCGATATCTATATACCGTGTGGTTGGAATTAAGTTATTTTGGCGGCACGTAAAGTATCTTTTAAAGTTATTTCAATGACTAAAAACGATTTTTTTCAACAAATAAATTGGAAAAAATATAACTAATAGAAAAGTTGACCTTGATAAGGCAAAAGTTGAGTGGCTAAGAATTTAGTGGCTGAAGACCCATTTAAAATATTTTACAAATATTCCAATAATGAACTGGTTCAGTTTGGGGAACTTGACGTTAGAAAACGGAACAGTACAATGATCACACACTTGGATCTTCTTTTTCCTAATGGCAATTGCATTAATCCATTGAAAAAAAAAGGATCTGATAAGTTTATTGGATTACGTGCCACCTATTCATCATCAGTTGCAATGCCTAAAACGATGTCGATGAAGTAGTTAGTTTTAAATAAGTACTTAAGAATAAATTTTCGTTTTATTTTTTCAGTAAATTAAAATCAACCATTTTGTATCTAACGGACTATTCAACAAACTTTTTAAAAATGCTGATGCAAAAATGGACCAACCCACATCAAAATCAAAAAAATTATAAATTTTGGCAAAAAATTTAACCATAATTGAAAAACTACGATCACTAAAACACATATAGAAAAAATTCAGTTCGTTGCATTATTCGATTAAAAATAAATCTTCGAAAAAAAAACCTGGTTTTCTTTTTCCATTATTTTCGCAAACTTAAATTTTGAGATTAGTCCGTTGTTGCGCTGAACGCCTCAATTAAAAGCAGCTTAGGAAGCTTATTAGCTACAGAGATGCATTAAAAATTAAAATATATTAATATATAGACGAGTTGGCGATCTATAGTAACAAACCTAACTGATTTGAAGTAAAAAGCCCTTCATTCTATCAAACTCAGCAGGTAGCTGAGTCAGCTTGGCTTTGGGAGCTGAGCTATGGGGGTCTTTTTAAAATCATAAAAATGTAAATATGAAGATAAGTGGGAAATGTTTATCAACAAACTTTACTGATTTGGAGCACTAGCCCTTAATTCTATCAAATCCAGTACATATCTGAGTCAGCTATGCTTTGGAAGCTTAGCTATGGGGGTCTTTTTAAAATAATAAAAATTTAAATATGAATATAGATGGGCTATGTATATCAACAAAGTTTACTGACTTCAAGTATCAGAGCTTCATTCTATCAAATCCATCACATAACTGAGTCAGCTTTGCCTTGGGAGATGAGCTTTGGCGGTCCTTTTAAAATCATAAAATTGTAAATATGAATATAGTTGGGCTATGTATATCAAAAAACTTTACTGATTTGGAATACTAGACCTTTATTCTATAACATTCACCTCATAACTAAGTCAGCTTTGTTTTGGGAGCTGAGCTATGGGGGTCTTTTTAAAATTATAAAAATGTAAATATGAGGATAAGTGGGCAATGTTTATCAACAAACTTTACTGATTTGGAGTACTAGACCTTTATTCTATAACATTCACCTCACAATTGAGTCAGCTTTGATTTGAGAGCTGAGCTATGGGGGTCTTTTTAAAATCATAAAAATGTAAACATGAATATAGGTGGCTATGTATATCAACAAGCTTTACTGATTTGAAGTATTAGCCCTTTATTCTATCAAATCCATTACATAGCTGAGTCAGTTTTGCCGTGAGAGTTGAGCTATGGCGTTCTTTTTAAAATCATAAAAATGTAAATATGAAGATAAGTGGGCAATGTTTATCACCAAACTTTACTGATTTGGAGTACTAGACCTTTATTCTATAACATTCACCTCATAACTGAGTCAGCTTTGCTTTTGGAGCTGAGCTATATGGGTCTTTTTAAAATCATAAAAATGTAAATATGAGGATAAGTGGGCTATGTACATCAACAAACTATACTGATTTACTAGACTAGATTAGACCTTTATTCTATAACATTCACCTCATAACTGAGTCAGCTTTGATTTGAGAGCTGAGCTATGGGGGTCTTTTTAAAATCATATAAATGTAAATATGGATATAGGTGGGTTATGTATATCAACAAACTTTACTGATTTGAAGTATTAGCCTTTCATTCTATCAAATCCAGCACATAGCTGAATCAGCTTCGCTTTGGGATCTGATCTATGGGGTCCTTTAAAAATCATAAAAATGTAAATATAAAGATAAGTGGGCAACGTATATCAAGAAATTTTACTGCCTTAGAGTATTAGACCTTTATTATTATATCAAATATATGCGGGACTTCTTAAAATCAAAATATGTAAATATGAAGATAATAATGTATATCAACAAACTTTACTGAATTTGAGTACTAACCCTTTATTCTATCAAAACCACCACATAGCTGAATCAGCTTAAAATCCTAAAAATGAAATATGGAGATAAATGGCAGATGTATATCAACAAACTTTACTGATTTAAGGTACTACACCTTTACTCTATAATGTACACCACATAGCTGAGTCAGATTAACTTTGGGAGCTGAGCAATCGGGGTCTTTTTAAAATCATAAAAATATAAATATGAAGTTAAGTAGGCGATGCATATCAACAAACTTTACTGATTTTGAGGTACTAGATTTTTATTCTATTAAATTCACCACATAGCTGAGTCAGATTTGCTTCGAGAGCTAATATATGAAGGGTTTTTAAAATCATAAAAATGTAAATATGAAGATAAGTGGGCAATGTTTATCAACAAACTTCACTGATTTGGAGTACTAGACCCTTATTCTATAACATCCACCTCATAACTGAGTCAGCTTTGCTTTTGGAGCTGAGCTATATGGGTCTTTTTAAAATCATAAAAATGTAAATATGAGGATAAGTGGGCCATGTACATCAACAAACTTTACTGATTTACTAGACCTTTATTCTATAACATTCACCTCATAACTGAGTCAGCTATGATTTGAGACCTGAGGTATGGGGGTCTTTTTAAAGTTATAAAAATGTAAATATGAATATAGGTGGGCTATGTATATCAACAAACTTTACTGATTTGAAGTATTAGCCTTTCATTCTATCAAATTCAGCACATAGCCGAATCAGCTTCGCTTTGGAATCTGAGCTATGGCGGTCTTTTCAAAATCATAAAAATGTAAATATGAAGATAAGTGGGCAATGTTTATCAACAAACTTTACTGATTTGGAGTACTAGACCTTTATTCTATAACATTCACCTCATAACTAAGTCAGCTTTGCTTTGGGAGATGAGCTATGGGGGTCTTTTTAAAATCATAAAAATGTAAATATGAATATAGGTGGGCTATGTATATCAACAAACTTTACTGATTTGAAGTATTAGCCCTTTATTCTATCAAATCCATTACATAGCTGAGTCAACTTTGCCGTGAGAGTTGAGCTATGGCGGTCTTTTTAAAATAATAAAAATGTAAATATGAAGATAAGTGGGCAATGTTTGTCAACAAACTTTACTGATTTGGAGGACAACACCTTTATTCTGTAACATTCACCGCATAACTGAGTCAGCTTTACTTTGGGAGCTGAGCTATGAGAGTCTTTTTAAAGTCATAAAAATGTAAATATGAAGATAAGTGGGCAATGTATATCAACCAAATTTACTGATTTGGAGCACTAGCCCTTTATCAGCCAGCTTTGCTTTGGGAGCTGAGCTATGAGGGTCTTTTTAAAATATTAAAAAAGTAAATATGAAGGTAAGCGGGCAATGTTTATAAACAAACTTTACTGACTTAGGGTACTAGACTTTTATTCTATCAAATCCAGCACACAGCTGAGTCAGATTTGCTTTGGGAGCTGAGCTATGGGAGTCTCTTTAAAATCATAAAAATGTAAATAAGAAGATAAGTGCGCAATGTTTATCAACAAACTTTACTGATTTTGCGTACTAGACCTTTATTATATAACATCCAATTCATAACTGAGGCAGCTTTGCTTTTGGAGCTGGGCTATAGGGGTCTCTTTAAAATCATGAAAATGTAAATATGAAGATAAGTGGGCTATGTATTCACCAAACTTTACTGATTTGAAGTACTAGCCCTTTATTCTATCAAATCCACCACATAGCTGAGCCAGCTTCTCTTTGGGAGCTGAGCTATGGAGGTCTTTTTAATATCATGAAAATGTAAAGATAAATATAAGAGGGCTATGTATATCAACAAATTTTACTGATTTGGAGTACTGGACCTTTATTCTATCAAATCCACCACATAGCTGAGTCAGATTTGCTTTGGGAGCTGAGCTATGGGGTAATGTAAATATGAAGATAAGTGGGCATTGTTTATCAACAAACTTTACTGATTTGGGGTACTAGACCTTTATTTTATCAAATCCGGCACATAGATGAGTATTGGGAGTTGAGCTATCGGGGTCTTTTTAAAATCATCAAAATGTAAATATTTAGAAGGAAAATCGAAGGGAACAATGTTTATCAACAAACTTTACTGATTTGGAGTATTATCAAATCAACCACATAGCTGAGTCAGCTTGACTTTGGGAGCTGAGCAATAGGGGTCTTTTTAAAATTATAAAAATGTAAATATGAAGTTAAGTAGGCGATGTATATTAACAAACTTTAGTGATTTGGAGTACTAGACCTTTATTCTATCAAATGCACTATATAGCTGAGTCAGCTTTGCTTTGGGAGCTGAGGTATTATGGTTGTTTTAAAATCATAAAAATGTAAATATGAAGATAAGCAAGCAACGTATATCAACCAATTTTTCTGATTTAGATTATTAACTCTTCATTCTATCAAATCCACGACATAGCTGAGTTAGCTTAGGTTTAGGAGCTGAGCTATGAGGATGTTACTAAAATAATAAAAATTTTAATATGAAGAAAATTTTATTGAATAATATATGTAATAAAACTAAAATTAAAAAAAAAATATATATATAAAAGGAGTTTTTTTCAATCGGAAACTCAACCGAATCGGTCACTTAACAGGAAAATCTTAAAAAGAAAAGATCATAAAGATCATGGTGGAATTAACGTTAACGTAACGGTTTGGCATCTAATGTACAAGGAAAAATGATAGATAAACTTTTAATTTTCGTTATTTTTCAACCCTGATCTCTATGATCTTTTCTTTTAAAAAATAATAAGTTTAATAGATAAAATTTTTAGGCATAATTCAGATATCAGGACTTGAAATGAATAGTCATTTGGATCAAATTGTTCTTTTAATAATTCTGCCCTGCAGTTGCCTTGATCAAAATCAAACACGATCAAGCTAACACTTTTCAATAATTTTGACTGCACTCTTTCATATTTACAATGCCTATCGGAAAATATCGTGCCACTCTTTATGCCCTCCAAATATACCATGCTTCCCTTAGAATATTCTGTTATTGGCGATGTTCTCTGCCAGAAACAAGCTATCTCCAAGAGGTGTGGGTTCTTTAATGCTTTGGGCAACTTTAACTTGGCTCTTATACGTGTCCAGTTCTTTTTGTTTCTTCATAGCCATTAATTTCGTGAAGAAGAATTTAGAGCCCTCGTTTTCTGGGTGGCCCATAAATTCTTTATTTTCTGATCTACTCGGGGAGGACATATCTCAACTCTGAAAAAATGAGATGATAAGTTAAAAACCAATTTTTTATCCAAAACCTTAAACTGATTTATTACAAGGCTAGATTTACAAAAACTGGTTAAGAATTTCATTATAGAATATTGGTTCAAAAATAATTTCTCTATATGAGTGGGGAATAGATCCTCATGTCTTGTTCATTTCCATACAGGGTGTACTTCAAATGATGCAGCAAACTTCAAAAATCTTCATATAAATATAGGTCCTATTTGCCACCGTTAATGAATAATTAATTAATTGATTTAATGAATTAAAATACTATTTTGTTACTTTTTTAAAAAAAAAGAGTTGTTGACAATTAACTTCCTGACGGACTTGAATAATTAAATAAAATAAAATTGGTAGTGCGTATGATACACCAAATGCTATGAGGCAGGGCCAGGTACAGCGACATGCGAAATTATTTTTAAGTTTATCCCTCACGGGGAAAACTTACACTTACTCTTCTTGGTCAGTAAAGAACATTGAGGACTGAACATTGATAAAAAAATATTTGACAGTGCCGGGCAGACGCATCTTGGAATTTTTTCAAAGGAATAGCCCATGAAAATACATCATAAATCATTCGACAACAATTTCTTATCCATATTTTATTAATACAATGTGACCCGAGTATAACAAACCAACTGTTATACTATGCTGTGACCTTAATGAGCTAACAGGGGTGCAATAAATAGGAGCCGATCATTGAGAGTAGAAAAACAACACCCAACTACAAGTATACGTTTACATGTGGTACTTTCACAAAATAAAAAGGATCCCAATAAAGTTGAAAAATATTACTATTTTGGTTTGTTTCAATAAAAGTTATTATCCTGCACATTTTTTTCTAATTGTTCTAACCCTCCTACGTCTACGCTTCCTTCCCCCCCCCCTAAAAAATCACAAAATCTGTTCGTTCAACCCTTTCCTTGTGCGCCTTTAACTTGAAGCAGTTTTAAATAAGTTAGGTAAACGAGGTCAAGATTAGAATTAGTTTTATATTGTGGCTGTGACACATTCGCAAGAAATTTTAAACAAGTTTGGTGGATCCAAAAATTTATCGTTAGTTTTACTTCATCGGTACCTACATAAAATACGCTTTGTACTTTTTTTATTTTTACGCTTGTACCTACTTTGTGAGGAAGACACTTTGAATATCTCCTTTACAACGAAAATTATAATTCTGTGATAAATTTATAGTGTCGCGCCTGGCTCTAAACGTTTCATTTCCTATTGTAAAAGTGAGCCTATCGATGTCATTTTCAAAAACTGTAGAGTTTTAATCCCCACTTTGTCGTAATTTCATATTATCACCTCGTTAAATTTGGTGCATCATTTATATTCGTCGGTATACCTAACCCGTGTTACAAGAGTTATATTATGAAATCATTACATTTCTGAAGAAACACATTAGCATTTTGTGATATTGTTAAATATATAATAAATTTATTCATATCATATGTACACGATCGATATTTATAATTCTATTTAAATTCATAATATTAAATTTTAAAAAGACCCTCATAGGTCAGCTCCCAAAGCAAAGGTGATAGCTATGTAGTGCATTTGATAGAATATGGTCTAATACTCCAAATCAGTAAAGTTTGTTGATATACATTGCCCACTTATATTCATATTTACATTTTTATGATTTTAGAAAGACCCGCATTGCTCAGCTCCCAAAGTCGAGCTGAATCAGCTATGTTGCCCAACTAGCAATTTGTCGACGTCTCAACGTTGTGCACCGCGTGCCAACGTTGCGTCGCAACGTTTACTTTTACTCAAACACCACCCACTTTTGCACCAATTTGGTGGATGATTTTTTGATTGAGTCAACGTCGCGATCGCGACTACAGTTGAAGTAATAGTTCAATGGGTTTTGGAGTACAATTATTTGTTCAAAATACTATTCATTACGTGAAATGATAAATACACTATTCGACTACAAATTAAACTATTTCTAACACCATCATATTATTAAAATAAAATGATATTCTATGTCATATATCATGTTTTGCATCATCATAACATGCGAACCAATGCCAAAATATATAAACAGACGGTAGTTTACTGTCAAATGTATAGTTCGTAGCTCTAAAAAACAAGCGCGCCCTCGATTCAGATGATTTTATGAAATTAAAAAAAAATCATGATTTAAAAATCGCTTCGAAAATCCTCTAAAGATGTTGCTTAGGATTCCTAAGAACAAAATACGGATTTTTGTATGCAAAAAGATCGTAGTTTATTGTAGAAAAAAGCAAAAAAAAATATTTTTAATGTTTGTTTACAAATTAGCATACAATAGTTTTAACAATCAATCATGGCGGCACTTATTAGTTTCTATGACAACCAAAGGAGTCCCGTGTCTCGACTGCTTTAACTACTTAACTGTGTTTTGAACGGATCCCCTAACTTAAAAGACGCGAACACGCCTCAATTTTTACCCAATCGAAATTGCTCCACAGTTTGGCTTTCTGCTGCTCACCTAATTTCCATCCTTGTTGTTTACACAGGACTTTCCTCTTTTTTTCCGCCACACTGGGGAATCACCTTCAATGACAGCTGGCACATGTCAAAATATCGAAGAATATTTATACCATTTGTTCCTTTTCATAGTAAAAAATGTTCAAACAAAACTAATAGAAACTTTACAAACACTTGTTAGTTACTTTTACTGAATTAATTGACGTTTGTATGACAGACAGCAGTGCTCCAAAATTGGTTTGTTGCAAACATAACAGAAAAATTGGTTAGATGAAAACAGGCACGCCCGCGTCTCCAACAAACCGGCCAGAAAACGTGGAGTAAATTGATCAATTTTTGGTTTAGCACACACCGGTTTGTAGTCGGCGCCTTCACAACTAAGGAATTACTGTTAGTACAATAGACGGTCATAAATAGTTGTGATGGCGAATGAAGTTGTGATAAACGTTTAGGCGTCGTATAATAGTCGACGTCGTCGACCGTCGCCATGATAGCTATTCTTTATCTGTAAAACAACGGTTAAAATTAGTGCAATTCTCATTTTTACAACTTGCACAACTAAAAATTGCTAGTTGGGTGTGGATTTGATAGAACAAGGGTCTAGTACTCCAAATCAGTAAAGTTTGTTGATATACATTGCCCACTTATCTTCATATTTACATCTTTATGATTTTAAAAAGACTCCCATAGATCAACTCCCAAAGCAAAGCTGACTCAGCTATGTGCTGGATTTGATAGAATAAAAGTCTCGTACTCCAAATCAGTAAAGTTTGTTGATAAACATTGCCCACCTATCTTCATATTTACATTTTTATTATTTTAAAGAGACCCACATAGCTCAACTCACAAAGCAAGGCTGACTCAGCTATGTGCTGGATTTGATAGAACCAAGGTCTAGTACTCCAAATCAGTAAAGTTTGTTGATATTCATTGCCCCCTTATCTCCATATTTAAATTTTTATGATTTTAAAAAACCCCCGTAGGTCAACTCCCAAAGCAAAGCTGACTCAGCTATGTGGTAGAATTGATAGAATTAAGGTCGAGTACTCCAAATCCGTAAAGTTTGTTGATATATATTGCCCACTTATCTTCATATTTACATTTCTATGATTCTAAAAAGACCTTCATAGATCAGCTCCCAAAGTCAAGCTGACTCAGCTATACGGTGGATTTGATAGAATGAAGGTCCAATACTTCAAATCAGTAAAGCTTGTTGATAAACATTGCCCACTTATCTTCATATTTACATTTTTATGATTTTAAAAAGACCCCCATAGCTCAACTCTCAAAGCAAAGCTTACTCAGCTATGTGCTGGATTTAATAGAATATGGGTCTCGTTCAAATCAGTAAAGTTTGTTGACATACATTGCCCACTTTATTTACATTATTATGATTTTAAAAAGACCCCCATAGCGCAAATCCCAAAGCAAAGCTGACTCAGCTATGTACTGGATTTGATAGAATGAGGAGCTTATACTTCAAATCAGTAAAGTTTGTTGATATGCATAGCCCACTTATCCTCATATTTACATTTTTATGATTTTAAAAAGACCCCCATAGCTCAGTTCCAAAAGCAAAACTGACTGAGGTGGATGTTATATAATAAAGGTCTAGTACTCCAAATCAGTAAAGTTCGTTGATAAACATTGCCCACTTATCTTCATATTTACATTTTTATGATTTTAAAGAGGCCCCCATAGCTCAGCTCCCAAAGCAAAGTTCACTCAGCTATGTAGTGCATTTGATAGAAAGAGGTCTAATACTTCAAATCAGTAAAGTTTGTTGATAAACATTGCTCGCTTATTTTCATATTTACATTTTTATGATTTTAAAAAGACCCTCATAGTTCAGCCCCCAAAGCAAATCTGACCCAGCTATGTAGTGCGTTTGATAGAATAAAGGTCTAATACTCCACATCAGAAAAGTTTGTGGATATACATGGCCCATTTATCTCCATATTTACATTTTTATGATTTTAAGCTGACTTAGCTATGTGGTGGATTTGATAGAATGAAGGGTTAGTACTCAAAATCAGTAAAGTTGGTTGAAATACATTACCTACTTATCTTCATATTTACATATTTTGATTTTAAAAAGACCCGCATAGCTGAGCTCCCAAAGTCGAGCTGAATCAACTATGTGGTGGATTTGATAGAATAAAGGTCTAGTACTCCAAATCAGTAAAGTTTGTTGATAAACATTGCCCACTTATCTTCATATTGACATTTTTATGATTTTAAAAATACCTTAACAGCTCAACTCCCAAAGCAAAGCTATCTGGTGGGTTTGATAGAAAGAAGGGTGTTTACTTCAAATCAATTAAGCTGCCTTTAATTAGCAATTGTGACGGCTTGAATAAGGTGTAGTTATTGTCCGTCAAGTGTAGATATTTTTTTCCATTATTTTACGCTAAAACCCATTTTTTCTAAAAAGTTTCAAATTTGTTTGGTCCGCTGTAATTAACATGAATAAGAATACGAATATGAAGATAATTTCAACGTCGTCTATTTCTCATGTTTATTTGTCTTGGTCTAATACATGATTCGCCTGCTTCTCTGATGCCCACGTTCCACCAGTACGGAATACTGTTGCTCGAGGAAAACTGTGATTGTTTTACTGACTTGTAAGCAGTGCAGAGACTGTTTTCCACTTCTGCGGAAGTTAAATTATGCTGTTGATTTTGAGTTTTCACCTCGTTTTTGAGCTAGTATATTAAGCTGAACAACGCCGTCTCAACTAAAAAGCCAGTTAACTCCTAGCGCCGTATACATTGATAACGCATCCAACTATTGTGGAACCGAAAGTTCCTTCACAGTTATAGACTGAAATAAAATTGACAAATACAGCGCTATCTGGAAAATCAAGTGAAAATTTTCAACTTTAACTGCAGCATAGTTGAAGATATTGGTACAGATTAATAAGAATATTGAAACAAATGCATTGCAAAGTTTGGGAACATATGAAGAGTTCCCAGTAAACACCGTTATGTAGATATTACGTAAAATTTACATAACAGGTTGTTACATAAAAGGTTGTTATGTAAATTTAAGGTCACACAGAGGTCACAATAAGGTAAAATTTAAGTCACATTAAGGTGCGAAAACTCTGCATAATGCCATGCGCAAAAGCCACCTAATTTTTACATAAATGTGATGTAAATAAAATGACATAACTTTTACATAAATATTACATCCATGTTACGTAAGAGTTAAGTAAAAACTACGTATATTTTACATTACCTTGTTATGGAAATTTAAAGTCACATAAAGGTCACAATTATTTATTAATAAGGTAAAATTTAAGTCACATTAAGCTGCCAAAACTCTGCATAATGCCATGCGAAAAGTCCACCTAATTTTTACATACATGTGATGTAAATAAAATTACATAAATTTTACATAAATATTACATCCATTTTACGTAAGAGTTAAGTAAAAACTACGTATATTTTACATAACAGGTTTACCTTGTTACGTAAACTAAAGGTCATATAGAGGTCACAATTATTTATTACTAAGGTAAAATTTAAGTCACATCAATCTGCATGACATGCGCAAAACGTTAACTATCTAAGTTCGACATGAGCATACAGCTTGAGGCGGGCCAACGGAAGATTCTTCCAGGTCCGTCGGTGGTTGCTTGACATCGTCCGACAACATGGCAAACATGTGGCAAACAACAAAGTTAACCAGACGGGCCGCAAAAATATACGGATTAGTTTAGGTGATTCATGCTTCCCCTTTGTTCATTTATGTGAGATCAAGAGAGAAAAAGAATTGATTAGATAACCAATCGTGATTAAGTGCCTACGGTGCATTTAGGGGTAAGTGGCGGAAGAGGTGATCTTGTAGAGATCTTGTCAATACCTTAAAGTCTGCATCCTAATTTTGAAATATCTTTGCTCTTTATAGATATAATATTATCATCCACTGTACAGGGAACATAGTGACATTAGCGCCATCTGTACCTACTAGATGATGATTTATATAATAGTTATATAACATTTAAAATGTAAACTTACGGTACAATTAACTATATAAAAATTATGTAAAATTTAGGACTATAATTTGACGTAAATCATTTTACAGGGAATTTACATAACTTTATTGCCATAATTGTTACATAAAACATGTTATGTAACAAATATGTAAAATTGTAAATGTAAAGTTAAGGTGCAAACGGTTTCATAATATTTATGTAAATTTAAAAATTTTAATGTGACGTAAATCATGTTATAGAGTGTTTACGTAATTTAGATGATATAAATATTACATAAAATACTTTACATAATAGCTATGTAAAATTTTAACTGTAAACGTAATATCTAAATTGTTACATAATAGTTATGTATATTTTATTACTTTCATTTAAAGTAAATAATTTTATGTAACGTTTACCTAAATTAGATTACTTAAATATTACATATAATTTTTTATATAATAGGTTTGTAATATTTTTTATATAAAATTAAGGTCCCACTATTTACGTAAATTTTAAAAATTTATTTTTAAAGTCATATTATATTTACGTAAAATTAACATTGCTTATGATGACTTAAATGTACAGTCAAAGTTTTGACGTCATGTTTACATAATTTTTTTTATAAAAATATTTTTATGTGAGATTTACGTAAATATATATGAACCTTAGATTTACATAAATATTGGGTTAAAGTAACAAGTTGGTGTACTGGGTTATCCAGTATGATTTGTGAATGCAAAGCAGTTATGAATTTCAGAGTCATATATACTTGTCTGAAGATATCAATGATTTAGTTTTTTCGAAAAAGCCCAGAAGTTGGAACCACCGAAATAGAAGCAGTTGAAGCTAGCAAGTCGATAAAAAATAGAAAAGTAATTTTTCTCTAAGAAAAAATCTTGTATCTCAAAACGCTCAACACTTACAAGACGTCATGGCACCAAAAAATCTACTATGGTATGATTTTCATACATAAGTCTTACCTATCCCAGAGTAAAAAGGCCAAAATGGTAATAATTTATAAGAAAATCAAACCGTACGATTTTTCAAACAGTTCGATACGTGCGTATAAAAAAGGAACTCATTTGGTGGCTGGCTTTTTAATTGAGAATGGTGTTGAGCTGAAATGCTGATCTGTAGATGGCGATTCCCAGATTGCTTAACTAGAATTAAAATCTCTCGCAGCAATTAATTCTTCTTCTCCTTCCCTGTATGTAGTATGTAGCATGTTCCTTTATGACTTGTCCCATTATTCCATTTTTCTCTCGTTACTTTTTCCACTCTTAAGTTGTGCTCAAGAAAATAAATTTCAACATCACCTAGGTCAGCCACTCCATTGTCTTCATTAAGTTTTTGTAAGGCTCGCTAGCTATTATAAGATCGACGTTATGTTATTTTGCAGTCGCTATTGCCACGTCATGTGACCTTGGAGGTCGGTTCGCATTTCTTTGTAAAGTGCATTCGTTATAAGAAGTCCGCTAAGCAATAAAACCTCTTGAGCAGGTAAGTCGGTGGTTTTCAAACAATAAATTATATTTTTGAAACATCATGAACTACATTTTCTAAATAATAGTAGTTTTTACATCTAGTGGCTAAAATAGTGCTTTTTTACAAGCGTTGGTTTAAATAACAAGCGGAGACAAATTTTTTTTTATACCTTTATCAAAAACATGATTTAAGTAACTGTCTGCAGATAACTAAAGCATGGCTTTTTTGGTTACCGATGCAAAAAAAAAAATTATTGATCACGGGTGCAAAAAAAGATTAGAAATTATTATATAGAATTATATTAGAAGTATTTACAAAAAAATCATTTTAAAACATCGTAAAAATATTAAACTGTCAAATATTAAAATATCGCAGCAACGAACGTCACCGATAAAAAGACACATCGCTATGGCAACCATTGTTATTTAATTTACCAGCCACCTTGATTTATAGTGTAAAGATGGTCTGTTTTGCGAGAAGTGCTCTTCGTTCGAGATTTTTAACAGTATTTTCCTGTTTTTCTTGGGTTTTTTGATAAAGGTATTAAAAAAATTAGTGTTCACAACTCGTGGATAAACTGTGCTTTTTTTACTCGCGTTTTTATTTAAGCGTGGTATTTACCTCGCTGCGCTCATTATTTAAACTAACGCTTTTAAAAAAACCACTATTTTAACCACTAGTTGTGAAAACTACCATTTTTGCATCGGACATTTGTAAACAGTACTTAAAAAATCATTTAAAGTTAATAAAAAATAATTAGGTAAAAAAATATTATTTCTTAGCTTTTATAGTATTTAGGCAAATTAGTTTTACGAATTCTTTTTTATAAAGTTTTGGTTCTTGCGATAGAACGCACCAACTTATAAATGCATACTAAAAATAGTCTTCGTCTGCATCTGAAATATCATCCATGCTTTCAGAATCATTATCATCATCCGTAATAATTAACGGTCTGTCTGATAAGATTCAAAAATAATTTTTTCCTTGTGTTCAATGCATTTCCGCCATTCTTCTTTGCCCACTTTGCTAAGTCCCTCCTCCCACAACTTTATAACGCTAGACTCACCGATATTTTTACAGGCATGTTTGTCATAATAATTTTTGCTAATACCGCATACCAATTCAATTGCGTTGTAATGGCAATGGTAGGGTGGTAATCTCAAAACTTGATGTCCATATTTAAGGGCTAATTCATCAACAATATATTTTTTTTAAGTGGCTGCTCTTTACACTTGCTTAAAAGATCACTTTTTAAAAATAAAGTTTCATTGTTTATGTTTTTCTTTGACAACCACTCTTTTATTTCCTCTTTTTTCCAGCTGCTTGTAGGAAATTTCTCTTCGAGTCTCGTATGTTAAGACGCATTGTCCAAAACAATTAAGGAAGGGTTTTCTATACTTTTTAAAAGTTTTTCCTCAAACCAATGCTCAAAAATGTTAGCATCCATATTGTCGTGATAATCGTCAGTTTTTTTGGTTGATGAAAATATTAAACTGGCATTTGAAATAAACCCTTCTTCATTGCCTGCATGTATTATTATATATCTCTTTCCATTACTTGCACGGGTACTGGAATAGCAATGTTTCAATTCATCCTGCCAAGATGATTTTGTTCAAGTTCCATGCGCAAATACCCATGTTTCGTTAATAAAAACAACTTGCCTTGGCAATTCCGATTTTTTGTTTTTTATGTAATCTCTCAAAAATTGCCATCTTCTTGACACAATATTGGATTGCTCGCAAAGCAGTTTTCTATTGTTCGTTTTTTTATATTTAAAGCCCATCTCTTTTAAAATTTTGGACAAACTGGTAATTCCAATATTGCAAAGTTGTTTTTCCTTTATCTTTTCTAGAATAGCTTTGAGGGTAACATATTCCTTTGACTTATACATATCATAAACAATATTTCTAATCGATAGCTTAATCCCTTGGGATAGACCAAACGTTTTTGAATATTGTCGAACCCTTTTATATGGTCTGTCCAATTCCTCTTCACTCTGTTTTCGAAGTCTTCTTAAGGTCTTATCTGAAATGCCGCAAGCATCAGACGTTCGTTTTTGCACTGCCAAAACAGACACTAACGGGTCCGAATTATTTTTTTCTAACGTAAAATAACGTTCCACTTGTACCAAACGGCGTTCACCTGGAGATAAACACCTTCTAGGCGTTGTGTCACCTTGCTGAACATTTTCCATAACTTTGTTTTATAACTGCTTTAAATTCCGTAATTCACACACAATAAGAAACAAACTAAATGCAAATAAAAGCATACTTACTTATTTAAAATAGAACATACCATCCCCAACTGGAGCAAATTTTAATTATTTTTTTGAAGCAATAAAACCTATTTGCAGCGATTATTAGCATTGAAGACAGCTCCAGATTTACCTATAATGACCCCAAAATAATTAAATTCTCGGAAAATATACCTATCAAAATCTTTAACTTATTGACGCAAAAAGTTTTTCAAAAGTATAAGTGAAAAATAAAATGAAATATTTATCGTGGTGTAAGTGTAACGCGTTATTCTTAAATAATTTTGTTTTAAGACAGGGCATTCTAACTTAACTGACTTGCTGTTCAAAAAGCGATAACATCTTTTGGAGATTTAATTCGATATCGGACTTCATACAGCGAACTGACTTTAACTTCGTCGTTAAATTTTCTTTTTTGCTATCAGAGCGCTCTCGAAATGACCAGCATTTTTAGTATAGTAAAATTGCTATCTGAGGTCAAAAAAAATCCCAACTTTCTGTAGTTAGTTTCCAAAAAAATGGAAGAACACCAAAGTTAAAAAAAATCAGTTTTATTCTATTTTGACCAACAAAAAATGTTTTTTTAAAACTTTAAATGAAAAAGTTGTAGATCTCAGAAAAATCAAATTAAAATATGTACCGGGTGGGCCATAAAAAACTGGACAAAATGTTTTTCGTTATAACTTGCGAACCACAACACCGATTTTAACACAACAAACTGCTCTTTGCAGAGAATTGAGCAAGACTTTGAGTGAAAATATTTTTTGTCCGTCATCTTAAAATCTAAAATGGCGGAAAGAAACAACCTTTACCCTTTAAAGAGCCACCTTTATTCTTATGTTACGGAAAATTTTTGGATTTTTTTGTGAATTCATAAAGAAGCTCTCTTTCTGCCACGTAGAACGAGGTGCGAATCATTAAAATCGGTTAAGTGGTTCCCAAAAGAAAAAAAAAATAATCAATGTTTTATGGATTATGCGATTGCCGTCTCAATTCTGTCTGCATAGATTTTCTCATAAATTGATTATTAATAACCCAATTTTGATGAAATAAAAAGCCTTATGGCGAAAATCGATTTTTATTTAACCACTGCTATTGAAATTGGCCGCCATCTTGAAATCCAAGATGGTGGACAGAATCAAACTTCCCCTTCAAAAAGGCTCGTTTATTCATATTTTTTAAAAACTTTCTATTTTTTTTTTATTCGTAGAAAAGTTCTGCTTTTGCCACGCACAACGAGGTATAAATCATTAAAACCTGTTTAGCAGTTCTTAAAAAAATAATTTTTGTTTCCATCACTGTTTTCTAGATTATACAATTGACTTCTCAATTCCGTCTGCATTAATTTCCTTATAAATTCATAATTACTGAACCGATTTTAATTTAATAAAAGCAATTGTCGACGGACAGAACTGAGAAGGCAATCGTATAATCTAGAAAATAAAAAAAAAATAGAAAGTTTTCAGAAAATATGAATAAACCAGCCTTTTTGAAGGGTCAAGTTTGATTCTGTCCGCCATCTCGGATTTCAAGATGGCGGCAAATTTTAATAAGAGTGGTTAAGGGACAATCGATTTTCGCCATGAGGCTTTTTATCTCATCAAAATCGGGTTAGTAATAATAAATTTATGAAAAAATCTATGCAGACAGAATTGAGACGGCAATCGCATAATCCATAAAACACTGATTGAAATTTTTTTATTTCTTTTGGTAACCACTTAACCGATTTTAATGATCTGCACCTCGTTCTGCGTAGCAGACAAAGAACTTTTTTTACGAGTTCATAAAAAAAATCCAAAAATCTTCCGTAACATAAGAATAAACGTGGCTCTTTAAAGGGTAAAGGTTGTTTCTTTCCGCCATCTTAGATTTGAAGATGGCGGGCAAAGAATTATTTTTAGTCAGAGTCTAGCTCAATTCTCTGCAAAGAGCAGTTTGTTGCATTAAAATCGGTGGTATGGTTCGAAAGTTATAACGAAAAACATTTTTTCCGGTTTTTATGGCCCACCCGGTATATTATTTATAATTAATTAAACAGTCTCTGAACTACAACGACTGAAAGTCGGTAAAATTCTGTGAGAACCGCTTTATGGACATGCATGAAGTCGCGTGTCATGGATTATATATTATTATTTATAGTAAGGGCAGTACAAATGAGGTATTAAATTAAAGCTTGTGACGTACGCTACACAAATGTCTCTGCCGGCATGGAAATGTCTGAAATGATCTGTCAGACTGACATTTAGTCGGGTACCGATAGTCAAGTACTTTTGGGTAACGGGCCATCCATTGCTTACATAAACGCGACAAGAGGGGTTGGAGGGTTAGGTATAAGTATTATTAAGTGCTAAAAGGGACGGAGAAGGGGTTGCAAAAATTTTGTAAAGTATTGCAGAGGGGGGACGAGTCAAAGTTTTTTAAAAATGGTTTTCCATTGCCATAATGATGATGGTAGTACAGTAAAATTGTCATTTGAAGTCGAAAAAAAAGCAGATATTCCCAAGTTTGTGTTTCCCCCGCTCCTCCGGAACTATCTGCCATTTTGAAAAAACCGATTTTCTCCATTTCTGTTTTTAAAAAGATAGAGGGCGTTGAAGTTACAAAAAATCAGTTTGACGACTAAATGACAGTCTGCCAGATACTTTCGGCAATTTTCATGCCGATAGATCGGATCATTTGTGTAGCACACATCACAAGCTTGAATTTGATACCTCATTTGTACTGCTCTTACTATAAATAATAATATATAATTCACAACACGCGACTTCATGCCCAGAAAGCGGTTCTTAAAGAATTTTGCCGACTTTCAGTCGCTGTAGCTCGGAGACTGTTGAATTAATTATAAAAAATATACATATTTTATTAGGATTTTTCTGAGATCTACAACTCTTTCATTTAAAGATTTTTTTTAAAAATCACTGTTGGTCAAAATGGTTTGCGAACAACTGGTCGTCGTTCGAAATTGCGACGTGCTCATTAGCATTGTGTATGTAAATTTTTAGTTTTATCTACTAGTTTTTTTTTATATTTCCCCCCTCAGCACCCCAAATTATCCACTGGTCCCGTAAGCTTCTGTTAATTTAATACGCTATTTTGTTGTATGCGACGGAATATATTTGCGATGTTATGGATTTGCGACGAAATTGTCTGCGACGCTAGTGTGCACGTCGTAATGTCCAATGCGACGGAGAGAATCCGCGACGCAATTTTCTGCGATGAAGTGGATCTGCGACGAAATGGTTTGCGACGGTAGAGGGTCGCAATGTCCTATTCCGTTGAACTTTTAATATCTTTTCTGTAATAAATTATGTATCCTTCTTTAGGTAGTCTCTAACAATATTGATAAGGTACTGCAGTACTCTTACCGTTTTATGCCATGATGCAAAGTTAAAAGAGTTTTTAACATATACTGTCACTACCATGCACTACCTCTACAAATGATTTTCCTTTCCGAAACCCTTATTGTTTTCCCGTTCTTCGACTTCTTATTTGAGTCATTGCCTAATTAGTTGTTCGTACAGTTTGATGATTTAATTTAGCAAAAAAGGGGGCTAAACACGATAAATCCGAGGAAAAAGGAAATAACCGACAAAACGCTATTTTTAGGGAGAGCTTGAGCGTGTAAAGATTTTGAGACGTTCTTTGCTTTGAAGGTAGGTGATAAAACAATTACAGCTCTTTCATATTCGGTATGTAGATTAAGTGTAAATGTATAATTTTAGTTTCTTGTGTCAGTTATCTCCGTGAATATTTTTTACTTTACTTACAACAAAGGTATGTATACTTACGTCTTTACTTGTAAACTAACTTTTTTTTAAATTGAAAAAATAGTCCATACTTCTCTCAGTGGAGCTTCTTAAATTAGGGTATAAGAAGTAAAACACTCAGTCTTCTCCACAATGGTTTATGTAATTTAAACGTTTTTTTAATTACATAAGGTACTTAGAGTACATGTTTCGGTTTCAGATGAAACCATCATCAGCTCTGAAATACAAAAAAGGAATAATAGGATTTTTTCATACAAAATTGACACCCGTCAAAAACCGAAATGCCAGAGAAGAGCAACAAAATTAGCTTAAAAAGGTGAGTATACACTTACCTTGATAAATTTTAAAAAATACAGTTTGTTCGGCCACAATGAAGTGGGGAACAGGAATTTCCAAAATTAAACGAGGAATGAAGTTTTTACATATAGGCAAACATTATCAACCAGGAAAGAGGGATGTCTACCAGCTCAGCTATCAACGAAACTGTGGAGAATCTACGAGTTGAAAAACTTTATTTAGTATGTAAAAATTTTTTATATATGAGGATTTTTTATGTTTAAAGTTTGAGGTTAGGAATTATTATAAAAGGTACTTACCAAAAATTTTTTTAAATCTTGACTATAAATTTAATTAAAATTAGTTCTTGGGGCCTTAAATGCCCTATAAGGTTTTCCAACTTTTCATTTTTGAAATGTTTAAGCACGCTAAAGCGTGGAGAAGCAAGGAAGTAACTCTCTCCATTTTGAATGACAAAATTAAAAGACTAGCTGACAGCTGTTAAAGCGGCAAATTCAAATTTTGTTTTCCCCGCGCTATGACAAACCTCTGGCCCTTACAAATTAAAATGAGAGTAATGTAAATTGACAAATTATTTTCTTTTCTTATCTCCTGTCATTTTTAGGAGGAGAAGGATGAGAGGGGCAGACAAAAAAATGAATTTTTGGAAAATAAGACCACAATTCCAGAAAACCAATTTGTAGTGACATCTATCTTGAAGCGTTTAGATATCCTATTATTTCACAGTTTTCTCGCTTGAGGCACCCCCACACGGAGATGTTCCGAATCTCTAACAGATTGGAGAAGCTCAAGAAATCTTTTAATTTTTGAATGTATTGATTTTTGTTGGCTACGATGTTCATTTTATTTATTATTTATAATTAATTTTTATTTTAGTTTTTAGTATTTAATAATCTTTGTTGTTATGTTCTATTTCCTATATTATTAGCTAGTTTTTAATTCTTTTTGGTTTTTGTTTTGATTATTTTGTAATCTTTTGTGGTTAAGAATGGCTAGTGGAATTATTTTATTTTTATCAAATACAAACAATATTTCAGGGTAAAAAGATTAAAGGTGTTAATTTAAATGTTAAAAATGTTAAAAAATTAAAAATTAAAAAATTAGGGAGTCAAAGAAGGGCAAACAGTCAAATTTAATTTGGTCATTTAGACATGGGACCTTAGTGTTTTTCATTGCTTTGTTTATCTCACAAATTTCTAAAAGGTTCAGTTTTGTACCAAAGTTGCAAGTTTTTATGACTTGAACGCCTTCCGTAGGGTCGAAAGAATGTTTTTAATTTATAATATGGTTTGCAAAGTTTGAGCTAGAGTCCAAGGGGTAGCTAAGTGCTTTATTTTTATTTTTATTTATGATGGATGTGTGTTCACCTATTCTTATAGAGAGCTTCCTCCCGCTCCTCCCTATGTAGACCGCACCACAATTCTCTGTTCTACAAGTTAACTGATAGACTCCGGAGTGATCAAGTTTATTTTTAATTTTGTCTTTACCATTAAACAAAAATTTTTTTATAGAATGTTTGGTTTTAAAGCTTACGATCAAGTTTTCAATTGAATTCTGTAGGATGTTTTTAATTTTGTAAGAGATATTGCCATAAAATGGTAAACTACAATAAATTTTATTTGGTTTTTCCTTTGTTTTTGGTATAAGTTGTTTATTAATATGTTTTTTGAGGTGTTTGTAAAAAGTCTTTTTAATAATATATTTAGGGTAGCCGTTGTTGTGTGCTATCTGATTTATGTAGTTGTATTCTTTTTTACAATTATCTTTGTTTAAGGGGGTTGTAAAAAGTCTATGAAAATAACAGTTGAAGGCACATAATTTTTGTATTTGGGTGTGGTTTGAATGGTAGGGTATGATTGAATCTGTGCTAGAGTCTTTGTGGTAGATGGAGAAGAGCAGTGAATTCTGTTTTCTTTCGATTGTAAGGTCTAGGAAGTTTATTTTCTTATTCTTTTCAATTTCCATAGTAAATTCAATTGAGGGGTGCAAAGTATCAAGGTACATGAAAAAAGAGTCAAGTTCTTCCAATGAGCCATCAAAACAGAGTAAACTGTCGTCAACATATCGAAAATAAAACAAAAATTTTGAAAAATAAGGGTGGTTTTTAATTTTTTCTTCCAAATTACTCAAAAATATTTCTGCCATTAAGGGGGAAATGTTTGAACCCATAGCTAGGCCTGAAGGTTGGCTGTAAAATTGTTCGTTAAACTGGAAGAAGTTTTAAAACAAAATTATGATTGTTTTCCACAAACCAAAACTACACTTTTGACGCGCGTTTCGCTAACAACGTTAGCATCATCAGGAGACGATAAACAAACAAACATAATTTTGTTTTAGTGCAACCAAAGGTTCCAAATTCCCAACATAGTGGAAGAAGTTTTGTTTGAAAACAGTATCTAGGAGAAGGCATATATTTAAAACATGTGTGGTGGGTAGTTTTAAGTTTTTGAAAAGTAGACCTCTAGTTATTTCGATGCACTCCTCCGGCGGCACACTAGGGAATAAATTCTTAACATAATCACAAGAAAGGAATGTTCAGGGATGTAAACGGTTTTTATTTTATCGGTTAACTGTTTGCTATTTTTAATAGAAAAGGGGTTATTGAACTTTGTTTCTTGAAGGATGAGTGAATTAAGCCATTTTGAGATTTTATGGGTTGGGGACTGGGTGTAGCTAACAACTAGTCTTATTGGGTGGGGTGGGGGTTTGTGTAGTTTTGGTAAAGCATAAAGCATTGGAGTGCTCGGGTTTTTTGGATATAGGTGTTCTTTCTTTTTGTTGTAAAATGATAATGTTGATTTTGTTAGGTCAAGTATTTTTTTGGTGTAGGTGAAATACTGGTTTGTAGGGTTTGAATTAATCATTACGAAACCTTGATTTAGAAATTCATTTGTTTTTTGTACATATTCAGTTTTTTCTAGAATGACAATTGAGTTTCCTTTATCTGCCTTGGTAAGAATTAAGTTATTGTCTATAATTTTCTTTTTTATGTTTTTTATAATCTGAAATTGGGTATTTTTTGTTTTGTTATGTAGAGTGGATTTTTGAGATTTATTTAAGTAAACAGCCGTTTGTGACCTGAGAAAGTGTTTGTCGGTATTGTTAGTGTATTCTATTACACGTTCTGTGTCCAAGGCTAAATCCCAGTATTGCGAAGGTCCTGGTTGGATTGATAAATTAAATTTGAGTCCTTGATTAAGTAATCTAGTTTCATTTTGATTAAAATTGGTGTTGGTGAGATTTATTACCCTAGGGTTGAAATTAAAGTTGGAAAATTTATTATGCTGAACCTCTTGTGTATGGAACTCTTTGTTGAAAACCTCATCGAAAAAACTGTCTTCATAAGAAAGAAACTGATTATTTTGGTTTTTAGCTATGGATTTGTTACAAATAAATGTACTGTTATGAACATCTATTGTTTCATTAAATTGACAAAAATTGAAGCTGTTTCTTTTTTGTCTAAAAGTAAGGGAATTTAAATTTGAGAGAGTCAGGGATAAATTAAATTCCCTTACTTTTAGACAAAAAAGAAACAGCTTCAATTTTTGTCAATTTAATGAAACAATAGATGTTCATAACAGTACATATATTTGTAACAAATCCATAGCTAAAAACCAAAATAATCAGTTTCTTTCTTATGAAGACAGTTTTTTCGATGAGGTTTTCAACAAAGAGTTCCATACACAAGAGGTTCAGCATAATAAATTTTCCAACTTTAATTTCACCCCTAGGGTAATAAATCTCACCAACACCAATTTTAATCAAAATGAAACTAGATTACTTAATCAAGGACTCAAATTTAATTTATCAATCCAACCAGGACCTTCGCAATACTGGGATTTAGCCTTGGACACAGAACGTGTAATAGAATACACTAACAATACCGACAAACACTTTCTCAGGTCACAAACGGCTGTTTACTTAAATAAATCTCAAAAATCCACTCTACATAACAAAACAAAATATACCCAATTTCAGATCATAAAAAACATAAAAAAGAAAATTATAGACAATAACTTAATTCTTACCAAGGCAGATAAAGGAAACTCAATTGTCATTCTAGAAAAAACTGAATATGTACAAAAAACAAATGAATTTCTAAATCAAGGTTTCGTAATGATTAATTCAAACCCTACAAACCAGTATTTCACCTACACCAAAAAAATACTTGACCTAACAAAAACAACATTATCATTTTACAACAAAAAGAAAGAACACCTATATCCAAAAAACCCGAGCACTCCAATGCTTTATGCTTTACCAAAACTACACAAACCCCCACCCCACCCAATAAGACCAGTTGTTAGCTACATCCAGTCCCCAACCCATAAAATCTCAAAATGGCTTAATTCACTCATCCTTCAAGAAACAAAGTTCAATAACCCCTTTTCTATTAAAAATAGCAAACAGTTAACCGATAAAATAAAAACCGTTTACATCCCTGAACATTCCTTTCTTGTATCTTTCGATGTTAAGAATTTATTCCCTAGTGTGCCGCCGGAGGAGTGCATCGAAATAACTAGAGGTCTACTTTTCAAAAACTTAAAACTACCCACCACACATGTTTTAAATATATGCCTTCTCCTAGATACTGTTTTCAAACAAAACTTCTTCCAGTTTAACGAACAATTTTACAGCCAACCTTCAGGCCTAGCTATGGGTTCAAACATTTCCCCCTTAATGGCAGAAATATTTATGAGTAATTTGGAAGAAAAAATTAAAAACCACCCTTATTTTTCAAAAGTTTTGTTTTATTTTCGATATGTTGACGACAGTTTACTCTGTTTTGATGGCTCATTGGAAGAACTTGACTCTTTTTTCATGTACCTTAATACTTTGCACCCCTCAATTGAATTTACTATGGAAATTGAAAAGAATAAGAAAATAAACTTCCTAGACCTTACAATCGAAAGAAAACAGAATTCACTGCTCTTCTCCGTCTACCACAAAGACTCTAGCACAGATTCAATCATACCCTACCATTCAAACCACCCCCAAATACAAAAATTATGTGCCTTCAACTGTTATTTTCATAGACTTTTTACAACCCCCTTAAACAAAGATAATTTTAAAAAAGAATACAACTACATAAATCAGATAGCACACAACAACGGCTACCCTAAATATATTATTAAAAAGACTTTTTACAAACACCTCAAAAAACATATTAATAAACAACTTATACCAAAAACAAAGGAAAAACCAAATAAAATTTATTGTAGTTTACCATTTTATGGCAATATCTCTTACAAAATTAAAAACATCCTACAGAATTCAATTGAAAACTTGATCGTAAGCTTTAAAACCAAACATTCTATAAAAAAATTTTTGTTTAATGGTAAAGACAAAATTAAAAATAAACTTGATCACTCCGGAGTCTATCAGTTAACTTGTAGAACAGAGAATTGTGGTGCGGTCTACATAGGGAGGAGCGGGAGGAAGCTCTCTATAAGAATAGGTGAACACACATCCATCATAAATAAAAATAAAAATAAAGCACTTAGCTACCCCTTGGACTCTAGCTCAAACTTTGCAAACCATATTATAAATTAAAAACATTCTTTCGACCCTACGGAAGGCGTTCAAGTCATAAAAACTTGCAACTTTGGTACAAAACTGAACCTTTTAGAAATTTGTGAGATAAACAAAGCAATGAAAAACACTAAGGTCCCATGTCTAAATGACCAAATTAAATTTGACTGTTTGCCCTTCTTTGACTCCCTAATTTTTTAATTTTTAATTTTTTAACATTTTTAACATTTAAATTAACACCTTTAATCTTTTTACCCTGAAATATTGTTTGTATTTGATAAAAATAAAATAATTCCACTAGCCATTCTTAACCACAAAAGATTACAAAATAATCAAAACAAAAACCAAAAAGAATTAAAAACTAGCTAATAATATAGGAAATAGAACATAACAACAAAGATTATTAAATACTAAAAACTAAAATAAAAATTAATTATAAATAATAAATAAAATGAACATCGTAGCCAACAAAAATCAATACATTCAAAAATTAAAAGATTTCTTGAGCTTCTCCAATCTGTTAGAGATTCGGAACATCTCCGTGTGGGGGTGCCTCAAGCGAGAAAACTGTGAAATAATAGGATATCTAAACGCTTCAAGATAGATGTCACTACAAATTGGTTTTCTGGAATTGTGGTCTTATTTTCCAAAAATTCATTTTTTGTCTGCCCCTCTCATCCTTCTCCTCCTAAAAATGACAGGAGATAAGAAAAGAAAATAATTTGTCAATTTACATTACTCTCATTTTAATTTGTAAGGGCCAGAGGTTTGTCATAGCGCGGGGAAAACAAAATTTGAATTTGCCGCTTTAACAGCTGTCAGCTAGTCTTTTAATTTTGTCATTCAAAATGGAGAGAGTTACTTCCTTGCTTCTCCACGCTTTAGCGTGCTTAAACATTTCAAAAATGAAAAGTTGGAAAACCTTATAGGGCATTTAAGGCCCCAAGAACTAATTTTAATTAAATTTATAGTCAAGATTTAAAAAAATTTTTGGTAAGTACCTTTTATAATAATTCCTAACCTCAAACTTTAAACATAAAAAATCCTCATATATAAAAAATTTTTACATACTAAATAAAGTTTTTCAACTCGTAGATTCTCCACAGTTTCGTTGATAGCTGAGCTGGTAGACATCCCTCTTTCCTGGTTGATAATGTTTGCCTATATGTAAAAACTTCATTCCTCGTTTAATTTTGGAAATTCCTGTTCCCCACTTCATTGTGGCCGAACAAACTGTATTTTTTAAAATTTATCAAGGTAAGTGTATACTCACCTTTTTAAGCTAATTTTGTTGCTCTTCTCTGGCATTTCGGTTTTTGACGGGTGTCAATTTTGTATGAAAAAATCCTATTATTCCTTTTTTGTATTTCAGAGCTGATGATGGTTTCATCTGAAACCGAAACATGTACTCTAAGTACCTTATGTAATTAAAAAAACGTTTAAATTACATAAACCATTGTGGAGAAGACTGAGTGTTTTACTTCTTATACCCTAATAACTTTTTTTTATTTTATCATTAAAAACTAAATAAAAATAAAAAAAGGAAAAATAGTTCTCAAGTTAGTGATGAATTTACCAGGTGCGAAGAATTCAATACCTATGAAATCTTACTTAATATACTCTTAAATAATAACCGGTTAAAAAAAAGTGTCATTGCAATGCATAAAATTTAAAAACTGCCGGATAAAAACGTCGTAAACGTAAATGAGTCCTTATTTAGTATTGGATTTTACAATGTTACCATAAAATTACAAGTTACTTTTCAATGTTTTTATTTGAACATACTATGGCAAATTTGCATCCATTTCTAATTTGCAGAAGAAATTTTTTGTGGTGCTTTTTAAGAAAATCTATATTTTGAGAACGGAATATTAAAATTTAGGTCAAGATGGTTTAAAAAATAAAAAAAGACAAAATCACCAAATTACTTTCTTTTTTATACGCCCGTATAGAACTGTTTGAAAAATCATACGGTTTGATTTTATTATAAATTAGTACCATTCTGGCCTTTTTACTTTAGGATAGGTGAGACTTATGTATGAAAATCATACCATACTAGATTTTTTGGTACCATATTAAAACTGAAAGACAACAGATTATAAATCCGTCGGATGTCGTCTTGTAAGCGTTTCAGCGTTTTGAGATATAAGGCAAAATATTCAAGATAGCTCCCCATACTACTTCAATATGCAAGATTTTTTCTTAGAGCAAAATTACTTTTCTATTTTCTATCAACTTGCTAGCTTCAACTGCTTCTATGTCGGTGCTTCCCATTTCTGGGCTTTTTTGAAAAAAGAAAAAACGATGACTACATTTTTAAATTCTTTTGTTCAGAAATCTTTGTCATTATTCCCAATAAATTACTGGGATCATAAATTGTTTTGTCATCTTTTTCTTCACAGTTCTGCTTGAACGATTTTGTCACAATTTCTTCTCCTGATAATTCTTTCTATCGTATTTCTTCTTTTTGTTGTCTGTAATTAACCTCTGTATCCATGAAATGGCTTTTAATATTTTTGAAAGTTTGCAAAACGCTGATAGCAAGAAAAAGCAACTAAATTTTGTGATAACGTAGTGGTACTAGCAATAAGTGTGTTAAAAAGGAAAACATTT
This sequence comes from Oxystoma pomonae, assembly GCA_963921995.1. NCBI lineage: Eukaryota > Metazoa > Arthropoda > Insecta > Coleoptera > Brentidae > Oxystoma > Oxystoma pomonae. The sequence goes on from OY998165.1 coordinate 70,857,593, forward strand.
GTAACATCTAAGTTGTTGAGCCAATAGGTTCAAAAGAGCATCTATTTTGAAAAACCGTTGCCGGCTGCGCGTTGATTAGGGGGTAAAAGGGGCTATATAGAATACTTTTGCAATCAGTTTCAATTAATTTTCCACTCCCCCGAAAGACAAACCTATAATATCGTAAGTATAAAAAAATCATTATTTACAATCAAAACGATATTTTTTTTTATTTAAACAAAACAATTACCAATTTTCCAAAGATTACATTCATATTCATGAATTTAAGCTTAACAACTGGCAAGGCGCGACGGGTCGTGCTGGATTAAAGTTCGAAAAAATTAAAAGGAATAACTTAATTGATATTTTTACACAAAAAATACAAATATTCAAAAATTAAGGGCTTAAAAAGTAAATTGTAAAATAAAGCCTACTTTTTTTGTTGGCAAATCGGTTAATAACATTCTCAAGGTTTATTTGAAGTTTTTTATGAATATAGAGTTAACCGTATAACCGTAAGCTTGAAAAGCTTCTTTCGGCTGCTGTTGCAGAAATAGTAAGCGTGCATAAAATTTTAAAAGTTCGTGAACTATCGAAAAATAATGTTCATCACACTTTTCCAAAGCTTCAATAACGTTTTTACTATCCATCATTCTTTGTTCCCGAGCAGTTCACCAACTTCCAAAATTATTTCTGATAAGACCTGTTTACTTGTATTCTTAAGGTTTTAAGGTATCAGTGCACTAAAATTAAAGTCAGTGAAGCTGCCCCCCCCACTTAAAATTTTCAAAAAAAACTAGTGAACTCATTTGCGCACCTTTTGCGCAGTATTGCGCAACCACTTTTATCTTTTGCGCAGCAACCGTCTGGAAACTGTGGGCATTTCTTTGTGGGTGGGACCAACTTCACGCTAGCCCCCCCCCCACTTAATTTTTCTAAGTTTTTATCACTCAATTAGATTGAACACGTTTTGCGCAGCAATGCGCAATGATTAAAACATTTTGCGCAGCAACCCCTCAAAAGATATAGGCATTGCAAAAGCGTGAAGTTGCCCCCCACTTATAATTTTTTCAAAGCAAATATTGTATTCATTAGTATTCCTTTTGCGCAGCATTGCGCAGCCAATTTAGTTTTAGTGGTTGCGCAGTCAGTATGTTAATTTAACCTGGCTAAATAAGATTCACACCTGACATTTGCCTTAGTGAGAAGACTCGTTTTCTTATGCTGAGCTGAGTCGAGGTTTCAGTGTTTAACGTAAAAGGGGCGAGTAGGGGAGGAGGAGGGAAAGGTGAAAAATATGAAAAGTTGGATACAGAAAATATGGGTGGTGACTCTGTATAATTTGAGGCCAAGAAATTAAAAAAACTAGTTTTTGGCAAATTCTGCAATAATAAAGTCCTAAGTTAAAAAGGGTGTCAATTTTTTATAAGTTGAGATCAACAAAATTAATTTGTGTTTTTGACCAAATGTTTTTCACCAAATCTGCATAGAAGTCGGCATATGGAATGTTAAAAGTCGAATGCCAGGAGCGCGTTCAGCGGCGGCTGGAGCCAAATCAAAAATAGTTTTACCACTTTCACTCAAAATGTCAAAAATGGCATTGACATTGCCTAACCAGCTTTGAACGCGCAAAGCCGACTGTCGTATCTTTAGTATTTTTGCTAGGCACTAGGAAAGAGACTGTCGGCACTTTAAGCCACGGCCATTTGATAGCTTTTTATAAACAGATACCTACTCCCTACCTTCTGTCCGCAAAATAAACGCATTTTCCTCAAAATCCATAAGTTTGGCGATTACACAATTTATTCTATGTAAGAATAAATGGAGAAAAGAGCGCTTTTCATTTTCAAATGATTTTCTAAATTTTCTTCAATTTGGTAGGTTAGGAAAACCTCGCAACTGAATTTTTTTTTACCTCGCCCGCGGACCAATGACAACAAACGATGCCAATTCTAGCGGCGCTTTCGAGTTCCTCCAAAACTCGTATGGCTTCAGCCGACCTTAAACGGTATATGAGTAGTGGTAGATGGCCGGTTCTGCATCCTCCGTCCCCCGGGGGAGCTTATCATCAAAAAATCTCTGACGTCATCGTGTTTGGATGAGTATGACAAAGAGGATCAAGGACTTTTAATTAGTGTGAGAGAGAAATACAGGGTGTTATAAAAATACATGTAGTAGAAATAATATACAGGGTGTATTCACTTAGCGTTACCGTTAAAGTATGTCCGTCTGTCTGTGCTGAAACTCTCTAATGGCTGAAACTCCCCAATATCACGTGCCTGTACGTGACGTCAGAAGTGTTATGTGATCACGTGACTTGTGTTCTACAGAGTGAGTCTCTTCGGGGTTTATACAGGGTGCTCTAGTGACATGCACCTGTCATATAGTCATCTGTCATTTGTGACCTCTAGCCAAGCTGTCAAGTGCCACAATAGTACTTAGCGTTAACGTATGCATGCTGAGATTCTCTAATGGTTGAAACTCCCTAATATTTCTAATATTCTCTCGGTCACAAGTGCCAATGTATAGAGTAGAAAATGACGTACACCTGTAGCATTGGGGCCTTATTATTTTAAGAGTGTCAACTATTTGAAAAATGTCGAGATGAGAGAGATTGCTATCGGCCGGTGTACCGAAGGTACTTTTTCCGCTATGTGCGCACGTTTTTCTCCTTTGGTTTCTGTAAAAGACTAATTTTGGTTTGCTGCGCAGGGGACAAAAGATCTTAGTAGTTTTCTGCGAATATCTCGAGATCTAAGTGATCGATTTGAAAAATTATTTTTTTGTTAGATTGCTGTGTTCCAATGCTATTTATTCTTAGAGAGATGGGGAAGCCAAAAGGGCCTTAAGTGGTGAAAGAAAGACCTTAGTAGTTTTCTGCGAATATCTCGAGATCTAAGTGATCGATTTGAAAAATTATTTTTTTACTGGATTTCTGTGTTCCAATGCTATTTATTCGCACAAAGACGGAAAAGCCAAAAGGGCATTAAAGTGCTTGACCTTGGTAGTTTTTGTCGTAAATATCTCGCGTTATAGCGATGGGATATGAAAAATTCTTTGTTAGTGTTACAAAGGGGGAGGGCATGGCAAAAGGTTATGCGTGTAACCCAGCTATGCAGCTCGAGTTAAAAGGCTTTTATTTTTACGGTAAATAATATTATTATTATTATATGTTTTAAAATGATCAAAATGTGTGCTTTCTGAAGACAAAGTCGAGAATAATTAAGATAACCCATGACCCTGTTTATCAAGAATTTTAAAAATAACATGTTTACGTAAAGTTTACTAATGAGCTAATTTTATACGGTCAAATGCCTTTACAATCGTCTAGTTCCACTGCGAATTGACAATGACGGATTGGTATGTTAACGTTACTGATCAAATTGGAAGCTTTTATGTAGGCAAAGTAAAGTATACAAAAATAGGTATACTCGAGATAACCTAAACTTGTTTTTCACAAGTTTAGCATGATAATGTTTTATGTATCCAAAAAACACAGTTTCTTGGGATCTAAAATATAAACAAAAATTTATTTTTAGTAAAAATATATTTATTGATTGATAAATTATGTTAAGGGCATGTCCTTAAAACAAAATATTTTTTATACGTAGATTTGATCTTACTCATTTATGCTGTACTTTTATAAAGATCAACTGACTTTTGACAAAAACAAAACATTTTATTGCAAACGGGGCAAAATCTGGAACCAACATTAACAAAATTCATATAGTTTTGACAAAAACATTTCTCTTTTTGCAATAAGAACATACATAGTCCTTGAATGTTTGCTTGTATGTCCTTCTTCACCACAATAGCCTCTTTTTTTAGAAGGCATATTTTTTTTAAGTTAAAGGTAAATTGTGTCTTTGTGAATCCTCTGATAATCCTTATTTTTTCTCCAGTGCTTAAATTGGAATGAAACAACAAAAACCATATTTAAACTGTACAGTTATATGCGTATAAAAATAATACTTTTCAAATTTATTTTTCCTATATTAAAGATAATAATTCTCACCCTGGTTATGCGAGTCCAATTTTTAAGAGTTCTCAGTGTGAGTATTAGATGCCCAGAACCTTAAAAGATGAATGAAATATATAGAATGATTAAAAATTTATGAGGAATCTAACTAGTGATGTCCTCATTCAACATAGTTGTTAAATGTAATTTTTCTACGTGAAGCCTTGTTCACCCCTTTTACCCTCATGCTAACATTGAAATTTTGTAGTCTTCTCTTATTTCCTCTTCAGAAAGATCCTTCTGAATCAGTTTATTTTCATGATTTTTAAATTAAATTTTTATTTGCTAAAAGTCTTAAGATTGGAGAACAATTCTTCAAATTCTGTCATAATAGCACTATAATTTTCATCAAAATAAATAAAATTTTATTAAATAATGAATCATATGGGAAAAAAATTGGTATACAAATATCGCTAACTAACTTGTTTTATGACAGTTGAGCTCTCTTCAAGTCTAAATGTGGCTGATGTTGCGTCCTGGGAGGCATTTGTATCATATATCATATAATCCATGATGAGCAACTGAAAACTGATGGAAACAAAACATTTTTACTTATATTGTATATAGAATAAAATCTGGTACTTACATTATTTTTGTGGATGTCCTTGTGGGTCCCTTATGTCTTTGAAAAATAATCTACAACATGCAATGATTACTATAATTTTCTAAAGATTGGTTGTATTTCTTTTGATGTTTGGTTAAAGACATACATTTTTTTCTTCAAAAATTTTTATATTTTTGTAACGTAATATGGTGTAATCTTTTAATATCTATTTACCTCCTTTCGTAAGATCCGTAGTTCTATGTCTTAGTATTTATGATTTCCAATGTAGAAAAAGCGCTATGTTGCGGTGCAAAAACTGAGGATGAAGAACATTTTTTTTCTTTACTTAGTAGAAATTAATAAGGCTTTAACACATGTATAATTCTTAATAAATGAATGCCTATATAATCAATAAATTTAGAAAAGCAATTGATAATAGTTCAAAATTAGCTTATACTTGACCCCAAGATTATCAGTTGTAGAAAGTTAAATGGTAAACAAAAACAAGACAACAAATTATTGAGCATGCACCTTTTAAAACAGTTTGGTAGGTAGAAAGAAAAATATTAACCGCATTTGTTTTTTGAGAAAATGTGATAAAAATGCATTTTTCTCGTGGAATTAACAGAACATAATATACCTGTTTCTCCTCCCTGGATTAATGTCACGACGGTATTGAATTACAGTGTTTCCGCTGCGTTCTCGCAATATTTGAGTCTCTGTAACAACAGAACCCTCACACCTCGTTGTAAAGAAAAATTCAAACCTTTATATCGCACCCTTAATTCTCCTGACTTTTACATAAGACACCCCAAGTTTTGTTCTAATTGGGCCTCAAAAGAGCTATGGCAACTATCCGACCATCATTATCAGCATCTGTCTATTGATCAATTATGTATATCTAAGTATAAAAGTTTGCGTTTAAAACCGAATCAATTTTAGTAATTTGTAAAAGTTTTTTAAAATTAAGCGCTTTCCATATCATTCCATTCAAACACCATATGGTTGTAATAACTTAATCAATTAGGAACCATCAATATTTTCAATCCTTTAAAAACTAGTCGCAATTAATATTTTTCACGGAAATTTTAATCAAATCGGTTTACTAGTTTTGGATATATCATGGTACTTATGTACGTATCTATAGGTACTTTATGATACCATATTAAATACAGACCAACATCTTAACATTTTTAGTGAATATTTTGCACAGTTATAGCTTGGAAGGGAAAATTTAAAAAAAAAATACTTTTTAGTCAGCAAATAGAAGGGTACAAACTCCAAGTTTCTAAGAATGAAAGATCGTTTGAGCTATGTTAAAACAGTGTCAAATTGAACTGGAATTGTTGACATATGTGGATATGATCATGTTTTTTGTCTTTGGCATATCCCTTAGAAGATGTAATCCAACCTTGCCAAATCTGGGCTAATGATGTAATAAAGGAGATCAAGGTTGTCGTTAGGAAGACATATGAAGCGGAAATATTCCATGACACTAAGTGTGAATAAAAAGTGAAATGGAGTCTTTACCAACAAACCGTTTATAAAATGAGTCATCATACAAAATAAATAGCAAAAGGATAGGTGCAAACCCATATCATTCCATTCAAATACCATATGGTTGTTGTAACCTAATCAATTAGGAATCATTAATATCATGACGTCTTCATTCAAAATCCTTAAAACCAGTGCAGGATACATCTAATTAACATTTTTCATGGCAATTTTATTCAAATCGGTTAAGTAGTTTCGAAAATATCTTGGCACGTATGTACATACCTATAGGTCCAGACCATTTAGTCACCAATTTCACATTCTTATATTTACCATCATACTCCATGGTTTTACCAAATACTGCGTTAATCATTAATTTGAAAAAGTGTTTTCCGAAACTGTTTTTGTTCTGTTGACGCATGTGAATGTTTAAGTCAATATAAGGCATAACCATAAAGACTGTTTAAATTTTAGGACCCCCATGAATTTTTTTAAGTTTCAAATCCAAACTAAGAATTTGTTTTAAATTTCTATATTGAATAATGTATCGTTATTTATCATACAGTGTGGTCATTAATTTGGGTAACTTACTAGAATTAGGTGGAATTCTATGTTCTGGTCAGACGGGAAGATCTTAATGCACATCAAATAGTTCAGGGGGGATAATATACACCTATTTCCTATGGGTGCTATTATCAGAAATTTTATTAATATCCGCCTCCAAGCATACTGCTATTTAGACCAACTCAAAGCCACCAAAAGGTAACGATAAAGGCATTACTATTCCATAAAGTGAGTTGACGTCATAATACATCAAATATGAGATTTCCTGGCTTCTATTGTGTGATTCTCCTATATACCTGCTGCCGTTTATTTTCAAGAGCTGTAAACTATTTTTAAGTTGGTATTTCTAGCTATAATAGTTGTCAAAAACCACAGATCTTTGCTGGATGTTTGAAACTATCACATATTTTAACAACGGTAATTGGTAATTAAAAAAAAAGACCTATAAAATACTTTAATACTTTTTATTATCTTTATTGCACTAGATATATCTATTACTTGTATTTATTTTATTTTGGTAATTACAGAATTTAACAATAATTTTAACTGTTCCAATAAATTTGGGGTTGGAAACAGAATATCAAAAAATCTAAAGAAGTTTTCGCAATCTTTTTCATTGTGTTGGAAAATTCATCATACTCGTAATATATATTTTCAGTTGTAAAGAAGTAAAGCAACCCGTTAGTGTAGCGGAATTCAGAGTTAAAATTAGCTGGTACCACCTGAAATTTATCTGAAAGTAAACCATATCTGGTTGGTGAAAAATTACACTTGTTAATTTCTACATAATATATCTTATCATAAAATAAAAATGTCTGACCCTCATAGGTATTTACTACACCATGAATTTTTTTTGATTGGTGAAAACTCTGTAAATCTGAGATATATTTCTCATGTTTTAAAGCAAGAGATGGGTAATTAGTAAAATACATTTTTTTATCTGTAAAGATTACAACATCTCCAACAGGTCTCTGATATATGGCTGAAATTCTCGAGAAATTCTCAGGTAAAAATTTAAGAAAATCTTTTATTTTAATCAATTAAATTAGACTTTAAGTCCTTAATCCAAACATATTTTTCTTAAAAAATATATAATTTTCCATTTACCACTAGAAATGTATTAATTTTCTTAAAGGTCAAATCACATAATCTGGGTATTTCTTCTGCTGGGTGGTATTTTTCTATAGTACTGCTTTTTCTTGTTGTTGGTGTGGAAATTGTTGAAGTATTGGTGGTTTCTTCCGTTTGTGTTGTTGTAGTTGTATTAGATACGAGGTTATCCCCATATAAATAATGAATTGCGTAGATATCATCTTGAGACAGCTCTGTAGTTTGTCGATTAGAGTCCAAGACGGGATACATAATGCTCTCTCTATGTGAAGAATGTGAAATACCCAATGTGTGTCCAATTTCATGAGTCAGAGTGTGTATTAAACTAATCTCCCCAAGTTTTGGTATTATATTTAAATTAAATCTTATATTTTTGTTGACGTGAATCTCTAACTGTGATCTAGAAAGGTAATCGGCATGAGACAGAACGCCATAGCCTTGAAAAAAACAGCTCAAGTTTCCAAATCCATTATACGTGTGGTTATTTTCGTTAAAAGTAATTGTAATATCTGCATTATGATAGGCGTCTCTAAATCTTATATTTGTATATTTTTCCCAGTTCTTGAAGGCACGGTCATCTAATTGCTTATATGTATTGATGAATATATATCACTCTTGTTCCATTTTATATGTATTGGGTTTGCCAAAGAATAATCACCCTAATTATCTTTTACACCACATCGGGAGGTTGCCATCAGTTTTTTTGTCTCTTCATTTAACACACCATCAGCTGTAATAGCCATTTTGTCTTGAAATTTTAATATTGCATCATTAATTAAGGTTAGTGATGAGTTTAGACCTTTAGGTAGATATCCATAATTTTCTAAATAAATTTTGGCTTCTTCCAAGGTAAGTTCTATATTTTTACCATTTACAAATAAGAGTATCAGTAGCAAGAATATTATAATCTTCATGATCAGTACTTATAATTCAAATGAATATTGAGTATATGTTTTGCTATTTATATAGATATCTTACCCTATAAGAATAGCCCTTAGCCAATACTATTATATGTTTTTTAGAAACAATCTTCCAATACACACCATTTAAACGATCACCGTGAGGTCTTGTGCAGCATATATCGTCAGTTAAATTCCCTAAGTGAAATACACTTTTTTTTATTAATAGTTAAGTAAACAAATGTTAACAAGACGAATTATAGCAGACGCTTCAAAGCATGTGACTCTAGAAACGGCTTACGTATATGACTCATATTCCTGTCGAGGTTTCTCACATAGAAGTAGTGAGTGGTGCAGAATACCTGTTACAGAATTTTTACAGAGGAATAGGGAGTAGTGGATGGTGTAAACCCTATATCTAAAAAAATAGTACAATACCAGTCAAGATATTTGGTATACGAGTAGTATCTCAGGGTGCGCAGTCATACTGCACGAAGGAGCTGTCACTCCCAAAGGGATTATTTTACCTCCATCTAGTGATAAAAATAAAACAAAGTTATTATTTAACAATTATATATTTTCTTTTGCATAGCCTAAAAATTATTAGAATGCATAAAACAGTGAAAATTCATGCGGACTCTTTTCAACTTTTTTAAATTGAGGTAACCAAACTCATACATATCTATAATATTATTATTTATTAAATTAGTTAACATTCCAAAGCTGTCAAAAAGGGTTAGGTAGGGGGTGGGATCTAGTCTCAATTTTATTTAGTCAAAAATGCGCAAACTATAACTTTGAAAATATTTTAATAAAAATGCTAATTTTTACACGTAAGAAATGCTAAAATACAGTGCCGCAGAAAATATTTTTTTTTTAATTTTTGCACAAAAATCTTACAAATTTTTTTACTTCTTTCACGTTTTTCTGTGAAATATTGAATGGTTTAGCTGTAGAAATTGGAATGGCAGTAGCTGGTGACCGCTATTGATAATAACACATACTTCACATGAATGAAAAACCTTTTTTACATATTAAGTATAATTTATTTAATTTTTTAGTCGTTAAAATGTTTAAAACATCTAACATTATTTAACGCGCCAAACTCAAATTTAATTAATTTATTAGGCTAAAAATTTAAGTAAAGTAAATAAATATTTTTAAAAAAAATCATAAACATTTTAGATAAAAATACACATTAGTCATAAACTATATACTTAAATAATGCACAAAAAGGAAAAAAGTAGTCAAAATAATAAATAGTAAAAAGTAGTTTTCTCAAAAAAAAAAATTATTTTGGTTACAATCATGATCAATTACCTTTTTATAAGCAAACGATAGAAATATTAATCTAAGTCTGAGTGGTCTATAATTTATTTATTTTGCACAAGATGCGACGTTTTGATTGGTTCAATACTTTAATTGTTAACTCTTCTGGTATGTTTATATCATTTACCATATGGGTAGGCAGTTGTAACCAGGATACTTACAGGAATGGAAGAGGGCTAGAATCATTTTTCTACTGATTTTGAAATTGCCGCTCTTTGAATTAGTTTAAGAATTTTTAAAACGTTATAAATAAACAGTGAGATAAGCTAACTAAAATTTTAAATACTAAATAACTGACACACAACAAAATAATAAAAATATTTAGTTAAAACTATTCTTCATCACGACGTATACCATTTCGGGTGGACATTCTAACTTGTCTAGGCTTGTAATTATTAACTTGGTTTTTTTGCTCGAAATTTTTTTTGTGTTTAATAGAAAGAAAAGTTCTTTACTGATTTTAAACCTCTGCTTTCAAAATATTTATGTAAACGATTGGTGTGAAGAAGAGGTTAGAAGTTTGACTTTAAAAGAAATTGATTCTGTAGTTGTCATGGAGTTGAACGAGAATAATTTAGATTTACTTTTAGCCCATAAAAAAAATTTGTTTACCTTTAACTAAATTAAAACTGTTTAAAAAACCAATAAAGTTTTGTTTTTATTTATTATTATTATGTAATAAAACACCAAAAATTATAGAAAAAAAAATAGCTATATAATGTTGCTAAAAAAATTATTACAATATAAAAGCTTATACAACATATAAAAAAAAAGTAAGTAACTAAATATAAAAAATAATACAATATATTTACTAAATAACTAAACCTATCCTAAACTCCCTAAAGACGTCTTCATATTAAGAGCGGTTGTTTTATGCGATCAGTCTTAACAGCTCCTAAATAACTATACACAATATTTTTCTAGAATTCTAGGTACTTTTCAACATCTTTATGACCCCAAGCAAGCGTGAACTCAGTACCGGTAATAATGTAGCGTTTATCGTCCGCGTAAGATAAAGCTACCTTATTTTTAAGTTCGATATACATATCGTGTAAATGTGAGCGAAAAGTTGACATTTGAGTGCCTTCTACGTCAACTGCAAGGCGATAGTCATCAAGACTAAGCTCTTTTTGGCTAACGTAGTCGGGAACACCTTTCGCCTTTTTACCTAACTCCCCCTCTATGTTGACAATATGCTTTCGCCCCGGTTCCATAAAACTCCCAAATCGGTCTTCCTGCATATTCATCCTTCATTTTACCCAATATGGATTGATTTACAGGAATCCCGTGTTGATTGTTTTGTGAGAAGTTGGATGTGTCAAACCAATCTAAATTTTCCTTCATATCTTGATAAAAGTTCGAATTTTGAATGAATAATATTAAACTATCTGTGTCACTGTAGGCCAAAAGAGCATTGTTGCCATATTTAGCTTTAATGAAATCGTAATAAAAGTTGTACATAATCGTTTTGGATATCTCCAAAATGCAAAAACCTACGTAAATAGGCTTATTATATACCACTTTTACTTTCTCCATCTGAATAGCTACCAAATTCTCACCAAATATGGCAACGTTTTTAAAATTTGGTTTACTAATTAGCGCTTCTGCCCCCAACCTCCTACCAACATTCTCCCAATGAGTAACCAGTTTAACATCTACCATTTTATCCACGTTTTTCATTGTGTTACGTTTTATCTAGCTATTTAATAAAACAAGTAGGTTCTTTCTTTCTTTAGTTTTTATTGGGATAAAACAGTACTACAAAACTTATTACAGACGGGAATATTTTGGAAAAGGGGACTAGCTGTGAGCCTGCCCAAGCACGCTATCAGACTGACTCTTCACAGTGTCACCAACTGTTTAGCATACCACGACACATGAACATAGAGTTTGGTCAGGCTACTAACTTAGAACATACATAACATTTTCCCTCTTTCTCAAAAGAATGAACAACTTTAAACTACAAATTCAACCTTTTTGGTGCTTGATGCACACGAACACTACACCTTAACTGCGTCACTTCAGGTTCTTTAATTTGCACTGGTATTAATACACTACTCGAATTTTTCATAGGACTTGCGGGACTTTTAAACACCTCAGAATCATTCTTTTGAACACTTGGTGAACCGAATGGACTTATATCTGGCCTATCTATTTCAACTGGTTTAGGCGACGTATTTGGTACAATGTTTGATGAAGTAAGTGGTACGTTTTGTGAAATTGGAACTACATTAGTTATTGGTTCATTCAAAACTTGTTCAGAACTTAAACATTTTCTAATGCTATTAACATGCTTATACATAATTTTTTCATCAACTTTTACCAAATATGTCACTGAACTGACACTTTCCTACTAAAACCCTCTCTCCAACTAAAAACATAGGAGGCTTAACAAAATTAAAAGTACTATTTAATTGAACTTTTCCCTTCTTTTTAGGCTTTAAAAGATCTAGTCTGGTCTTAGGCTTGACTTTAAAAATCATCTCGTTAGGACTCATACCTGAACTAGTAGGTGTAGTACGATAACTAAATAAAAAATTAACCACCTGTTGCTCTTGAGTGGTGTTTTGTAAACAATATTTATCAAGCGCACTGCCATTAGATTGTGGGTGATATGGCGGGGACTTCACACAATTTACACCGTTTGCATGACAAAATTTTTCGAACTCGAGTGCATTAAAAGGCGGTCCTTTATCACTCACTATCGTATCTGGCAAGCCCATTACCGAAAAAGTAATTTTTAACTTTTCTATTGTTTGCATTAGACCAGTACCTTTGGACATAATATGAATATCTGGCCATCTGGACTTACTATCTACAACTAACAAGAACCAAACATTATTCTTTTTAAAAAAATCTATATGTACTCTAGAAAACACATTTTCTGTTTTTGGCCAAGATATTAAATATTTTTCATGATTTCGTTGATTTAGTTGACATATATTACAACTTAATATTAAAGATTCAATATCTTGCTGTAATTTTGGCCACCATATTACAGACCTAGCTAACATTTTTGACCTAACTATGCCTATATGATCCTCATGCAGCAAATCCAGAACGTGTTTCTGCAAAGCTTCTGGTACAACTACTTTAATACCTTTCATGAGACAATTTTCCTCGATGGAAAGCTCATTACGTTTAAGAAAATAAGGTTTCAAGTCTGGATCTACCTTACTGGACCAACCTGTTTTTACAAAATTTATTACTTTCATTAAAATCGGATCTTTATTTGAAACTATTGCAATGTCCTCATAGGAAATTGGTAACATATCAGATGACTTAAAAGCATTAATCGAACTATCTACGTCAGTAGCATCTTTTAGTGGCCACTTTGATAGCATATCCGCTTCAAATAACTAAGAACCTTTTCTATACTCAATCTGATAGTCATAAGCTAACAAAATAACATTCTAACGAATAATCCTAGACGCCGACATTACTGAAATACTTTTATCCGGGTGGAAAATCACTTTTAGGGATTGGTGATCCGACACCAAAATAAACTTCCTACCAAAAATATACTTATGAAACCTTTTTACTGAAAAAATAATTGCCAAAGCTTCTCTCTCTAATTGGGAATAATTTTGCTTTGCTTTTGATAACGAGCTAGAGGCAAAACATACAGGCTTTTCGACACAATTCACTCTATGACTCAGAACTCCTCCCACACTATAAGAACTACTGTCACATGATACAACTATTGTTTTATTTGGGTCATAGTGTGTCAAAACCTGATTATTTGCAATAAGATTCTTACTTAAGATGAAAGCTTCTCGACACATATCATCTAACTTGAATTCTACATCTTTTCCTAAAAGATTATAAAGGGGACGTAATTGGGACGACAACATCGGTAAAAATTTATTATAATAGTTAATGAGCCCTAAGTAAGCACGCAATTGGGTCAAATTGGTAGGTTCAGGAGCCTCTTTAATGGCACGGACTTTCTCCTCAGTCGGATGCACACCTTCACTATCAATCTTGTGCCCTAAGTACTCTACTTGTGACTCAAAAAACTTACATTTTTCAATATTAACTTTAACATTAAGTTTCGACAACTTTTGCAAAACCAAATCGACATTTTGCTGCGCTTCTGTTAAGTTTTTTCCAGATATTAAAATATCAACTAAATAGCAATTTACGTTTGGGATGCCACACAAAATTTGGTCCATTATAGACTGAAATATAGCTGGAGCACATGCTATGCCATAGGTTAACCTAGTAAACTGAAACATTTCAATATGCGTATTAATCGTTAAGTATTTCTGATAATCCGAGTTTACTTTTAACTGCTGATAAGCACCAGATAAATCCAAGACTGTAAAAACTGATCCACCAGCCAAACTTGCAAAAATATCTTCTGGTTTTGGCAATGGATACTGATCTATATTTAACGACTTATTGACAGTTACCCTGAAATCAGTACAAATACGCACATCCCCATCTTTTTTTGGAACTACAACAATAGGTGATGCCCATTCGCTGAAATTTACTGGTTTCAATATACCTACTTGCACCATGTTTTCTAGCTTATTCTCTACTTTTGGCTTTAATGCATAAGGCATGTCATATGCTTTTTTCACGACTGGCACAACATTCTCTTTAGTGTTAAACTTAACCTCAAATCTTTAATCGGGTTGCATAAATTCTTGAATTTTTCTTTTAACGTATTAACCAACTTCGATTTTTCTGAAACACTCAAAGAATTAATTAAAAAGTTGTTATGCCAGTCTGGAAATAAGACATTTAGCCAATTCCTACCTAATAAAGGAATAAAGTATTTTTCAGACTCTATCACTGTTATTAATAACTCAACCTTTTTGTTATTGTAATCAATCGTGACCATACATTCTCCTAATGCTCTTATTATTTGACCCGACACGGCATTCAATCTAAAGGAAATTTTTTTCAAAGGCAAATTTATCATTTCCAAAAACTTTTTCTCTGAAATTACCGTTTTACATGCTCCTGTGTCGACCTCAAATAACAAAGGCTGTTTGTTTACCTTTAACGTGATGCGATGTGGAGAACTACTACTACTACTGACACATACCTGATTTAGGTTATATAAATCATTATTTACATCCTCATACTGCACTACGTTTACCGTAACATCAGAATCCGGCTGCTGCTCCCCTTCTTGCACTGCACCCAATTTCGACTTTGATGGACATAAATCCCGAACATGACCAAACTTTTGACATTGAAAACATTTCCATTTCTTTGCAGGACAGTTATCTTTATTGTGGATACGCCCACACTTGTCACAACATGCACTGCTGGACTGACTTTTGTCATTTTGCGAACTAGACTTCTGTTTAGCCTTGCTTTGTGATTTATATTTCTGTGTTTTAACGTAGTTTACACCACTGTTTTCGTCAGACAGATTTTTGACCTGTTTTTCTGCAAGCTCTGACACCTAGGCTGCTTTACCAGCGCTCTGAAATGTTAACCTGTCATCTGCCAACAACTTCCTTTGTATATTTTCCGATCTTAGGCCACATACGAACCTATATCTCAATGCTTCATCCAGAAACGTTTTAAAGTTGCACTAGCTTGCTAGCTTTCGCAGTTCGACTATGTACTCCGATACATTCTGCTCTGGTTTCTGATTGCATTTATTGAACATAAATCTCTCATAGATATCTGATACTTGAGGCGCATAATGACCTTTTAGTAGGTTTTTTACTTCCTGAAATGTCAGATCTCCTGACTTTTGTGGCGCTACTAAATTCTTTAACGTCTGATACACCCCTATACCAGCTAACGTTATTAGCATAGATACTTTTAACTTTTCTTCCACAAAGTTAATCGCAAACAAGTGCTCTATTCTTTCTAAATACGTTTCGAATTTTTCAGCGATCCCACTGAAAGGCTCAATATTTCCAATCATAGCCATTTTCCGACCAAGATTATACTAGGTATACTGTATTCAACTTAGAATAACCATATCTTGTCCTTGTACGAGTATCTTTTTCTCTTTTCTTATCACTGTTTAAAACTACCGGACTATTCCTGAGTAACTTTTAAACTGATCTTGCTCACCCTACATTCACGACGACTTACAATCGAACACCGATCGGCTGCTGATGTCCACTGCAAAGTGATGCCTACGTGACCTTTCGTCCGTCTAGCTTGCTGATACCTCCCGTTCCGCGAAACAATTTTGCAGTTTGGTTTTATTTGCACTTCCCGAACAAAAAAAACTCAATCCCAGACACGTCGCCAAATGTTATGTTTTATCTAGCTATTTAATAAAACAAGTAGGTTCTTTCTTGAGTTTTTATTGGGATAAAACAGTACTACAAAACTTATTACAGACGGGAATATTTTGGAAAAGGGGAAGAGCTGTGAGCCTGCCCAAGCACGCTATCAGACTGACTCTTCACAGTGTCGCCAACTGTTTAGCATACCACGAGACATGAACATAGAGTTTGGTCAGGCTACCAACTTGCAACACATTGTTTTTCCGAAAACGGCATTGTTCATCAACTTGAAAAAGTCTTTTTCGAATTTATTTTGTGCAGAATTTCTATGACGTGTGTTTAAATCAATATACCTCTTTAACCAGGTCGACTGATAAAAGGACAAGAATTTTGACTAATTTTAACCCGTTCTCCAAAGCCTGTTGCAAATTTTTATAATGGATCACATAACGTTCCTTTCTATTGAAATTTGGAATAAGTTTTGAGATTTTGACGTTCGCTTATGGTGAAACAATGGACTCTGGACAAAAAGGTAGTTCATTATGCAAATCGTGTAAATGTTCTGGATATTCTAAATCAACTTCAAAAATGAAACCCGTGTCCGGCACTTGCGGCATTTTTTCGATATCTAAATTTGGAAGACTAGAGGACATAGCAGCCCCATACAAGTTGGTTTCATCTAAATAGTGGATGCTTGAGGTAGGTTTGGAAGCGTCATAATAAAGTAAAAATTTGTTAACCAGCTAATTTTAACTCTGTATTCCGCTACACTAACGGGTTGCTTTACTTCTTTACAACTGAAAATATATATTACGAGTATGATGAATTTTCCAACACAATGAAAAAGATTGGGAAAACTTCTTTAGATTTTTTTGATATTCTTTATCCAACCCCAAATTTATTGGAACAGTTAAAATTATTGTTAAATTCTGTAATTACCAAAATAAAAAAAAAATACAAGTAATAGATATATCTAGTGCAATTAAGACAATAAAAAGTATTAAAGTATTTTATAGGACTTTTTTTTTTAATTACCAATTACCATTGTTAAAATATGTGATAGTTTCAAACATCTAGCAAAGATCTGTGGTTTTTGACAACTATTATAGCTAGAAATACCAACTTATAAATGGCTTACAGTTCTTGAAAATAAACGGCAACAGGTCCATAGAAGAAATACACAAGCCAGGAAACCTCATATTTATTATATATATATCGTTACCTTTTGATGGCTTTGAGTGGGTCTAAATAGCAGTATGCTTAGAGGCGGATATTATTAAAATTTCTGATAATAGCACCCATAGGAAATAGGTGTATATTATCCCCCCTGAACTATTTGATGTGCATTAAGATCTTCCCGTCTGACCATAACATATAATTACACCCAATTCTAAAAGTAAGTTACCCAAATTAATGACGACACTGTATGATAAATAACGATACATTATTCAATATAGAAATTTAAAACAAACTCTTAGTTTGGATTTGAAACTTAAAAAAATTCATGGGGGTCCTAAAATTTAAACAGTCTTTATGGTTATGCCCTATATTGACTTAAACATTCACATGCGTCAACAGAGCAAAAACAGTTTCGGAAAACACTTTTTCAAATTAATGATTAACGCAGTATTTGGTAAAACCATGGAGTATGATGGTAAATATAAGAATGTGAAATTGGTGACTAAATGGTCTGGACCTATAGGTATGTACATACGTGCCAAGATATTTTCGAAACTACTTAACCGATTTGAATAAAATTGCCATGGAAAATGGATTAGGTTACAACAACCATATGGTATTTGAATAGAATAATATGGATTTGCACCTATCCTTTTGCTATTTATTTTTTATGACGACTCATTTTATAAACAGTTTGTTGGTAAAGACTCCATTTCACTTTTTATTCACACTTAGTGACGTCATGGAATATTTCCGCCTCATATATCTTCCTAGCGACAACCTTGATCTCCTTTATTACATTATTAGCCCAGATTTGGCATGGTTGGATTACATCTTCTAAGGGATATGCCAAAGACAAAAAACATGATCATATCCACATATGTCAACAATTCCAGTTCAATTTGACACTGTTTTAACATAGCTCAAACGATCTTTCATTCTTAGAAACTTGGGGTTTGTACCCTTCTGGTTGCTGACTAAAAAGTATTTTTTTTTTAATTTTCCAAGCTATAAATGTGCAAAATATTCACTAAAAATGTTAAGATGTTGGTCTGCATTCAATATGGTATCATAAAGTACCTATAGATACGTACATATGTACCATGATATATCCAAAACTAGTAAACCGATTTGATTAAAATTTCCGTGAAAAATATTAATTGCGACCAGTTTTTAAAGGATTGAAAATATTGATGGTTCCTAATTGATTAAGTTATTACAATCATATGGTGTTTGAATGGGATGATATGGAAAGCGCTTAATTTTAAAAAACTTTTACAAATTACTAAAACTGATTCGGTTTTAAACGCAAACTTTTATGCTTAGATATACATAATTGATCAATAGACAGATGCTGATAATGATGGTCGGATAGTTGCCATGAGGCCCAATTAGAACAAAACATGGGGTGTCTTATGTAAAAGTCAGGAGAATTAAGGGTGCGATATAAAGGTTTGAATTTTTCTTTACAACGAGGTGTAAGGGTTCCGTTGTTACAGAGATTCAAATATTGCGAGAACTCAGCGGAAACACTGTAATTCAATACCGTCGTGACATTAATCTAGGGAGGAGAAATAGGTATATTATGTTCTGTTAATTCCACGAGAAAAATGCATTTTTATCACATTTTCTCAAAAAACAAATGCGGTTAATATTTTTCTCTCTACCTACCAAACTGTTTTAAAAGGTACATGCTCAATAATTTGTTGTCTTGTTTTTGTTTACCATTTAACTTTCTACAACTGATAACCTTGGGGTCACGTATAAGCTAATTTTGAACTATTATCAATTGCTTTTCTAAATTTGTTGATTATATAGCATTCATTTATTAAGAATTATACATGTGTTAAAGCCTTATTAATTTCTACTAAGTAAAGAAAAAAAATGTTCTTTCCTCCTCAGTTTTTGCACCGCTACATAGCGCTTTTTCTACATTGGAAATCATTAATACTAAGACATAGAACTACGGATCTTACGAAAGGAGGTAAATAGATATTAAAAGATTACACCATATTACGTTACAAAAATATAAAAATTTTTGAAGAAAAAATGTATGTCTTTAACCAAACATCAAAAGAAATACGACCAATCTTTAGAAAGTTATAGTAATCATTGCATGTTGTAGATTATTTTTCAAAGACATAAGGACCCACAAGGACATCCACAAAAATAATGTAAGTACCAGATTTTATTCTATATAAAATATAAGTAAAAATGTTTTGTTTCCATCAGTTTTTAGTTGCCCATCATGGATTATATGATATATGATACAAATGCCTCCCAGGAGGCAACATCAGCCACATTTAGACTTGAAGAGAGCCCAACTTTCATAAAACAAGTTAGCGATATTTGCATACCAATTTTTTGCCCATATGATTCATTATTTAATAAAATTTTATTTATTTTGATGAAAATTATGGTGCTATTATGACAGAATTTGAAGGATTGTGCTCCAATCTTAAGACTTTTAACAAATAAAAATTTAATTTAAAAATCATGAAAATAAGTTGATTCAGAAGGATCTTTCTGAAGAGGAAATAAGAGAAGACTACAAAATTTCAATGTTAGCATGAGGGTAAAAGGGGTGAACAAGGCTTCACGTAGAAAAATTACATTTAACAACTATCTTGAATGAGGACATCAGTAATTAGATTCCTCATGAATTTTTAATCATTCTATATATTTCATTCATCTTTTAAGGTTCTGGGCATCTAATACTCACACTGAGAACTTTTAAAATTTGGACTCGCATAACCAAGGTGAGAATTATTATCTTTAATATAGGAAAAATAAATTTAAAAAGTATTATTTTTATACACATATAACTGTACAGTTTAAATATGGTTTTTGTTGCTTCATTCCAATTTAAGCACTGGAGAAAAAATAAGGATTATCAGAGGATTCACAAAGACACAATTTACCTTTAACTTTAAAAAAATATGCCTTCTAAAGGTGAAAAGGAGGCTATTGTGGTGAAGAAGGACATACAAGCAAACATTCAAGGACTATGTATGTTCTTATTGCAAAAAGAGAAATGTTTTTGTCAAAAGTCACATGATCTTTATAAAAATACAGCATAGTCATTTATGCTACCAAATCTACGTATAAAAAAAATATTTTGTTTTAAGGACATGCCCTTAACATAATTTATCAATCAATGAATATATTTTTACTAAAAATAAATTTTTTGTTTATATTTTAGATCTTAAGAAACTGTGTTTTTTGGATACATAAAACATTATCATGCTAAACTTGTGAAAAACAAGTTTAGGTTATCTCGAGTATACCTATTTTTATATACTTTACTTTGCCTCCATAAAAGCTTCCAATTTGATCAGTAACGTTAACATACCAGTCCGTCATTGTCAATTCGCAGTGGAACTAGACGGTTGTAAAGGCATTTGACCGTATAAAATTAGCTCATTAGTAAACTTTACGTAAACATGTTATTTTTAAAATTCTTGATAAACAGGGGTCATGGGTTATCTTAATTATTCTTGACTTTGTCTTCAGAAAGCACACATTTGATCATTTTAAACCATATAATGGTAAAAATAAAAGCCTTTTAACTCGAGCTGCACAGCTGGGTTTGTAACACTAACAAAGAATTTTTCATATCCCATCGCTATAACGCGAGATATTTACAACAAAAACTACCAAGGTCAAGCACTTTAATGCCCTTTTGGCTTTTCCGTCTTTGTGCGAATAAATAGCATTGGAACACAGAAATCCAGTAAAAAAACAATTTTTCAAATCGATCACTTAGATCTCGAGATATTCGCAGAAAACTACTAAGGTCTTTCTTTCGCCACTTAAGGCCCTTTTGGCTTCCCCATCTCTCTAAGAATAAATAGCATTGGAACACAGCAATCTAACAAAAAAAGAATTTTTCAAATCGATCAGCAAACCAAAATTAGTCTTTTACAGAAACCATAGGAGAAAAACGTGCGCACATAGCGGAAAAAGTACCTTCGGTACACCGGCTGATAGCAATCTCTCTCATCTCGACATTTTTCAAATAGTACCCCTTTGACACTCTTGAAATAATAAGGCCCCAATGCTACAGGTGTACGTCATTTTCTACTCTATACATTGGCACTTGTGACCGAGAGAATATTAGGAATATTAGGGAGTTTCAACCATTAGAGAATCTCAGCATGCATACGTTAACGCTAAGTACTATTGTGGCACTTCACAGCTTGGCTAGAGGTCACAAATGACAGATGAATATATGACAGGTGCATGTCACTAGAGCACCCTGCATAAACCCCGAAGAGACTCACTCTGTAGAACACAAGTCACGTGATCACATAACACTTCTGACGTTACTTACACGCACGTGATATTAGGGAATTTCAGCCATTAGAGAGTTTCAGCATAGACAGACGGACATACGTTAACGTTAACGCTAAGTGAATACACCCTGTATATTATTTTTACTACTTGTATGTTTATAACACCCTGTATAGTACTTCTTTCTCTCTCACACTCATTACCCTGTATCTAGTACTTCTTTCTCTCTTACACTCATTACCGATGACGTCAGAGATTTTTTGATGATAAGCTCCCCCGGGGGACGGAGGATGCAGAACCGGCCATCTACCACTACTTATATGCTAACCACTTTTGGCAAGCTTGAACCATTCATTTCTGAACGGCTAATGCCAAGTTTGGTTTGGCTCCAGTCGCCGCTGAACGCGCCCCGGGTAATCTGTTCGTGTTTATGCGGAAATTAGCACAACGAACAACCAGTAAGGCAAAGTTTATTTTACACTCTCAGTTCAGGAATAGTTATTTACCTAACAAGAGCGAAAACTTTTACAATATTATACAAACATAAATGCATGCAATGCACGGCGCGCGGAAAAACTATGTTTACGCCCACAAGTAGAAAATAGTTATTTTCTTACGACCACACACGAAAGTAACCAAATCTGCACTCTATAACGCCTCAGAAAGTTTTATATTTCACACGCATATCAATTTTATTTTCGTCTCTAGAGACGAAAATGTTTTCTTCTCTAGTGAGGAAAATCAATTACAGCAAACGATCCAAACAATGTAGGTATCTAGTAGGCTATGATTTGTTGAAACGTCGGAAGTAGACCGAAACCATTTTTGTCCCTAGAGAAAAAAAAATACTTTCTTTTGAGATGAAAATGAAAAAAATATAATACTAATAAAAAATACGAATTAAATCCTAAAGTGGTCGTATGAAAAATAGCTTACATGGCTCGATAAAAAGTAACTTTCTTACACTCGCGTGTTGTTTCACTGTGTGATATTTGTCACTTTCTTCTCTCGTTATGTAATATACTATATATATTTCCTACTAGCGTGCGGGAATGTATTTACCCTGTGTCTTTTCCGCACGCCGCGGCGTTCTTTCACGCATTTTTTAAAATTATTTAAAATAAAATTTAAATAACTATTTTACTTGAGGTAATAGTTATTTACCTAACAAATGCAAAAAGTGATACTTTTCCGCACGTGACGGCAGTTGCACGAACGACGCAGAGCGAAGTTTGGGCAAGCCGTCAAGGGTGGAAAAGGCATTTTCCGCAAGAGTTAGGTACAATGGTTTTCCTACAAGTGTTTTGGTCCATTTTAATTATCAAAAAAAAATGTTTTAATACGCAAAGATTTTATAATAATAATAATAGCTACTTAAAGCATTTAATTATTCCTGAATATCTTCAATTTTAACAATACAAAAACCGTGCAGAAAAGTAACTTTTCAGCACTAGTGCAGAAAAGTAACTTTTCCGCACGATTTTTTTAGTAAAGTGCCTACATGTGACTTTTTAGGTTTAATGGTTAAGGCTATGAATTTTCTGAATGAAAAATAGTACCCATAGATAAGAGTATATCTTGAATTAAAATATTGTCCTTTAAAGTGAAAATCGTGCGTTACATTCAAAATCGTGCGGAAAAGAAAATCGTGCGGTCAAATACAACTTTCAAAACGAAAAATCGTGCGGAAAAGTAACTTTTCCGCACTTTTCCGCACGCTCGAAGGAAAACATATTTACAAAATAGTCAGTTAAAATTGGTTAGCAAAACATAACCGAAAATCGTCCATCTTGAATCCGCCATATTCATTTTCAAAATCTAAGCTAAAAGCCCCCATATACCAATTTTGGTTGAAATCGGACAAACTTAGGTGTTTCCCCCCTCCACTTTCCTTGTAGGGGGGAGAGGTGCCTAATAATGACATATTATTGTACGGTCACCGGAACTATAAATTCATACCAAATTTGAAGGGAATCGGATGTACATAAGTTTGTTAAAATTGGCTAGCAAAAGATGACCAAATATCGTCCATCTTGAATCCATCATATTCTATTGAATTTTCTAAATCTGATTAAAAATTCGTTATCTCCATCTCCAAGTGCCCCAAGCACCAAATTTCAACGAAATCGAGCGTACTTCAACTGTACCCCCCTCCACCCCCTTCGAGTAGAGGGGAGCTGTCAATTTCATCACACTGCATTCTTATGAAGCCGATCGGATGTCGGGAATTTGGTCAAAACTAAGTTGCAAGATTCCACTCTAACAAACATACATATGTACATATTACATATATTACTCTAATTAACTTACTAGAACTTTATTATTACAGTTTTTTTTAATTCCTTGGCCCCCAAGTTATGCAGAATCACCACCCATATTTCCTGTATCCAACTTCTGATATTTTTCAGCTTTCTCTCACCTTCCCTCCCCCCTCGCCCCTTTTACGTTAAACACTAAAACCTCGACTCAGCTCAGCAGGAGAACACGAGTCGTCTCACTAAGCTAAATGTCAGGTGTGAATATTATTTAGCAAGGTCAAATTAACATACTTACTGCGCAACCACTAAAACAGCTGTAACTTTTTTGGAGTTGCTACGCAAAAACTTAAATTGGCTGCGCAAAGCTGCGCTCTTGCAATGCCTATATCTTTTGAGGGGTTGCTGCGCAAAATGTTTTAATGACTGCGCATTGCTGCGCAAAACGCATTCAATCTAATTGAGTGATAAAAACTTAAAAAAAATTAAATGGGGGGGGGGGCAAGCGTGAAGTTGGCCTCACCCACAAAGAAATGCCTACAGTTTCCAGATGGTTGCGCGCAAAAGATAAAAGTGGTTGCGCAATACTGCGCAAAAGGTGCGCAAATAAGTTCACTAGTTTTTTTTTTAATTTTAAGTGGGGGGGGGCAGCTTCACTGAAAGGGTAACAAATTCTTATCGGTAAAACGGTCATTTAAATCTGCAAGAATTATATCTAAAATGGGAATAGGTATAAAAAGTTATTTTCCATTCATCATCATCATAGGCAATCACTCGATACCGAGTATGATTTTCCTCTATTCTGTATCGTCGCTATCTGTTGTGCGTTTTTTGATGGCTATGTAAGTCAATTCTCGAGCTGCCATACCCTTCCACAGTCCTGGCACACCCAGTCTCCGGCAGCAGCCGGGTGTTGTTGGTCATCCATTATTCCATTTTGTCGCTCCTTTCTACGTTCTCTCTTTTCCGTTTCTAGTCTACGTCGTTGCTCTTCAAAAGTTTTTGCTCCCTCATGGACTGTTCGGCGCCATGTAGCCCTATCGTTTGCCGTGGTCTCGAAGTTGTCTATATCGATGTGACCCTTCATCATATTGCCTTTGAGAACGTCCTTGTACCTTTTTTGTTGACCACCTTGATTTCTCTTTCCCTCCTTCAGTTGTCCATAAAATATCTGCTTTGGGATACGTGTTTCAGGAATGCGGATAATGTGACCAGTCCAACGAAGCTGGTGCTTGAAGATAAGGGCTTCTATACTAGTTGTTCTGGCTTCTTCTAAAACACTTATGTTTGTTCGTCAGTCTTGCCATTTGATTCTCAGTATTCGTCTTAAACAACTTTGGTGATATTTTTCTAGTCGTTTGATATGCCTTCTGTAGGTGGTCCACGTTTCGCATCCGTATGATAGAGTTGGTATTATAACTGTGTTGTAGACACGAAGCTTGATCTCCGCATTGATGTCGTGATTATTAAAGACTCTCTCCGAAAGCTGACCGAACGCTGCGCTAGCACATTTTGGGCGATGCTGTGTTTCTGCGTCAATAGTTGTGTTTGATGAGAGGTGGCTCCCAAGGTATGGATAATGTTCCACGTTCTGTTTGGAGCTTGGGGATTCGTACCTGGTTCTGGTTGGTGAAGAATTTGCGTTTTGGCAAGATTGACTTTTAGGCCAATGCTTTTGTAGGCTTGGTTAAATGCGTTGATTACCAGTTGTAGACCTTCCTCTGTATCGGCCATTACGACGTTGTCATCGGCGGACTGCAGTTCGATTACCGAGGTTGTCGAGACCTTAGGTTTTGCTCGCAGTCTACCTAGGTTACCGTCGAATCTATATAGAATTTCCACTCCCGGCGGTAGATATTCCTCAACAAGGTGAAGCATGGCACCTAAAAATATAGAGAATAGGGTGGGCGCAATAACACACCCTTGTTTAACGCCTGTCGTAATCTGGAATGACTGTCCTGGTCCATCGTTGCTTAGGACTATTGCATTTATATTGGCGTGTAATAGTCTAAGAATTTGAATATATTTTTGAGGGCATCCAGCTTTTGCCAGTATTTTCCAAAGAGCTTCTCTGTTGACCGAATCTAATGCTTTGACTAGATCTATGAAGGCCATGAAGAGAGGGCGATTTTGTTCCCTATATTTCTCTTGCATTTGTCTGGCACTGAAGATCATGTCAGCTGTGCCTCGATTGGGCCTAAATCCACACTGTGTCTCTGGCAGATTTTGTTTAGCAATCGGAATTAATCGGTTTGATAGTATCCGTGCAAGTATCTTTCCAGCAACAGAAAGCAGAGATGTACCTCTGTAGTTTCCACATTGGGCCTTGTTACCTTTTTTGAAAATGGTAACTATAGAGGCGTCTCTGAGTTCGGCAGGAATGGTCTCAGTGGTCTATATTTTACTTATTAGAATGTGCATTTGGGAATTAAGTGCGGGACCCCCTTGTTTGTAGACTTTAGCAGCGATACCATCTGTGCCTGCTGACTTGTTATTCTTTAGCTGTGTGATTGTCTTTTCGACCTCCTCCAATCTCGGAATCTCATTTAGGTGTTGTTGTGTAGTTTTCTCCGGAATTTTGTCGAAGATGTCATTATCGACCTGAGACTCTCTGTTGAGTAGTTCTTGGAAGTGTTCTTTCCATCATGAATTGATAGAGGATCTGTCTTTAAGCAGCCTTGTTCCATCTTTGGATCGTAGGGGATTGATACCTTGTGTAGTGGAACCATATATCATCTTAGTAGCTTGAAAGAAGGCTCTGGTGTTGTGTTGGACTCAGCTAGATGTTGCATTTCATGTGATTTTGTTGTCCACCATTGGTTTTTTAATCTACGTGTTTGTGTTTTTACTTCTGCTTTGGCTTCTTGATATTGCCTTTTCATTTCGTTAGAGTTAGGGTGGCTTTTCCAAGCATTATGGGCTTTTCTCTTCTTCTCAATAAGGCCTTGAATTTCTTTGTCGTGCTCATCAAACCAGTCTTGATGTTTTCTTTGTGTGTAGCCGACCGTTTCTTCGGAGGCAGATGTTACTGCTGTCTTCAAAATTCTTCAGTGGTCGTCAATATTCTCCGGGTATTCCAAAGTACCCAACTTTTGATTTAGAGAAACTTGGAATTTTGTTCTGGTTTGATCATCTTTAAGGCGGTCTAAATTAAATCTTCTTCTGATTTGCTTTTTTTGAC
This sequence comes from Oxystoma pomonae, assembly GCA_963921995.1. Lineage (NCBI taxonomy): Eukaryota > Metazoa > Arthropoda > Insecta > Coleoptera > Brentidae > Oxystoma > Oxystoma pomonae. Next base: position 70,884,647 of record OY998165.1, read on the forward strand.
GGCTACTTCTCGGTGGTGGAATGTGCAAGTGCATTTTGGCTCATATCAGGCGATGGTCTGTCCAGCAGTCCTCTGCAGTCGTCATTGCTCTTGTAATGTTTACGTCTTTTTTATCTCTGGAACGTACAATAATGTAATCCATCAGATACCAGTTTTTGACCTCGGGTGTTGCCAGGAGGTCTTGAATTTGTCTTTTTGTCGGAAAATTGTATTCGAGATTGTGAGGTCATATTCCGAACATAAGGTTAATAGGCGCAGTCCGTTTGAGTTCATGTTTCCAACCCCTTCCTTGCCAATGACACCCTTCCATAGGTTTGAATTTGTACCAACTCGAGCATTGAAATCACCTAGGACGATAAGTTTATCAGATTTAAGTACAGATGTTACGGCTTCACTAAGTTGAGAATAAAATTCATCTTTTTGGTTTTTATCAGCTGCAAGAGTTGGAGCGTAGGCGCTGATTATAGTAGCGTGTTGGTGGTTGCTAAGGTTTAGGCGCAATTTCATCAATCTTTCGCTTATTCCGGATGGAAATTCGGTTAGGTGGTCCACAATCTCATTTTTTATAGCCAAACCCACTCCGTGAATACGTGGTTCATCTTCTTCTTTTCCTTTCCAGAAAAATGTGTAGCCTCCTCCGTGTTCTTTAAGTTGGCCTTCGCCTGCTCTTCAAGTTTCACTGAGAGCAGCGATATCGATGTTATATTTCCTTAGTTCACGTGCCACTATGGTCTTGTGGTTGTGTCTGTATCCATAAGTGTACGGATATTCCATGTGACAAAGTTCATTGGATTTCTTTTTCTTTTGTTTTGACCGCATGTGGTGTACCCTCTGGATGCGGTTGTCCAGTCGGGCAGTTGTTGGCTGACTATGTTTAGGGCACCTTTTATAGCCCCTTCCCTTTCAGGGTGAGCAGAGTGGGTCCTAAATAGGGCTGCTCAGTCACGGATGCAGCACACGAGTTGCTCTACAGCCAATCCTTGAGCAAAACGGCGATCACACTTCCGCCGCTTTCGTGCCGGTTTGTCACTAAGAGCTTCCAGACTACACTGTCCTGCTCCCGTCGCAACTTGCCGATCGCCGAAAGACTTTGGTGTGCGTGGACTTCATGGTCTTATGTGTCCTAGAACGTATAGGATCTCAGAGTAGAGAATGCCTATGCGAGAATTTTATTAACCTGGACATGCTGATGCACAGTCAGCAAGCCCACGGTCCCTAATAACGAGTGACGATCCAATGGCGTAAGGAATACGACGATTGGATCCCTCGAGATTAGGCCAGCTGATTGCACGATTGAGCACTAGACTCGAATCGTGGGCGGGGGGTCGCCAGATCCCCCCGCCTACAGACTACAGGCAGTATGGTTCGCCCAAATTCACATAGCGGACAGCTTCATGCCACAGTGGCCTGATCTGTCCGGCCTGACACTTTTTCCATTAATCGTTAGGTGAAAGATAAGCAAATTAAATTCTTCAGTATACCTAACAGGTCAGTGGCAAATTGTAAAATAGCGTTGTGCCTCTTAATCCACCGTGTTTGGCATGGACTCTTTATAAATATTTTTCTAATACATAGGTTTGTTTAGAAGAAAGGTTGAAGAAAGTTGTTAGGGAATTTCATCACGTCTACATTTTGACTTGACGAAGATCTTGAATTTTTAGTAAAAGCGGCGTCAAAGTATTAAATAAATGATGGCCCAATAGAAAATAGATGTGGATAAGCTGCCACACTTTCTTCGATAAAAATATGTAATGTAATCGACTATTTCGATTCTAAACCTTTGGAGGGGGGGGGGAGCGCGCCACCCGCGCACTCCTCTAAAGTCGCCACTGGCACCACTTAACATTCGGCGCCAGGCGCCTAGAAATACGAACGTGTAAAAAATCGACAAGGTGCATTGCAAGGTTTCGTGAAACGATGATAACTTGTTGTTGGCGCTGAGCTACAACTACAAATTTGGAGTCATTTTATAGCTACTACTGACAGCTTCGCACGTAAAAACTGTGAGTTTTTGTATGTATGAACCCCCCTGCAAACTTAACATTCATATAATTGTTCATTCTTATGAGATTTTGACCTGCTGTAATGTTTTTTTGGTCAAAACATTACAAGTTAAATTAAAAACTTAACATACTAATCTTCTCAAGACCTCATACCAACTTTCTACGCCGATCTTTCCTAGTCTAAGAAATACCATATGTTTTTAATCGAGCTTCTACCGGAGAGGATTCACATAGAACAAAGCAGGTAATGCGAGAGAATACCTATCCTTTTTCATCTTTCTCGATATAAAAAAGACAACCTGCCTAGGACCGCAATCTTTGCTATTTAAATTTTGTAAATTAAAAATGCTTTAAAGTGTGCAAGTCGGCAAATACTATGTGGCCAGTTTAAAAAAAAAGGCCAAAAGAGACAACTAGTCTCTATCTTTCTCCGCCTTTTTTCCTTACCGGGTCAACCTCACTTTTAGTCAATTTATCGTCAATTTATCTTTAGCAAAATTTTATATTTTAAAATTTAGCGAGCACATCCCTTAAATCGACCCCAACCCGTTCAACAGGTACTCTTTTGCTCGAATCTTTATTGTTATTAAAGAACCCGGCCCGTTCACAATTCACACCTTCTATTGTGTTTTGGAGATCGGTACTTACTAAGGGCTGAATAAGATATAAACAGTGGCGTATGATGCATTATTCGCTTATAATCTTCCTAGTTCTTAAACTCTGTTTGTGGTAGGTAAGTATAGCTTATTTTATTTTTTTTATTGTATAATACTGCCGTCCAACGGAAAAACACTGTATGTTAGGATTTCCTAGTTTTTATACCCACGGCTGTTATGCTATGTAACATGAAATTAAAATCATCTAGTTTTATTTATTTTTTGAAAAAACTTTTTATTGCATAAATAGAATGGTTTTCCCTTAACGATTCAAAAAACACAAAATCTCATTTTTGAAAATATTTATTACATATTACTAACTCAGTTTTTACGTGCGTATTTCAGTGGAAAAGTGACAGAAGTGTTTAAAATTTTATTTTTAAAATGTCGAAACATTTGGATACAATTTCAAAGGCAATTATTGCAAATTTAATAAAAGTGTGTGACGAGGAAGCGAAAAGTAAAGACTTAAAACATACAATTAATTTATCTACGTTTAGAGCATGAATCTATACTGGATATAGCTCTTCAACCATAGAAAAGATTAGAAGAGAAATAAAACAAAATCAATCGCAGCCCATACAACCAGTGCCGACTAAACGAAAAAGGTACTCGATTTCAGACAAAATTGATGATGGAGATTTTCAAATAATTCGACACACCATCTCAAAATTTTATACGGAATATAAAGTTGTTCCCACTTTGAAAAAGTTAATTGTAAAATTAAAACAAGATATGAATTTTCAATATTCAAAAGAATCTCTTCATCTGCTTTTAAAAATTCGAGGTTTTTATTTTAAAAATTGTCAGAAAAAAAGAAAAATTCTTATGGAAAGGCCAATTATTTTACATTTAAGGTACAAATATTTAAGAAGTATACGCCACTATCGAGTCCAAAAAAGAAATATAGTTTACTTGGACGAGTCTTGGGTGGACAACGACATTACGTTTAAAAAATGTTGGCAAAGCGACGAAATTACTGGAGTGATCCAAAATATATCGTCAAAAGGTCGATTTATTGTAGTACATGGTGGTTCCGAAAATGGATTTGTAGAAAACGCTCAGCTCATATTTAAGGCTGTATTAAGTACAGGTGATTAACATGGGCAAATGAATTATGAAAATTTTAATAAATGGTTAACAGAAAAACTTCTACCAAACATCCCACCTAATTCCGTAATAGTGATGAACAATGCCCCTTATCATTTTGTTCTGGATGACAAAATGACTTATGCGTGATTGGCTTACAAAACATAATATCACTCATGATCCTCGAGACAGAAAAGTAGAACTTTGGGACTTAGTTAGTCTCCACAAACCAACGCCCGATCAAAAAAATATAAAATTGATAAATTGATTGAGTCGCATGGTCATTCTGTTTTAAGAAAACCGCCTTAGATGTGTGAGTTAAATCCAATAGAATTGGCATGGGCATTCGTTACAATTATACAAGAAGCAGAAATACCACTGGAGGCGTTACGATAGAGAGTTTACGATAAAACAACTGAGAGAGTTAATTGAAGAGGGCATTAAAGCAGCGGATGCAGAACTTTGGAAGAAATTGATTAACCATGTCATTAAAATAGAAAACAATTACAGGGAAATAGACCAACACAAGGAAGAAATAACTGACAAAATAATAATAAGACTTGGAGAGGATTCTGATTCTGAAGATTTGGATGATAGCGATTCAGATGAAGACTTTACCATAGAATTATAAATAGTAATTTATGGTACTTATGTGTTATAGTGAAAATAAATCACGTAAGAAAAAATTATACCACGAGGCTGCCAGACTAAGTGGTATAATTTCTCAAGTGAATTATGACACGACACGCAAGTGGAATAAATTGTGTTAAAGTCATTTTTAGTCTTAAGGTGTCTTGACTGATTATAACTAATCTTAAAATAAAAAAGATAATTTGACATTCTTTTAGTCCATAAATGTCCTTCAAGTTTATTTTAAAAAAGCATTATTTTTTAGCGTTGTTTTTGACAACTTTTATTTAAGTATATGTTTTCGCTTTAAGTTTTATACATATTTTTTGTAGCTTTTTAGTTTCTTAAAGGTACTACTGTTAACAACTATTATTTATTTTTTAAGTTTTGTAGATTTTTTTGCTTATTTTTAAAATGTTTTTACTAGTTTTTAATATAATTTCTTTAAAATAGGAAAAAGCGTTAGCCACAAAACGTGTTTTGGTATTTTTTGCTATTGCCCAAAGCTACCTAGATAGGAAATTAAGCATAATTCCAGAAAACAATAGATATTTTAAAAGGTATTAAGTATCTTACCAAGTCATGGTGTAATTAGAACCGCAATTGACGATTTATTGCGTCATATTAAACGGGCTTTACACTAAAAATTAAATAATTTTTCTTGGTAAGATATTAATGACCTTTTTGAAATTGTCTAATATTTTACCGAGAAAAATATTTAACTCTAAAGCTTATAATTTATTTTTACCTAAAACGTACTACCTATGCACATTCAGTTTAAAACATTTTAGTTTAAATCAATAGTACGGTATTTTTGAAACAAAAAAATTTACACGATATTACTTTTTTGGGCCCAGGTGGAAAAAAATTATTCGTAATAAATTATTTTTTTTAATTATAGCAGTACGCCACTGATAAGAGAGAGATAGTGCTAACTCCACGCTCCAATGTACATCATCCGTGTGTCAACGTTTGCCATCCTACACATTTCTTTTATAGCTCAATCGAGAACCAAGAAATCTATTTACTTGTCGGTGTGAGAAAAATTTTTGTGGGACTTACTTGAGTATTTCTTCCGCAGGTCAAAATGAAAAATTGAAAAAAAATATTATCACTTTTTTTTACATATTTTCAATAAAAAATTTTATGCCTTGCGTATTTGTACGATTCTGAGTTTCATTATTTAAAAAATATCTAGAACGTTTTGTGAATCCTATAAAATCACAATTTTAGTTTAGGCCCGCCCAATAAAGCTGAAATAATTTTTTGAAAAGGAATCAGCCATTTTTTAAGGAAACTTCGATTTGATAGTTGACTGACAAATTCCATGATAGTTCGTAGAAATCCGCACACAGGAAAATAATTTTTATTTTATGATATTCAGCTGTCAGGATTCCTGCTACTACTTAGTTACTTCTTTCTACTTCTTGTGTTCTGCTAGTTTAATAATTAACAGAGAATATCTACAAACAACCCTTTATTTAAAAAAATACTTTTAATGGGCTATAATTTACAATTCGTAAACGATCTTACTTTTTTGGTCTCCAAACGTGAATTCCCCTCTTTCCTTAAACCCAAATTCTTGAGCTAGATAATTAGGTATCTAATAGCCCAAAATCCAAACAACGGTTTAAAGTACAATCGTATTTTAATAATAATTATCTATATTATCATTTAAAAATACTTAAAAGGAACTTAAGAGTTATGATAAACAGGGCAGAGGTTATCTGAATGTGAAAAACACAAAAAATAGAGAGATACTGCCAACTCAATACGACACTAAACTAAATATATAGATAGAAATCATCACATTACTTCCCCCTTATTTTAAAACATTTTTATGTATAAAAATGTATATCAATTATCAACCCCAAAAAATTGATTTTTTTTACAAAATAATATTGTTATGATGCAGAACAATTACACTTATAGCAGGGATTGTTATTAGTATCTTTTTACCTACTGTTTTTAAAAACCTACAGACAAAAAAATCTTTAGGAAAATAATTAACATAAACAAAATTATACTTAGGATAGATATAACATAAATGTGAAATCAAGAAAAATATTTTATGTCCGTCAAAGTCTACAAAAAACTGTTTTCGAAAAAAAATCACTACTTTTGTTTCCCGCACTTTTTCGGTTTGTCACTGTGGTGGATGGTATATCTGGTTGTTGTTTCTTTTTCTTCTTGACGAATGTATTCAATAAAACTATAGGTTAGCTGTGGCGGTTGGTTATGTACTTCTTGACTCACTCTAAGGCATATGGAGAATTGGCAGTTTGACGTATTTTTACATTTTTGGTATATTTTAAAGCTAATATAGATTATAAATATTACAGCCAATAAATAAGCGATCCAGGGAGCTGTTTTATGCAACTCATACTTGCTCTGATCTTGCAAGTTAGACGCTATCTGTTCTATATCTTTGAGTGTATGGCTTGCTTTGTTTAAATCATCTATGTGTGACGTTGTATGCTTATATTTGGTATTTAATGCCAAAAATGTCAAATTTAGCTTCTCCGACCTGTCCATTTCCAAATCTAAAGCTGGTATAAAATCGCTCTTTGGTACAAACTGTGTAACACTGTCTTCCGTTGAAAGCATAGCAGAATCGCTAAAGCCCTTACAATCTCCATTTATTACAATTTTTCCCGCCCCGCTTAAAATAACGTCAACCGGTACATTTGAGTTTTTACAACTTAAACTAAGAATTTCATTTTTTGCTGTAAATAATATTTGATCTAGTTGAATTATTCTTTTGTCGCAAAAATCAGGTACTTTGTGGGGTGATTGATACAACAAAACTTCACAAGTTGGGTGTACGTGAGATAGCCAGATAGGTTGCTTTTGTTCGCAAATAAATTTTGCGGCATGTAGCTTTTTACATTTGTAATCATTTTCGTTTATTTGCATGTATTGTGGTTTTGTTTTCATCAACTAACAAAAATTTAGACGATGGTTTAATTAAAATATATTTTTTAAAGTCAGAAATTTTCGTCGGAAAAGGGCTTAGTTTAAATATATGAAATAAATAGCTTTGCAGCAATGGGATATTGGCAATAAATATTAATTTACTTTCTTGAAAATAAACTAAATTTAAAACATTATATATTTTGTGAATATATTCTATATCCAATGGTACTGGGAAATTTAATCCTCTAGACAGTTTATCATTAGATGAGCATAATTCTTTAATTAGGTTTTCTGGGGCTAAAATAGCGGGATGTAACTGCTCTTTTTCAGCCTCTAACACGGAGTTGGTTAGGATTAAAATTTCTAACTGAAATTGTTAAAGGATAATTGAAAATAAAACTGAATGTTCTTCAAAATTGAATTTTAATTCTACATAATTTATTTCCGATGCCGATTTATTTAAATGATTTGTAAACTTTCCAATAAAATTTTTTCATTGTAATCCAAACTTATTGTGGATCGTATAATTTGCGACTGTGATTATTTAACCAAATCTATTGTGTTTTCGTTTTTATCAATTTTTTTAATTTTTTCTGAATAAAAATCCCCGTTATCTTGGCTCAATGTACCAAACACAATTTTCATGCCTTTTTCTATAATATCAAACCAACCTCTTTCAACTCTTATTTTGTGCCCAATTAACTGTCGCACTTGTGTAAGTTCCTTTTCTAGTTTATCTAAACTGATAGATCCTGTTTTTCTAAATAAATTGCGGATTGATTTTTGATATAAAAAATTTCGGTCTAAAGAAACATCACACAGTCCTAGAGTTTTGCTAGGTTCATTTTTAAGTAATTTGAATTTTGCTTCGAAAAGGTGAAAATCGACAGCCATTATTAATTTCCAATAACTCGTAAAGGTTATTACTTCGCCGATCCGCTTGAAATGAATTCCAGATGAATGTATATACTGGTGGAGTATATACATTCATCTGGAATTCAAAACTGGAGAAAAAATAGCCAGAGAAGAAAATAGAGGGAGAAGGAGCACGTATATGGGACAAATACCAACAAAAGAAAAAAGTTTTAAGGGCAAAATACGAGATGAGAAGAAACTGAACTGGGAAAAGCTATGCAAAGAGTTGGAGGAAGATGTATGGGGACAAGGCTACCAGATAGTCAAAAAACAATTTAAAAATACTGGCCCACCTTTTAAACTTACCAAAGAACTTACTGAAGAGGTAATAACAATACTATTCTCTAAGAAAAACGAAACACTCCCAGCAGCAATATCCACCGACACAGTGACACTATTTACATTAGAAGAGCTAGAATCAGCGACAGAAAAAATCAAACCAGGCAAGGCACTAGGACCTGATTCAATACCACCACAACACTGACAGTTACCACAAGTAATCAAAGAACTAGTACAAATAGCACAGGACATGATATTGCAGCCTATGAACAGTTTTCTTAAAAAACCGGAATTTACAGGCAGCTGGAAAATAGCAAAATTTGTCCTTATACACAAAAACGGAAAACCATACGATGCTGCAAACGCATATAGGCCGCTCTGTTTAATCAACACGATTGCTAAAACATATGAACACTTGATAAAAAACAGAATAGAGTAGGGAATGGAGACAAATAGAGTTTTGTCCCCCCTACAATACAGATTTAGAAAAGGCAAATCTACTATGCACGCAGTAAAAAAGGTGGAAATAGCAAACGGAACAAATCCTAACAAAAATAGAAGTGAGTGGGTAGTGCTAATAGCGCTGGATGTTAGAAATGCTTTTAACTCTGCCTCATGGCTGAAAATAGTAGAAAGGCTAACAGACACTCGTATACCCCAATATCTTATAAATACCGTAATTAGCTACTTCAAAGAACGATACATACTTAACGAACAAAATAAAGTTAAAACATCAGCAGGCATCCCACAAGGATCAGTATTAAGGACCTTATTCTGGAATATATACTATGACCCCATACTTACACTAAAACTCCCTAGGAGCGTGGGTATAGTAGGATACGCAGACGATCTAATGGTAATAGTCAGGGCTGACACAGCGATACATCTTAAACGAGGCAATAAGACTTATTAACGAATGGATGACAAACAGCTACCTAGAATTAGCTCCAGAAAAAACCGAAGCCGTTATACTAAGCGGAAAAAGAGACCGGCAAAACATTGAGTTTCGACTAAATGGAGTCCTCATAAAACCGCAAAAGAGCGTACGATATCTTGGAATCCACATCGGTGAAAACCAGAAATTCCGAAAGGATATAGAAGAAACCACTAAAAAGGCAACTAAAAGACTCGCTGAACTACAAAGACTTATGCCCAACATAAACGGGCCCAGTACTAGCACGAAGAAGTTACTATACAGTGTAATCCATTCAATCATAACATATGGTGCAGTGATATGGAGTCCAGTACTGCGCAAGAATAAGTACAAAAACATGCTGAAAAAAATGCAACAAAAAGCCTTACTAAAAGTAGCCTGCGGCTACCGCACGATATCAACGGAAGCTATTTAGGTTATAACAGAAATCCCGCCCATAAACCTAATTGTGGAATAAATTGTATATGAAAATAAGAGAAAACACTGGAATCCTGGCAAGCAAGATGAGACCGAAATACCGAAACAAGAAAATGGACGAAAAGAATTATCCCGGACATTAAACCATGGATAGACTGCAAATACAAAAAATGGATTACTATATGACACAAGCTCTGATAGGATAGGATAGGATATAGAATAAGGAAAACGGATGACATATGTCGGTACTATCAAAAAATAGATGACGCAGAACATACGTTAATTTACTGTACAAGATTTGAAAACTACCGCCAAACAACAAGATACGATCTACAGATAGACAATATGACAATAGGGAACCTCTTTAAAGAAATGATACAACACGTAGAAAAATGGAACCAGGGACATGATATAATAAGAATGATCCTAAAAATTAAATACGCACCTAAGAGATCAAAACAGCAAACGGCGAAATAGTGACGTTATATTCCTGAGAATAGTTCCGCTATTTCGCCCAAATGTACAGGGGAGGGTTTTAGTCCGTGGGCGTCCTCAAGAATCGGGCACATTCGGTAGACCACCAGAGACCGGTGCCTATGAAGATTTCTCGTCGCTAAAAAAAATTAATGAATGAAAGGTGCATGTGTATAATAAGTTAAATTATAATTACAATCTTTTTGCGCTCCGACGGTCCCGATGATTAAAAAAATAAATCTGAAACAACGAGAAAACCGAAATCATCAATGTCAAACATAAAGTAAAAAGAAATATATTTACATTTATTTACACTGTATTATTTAAAAAAAATACTTCTGATTAATTTTAGTCGTAAAAATGTTTGATCCTATTTACGTGAACCCTTGTCAACTTTCGATTTTTTTTTAATAGTATAATTAACTCGTGATTTGCCCTCCACAATCTCGTAAGGTCCTACCCACAGAGCTTCTAGTTTTTTACTTCTCCCTCTTCTTACTGCCTTATTATTTAATAAAATTTTGCCACCTACATTAAAAACCTCCAGTTTAGAATTTTTATCAAAATATTTTTTTTAGATTTATGAATATTATCTTTTCTGCAGCTACAAAATCGTCGTATGTATATTTAATTGATGGCGTTTTGGAAATTATAAAAGGTAATTCCGCTCTAAAACCAAAAAGAAGGTCGTGTGTTGTGTAGTCTGTTGCAGTATGTGGTGTGTTATTGTACGTAAACATGGCATAAGGGATAAAAATATCCCAATTTGGTTGGTTTTCGTTAACAAAATGCCTAAGGTATTCCGCTAATATTCTATGTGATCTATCCAATTAGCCGTTAGCTTCTGGGTGATAAGAAGTGGTTTTTATGTCTTTATTTTTAATAATTTACAAATATCTCTAAATAACGTACTCATAAAATTTGTACCCTGGTCAGTAACCATAGAATTCATAATGTCATATTTACAAATTATGTTTTCGACAAATGATTTTGCTACTGTTTTGCTTTCTTGAACTGGGATTGGGCAAGCTAAACCGTATTTGGCCAGGTCATCTTGAAAAGTAAATATGTATTTACTATTGTCATTAATAGATGTCAAAGGACCAACTATATCTAAATAACACTTTTCAAAAGGCCTTTCTGCGGTGCTTGTTATTTTTAAAGGGGCTTTGCTTTTTAAACTTAACTTATTTTTTTGACAACTGGTGCATTTATTAATGTCAGATTTCATGCCTTTCCACATATAAATCATTTTCATTCTTTTAGAAGTTCTGGTTACCTCTTGATACCCGCCCCCCAGTGGCGTATCGTGATATCCTTTAATAATTTTTAACTTGTCGAATTCGGTTAAACATTCAATTTCCTCCATGTATGACTTTAAAATTTTAATTAAAATGTTGCTATCTTTAAAAATAAATCGCAGCATAATTCTTATTATTTCCCACTTATTTTTACTGAATTTGTTTAATCGGAATAGAGCTAAACAATTTATAACGTCTTTAACGCAACAGTTTTTCAGATCATTAAAAGGGTTCACATATTTTCTGGATTTATTTGAGTGGTGGAAAATTCTTGACATATCAAACACAATAATAAACTGTCTAAAATGATTCAGTGCCCAACAAATAGCTAGCATTTCTTTCTCTGTGACACTGTAGCGAAACTAACAGGCAAGTCTTACCTATTTCCCTCTGAGACAAAACTGCACTTATTGCTTTGTTGCTCACGTCTGTGGTAATAATAAAGGGTTTATTAAAATCTGCAAATTTTAAAATCGGCGGGGAGGTTACCAGTTTTTTAATATTTTAAAAAGCGTTTTCGCAATTATCTGTCCATAAAAACCTAATTAATTTTTTTAACAGATTTGTTAAAGGCTGCGCAACTTTTGCGAAATTCGGTAGTAAGATGCAAAAGCCAAAAAACTCTTAACTTCTTTTTGATTTTTGGGAGTTGGTGCGTTTTTAATACAATAGACACTTAAAGTAAATATTTCAACGCATCGGTATCGGTATACGTAACGCGTTCGAAACAAAGTCAAAATACACTACATTTTTTTTTTATGCGATGTTTCGAACGATGCCCGCTTTCCTAAAGGTTGCGATGACAGAACTGCTGATTGAAATCGTTGCGTATGTTCGTGGGTCCGTAACGATACGTGTTGGTTTTTGGTAATTTAGTAACTGAATTATAAGTGGATGTAAATTGTCATAATATTGATTTTTAACCTACTTTAACTTTCAATGTGACATATAATTAATAACGTCAAAAGTTGTTGGTCGACGTATCAATATTTTCTGCTTTTTAATAAAAGTATATAAAAGAAACAAACTGCAGCTATTTTAACAATAGGGTATGGGCCCAGAGTTCGCGATATATATTTCGAGTATTTTTAGTGACGGTTGCATCAGACTTTTTTCATGCACTTTTTTCGTGATTTTAAAGTTGGTTTTATAGTGTAAAGACAGCACAGACTTTAAACAAAATGTCCAAAGAAGATTCATCGGTGTTAATCGGTGGCTTAGCCAAGTTGAAAGGGCGAGAAAATTATACCACCTGGAAGTTTCAAATGAAAAATTTGTTGAGACATGATAATCTTTGGTGTGCTGTTATTGGTTACCCACAAGGTGACAACACTGACCAGGCAGGTAAAACACGTAAGGATGAAAAGGCCTTGAGTAAAATCAACCTGATGATAGACACAAGTTGTCTATCACATGTTATGAAGGCAGAAACGGCCAAAGAAGCTTGGGAGGCTCTTGAGTTGGCTTGAAAGGCTTAATCGCAGAGTCACATTCATGCGAAGTCTGTTTTCAATCAAGCTAGAGAATTTTAGCAGCATGGAGGCTTACGTTAACGAAATCATGAACATTTCTGAGCAGTTAGCAGGAATGAGGAAGCCTGTTAAAGATGAGTACATAGGAATCATTATGCTGCAGGGTTTACCTGATGAGTATGAGCCTATGGTTATGGCATTGGAGCATTCAAGTGCTAAAATTTCAAGTGACCTGGTCAAAACGAAGCTCCTCTCTCGAAAAAGCAGTATGACAAAAAGGAAAAACCTTGGTGTTTCCGGTGCAAAAAGACAGGGCATGTTAAATATAACTGTCCTAGTAACAAGCCTGGAGAAAACAGTCAAAATCAGCAGACAGCTGATAAAAATACAGATAAAGCTTTATTAACTGCTCTTGGAGTAACCAAAGGTTTTGATCAACACAACTGATGCATATATTTAGGCGCTACTAATCATATGAGTGCGCAAGATGAGAACATGAATAATTTTTGCAAGAAAGAAAAAGGACTTGAAGTAATGGTAGCAAACAAAGAAAAGCTAAAAATAAATGGTGCTGGTGACATCCCAATTAAAACAAGTGATGGAAGTTCGTTAAAGATATCCAATGTGCTTCATGTGCCAAACCTTTTTGAAAATTTGTTGTGGGTGAGTTCTATGGTCAAGAAAGGCTTAAAGGTTTTGTTTGATAAGAATAGATGCGAAGTATTGGACAATGGAAAGACACTTGCCACTGCATCTGAGGTTGGTGGTGTTTATAAATTAGATTTGTTCAATGAAACACCGAAAAAAACAGACAAAAATTTGGTTTTGGTGTCTACAAAACAAGAGTCTGATCAATACTTATGGCATAGGAGGTTGAGACACCTCAACAGAGTCAGTATGGGGCTTCTTAAAAATGATATGGCAACAGGAGTGACCTACAAAGATAAACAACAAGAAATACTGGCCTGTGCGCCATGCATTAAAGGTAAGCAAGCAAGAAAGCCATTTCCATCAGATAAAAATAAAGAGCTATCTGAAAATAAACTAGATTTAATACACACTGATGTATGTGGGCTCATGCCTACAGAATCATGGTTAGGTAAAAAATATATACTAACTCTCATTGATGACCACAGTAGGATGGTATTTGCCCACTTTATTAAGTCAAAAGATGAAGTCAAAACTTGCATATCTGACTTTATCAACAAAGTCGAAATTGAGTGTGAAGCTAAAGTGATAATAATTAGATCAGACAATGGTACAGAATATGTCAATTTTGAAATCAAAAGATTATGCAGAGAAAAAGGCATCCAGCATCAGTTAACTGTAACTTACTGCCCCCAGCAGAATGGAGTAGCAGAGCGCTACAACAGAATTATCATGGAAAAAGCTCGCTCCATGATGCAAGATGCTGTCAGTAATCCAAAAATGTGGGCTGAGGCAGAAAAAAGGTTTATCTTATTAACCGTTCTCCCACCAAAAATCTACCGGGACAAACACCTCTAGAAGTTTGGAGTGGAAAGAAGGTAAACTTAACTCACTTAAAAGTGTTCGGATGTGAGGCATATTCTTATATTCCATCAGAAAAGGGGAATAAATTACAGTCTAAGAGTAAAAAAATAATTTTTGTTGGCTATAGTGACAATAGCAAAGCTTATAGATTGGTAGATCCTGAGACAAAGAAATTAGTAACATCCAGAGATGTTATTTTCATTGAAAACTGTAAGAAAAGCACAGAAAATTATGAAAAAGACTGTAAATCTCTTAAAAATGAAGATAAAACTGAAGAATGTAAACAAAATGAAGAAGAGGTTACAGTGATTATGGAGGAAAATCAGATCAATGATGCGGAAGAGGATGATAATCTGGAAGAAATACTAGTAGAAGATCAAGATGAAGGGAGTGATGGTTTTAATGATTATGAAGAAGCTGATGATTTTCCAGAATTACCCAGACTCTATCCACAAAGAGAAAGGCGTCAAAAAGAGTTTCCAGATTATGTAACAAATCAAACTCTGGAAATGTCTAATATAATGTCGGAACCAGTGACTTTTAAAGAAGCGATATCATGTCCAAATAAAGAAAATTGGCAAGAGGCTATGTCTAAAGAAATAAAGTCTTTGGAAGAAAATAAAGTCTGAATATTAGTAGACAAACCAAAAGATGCTAAAAACATAGTACGAAACAAATGGGTGTATAAAGAAAAGAAAAACAGTGAATGTGAGATAGTACGACATCGATCAAGATTATTAGCAAAAGGCTATACTCAACGAGAAGATGTTGATTATTATGAGACATATTCTCCAGTTATACGTCATGGCTCAATAAGGATGTTGTTTGCTATGTCTACAGCCTTAAATCTTGAAATAGATCACATTGACGTTTAGACAGCTTTCTTATATGGAGACCTAAACGAACAGATCTTGATGTATCAACCAGAAGGATTTATAAAAGAAGGTGAAGAAAACAAAGTTTGTCTTTTAAAGAAAGCTATCTATGGACTTAAACAGTCATCAAGAATGTGGAACTTCAAGATTAAGAAGATACTTATAAAACTTGGCTACAGACAGTGTGAAAAAGAACCATGTATTTTTGTCAAAACAGAAAAAGACAGTGTTATTTTTATAGCACTGTATGTAGATGATTTTTTTAATTTTTCACAATAATGCAAGCATAGTTAAAGGTCTTAAGACAGAACTAACAAAGAACTTTAAAATCAAAGATCTTGGAGCTGTAAATTATGCTTTGGGATTTAAAGTAGAAAGAGACAGAAAAAAGAAGACCCTAAAACTTAGTCAGAAACAATATGTCAAAAACAATTTCTCAAAGTTTGGCATGTTGGAAGCTAAACCAGTAGGGACACTATTAGAACCTAACATGAAATTCAAAGATGAAGAGATGGTGTATGATGTTCCATATCAGGAGTTAATTGGTTCACTGATGTACCTAGCAGTAGGAACACGCCCTGACATTGCATTTACCATATTCTACTTGAGTCAATTTAACACCAAGCATACTAGGGAGCATTGACTTGCAGCAAAAAGAGTGCTGAGATACCTTAAAGGTACGATGGATGCTTGCCTAATTTACAAAGGTGAAGACTTGAAGTTAGAAGGTTTTGTAGATGCTGATTGGGGAAATAGTGCTCCTGATAGAAAATCATTTACCGGATTTGTATGCAAATTTGCAAATGCAGCAATTTTCTGGGTATGTAGAAAACAATTAAGCACTGCTTTATCTTCTACAGAAGCAGAATATATGGCGATAAGTGAACCTGCAAAGGAAGCTGTATATTTAAAAGCATTTTTAGTGAGTTAGTGTATGATAATGAGTTGTTGAAATCAGTATGTAAGAAGGATTTAGTGTTATACAATGATAATCAATCTGCTCAAAAATTAGCCTATAATCCTGTCTACCATAATCGCACAAAGCATATTGTTATTCGATTTCATTACATAAGAAAACCTATATCAAGTAGAAAAATTTAACTTTCTTATATGCCAGGTGTAAATATGATAGCAGATGTGTGTACAAAATCGTTGCCTATTCCCAAACATAAAACTTGTGCTTTAGGTCTGGGTTTAAGTTTTTTATTTTAAAGTACATAAGTTTTTATAATTCGTTTAAGGGAGTGTGTTGGTTTTTGGTAATTTAGTAACCGAATTATAAGTAGATTAATATCGTCAAAAGCTGTTGGTCGACGTATCAATATTTTCTGCTTTTTAATAAAAATATATAAAAGAAACAAACTGCAGCTCTTTTAACAATAATACATACATCTTTCCGTACGCAACGAAATTCTGTCATCACACCCGTCAAAGAAGCAGGCATCGTTCGAAACATGGCATGAACAAGTCAAAAATGTAGTGTATTTTGACTTTGTTTCTAACGCGTTACGTATACCCATACCGATGCTTTGAAATATTTACTTTAAGTGTCTATTGAATTTTTGAAGGATCCGGGTGCAAACCATTTTCTGAGACTGAATGCCCGAGAAAGTTTATTACTTTTCGTAAAAAATTACATTTTCTAGGACTTACTTTTAAATTATACAAACGAAACTGATCGAAAACTTTTATCAATTTTTTGTTCAGTCGGTCGGAAATATCATAGGACGGGATTATACAGTCGTCCAGATATACAAAACAATAGATACCTATTAGGCCCTTAAGACTGAGTTCATTAGTCTTTGGAAGGTTGCGTCTGCCCCTTTTAGGCCAAAAGGAAGTCTTAATTATTCGTAGTGACCTGTTGGTGTTGAAAATGCGATTGTTTCTGATTTTTTTTACACATTCTTATTTGGTAATAACCCGATGACATATAATATTGTAAAATAGCGTGCTTTAACCAAAGAATCCAAAATGTTGTCAATCCGCGGACAAAACAATAGATACCTATTAGGCCCTTAAGACTGAGTTCATTAGTCTTTGGAAGGTTTCGTCTGCCCCTTTTAGGCCAAAAGGAAGTCTTAAATATTCGTCCTGACCTGTTGGTGTTGAAAATGCGTTTTTTTTTCTGATTTTTTTCACACATTCTTATTTGGTAATAACCCGATGACATATCTAATGCTGTAAAATAGCATGCTTTACCCAAAGAATCCAAAATGTCGTCAATCCGCGGTAAAGGAAAACAGTAACCTACTGAAATAGAATTAATTTTTCGAAAATCTACACATATTCTATACTTGATTTCACCACAGGAATTTCAAAGGGTTTGAAGAGTATATCTTTTTCTGATGAATTCAAGATTAAAGCAACATTTTTTTGTTATTTGTAATTGATAAACATGACCCCATCATTAAGTCTTCTTTAATTTTAAGTGTCTCATAATAGACGCATGTTCCGTCTTTAAATTTGGTACATGGTAATTTAACTATTGTTTCTGAACGGGCTTTTAAAATGATAGATTCCATTGGAAGTAGTAATTGAAAAATCTCATTAAACATTGTGAAAGTTCCTGTTTTATAATCTATAATTGAATTATATGTTTGCAAAATATCTCTGCCCAAAATACCATCATGATTAACCGGAAAACTTTGAGGTACTACATGAAAAATATGGGGTATAATCCTATTTTTTATTTTAATATTTAAATAATTTGTTTTGTTCCTAAAGTCAAAACTATATTTTCATTTATTCCTTTTAAGTGTATTATGGTGTCTGAAAAGTTCTTTGTTAATTAGTATATCCTCTTTTATAAGACTTAATTCTAAGCCTGTATCAATTATAAAGGTGGCACAGTCATTAAGCATATCTTCGTAGAAATGGATTTTAATGTAGTAAGCAGTGCGTAAGTTAATTTGATTTATTTCCAAAACTATAGTTTTTACATTTAATTTATTATTACTTTGTTTAATTTCATTATTATTATACAATTATTATTATTTTTTATAATATTATTTTCCTTTTTTTTGTTATTTGACAAATAAACTTTTCCGCATAAATTTAAATTTTGTTTAAAAACACTTTTTCCTTTAATTAAATTATCCTCTTTTTTATAATTTTTTCAAAACTTAAATTTTCATGACTTAAACTTTTTTTTTCGTTAAATTTCGATTTTTCTTATATTCTTCCATATTAACTACACTTTTATTTTCATTTTCTATTAAAATTTAATCTTTTTACTTATTATTTTCTGTCAAACATATCAATTAAACTTTTTTTATTACAATTCTTATTAATATTTTCCTCCTCCTTTGTTTTAATTTTAGAACTTAAAGACTTACTTCTATTATTTTCCATATTCTTTTTACTGTTTTTTAAATCTAACGAATTTGAGGTACTCCCAAAAAAACTTTTACTATTTGTATAATGGCAATAATAATCATATTTACTAGAAAAATTTTCTTTAACATGTTTTAATGCATCAATATTTTGACTTAAGACTATATGTGACTGCATTCTTAACATATAGTCATTTAAGCGTTTCCTGAATAATTATCCGCAAAGCTTTAAGTCGATTCTGGGTTTCCTTTATTAATTAGTAATTGTTGATTAGAGTCTGAAGTCGATGGTTCAGAATATATTTGTTGGTTAGAAGAGACGTCTGGCATGTTACCTTGAAAATTGTTATTTGTTTGGGATATATTGCGTTGTTGATTTTGTCCATTAAAACTATTTTAAGAAAAATTGTGCATGTCTGCAGTATAATTATTGTTATAATTTTGTGGAAAACGATTCACTTGATTATATTGGGGAACAGGGTTTTGAGAAAAAGATCAATTTTGTGGGGTTCTTTGCCTGAAATTTTGGTTAAATGTTCTGTTTTGGAAGTAAAAGTTTGGAGGATTTCTGTTTCTTAAGACTGAAAAACAGTTATTTGCAAAATGGTTATTTTTTCCGCAAATGTAGCAAAATCGTTGCTGCAAAGGTGTATTTTGATACGACGTATTATAATTTTTTAAAAAGGAAATTTTCTGTTAAGTGGTTTGTTTCTTGACAAAAATCACAGAAAATTTTCAATTGATTTTTTAATTGTTTGATCTAAATTTGGCATTTCAATTGAGATTAAAGTAGCCCGAATAATTGGATTTAAAAGACCCTGACAAAAAATTAAGGTAATGTACTCTCAAAAACTTTGCTGCTATCTTTACGGCTCTGTTCAGATAAACCCTTTAAATAATGACATGCCTGAATGTAAATTGAACCTTGTACCATATTGATTGACAGACTCTTTGGAAAACTGTTTACAACTCATTAACTCAACATTCCATTGGGCAAAACTCTTTGTTTCGCTAAAAATATTAGCTAATTCCTTTTTTAATTTATCCAAAGTATCAAAAGTAAAATCTTTAGTTTTTTCATGTGCACTCCCTTTTAGTTTCATACTCTCCTCTTTTACAGAAGCGTTAATAAAAGAAATGACTGTTTTACATATGGAAAAGAACATATTTAATTCATCTTTGTGTCCCAAAAACGTAAGTATCATGTCAACTTATTTAGTAATATCTTTAAACATTTTTATTCGCACCAAAAATTTAAAAACAAAAAGGAAAGTCAAATGTACCTCACTTACACAAATAAATATGAATGCAAAAAAAAGTATGGAGAAAGTAAAAAACGGGACAATGCTATTTGCTAAAGCCTGTGATGCGATGCGTTGCGTTTCAGCTGCCACCAATGTCAGGATTCCTGCTACTACCTAGGTACTTCTTTCTACTTCTTGCGATCTGCTAGTTTAATAATTAACACAGAATATCCACAAACTACCCTTTATTTAGAAAAATACTTTTACTTAGGTATAATTTACAATTTGTAAACGATCTTACTTTTCTGGTCATCCAAACGTGAATGCCCCCCTTTCCTTAAACCCAAATTCTAGAGCTAGATAATTAGGTATCTAATAGCCCCAAATCCAAACAACGGTTCAAAGTACAATCGTATTTTAATAACTACTATCTAAATTATCAATTAAAAATACTTAAAAGGACTTGAGAGTTATGATAAACAGGGTAGAGGTTATCTAAATGGGAAAAAAACACAAAAAATAGAGAGATACTGCCTACTCAATACAAAACTAAAATAATTATATAGATGGAAATCATCACACAGCAGAAACCAACCTTTCATCATCATGATCAATTTTAAAGAGCGTTTATCAAATTGTTGGAACTGGTTCTTTAAGAGACATTATTGGTAAATCTTTGTGTTTTGGTAGAATTTGGAATACTTTTTCAGTTTCTGAGTAATACCTCTCCAAACGCAATATTTAATTTTGTAAATTTTCGAAAAAAAATCTGAAATTTTACTGATTTTTGAAGGATCGTCTTTCCTTAATGTATAATACGATTCTTGATTTGATTTCATTCGTAGAAAATATATACAATGTACGATGTTAGCTTAACCGGATGTCAGATTTTGGTTTCACTTTTCTGGCACACTTTGAAACTCCGACACCTCAAGATTGGAGAATACGCATGTGCATAAGCTGCACGATTGAATTTAATTATTTCTTTAACCTACCCAACGCACAAATATGAGCACATAAAACATTCTTTTGTACTATTTTGAATACAGCTCTCCAACAAGTAGGCACAGTGCTCTACTGTAACTACCTGCATAATAACAATTTTGGAGCATATTGTGATCTAGTTTTATATATAGATATATGCACTGCTTGTAAACTGTTCATTGATGCAGAACAAGCGAGCGCAAGACTTCGCGTTGTACTCTTGTCTGTAGCTAATCGAAGGAATTATTATACATGAGTGCCGAAAATGTTTTAATTTTAAATATAGTGATTTCCATATAATTTCCAATAACCATTTGAATTTTTGAATTTTTGAGCACTGTGCCTACTTGTTGAAGAGCTACATTCAAAATAGTACAAAAGAACATTTTATTTGCTCATATTTGGGCTCAGTTAAGTTGGGGGGGGGGCCCATATCGGCCGCCCATATCGATTTTCTCAAAAAATTTTATGCCAAAATTTTGCAAACTTGACGTTGCCCCCCCCCCAGTCAATATTTTTCAAAAATTATGATGTCATTTGAAAGGTCTTATTTTGCACAATTTTGCACACCCATTTTAAAATTTTGCACACCTCCCTGTAACCCACACCAGGGTTCTGAAAATATCAAGTTTGCCCCCCCCCCAGTCAATATTTTTCAAAAAGTTTGGTGTCGTTAGAAAAGTCTTATTTTGCACAATTTTGCACACCCATTTTAAAATTTTGCACACCTCCCTGTAACCCACACGAGGGTTCTGAAAATATCAAGTTTGCCCCCCCCCCCCAGTCAATATTTTTCAAAAAGTTTGGTGTCGTTAGAAAGGTCTTATTTTGCACAATTTTGCACACCCATTTTAAAATTTTGCACACCTCCCTATAACCCACACGAGGGTTCTAAAAATATCAAGTTTGCCGCCCCCAGTCAATATTTTTCAAAAAGTTTGATGTCGTTAGAAAGGACTTATTTTGCACAATTTTGCACACCCATTTTAAAATTTTGCACACCTCCCTGTAATCCACACGAGAGTTCTGAAAATATCAAGTTTGCCCTCCCCAGTCAATATTTTTCAAAAAGTTTGGTGTCGTTAGAAAGGTCTTATTTTGCACAATTTTGCACACCCATTTTAAAGTTTTGCACACCTTCCTGTAACCCACACGAGGGTTCTAAAAATATCAAGTTTGCCCCCCCCCAGTCAATATTTTTCAAAAAGTTTGATATCGTTAGAAAGGTCTTATTCTGCACAATTTTGCACACCCATTTTAAAATTTTGCACACCTCCCTGTAACCCACACGAGGGTTCTGAAAATATCAAGTTTGCCCCCCCCCAGTCAATATTTTTCGAAAAGTTTGATGTCGTTAGAAAGGTCTTATTTTGCACAATTTTGCACACCCATTTTAAAATTTTGCACACCTCCCTGTAACCCACACGAGGGTTTTGAAAATATCAAGTTTGCTCCCCCCAGTCAATATTTTTCAAAAAGTTTGGTGTCGTTAAAAAGGTCTTATTTTGCACAATTTTGCACACCCATTTTAAAATTTTGCACACCTCCCTGTAACCCACACGAGGGTTCTAAAAGTATCAAGTTTGCCGCCCCCAGTCAATATTTTTCAAAAAGTTTGATGTCGTTAGAAAGGTCTTATTTTGCACAATTTTGCACACCCATTTTAAAATTTTGCACACCTCCCTGTAATCCACACGAGGGTTCTGAAAATATCAAGTTTGCCCTCCCCAGTCAATATTTTTCAAAAAGTTTGGTGTCGTTAAAAAGGTCTTATTTTGCACAATTTTGCACACCCATTTTAAAATTTTGCACACCTCCCTGTAACCCACACGAGGGTTCTAAAAATATCAAGTTTGCCGCCCCCAGTCAATATTTTTCAAAAAGTTTGATGTCGTTAGAAAGGTCTTATTTTGCACAATTTTCCACACCCATTTTAAAATTTTGCACACCTCCCTGTAATCCACACAAGGGTTCTGAAAATATCAAGTTTGCCCTCCCCAGTCAATATTTTTCAAAAAGTTTGGTGTCGTTAGAAAGGTCTTATTTTGCACAATTTTGCACACCCATTTTAAAATTTTGCACACCTCCCTGTAACCCACACAAGGGTTCTAAAAATATCAAGTTTGCCCCCCCAGTCAATATTTTTCAAAAAGTTTGATATCGTTAGAAAGGTCTTATTCTGCACAATTTTGCACACCCATTTTAAAATTTTGCACACCTCCCTGTAACCCACACGAGGGTTCTGAAAATATCAAGTTTGCCCCCCCCCCCAGTAAATATTTTTCAAAAAGTTTGATGTCGTTAGAAAGGTCTTATTTTGCACAATTTTGCACACCCATTTTAAAATTTTGCACACGTCCCTGTAACCCACACGAGGGTTTTGAAAATATCAAGTTTGCTCCCCCCAGTCAATATTTTTCAAAAAGTTTGGTGTCGTTAAAAAGGTCTTATTTTGCACAATTTGGCACACCCAATTTAAAATTTTGCACACCTCCCTGTAAACCACACGAGGGTTTTGAAATAATCAAGTTTGCTCCCCCCAGTCAATATTTTTCAAAAAGTTTGGTGTCGTTAAAAAGGTCTTATTTTGTACAATTTGGCACACCCATTTTAAAATTTTGCACACCCCCTGTAATCTACATGAGGGTTCTGAAAATATCAAGTTTGCCCCCCAGTCAATATTTTTTAAAAATTTTGGAGTCGTTAGAAAGGTCTTATTTTGCACAATTTTGCACACCCATTTTAAAATTTTGCACACATCCCACACGAGGGTTTTGAAAATATCAAGTTTGCTCCCCCCCCAGTCAATATTTTTCAAAAAGTTTGGTGTCGTTAAAAAGGTCTAATTTTGTATAATTTTGCAGACCCATTTTAAAATTTTGCACACCTCCCTCTAACCCACACGAAGATTCTGAAAATATGAAGTTTGCCCCCCCCACCGACGATATTTTTCAAAAAAATTTTGTCATTCGAGAAGCCTAATTTTGCACAACTATTTTTAAATTTTGCACACTTCCCATGCCGTTTTCTTTTTGTGGCGTTTATGGTTAAACTTGGTCCTAAAAAAAAGTATAAGCAAACGAAGGAGACGTGGATTGTGTAATATCTTTGAATATTGTTTAAATTTACAGATAATTGTTTATGTTTACATTTGTATATAATCAAAAGTTTTTAATTTTTATGAATTTCCGGATTATACTTAAATTTTTATATCAACAATGAACAGAAAAAATCGATGTAGACAGCGCATCCTGTCATGTTCGATGCCTTGAGAATCGGAACCAGCCTATTTTGCCGGTTCAGAATGGTTGCGGTTCTCAAGGTATGGATCTTCACAGGATGTGCTATCTACGTCCATTTGTTAGATGATGTCATAGCATGTGAAAAATTAAGTATAATCCGGAAATTCATGAAAATTAAAAACTTTTGATTATAGACACATATATGTAAGCATAAGCAATTATATGTAAATTTAAACAATATTCGAAGATATTACACAATCGAGGTCTCCTTATTTTGCTTATACTTCTGGGAAATTTTAGGACCAAGGTTAACCGTAATCGCTACAAAAAGAAAACAGCTCCAGAAACTAGTAGGTAGGTATATGCACCTATATCTGAATTCGGAACAGGTATCCGCGGGAGGCCGGAGGTTGTACGTGCCGTAAAGAGCAATGCGTGCGTACCTACACCTAGCACGCGCGAAGGCCTTTTATGTAATATATTGAAATGTCGCTTAGCAATGCCTAGTTTTATTTGTGTTCATGATTCAGAATAACTTCGGGTGAAGTTTCCGAAGTTTGCAATGTGTATTATAAATGGTGGCGTTCCATTTCGGCAGGAAAGTCAATGTGAACGCCTCTATTTAAAATACATAACATTACGTAACGCCTGGTTCTCACCTATGCGTGCCCACCCTCTGACTCTAAAAATGCATCACTTGATCAGCCATGCATTTGCCGATATTTTAAAAGTGTCGCATGTTTTTAGTGTCAGGGTGAGCACGCATAGGTGGCAACTAGGCGTAACGCTTATAGGGGTTATTTAGGGGTGAGCGGGGTTTCGCGGTTCCATTACGTAACGCAATTTTTAAATTATTATTGTGAAATAAAACAACTTTTTGGATTTTTCGAGTGAAAAAGAAAAAAAAAAGGGGCCTCTGGCAGCAAAACGTTAGGTTATTTTAGACTGGAGTAGTCAAAATTGGGCAAAATAAGGGTTACGTAATAAGTGCACTACCTCTCAGTTTACGCAATTACTTTGTGATTGGCGGTAAATATAACTTAACTTTTTTGTTACTTTTTACTTTTTTTAGTCGATGATACGTACCTCATCAATCAATTTTCCAAAAATATTACGAAAAAAAATAAAATAACGATAACCATAAAATAATTCCTCCGGAAATTCCGAACTTTGTTATGGAACTGCGCAGTCGCAGAAGTAACAATAATAATAAGGAAAGAGACAAAAACACTGACAAAAAGACCTTAAGTGTGAATGGAACTTTAACTTTCTACCTATTGGTGTCATTCCATTTGCAGCAGGCGTTGTTTCCGTCTTTGGGTTGAGAATTGAGTCAAATTTACATGACATGTATTTTGAATTCGATTTGATTTTTTTTCGATCTATAAAAGGAATAATAATTTTTTTCTTATTTGCCGTGCATGAAATATAAAAACAAATTGTCTAAAATTTTCATGTGTAGAAATAAATAAACGACTTCTTCTAATTATAATTATTGACGGACGGAATTTTTTGATGAAAACCTAGTTAATGACACACCAAGACGCCAAACGCGTGGTGTGAACTGCAAAATCAAGGCGGACGTCATCACCGTAGCCGCTGTCCGCAAATAGCAAGGTGTGATCCCACCATTATCCAGATGAAAATTTTCGGACGCAACCATGAAATCGGAGGCGCGTTCGACCTCGGGTGTAACTTGCCCCAAAATGGGTAAGTGCAGCCCTCTAGAAATTTGAAAAGCCTTTGGTATTCTTGACATGTAGAAGAGAAAGATAGAAATGCGGCGTTATAGCTTCTGAGCTTCATAGAAAGTGACAGTTTCCTCGTCCTTCACTTCCCAAATGGACCTACCTAAATTTTTGGGTGTTCTGCACCAAATTTTGACGTTTCTTCGACCTTGGGCATCTTGTCTTTACACTTTGCAGTGTGTATTTGTGGAAGAAATGAATTTAATGGACGAGAAGCACGAAACCGTCTGGGCGTGAAAAAAAATTTGTTTTTTTTTATAAGTTAACTATACAGGTTAAAAAAGTGTAGGTTATATAAAAACAAGCTTACGGAACCGTGGAGTGAATTAGAGCGTACTCCTATTCACTCCACGGTCCCGTAAATATAATATATATATATAATATAATATATATAATATAATATATATAATATAATATATATAATATATTATATATAATATATAACTTTCATTTTGGTTTATTATTGAAGTAAAATATACGTTCGGGAAAGTAGAAAGATCTGAAAGAAAACAAAGCGTCGTTTTTTTTTAAAGAAAGTGTTTATTTTATCTATCAACGAAGGTTATTATTAGAAGTGCAACAGCACGCAATTACGATTTACTTACTTTCGACTAACTTGCGTGACAAAAACTTTTATGGAACTTAAAATTAACGTTTTTATTTTATTCGACACTTCAAGCCAATTATCAAAGTTAACACTATCCTAAGACGTATCTCTATCGAGTGGACCAATTAACCATGTGCAGTTTTAAATATATGGGGAATGCGAGACAGCTCCAGCTGATCATCCCTTCATTTCATTTTTGATAGATTTGTTTTCGGACCAATTGTTTCCTTTTCTTTTAAATTCTGACAAATTATGTTTCTGCCAAATTTGGTTTCGGGTTTGTTATAGGGACCCTTGCGTACTTGTACGATTCTGAGTTTGAATATTAAAAAAATATCTAGACCGTTTTGTGAATCCTACAAAACTACAATTTTAGTTCAGGCCCGCCCCGTAAAGCTGAAATAATTTTTTGAAAATCGATCTTAGCCGTTTTTTAAGGAAATTTCGATTTTGGTAGTTGACTGACAATTTCCATGATAGTTCGTAGAAATTCGTCCACAGAAAAATAACTTTTATTTTATGATATTCAGCAGAGACCAATCTTTCCAAAAAGTTAGAGTGTGTTAAAGTTAAAGTGAGTCATAGTCAAGATCAACTTTGAAGAGCGTTTACCAAAAATCATGGAACAGTGAAAATACTAAAAATTGCACCTTTTGAAAAAGTCATCCATTTTTCACTCTTTTGCATATTGCAAAATTACTGAGGGGATAATTTTGTTAAAAGTGCACCAACATAATCTACATGATATTCTCTAAAAGGTTCTGTCACAATTTTTTTCAGTTCTTATCCATGAAGCCGGAATTTGAACGAATTTCGACACAACGACACATCCTTGTATTGCAAAAATATTTCTGCCACCTTTTAAAAATTGTTGGAGATGGGTTTTTAAGAGAAATTATCGGCAAATCTTTGTGTTTTCGCAGAATTTGTATTACTTTTTCATTTTCTGAGTACTGCCTCTCCAAACACAATATTAAATTTTGTAATTTTCGGAAAAAAATCTGAAATTTTACTGATATATGAATGATCGTCTTTCTTTAATGTATAATACGATTCTTGATTTGATTTCATTCATAGAAAGGGAATTTCAGGCCGATTCTAACTACTTTTTAACTAACCAGATGTCAGGTTTTGGTTTGAATTTTCTGTATGGCACATTTTGGCGCACGACTGAATTTAATTATTCCTTTAACCGACCCAAAGCACAAATATGAGGCTCAGTTAAGTTTGCCCCCTCCAGATCGATTTTCTGAAAAATTTTTATGCCAAAATTTTGCACACATTTTAAACAATTTTGCACACCACAAATCAAATTTTACACACCTTCCTACGAGAAACTACAGCCCATTTTCTGTGGGGGGGCAAACTTGACGTTGCCCCCCTCAGTCAATATTTTTCAAAAATTATGATATCATTTGAAAGGTCTTATTTTGCACAATTTTGCACACCCATTTTAAAATTTTGCACACCTCCCTGTAACCCATACGAGGGGTCTGAAAATATCAAGTTTGCCCCCCCCCAGTCAATATTTTTCAAAAAATTTTATGTCGTTAGAGAGGTCTTATTTTGCACAATTTTGCACACCCATTTTAAAATTTTGCACACCTCCCTGTAACCCACACGAGGGTTCTGAAAATATCAAGTTTGCCCCCCCCAGTCAACATTTTTAAAAAAATTTGGTGGCGTTAGAAAGGTCTTATTTTGCACAATCGTGCACACCCATTTTAAAATTTTGCACACCTCCCTGTAACCCACGCGAGGGTTCTGAAAATATCAAGTTTGCCCCCCCCCAGTCAATATTTTTCAAAAAATTTGGTGTCATTAGAAAGGTCTTATTTTGCACAATTTTGCACACCCATTTTAAAATGTTGCACACCTCCCTGTAACCTACACGAGGGTTCTGAAAATATCAAGTTTGCCCCCCAGTCAATATTTTTTAAAAATTTTGGAGTCATTATAAAGGTCTAATTTTGCATCATTTTGCACACCCATTTTAAAATTTTGCACACCTCCCTCTAACCCATACGAAGATTCTGAAAATATTAAGTTTGCCCCCCCCCCACCGTCGATATTTTTCAAAAAATTTTGTGTCATTCGAAAAGTCTATTTTGCGCAATTTTGCACACACTTCAGTACCCCACAAGAGCGTTCTCAAAAAAGTTTGCCCCCCCCAGTTAATATTTTCCAAAAAATTTATGTCATTCGAGAAGCCTAATTTTGCACAACTATTTTTAAAGTTTGCACACTTCCCATGCCGTTTTCTTTTTGTGGCGTTTACGGTTAAACTTGGTCCTAAAATTTCCCAGAAGTATAAGCAAACGAAGGAGACCTCGATTGTGTAATATCTTTGAATATTGTTTAAAGTTACAGATAATTGTTTATGTTTACATTTGTATATAATCGAAAGTTTTTAATTTTTAGGAATTTCCGGATTATACTTAAATTTTCATATCAAAAATGAACAGAAAAAATCCATGTAGACAGCGCATCCTGTCATGTTCGATGCCTTGAGAATCGGAACCAGCCTATTTTGCCGGTTCAAAATGGTTGCGGTTCTCAAGGTATGGATCTTCACAGGATGTGCTATCTACATCCATTTGTTAGATGATGTCATAGCAAGTGAAAAATTAAGTATAATCCCGAAATTCATAAAAATTAAAAACTTTTGATTATAGACACATATATGTAAGCATAAGCAATTATATGTAAATTTAAACAATATTCGAAGATATTACACAATCGAGGTCTCCTTATTTTGCTTATACTTCTGGGAAATTTTAGAACCAAGGTTAACCGTAACCGCTACAAAAAGAAAACAGCTCCAGAAACTCGTAGGTAGGTATATGTACCTATATCTGAATTCGGGACAGGTATCCGCGGGAGGCGGGAGGTTGTACGTGCCGTAAAGAGGAATGCGTGCGTACCTACACCTACCACGCGCGAAGGCCTTTTATGTAATATATTGAAATGTCGCTAAGCAATGCCTAGTTTTATTTGTGTTCATGATTCAGAATGACTTCGGGTGAAGTTTCCGAAGTTTGCAACGTGTATTATAAATGGTGGCGTTCCATTTCGGCAGGAAAGTCAATGTGAACGCCTCTATTTAAAATACATAACATTACGTAACGCCTGTTTCTCACCTATGCGTGCCCACCGTGACTCTAAAAATGCATCACGTGATCAGCCATGCATTTGCCGATTTTTTAAAAGTGTCGCGTGTTTTTAGTGTCAGGGTGAGCACGCATAGGTGGCAACTAGGCGTAACGCTTATAGGGGTTATTTAGGGGTGAGCGGGGTTTCCCGGTTCCGTTACGTAACGCAATTTTAAATTATTATTGTGAAATAAAACAACTTTTTGGATTTTTCGAGTGAAAAAGAAAAAAAAGAGGGGGTCTCTGGCAGCAAAACGTTACGTTATTTTAGACTGGAGTAGTCCCAAACGTTACAAAGCGTTATATAGGGGGTCGCGGGTTGGGTTGTCAAAATTGGGCAAAATAAGGGTTACGTAATAAGTGCACTACCTCTCAGTTTACGCAATTACTTTGTGATTGGCGGTAAATATAACCTAACTTTTTTGTTACTTTTTATTTTTTTTAGTTGATGATACCTCATCAATCAATTTTCCAAAAATATTACCAAAAAAATAAAATAACGATAACCACAAAGTAATTCCTCCGGAAATTCCGAACTCTGTTATGGAACTGCGCAGTCGCAGAAGTAACAATAATAATAAGGAAAGAGACAAAAACACTGACCAAAAAGACCTTAAGTGTGAATGGAACTTTAACTTTCTACCTATTGGTGTCATCCTATTTGCAGCAGGCGTTGTTTCCGTCTTTGGGTTGAGAATTGAGTCAAATTTACATGAAATATTTTTTGAATTCGATTTGATTTTTTTTTCGATCTATAAAAGGAATAATAATTTTTTTCTTATTCGCCATTTTAAGTGCATGAAATATAAAAACAAAATGTCTGAAATGTTCATGTGTAGAAATAAATAAACGACTTCTTCTAATTATAATTATTGACGGACGGAATTTTTTTATGTAAACCTAGTTAATGACACACCAAGACGCCAAACGCGTGGTGTGAACTGCAAAATCAAGGCGGGCGTCATCACCGTAGCCGCTGTCTGCAAATAGCAAGGTGTGATCCCACCATTATCCAGATGAAAATTTTCGGATGCACCCATGAAATCGGAGGCGCGTTCGACCTCGGGTGTAATTTGCCCCAAAATGGGTAAGTGCAGCCCTCTAGAAATTTGAAAAGCCTTTGGTATTCTTGACATGTAGAAGTGAAAGATAGAAATGCGGCGTTATAGGCGTTCTTAGTCATTTTCGGTAAGATGTGTCTGAGCTTCATAGAAAGTGACAGTTTCCTCGTCCTTCACTCCCCAAATGGACCTACCTAAATTTTTGGGTGTTCTGCATCAAATTTTGACGTTTCTTCGAGCTTGGGCATCTTTTCATTACACTTTGCAGTATGTATTTGTGGAAGAAATGAATTTAATGGACGAGGCTGGGAATAACTATTTTTTTTATTATTTCGCCAGAAGCACGAAAGAAAATGTTTGTTTTATTTCAAAAAATTTTGTTCACTTCAGTCATGTTGGGTTTGGGTCTGGAAAAGAAGTTTGGATTGCGTTGTAAAACCAATCCAACACTTCTTTTACAAAACTAACCTATCGCAAAATCGGCAGAAAACCGTAAGCCTCTTCAAATATGTCCCTTTAATTTCTTTGAGGAATATATTTTAGTACAAACTGACAACATTGTAAGCCACATATATCTGTATCCTGTGGACTTAGTATAAGGCTACCAGCCATTGGCACCAACATATTTAGGGGTCACCTAGCATTAGTTGGCACCTGAATCTAGTTTAGTTTTAGGTTAGGGGAGGGCTAGGGGACCAAACACGGGCCCCTAGGTTTAGGGATCACCTAAGGTAGTTTAGGGGAGTTCTAAATACAAACGAAACTCTTCTCTAATCTAGGCCACCTTATTCTAAGTGACCCCTAAAAAAGTAAATATGTTGGTGCAAATGGCTGTACGTGCTAAGATATATTCCCCAAAAGAATTGAAGGGACATTATTTGATAAGGCGACTTTACCTCAGAATTCTTCGAAAATGTAAAAATTGCAAATATGTTTAACGGACAAAAGCTTCTGAATAGAGCATATTGCCCTACCTACACCATACTAATGGATCCCAATTCTTTACTGATTTGTTTGCCTATATCACTGAATTATAGAGCCTAGATACGTAAACTATAAACCTACCTTATTTTGTTTAGCAACTGGTATGTTGATGCTGATTGAACGGCACACGACACCACGTACTTCTCGTTGATTTTATTAAACAAAACGTAAAATATGGCACGACGACGGACGTGCTTTTGAGCTTTGTGCAATGTGTTCTAAGGCGCTTTTGAGCTAAAGCTTCTCTTCACTTTTTTGGGCAAGTGCACTACCTTCTTAAATGAAAATAGCCTTTTATAAGTTTGCGTTAGAAGAAGTACCATTTTTGAGCCAATAAAAAACTATGCGCAATACATATTCTAAAGGTGCAACAAAGAGGAGAATAGTTTTTTTTACGTGATTTCTTATATGAATTTTACTTTACGTAATTTAAAGAAAACAAAAAGAATTTCGTTGACTTTTTACTTCCCTCGCTCTAAGAGAAGGAAGTAATGTAAATGTCAAAAAATCGTATTTCGAGATTTTGAGGAAGATGAAGGAATTTGGTGGATCTGACTTCAGATGAGCACGAATCCAGACGCCGTCGCTCTGTCTATCTGTCGGTCGCTCTGTCTGTCTGTCTGTCCGTCGCCTCGATATGCGCCACTGTTACTCAAAAACTCCTGCACCGGTCATAACGAAATTTTACACAACGATTACGTGTATTGACGCGCGGAGCCCTATTGTTTATGAACTTTCCTCCATTTCTCCCTTCAGAACTACCCCCAAAATACCTCATCCCTAAAAAAAATCTTTAGACGTATCCTAAGACGTATCTCTATCTCAATTAACCAAGTACACTTTTAAATTTATGGCGAATGCATGTCATCTTCAGCTGATAGAAATGACACGTTTTTGTTGATAAAGCAACGCCTTGGGTGAAAACTACGTAACGTCACGTCTTCTTTTGTGTTATCCTGACAGGCAGGACAGGGTACCTATTCTTCAGTTTCGAGAGAACACTCCATAGGAACGCTCACATCAGTGATTTGGACCAATAGGATAGTTTGACTGCTTGCACTAGCCATCCGATATCAGTCGAGCACCGTCGGACATTACCGGGCTACCGTATATCAAGAGAACTCTCCTACAACTTACATCTGCTGGTTATGGGGAAGAGAGCGGGTTCTTCTGCGCGGGCGCCGTGGAGCTTTTCAGTTTATCGAACGTTTCGTAACCGCATTGGGGCTTGCCTATTGGTTGAAATAAAGGATGTGATCGTTCCTACACGAAAGTTTCTCTCGAAACTGAAGAATGGGTATCCAGGCGTACTTTGATCAGCTGGAGCTGTCTCGCATTCCCCATGTATTTAAAACTGCACATGGTTAATTGGTCCACTCGATAGAGATACGTCTTAGGATAGTGTTAACTTTAATAATTGGCTTGAAGTGTCGAATAAAATAAAAAACGTTAATTTTAAATTCCATAAAAGTTTTTGTCACGCAAGTTAGTCGAAAGTAAGTAAATCGTAATTGCGTGCTGTTGCACTTCTAATAATAACCTTCGTTGATAGATAAAATAAACACTTTCTTTAAAAAAAAACGACGCTTTGTTTTCTTTCAGATCTTTCTACTTTCCCGAACGTATATTTTACTTTAATAATAAACCAAATGAAAGTTATATATTATATATATATATTATATAGTATATATATTATATTATATATATATATTATATTATATATATTATATTATATATATTATATAACTTTAATTTTGGTTTATTATTGAAGTAAAATATACGTTCGGGAAAGTAGAAAGATCTGAAAGAAAACAAAGCGTCGTTTTTTTTTAAAGAAAGTGTTTATTTTATCTATCAACGAAGGTTATTATTAGAAGTGCAACAGCACGCAATTACGATTTACTTACTTTCGACTAACTTGCGTGACAAAAACTTTTATGGAATTTAAAATTAACGTTTTTATTTTATTCGACACTTCAAGCCAATTATCAAAGTTAACACTATCCTAAGACGTATCTCTATCGAGTGGACCAATTAACCATGTGCAGTTTTAAATATATGGGGAATGCGAGACAGCTCCAGCTGATCAAAGTACGTCTGGATACCCATTCTTCAGTTTCGAGAGAAACTTTCGTGTAGGAACGATCACATCCTTTATTTCAACCAATAGGCAAGCCCCAATGCGGTTACGAAACGTTCGATAAACTGAAAAGCTCCACGGCGCCCGCGCAGAAGAACCCGCTCTCTTCCCCATAACCAGCAGATGTAAGTTGTAGGAGAGTTCTCTTGATATACGGTAGCCCGGTA
Organism: Oxystoma pomonae; assembly: GCA_963921995.1. Classification (NCBI taxonomy): domain Eukaryota; kingdom Metazoa; phylum Arthropoda; class Insecta; order Coleoptera; family Brentidae; genus Oxystoma; species Oxystoma pomonae. The sequence goes on from OY998165.1 coordinate 70,918,784, forward strand.
ATGTCCGACGGTGCTCGACTGATATCGGATGGCTAGTGCAAGCAGTCAAACTATCCTATTGGTCCAAATCACTGATGTGAGCGTTCCTATGGAGTGTTCTCTCGAAACTGAAGAATAGGTACCCTGTCCTGCCTGTCAGGATAACACAAAAGAAGACGTGACGTTACGTAGTTTTCACCCAAGGCGTTGCTTTATCAACAAAAACGTGTCATTTCGATCAGCTGAAGATGACATGCATTCGCCATAAATTTAAAAGTGTACTTGGTTAATTGAGATAGAGATACGTCTTAGGATACGTCTAAAGATTTTTTTTAGGGATGAGGTATTTTGGGGGTAGTTCTGAAGGGAGAAATGGAGGAAAGTTCATAAACAATAGGGCTCCGTGCGTCAATACACGTAATCGTTGTGTAAAATTTCTTTATGACCGGTGCAGGAGTTTTTGAGTAACAGTGGCGCATATCGAGGCGACGGACAGACAGACAGACAGAGCGACCGACAGATAGACAGAGCGACGGCGTCTGGATTCGTGCTCATCTGAAGTCAGATCCACCAAATTCCTTCATCTTCCTCAAAATCTCGAAATACGATTTTTTGACATTTACATTACTTCCTTCTCTTAGAGCGAGGGAAGTAAAAAGTCAACGAAATTCTTTTTGTTTTCTTTAAATTACGTAAAGTAAAATTCATATAAGAAATCACGTAAAAAAACTATTCTCCTCTTTGTTGCACCTTTAGAATATGTATTGCGCATAGTCTTTTTATTGGCTCAAAAATGGTACTTCTTCTAACGCAAACTTATAAAAGGCTATTTTCATTTAAGAAGGTAGTGCACTTGCCCAAAAAAGTGAAGAGAAGCTTTAGCTCAAAAGCGCCTCAGACCACATTGCACAAAGCTCAAAAGCACGTCCGTCGTCGTGCCATATTTTACGTTTTGTTTAATAAAATCAACGAGAAGTACGTGGTGTCGTGTGCCGTTCAATCAGCATCAACATACCAGTTGCCAAACAAAATAAGGTAGGTTTATAGTTTACGTATATAGGCTCTATAATTCAGTGATATAGGCAAACAAATCAGTAAAGAATTGGGTTCCATTAGTATGGTGTAGGTAGGGCAATATGCTCTATTCAGAAGCTTTTGTCCGTTAAACATATTTGCAATTTTTACATTTTCGAAGAATTCTGAGGTAAAGTCGCCTTATCAAATAATGTCCCTTCAATTCTTTTGGGGAATATATCTTAGCACGTACAGCCATTTGCACCAATATATTTACTTTTTTAGGGGTCACTTAGAATAAGGTGGCCTAGATTAGAGAAGAGTTTCGTTTGTATTTAGAACTCCCCTAAACTACCTTAGGTGATCCCTAAACCTAGGGGCCCGTGTTTGGTCCCCTAGCCCTCCCCTAACCTAAAACTAAACTAGATTCAGGTGCCAACTAATGCTAGGTGACCCCTAAATATGTTGGTGCCAATGGCTGGTAGCCTTATACTAAGTCCACAGGCTACAGATATATGTGGCTTACAATGTTGTCAGTTTGTACTAAAATATATTCCTCAAAGAAATTAAAGGGACATATTTGAAGAGGCTTACGGTTTTCTGTCGATTTTGCGATAGGTTAGTTTTGTAAAAGAAGTGTTGGGTTGGTTTTACAACCCAATCCAAACTTCTTTTCCAGACCCAAACCCAACATGACTGAAGTGAACAAAATTTTTTGAAATAAAACAAACATTTTCTTTCGTGCTTCTGGCGAAATAATTAAAAAAAATAGTTATTCCCAGCCTCGTCCATTAAATTCATTTCTTCAACAAATACATACTGCAAAGTGTAATGAAAAGATGCTCAAGCTCGAAGAAACGTCAAAATTTGATGCAGAACACCCAAAAATTTAGGTAGGTCCATTTGGGGAGTGAAGGACGAGGAAACTGTCACTTTCTATGAAGCTCAGACACATCTTACCGAAAATGACTAAGAACGCCTATAACGCCGCATTTCTATCTTTCACTTCTACATGTCAAGAATACCAAAGGCTTTTCAAATTTCTAGAGGGCTGCACTTACCCATTTTGGGGCAAATTACACCCGAGGTCGAACGCGCCTCCGATTTCATGGGTGCATCCGAAAATTTTCATCTGGATAATGGTGGGATCACACCTTGCTATTTGCAGACAGCGGCTACGGTGATGACGCCCGCCTTGATTTTGCAGTTCACACCACGCGTTTGGCGTCTTGGTGTGTCATTAACTAGGTTTACATAAAAAAATTCCGTCCGTCAATAATTATAATTAGAAGAAGTCGTTTATTTATTTCTACACATGAACATTTCAGACATTTTGTTTTTATATTTCATGCACTTAAAATGGCGAATAAGAAAAAAATTATTATTCCTTTTATAGATCGAAAAAAAAATCAAATCGAATTCAAAAAATATTTCATGTAAATTTGACTCAATTCTCAACCCAAAGACGGAAACAACGCCTGCTGCAAATAGGATGACACCAATAGGTAGAAAGTTAAAGTTCCATTCACACTTAAGGTCTTTTTGGTCAGTGTTTTTGTCTCTTTCCTTATTATTATTGTTACTTCTGCGACTGCGCAGTTCCATAACAGAGTTCGGAATTTCCGGAGGAATTACTTTTTGGTTATCGTTATTTTATTTTTTTGGTAATATTTTTGGAAAATTGATTGATCAGGTATCATCAACTAAAAAAAATAAAAAGTAACAAAAAAGTTAGGTTATATTTACCGCCAATCACAAAGTAATTGCGTAAACTGAGAGATAGTGCACTTATTACGTAACCCTTATTTTGCCCAATTTTGACAACCCAACCCGCGACCCCCTATATAACGCTTTATAACGTTTGCGACTACTCCAGTCTAAAATAACGTAACGTTTTGCTGCCAGAGACCCCCTCTTTTTTTTCTTTTTCACTCGAAAAATCCAAAAAGTTGTTTTATTTCACAATAATAATTTAAAATTGCGTTACGTAACGGAACCGGGAAACCCCGCTCACCCCTAAATAACCCCTATAAGCGTTACGCCTAGTTGCCACCTATGCGTGCTCACCCTGACACTAAAAACATGCGACACTTTTAAAAAATCGGCAAATGCATGGCTGATCACGTGATGCATTTTTAGAGTCACGGTGGGCACGCATAGGTGAGAAACAGGCGTTACGTAATGTTATGTATTTTAAATAGAGGCGTTCACATTGACTTTCCTGCCGAAATGGAACGCCACCATTTATAATACACGTTGCAAACTTCGGAAACTTCACCCGAAGTCATTCTGAATCATGAACACAAATAAAACTAGGCATTGCTTAGCGACATTTCAATATATTACATAAAAGGCCTTCGCGCGTGGTAGGTGTAGGTACGCACGCATTCCTCTTTACGGCACGTACAACCTCCCGCCTCCCGCGGATACCTGTCCCGAATTCAGATATAGGTGCATATACCTACCTACGAGTTTCTGGAGCTGTTTTCTTTTTGTAGCGGTTACGGTTAACCTTGGTTCTAAAATTTCCCAGAAGTATAAGCAAAATAAGGAGACCTCGATTGTGTAATATCTTCGAATATTGTTTAAATTTACATATAATTGCTTATGCTTACATATATGTGTCTATAATCAAAAGTTTTTAATTTTGATGAATTTCCGGATTATACTTAATTTTTCACTTGCTATGACATCATCTAACAAATGAAGATCCATACCTTGAGAACCGCAACCATTCTGAACCGGCAAAATAGGCTGGTTCCGATTCTCAAGGCATCGAACATGACAGGATGCGTTGTCTACATCGATTTTTTCTGTTCATTTTTGATATAAAATTTTAAGTATAATCCGGAAATTCCTAAAAATTAAAAACTTTTGATTATATACAAATGTAAACATAAACAATTATCTGTAACTTTAAACAATATTCAAAGATATTACACAATCAAGGTCTCCTTCGTTTGCTTATACTTCTGGGAAATTTTAGGACCAAGTTTAACCGTAAACGCCACAAAAAGAAAACGGCATGGGAAGTGTGCAAACTTTACAATAGTTGTGCAAAATTAGCCTTCTCGAATGACATAAATTTTTTGGAAAATATTAACTGGGGGGGGGCAAACTTTTTTGAGAACGCTCTTGTGGGGTACTGAAGGGTGTGCAAAATTGTGCAAAATAGACTTTTCGAATGACACAAAATTTTTTGAAAAATATCGACGGTGGGGGGGGCAAACTTAATATTTTCAGAATCTGCGTATGGGTTAGAGGGAGGTGTGCAAAATTTTAAAATGGGTGTGCAAAATGATGCAAAATTAGACCTTTATAATGACTCCAAAATTTTTAAAAAATATTGACTGGGGGGCAAACTTGATATTTTCAGAACCCTCGTGTAGGTTACAGGGAGGTGTGCAACATTTTAAAATGGATGTGCAAAATTGTGCAAAATAAGACCTTTCTAATGACACCAAATTTTTTGAAAAATATTGACTGGGGTGGGGCAAACTTGATATTTTCAGAACCCTCGCGTGGGTTACAGGGAGGTGTGCAAAATTTTAAAATGGGTGTGCAAAATTGTGCAAAATAAGACCTCTCTAACGACAACTGGGGGGGGGGCAAACTTTTTTGAGAACGCTCTTGTGGGGCACTGAAGGGTGTGCAAAATTGTGCAAAATAGACTTTTCGAATGACACAAAATTTTTTGAAAAATATCGACGGTGGGGGGGGCAAACTTAATATTTTCAGAATCTTCGTATGGGTTAGAGGGAGGTGTGCAAAATTTTAAAATGGGTGTGCAAAATGATGCCAAATTAGACCTTTATAATGACTCCAAAATTTTTAAAAAATATTGACTGGGGGGCAAACTTGATATTTTCAGAACCCTCGTGTAGGTTACAGGGAGGTGTGCAACATTTTAAAATGGGTGTGCAAAATTGTGCAAAATAAGACCATTCTAATGACACCAAATTTTTTGAAAAATATTGACTGGGGTGGGGCAAACTTGATATTTTCAGAACCCTCGCGTGGGTTACAGGGAGGTGTGCAAAATTTTAAAATGGGTGTGCAAAATTGTGCAAAATAAGACCTTTCAAATGATATCATAATTTTTGAAAAATATTGACTGGGGGGGGGGGCAACGTCAAGTTTGCCCCCCCACAGAAAATGGGCTGTAGTTTCTCGTAGGAAGGTGTGTAAAATTTGATTTGTGGTGTGCAAAATTGTTTAAAATGTGTGCAAAATTTTGGCATAAAATTTTTTGAGAAAATCGATCTGGAGGGGGCAAACTTAACTGAGCCTCATATTTGTGCTTTGGGTCGGTTAAAGGAATAATTAAATTCAGTCGTGCGCCAAAATGTGCCATACAGAAAAGTCAAACCAAAATCTGACATCTGGTTAGTTAAAAAGTAGTTAGAATCGGCCTGAAATTCCCTTTCTATGAATGAAATCAAATCAAGAATCGTATTATACATTAAAGAAAGACGATCCTTCAAATATCAGTAAAATTTCAGATTTTTTTCCGAAAATTACTAAATTTAATATTGTGTTTGGAGAGGCAGTACTCAGAAAATGAAAAAGTAATACAAATTCTGCGAAAACACAAAGATTTGCCGATAATTTCTCTTAAAAACCCATCTCCAACAATTTTTAAAAGGTGGCAGAAATATTTTTGCAATACAAGGATGTGTCGTGTCGAAATTCGTTCAAATTCCGGCTTCATGGATAAGAACTGAAAAAAATTGTGACAGAACCTTTTAGAGAATATCATGTAGATTATGTTGGTGCACTTTTAACAAAATTATCCCCTCAGTAATTTTGCAATATGCAAAAGAGTGAAAAATGGATGACTTTTTCAAAAGGTGCAATTTTTAGTATTTTCACTGTTCCATGATTTTTGGTAAACGCTCTTCAAAGTTGATCTTGACTATGACTCACTTTAACTTTAACACACTCTAACTTTTTGGAAAGATTGGTCTCTGCTGAATATCATAAAATAAAAGTTATTTTTCTGTGGACGAATTTCTACGAACTATCATGGAAATTGTCAGTCAACTACCAAAATCGAAATTTCCTTAAAAAACGGCAAAGATCGATTTTCAAAAAATTATTTCAGCTTTACGGGGCGGGCCTGAACTAAAATTGTAGTTTTGTAGGATTCACAAAACGGTCTAGATATTTTTTTAATATTCAAACTCAGAATCGTACAAGTACGCAAGGGTCCCTATAACAAACCCGAAACCAAATTTGGCAGAAACATAATTTGTCAGAATTTAAAAGAAAAGGAAACAATTGGTCCGAAAAAAAATCTATCGAAAATGAAATGAAGGGAAAATCAAATCGCTAGAAAATATATGCATAGAATTAAATTTCACCGAAACATATTTTTACAGAAACACAAAACGTCAGAAAATATTTTTAACGAAAATAATATGAGCGAAACATAATGGTGCAGAAACCCAAATATCAAGAAACCTAATTTATCGGAAACCCAATTTAAACGATCACAAAATAGCCGAATAAAATTAAACAACAATTAAAATGCAATTATAAAATATCTTCGATAAAAATCTACTAGAACCGTAAAAAAACAGAACTACAAAAGTCTCGACAATAATTATCTAGAAGCGAAATACGGCCGAACTACAATTTGACAGAATATAATATGTCCGATCCTTAATTGTGCCGAACCACAATCCATCCGAATCGCTATTGGGCATGTGTCAAATTTAAATCTGTAGAGCGTCGTAGGCCCTGGATTGCGGCGATGACAAGTTTCTTTATTTGGAAGATGACACGGGGCAGTTACTTACTAGCTAAGTCCCCTCGAGGACGCGCGCGGGAATGTTTCACCATTAATTGAAAACGGATTGACTTAGAGCGATGAAACTTGGCACAGTTGTTAAGCACTAGTGGGAGATGAAACCTATTGATTTTCAGAAAAATCGGAAAACTTTAAGTGCAGTAGAAATGGGAAAAAGTGTCAAAAATTGGCCTTTTTAAGATGTACTTCCGTTGTTCCGTTTTAACTGTCCAGTAGGTTTACTACTCGTTTTAAAATTTTGCACAAATTTAGCCTCAAATGCATTGGCGAAATCGGAAAAAGACAAGTGACTGATTTTGAGATTTTTCTAAAGGCCCGCAGGGTCCCATTTTTCAAAAAGGTGTAAATTTGATTAAAAAATTATTTCGGTGAAATTTGACGAAATTTTAGTATGTTATAGTGCGTTATGAGATCAGAAAAATGGGTTAACAAAAATTGATTTCTATGAATAAACTGAATAAGTTTTTCTTCCCAGTAACGGTTACTTTGTCAAAAATTGTTTTCTACTACGAAAAATTATTTTGCAACTTAAAAATCTAAATATTATTTTGCATTCAGTTAAAGTGATAAGTAAGTAAACTTTAAATAAAATAGATTTTATTTTATTATTTTTTTCCTAGCTACGAGGTAGATGCAAACAGTTCTATATCATTAATTTTTATAAAAAAGTAGTAAATATTTAATTTCTTTAAAACTGATCGCGCAATTTTTTTATCACTTTATGTTTTGCATCTAGGATGATGTTTTTTTAAGGGTTTCTCAGGGTACTATAAACTTACTTTACTTACTGTTTAACACTGGTAAGGCTGAATTATCAAACAAACAATAAATTACCATAAATTATGATTATGGGTAATTGCTCTCCCTTATACCTACATAGTCGCGAAGCCAGAGGGGGGTTTTGGGCCTTAAAACCCCTCAGGTGGTCCAGATTTTGTTTTAATGTAGCCGCTAATAGGCCAATTAATAATAATTTAAATAATAATTATACCAAGAAAAAAACCTGCTTGGAATTAATTAAAAAAAAAAAATTAAACCAAGTGGCATATCTGCATGAAATAGAAGACAAGCAAACTATACATTTAGAATAAATATTTCGATCAACCTAAAATAATTGATATTAAAACACTGGAATAAATAGAAAAGGCATTTAAAATAAATAGATAAAATATCAGAAACAAATACTTTTTATACTAAAAACTAATTATATTGGTATTAGGATTATAAATTCTAATGATTTATTTATTTGTTTTTAGTAGGTGATCTATTAAACGTAAATCGATTATAAATAAAAACTGGTGAATTAAGTAGTTAAAAAAAAATTAAAAAGTTATGGGTACTTTAGAAACAAATAATTTATTTATTAAGAACTAATAAACCATCTACCTAAAGTAAGTGCACAAATTATTAAAGCAAGTGGATGGTTTATTAAAAATAAATGAATTATTTATATTACATATATAGGTTGGGTCAGAAAAATGGGACTTTTTTGACTGTCCATTACTTAAAAAGTTTTGTCCAATTTCAAAACTTTTAATGTAAAGATTTAAAAATTTAAGAATTTTATGACAAAGCTGACAATTTGTGAAAAAGCAAGATGGCGGAAAATGTTTAAAAATAGGTAATTCTTGACCCTTTCTGAAATTTTTTAATGTGCGCGACTGATGAAAAACTTAATTTTTGCGTGGCTCTATCTTTCCCCAGTGTACTAATGTATAGCTTGTTATTAACGGGTGAGAAAAAATAAAGTTATAAATTGTTCAGTCAGACCACAAAAAGTATTAATTTTTTTGACAATAAAACTATTTTAAGACCTTCGCTTTTCAAAATGTTCAGTATTATTAAAATCGGACAAATACATCCGAAAGCTTAGCCAAGCAAAATTTTTTGTCTGGCTGAATTTGGTTTACCAAACGCACTATTTTGAACAATTTATAACTTTCTTATTTCTTAGCCGATACTAACAAGCGATACATTAGTACACTCGCAAAAAATAGAATAGAGCTCTACACCCAAAAATTAAGTCTTTCATCAGTGGCGCATATAAAAAAATTTGCAGGCGAGGTCAAGAATACCTTTTTTTTTAGAAATTGTCAATTTTGGTATTAAATTCTGACGTCTTGGCTTTGCAAAATGGTTAAAATTTTTTAAATCGGACAAAAACTTTTAAAGTAACGGACAGTCAAAAGAGTCCCGTTTTTTGACCCACCCTATAAGTATTATTTTATCACTATATAATTAAAATATTATTAATTAGGTTTGTTTTAACCAAGTTATTTTAAAACTATAACAGTTAATAGGAGATAGTTGTTAAGAACTATTTGCCCCATTCAGTTTATACTTTGTTAGCTATTTTACTGATTTACTGTTCACCGCAATTAACCCTGCTTTAAATTTTCATATAAAATTAAATTTTTTCAAAATTAAATAATCTCGGAAATAATTATCAGGAAAATTTTAGTTTATTATTGTTTTAGCTTGGAAACGCTTACCATCTCACCAATTCAGCGTTATAGAGTTGTAGCTTGTAGCTTTAAACTGTGGAGGTATGTTTAGGATATATTTTAATCTTTTTCCCATCCTGTCAGCAATTCATAGGAGTCACTATAGTTTCATTGTTCATTCATGTTCCATTTCTGAGTTATTTTAGATGGCAAACTGATTTCCTTAAAGCAGCTAAAACATTAAGTAAGCATTATTACATGAAATTATAGATTAAAAATTCTAATTAAAAAATTAGTATTGTATAATCAGTTCACAGATTATTTTTCGCTTCTAATAAAATCAAATAGTAACTTTGTAAACTTACTATAAAAAACTAATTAAATCTACCAGAAAAAATTAAAATAGGTAAATAAGAACTTAGTAAAATTAAATAATCAACTTAAATTTATATCTGAAAATCTTCTTAAATAAACAAAATTCTTTTTGTTAGAAATTGAACTATACCCATAGGATGTTTCATTATATTTGACCACTATTATTTTTTGAGCTACAAATAGATTAAAATATGAAAGTTGCATGCAATTTTCTATAAACTTCCTGGAACTCTTTCTATTAGTAATGGTAATCACAAATATGTTTTTTACAATTTATATAAATGTTTTCCTTCTTACTCCGAATATACCTACCTAATATGTTACTTTAGTCTTTAATAGTATTTAAAACAAATTGGCAAAATATGTCCCCATAAGAGTGCCTAATGAGTTGAACAAAGAAACTATTTTTCCTTGTTCAACATATTGTACAATTGTTGGTAAGTATTTTTTATTTTTCCTTGAAAACTGCCAAAGATAAACTTAATAATTTTAATGTTACTCCGAGTGTTACCCATAAATAATGACCCACTGAACAAAACCAGTTTTGAAAGTTGACAGACATCCAAATGCCCTAGATTGTTGTTGTGTTCATATTTGAAGTTTTTAGGTTAGGTGTTTTTTTGACAAAAAGAATATTTTTTTACAAATTGGCCATGCAAGACTCATGAAGATAAAATTATTTAAAAATACCTTACAATTGTGCCTCCAGTAAACCTACTTTGACACCCATTCGTTTTATTTATGTTATGACATTATTTTTGGCTAGGCAAGGCTGGAAATACGGACAAACATTTTGAATTGATGCGTTCATGAAAGTGATGCTTTTGTACCTAAAATTATACATAAAAAAGTGCGCAAAATTTTAATAACAATATTATCAGCACACATGATACAAGTAAAATTAAGGAAAACTATGCGGCACTGGTCCAACAGTAACCAACTGTCTTTTAAGTGAGAAACAAAATTACTAAACAGATAGAAAATTCTCGCTGACAGTTTGATAAACTTTGGGTGGAAAATTAAAAAGAAATAAAAAAAGATCAAGATTAAAATTATGATATTATTTTTGTTAGTTTAATGTAAATCCGACCTATTTTTTAAATATCTTTCCAAAATAACACCTACACAAACCCAGTTTTTACCTTATCGTCCAGAAACACTTATCTTGAATTTTCATAATAATTTCAAAGTGTTGTTATCTTTCGCTTTCTTAAAAGTTGTTACATACTGCGACTAAAAACTTTTGGCTCGTTTTTTGGTGCACTCTTTCAATCATCTGTTCATGTTAACCTTAAAAATTATTTATATTATTAAAAATTATTGAGGACGGCTTCTCAAGAATTTATAGAACGAGTTTCTCAAGATTTCTAAAATAATGAGGCTTGGAAAAACTTGTTAATATTTTTGACATGATTGTTATCTGAAACCACCGAGGAAACCAGTTCTTCAAGCCTTAGTTTTCAGAATTAAAAAAACGCAGAACCCGCTTGACATGAAGCAACAAAAAAAGAATTGCATGCAAGTCGTCTCTTCTCATCTCGCTTTAGCAGTACCAGTAAAGTAAGATGAAAATAGGACTTTCATGCAATTTCTGTAAAGCCTGCCACCTAAGTGAATACTTTAAAGCTCCTTAATATAGCAAAAAGCAAAATCGATTATTGCAATAAGTAGGATTTCACAGTAGTTATATCCCTCTTCTGCCATTTTTTTTGCATGCCAGCTGCAAGACAAATTTTACACGACCAATAATATTTTTATGCAGGGCAGAAAAAAAACGATTTTATACCTAGTTAGCAATTTTAATTTTATTGTTCTATGGCAAGCGACCTTATGAGCATGCCTTTGCTTTACAGATTTATAAGATATATTAATTAAAAAAAACACCTACCTGTCATTAAGAAACATCCCCAAGCTTAAAAAGACACCGAAAAAACAGGAAAATTAAACACTAAACTGCCACGCCAAAATATTATTTAGGTTAAGTTTTCTTGGGTTTGTTCATAACCATGCACCACCGACTCTACTGAAGGCCTTTCACGAATTCAGTCCAATATGGCGGCAAATGTTATTTCAAAAGTAAATTCCAGCAGATGGCTGACCAGGGCCCATTTTGTCGGCCTTGGGCTGACATACACCTCATTCCAAATTCTCTGGACCGATATGGCGGCTGACAATTAAACACAGAAGCTAAATGGAACTGTCATTGTCAGTGTCATAAAAGTGGTCCGCAGCAATTTGGAATGGAGTGTACCAAGTGCCATCAAAATGAGACAATTGAAGCTTAACTCGGTGGTTAAATATAATAAGTCAATATTCCTAAAGACGGTGTTCACTGGTGCACCGACTGGTCTTTCTCTCTTGACTTTTACGGTAACATTATTGCGCAGAAATTGTTCTGTGGGGGGGGGGGGGTTCTTGAGGTTCCTAGGGGGTCTTGAGTAACCATTCTTTCTTTCTTGAAAATTTTTTAGGAGTCGATATTCAATGGCTCTGGTGCGTGGGGAGATTAAGTCCCTAAGCTCCCCCCCCCTTTGCAAACGCTGGTGAAAACACCAAACGACATCGCGGCCCTAACTTTCTTGATCCGAACCGGTAGCTCAAAAATAGCATAAGGCCGGTTAGTTTCGAAGGATCAAATGGTCGCCCGCAGCAATGCCGGTAGGTGTAGGTTTCTTTTATTCGTAAAACGCTGTTAGTTTTTGGGAAACCTTTGGCGCTAGTGTTTTTACTGTAGTTTAACCAAGCGCAAAAATATTTAAGTGTTGGTTTTAATAGTTTACTCTTTATACTGCCGTCCCTATGGAATTAATGCTTTTTAGTTAAGGGCGGCAGTATAGCTTATTTCTTGTTTTTTTCATCGTTAATTGTTATGGTAAAACGACGATTATTACAATTTACCTAATAGTTTACTCCTTATAGTTTTTTATTGTTATTTTCATCGTTATTTAATTATCGTTATGGTAAAACACAGATTACTACAATTTACCTATAGTTTTTCTATTGTTATTTTCATCGATACTTAATTATTCTTGTAGTGAAACACCGATTATTACAATTTTACTACAAAACAGAATCTGGGCCCTCTGGGGGGGTTTAACCCCCAAAGCCCCCTCTGGCTACGTCACTGTGTAGGTATAAGCGAGAGCAATTACCCATAATCATAATTTATGGTAATTTATTGTTTGTTTCATAATTTAGCCCCACCAAATTCTTAAGCAGTAAGTAAAGTGAGTTTAGAGTACCCTGAGTTTATTTACTTATTACTTTAACTGAATGCAAAATAATATTTAGATTTTTAAGTTGCAAAATAATTATTTCGTAATAGGAAACAATTTTTGTCAAGTTTTTATAGTAAAAAAATTGAAAAAAACATGTAAGACAAAGTAACTATTACTGGGAAGAAAAACTTGTTCACTTTATCTAGAAAATTTTAAAATATTAGTGTTTGCTCAAAAATAATTTTTTAATTCTTGTATAGAGGAAAGCAATATGTCTCAAAAAATTAATTTTTTTGACTAGCCCCTGTATACAACCTGTTAACGTTTTACCAACAAAATAATAAGGAAGTCCATGTATGGTTCCTGGGTAACCCACATTCGTCGATCACAAATAAAATATTTGGATCAGGAAATGCCTTTTTGAGCGTACTCATTATACCCCGAAACGACGTTTTTTTTAAACTTTGACCGTCTATATCTCTGGAACTAGTCATAGAAATAAATTTTTAGTTACACATTTTTCTGATCTCATAACGCACTCTAACATACTAAAATTTCGTCAAATTTCACCGACATAAGTTTTCAATGTATTTCGTGCGGAGTTCTTTCTGCCGTTTTTTAAAATATATCAAAGCAGTATTCAAAAACTAACTTACCGATTTAAACCAAATTTTGGGCAAATGTAAGGCCAAAAAGGGACCGTCGAGTTGGTTTTTGAGATTAGTTTTTGAGTTTTGAGGATTTTTCGAAAATTAATTAAAATGGTTGTAGTCAAAAATACTCGACCGAGCGATTTTTTTGCCCGTTAATTTTTTGACGGTTTCTGAAACGCTATTTTCTTTACAGAAGTCCAAAATAATTTCTAAATAAGTTTTGAGTACTCTAGGACAAACCGTTTTTGAGTTTGAGGGCAAAACATCCACAAAAACGGCTAGCTCTCAATCAAACGTTTTAGCCGTTTTGTAGATGGCGCTCACGTAGTTCACTTAATTTTCGTCAAAACGAGCTAGAATCATAAGAACAAAAAAATAAATAAAGAAATTTTGAAATATTTAAAATAATACATATGTCGCAATATTGGAAATCATTTCGTTTTAAAGATAAGGAACACGTACGCAAAATGCCACCTGTCATTAGATGATCAGTCCCGTACGTGAGTCATTATAACCTAAAAATGTTGACAAAACGGAAAAATTTTATAAAAATTGAAAGGAAACTGCAATAATTTTCCAAAAATAAAAGTAATGTTAACTAAATCAGTGGCATACTCAGAAATTCTTCCTGGAGGGGGGGGTGGCTTGAGAAACATGGTAGTTCCAGATTGCCATTTTATTGGCGATTTTTGGAGAAAATTTAACCTTTACGGGTCAATTGTTTGTGGCCTTCAAAGAGGCCTGAGACCCTGAGCCCCTAAGTCCTCCCTACCCCCTACGTATGACGGTGACAAAAGACAAAGGCAGATGTAAATAAAGGTTAAATTAGAAAGTTATGGCCTAATTGAAACCAATAAAACTAATAACTTTACTTGTTGTAGTTGTAGAATTAATAGTTCGCGAGATATTACAATTTTTTTTAAATTATTTTATTCTTGAAGATACGTTAAAGTCAAAGTCACCTCCAGTGTCACGAACCGAAGGCGAGTGGTACACTAGTTAAGCAGATATATATGAACATTAATCAGGTGTTATTGACTAGCCGAAGGCGAGCTATGTTTAAATGTGTGTATAAACGAACCGAAGGTATATTTTTACACATTTTAAATGAAAAAATATGATCAATTCATTTTTCCAGTGCCTTTCGCGAGCTGTGCGTTATTTAAAGTAACTAAGCAGGTTAAAGCATTCTGAATATTAAAAAATTAACAGAATTTAATTAACTTTAAACAACAAAATATAAAGATATCTTACCCCAAGCCGGATATGTAGCGCAAATCAATATCGTTACAGTTTTCAAAGTGTTGGAAAATAAATCAAATTTGCGACAAGTTTATAAAAATCCAAAGAATCCTACATCTTATCCTATCCTATAATATTATAAATGCGAAAGTTTGTGTGAGTGTATGTGTCTGCCACTCAATCACGTCAAAAGGCTAAACCGATTTGGATGAAATTTTGTAAAAAACGGCTGAAAAGAAGGGAACGAAATTTTATAAAAACGGCTTAACCGATATGGATAAAATTTTGTAATAGGATAGACTGATTTGTAAGACGCGCAAATCAACCATTTATGTTTTTTTATTGAACGATTTTATTTAACTTCACTGTTTCTAGCTGTCTACCTGTCTATCAAATCTTGCAATTCATTTTTGACACATTTCCCGTGAACCGATTTTTAAAAAATTTGGAACGGTAATGTAGGTCCGATTGATAATACAATATTATGACAAAATTTGGGGGTAGGGGGTGGTTGAGCGATGTAAAGGGGGTAAATTTACTTAAATGAAATTTGGCACGGTAATGTAGATCCGATGACAATACAATATTATGGGTATGAAGTGGTTTTGGGGGGTAGGGAGGGGTAGGGGGGTAGGAGATAGTTGAGGGATAGGAGGTAGTTGAGGGGTGCAAAGAGGGTAAATTCCGAAGTTTGTAATAAAAACAGATACAAACCCAGCAAACACAAATCGTCGGCATTGAATCGGGCCAATGTCGACAACGTCGGCAGTGTCTCGGCATCGGCGACTATACTCTGGCCCGATGTTGGGCAGATTGCGATTTTCATTTTTCGGTCAATAATCGGCAACTTACGGAGGTCCACATTACTACAGTCGACTTTATGCCGACACCACTTTAGGACCGACGACGGTCCGATTGGAACTTTGTTTAATCGGTCGAAAATCGGCACCTAACGATGGCCCGATTTACTATAGTCGACTTTATGCCGAAGCCCACTTTATTTGCTTTAGGGCCGATGACGGTCCGATTGGAACTTTGTTTAGTCGGACGAGAATCGGCAACTAACGATGGCTCGATTTACTATACTCGACATTATGCCAACGCAAACCTTATCTGCTTTAGGGCCGATGATGGTCCGGTAGGAACTTTCCGATTTAATATAGTCGACTTTATGCCGACGCCTACTTTATCTGCTTTAGGGCCGGCGACGGTCCGATTGGAACTTTGTTTAATCGGACGCGAATCGGCAACTGACGATGGCCCGATTTACTATAGTCGACATTATGCCAACGCAAACCTTATCTGCATTAGGGCCGATGATGGTCCGATAGGAACTTTCTTTCATCGGTCGAGAATCGGCAACTGACGATGGCTCGATTTACTATAGTCGACTTTATGCCGATGCCTACTTTATCTGCTTTAGAGCCGACGATGGTCCGATTGGAACTTTGTTTGATTGGTCGAGAATAGGCAACCGACGATGGTCCGATTACGTCACCTTAAAATTTTTAAACTGCTTAATAGTTTCTTTCTAGTATGTAGAGATGGCGCTAATGTCACTATGTTCCCTGTACAGTGGAAGATATTATTATATATATATAATGAGCAAAGATATTTCAAAACTAGAATGCGGACTTGACAAGATGGTGATACTTCTCTATAAGAATCACCTCTTTGGCCACTTAAACCAGCCCGACTGATTAAGCACCCGTATTATCAAAACTTTGTAGTTTGCCAATGTCGGGCCGCTTTAAGCTACCACCGATGGACCTCCGTCAATCGCCGAAGTAAGGAAACCAATGTCGGACTTGAATAGTTTACCGATGACGACCAGCTTGCCTACGTTAGACCGACCAAATTAAGCAGTTATGGGCGGATGGTCGGTACCATGTGGTTAAACCATATCGGACCTTAATCGTACGGCTACGGTATGCTGATTTCAGCAAAAAGTAAAATTTACCATTGGTCCGACGACGGGCCACAGTCTAACGCTGCATTGGCAAACATACATTTTAGATTTGAACCCGAATAAAAAACCAAATTAAAAAAGCTGGACATTTTTCTGTAAATATGTGGGGCTGGTTTAGTGCTAGAGGTTCGGCTTTTTTTTTGGAGAATCGAAGGAACATTCAATAGTGAACGATATATTGAAATCCTTGAAAACGTTATGCTGCCATCTGTATAGGCTTTACATGAAAATAATGACTTCGTTTATCAGCAGGACAACTGTCCAGTACAACAGCTAACAGCCCTGACCTTAACCCAATGGAAAATATATGGGGACGAATCGTTAAAATAATATACCAAAGGAATTGGAGACCACGAAATGCTGAAGAGTTAAGCGATGCTATTTATCGCGCATTGGATCAGCTCTCAGAAGACCATCAGTATTTTCTAAATTTAACCTTTTTAATGCAAAGACATTTGCAGCTTGTAATAGAAAAAAATGGTGATCCTATTAAATACTAAATTATTTATTTTAGTTCTTTTTTAAGTTAAAATAATTAGTATTAAGTTTGCCATCGTTTTTGTCCTAATCCAAGATTCCTATTCGTCGAATTGTTTTCAATCCAGTGCTGTTTCCATCGTATTATTGTTATTTTATCAACTCCAAAATGGGTTACCGCCCTCTTTATAAAACAGCCTTCGTCCGTTACTCGAGTGATAATTTGATATTGTTCAATAAAGACTTTACTAAAACATTATTTTTGCTTTTAATTTAAGTAAAAAAATTTTTTCAGTTTTAGAGACCTTTTTTAAGCAATATGACAAATTGTCGTACTTTTAGCTGGTAGTCCGTATATACTACGTATACACTTTTAGAACGGTCAATTTTGTGACTGCATGTATGCGTTTTTTTTTTAAATCAAGTGTACGTCTCTGGGACGAAGATGCCATAGGACAAACAAACCGTTTTTCCATAAGTCGTAATGTTAAGAAAAAACGTAAATTTTTCCAAAAACGACAAGCGATGCAGTTCTAAAAAGGATACAGTCGGATCACATATTAAAATTCTAGAGAGAGAAAGGCGCTATATATACAGTAGTATGAGTGCGTAAGAGATAGCGTTCGCGGCCTAATCATGACAGTTTTTAGACAAGCAATATATATTGAGGTATATATGTTAGACCAGAGATGTTAGATGTCACCCGAGAAGCCATATTTAGTTGTTTAAATATTTAACTTTATGTAGCGTCTCTGTTTATAATAGGTACGTACATAGTAAATACGCTTATGTACGTCCGTAGTACGTACGCTTACGTACGTTCAGTGTACGTCTGTAATTGCATGTTTGAGAGGTAGCCCTAAAATGTACGCAAAATGTACGTACATAGTGTACGTACTCTTTTGTACGTACTTAGTACGTCCCTAATTGGTCCCAGAACGTACCGACATAAAATGGACGTGAAATGTACGTCCCTGGGACGAAGTGTGCTGTATGGGTAGCAACCCTAATAACACACGATATTCCAGGAACATTCCCTCGATGTACCAGAATGTACAGAAAATGTCTCCCGAAGAACATTCGACTTAGTACATATATGGCACATTTAAAAGACATCCTCAGAATATCTTGGGTAGAACATTCAGAAAATATTACATACAGGATATTCCACGAATGTTCTACTAAGTTCCTTAAAATGTCCTTTAATTTGGCACATTGACAGCCCGATTAAAAGACATTGTCAGAATATCCTAGACCCTACATTCAGAAAATATTCTAAGCAGGATATTCCACGAATGTTCTGGTAAGGTCCTAAAAATGTCCTTATATTTGCACATTGATAGCACATTTATAAGATATTCTGGAAATATCCTGGCTAATACAGCATTCAGCGTATGTTCTATTCAGGATAAGCAATAAAAATTCAATATCCTAGTGCAATGTTTTACCAAAGTCTTAAAAATATCCCACAATATTGTAATGTTTTTTATTGTAACAGCTGCGGCAAAGATTTTTTTTTGGATATTTTGATCTGCCGCTGCAAGTTTTCTTTTTATTAGAAAAAAAATCTCTAATTTTAGTTACAAGAAGAAACCGTTTTGTTGACCTAAAAAAATATCACGAAATCATGCCATGGAAGGAAATAATATTTTTCTATCTACGATCATGCTTATACCTAATACGCAGCAAAATTTAAGATTTTATTTTGTTGAAAAGCTTGTTGTGAGGAAGGCTAATATTAATTTATTTTCAATAAAACAAGAATGATGAAAATCGGTTGAGCCGTTCGGGAGTTATCCTGCAAAGAGCAAATAACATAATGTCCTTTCACCATCGTTAAGAGCATTCGGTGGGGAGGAGGTGGGATAATATTTTTATCCAATAAAAAAAGAATTATGAGAATCTGTTGAGCCCTTCGGGAGTTATCCTGCATAGAACAAATAACACAACCCCCTTCAACTACCGTTTGGGAGGATTGGGAGAGCGGGGTTATTTCTTAATTCTTTAAGCCGTTCGGGAGTAATCATAATTTTATGTAAAAACAAACAATTCACTTTGCTCTTCTAGCAGAAAACAATGTCCAAAAGGATATATCACGCTAATATATAACTTTTCTCATAAGTCGCATATGCCTGGCGCAAAAGGTTAAGGCATTGGAAAGGTGTTTTATGGATGGAAGGCTGAAAGTTCGAATCCCGTGTGTGTCAAATACCTTTAAAATTTTTAAAATTAAAATTTTAAATTTAAAAATACTCTACCCATACAGCACACTTCGTCACAGGGACGTACATTTTATGTCCATTTTACGTCGGTACGTCCCGGGACCAATTAGACAACTATGTACGTACAAAAGAGTACAAAAGAGTACGTACATAGTACGTACACTATATACGTACATTTTACGTACATTTTAGGGCTACCTCTCAAACATGCAATTACAGACGTACACTGGACGTACATAAGCGTACGTACCACGGACGTACACAAGCATACGTACTATGTATGTACCTATTATAAAAAAATTAAAGGGGCTACACATGGTTAAATATTCAAACAACTAAACATGGCTTCTGGGACATCTCTGGGTCTAATATATACACCTCAATATTGCTTGTCTAAAGACCTATCACGACTAGGCCGCGTCCACTATCTCTTGCGCAATTAATATTACTACTGTAGATAGCGCCTCCTCTAGCGAAAAAAAAAAACGATTTGTATGTCCTATGGCAACACTTCGTCCGAGGGACGTACATTTTACGTCCATTTTACGTCGGTACGTCGCGGGACCAATTACGGACGTACTATGTACGTACACTATACATAAGCGTATACGTTAAAGAGCGGGACGACAGACAAGTAAAAACCGTTATAAAGTATATCACAATTTTAGCAGAGTTTTCTATGTATAGGTGGTGGTCTAGTGGTAGAGCATTTGTGTCTCACCCGGGAGGCTCGGGTTCAATTCCCGGTATGTCCAAAACTTTTTTATTAAATTGGTGAAATATCCTTGCCTGACCCAAGCCCATTTGCGGTCAATTTACGTCCAGTTTTGGTCCCGCCTAGGACCTAAATTCTACGTACCGGAAATGTACGTACACAGGACGTACATAATACGTACTGTGCCACATCCCAAGGACGTAACAGTACGTACGTGTACATATCAGGGACTTGACGTTCGTCCCAGCGTCACGTCTCAGGTACGTACATAGTACGTACCGTGGCTGTATGGTTATGAACCGATCCTAAATCCATATACTAAATTTTATTGAAATCAGCTAACTGGTCGAAGTCGTTCAGAAACGCATTTTTCTGTGGAGGGGTGGTGTAGGGGGGGGTTAATATTGCATGTTAATCTGTTATAAGTATACTAAGTCTTATTAAAATCAAAATCGATTAAAGGGAAGTGTGTCAAAAACGTATTTTTCTATGGAGAGTGTGGGGGTAGGAGTAGGGGTGGGAGAGTTGATTTTTCCTAATATTGTGCTGTCAACGATTCTAAGTGCATATACTAGATTTTATTGAAATCGGTTAACGGGTCGAAGTCGTTCAGAAACGCATTTTTCTATGGAGGGTGGGGGTAGGGAGGTGTTCTTTTTTTAATATAGCATGTTAATCGCACCTATATATCTTCTTATCAAAATCAAAATCGATTAAAGGGAAGTGTGTCAAAAACGTATTTTTCTATGGAGAATGTGGAGGTGGGGGTAGGGGTGGGAGAGTTGATATTTCCTAATATTGTGCTATCGCCGATCCTAAATCTATGTACTAAATTTTATTGAAATGAGTTAACGGGTCGAAGTCGTTCAGAAACACATTTTTCTATGGAGGGGTGGGGGTAGGGGGGGGGGTTAATATTGCATAATAATCGGTTATAAGTATACCAAATCTTATTAAAATCAAAATCAATTAAAGGAAAGTGTATCAAAAACGTATTTTTCTATGGAGAGTGTGGGGGTAGGAGTAGGGGTGGGAGAGTTGATTTTTCCTAATATTGTGCTGTCACCGATTCTAAGTGCATATACTAGATTTTATTGAAATCGGTTAACGGGTCGAAGTCGTTCAGAAATGCATTTTTTCTATGGAGGGGTGCGGGTAGGGAGGTGTTATTTTTTTAAATATTGCATGTTAATCGGACCTATATATCTTCTTATTAAAATCAAAGTCTAATAAAGGGAAGTGTGTCAAAAACGTATTTTTGTATGGAGAATGTGGAGGTGGGGGTAGGGGTGGGAAAGTTGATATTTCCTAATATTGTGTATTTTCCTATGGAGGGGGTCGGGATAGAGGTGGGGGGTTAACTTTTTTTTAGTATTGTATTGTCATCGAACCTATGTAAGTATATCAAATTTTATCAAAATCGGTTGAGGGGAAATGTGTCAAAAAAGCTATACAATATCACAACATACTTCGACTCTTCCCTGCCGTAAGCCTGGTAACGTAACAATTGAATTCGTGGCTGTCGGTTCAAATCATTTTCGGATAAATTGGGGTTCTTGAATTTTGTGGTTCGGCATTGTTATGTTTCTATTGAATTATTTTCGTTACAAATATTTTACGTTTTGGGTTTGTTTTAAAATAATTTTCGGACCAATTTATTTTTATGCAATTACGGTGTCATTAATTCGGATGGATTGAGGTTCTGGTCATTTAAGGATCGGCCATATTATTTTCTATCAATTTGTGGGTCGGGTCGTTTTCGTTTCTAGACAATTATTTTCGATACGTTTGTAATTCTGATATTTTAAGGTTCGGGAAAATTATAATCAGATAAATTATATTCGTGTCTTTTAAGGATCGAGTAAATTAAAATTCTATAAAATTATATTCTATATTTTACTTTCGTTCATATTTCATTTCGGACATTTTATTTTCTGTTCAATTGGGTTTCAGTTTTCGTAAATTCTGCTTTTTGGTGGGTTCCCATACGCAAGGCATAAAAAAATTTTATTCAAAATTTGTAAAAAAAAGTGAAAATCATTTTTTTTCAATTTTTTATTTTGACCTGCGGAAGAAATACTCAGCTAAGTCCCACAAAAATTTTTCTTACACCGACGGGTAGATAGATTTCTTGGCTCTCGATTGAACCTTCACACACGGATGATGTACATTGGAGCGTGTCATGCTAATTTTTCTAAAAATGATCTTTTGCGTGCGCCTCTGGATCCAGAGGGGGGGGATTCATTTTAACTATCCTTAAAAATGCGCCAGAGTCTACTTTAGCCCTGTACGAAAATTCTTTGCCCTAGAAGTTTTCTGCCAGCAAAAATGGAGATCGCGAGTTTTTAACCACACTATAAGGCCTAAAATCTATAAGAAAAAACCAAATCTCTTGAAATAACCTCAAGATTAAAATTAGTAAAAAATTGCTCAAATCTACTTTTTTATTTATTAATTAATATCAACATCATGATTGAAACCCTACTACCAACTCTGGCTCAGTTAAGTTTGCCCCCCCCAGATCGATTTTCTCAAAATCAAATTTTGCACACCTTGCTACGAGAAACTACAGCCCATTTTCTGTGGGAGGGGCAAACTTGACGTTGCCCCCCCCCCCCCGTCAATATTTTTTTTTAATTATGATGTCATTTGAAAGGTCAAACAAATTTTGAAATTTTGCACACCTCCCTGTAACCCACACGAGGGATCTGAAAATATCAAGTTTGCCCCCCCTCAGTCAATATTTTCCAAAAAATTTGGTGTCGTTAGAGAGGTCTTATTTTGCACAATTTTGCACACCCATTTTAAAATTTTGCACACCACCCTGCAACCCACACGAGGGTTCTGAAAATATCAAGTTTGCCCCCCCCCCCCCAGTCAATATTTTTGCACAATTTTGCACACCCATTTTAAAATTTTGCACACCTCCCTGCAACCCACACGAGGGTTCTGAAAATATCAAGTTTTCCCTCCCCCCAGGTCAATATTTTTCAAAAATTTTGGTGTCATTAGGAAGGTCTAATTTTGCACAAGTTTGCACACCTCTCTCTAACCTACACGAGGGTTCTGAAAATATCAAGTTTGCCCTCCAGTCAATATTTTTCAAAAAATTTTGTATCATTCGAAAGGTCTATTTTGCACACCCTTCAGTACACCACAACAGCGTTCTCAAAAAATTTTGCCCCTCCCCCCAATTAATATTTTTCAAAAAATTTCATTCGAGAAGCCTAATTTTGCACACCTATTTTCAAATTTTGCACACCTCCCATGCCATTGCCAGAAGTATAAGCAAACGAAGGAGACCTCGATTGTGTAATATCTTTGAATATTGTTTAAATTTACAAATAATTGTTTATGTTTACATTTGTACATAATCAAAAGTTTTTAATTTTTATGAGTTTCCGGATTATACTTAAACTTTCATATCAAAAATGCAATGACGTCATGTATTAGCTGATATGAACAGAAAAAATCCATGTAGACAGCGCATCCTGTCATGTTCGATGCCTTGAGAATCGGAACCAGCCTATTTTGCCGGTTCAGAATGGTTGCGGTTCTCAAGGTATGGATCTTCACAGGATGTGCTATCTACGTCCATTTGTTCTGTTCATGTCAGCTAGTAGATGTAGTTGAGTATAATCCGGAAATTCAAAAAAAGTAAAAACTTTTCATTATAGACACATGTAAGCATAAGCAATTATATGCTTATATTTTGCTTATACTTCTGGGAAATTTTAGGACCAAGGTTAACCGTAACCGCTACAAAAAGAAAACAGCTCCAGTAACTAGTAGGTAGGTATATGCACCTATATCTGAATTCGGGACAGGTATCCGCGGGAGGCGGGAGGTTGTACGTGCCGTAAAGAGGAATGCGTGCGTACCTACACCTACCACGCGCGAAGGCCTTTTATGTAATATATTGAAATTTCGCTTAGCAATGCCTAGTTTTATTTGTGACCATGATTCAGAATGACTTCGGGGGAAGTTTCCGAAGTGTGCAACGTGTATTTTAAATGTGAACGCCTCTATCTAAAATACATAACATTACGTAACGCCTGGTTCCCACCTATGCGTGCCCCACCCACCTGACTTTAAAAACGCATCACGTGATCAGCCATGCATTTGCCGATTTTTTAAAAGGTTCGCGTGATGCGTTTTTAGTGTCAGGGTGAGCACGCATAGGTGGCAACTAGGCGTAATGCTTATAGGGGTTATGTAGGGGTGAGCGGGATTTCGCGGTTCCCTTACGTAACGCAATTTTTAAATTATTATTGTGAAATAAAACAAATTTTTGGATTTTTCGAGTGAAAAAGAAAAAAAAGAGGGGGTCTCTGGCAGCAAAACGTTACGTTATTTTAGAGTGGAGTAGTCCCAAACGTTACAAAGCGTTATATAAGAGGTCGCGAGATAGTGTCAAAATTGGGCAAAATAAGGGTTACGTAATAAGTGCACTACCTCTCAGTTTACGCAATTACTTTGTGGTTGGCGGTAAATATAACCTAACTTTTTTGTTACTTTTTATTTTTTTTAGTCGATGATACGTACCTCATCAATCAATTTTCCAAAAATATTACGAAAAAAATAAAATAACGATAACCACAAAGTAATTACTCCGGAAATTCCAGACTTTGTTATGGAACTGCGCAGTCGCAAGTGCATGAAGTAAGTAGAAATAAATAAACGACTTCTTCTAATTATAATTATTGACGCACGGAATTTTTTGATGTAACCCTAATTAATGACACACCAAGACGCCAAACGCGTGGTGTGAACTGCAAAATCAAGGCGGCGGGCGTCATCACCGTAGCCGTTATCCAGATGAAAATTTTCGGACGCACCCATGAAATTGGAGGCGTGTTCGACCTCGGGTGCACCCAAAATGGGTAAGTGCAGCCCTCTAGAAATTTGATAAGCCTTTGGCATTCTTGGCATGTAAAAGAGAGAGATAGAAATGCAGCGTTATAGGTGTTCTTAGTCATTTTCGGTAAGATGTGTCTGAGCTTCATAGAAAGTGACAGTTTCCTCGTCCTTCACTCCCCAAATGCACCTATCTAAATTTTTGGGTGTTCTGCACCAAATTTTGATGTTTCTTCGACCTTGGGCATCTCGTCTTTACACTTTGCAGTGTGTATTTGTGGAAGAAATGAATTTAATGGACGAGGCTGGAAATAAATAATTTTTTTTATTATTTCGCCAGTACCACGAAACCGTCTGGGCGTCAAAAAAATTCTGTCTTTTTTATAAGTTAACTATACAGCTTAAAAAAGTGTAGGTTGTATAGAAACAAGCTTACGGAACCGTGGAGTGAATTAGAGCGTACCCCTATTCACTCCACGGTCCCGTTAGTATAGGTATGTTTTTATCCCATTTTTTTTGAGCTGTAACTTTTATTTTGTTTTATTATTGAAGTAAAATATGCGTGCGGGAAAGTAGTCTACATCGATTTTTTCTGTTCATATGATTTGTAGTGTTTGTGCAAAATGTGTGCAAAATTTTGGCAAAAAATTTTTTGAGAAAATCGATCTGGGGGGGGGCAAACTTAACTGAGCCAGCAACTCTTTAACCGGCATCGACGTCACATACTTTCAACTATTCTACTTCTACGATGAGATAAGCCGAAGCCCAATTTGAAATCCCCATCTTCCTACTTGACGGCAGACCAAAGTTAGATATCCCAGATTTTTAGTTTCCTTCTCTCGGTGTCCACTTGGAGTTCTTGATTTTCATGTTACATGGAGTGCATTAGCAGTTTCAATTGAGGGTCCAAGAAGGGGTACTGATGTCTGGAGTGAATATGTTCAGCGACAAATAAAAGCTAAGTACATCTGCTTTTGTTTTCACTAACCAATATTGGGACAACTACTTTTTTTGCGTCTCCAGTCTCCATTGTCTAGGGTTATCAATTTAAATAGTCAGGATGGTCAATTTGCCTTTTTCACATTTTTTTTCACATTTGTTTTCTGTTTAACTTATATTTGGAAGCAATAAAGCCAAATATATTTGACTTTTGTAATTTAGAGGGTGTAACTAGCTATTAAATAGCTCAGTGTGTTTACCTACACCCATTATGTTGGTTCACTAGTCCTTCTGAATTATAAACCGTGTAATGTTTTTTTAGGTTTAATGTAAACCTTTATTTTTGGTAATTTAGTTTTAAAGTTTTTACCTTTAATTTTTTGATATATGGTTACTAGTGGAGCAATTTATTCTTAATTTAAATAATTTAATCAACCTAGAGTATGACTATTTTTATAGTGTATTCACTTGTACTCTTAGGGTTGATTAGGTATACCTACTTATTATAGTGCATTTAGAGTGTTTTTTAAGGGCACAAGCACAATAGCACAATAGCTTTTCGTAATTCTGATTTTCGGGAGTCCGATGATGTGTTTAACATGTTGCAGATTATGTAGGGGTTATTGATGTGCTAGGAGGTTTTTTGGAACAAATTCGCCTATCTACCTTTGCTTTTTTAAATCTGGCAACACAGTATTTCCTGTAATCAAATTTTTCAATACTATAGAGTTTAGATGTATAGCACGATATTGATTATAAGGATTTATTCATGTGTTATGATTGCCTAGGCAAGTTATTTTGCCGTTACGTTACGTTTTTACTTTGTCCTTTTATTTGGTTTTAAACCATATTATGTTTTTTGTAGAAAGATCACATGTTAATACTTACCTTGTGTGACATAGCTTTACATTTTATACTTTTATTGGTGGAAAGACCACACTTTAGTGCCTTGTGTAAAATATAAATCACTTTGATACGATGTGTAAAATTATAGTATACTAAGTCAATGTTGTTGTGCAACATACTTAATTATTTATTAAGTTTTTAACTTAAATTATTATTATTGATATTGTTGGCAGGACGCACTAACTAATTCACATATTTGTTACATTTATGTTTATAACATTTTTTAAAGTTATAATTTTTTATGAAAACTGTTTCAAAGTTATAATTCTTGTGGAGATTTTTTCAAAGTTATAATTTTTTTCCAATACATTTACTAGTTGAGATATTTTTGTTTGTATTCATTCTCTAAACTTGATAAATTTTAAGAAGCTCTGCTTAAAATTATACTTCAAAATAGATTGAGCAATTCAATTTTCTGTCTTTGCAACTAATAGACAGGGCGCCCATTAAATTAGATTGATAAAAGATAAAATCAAATAACATAAATTTGATACTTAAGTAAATTTTCAAAATCTAATTTTATTAAATTGTTTCGTCCAAATTTTGGCGTTGAAAATCCCCAACTTTTGATATCATTTTCTATTTAGTACCGAACCTATGTCCTGTGCTCTTAATACAAAACATTGAGTAATACCGAGGCTTTCAGGAAAACAAAAGAAAATAAGTATTAACTACAAAAAAAATTAAATTACAATCTTTATGAAGGTCTCAACTTAAAGTTTTACAAAACTCAATTACAAAACTAATTTTTTTGTTATTTAAAATTTTACAAATTGCATACCATCTGCAAGTTTTACGAGTGAATCCCAAGGAAAAATTATTACAAGTGGCGATGTAAACATGGGGCCTTGTTTTTTGTTTTTTATAAATCTTTTCGTTGAAAGGGGCTGTTTGTAATACCTTTTTTTTAATTTAAAGACATTCCCAGAGAGATTTACTAAGATCTGTGGGGGGTACTAAAATTTAAAACAAATTTTCAAAAAACACTTACCCATACAGAAAAGACACAAAGTTATTCATTATTTTGTATTGCTATTGCAAAATACCAATGAAAAACTGCTTTTTTTCATTCTCAAAATATACCATATTTTACGAGAAAGTGCCCTAAAACTAATTTTTTCTGATAGGTTTCAAAATGGCAAATGGTGAATGCGCCAAAAATTTGGCACATCATAGCTTCATTATCTGTGTTTGAGGTTATAAAGTTGGTGATTTTTTAGACCACCTCTGGGGGGTGGTTTAAATTTAAAGCCCCCAGAAAGGATTGTTTTGTGGCAATTGGTAATAAGTTAGTTTATAATTTCCCTAAGTAACCGTTTTTACAAAGATTAATTTACCTTATTTAATATCCCAAGTTGTTCATTAACCAATAAAACACCTCCAATTTTGTCCAGAAAAACGCCATATTTTGAATCCGTTTTCAGCACAAAAAATATACTTATGAGGGCACTATGACGCAAAACAAACATAAGTGAAGGTCACTGATTATGCACGATATACCAAACAAAGAAACCGAGAACCACTATATTAATTTATTTACAAACTGAAAGTAAAACATTGAGGTTATCTAAAAGCTCAGTCAAAAAAACTTTCCTTACTCAAAGCCTCAACCTCAACAGTAGAGATTGGTACAAGCCAAGGTGCAAGCAGAGATAGAAGATCCGAACTGGCCGTTTGTGACCGAACGCAGCGCTAATATTTTTAAACTGACATTTCGACAGTGACAGAAATGTAAAAAACCTTGCATTTAAGTTTTTTAATACATTTCATAAATAAAAACACCTTTTAAATAAATACAAAATTAATCTAATCCTTATTTTATTATTACCCATCTAAATCATTGTGTGACATCAAGTATTAATTGGTATAAAAGGGTAAGTTTTAATTAAAGTGACATATAACCCCAATTTTAATTTGTTCTACAGAGTGTTTACTATTTAAACCCCGCGTGTGTTTAAATTTTTTAATTTTCTTTTCTTCTAAATTGAAACTTTCTTCTTAAATCCAACAACAGATTGTGTTAAGATGATTATTCAGTACACAAATTTATTAAAATTCTTTTTATTAATCAAACTATGTCCAAAACTCAAGGAGGTTTGGTTTAAAATGATTAAAACCAAAAATTTCACTTATACCTAGGACCATTCTAAAATAGACTAAACCTTTTTAGTAAATCCCACCGTCTAAGTTTAAAGTTTTAATTACAATAATTTGCTTAAGTACTGAGTATCTTATATCAAACTCAACAAAATATCTCAACTTTTGCTTAATTTAAATTTTTTATATTACCAAATTCTCACTTAAAAAAAAACGATTTTTTTTCCTGATTTTCTATTACTGAGTTGTCTTTTATTCACATTTTGTAACGATTTTTAGATAAAATGGAACCATCATACCTTTTAATTGACGAATTTGATGGGATCTGATGATCAAATAGAGGCACTCAAGATGACCGGAAAGAAAAAACAATTTGCTGAGGGAACTTCAGAAAACGAAAAAAGCAGAACCTGTCAACTATCCAGAAGTGAGCCTCGACTTTGACAATGATGACGGCGCGGCGTGTGCAGAGACAAGCTGGAAACATTGGAGAGTATGATAGTTAGTCGCATTATAACAAAATCCTAAACCGAATTTCAAAGTTTCCTGATGCAATGTTGGAAACCAAACAGGACCTAATTTCCAGAATTTCTTCTCTTTTAATGGTACCAAACCAAAAGGCAAAAGCCAACAAATCTTTACTTTTATTAAAGTCCCCGAGCTTGAAAGAATCAATTAAAGATGATAGCTCTGATTCTGAAATATGTGTGGATGGGACTCATTAGATGACGAAAATCTTGAATCAATTTTAATGTCAAGCACTCAACATGTTTCGCCTTTAAACGAAGATGCAGGAAATCAACCTGAATCAAACCCTCAAAATATTTCTCAATTAGACCTCTCTCAAATATTAGATAGGATTGCTAGTGATGCTAGAAACGACCCAAAATCTAAAGCAAATGCAACAATTGTTATGTCACAAATGAACAACAACAGTCAGTTTTCTTTTTCACAACCTAGTGTCCGTATTCCCAGACCCTTAATTTTAACCCAAAGTGTACCAGGAACAATTATAACTCCAACAAATCAGTCCGTATCGCACACTGCTAGTATAAGTGCGACAAAATCAATGCCAAATTCATGTCAAACTGTGTCAAACCAAAATCAAACTAGTCAAAGTTTAAATTTTAACCAACCATTGCAAACACAGCCTATAAATGACCGGATTAACCCTAGCGCGTCTAATCCAGAACTATGCGAGCAAATTTTTCTAAGAAATAACTATATAAATTTCAAAATAATACATATGAATATTTGCAGTCTTAATAAACATTTTGACGAATTAGTTCTCTTACTTCACCAATTTTCTACATACTTTGATTGCATAGTTCTTACTGAGACGCGACAATTAGCAAATATGGAACTCTTTCAAATACAAGGATTTACTAGTATATACAACGAAAGCAAAATAAACCAAAATGATGGGCTAGTTATCTACGTCAGAGACATTTATAAACACAGCTAAAACATTTTTAATATAGGTCCAATAAAGTTAATAGAACTTAAACTGAAATTTGGTAACCAAAATTTGCGCATAACGGGTTTGTACAGATTGCCTTCGACAGAAATAGAAGCTTTCTTGTTGGGGTTGGATAACTATATGGGAAACTGCCAATATGTTAATGAAGTCCACTATTTTACAGGTGACATAAACTTGGATATTTTAAAAAACAACGATGATATACAAATTTATTTAAATATAATGTCAAAATCAGGTTTCATTTCAGCAATCAACATTCCATCTAGACCAACTTCTATGTCATGTCTTGACCATATATTTGTTCGAGACAGCAATATTTCACGAAAGCCATAGTTTTAGAGAGTAGAATTTCTGACCATTGTCCCACCATATTACAACATACTTTTGTTAAACAGAAAAAAAATGTTAGGAAAAATCCAGTGAAAACGTTTAAAAACTTAAATATTATTCAATTAAAAAAAGATTTAAATGAGGATAGATGGTTGGAGGTTTGTGGTGAACACGATATCAATAGAGCGATGGAGCTTTTTGTGGACAAATTGAAAGTTCTCGTTGACAAGAACACAAATATTTTAACAAAAAAAAATTGGCAAATAAAAAAAACACCATGGGTAACACAGGGTCTTTTAAAATCGATTAAAAAAACATTTACTACAGCAGATTTCCAAAAAAAGTACAACGGGAGACAATGTAAATAATTATAAGAGGCATAAAAATAACTTAAATTTCTTACTACTAAATCTATACTACCAAAATAAATACTACCAAAGAAAAATTAAAGAAAATAAAGGCAACTCTCAGGAGCTATGGAGGTGTGTATAAGATATTTCGCGGGATAATAAAAAAATCGAGATTGAGAGTATAGAAGTTAATAATGTTGTTTTCTCTGATCAAGCGCAAATCTCACAAAATTTTTCAAATTTCTTTGCAAATATTGGTCCTGACCTCGCCAAAAAAATTAGCAACTGTAACATGTTTTTAGATTTTAAGGAAAAAAACAATACCTTAAATTCAATATATTTAAAACCGACAAATTGCTCAGAAATAATTAGTTTAATAAAACAATTAAAAGACAGAAAATCCTCTGGTATTGATGGAATAAACTCAGAAATTATAAAGTCAATTTCAAAAGAAATCTCATACCCGCTAGTTTCACTCTTTAATGGTTGTCTTGAACAAGGTGTCTTTCCAGGGATTTTCAAGGAAACTACTGTGAAACCTATATTTAAAAGTGGTAATAGGATGGATATAAATAACTATAGACCAAGATCTCTAGTTACTAATTTGGCTAAGCTTTTAAAAAATTTTAAAAAGTAGACTCGAAGGTTTTCTGGGAAAACTCAAAATATTGTCAAAAAACCAATTTGGATTTTAAAAAAATACATCTACTGAAGACGCTATTATCTCTTTAACTTAAAAAATTTACTCAACTCTAAACAATAGCGATCCATCTTTGGTAGTTTTTATTGATTTGAAAAAAGCTTTTGATACAGTAAACCACAGTAAACTTTTAGAATGCTTGGAGGGATGTGGGATTAGGGGAAATGCCTTAAAGATCATGAGAGACTATTTAACAGATAGATATCAGACGGTACAAATAAAAAACATCTATAGCAACAAGAAAACCGTAACCTGTGGTGTTCCTCAAGGGACGGTCTTAGGACCGCTGTTGTTTAATTTATATATTAAGGATATGTTTAATCTTAATCTAGATGGCGAATTTGTTAGCTTTACAGATGTTACAGCTATATTTTTTACGGCCAAAACTTGGGATGAACTTAAAATAAAAGCTGAAAAAAATTTGGAAAAAATTTTTCACTATTTTCAGTAAAAAATTTTAACTGTTAACTATTCCAAGACTAACTTTATTCCTTTTACTTAAACTACTTTAAACACGGACTGTGGATGTGATGGTACCCGAATAAAGGGGGTTAAAAAAATTAAATACCTGGGAATCTACTTGGATTGTCACATGCGCTGGGATGCACATATATCTTTTTTGACTGGAAAAATAAGATGGCTTTTAGGCAAATTTAGAAAGTTTTCAGATATATTTGACCTACAGCAATTAAAAACTTTGTATTACGCTTTGGTACAGAGCCACATGACATATGAGTTGGTCGCTTGGGGTGGTGCTACTAATAACTCAATCAACTCGAAAAAGTCCAAAAATGGGTACTAAAGATAATATTTTAAAAAGATTATAGATATCCAACCGAGCAACTCTTTGCGGAAAGTAAGATTTTTGATGCCCAATAAAGGCAGCTTCAAGGAATTTTCGTTTCTTCCTCCTTGTGCAAAACCTTTGCTTCTGCCCACTTCATTCGGTGTTTTTTGGAAGAAATGAAAATTCCTTAAAGCTGTCTTTATTGGGCAGAATCAGGGTATTTTCAGTAAACCAAGTGTTGAAATCTCAAATATTTGGAAGCCCCTCCTTGAGCGGAGCCAACTTCTTAAACTTCAAGGTTGAGTGATTTCTCAAATTATATAAGCAAGTAGCCTTAGGAATTGATTGTAGTTTGCACCTGAAAACGAGCAGAGATTGTACTGATCGAAACGTCGTGTACAAATAAAATATAGACAATGGATTGTCTCAAACTTTCAAACAAACGTTGGAATCCCGGTACGGACCCGGTATCAGCGATCTTTTTCGAGGCTACGAGAAAACTTTAATTAAGCATACTAAAGAAGACACGCACATCGAGTTCATATGCCAAGCAAGAGACAGCAACATTATTCCGGTTGCGTTTCGTCTTAAGGCATCATTTCCAGGACAAAGAGTTCAGCGGATTCTAGATGAGGCCAGTAAAGCGCTTATACGGTCCCAAATCAGCTTTCATCGCTGGAGCAAGTCCTCACTGACAGAAGAACTGGGACAACGGTTTCAGGAGATTCGAGAAAATACTATGGAGGAAGATTATCAGCCGATTCTGGACAAAATTACACGAACCTGCGACCATCTACGACAGACTTGGCAAGCAAAGCATCAAAGGAAATTCGCCCATCAACAGCCACAAAGCCAATCGGCCACCGACGCTGTAAGAACCATCATTAATGGGTCAAAGGAGACATTGACACCCATAGAAGAAAACTTACTTGCCAAAGGACTTAACTTTTCCATCACTCCTAAGAAAATACCCACCATCGATATCATCACCGCCATAGAAGGTCATCCTCTTTCACGACAAGGCGCCGACGAGTTCAGACATCAGGTAAGGACCATTATTGACAAACCTATTAAGCATATCTCTAATATAAGCAAGACAGAGGAAATCGCGTTGAAGATTCTTCAAAAGGACAAATCAGTTAAAATCTTACCGGTAGACAAGGGCAATGCAATAGTGATTTTGGACACGGAAACCTATGACCAGAAAGTTGAAGAGGTACTTGCTAAAGGAAACTATAATCTTCTCTTACCGCTTCATTTGTAGAAAATTCCAACTATTTTGTTAATATTCTTAAATCTTTTGTTTTAGGACCCAGGATAGACTTGTCAGTTTTGATGTTGAAAGTTTATACACCAATGTCCCGATAAAGGAATCGCTAGATATTATAAGAAAGAGACTGGTTGATGACGAATCCCTTTATGAACGTACCAGCCTACCGCTGGAGGGAGTGATGGAGTTCTTGGAGTACTGCCTACATAACTCTTATTTTCAAGTAAAAGATAGGTTTTATGCTCAGGATGACGGTCTGCCAATGGGTTCATCGCTTTCGCCAGTGGTGGCCAATATTTATATGAAGTGGTTCGAATCACAAGCGGTTGATAGCGCAACATATAAACCTAAGCTCTGGCTGAGATATGTTGATGATACTTTTATTGTCTGGACCGGGAATGACCAACAACTTTCAGAATTTCTTCACCACCTAAATAACATAAGATCCACCATTAAATTCACAATGGAGTTGGAGCAAAATGGTCAAATTACTTTTTGCTTACTTGCCAAAGGACTTAACTTTTCCATCGCTCCTAAGAAGATACCCACCATCGATATCATCACCGCCATAGAAGGTCATCCTCTTCCACGACAAGAAGCCGACGAGTTCAGAAATCAGGTAAGGACCATTATTGACAAACCTATTAAGCATATCTCTAATATAAGCAAGGCAAGCAAAAGGACAAATCAGTTAAAATCTTATCGGCAGACAAGGGCAATGCAACAGTGATTTTGGACACGGAAACCTATGACCAGAAAGTTGAAGAGGTACTTGCTAAAGGAAACTATAAACTTCGCCCAAAAGATCCGACGCAATCAATCAAAAGTAAGGTTTATAGAATTTTGAAAAAGTATTCCAGATATATTCCAGACAATACAAGGTCTCAACTTACACCACATTATAGCAAGCCTCCTCATCTATACGGACTTCCCAAAATTCACAAAGATGCACTGCCCTTACGCCCAATTACAAGTTCCAGAAATTCTCCAACAAGCAATTTGTCTAAATTCCTTTTGAAAATTATTCAACCTCTTGCAGGCAAGACCGCTTCATTTGTAGAAAATTTCAACCATTTTGTTAATATTCTTATTGTTTTAGGAACCGAGGATAGACTTGTCAGTTTTGATGTTGAAAGTCTAATCGCTAGATATTATTAGAAAAAGACTGGTTGATGACAAATCCCTTTATGAACGTACCAGCCTACCGCTGGAGGGAGTGATGGAGTTGTTGGAGTGCTGCCTACATAACTCTTATTTTCAAGTGAAAGGTTTTATGCTCAGGATGACGGTCTGCCAATGGGTTCATCGCTTTCGCCAGTGGTGGCCAATATTTACATGGAGTGGTTCGAATCACACGCGGTTCATACCGCAACATATAATCCTAAGCTCTGGCTGAGATATGTTGATGATACTTTTATTGTCTGGACCGGGAATGACCAACAACTTTCAGAATTTCTTCACCACCTAAATAACATAAGACCCACCATTAAATTCACAATGGAGTTGGAGCAAAATTGTCAAATTCCTTTTCTTGATGTACTTGTCACACGAGTAGAAAGCGATATCAGAACAACAGTCTACCGTAAACCCACTCACACAGGACAATATTTAAATCAAGGTTCAAATCATTTTGCTACAACCAAACGAGGCATAATCAAAACTTTGTATAACAGAGCCGTTCAAATTTGTAACAATTCTCATGACTTGGAAATCGAAATAAGAAAC
Source organism: Oxystoma pomonae (assembly GCA_963921995.1). Lineage (NCBI taxonomy): Eukaryota > Metazoa > Arthropoda > Insecta > Coleoptera > Brentidae > Oxystoma > Oxystoma pomonae. The sequence goes on from OY998165.1 coordinate 70,954,345, forward strand.
ATTAAGAAGGATCTGCAGCAGAATGGTTACAGCCTTAAACTTATGACAGATACTATTTCTAAATTTCAACAAACAGGACCGAGATTACAGGACCAAAACCAGGCCAATGCATTCCTTACAATCCCATGCGTTAAAGGAGTATCAGAGAAAATTCGAAGAGTAGCGAAAAACTTTAATATTAAAGCAGCTTTGAAATCGAGTAATACAATTAGAAGCCTTCTTAGTAAAACAAAACCAGAGAACAAACAAAATAAGGAATGCATTTACCAAGTTCCTTGTAAGTGTGGTGAATCATACATAGGCGAAACTAAAAGACCACTATCTGTTAGGCTTAAGGAACATCAGACGAATACCCAAAAAGGTAAAACCACGAAATCAGGAATCGCTGAACATGCATGGTCAAAACAACACCGAATGAAGTGGGCAGAAGCAAAGGTTTTGCGCAAGGAGTCACACTGGAAGAAACGAAAATTCCTTGAAGCTGCCTTTATTGGGCAGAATCAGGGTATTTTCAGTAAACCAAGTGTTGAAATCCCAAATATTCGGAAGCCCCTCCTTGGGCGGAGCCAACTTCTTAAACTTCAAGGTTGAGTGATTTCTCACATTATATAAGCAAGTAGCCTTAGGAATTGATTGTAGTTTGCACCTGAAGACGATCAGAGAGTGTACTGATCGAAACGTCCTGTATAAATAAAATGTATAAAATGGAAGTCCGAAACACACAGTTAATTTCAAACACATCGTTGTCTCAAACTTTCAAACAAGATTTTTGATGTCCGGCAGCTTTTCTGCCTAGCCTTAATAAAAAAACAACATTTCTCTGAGAAGTCTATAAACCCAGTAATTAAAAATACTCGGTTTAACAAAAATCAGATTCAAGTTCTTAAACCCACCAAAACTATATTATAAAGAAGTTTCGGATACCTAGGACCGAAGATCTATAATATTTTCCAAATGACATAAAAATAATAAGAAATAAATTTATATTTAAAAAAAAAAGTTAAATTATGAATTGAAAGCAAATCTAGATTATACATCCATTCCATCATTGACTTAAAAAATAACTTATAAGTCTACATATCTGTTTTTTTTTGTTGTGTCACATAATTTCTTATTAAATTTTAGCAGAATAAATTGGAATAATTTTTGTGCTATTTTAAACATAGCTAGGTTAAAATTTAACCACACAAGTCTTTGACTCTAGCTGTTTTTTTTTTGTATATTTATTATTTATTTTGTAGTTGATATGTAAGTACTTATTATTATTATAGAATAAATATATATGTATATATATATATATATATGCTTATTTAAATCTTAACAATGTAGGTCAAATTATGATGCCAACTTCATGTCAAAATATGTCAAACCAAAATCAAATTAGTTAAAGCTTAAATTTTAACCAACCATTGCCAACACAGCCTATAAATAATCCAATTAACCCCAACGTTAATTTAAATCAAAGCAATGTAGGTAAAATTTCGATGCCAACTTCTTGTCAAAATATATCAAGCCAAAATCAAATTAGTCAAAGGTTAAATTTTACACACAGCCTATAAATAACCTAATTAAACCTAACGCTAATTTAAATCAAAGAAATGTAGGTCAAGTTTCGATGCCAGCTTCTTGTCAAAATATGTCAAACCAAAGTGAAATTAGTCAAAGCTTAAATTTTAATCAACCCTTGCACACACCGCCTATCAATCACCCAATTAATTCTAATTTAAATCAATAAATCAAAATAATGTGGGTCAAATTCCAGTGTCAAACCTATCTCAGAGTATGTTAAACCAAAATTTAAATTTGAACTCACCCTTGCCAACATATACCATAAATAATCCAATCAACCCTAACGTAAACCTAAATCAAAGCAATGCCGGTCAAATTCCAAACTATCAATCCAATATTGTCTCGAATTTTTATCAACCATACCCAAGTCAAAAGCCTGTTAGTCAACATAATAACTACCAACCTGCCTTAAATAAAGGGTTAAATCCAGCTTTCATTTGTCCACCCTAGTTGAATGTAAGTCCCAACCCAAAGTATTTAAATCTGCGGTTAATTTCAACCAACAATTATTAAACCCAGTGGGTAATTGTCAGATCAACCCAACTCTTAGTAGTTCCCAACATTCTTCAAACCAAAATCTAAACTTTCATCCTGTCAACAATCAAATACTTAGCCAAAAATTTTCCCATCCAATAGTTTGTCAAGCTCAATTAAACCCTAATTTTTTAAATAAGGCGTTAACTAACCAAAATTTTAATTCTCAAAATATAAATCACACACACAACCAAACGTTTGCTCTACCTTAATATTTTCAAAACAACAATAATAACTTAAATTACTTGCCTCAAATTGCCACTCAACTACTCCCTTACTGAATCAACCAACAACATAGCCATGACGCAAATTTATTCAGAAAAATACATCAAATTCACTGGCAGTGGGAGCACACTAACATTTTTAGATAAATTCGAAGAGTTTGTGTTGTCATACAACATAGATAAAAATCAACTCAATTTTTTGAGGGTCAACTTAGAACTTGCTACAAGAGAATTAAAAATAAACTTTTTACCGACTAATTTTGAAAATCAGCTTTGGTAAGAAACACATTTAAAGGACCCAGGGACCTAATGAAAGGCCAATTATTTTTATTAGTATTATGATTAAGTATGAGAGTATGAGATTGTAATAAAAAATTTACAACAATACTACCAGAACCATTTGGCATTAAAACAAGTTATGATTCTTTATGAATTGACTTATTTGTTGCTACGGTAAAAGTCACGTTTTACGTAACTACTTTATTACCACTAAAATTTAAAAAAAAACTTAAAACCTAATAACTTTAATTTTATAAAATACGCACAAATACAAATATTATATTATAATTCTATTCTAATCCCTCTACAGCCATCTAGGGGAAAATCAGTAAACTTTCAAAAAGCAAATGTAAAGATTTTTGTGTTATCTTTAAACATCACTAGAACTAGATTCCTTATTTTAAGATAGCTAGAAATTTGGTTGTAAACATAGATTCCTAACGTAAAAAAAATGCAGCTAGTCAAAATAGGTATAACCAATATTTTTGTGTAAATGGGATGAGTAAATATTTTGTGAAATTTTAACAACCAAGGCAGAAAGTGGATATTTTAAAAATTGTAGAATTAACCAGTATCAGTGCTTTTCCTTAAAACGAATTAACCTTCCTACTTAGCACATAAATGCGGAATTACATTTTTTTAACATTATAGATCACAACATTTTTCTGTTTTTTTTTTAATGTTAATGTTATTAATATGTACTTAACACAGATCCTACGTGTTTAATATATCTTAAAAAAACGTTTGGCTAGTTAACATATTTTTCACGCAAAAGCGAGCTGTAAAACCCAACCTCATTTTCTGAGGTTTATACAACTTAAAATTAATGTGATTTTTACTATCATAATTTTGTTCTGTAAAATCATACACAATTCTGTTTTATGAATGCTGTCAATGATAACACCAATTTCGAACCGACACGATGACGGCTAACTTTTTCATACACAATTATGTTTAATTAATATACGTACTGTGATAACAGCAATTTCGAACCGACACGATGACGGCTGGTTTTTTCCCGTTGTAAAGTCAGAGAAATTGATCACCCAGACAGCAATGTGTAAATGACAACAAAAGTTATCGGGATTAGCTACAACGAGTAATGAGAAGTGGCCACTTAGTTAAGTCAGACAGCTAGAATGTGACTTGTAACATCTTGCCAAAATTTGGCAAGTCACATTCTAACCGCCCGAATTAACTAAGTGGCCACTTAACTTGTTGGTGCAAATGGTCTTTTTTTATCCCGCATAAAAACCAGTAAATCGATAAAATTTTATAAAGGTCTCTTTTATTGAAGACAGCTTAAATATTACCCCTTCGCGGTGTATACGGCTGACGCACTGCAACATTCTTTTTATCATTGGTTGTTTTAAACTACAATGGACTATTCCCCTGGGAACTGCTATCTTACATCCAGCTGTTGCAGGGTAAGTAGATAAAGCCGATTAAAGTTGTTTTATTCCTGTGTGCTCAAAATGGTAAAAAACTGGATTTTGTGTTTACCAAATATTAAATTGTAAAACTGGTAAATCACTGATATCCACATTTGTGTACATTTATAAAAGTTCTGTGCCAATTAATTAACAGTTATTTACCTATCTTATTTTATTTATTCATGTGTATTGTAACAAGAATCTGGGCAAGAATCCTTTTGCGGCTTATTTTTCTGCCTTCTTAATTGACTTAGTAAATGCAAGTATATGCAAAAATATATTTTATTTTGAAGGGGGGAGTGGTTGCATGCACATGAATTGCAAATGAAGATCAAAATATGAAAAGGGATTTAGTGAGGGTGAATAAATAACAAAATCATTGAATAGCGAGCTTTCCCTCAAAAAAGGTAATGATAACCGTAGATATTCATTGATTTTGTTATTTATTCACCCTCACTAAATCCCTTTTAAAATTTATCAACTCCAGAGCTTAGGATATCTGTAAAGATAATTATATCTGTCTCCGTAGAGACGCTTAATTTTCCTTCAAATTGAAGGTACATCTGCCGATTCTGCAATTTGACAGATGGTTGTCTTTTACATGAATCCTGTGTCATATTTTTTCATTATTATTTCATCTCCTAATTCCTAGCACCGTACTGATGAGCACCACAAGTGCGAAATCCGGATCTACGGTTATCATAACCTTTTTTGAGGGAAAGCTCGCTATTCATTGATTTTATCAAAATATGTATTTCGTGCAATGTTTTTTTTATTGTTTCAGACCGGTTTCGGCTCAGGTGTGGGACATATTCAGTGAATTATCCTATTAAGTTGTCAAGCTAAATGGTGGCATTTGGTTCATTCTAACAATACCAAACAATTGGTGTAAACGACAAGGGACTAATTTTCTTTGCACGCAAACATTACATATAATGAGAAATGCCCAGATGAGTTTGTTTTTTTATTATTTTATAATTTTTGATCGGTGTGGTTTTTGTGTGTTAACTTTTTGACCAGAAAGAATGTAATGCTGTATTACACAATTCAAGAAAATTAGTGGCTTGACGACTTAATAGGATAATTCACTGACGATGACTCACACTTGAGCCAAAACCGGTCTGAAACAATAATAAAAAACATTGCATGAAATACATATTTTGTTTTTCATAAATTTTATTGTTTTATTTTATTTTTTCAGATCGATAATTTGGTTGGTTTTTTCAACCATCTTTGGAAACTTTACATCTGTTTGGGTACTGCAGGGTAAGTATATAAAACCGATAAAAGTTTTTTATTCATAAATGGTGAGGTCAGAAAACAAATGCTCCTGTAGCCAAGCATATCTAATTTAGGTTTCTACCTAAATGGAGACCCACAAATAATATTTCTTTATTTCAAAGTCCAAATTTTTATTTTTCCTATATTTTTGTCCAAATGAAGTGACGTTAGCAACGTAGTGGAAGTTAGCTTCAGATTCAGATTTAGATTTACGTAAATTACAGCGGACCAATTGAATTTTCCTTAAAATCTGTAAAAGCTTTATTTAAAGGTATAAAAAATTTTTTAAAGCACACTTGGGACAAAAATGGATTAAAAGAAAAAATCCACCCTACCACCTGATAAAATTCAGCGTAGGGGACGAAATTCGGGGGTGGATTGTAAAAAAAACATCATATTTAATGATATTTATTATTTCTCAACTTTTTGTGTTAAACTTTGTACTTGAATGGCGTAATTATGCTTAAGAGAGTTTTAAAAAATAATCCCCACCATCAGATTTAGGAAAGTAAAGTAGGTATGTTGGTTAATGAATACAGGGGTGAGTAAATTAAAAAAAATATATTTTTAAGAAAATAGTTAATTTAAGGTTGTAATAACTTCTTTTAAGCAAATTCGGAAATAAAATATGCCAGACTATTAAATTTATTACTCCAGATGTTAAAGTTAGGTCTGCGAAAATTAGTACGGGAGTTAACTATTTTAAACAAGTTTTTCTTTGAAAAATTCAAATATCATTTATCTAAAGTTGTAAGAACTTCTTTTATGCAAATTTGAAAAGAAAATATGGCAGACTATGAAATTTCACCGCCTGTCAAGGTTAGGTCTGGGAAAATTAGTACGGGAGCTAACTATTTAAAATCAGTTTTTCTTTGTAAAATTCAAACATCGTTTATCTAAAGCTGTAAGAACTTCTTCAATGCAAATTTGAAAAGAAAATATGCCATACTACGAAATGTATAACACCGCCTGTCAAAGTTAGGTCTGGGAAAATTAGTACGGGAGATAACTATTTAAAACCAGTTTTTCTTTGGAAAATTCAAACATTGTTTATCTAAAGCTGTAAGAACTTCTTCTATGCAAATTTAAAAAGAAAATATGCCATACTACGAAATGTATAACACCGCCTGTCAAAGTTAGGTCTGGGAAAATTAGTACGGGAAATAACTATTTAAAACCAGTTTTTCTTTGGAAAATTCACACAACATTTATCTAAAGTTGTAAGATCTTCTTCTATACAAATTTGAAAAGAAAATATGCCATACTACGAAATGTATAACACCGCCTGTCAAAGTTAGGTCTGGGAAAATTAGTACGGGAGATTACTATTTAAAACAAGTTTTTCTTTGGAAATTTCAAACATCATTTATCTAAAGTTGTAAGAACTTCTTCTATGCAAATTTGAAAATAAAATATGCCAGACTATGAAACTTATAGCACCGCCTTTCAAAGTTAGGTCTGGGAAAATTAGTACGGGAGTAAACTATTTAAAACCAACTTTTATTTGGAAAATTCAAATATCAATTATCTAAAGTTGTAAGAACTTCTTTTATGCAAATTTGGCAAGAAAATATGCCATACTATTAAATTTATTACAATAGATGTTAAAGTTAGGTCTGCGAAAATTAGTACGGGAATTAACTTTTTTAAACAAGTTTTTCTTTGAAAAATTCAAATATCATTTATCTAAAGTTGTAAGAACTTCTTCTATGCAAATTTGAAAAGAAAATATGCCAGACTATGAAACTTATAGCACCGGCTTGCAAAGTTAGGTCTGGGAAAATTAGTACGGGAGTAAACTATTTAAAACCAACTTTTATTTGGAAAATTCAAATATCAATTATCTAAAGTTGTAAGAACTTCTTTTATGCAAATTTGGCAAGAAAATATGCCATACTATTAAATTTATTACAATAAATGTTAAATTAGGTCTGCGAAAATTAGTACGGGAATTAACTATTTTAAACAAGTTTTTCTTTGAAAAATTCAAATATCATTTATCTAAAGTTGTAAGAACTTCTTTTATGCAAATTTGAAAAGAAAATATGCCAGACTATGAAATTTATAACACCGCCTGTCAAGGTTAGGTCTGGGAAAATTAGTACGGGAGCTAACTATTTAAAATCAGTTTTTCTTTGGAAAATTCAAACATCGTTTATCTAAAGCTGCAAGAACTTCTTCTATGCAAATTTGAAAAGAAAATATGCCATACTACGAAATGTATAACACCGCCTGTCAAAGTTAGGTCTGGGAAAATTAGTACGGGAGATAACTCTTAAAAACCAGTTTTTCTTTGGAAAATTCACACAACATTTATCTAAAGTTGTAAGATCTTCTTCTATACAAATTTGAAAAGAAAATATGCCATACTACGAAATGTATAACACCGCCTGTCAAAGTTAGGTCTGGGAAAATTAGTACGGGAGATAACTATTTAAAACGAGTTTTTCTTTGGAAAATTCAAACAACATTTATCTAAAGTTGTAAGAACTTCTTTTATGCAGATTTGAAAAGAAAATATGCCAAACTATGAAGTTTATAACACCGCCTGTCAAAGTTATGTCTGTGAAAATTAGTACGGGAGATAACTATTTAAAACGTGTTTTTCTTTGGAAAATTCAAACATCATTTATCTAAAGTTTGTAAGAACTTCTTCTATGCAAATTTGAAAAGAAAATATGCCATACTACGAAATGTATAACACCGCCTGTCAAAGTTAGGTCTGGAAAAATTAGTACGGGAGATAACTTTTTAAAACCAGTTTTAATTTGGAAAATTCAAATATCATTTATCTAAAGCTCTAAGAACTTCTTTTATGCAAATTTGAAAAGAAAATATGCCAGACTATGAAATTTATAATACTATCTGTCAAAGTTAGGTCTGGGAAAATTAGTACGGGAGTTAACTATTTAAAACCAGTTTTTAAAGTTGTAAGAACTTCTTTTATGCAAATTTGAAAAGAAAATGTGCCAGACTATTAAATTTATTACACCAGATGTTAAGTATTTTTCCACCCTTTCTACATCTAAGCACCAAATTTTAACAAACTTCAACAAACCTAAAAAATTTCGATTTTCCAATTTTTTTTAGTTTTTGCTCTTTTAAAAAGTGTTTATCTGCCGTTATTAGACCTTACTTTTATATTATAACTAATTCCATCCTTACATTCTAAAAGTCGTCATATATTAAATCGCCATTTTTAATTTTTCAGTTGTTACTCTTTAAAAGTGTTTTGCTATCTTTACTCCACCGAATTTGATACAAATTTTAGTGAAATCCAAAAAGGTAATTAAAAAATCGCCACATTGAATCCGCCATTTTTAATTTTTTATTTTTATTCTATAAATATGTTTGTTTATTTTTACTTCACCTATTTGTGAAATTTTATTCAAATCCAACATGGTAGTCAAAAAGTTTCTATATTAAATCCACCATTTTTAGTTTTTTAAATTTCACTCTAAAAAAATGTTTGTCTATCTGTACTTCACTCATGTGTCAAATTTTATTCAAATCCAACGAGGTAATCAAGACGACGCCATATTTAATAGGCCATTTTAAATTTTTTAAATTTTACTCAAAAAAATGATTGTTAATCTTTACGTCACCCATGTTTCAAATTTTATTCAAATCTAACAAGGTAATCAAAAAGTCGTCATATTGAATACGCCATTTTAATTTTTTTTAGATTTTACTCTAACAAAATATTTGTCTATATATGTCACGTGTCAAATTTTATTCAAATCCAACAAAGTAATCAAAAAGTCACCATATTGGATCCGCCATTTTGAATTTGAATTTTTTAAATATTTTTTTGAGGTTCTCATTTGTAGTTACACTACAATGCAAAATTTTATGAAAATCCGTTAAAAAATAAAAAAAAATATTTTTGAAACGCACCTTATAAATAAGTTTTTCCCGAAATTTATGGGCCTGAAATCTTTTTAGGCGTGTAACTTTGTAAAGGTGCTTGCTTAACGAGCGATTTATACCGTGTTTTACATACTTTCTTCGTATTACCAAACTACTCCAAAATGGGTAGAAAACTGCGTAGAAATCAAGTTTCTACAAGCCGGGTTATTAAGGCCTTGCATTTTTTGCATTTATCTTTAGAGGATGTTTGTGCAACTAATTCCTATACCGATCCTAATGATTATTTAAAGAGGATTTGCCATTTAGTACACTTAGACGCAAACCGGTTTAATAATCGCATTTATATTCAAACCAAACTACGCCGTTCAATGGCCGATCAGTGCACTGAAGAAAACCTTGCGCATTCTTCAAGAGATGCTGAAATAGACGCTAAAATCGTAAAAATAAACACCCTTTTGTCCAAGTATCCTATTTACACAAAATCTTCGCCATTACCAGACATGAATAATTTCGTCAAAATTAAGAGTCTTTTAAAAAATAATCTCGAAGTTGAGAGTCAGGCAACAGAATCAGAATGCATTGATGTTACAGACATTACCCAAGATAGTTTAGTAAGTGAAATAGCTAAACAAAGTGAGTCCAGCAAAATAATCCACAAAATTAACACTGATTTTACGCCATCGTCACATTTAAATTTTTCGGTTGAAACGGATACTAAAAATACTATAGTACGTCATTTACTTTAGAAAACTACGAAGAGCCAAAACTACCTTTAAATAAAGAGAGCACCTATAATATTTACGCCGATCCCGATAAAATAAATAATAAATCAAACACAGTTGCAAGAAATAAAGAAAAGGTATTTGCATGTCAAATAGTTGAGTCAAATATTAAAAATACCTTTTTAAACGAACCTGAAAAAAGATGAAAACTTATCTTGGAATTACTCATAAAAAATAAATTATTTTGTGTTTGTGTCTTTAAAGGTTTTCGAATGCAAAAAAAAAACATCTGTTTTGGTTGAATATGGCAAGTGTCTACATACAAACTGTCGCCAATTTAGGTTTGATATTGACGAAACAACTATATTAATTAATTATTCCAAATATCACGATAACCATTGTGGGGAAGAATATTCATATAAGCTGCGTGGCTCAAAAAGAAAACTCATGAAACAACAGCTATTATCTAGTCGTCCCAATAAAATGCGTTGCAAAGATATTTTAGACAGTGATGATTATATTCATAATGTTCACGGAAATTGGCAAAATGTTCGCTCCCTATGTGTATATCAAAAAGCACGTTCAGAGGCAAAAAACTATTTAGATTTACATCCAGATGATTTTTTGGATTTAATGTTACGGGCACGGGAAAAAGCTCTTGATATTCAACTGCCTTGTTGGAAGACTCTAATCTACATGTGGAGTAAAAATCAAATTAGTTTGATAAAGGAACCATCAATTGTTTATTTCAATGCAACTGGTAGCGTGATTAGACCAATTTTTCGAGATGAAAAAAAACCGATCTATTATTATGCTATGGTAGTAAATATTAATAATCAAATAGTTCCAGTTTGTGAACTTCTTTCCGCTGATCAAGACCAGACTACCATATCGGTGTTTTTACAGCACTTTAAACGATTTGTTGTAGTTGTCTGTAGAAAGCGGTGGCCACTGTTTAAAGCAGTTTTTGTAGATTGGAGTTTTACGTTGATAACTTCCACTTGTCAGTCATTCAATGATATTACGTTATATTCTTATTTGCAAATTTGTTATAAATATGTTACCTCACATAATGAAACTTGCATGGAGCATACAACTTTGATTAAGTTATGCTGTTCTCATTTTGTTAAAATGTTGATCAACAGAATGAAAAAATTTAATTTTAAGAAAACGAAAAAAATTTTTCTGGTTAAAATATTTTGCGTGATTGTTGAATTATCTTCGTTCAATGAAATAATTACTATTTTTACCAATCTGGTAATACTACTTTTAAGTAAGCAAAAAAACAAAATATTGTCCGAAGCTTTAGATCACCTTGAAAAGGCTACTCAACAAAATTTTCAAGATATTGACATTAATCAAGATGAAAGCACAATACAAAAAATTGATTATGGTGCTGATGAAGATCGTGTTCGTGGTAGTTACGTGGAGTCTCCATTTTATATTCAATTCGCAGCTATAGTGGCGGATGTAGAAAAAGAGATAGATGCTATAAATGATAAAAATAATACAGAAGAAAACCAGTTTTTTTTTCTAAAGATTTTCTTGTTTATGTTTTAAAACACATAATGCCGTTTTTACCCCTGTGGAGCAATATTGTAAGCGCTCATGTCAATAAAAATTTTCCCACGCGTTTAAGTAATTCTAATGGCAAATGTTGGTTTAACACGGTGAAAGAAGAGGTTTTAAGTGGAGAGACATTTTTAAAAGCAGGTCGTTTCATTGAATTGTTAAACGAAAAAAAATCAGCACTACTTAAAATAATTAGTATGGATATTAAGAAAAAACCACTTAAGAAGGTTAAATTTTCATTAGATTTAAAAAATGAAATTGACAAGCCTTTATCTGAAGAAATTTGGAAAAGAAGAGGCAGTAAGAAACCCCCACAGACTTATTTTTCTAAAAATGAATTTCCTCCTTCCGTCAAAAAGATAATTTTGGACGCCAAAAACAACGACTCCTTTCAAAAAGAATCATTACCAAGCTTTGTCAAAAATGAGAATGAAAATATTCCGAGATTATATGAAAACAGCATTGCCCTTAAAAACGGGCTTTTATTTTTAAATGAATATTACATGCAATTTTGTTTTTGCGAAAATATTCATAAATTTACTTTTGGGAAGTACATTAAGTACAGGTTGGAAATAAATTTATCAAGCAAAGAATTTTTTGGTTTAATTTCGGAATATAATAATTGTTTAGATATTAACAACACTAAACCTGTGAATAAATGGCTGGATGATTACACTATCGATGCTTGCGTATTTTCGTTTTTAAAAGGAACTGAACATAACTGTCTGTATATAGACACACTGTCCGCCCAATATATGTTTGCAAACAGTTCCTTACCAGAAAAATTCGACCTGTTTAAAATATCAATTCAAAATCTTAGGTTTATTTGTTTACCCTATCATGTGCCATCACATTGGTGTTTATTACTCTTTGATTTATTGAATTCAAAAATTTATTTTTTAGATCCACTTGGTAATGAGTGCAAACCCGAAGTAATAAAAACAGTTTTAAAATTTATGCAGACTTTTGATCGGCACAACTTTAACAGTACATCAAAATTTAATTTTAGAAAATGGAGCTTGGCAACAAACAAACAGTACCCCCTTCAGATTGATTCACATAATTGTGGAGTTTATGTAATTTACTATATTTGGCATTTATTGACTAGTGAAACAATTGAAACCTTTTTTGAGACAATTGATATGGCATTTGATCCCGAATCCTTTCGGATAGTTTTGCAACAAGTTTTGATTTTACAGTCAGAAAATATGACAGAAATCTGTTTGGTTTGTGGAACATAGCAAGAACAAGTATGCAAAAGATGTATCTCATGTCAAAGGGCAGTATGTAATTCTTGCCCATTTGGTAATGAAAAACATTGTGTGCTCTGTAGCTATAATGAAATTTATAAAAATCCATTCAAACGCCAACAAGTTAGAGATATTGTTCTAAACGAAATAGTTTTGTATTATTTTGTTATTCATTACAAATCTGATATAAAAGCAATTTTTGAAAACTCCACAAGTCACATGGAATCTCAACGATTTTTAAATGGAAGAAATAATTTGGAAAATATTAAGTGGGATTACTTGACAGCGTACTTTTCTTTAGAAGATAGCATCAAATTAAAATCATATATAAATAAAGAAATTTTAGGATTGGGTCAAGATTTTGTATGTTTTGTTCTGGTGCCTTTTGTAACTAAAAAAATCTTTTACCGGTATTATGGGTATCGTGAGACCGAAATCGACATGTTTGAAGCATACAAGCTGCGCTTCAACTTAAAAGATGATGTTGAGTATCCTTCACCGTATACCCTTTTAGATTTATTAGACAAATAGACACCTATTTCACAAAATGCTTGTTCACATAAGCAATAATAATCTAAAAGGGCTGCTATTAAAATAACCCACACTCAAAATCTAATCTTGATATCTCCAACTAAAAAGGACAAATAAATATGGATGCAACAAATGCAGGGTTACGTATACATAATAAATCCTAAAATAAAAGAAGTTCTTACAACGTTACATATGTATATTAGTTTTGGGTTTTTAAAAAACTTGTTTAAAAAGTTTACTCCCGTACTAATTTTCCCAGGCCTAACCTTGAGAGGCGGTGTTATAAATTTCATAGTCTGCCATATTTTTCTTTTAAATTTGCATAAAAGAAGTTCTTACAGCTTTAGATAAATGATATTTGAATTTTCCAAAGAAAACCTTGTTTAAAATAGTTAACTCCCGTACTAATTCTCGCAGACCTAACTTTAACATCTGGTGTAATAAATTTAATAATCTGGCATATTTTCTTTCCAAATTTGCATAAAAGAAGTTCTTACAACTTTAGATAAATAAGATTTGAATTTTCAAAAAAAAACTGGTTTTAAATAGTTAACTCCCGTACTAATTATCCCAGACCTAACTTTGACAGGCGTTGTTATAAATTTCATAGTCTGGCATATTTTCTCTTAAAATTTGCATAAAAGAAGTTCTTACAACTTTAGATAAATGATATTTGAATTTTACAAAGAAAAACTAGTTTATAATAGTTATTAACTCCCGTACTAGTTTTCGCAGACCTAACTGTAACATCTGGTGAGATAAATTTAATAGTCTGGCATATTTTTTTTCTAAATTTGCATAACAGAAGTTCTTACAACTTTAGCTAAATAAGATTTGAATTTTCAAAAAAAAAAACTGGTTTTAAATAGTTTACTCCCGTACTAATTTTCCAAGACCTAACTTTAACAAGCGGTGTAATAAATTTCATAGTTTGTCATATTTTCTTTTAAAATTTGCATAAAAGAAGTTCTTACAACTTTAGATAAATGATAGTTGAATTTTCCAAAGAAAAACTTGTTTAAAATAGTTAACTCCCGTACTAATTCTCGCAGACCTAACTTTAACATCTGGTGTGATAAATTTAATAATCTGACATATTTTCTTTCCAAATTTGCATAAAAGAAGTTCTTATAACTTTAGATAAATGAGATTTGAATTTTCAAAAAAAAACTGGTTTAAAATAGTTAACTCCCGTACTAATTTTCCCAGACCTAACTTTGACAGGCGTTGTTATAAATTTCATAGTCTGGCATATTTTCTTTTTAAATTTGCATAAAAGAAGTTCTTACAACTTTAGATAAATGATATTTGAATTTTCCAAAGAAAAACTGATTTTAAATAGTTAACTCCCGTACTAATTTTTCCATACCTAACTTTGACAGGCGGTGTTATAAATTTCATAGTCTGGCATATTTTCTTTTAAAATTTGCATAAAAGAAGTTCTTACAACTTTAGATAAATGATATTTGAATTTTCCAAAGAAAAACTGATTTTAAATAGTTAGCTCCCGTACTAATTTTCCCAGACTGAACCTTGACAAGCGGTGTTATAAATTTCATATTCTGGCATATTTTCTTTTCAAATTTGCATAAAAGAAGTTCTTACAACTTTAGATAAATGATATTTGAATTTTTCAAAGAAAAACTTGTTTAAAATAGTTAATTCCCGTACTAATTTTCGCAGACCTAACTTTAACATCTATTGTAATAAATTTAATAGTATGGCATATTTTCTTGCCAAATTTGCATAAAAGAAGTTCTTACAACTTAAGATAAATGATATTTGAATTTTCCAAATAAAAGTTGGTTTTAAATAGTTTACTCCCGTACTAATTTTCCCAGACCTAACTTTGAAAGGCGGTGCTATAAGTTTCATAGTCTGGCATATTTTCTTTTCAAATTTGCATAAAAGAAGTTCTTACAACTTTAGATAAATGATATTTGAATTTTCCAAAGAAAAACTGATTTTAAATAATTAGCTCCCGTACTAATTTTCCCAGACCTAACCTTGACAGGCGGTGTTATAAATTTCATAGTCTGGTATATTTTCTTTTAAAATTTGCATAAAAGAAGTTCTTACAACTTTAGATAAATGATATTTGAATTTTCCAAAGAAAAACTGATTTTAAATAGTTAACTCCCGTACTAATTTTTCCAGACCTAACTTTGACAGGCGGTGTTATAAATTTCATAGTCTGGCATATTTTCTTTTAAAATTTGCATAAAAGAAGTTCTTACAGCTTTAGATAAATGATATTTGAATTTTCCAAAGAAAAACTGATTTTAAATAGTTAGCTCCCGTACTAATTTTCCCAGACCAAACCTTGACAGGCAGTGTTATAAATTTCATAGTCTGGCATATTTTCTTTTCAAATTTGCATAAAAGAAGTTCTTACAACTTTAGATAAATGATATTTGAATTTTTCAAAGAAAAACTTGTTTAAAATAGTTAATTCCCGTACTAATTTTCGCAGACCTAACTTTAACATCTATTGTAATAAATTTAATAGTATGGCATATTTTCTTGCCAAATTTGCATAAAAGAAGTTCTTACAACTTTAGATAAATGATATTTGAATTTTCCAAATAAAAGTTGGTTTTAAATAATTTACTCCCGTACTAATTTTCCCAGACCTAACTTTGAAAGGCGGTGCTATAAGTTTCATAGTATGGCATATTTTCTTTTCAAATTTGCGTAAAAGAAGTTCTTACAACTTTAGATAAATGATATTTGAATTTTCCAAAGAAAAACTGATTTTAAATAGTAAGCTCCCGTACTAATTTTCCCAGACCTAACCTTGACAGGCGGTGTTATAAATTTCATAGTCTGGCATATTTTATTTTAAAATTTACATAAAAAAAGTTCTTACAACTTTAGATAAATGATATTTGAATTTTCCAAAGAAAAACTGATTTTAAATATTTAACTCCCGTACTAATTTTTCCAAACCTAACTTTGACAGGCGGTGTTATAAATTTCATAGTCTGGCATATTTTCTTTTAAAATTTGCATAAAAGAAGTTCTTACAACTTTAGATAAATAATATTTGAATTTTCCAAAGAAAAACTGATTTTAAATAGTTAGCTCCCGTACTAATTTTCCCAGACCTAACCTTGACAGGCGGTGTTATAAATTTCATAGTCTGGCATATTTTCTTTTCAAATTTGCATAAAAGAAGTTCTTACAACTTTAGATAAATGATATTTGAATTTTTCAAAGAAAAACTTGTTTAAAATAGTTAATTCCCGTACTAATTTTCGCAGACCTAACTTTAACATCTATTGTAATAAATTTATTAGTATGGCATATTTTCTTGCCAAATTTGCATAAAAGAAGTTCTTACAACTTTAGATAAATGATATTTGAATTTTCCAAGTAAAAGTTGGTTTTAAATAGTTTACTCCCGTACTAATTTTCCCAGACCTAACTTTGAAAGGCGGTGCTATAAGTTTCATAGTCTGGCATATTTTCTTTTCAAATTTGCATAAAAGAAGTTCTTACAACTTTAGATAAATGATATTTGAATTTTCCAAAGAAAAACTGATTTTAAATAGTTAGCTCCCGTACTAATTTTTCCAGACCTAACCTTGACAGGCGGTGTTATAAATTTCATAGTCTGGCATATTTTCTTTTAAAATTTGCATAAAAGAAGTTCTTACAACTTTAGATAAATGATATTTGAATTTTCCAAAGAAAAACTGATTTTAAATAGTTAACTCCCTTACTAATTTTTCCAGACCTAACTTTGACAAGCGGTGTTATAAATTTCATAGTCTGGCATATTTTCTTTTAAAATTTGCATAAAAGAAGTTCTTACAACTTTAGATAAATGATATTTGAATTTTCCAAAGAAAAACTGATTTTAAATAGTTAGCTCCCGTACTAATTTTCCCAGACCTAACCTTGACAGGCGGTGTTATAAATTTCATAGTCTGGCATATTTTCTTTTCAAATTTGCATAAAAGAAGTTCTTACAACTTTAGATAAATGATATTTGAATTTTTCAAAGAAAAACTTGTTTAAAATAGTTAATTCCCGTACTAATTTTCGCAGACCTAACTTTAACATCTATTGTAATAAATTTAATAGTATGGGATATTTTCTTGCCAAATTTGCCTAAAAGAAGTTCTTACAACTTTAGATAAATGATATTTGAATTTTCCAAATAAAAGTTGGTTTTAAATAGTTTACTCCCGTACTAATTTTCCCAGACCTAACTTTGAAAGGCGGTGCTATAAGTTTCATAGTCTGGCATATTTTCTTTTCAAATTTGCATAAAAGAAGTTCTTACAACTTTAGATAAATGATATTTGAATTTTCCAAAGAAAAACTTGTTTAAAATAGTTAACTCCGTACTAATTTTCGCAGACCTAACTTTAACATCTGCTGAGAAAAATTTAATAGTCTGGCATATTTTCTTTTCAAGTTTGCATAATAGAAGTTCTTACAACTTTAGATAAATGATATTTGAATTTTCCAAATAAAAGTTGGTTTTAAATAGTTTACTCCCGTACTAATTTTCCCATACCTAACTTTGAAAGGCGGTGCTATAAGTTTCATAGTCTGGCATATTTTCTTTTCAAATTTGCATAAAAGAAGTTCTTACAACTTTAGATAAATGATATTTGAATTTTCTACAGAAAAACTTGTTTAAAATAGTTAAATCCCGTACTAATTTTCGCAGACCTAACTTTAACATCTGGAGTAATAAATTTAATAGTCTGGCATATTTTATTTCCAAATATGATTAAAAGAAGTTATTACAATCTTAAATTAACTATTTTCTTAAAAATATATTTTTTTTAATTTACTCACCCCTGTATTCATTAACGAACATACCTACTTTACTTTCCTAAATCTGATGGTGGGGATTATTTTTTAAAACTCTCTTAAGCATAATTACGCCATTCAAGTACAAAGTTTAACACAAAAAGTTGAGAAATAATAAATATCATTAAATATGATGTTTTTTTTACAATCCACCCCCGAATTTCGTTCCCTACGCTGAATTTTATCAGGTGGTAGGGTGGATTTTTTCTTTTGATCTATTCTTGTCCCAAGTGTGCTTTAAAAAAATTTTTATACCTTTAAATAAAGCTTTTACAGATTTTAAGGAAAATTCAATTGGTCCGCTGTAATTTACGTAAATCTAAATCTGAATCTGAAGCTAACTTCCACTACGTACTTTAGCAGTATATAATTAATTTTCTTGAATTGTGTGATAAAATTCCCTACATAAACAAATAAAGTTTTACTTTACTATTAGCAATAATTTAAGGATTTTTTAACCTTTCAGACAATGAGTTTCAGATTTTTGTAAAATTAAAACTGTACATAAAAATAAGTACTGTCCTGATAAAATCAGTAAGAATATTGACCTTACCTATGGTTCATCTGCAAATTTATATTTCAGGTGGACTTTTGACAGAAATATGGGTAGTTTCTAGCATGCCTCTCAATTTTGAAACAACAAAAATTATATTTTTGGTACCTTTACATGAAGACAATTATTCTGGCAACCATTTTAACATATACACTGTCCAGGTTGAGTAGGTAGTATAAAATGCCAGGAACTTTTTTTTTAATTCAGTTTAAAGAAAAGTTTAGACACTACAGCATGTTATTTTTAGTTTTTTATATATTTTTGTTAAATAACTAAAACGATGATGTTCGAAAGGTCTCCTCTGAAAGTGCTCAGAATATTTACAGTGCTCGGAATCTTTACACACTATTGGTGACAATACTTATGGTTAATCCTCAAATTTATATTTCAGGTGGACTTTTGACGGAAATATGGGTCGTTTCTACCTTGCTTCTCAATTTTGAAACAACAAAAATTATATCTTTGGAACTCTTATATGAAGAAAGACAATTATCCTGGCGACCATCTTAACATCTACACTTTGCAGGGTAAATTTAGTGTAAAATGCCAGGAACTTTTATATATTTTTGCTAAATAACTAAAACGATGATGTCTGAAAGATCTCCTCTGAAAGTGCTTAGAGTATAGTACGTAGGTTTGGCAAAAATAGGCATAAAATCATTTTTTTTGGATCTTTACACAACTTTTAAATTAAAAAAATATTATGTTTAACTTCTTTGTTTATCTGTTACTAAAGTTGCACATTACTTTTTCTAAAATTTTTATTTTGTGGGATTCAAACGCTTAAAATAAAACATTTTTAGGAAAATTCTTGCCTATGGCATTTATTTAGGTTTTTTTATTATCAAATGTCATTTTGTACCATCAGCAAACTGAATAAGAACTCATAAAACACTGATTAAAAAACTTGATGCAGTTTTTTAGTGGGACAAGGTTCATCCCCCGTCTTGGATATGCTACTTATTATCTATCTATAAAAATATTTTGTTTCCAGATGTAGCTGCAGTAAGAAGAAATTCCCTTTCTTTAAGTACCACCATGAATACAAAGCTTACTACTGTCATAGAAAACTGATTAAGGATGCTGCAGATAAAGACAGATACCTACCACCCAAAATAATAGAGATAAACATGAAGATATGTATGTAATGGCAATGATGCGATATGGTGCCTGCAAGTGTTAATATACTGCTGTGCTCTGTTTGACCTGAACAAAATTTTTTAATGGAAAGCTTAATTCTGTATGTTTTAAATAAAATTGAAAAAAAAAATAAAAATCAAATGCTTTAATTAATAAATGAGGAAAAAGTTCTTATTTTTTATTAAGAAAACCTTAAATGCCTTCTCTCGTTTGTCAAAATAAATTGCAAAGTCAAAACGCTTCAAACACAAAATTTGTAACAATAATAATTTCAAAAGTTTAGTCAGGTCAAAATACGATCAATTTACTAAAATATACTTTTTTGTCCCATTTGGGTGTAGAAAGTACTAGTTTTCCCTCGCAAATGGGTGTAGAAAAGTTCGCTTTGCCACACGCTAGAAGATAGTATTTTGACCTAATCACACTTTCAAAATTTGAAATTATTGTTTTTAAAACTTTTTAACTGTTCAAAGCGTTTTGATTTTTTTTTTAAATAAAATTTAAGCACTACAGGTTTTCTTACTAAGAAACAGCACTTTTTTTTACGTGATACGGAATATTTTTTATATGTAAATAACATAAAAACTGATATTTTATAGCATTTTAAAGTACATCGAAAAAATGCTTTATTAATGTGAGATCGTATGTGTTTCTGATGTTAATTTTACTCACGTTAATTTTTATAACGTTAGTACGGGACCTATTAAGCGTAATTTTCAATTCGGAATTCACGTTGCTAGCAACGTGACATTTATGCAATTCGCAGAATCACATGTTTTAAACTCACGTGAATTTGAAAGGTTTCTAACATTATTGTGCTAAGTGGGTTCTACGTCGCTGAGAATCACAAAGCCTCAAAAAAATAGGATAAAAAACTATTTTTCTCTTAAATCTCGACGACTATTGGTCCAACAATTTTAGCTAGGAAACATCCACCGATTTCTAACTTGAAACGTTCTCTTTTTGGTGGAGCACTTAAAAAGGCAAGTAATTTTATATGATGTTCAAAAAATTTCTAAATTTGACCACTTTTGGTTAATATTTTTTTCTTTTATTCCTTTGGTGATTAATCACAACAATGTGGAAAATATTTTGATGTAGTTTTTTTTATTAATTTTTTTAATTTATCTAGCTTTGCTAGAGGACATTTTAATGGAAACCAATTTTTTTTATTAATATGCCTTTGATGCGTTTTTTTTTGGTCTTTTAGTCACATTAATTTTTTTTTATTAATAAATTTATATAATTTATTTATTTACTTTGCACCTTTTTCTATGGACTGGTTATTTAAAAAAACTGCTTCTGCTGTGTTTTCTTTGAAATTTTCAGCATGGTATTTGGGGACCATTACTCATATAGAGTTTTGCCTTGTGGGTTCGTCACTTAGCAAAACTCTACTTAATCTGGAATTCATGGTTAGAAGGTTAGATAAGCAACCAGCCATATTACCTACCTATCTTTTGTCTCCCGAAGGGCTTATTTTTACCTACCTTTTGTCTCCCTAAGGGCTTAATTTTTTTTATTTTTCTTTATGTGACTAATTGACCACACAAAGGCGATTTTCTTGGCACCAAGTTCGACTACTGCTGAAGAGACTCTGATACAGGTACGTCAAATATTAATGTTGATATTTATATCAATGTGCGTTATGCATATCTTTGTGTACATTTTGGCTAGCCAGTACAGAGTGTTTTGACGAACCCTGCTGAGTACATTGATTTTTACCTTTTATTGCCATGAAAAATCCTCATGTCTTGCTTTATCTATCTTGTACCTCTTATCTTTGTTTTTTCTTTGGTAAATGAGGCCTAGATTCGACTTATCAATACCTAACAAAGAAATATTTTCCTAGATTTTTTTAAAATAAAAATATCTAATTTTTTTAAATCACTTGCCGATTTCAGTATGAACATTATGAGAGCATTTATTGATTGTCTTTCTTTCTAGCTTAGTCAGGAATTTTTGTATTATGGTTTAACGACTACTCTAGGAGAAAGCAAGCAATACATTAATTTTCTATTTTTCTTCAGAGGGTTGTGTATTAATTTTCTCTTATAAGATTATTTATAGCATATTCCATTTTATTGAATACTATATAGAGAATGTAAAGGGGATACAATCTTAAAATTATGACAGTTTCTTTTACAAAAATTGGAAAAATCCCTTTTAGATTTTCTGGTTCAAAAACAAGTTCAAAATATGTTGAAGCATTTTTTAAACTTTGTCATCTCATGATTTTTATTTTGATTTTGATTCTCCAACCAAAATCTTTTATATTGCATCACCAAATTTACTTTAAATACTATGTATGTTTTGATAAAAAAAGTGAACAAGATTGAGAAAGAAAACATCGAAATAGGTAAGCAATGAAAATTTTCCTTAATTCTAAAGAATCTATGACCCATTTAACCGTAGCAAAGGTTTTTTAAAAAGATCACCCAAATTTTTGGTCCATAAAAAACTTTATTTTAACAAATTGACGACCAACTAAATAATGTAACAAATTGAATTTTTATGGTTCCAAATAAATTTTTGTACAACGATCGAGGAAACAAAAATTAGGTCACAAAACTTTCAAACTTCTTCTACAAGCAATAATATAAACTTGATGGCACCAGAATTAGCTTACCAGCGACCAAAGAACAACTTAAAATTAATGAGATTTCCTGTGATGATCCTTTTTATCAAAACCCAACTCTTACAAACGAAAACACCCAAAGTTTAAAAGTTTCAACTTCCAATGGTCAACTTCAACCAGATTCTCAAAATCAAAGCATGTCTTCCTTAGTTTTAAATGAAAAACTTGAGGCAAACATTAGTGTCGTCAATACCTTAGTCTGTTGGAATTGTGGAGAAAAGGACAAATATACCTTTCAAAAATGCACTAAACCTAGAACAAAATTTTGCTATAAATACGGTTATAAATATAAAACAGTGCGTGAATGACTGGTTTGTTCAAAAAACGTGCCCAACGCAGTTCCAAGGTCGGATGGGACTGTGAGTACATAAAAAATACCGACCAAACCTATCAAACAATCATTACTTCCACTGTTTCAACTCAAAAAATTTCTTTTGCATCAGCGTACACCCAAATATAAAATATTTCTTCCCAAATAGGTTCGTTAGAACCTCTTAACCAGACACAGTATAAAAGTTTTACTCCCAAGAAATATATTTTTATTCAAATTTAAATAATAAAACTCATGACAAAAATAAAACTCAATATAACACTCAAATGTTTTCCAAGGAGAATAAGTGGTCAGAATGGCTCCAATTTGTTAAAAACTTTCCTTTAACCAATAAAATACCAAGTAAAGATTTGCCATTTTTCCCGAAAAACTATTCTCCAAAAAAATCAACATTTAATATTTCCAACTGAATCTCGAGAACTCAAACATAAAGAATACTCCTAACAAAACAATTGGTCGGAGCGGCTTAATACGGTCAAAAACTTTTTTCTTAATACTCAGATTTCATCTCTTTTCCTTCAACACGGCAACGACTTGAGACTATATATATCCTCAATTTAAATACTTGGAAATTTCTGCTTTATTAGATACTGGAGCTATGAGGTCTGTATTGAGTAAATCAGGCTACGAATTAATGTTGAAAAATAAAATACAAATCTGGCCACATAATTACCATTCTGTTAGAACGGCTGATGGGAATTCTCAAGAAGTAAAGGGCCGGTTTATTATCCCCATTTCTGTGGAGAATCTCACAAGGAGGCTTGAGTTTTTAATAGTGCCTAGCATAAAGCACAAAATGATTTTGGGTATAGACTTTTGTAGGAAATTTAATTTATTTCTTAACTTTTCTAGCAATTCTTTTTATTTAGATCAAACATCACCAAACACTCAATTGTTATCCCCAAATAGTAACAATAAAATTATCATAAATCAAAAACTGTCACCAGCTCTTCAAATTAGAAGTGTCCCTGACCATTCACAAATTTCTTCCATTTCTCAACTCCAAAACTTTAACAATGATTCTCAATACTTAGGAATTAAATATATAGTCAGCAAGTTTTTTGAAAATAACCCTATCGATAATTCAAAGTTGAACAAGAGCAACCTGATATTTCCTAAAATTAAATATTTACAGTTGTCCACTCAATAATTGTCTCCAAATGATCCTATAGGAAATTTAGTAGATCTTTTCCAAAATGAAAATTTTCTTAATGACATTGATGAAATTTTATCCTTGGAAATCCAGCCCGCGATTGAAGAAATTATTGTTAAAGAACAGAAATTTAAAGCTTGTATTCAGCCTGAAAGTGATTTAAACCTCGAACAAAAAGCGCAATTAGACTTAATAGTAAAAAAATTAGTAGTGTCAGAGGAGTTAACAAATTGACCGGATGTCAAAATTATATGTTATTACTCCCTCTCGCAGTCCTTACAGCTCGAACGTTCTCCTTGTGCCTAAGGCCAATGGGGAAATGAGGTTATGTTTTGATGGGCGTGATATTAATAGAATTAAAAAAAAAACCGATATCCTTAATTTAACCAGAATCCTTGTTAAAGTTAAAAGTCAACATACCTCTCCTATATTGACCTTAAACATGCTTTTTTGTAAATTCCATTACATAACCAGGACTCAATGGAGAAAACTGCCTTTGGCGTAGTCGGTAAATGTCATTTTATGTTTACAAAGATGCACTTTGGCCTTTGTAACTCAGCACAAACTCTCCAGAGACTAATGGATACACTTTTTGACCCATCCATTGAGAATGACATTTTTGTTTACCTTGATGATCTAGTGTGCTGTACTGAAACGTTTGAGAATCATGTTGAAACCTTGACAAAGACCTTTGAAACCTTAAAATCCGCGAGTTTTATTGTTAATTTAAAGAAATGTAAATTTTGCTTTCCTTCATTGGAATATTTGGGATATGTAATTGATAGAAATGGCTTACACGCTAACCCAGAAAAGTTGATTGTTAAATGTCCAAGGCCTCAGAATGTTACTGAAGTTAAAAGATGAGTGGGAGTCACTGTGTGGTACAGACGATTTATAAGGGGTTTTTCCGATTTAATTTGTCCTTTAACCAAACTAATGCAGGGCAAAAGTAAAAATCATAAAAAATTTACAGATGAAGCTGAAAAGTCCTTTCAAGAACTTAAAACTCATCTTATAAACACGCCAGTATTAGCTAATTCATATTTTTCGAAACAATTTAGTATTCAGACCGATGCCAGCAATTTTGCTGTTGGTGCTGTGCTAGTGCAGGGTGACGGTGATGATGACAGAGTGATTTGTTATGCCTCTAAAACTTTAACGCGTACTGAGCAAAATTGGACGGTGACTGAGCGAGAGGCTTATGCAATAATCTTTGCTGTAACTAAATTCCGGCCTTACATTGAAGGAAGTTTCTTTAAAATTTTCACTGTTCATCATACATCGCTTTGGCTGTCAAAAATTCAGTGGTACGGTTAGCCAGGTGGTCTATTTTTCTCTCTCAGTTTACTTATGAGATTGTCTTTCGAAAAGGTAAAAATAACATTGTATCAGATACTTTAAGTAGAATCCAGATATGTTTTTTTGAATTTTATACAGACCAATGGTATGACAAAATGTTCAAACTAGTAAGTGATGACCCCTTAAAATTTCCAAATTATTCAGTACAAGAAAACCGTTTGTATAGATTTATAGAGCTTTCTAATGGAATTGACACCAACTTAAAAAATTGGAAATTAGTGATTCCAAAATCGGAAAGAATCAATATTATTAAAAATCATCATGATTCCCCTTTACCAGGCCACTTTGGCATAAATAAAACTTATAATCGTATCTTGGAGCAATATTTTTGGACAGACTTAAAAAAAGATGTAAAACGATATGTATCAAAATGTGACACATGCAATCAACAGAAAGCTTCACAATTGAACCGTATTGGTGTAATGGGGGTTGGAAAGCAAATTGACATTCCTTTTCAATTAATATCTATGGATATTATGGGTCCTTACCTTAGATCCAAATCGGGTTTTTTGTATCTTTTTGTTATTGTGGATTGGTTCACTAAATTTACAATTGTGCACCCTCTGAGACGTGCTACATCTCAAGAAATTTGTAAATTTGTCGAGAGTCATGTATTTTTGACATCTGGTACTCCTATGACTATTGTCTGTGATAACGGGGCCCAATTTACTAGTAATGAGTTCAAGAATCTAATCTCGCGGTATAAAATTGAGCATGTTTGGTACAATGCAAAATACCACCCCTAAATAAATTTTTGCGAGCGTTATAACCGCACCATTAAAACTTGTATCAGATGTTCCTTAAATCAAAACAAACATAAAGAATGGGATAAATATCTTTCCCAGATTATGAGCGCTTTAAATAATTCAGTAAATTCAGTTACCAAATATAGTCCATCTTTTCTAGTGTTTGGGCGAATTTTACCGACTTACGGTGACTATTATTAAAAACTAGAAAACAGGTATCAATGTCCTTATAAGTTTGCTAAGGCTGAAACATTGGTTGGCGAATTGGCTAAATTGCCGGAAATATACCAAAAAGTTTCTATCTTGTTTCAAAAGTCACACCAAACTAATGAAAAATATTACAATTTCCGAAAAAGAAACATTGAATTTTAGGTGGGTGATACAGTTTATAAGAAAAATTATGTTGTCTTCAATGCGTCAAAAGCTTTTGCTGCTGGACCTCGAAACCTCGAATGATCCATGTTAAAGATTTAAAACCAACCTTGAGTGAATCGGACTCTGAGAGTGAGCATCCCTAGTCTTTAAGTCAATTAGTTTGTAATAGCAACTAGTTAGTTATAAGAAACCTGACTGATGTACCTTTTCACTATTATTTTGTAAGTGTAAAAGGGAAATGTTATTATTTTTTCGCAGAAGGGGGGTAGTTGTAATGTTTTTTGGTTAAATTAAAAACTTAACATACTAATCTTCTCAATACCTCATACTAACTTTATACGCTGATCTTTTCTACTCTAAGAAATACCATCCGTTTTTAATCGAGCTTCTACGTCCAACATCGGTCAGCTTCGCTCAACACACAAAACCGGAGAAGATTCACATAGAACAAAGCAGGTAATGCGAGAGAATACAAATCCTTTTTCATCTTTCTCGATATAACTAGGACGGCAATCTTTGCTATTTAAATTTTGTAAATTAAAAATGCTTTAAAGTGTGCAAGTCGACGAAGTAGACGGTTCAGTTAGTGTAAAAAACGCTATAAAAACAGTAAACTCGTAGCTGTACTTGGGAGAACCAACGAATTTCAAGGTGTCCCGCGGTAAGGGGAGGGCTCACTATAAAAGAAAAATATCCCAAAACTCGAGTCTCTTTCAGCACCAAACAGAAGAATAAATTGTGTCTTATTTTTTTTAAAAGTGAACAGAATGTGAGGTCTGACAATGCTATAAGCCAGAAGAACCGGTAGGTTTTTTCTATTTTTTTATAAACCCAAACTATTTTTTGCTTTTTTAGTTCTTGTTACTACCTAAAATTAAATATTGTAGTTTTTAATTTCTTCTATTGTTAAACCTTTCAATACAAGTTTTTTTTTTGAGATTTTTTAAGAATTGGTTGTGAGTGTAGTTTGTTTGATTTTTTTAAAATATAACAAGGATATTTTAGTAGTCAGTTAAACTTAATTTTTTCTTTTTTGTAAGAAACTGATAGCTAAAAAAAACACAAAATTTAATAGTTATAAAATTCACAGCACAGTTTATAAGGCCTAAAACCTATAAGAAAAAAAAATCTCTAGAAATAACCTCAAAATTAAAATTATTAAAAAATTGGTCAAATCTATTTTTTTGTGTTTTTTCATTAAAATAATATCCTATTCTACTTCTACGATGAGATAAGCCGAAGCCCATTTTGAAATCTCCATCTTCCTACTTCACGGCAGACCAAAGTTAGATGTCCCAGATTTTTAGTTTCCTTCTCTCGGTATCCACAAAATCAAGACCTCCTGGCAACACTCGAGGTCAAAACACTGGCCTCTGATTGATTACATTATTGTACGTTCCAGAGAACAAAAAGACGTAAGCATTCATTATCATCATCATCATAGGCAATCACTCGATACCGAGTATGATTTTCCTCTATTCTGTACCGTCGCTATCTGTTGTGCGTTTTTTGATGGCTATCTAAGGCAATTCTCGAGCCGCACACCCTTCCACAGTCCTGGCACACCCAGTCTCCGGCAGCAGCCTGGTGTTGTTGGTTATCCATTCTTCCATTTTGTCGCTCCTTTCTACGTTCTTTCTGTTCCGTCTCTAGTCTACGTCGTTGCTCTTCAAAAGTTTGTGCTCCCTCATGGACTGTTCGGCGCCATGAAGCCCTATCATTTGCCGTGGTCTCGAAGTTGTTTATATCGATGTGACCCTTCATCATATTGCCTTTGAGAACGTCCTTGTACCTTTTTTGTTGACCTCCTTGATTTCTCTTTCCCTCCTTCAGTTGTCCATAAAATATCTGCTTTGGAAGACGTGTTTCGGGCATGCGGATAATGTGACCAGTCCAACGAAGCTGGTGATTGAAGATAAGGGCTTCTATACTAGTTGTTCTGGCTTCTTCTAAAACACTTATGTTTGTTCGTCGGTCTTGCCATTTGATTCTCATTATTCGTCTTAAACAACTTTAATGATATTTTTCTAGTCGTTTGATATGCCTTCTATAGGTGGTCCACGTTTTGCATCCGTATGTTAGAGTTAGTATTTGAACTGTGTTGTAGACACGAAGTTTGGTCTCCACATTGATGTCGTGATTGTTGAAGACTCTCTCCAAAAGCCGTCCGAACGCTGCGCTAGCACATTTTAGGCGATGTTGTGTTTCTGCGTCAATAGTTGCATTTGATGATAGGTAGCTCCCAAGGTATGGATAATGTTCCACGTTCTGCAGAGGATGGCCATTTATGGAAATGTTTGGAGCTTGGGGATTCGTACCTGGTTCTGGTTGGTGAAGAATTTGCGTTTTGGCAAGATTGACCTCTAGGCCATTGCTTTTGTAGGCTTGGTTAAAAGCGTTGATTACCAGCTGTAGACCTTCCTCTGTATCGGCCATAACGACGTTGTCATCGGCGTACTGCAGTTCGATTACCGAGGTCGTCGAGACCTTAGTTTTTGCTCGCAGTCTGCCTAGGTTAAGTAGGCCACCGTCGAATTTATATAGAATTTCCACTCCCGGCGGTAGATGTTCCTCAATAGGGTGGGCTTGTTTAACGCCTGTCGTAATCTGGAATGACTCTCCTGGTCCATCGTTGCTCAGGACTGTTGCATTCATATTGTCGTATAGTAGTCTAAGAATTTGAATATATTTTTGAGGGCATCCAGCTTTTGCCAGCATTTTCCATAGAGCTTCTCTGTTGACCGAGTCAAATGCTTTGACTAGGTCTATGAAGGCCATGAAGAAAGGGCGATTTTGTTCTCTAGATTTTTCTTGCATTTGTCTGGCGCTGAACATCATGTCAGCTGTGCCTCGATTGGGCCTAAATCCACACTGTGTCTCTGACAGATTTTGTTCAGCAATCGGAATTAATCGGTTTGATAGTATCCGTTCAACTATCTTTCCAACAACAGAAAGCAGAGATATACCTCTGTAGTTTCCACATTGGGCCTTGTTGCCTTTTTTGAAATTGGTAACTATAGAGGCGTCTCTGAGTTCGGCAGGAATGGTCTCAGTGATCCATATTTTACTTATTAGAATGTGCATTTGGGAATTAAGTGCGGGACCCCCTTGTTTGTAGAGTTCAGCAGCGATACCATCTGTGCCTGCTGAATTGTTATTCTTTAGCTGTGTGATTGCCTTTTCGACCTCCTATAATCTCGGAATCTCACTTAGGTGTTGTTGTGTAGTTTTCTCCGGAATTTTGATGTCATTATCGACCTGAGACTCTCTGTTGACTAGTTCTTGGAGTGTTCTTTCCATCGTGAATTGATAGAGGATCTGTCTTTAAGCAGCCTTGTACCATCTTTAGATCATAGAGGATTGATAGTTTGTGTAGTATAATAATAATAAATAAATATGGGAATAGTGGGACCATATATCATCTTAGTAGCTTGAAAAAAGGCTCTGGTGTTGTTGGACTCAGCTAGATGTTGCATTTCATGTGATTTTGTTGTTCACCATTGGTTTTTTAATCTACGTGTTTGCCTTTGTACTTCTGCTTTGACTTCTTGATATTGTCTTTTCTTTTCGTTAGAGTTAGGCTGGCTTTTTCCAGAATTATGGACTTTTCTCTTCCTTTCAATAGGCTCTTGAATCTCTTTGTCATGCTCATCAAACCAGTCTTGATGTTTTCTTTGTGTGTAGCCGACCGTTTCTTCGAAGGCAGATGTTATTGCTGTCTTCAACATTCTCCAACTTTTGATTCAGAAAGACTTGGAATTTTGTTGTGGTTTGATCATCTTTAAGGCGTTCTTCACTAAATCTTCTTCTGATTTGCTTTTTTTGACGGCTACTTCTTGGTGGAATGTGCAAGTTCATTTTGGCTCGTATCAGGCGATGGTCTGTCCAGCAGTCGTCTGCACTCGTTATTGCTCTTGTAATGTTTACGTCTTCTTTATTTCTGGAACGTACAATCATGTAATCAATCAGATGCCAGTGTTTTGACCTCGGGTGGTGCCAGGAGGTCTTGAATTTGTCTGTTTGTCGGAAAATTGTATTTGAGATTATGAGGTCATATTCCGAACATAAGGTTAATAGGCGCAGTCCGTTTGAGTTCATGTTTCCAACACCTTCCTTGCCAATGACGCCCTTCCATAGGTTTGAATTCGTACCAACTCGAGCATTGAAATCACCTAGGATGATAAGATTATCAAATTTAGGTGCAGATGTTATGACCACTAAGTTGAGAATAAAATTCATCTTTTTGGTTTTCATCAGCTGCAAGAGTTGGAGCGTAGGCGCTGATTATAGTAGCATGTTGGTGGTTGCTATCTTTCGCTTATTCCGGATGGAAATTCGGTTGGGTGGTCCACAATCTCATTTTTTATAGCCAAACCCACTCCGTGAATACGTGGTTCATCTTCTTCTTTTCCTTTCCAGAAAAAATTTGTAGCCTCCTCCGTATTCTTTAAGTTGGCCTTCGCCTGCTCTTCTAGTTTCACTGAGAGCAGCGATATCTATGTTATACTTCCTTAGTTCGAGTGCCACTATTGCCGTTCTTCTTTGTGGTCTTGTGGTTGTATCTGTATCCATAAGTGTACGGATATTCCATGTGGCAAAGTTCATTGGATTACTTTTTCTTTTGTTTTGACCGCATGTGGTGTACCCACTGGATGCGGTTGTACAGTCGGGCAGTTGTTGGCTAGCTATGTTTAGGGCACCTTTTATAGCCCCTTCCCTTTCAGGGTGAGCAGAGTGGGTCCTAAATAGGGCTGCTCAGTCACGGATGCAGCACACGAGTTGCTCTACAGCCAATCCTTGAGCAAAACGGTGATCACGCTTCCGCCGCTTTCATGCCGGTTTGTCACTAAGAGCTTCCAGACTAGACTGTCCCGCTCCCGTCACAACTTGCCGATCGCCGAAAGACTTTGGTGTGCTTGAACTTCATGGTCTTATGTGTCCTAGAAAGTATAGGATATCAGAGTAGAGAATGGCTGTGCGAGACTTTTATTAACGTGGACATGCTGATGCACACTCAGCAAGCCCACGGTCCCTAATAAAGAGTGACGACCCAATGGCGTAAGGAATACGACGATTGGGTCCCTCGAGATTAGGCCAGCTGATTGCACGATTGAGCACTAGACTCGAATCCTGGGCGGAGGTCGCTACATCCTACCGTCTACAGGCAGTATGGTTCGCCCAACTTCCCATAGCGGACAGATTCATGGCACAGTGGCCTGATCTATCTTGCCTGACGCCGTATAGCACGTAAACATTACAAGAGCAATAACGAGTTCGGACGACTGTTGGACAGACCATCGCCTGATACGAGCCAAAGAAGCCGTGAAAAAAAGCAAATCAGAAGAAGATTCAACGTAGAATGCCTTAAAGATGATCAAACCAGAACTAAATTCCAAGTCTCACTTAATCAAAAGCTGGGTACTTTAGAATACCCGGAAAATATTGACGATCACTGGAGAATGTTGAAGACAGCAATAACATCTGCCTCCGAAGAAACGGTCGGCTACATACGAAGAAAACATCAAGACTGGTTTGATGAGCACAACAAAGAAATTCAAGACCTTATTGAGAAGAAGAGAAAAGCCCATAATGCTTGAAAAAGCCACCCTAACGGAAAGAAAAGGCAATATCAAGAAGTCAAAGCAGAAATACAAAGGCAAACACGTACAAAAACAAAACAAAATCACATGAAATGCAACATCTAGCTGAGTCCAACAGCACCAGAGCCTTCTTTCAAGCTACTAAAATGATATATGGTCCCACTACACAATGTATCAATCCCGTACGATCCAAAGATGGAACAAGGCTGCTTAGACTAAGAACTACTCAACAGAGAGTCTCAGGTCGATAAAATTCCGGAGAAAGCTACACAACCACATCTAAGTGAGATTCCGAGATTAGAGGAGGTCAAAAAGGAAATTACATAGCTAAAGAATAACAAGGCAGCATGCAAAGATGGTATCGCTGCTGAACTCTACAAACAGGGGGGTCCCACACTTAATTCCCAAATGCACACTCTAATAAGTAAAATATGGACCACTGAGACCATTCCTGCCGAACTCAGAGACGCCTCTATAGTTACCATTTTCAAAAAAGGGGACAAGGCCCAATGTGGAAACTACAGAAGTATATCTCTGCTTTCTGTTGCTGGAAAGATACTTGCACGGATACTATCAAATCGATTAATTCCGATTTCTGAACAAAATCTGCCAGAGACACAGTGTGGATTTAGGTCCAATCAGGCACAGCTAACATTATCTTCAGTGTCAGGCAAATGCAAGAGAAATCTAGAAAACAAAGCATTTGACAACAGTGCTCGGCAAATACTGGCAAAAGCTGAATGCCCTCAAAAATATATTCAAATTCACTGCTTAAAGACTTCACTGAGAGCAGCGATATGTATGTTACATTTCCTTAGTTCACATGCCACTATATACACGACAATATGAATGCAACAGTCCTGAGCAACGATGGACCAGGAGAGTCATTCCAGATTACGACAGGCGTTAAACAAAGGTGTGTTATTGCGCCCACCCTATTCTCTATATTTTTAGGTGTCATGCTTCACCTTGTTGAGGAACATTTACCGCCGTGAGTGGAAATTCTATATAGATTCGACGGTGGCCTACTTAACCTAGGCAGACCGCGAGCAAAAACTAAGGTCTCGACGACCTCGGTAATCGATCTGCAGTACGCCGATGACAACTTCGTGATGGCCAATACAGAGGAAGGTCTACAGCTGGTAATCAACGCATTTAACCAAGCCTACGAAAGCGTAGGCCTAGAGGTCAACCTTGCCAAAACGCAAATTTTTCACCAACGAGAACCAGGTACGGATCCCCAAGCTCCAAACATTTCCATAAATGGCCATCCTCTGCAGAACGTGGAACATTACCTATACCTTGGGAGCCAGCTATACAACATCGCCTAAAATGTGCTAGCGCAGCGTTCGGACGGCTTTCGGAGAGAGTCTTCAACAATCACGACGTCAATGCGGAGACCAAGCTTCGTGTCTACAACAGAGTTATAATACCAACTCTAACATACGGACCTACAGAAGGCATATCAAATGAATAGAAAAATATCACCAAAGTTGTTTAAGACGAATCCTGAGAAGCAAATGGCAAGACCGACGAACAAACATAAGTGTTTTAGAAGAAGCCAGAACAACTAGTATAGAAGCCCTGCTCTTCAAGCACCAGCTTCGTTGGACTGGTCACGTTATCCGCATGCCCGAAACACGTCTCCCAAACCAGATATTTTATGGACAACTGAAGGAAGGAAAGAGAAAACAAGGAGGTCAACAAAAAAGGTACAAGGACGTTCTCAAAGGCAATATGATGAAGGGTCACATCGATATAAATAATTTCGAGACCATGGCAACCATGGCGCCGAACAGTCCATGAGGAAGCACAAACTTTTGAAGAGCAACGACGTAGACTAGAGACGGAAAAGAAAGAACGTAGAAAGGAGCGACAAAATGGAAGAATGGATGAACAACAACACCCGGCTGCTGCCGGAGACTGAGTGTGCCAGGACTGTGGAAGGATGTGCGGCTCGAGAATTGGCTTACATAGCCATCAAAAACCAGATAGCAACGATACAGAATAGAGGAAAATCATACTCGGTATCGAGTGATTGCCTATGATGGTGATGATCCACTTGGAGTTCTTGACTTTCCATGTTACATGGAGAGCATTAGCAGTTTCAATTGAGGGTTCAAGAAGGAGTACTGATGTCTGGAGTGAATATGTTCAGCGACAAATAAAAGCTAAGTACATCTGCTTTTGTTTTTACTAACCAATCTTGGGACTACTTCTCTTTGCGTCCCCATTGTCTAGGGTTATCAACTTAAATAGTCAGGATGGCCAATTTGCCTTTTTCACAATTTTTTTCACATTTTTTTACTTTTTAACTTATATTTGGAAACGGTGAAGCCAAATATATTTGAGTTTTGTAATTTAGAGGGTGTTTAATCAATCTAGAGTCCACTTGTATTCTTAGGGTTGATAAGGTGTACCTATTTAGTATAGTGCATTTAGGGTATTTTTTTAAGTGCACAAGCAGAACCTAGCGTCACAATAGCTTTTCATAATTCTGATTTTCCGGAGTCTGATGATGTGTTTAGCACGTTGCAGATTATGTAGGGGTTATTGATGTGCTAGGAAGTTTTTTGGGACAAATTCGCCTATCTACCTTTGCTTTTTTAAATCTGGCAACACATTATTTCCTGTAATAAAATTTTTCTGTACTACAGAGATTAGGTGTATAGCACGTTATTGATTATAAGGATTTATTGATATGTCATGATTGCCTAGGCAAGTTATTTTGCCCTTAACTTACGTTTTTACTTTGTCCTTTTATTTGATTTTAAACCATATTATGTTTTTTGTGGAAATACCACGTGTTAATACTTACCTTGTGTGACATAGGTTCACATTTTATATTTTTGGTGGAAAGGCCACACTTTAGTGCCTTGTGTAAAATATAAATCACTTTGATACCTCCTGTAAAATAGGAAACTTCTTTCGTGGAAAGACTACAACTTTGCCCGTGCGTAAAATATTTAAATGTTGTTAGTTGATGAGTAATATACACTATACTAAGTCAATGCTGTCGTGCAACATACTTAATTATTTATTAAGTTTTGTAACTTAAATTATTATCATTTATATTGTTGGCAGGACGCACCAACTAATGCACATATTTGTTACATTTATATTTATAACATTTTTTAAAGTTATAATTTTTTTGGTGGAGATTTTTTCAAAGTTATAATTTTTTTCCAATACATTTACTAGTTGAGATATTTTTGCTTAATTTCATTCTCTAAACTTGTCAAAACATTAATTTTAAGAAGCTCTACTTAAAATTATACTTCAAAATAGATAGCTAAAATAAATTGATCAATTCAATTTTCTGTCTTTGCAACTAATAGACAGGGCGCCCATAAAATAGTTTGATAAAAGATAAAATAAAATAACATATATTAGATCTATTTTTTTTTATTCTTTCGTTCAAATTTTGGAGCTGAAAATCCCCAAATTTTTGATATCATTTTCTATTTAGTAACGAACCTATGCCCTATGCTCTCAATACAAAACTTTGAGTAATATCGAGGCTTTTAGTAAAACAAAAGAAAATGACTATTAACTACAAAAAAAAATTACAATCTTTATAAAGGTCTCAACTTAAAGTCTTACAAAACGCAATTACAAAACTAATTTAAAAAAAAAAAAACTTCCAAACCCAAAAAACGAGGATCCACACAAACACAGCTGATTAATGTCATTCAATAATTGTCATTTTGGCGATCAGTGGCGATGGTTCGAAACGGTGACGTTGCGGTTGAAACGGCGACCTATGTTTTCAAAATGTGCTTTCGAAAACATAGGTCGCGCACAGAGGTCTTAAAATGACCCCAAATTAATATTTTTCGCCCCCCTCCGCCCGAACAGAGTTATCATCGCTTCCACGAAGTCGTACCATACCGAGCACTACTTGCTGAATTATGGGTACGTACCCAAAACTAATAAGATTGGTTAAAGCCTTGCTTTAAAATGAATAAACAACATATTACTAGTATTTTGGAATAAAACACAGTGACGTAGGTTGGTTTCTACCCAAAAATTCTTCCGACTTTAAAGGATGATACCTCATTTGAAATATAATTTTATCTGCTTTAAAATGTTCGTATTTTTTACTAAAATTCTTAGTTTTTGAAATATTTGCAAGTCCCCTTTAACTCCCAATATTTCATGAAGTATATAACGCCCAGCTAGAAACTTAACGGTTTCTTAAAACAGAAGGTCTTCTAAATATTTTGGCCCAAGAAAATAGCTATTACAAATTAATTCCTTTTTGCTCATAATAAATAGCTTCTCTTCCTCGTCAATATTTTCATTGAGTTGATAGTCCTGTTAAAGCCAATTTCCTGGATCTACTTTTAATCACTGTATTCCCTCCCATCAACGCATTCTCAACAGGTTTTTTAACCATTTTAAAAAAGCATCTCTAATATTATCACGCACATCTTAAAATACATGTTTGTTCTAAAAGCTTTATAGTCAAGTAATATGAGCAAGGAATTCCATTTGGATCACATCTGCTTTTAGCACACTTTTTGGTGACTGATTCCTGTAAAAGATAACTCCAAAGTATCTAAATTCTTGTTATAATTTAACCCCAATACCGATATGCTTCATTGGCTTCTTGAGGAATATTGTGCTTCTGCCAGAATTGTTTTGGATTTTTTAATAAATGTTTGTAGAGATTCTTCTGTACCTAAACTCGTGATATATCTGTACAAAGTAAGTGCTGACTAGTTCCTATTTGTATTATTTAGGCATAGCTAAAGCTGATTATTTAAATAAATTCATTAATCGAAAAATTCCGACTAAACATTATGGTGGAAATCATAGCTAAATTTTTTCTGCTGCCTTCTTTGTTAATTTTTTCCATAATAGTCAAACCCAATTTGGTTTCCATTAGAACTAAACCACTTATATTTCTTTCCAGTAAAAAGCTTTCCAGCAATGTCTACACTAATACAAACTTCTACTGGGGCTTCATTATTAGGGACCTCTTATGAAAAATCCCCGTTAGGTAACTTTATTGCATAATAAAGCGTTGTGACGTACCTAACGTCACGTTATTTTTAAAGTAACAGTTTTAGCTTTTGTTGTTTGGTTAAAGAAAAATCAAATAATTTTATTGCAATGTAAAATGTAATTGATGCTGTTTTAAGATGCAAAAGGCATCTTGGGGTGGATCAGAATCTAATAAGAAACATTATTTTGCAAGATATTATTAATGATGTGCCCCCCAATGAAGTAAAACCACGTTAAAACCACCCACATAGCACAATCACGTGTTTTTTTCGTAAAAACTGGGTGAGAAAAAAAACGTTAATTTTGCAAGTTCCGAGAAAAAATCCGTTTATTTCATATATGAAAACAAGCTCAATAGGTCGCTTTTTAGCGTTATAAAAAAAACCTTGTTAAAAAAGACGTTTAAATAACACAATTATCAAATCGAAACAACAACTTTTTTACATTATATCTAGCAGTGAATTCTAAGCATATTTTATCAACATCAAAATCGCATTAATTTTGCGCCTTTTCTACATGAATCTGGCGTTTTTAAAACTTGAATTTCACAGTTTTTCTACATTGTATGTATGTGTAATTATCAAGGAACACACACGAAATCCTATGGATCCAATTTTATAAAATTATGAGATACAAAAATTCTATATTTAAAATAAAAATACCTAATTAAAATTTTGTAAAAAGTAAAAACTATACAAAAAAAAATCTTTTTTTTTAACTTTTAAATTTTTTTTTTATATTTAAATATATCTTTGGATATCATGAGATTAATAAAATTGGATCAACCGGTTTGCTTGATAACTTCACATAAACTTATACAATTTTATAGAACATAAGTATACCTACCTGGTAAATATTAAGGGATAATTTTTGACAGCAGATTACATTTAGAGGTTAAAAAAATAATTTAATAGATAAATTTAAAAAATTATAATTAAAAAGCAGGAAACAATTTTAATATATCTGTTACATGGTTAACATTTTTTTACTTAGTTGCATTTTTGGATTGTTTGTACCCTAGAAAAAGCATAGCAGGAAAAATCCAACGAAGCCTTGTCAAACTCGTAGTCACTGATTGTGAATGTCTCTAAGGCATTCTGAAAAAAAAACGTTTATTTCATATACGAAAACAAGCTACAAGGTCGTTTCTTAACGTTATATAAAAAAAGCGTTTTTCTAGTTAATTCCTAAGTAGGTATGTAATTTTAAACTGTTCAACAAAAAAAAACAAACACACAAAAATCGGCTGCTAAACAAATTTTAAATCCCCTATTTTTTTGATACTCTGTCTAGTAATTTTACCTACTTACAGTTTTTGTGAAATTCTAAGTTTTTTTTTTGGAGGAGCCAGCACAAAAGGTATGGGTCTCATACCCCTCAAAAAATTACATAAAGTCCTGTCTCCATGCTCAGCTATGTCGAAGAATTTTAAAATTAATAAAATTAAATTAATTATTTAATTTTAATTAACTCTAAAATAAAATTAAATTTAACAGACCACATGACATGGTACAAGTTTAATACTATACATACCTGTAATACTTCTCAGCTCTGAGCCAAAGATGCAACTTTATTTTACCATCTATCAATTTCTAATGGCTCTCTGGGAGGTATGTCCTATATCAGCTTTGTTACTGTAAAAAAATCAGATGTAAAAATTTTAAGAAGCCTATCATCTAGGTACACAAAGAAGCCAATGATTTAGGTACACAAAGCCAAAATGGCTTTTGCCAAACACAAATGTCTCGATTTTAGGAAAATTATTTTTTAGCATATTTTACGTTGAACAGCCATTTATATAATCTATAAGCATAAACTAATAAAACACATATTGTAAAATTTTGTAAAGTATGCAACAGCTACAACGGGCAATATCAGAAATGGCGATCGGAAAATAGGGACGCCATAAAGTTTTTCGGTATAGGAGAAATGGCAGTAATTGTTTGGTACATTTACTTACCTTAGAGTATAAACCATTTTTTTATTTAGCACATTCACATACTATCACAAAAATCTCAACTCTATGTGCACGGTTATTTGTGCGATTCACAAAACATCAAAAATGGCGAGCAACAAGGCACTGGCCACTCGACACGAAAGATCTCGTCAATAAGCAAGGTGGCCGAACAAAGCGCCCCCACATGTCGCGCATGTCAGAAAAATTAGTGAGTTTTTATAATTTGTTTTCGCGTCTTTTTTGAATAAAAAAAAGAAGTGAAAAAAAACGCGACAAAAAAAACACAAAAAGTTATTAGATATGCGAAATCTTTATCTAGTGTGGTTTTGGAACTTGTTTTCGACGACTTTTTAAGTGACAATTAGTAACGTGAAATTAATGAGACTAAAAAAGATGTTAAATACACATCACCTAAAAGCTTCCGAAAATATGATATTTTAATAGCTTAATTTCTTCTCGATTTTAAGTTACTTTTAAAAATGTAGTTATAAACAAATAAATATAACATAGTATGAGGTTCTTTTTTAGTGAAAAAAACTTTATTGTTTTTTTTAACGTTAATTTTACTTTGATGTGATTTTTGTGCTATCTGAGACGGAACACAAATAGGACGCAACCTTAGATCTCGTCAATAAGCAAAGTGGCCGACCACAGCGCCCCCACATGTCGCGCAGGTCAGAAAAATTAGTGAGTTTTTATAATTTGTTTTCGCGTCTTTTTTAAATAAAAAAAAAAGAAGTGAAAAAAACACGACAACAAAAACGCAAAAAGTTATTAGATCTGCGAAATCTTTATCTAGTGTGGTTTTGGAACTTGTTTTCGACGACTTTTTAAGTGACAATTAGTAACGTGAAATTATTGAGACTAAAAAAGATGTTAAATACACAGCACCTAAAAGCTTCCGCAAATATGATATTTTAATAGCTTAATTTCTCCTCGATTTGAAGTTACTTTTAAAGATGTAGTTATAAACAAATAAATATAACATGTTACGAGGTTCTTTTCTAGTGAAAAAATATTTTTATTGTTTTTGTTAACGTTAATTTTACTTTGATGTTATTTTTGTGCTATGTGGGACGGAACACAAATAGGACGCAACCTTAGAAATAAATTCTTTGGTATGAACCAATCAGATGTTGCCGTGTTCTTTAAAAATCCTAAAAAAGAACTAGTCAAATTAAACATATTTAAAAGCTGACACTTTTAGTACAATTAAATAAAAGCGAAAACAATTGTTTCAATTATAATCCAAAAAATTTCCTATTTTTTAAACTTAGCGTGTTATTACCGGCAACATCACCTATTCTTTAAACGTTACTATCGGGATCATTATTCCGTCATAGGTAACGTTGAACTTTATTGGTTAGTGAGGGAAATCATTATTTCTTCTCAAGTGCGCATGCTTCAAATAAGGGATAAAGTAAAGTTGGGCCAAAATAGATACCTTTTGCACCTATAATTTTGATGCTTCTTTACTTTATCGCTTATTTCGGGCATACTTAGTTACGAGGTAATAACGGAATCCCTTACTAACGGATAAAGTTTGACGTTACCGTATATTCTTATAATTGTTATGGTTGCCGACAGTAAAACGTTAAGTAGAAAAACAAAATATTTAAATTGATTTTTGAATGCAAATACCTTATCTATTCTTTTTAATTGTAAAGATAAGTGTCAATTTTTATTTAATCATTTTCTTTGGCTAGAAATTCGTAAGAAATGTAAAACATTGATTTGCACTGGCAACTATGACAAGTTATTCCAATCTGTTTATCATAACGTTCCTTTTCTGTGTTGTGTTTTTGAGTTTTTAAAGATTAATAATATAATTAAAATTCGCCGTAAAAAACACAAGAATAAAATATTATAAATGAAAAATATTCTTGGACAAATTCTTTTTGTAAATCTTTGTAATAATAAATACCGTATAAAGTCGGCCATAAACAAATTAAAGGCGGCGTGCAAAAGCTAAAAATGCTGTCTTAAAAATAACGTGACGTTAGCTACGTCACAACGCGTTATTAAGCAATAAAGTCACCCAACGAGGATTTTTTATAAGAGGTGCAAAAGGTCCCTATATCTTAGCTTATCATGATCCTGATCTTACGTTAACTTTATCATTTATTGTTTCTGAAGGTAGTTCACCATATAGTCCGTGAATCAATTCTTCTCCTCTCATGTGTTGAATGCTGTGTGTTTGAAAATATATGACTTTTGAAATTTTGTATATAATAATATGATGAGTCTATGATAACTCCAATCACTCTTTACAGAATTATTTTACAATAAGACATAAATTTGCGTTTGTTTTTAAATTGTTGCCGTAGAGTGGTGTTCAAAACATATTTAAGGCCTAAAGAAAA
This sequence comes from Oxystoma pomonae, assembly GCA_963921995.1. Taxonomy (NCBI): domain Eukaryota; kingdom Metazoa; phylum Arthropoda; class Insecta; order Coleoptera; family Brentidae; genus Oxystoma; species Oxystoma pomonae. Next base: position 70,995,665 of record OY998165.1, read on the forward strand.
TACCACAAATTAAAGGAAGTATTTTGAATATGTTTATGCCATACAACTGTCCGATTTTAATATTATTAATCTTTTTAGAAAGCCAATGATCCGATGTCAAATTTTTCATTCCCTAAAAATAGGTATTTTCGACACCCCCCATTTTCAATATTTTCAAGATTCAACCAAGCAATAACAAGGTTTGAAATGTTTAAATGCACCAAAGTTGCCTCCAAAATCAGCTTATTAAGAAAAAATATAGTTGTTTAATTAGCAGTAACTTGTTCCAAAAATTGACCAATTTCGTTAAACTTAGAATTTTAAAAAAGAAGGTTCACTCTAATTTATGGTCAGTATCGAAACTGACAATCACCAAAAATTCAACATTTAAAAAATAGGCATTTCTAACCTTAGATTAAAAACAGACAAAATACCTGACACTTACGGAGCCTTTGGTTATATTATTATATGGAACAATGTTACCTTTCTTTTGTTTATAGTAAACACACCAGTGACGTACCTACTTAAATATAAATTTACACATGGATTATATTATTAAAATTTAACTATAATATGAAATCTGCAAAATAATTTAAAAAACATGCAAAAAATAATTCTGTCAATTTGAGCTTTAGAAGCTTCCCAACAATAAATGTTTGTAGTATAATGTTATACAAAATTTATTATAAAGTTTGTATATGATTTGTAGCAATTTCATTTTTCAACACAATAAAACTATGCCAAACATAAAAACAAAGAAACGCCACAGCATCTGGAACATCCAGAAAAAAAAAATAATATTACCTGCTAGCTAAAAATTATGGGAGACTTTGGTTACGGTGCAGTTAGACTGTGGTAGTGTAGTCGTCGTTGCATTGTAGCTGTAGTGAATTTTTTTCCATAGATAATGCAAAACAGGATATTTGGCAGATAAATAGTTAACATTATTTTTTGGTGCAAACTTTTTAATATAATTTTGAATTTGCATACATACATACAGTCAATAGTGTGTTCAGTGGTATTAGCGATAAATTAACAAGGTACTCTACTAGTTATATCTGATCCGCTGATTAATCATTCTGATATATTATAATTGCGAAGAAATCAGGGCCTTTTCTCTAGGTGACAAAACGCGCTTACTTTTAGCATTACTTCGCTTGCATGGACAAATTATACCAAATAATTTACCTTCTTAATCTTATATATTGCTTTAGTAATAACCTTTAGAAAAGTTATAGTACCGTATTATCAGCGGTGCACGGTGGTTGTAGTGAAAAAAACTCACACAGAGATGGGTAGATATTTTAGGGCGCGTATGAAAGAGCTGGCATGAATACACCAACGTTGAGCATGGGAGTGATTTCGTGGAAAAGAATACAGTCGATCTTTGCAATAAAATAAAATGAATAACGTATTATATTTACCTATGTCCCCATCCCCTGACCAACCGATGTTAATAATATTAATGTTACCTACCTACAATACGCAGTGGCGATACAGTAAACCCCCCCCCCATTTTTTTACATTAAACTATTAATTTTCTATAATTTATTGGTACATTTATTGGTAAATCTCTAATTTCTCTACATTGAATATTTTTTAAACCAAAGAATATAAATACCTATAGCCTTATATAGTCAGTATACATACTGCAATACCTACAGCTATCAAGTAGAGGTGACCAAATTTTTTATCTCTAAATTTTTTTCTTTCATCACTATCAAAATAGCAATAGCAATATTATAAATAAGGCTGTCGTGTTATTTTTATTACCCATAAACAAAAACTTAGTAGGTACCGGCTATGTAGTAGTCTAGAACTCTATTTTTAGTCATCCATACTAGTATAAACCTAGATATAATATTTTTTGATGGTGTCTGTCTGTCTGTTTGGAAGACAATTAAGCAAAATCCACTGAACCGAAATTTTATGAAATTTGGGAAAATCGCCACTTATCCCCCTGACTATAATTAGTGGTGTATCTATACATATAATAAATCTCTAAGAGGGCCATTTCTGTACATTGACTATTTTTTATATTTTATTGTTTGACCAAACGAGATACCAAAAATGCAATTTTTACAATTTTTATCTGTATGTATGTCTATTTTTTTTCAGCATCAAGCATAGATCGCCCAGTCGATTTTGATGGGACTTTCACTATTGCATTCCTTGTTTTCCTACCCAAGCAGCAATTTAACGGCGTAGCGACGTTCTTAAATGCGACCCAACGTTATGATGCGATGTCGTTTTAGCCAACATGCCGACCCGGATTTAGTCGTTGTGCAGTGACTGGAGTCGGAATAGTAATCGTTCTTGTTGCGTCGTTAAATACGACCCAAAATGACTACACTAGCGCCCTCTTTGTTATTGATTTTTTGGTAGTGTTTCACTACCCAAAATGTTGCCCATCTCAAACTTTGGGATTTTCGGTTACTAAAATGAACTTATTTTTATACACTTTAGAAAATGGCAAACAAAAAATTATAATATGATAATTACCGTTTATTAAATAGTATTTATATGGCCACTATGGGCGCAAAATTTAAAAGCGCAATTCGGTTTACTGACAAATATGCTTAGAAAAGGAATGAAAAAACAGGCGCGCCCTTGATTTGTTTGTGTTTAAACGAAAAATATTGCTTTTTTTAATGTAAAAAAATGCTACTAAAGCCCTCTTTTTAGGATTCCATGGTTAAATGCCTATTTCGCCCGGAACATAAAACGTCTCCATGCCATTCAATGGTGTTTGTAGTATTTTTGCCGTGTTTAGTAAATATAAACAATGGCGGCCACTTCGAACATAAACGACATCAAAAATGGCGAATATTATGAGAATCCCAAAAAATACACGTAAATGGACTACAGTCGTCAAACATTCCCAAATGAACCACTTGCTACGACCGTTGGTTACTATCAAGCCAACATGCGACTGGAAAATGCTCCAACAATTTTGCCGATGACATTTGACGGTCTCCATAACCTTACTTTTTATTCGATTTTTTTAAATAAATGGTCGGTGAACTGTGAAATAAAATTTAGTTTTTTCAAATATGTCAGGGCACTTCAAAGATCCTACTTCTTGGAAGCAAAAGCAAAAAGTATTTTTAGTGAGCGGCAAGAAGTGAAGCTGTGGAGCAGACATTACTGTTTAAAGAGCACCAGTCTTTATCTTTCGCCCATATACTTGTAGGATAATGTCATATCTCTCTTTCAGGACCCTAATTCTTGAGCAGGGAACGACATAGATTTGTGTCGAATGATCCCACGTCGAACGCATTTCGTATTCTTGAGCGGTGATCGCTCATTCCATTCCATCAAAAATTGAGTGTTCCCGCTCCCCGACTCCAAAGCCAAGGATCGGTCCCATTTCTCAGGCAAGCATGCGCGTAAAAAGTATAATATTCAATCTAAAATTTTGAAGAGATTTCAAGGAAAAGCATAGTTTTTTCGAGGGATGGGATCATTCCCCGGGATTGATCTCTTCTCTTGAGGGATCGATCCTTCTCTCCAGATTCAAGAATTAGGCCCCTGACGAGTTGAACCAGTTATTCAAAATCTAGAGAGAGATAGGGCGATGTGTCGTACATAAGTGCGGCAGAGAAGGAGAATATAATGCCATTAGTTCCTTTGGAAACTTTTCTTCTTCACAAGAAAAGGGCACTTAAGTTCGTCAAAACTCCGACCGGAAAACGTCGCAAGACCGGCCAGAAATGTCGCAAGTTCATGTAATTTGAAAGTTGTTTAGACGTTGATACGTCGGCAGAACGTAACTAGAGTATCATAAAAACGTCCACACGACGTCACTGGTTTACTAGAAAATGCACCAACACGTGACTGGTCGGCTAAACGTTGAGTAGACGGTAACAATGTTACTGCAATATTATTTAACGTTAAAGCAACGGAATTTTGTCGTAATATGTAAGATCACTAATTTATACACCCAAGTTAACGTCCATTTAGGTGAATTATGTGGTCATTGGTCAGAAAATTGTTGCTTGGATAGGCAACACATAGGCATTTATTTCATCAAAATCGATTTAGGAAAACAAATGTTATGGCATTTAAAGGAATAAAAGCGGGAAAAAAAAACTGCAGGCAAAGCGGTGCGGCGGTGTCTAGTGTGTAATAAAAGTAATATGTCTAGTGGGTAATATAAGTAATATTAAAGGGAAAATGTTCTTTAAAAAAGTTACTTTTAAACAGTTTTATAAACAATTTTAGAAAATTACTCGTTTGACGTAGAAAAGGGGAGAGGGGTAATATAGCGCCGCTGTTTATTGTAGGTAGGTACCATTATTAATTATTAACTGCGGCTGGTCAGGGGATAGAGACATAAGTAAATATAATACTTTGTTCATTTATTGAAAATATCGACTGTCTGCATTTCCACGAAATAACTCCCATGCTTAAAGTTGGTGGTACAACCAACGTGCACCGCTGATAATACGGTACTATAACTTTTTTAAAGGTTATTACTAAAGCAATATATAAGATTAAGAAGGTCAATTATTTGATATAATTTGTCAATGCAAACGAAGTAATGCTAAAAGTAAGCGCTTATTGTCACTTAAAAAAAGGGCTCTAATTTCTTCACAATTATAATAAACCAGAATGATAAATCAGCGGCTCAGATATAACTACTATAGTACCTTGTAAATTTATCGCTAATACCACTGAACATACTATTGACTGTATGTATGTATGCAAATACTAAATAACCTAAACTAAATTTTTTTCTTCCCCAAGTTTTATTTTGTCCATCTTTGGTACGCAATCAACCCTAATTTTAAAACTAAAGCATTTTGGAACTTTTATTAAGAAAAAACGGAACTTTCTTGGTTAATACAAAAGAAATATGTAAGGTGGATCTTTTAACATGTTCCAAAATTTTGCAATAGGATCTATTATCACCGATATTTGTTTAAAACATTAAACAACGTAAATTATATTAAAAAGTGTGTACCAAAAAATATTGTTAACTATTTATCTGTAAAATATCCTGTTCTGCATTATCTATAGAAAAAAATTGACTACAGCTGCAATGCAACGACGACTACACTGCCACAGTCTAACTGCACCTTTATATTATTATATGGAACAATGTTTACCTTTCTGTTGTTTACAGTAAACACGCTAGTGGCGTACCTACTTAAATATAAATTTAGACCTGCATTATATTATTAAAATTTTACTATAATATGAAATATGCAAAATAATTTAAAAAACATGCAAAAAATAATTCTGCCAACTTGAGCATCCTAACAATAAATGTTTGTAGTATAATTTTATACATAATAAATTTATTATGAAGTTTGTATATGATTTGTAGCAATTTCATTTTTCAACACAATAAAATTATAAATAAAATCTATATGTTTGTGGCGGATTCATAATGTCGAAACTACTTTTTTGGGTTTTTCGCCACTAAGTTAAGGAAATTTTTTCAAAAATATGTTAAAACCCACTGCGTAAATTCCTAAAGAAAAAAATTTGTTCGTTGGTCAGTGGTTTTTAAATAAGATAAAAAATTTGCCTACACACACGCAAATCCTAACTAGAATCTAAGTACTTATCTGACGTTTCAGCAGAAATTCTACTGCCGTTATCAAAGAATTTTATCCTTTTCAAAAACTTTTTTCGATTCTTTTTTAAAATATCTGTCTGTTGTCTTTAAGAAAAAATATATTAGAAACCCAAAGAACATCAATGCTATTTTTTAATTTATTTAAAAAAAAACCTTTTTGAAAATCTTGTTTTAAAATTGGAAGCCAAACTGTATTCATATCAACTGATATGCTAGCTATGCATTCATCTTCATTTAGATAGATGCAAGCTGCTTCTTTGATTTTTCGTTTAATTTTGTCTGGTTCTTTTTGTAATATACTGGTTTCTCCCCACATTACTCTATGATCATTTTCAAAAGAATGTTGGCAAATTTTAGACTTCTCCCAGTTGTATGACAACAGACAGATATTTTAAAAAAGAATCGAAAAAAGTTTTTGAAATGAATAAAATTCTTTGATAACGGCAGTAGAATTTCTGCCGAAACGTCAGATAAGTACTTAGATTCTAGTTAGGATTTGCGTGTGTGTAGGCAAATTGTTTATCTTATTTAAAAACCACTGACAAACGAACAAATTTTTTTCTTTAGGAATTTACACAGTGGATTTTAACATATTTTTGAAAAAAATTCCTTAACTTATTGGCGAAAAACCCAAAAAAAGTAGTTTCGACAATAAAATTATGCCAAACATTAAAACAAAGAAACACCACAGCACCTGGAACATCCAGAAAAAAAAAATATTACCTACTAGCTAAAAATTATGTTATTGTGTTTGTTAATTTTGTTATTTTTTTCTGGTCATTAGCAGAAATATACTTATAATTCTTAGTGTATATAGAGACATCTAGAGCAGACACAAAGATTCAAATATCAATTCGAAGGGCGAGCGCAGATGGCAACGGCGGCAGTATAAATCAACCCTAATATTCTGATAAGAAATAGGAATTCAATATTCTTACAAATCGGAACACATGTGAATTAACTTTTATTATTGTTTGCAAGTTGGTTTAAAGTATGCTTTATAAAAAAAACCTCGAAAAAAACCTTGTAAAAAAGGTTCGAAAATATCTCATTTGATGCATTGGGCATTAACTACTTCATCAAAAGTATTTTAAATTTTGAAAATTAACAAAAAAGACGTGTTTGTTGATATTTTAATCTAAGGATCTACTAATCTAAGTATATTTCATAAACTTTTTTTTTATTTTCTGTGTACCTACTGGCATGTACTGCCACTGACTGTTTTTTCACAAAATGTAGTTTTAGAACGACTTACAACTGCATAAAACCTCCTGAAATTTTAAAATAAATAACACGAAAAAGCTTATGTCAATAAAAATATCATCCGACCGTCGCTCTGCTGACTTTCCTCACCTACAAGCCAATCACGATCTAAAGTGGTTGAGGCAGAATTCTCTGTCCCTATGGTTCTAACGTCGTTTAAAAGGATAGAAATATAAAAAAAATAAACAGTGGTTATTATTTGCCAAGGAGTTTTCGTTGGACCAGGTATCTTGTTTCTTTTTAATCTAAAGTTTTAACCTACTAGGAAAAACTTTTGGTACTGTGTTCCATCTCAAGAGTTATTATACAGTCATATTCCTTCCAATCATTTTGATATAACACTTTAAAAAAAGTAGGTGACGAAATAAAGTAGTTTAAACAGACCAGAATTTGCCTCTGGTTGCCTTCAAACAAGTAGATTTTCGTAGGACCCCAATGCAAATTCTGATGTGTTAAAAAATTTAAAGCTACCGTATTTCTTAACCAAATTTTTTGAGTGTTACATTGAAGTACTTGGACCGAATATGAGTCAATTGTTGAATACATAAAGTTTTTTAGGTGGGTTAAAATTGTCTATTTTTTAAACATTCAACAGTTTAACAGTTTTAAGACTAATTCTACAAATCTTGAAACCTGTGTTTTTCAAAAAGTTTTAAGTCTTTAAAATTGATAAATTTTTGAAAAAATTTTAAACTTCCTTAATTTTTGACCAAATTTTTAAAATGCCACATCGATGGATTTGGAAGACATTTAATGCAGTAGGTGGGGTCAAAAATACCATTTTTTTTTTAAATACATCCGCCATCCATTTTTATGAAATGTCAAATTTGACATTGAACTTTTATTTTTAAAAAGCTTAATATTAGAAAAATCGGGGAGTTTCTCGCTTAGTTATAATCATTTAAAAAAATGCGGTTTTTTGGCACCTGTGAAACGGATATCGTCTTTTTTTGGTTATATAGTTACTTTTACACTTAAAAATAACACATTTCACAGCTGTTCCAATCTAAACAAGCAACTATTTTTCATTCAGAAAAACAGCACAATAAAAATTAAAGTTAACAGCAAAGCCGAAAATCGCCCGAGCGAATTTTAGCTATATTTAAGGAATTCTTATCTAAAACTTAATCCAGTTCCTTAAGTTTTAAAAATACGACAACCAGTCAGCCTTCCTTGATTTAAGGCCGATTCTCACTTACGCGTCACCGAGCGAGGCGGTGCGTCATTTTATATGTATATATATATGTTATATATATATATATATATGTTATTTTATATCATCACTCTAAAAAATGACGCACCGCCTCGCTCGGTGACGCGTAAGTAAGAATCGGCCTTAATAGGATAAAAATGGTGAGATGTCAGTGGTTGTTTATTTTAAGATTTGTTAATAAAGGTATATAAACAAATCGTGTACGTGTTAACAACTCGTGGCTAAACTATGCTTTTTTCACGCATCTCTAAATCACTCGCTTCGCTCGTTGTAGGAAAACCACTATTGTATCTGCTAGTTGTAAACTATACTACGAGTATTATACAGACCGCTTCAAGCTACTGCGAAAATAGGGCGGAAGAAGTCTAATTTGCCAGTGTACGTACATGCAGAGACACCGCACGCCTATCAGTGAAGCAACCAATACTCAGGCTTGCGATCACCACTTGCATGACTTTCCTTTGGTATTTAGTACGCCTCTAACCACGGTGCTGTGTGGAGCGTAGTCAATGAAACCGCAATTTGGTCAAGAAATACACAAATTTTTATAACGTAATTTTCTTATTTTTTGTCACTGATAAATAAGAGCGTTTTATTGTGAACTGCTCAGATTTATCAGTGACGACGTGTTACAATGAAAATAATAAGGAGAAACAAAATAAAAGCAAGTTCTCAAAATAAAATAATACATTCTAAAAACCAAAAAGATTCTCCCAGTCAAAAAAAAATTAAAGCAAATGTTCGAAAAGTCCTCCTTGCTCGGCTAGATAATATCCGAGCCTACTATAAAAACGCCTTCTAACGTTTCCAAGCATGTCAGAGGTGATAATTTGAAAGGCTTCTTCAAAAACAGATAGAAGTCATTAGGAGCAAGATCGGGAGATCGAGCTGGCCATAAAATAGTTCCCCGTGTACTTATAACCCGATTAGGAAATACATTATCAAGATATTCCCTAACAAGGCCAACATTCTGAGCGGAACAACCATCTTGTTGAAACCATGTTTCACCAAATCTTACACCTAACAACTGCCTAGCAGTTGAAATAATGTGCTGCTGCAGTAGATCCAAGTATCTAGAACCATTTAAATTGCAATTGCCGTTAATAAAAAATGGCCCAATTACGTGTTCCCCTATAATACCCCCCCCCCCAAACATTTAGTTTTTGGGGATACTGTGTTCTTACGTCAAAATACAAATGCAAATTTTCCCTCGACCAATATCGAACGTGTGTTGGGTTATGACGATTTGACCATTTGACCATCTGCACTTTTTCGGCAACTTCATAGACATCCATTTTTGGTTTTAAAAATGTATTATTTCAATTAAGAACTTACCCATCTGTTTCTCGAGCAAGGCAGAAATAAAACAAAATAATAAAAACAAAATGAATTGCCAAAAGATAACACTGCAGCGTGCTTCGAATCCACCTCGGTCGTACGGCACGGAGAGTAAATTGGACTTGATTCCCCATATGATCGCAGTAGCTTGAAGCGGTCTGTATAGTCCAATTTTTTTGGATCTTTATTTGATACATTATTTTAGACAGCAACAATAAATATGTAAAAAAAGTCATATCGTTGATTGTTTCAACTGTTACTTCAAACTGACAACAACAAATTATTTGACATGCGAACTGTTAACAATAAAGAAATACGTTTTCAGAGGCAAAAATAACGTCAGTCCGCTCATCAAAAAATTGGACTATATTTACTTAATTTTGAGCCATACATACATAATAGTATAAGAGCCAGCGGCTGAATCGACTAAGGTGTTTTAACAAGGCTAGAATTTTTTAAACATATGTTTAAATAGTCGTTAATAAAAATAGTACCGACCTGCCAAACCACACCGTGTTGCGTCCTTGAAAAATTAATTTTTCAAAATTAAAAAAAAAATAAAAATTATTTTTCTATAACAAAGCTATAATTTTAATATGTTTTATAGTGTCTACGTCTGATATCAAAAACAATAGACAGGCGATTTCGATAGTTGCATCTTCGTGACAGGCGGGCATATACTCGACAAATGTCGACAACGTCGGCAGTGTGTCGGCATCGGCGACTACACTCTGGCCCGATGTTGGTCAGATTGCGATTTGCAGTTTTCGGTCAATAATCGGCAACTGACGGAGGTCCACATTACTACAGTCGACTTTATGCCGACACCACTTTAGGACCGATGATGGTCCGATTGGAACTTTATTTAATCGGTCGAAAATCGGAAACTGACGATGGCCCGATTTACTATAGTCGACATTATGCCAACGCAAACCTTATCTGTGTTAGAGGCTATGATGGTCCGATAGGAACTTTCTTTAATCGGTCGAGAATCGGCAACTGACAATGGCCCGATTTACTATAGTCGACTTTATGCCAACGCAAACCTTATCTGCGTTAGAGGCGATGATGGTCCGATAGGAACTTTCTTTAATCGGTCGAGAATTGGCAACTGACGATGGCCCGATTTACTATAGTCGACTTTATGCCGACGGCTACTTTATCTCCTTTGGGGCCGACGACGATCCGATTGGAACTTTATGTAATCGGACGAAAATACTATAGTCAACATTATGCCAATGCAAACCTTATCTGCTTTAGGGCCGATGATGGTCCGATGGGAACCTTCTTTAATCGGTCGAGAATCGGCAACTGACGATGGCCGATTTACTATAGTCGACTTTATGCAGACGACCACTTTATCTGCTTTAGGACCGACGATGGTCCGATTGGAACTTTGTTTGATTGGTCGAGAATCGGCAACCGACGATTGTCCGATTACGTCACCTTAAAATTTTTAAACTGCTTAATAGTTTCTTCCTAGTCTGTAGAAATGGCGCTAATGTCACTATGTTCTCTGTACAGTGGAAGATAATATTATATATAAGATGGTGGTACTTCTCTAGAAGAATCACCTCTTCTGCCACTTAAACCAGGCCGACTGGTTAAGCACCCGCATATCGAAACCAATGTCGGACTTGAATAGTTTACCGATATCGAGGCGAGACCAGCTTGTCAACGTTCCACCGACCAAATTAAGCAGTTATGGGCGAATGGTCGGTACCATGTGGTTAAACCATATCGGACTTTAATCGTATGGCGACGGTATGCCGATGTTAGTAAAAAGTAAGATTTACCATTGGTCCGACAATGGGCCACAGTCTAACGCTATATCGGCAAACATACATTAGGCCCACATCGCAAAGCGGACAAAAAATACCGCTGGTCCGATGACGCAAATCGACGTCGTGCCGATGACGACAAATTCGGCAATCGACATCGGACCGACGAAGGCCCGAGGGAACCGTGTTAGCTGGGAATATACTCCTAGGGGGGGGGGGGCTTAAGACTTGAGGTCAGGTCAGGGGGGGGGACACCTCAAGTTTCTTTCTGAAAAAAATGCAATAAAGTAAAGATAATTTTAAAAAATATCGATTTTTTTAAAAAAAATTTCCCAATGTAAACGTGAGCCAGAAATTACGCCTTAAGCAAAAAATATTGCAATAATGGCTTCAAAATTAAAAATTTTTACAAAACAATGTAAATTAAGACAGGAATTGTACCGCAGGCGAAAAATTTGTAAAAAATACTGTATAATGTGCAAAAACTGATGTCGTAGGCGAAATTTGTTGTGATTAAGATGGAAATTGAGGCGCAGGCAAAAATGTTTGTAAAAAATACTATAAGTTCTGCAAAAAATTACGTCGTAGGCGAAATTTTTTCTAGGGAGGCTTGAGCATCTGGGTTCCATCATTAATATCAGGAATTTTTTCTTACTTAATAAAATTTTTGTAAAAACTGCCAAATGAAGCACTGAAACGCATGGATATCTAAGTTTTTTTAACGTCATTTTTAAAATAATGTTACAGCAACACAAAAAATTCATAAAAAATAGTAAGTATATGCCCGCCTGTCACGGAGATGCAACCATCGAAATCGCCTGTCCATTATTTTTTGATATTAGACGTAGACACTATAAAACATAATTTTTAGTTTTTTTTCTAATTTTGAAAAAAAATTTTCTCAAGGACGCAACCCGGTATGGTTTGGCAGGTCAGTACCATTTTTATTAACGACTATTTAAAGATATGTTTAGAAAATTCTAGCCTTGCTAAAACACCTTAGGCGATTTGGCCGCTGACTCTTCTACTATAGTATGGAGGCTATTGGGATCGTCAAAAAAAAGTTTTTTTATTTCCACTAAAAATAAGTTATTTGGATCAAAAAAGCCCTAAATACAAAATTTTGTCATGGGGTCTGTCTGTCTGTCTGTCGGTAACACGATTACTCAAAAACCGCTAAACCAATTCTTATCAAATTCGGCACAAAAATTTTGTCACCCTACGGCAGAGCTGATTAGATTTTAGTGGGGGTGGGGGGTTGGCAAGAGGGTAGGAGGGGGATAAAACTTGTAAAAAAAATTGTAACTCACAAACCGTAGCAGCGAACGATACGCGGTTTTCACATTAGGATAGATAATTGCGTTTTCAACCAATAAAGTTTAAAACATTTTTGAAAAAACATTTTTTTTTTAAGTTTTTTTTTCGTTGAAAATGCAATTATCTATCTTAATGTGAAAACCGCGTGTCGCTAGCTGCTGGCAAGAGGCTGGGAGGGGGGATTAAACTTTTAAACAAATTTTAACTCACGAACCGTAGCAGCTAGCAACACGCGGTTTACACACTAAGATAGACAATTGCATTTTAAACCAACAAAAAAAATCTAAAAATATTTTGAAAAAAAAATTGATTTTTTTTATTTTATTTTTAAAGACTTTATGGATGGCTATACATGCCTGTTGGTGCAATTTTTTTTTGTTACAAGTATTCAGGTATAGAAATTCTGATATTCGATCAAAGTCTAAGTCGGATTTTTAACACTAATTGATTTTTGGCGATCCATACATGGTATGGAGGCTACTCGGGAGGCTATTGAGATATTTGGGTCAAAAAAGACTTAAATACAAAACTTGTCATGGTTTCTGTCTGTTCTGTCTGATGACTATACGTACCTCCTGGCGACATTTTTTTATTTTTGTTTTAAATGGTTTCAATCTGGTTATTTACGTTAAAAGAAGCACAATACAAATTAAACGCACGGAAAAAAATAATTATACTACAAAATAAATTTAAAAATCCGCAATACGATATATCATATTTTTCTACATCATAAATAATATACAATTTTATTTCAACTTACCTTGGTAGTATGGCCCCACTATAAACAGGTGTTTTCTAATATACGAACATATTATGTCTTTTATAACCCAAATGATGTTTTACAAATAGATCGTGAACCGGCTTAACATTTGGTTATGTTCATTTTATCCAACATGCATGCGTCCTTGTATTGATCACTCGACATGAATCTAAGGATGGAAAATTCTATTTGAGGGTCGCGCTTCGCAGATCTGAAATTCAACAGGTTCTAGTTTCTATTGGGATAGTCTTTCTACAGTAGTGTCAGCTGCGTACAAACTTTAAATATTTTTCCTGCAAATAGTTTTTATGTTCTCACTTTCCAAAAAAAAAGATATAAAAAATGTAAAAATTTTCTTTTATTTTGTTAACTATCAAAATTTGGTTCATTTCATATTCTATTGTAATGTACTCCATTACGTTATCGGTTTCAGTTACAACACAGGATTATGTCGGAATAATAACAATAAAGTTACTTATAGACGTTAACGGTAATACTGCATTTTGAATTACTTTAAATATTTTTCGGATTTATCTTTGGTTACCAATCCATTCAAGAAGAAACTTTCTACCAAATGACAACTTCAAAATTTTGACAATAATGTGATGAAAATTTCGAAGTAATATGACATGACGTTTTTTGGCATATTTATTGCCGCTGTCTTTCAGAAAAAAAATATATTTTTTAATTAAATAAAATATAAAACAGAAAATAGAAATTCCGGAATGGGCTCCTTCGAACCCTATCCATAAACATCTACAGGGATTTACTAAGATCTAAAGTAGTATCCCCCACAGGTCTAAATATTTACACCTGTAAGGGGTACTAAATTTTAAAACTAATTTTCAAAAGACAATTACCCATATAGAAAAGCAACAAAGTTATTGATTACTTGATTACTTTGTATTGTTGTTGCAAAATACCACTGAAAAACTGCTTTTTTTCTCAAAATATACCATGTATTAGGAAAAAATGCCCTAAAACTGTGTTTTTTTCAACTTTTCAAAAAGGAAAATTGTGAATACGCCAAAAATTTAGCACATAATAGCTTTATTATATGTGTTTGGAGTTATAAAGTTGATGATTTTTTAGACAACCTCTGGGGGGTGCCACGGTTTAAATTTATAGCCCCCAGAAAGGATTGTTTTGTGGCAATTGGTAATAATTTCGTTTATAATTTCCCTAAGCAACCATTTTTACAAGGATTAATTTACCTTATTTACCCCCAGATGTACCGCAAAAATATTTGGGTTAATGTAGCTAATCCACGCTTCCTTTTTATTCATTTATGTGGGATCAAGAGAGAAAAAGAATGATACGATTAAGTGCCTATGGTGCATTTAGGGGTTAATATCCCAAGTTGTTCATTAACCAATAAAACACCTCCAATTTTTTCCGACCGTTTTCAGCACAAAAAATATATTTATGAGGGCACTACGAGGCAAAACAAACATAAGTGAAGGTCACTGATTATGCACGAAAAATACACCAAACAAAAAACCCAAAACGACTATAATAATTTATTTACAAACTGAAATTAAAACATTGAGGTTATCTAAAAGCTCAGTCAAGAAAACCTTCCTTACTCAAAGCCCACTCATTTTAAAGCTGTAGCTTTCATCAGTAGAGGTTGGTGCAAGCCAAGGTGCAAGCAGAGTTAAGAGATCCGAACTCGCTGTTTGTGATTTGAAGGCAGCTAATATTTTGAAACTGACATTTCGACAGTAACAGAAATATAAACAAAACTTGCATTTAGGTTTTTTAATACATTTCATAAATAAAAACACCTTTTAAATAAATACAAAATTAGTCTACTACTACTACTACTTATTTTATTATTACCGATCTAAATCGTTGTGTTACATAGTGACTGCGATTGGCCTAAAGTTTTCCTTGTTTTGCATGTCACCATTTTTAAAAACTGGTGTAATTATTGAATTTTTAAATATTTTTTAAAAGATACCTTTACTTATGACAGTGTTTATTATGTGTACTAATGATTTTACGAGAGTCACGTGATTGTCTTTTATTATTTGCGCTGAAATATTCTCTTCAACACAGGAGAGATTTTTTCCCATATTACAATAATACTGGAGAAAAATATCCGCTATTTCTTTTGAATCTGTTGTTTCTTTATTATTTTCCACTAATGAATCAATTGTGTTTTTTTGCCAGTGTCGTTATAGATGCTTCTCTTATTATTTGCCAATTTTTTTTTGGGTCATTTTTGTTGTCATTTATTTTGTTTTTGTAAAATAAATACTTAGCTTTTTTAATCATTTTGGTTAATGAATTTCTGTAAATTCTAAATTTTAATAATTTATGCTGGTTAAGAGGGTCTTTTAGTGATTCTTTTTTTAATCTGTCCGGGTTTTTATTAAGGCTATTATGCCAGAGGTTATCCAGCCTTTTTTTTATTTATATTATTTACAGTTTTATAGGTAGTCGCATCTTCAATGATTTTTGTAATTTTATTTATGAGATTCCGTACCTAGACTAGGGTCATGGCAATCCATAACCTCCTCCCAGTTGCAAATTTTTAAAGAGTTTGTTAGTTTTATATGATCAAGTTTTTTTATTTTAGTTATTTTTTTGTGTTATGAATTATTTGATTTTTAAATTCTAAATTTAAGATTGGAAAATGGTCTGTTAGACCACTTTTTATTATATATGGTTTTGCTATTACATTTTTTTAATTATTTCTAAGAAAAAAGTGGTCAATACAACTTTTAAAAATGCCTACTACCCGTGTGTGTGGATCAGTCAGAATCTCAGAAAACACGGTTCCCTCGGGCCTTCGTCGGTGCGATGTCGATTGCCGAATTTGTCGTCATCGGCACGACGCCGATTTACGACATCGGACCAGCAGTATTTTTTGTCCGCTTTGCGATGTAGACCCAATGTATGTTTGCCGATGCAGCGTTAGACTGTGGCCCGTCGTCGGACCAATGCTAAATTTCCGCCCATAACTGCTTGATTTGATCGGTCTAACGTAGGTAAGCTGGTCTCGGCCCGACATCGGTAAACTATTCAAGTCCGACATTTTTTTTCCTAAAGCGGTCCAACGTCGGCGATTGACGAAGGTCCATCGGTGGTAGCCTAAAGCGGCCCGACATTAGCAAACTACAAATTTTCGACAATGCGGGTGCTTAACCAGTCGGGCTGGTTTAAGTGGAAGAAGAGGTGACTGTTGTACAGAAGTACCACCATCTTGTCAAGTCCGCATTCTAGTTTTGAAATATCTTTGCCCATTATATATATAATATTATCTTCCACTGTACAGGGAACATAGTGACATTAGCGCCATCTCTACATACTAGGAAGAAACTATTAAGCAGTCTAAAAATTTTAAGGTGACGTAATCGACCATCGTCGATTGCCGATTCTCGACCAATCAAACAAAGTTCCAATCGGACCATCGTCGGCCCTAAAGCAGATAAAGTGGTCGTCGGCATACAGTCGACTATAGTAAATCGGATTAAAGAAAGTTCCAATCGGACCATCATCGACCCTAAAGCAGATAAGGTTTGCGTTGGCATAATGTCGACTATAGTAAATCGGGCCAACGTCAGTTGCCGATTCTCGTCCGATTAAACAAAGTTCCAATCGGAACGTCGTCGACCCTAAAGCAGATAAAGTAGGCGTCGGTATAAAGTCGACTATAGTAAATTGGGTCATCGTCAGTTGCCGATTCTCGACCGATTAAAGAAAGTTCTAATCGGACCATCATCGGCTCTAACGTAGATAAGGTTTGCGTTGGCATAATGTCGACTATAGTAAATCGGGCCATCGTCAGTTGCCGATTCGCGTCCGATTAAACAAAGTTCTAATCGGACCATCGTCGACCATAAAGCAGATAAAGTAGGCGTTGGCATAAAGTCGACTATAGTAAATCGGGCCATCGTCAGTTGCCGATTTTCCACCGATTAAGCAAAGTTCCAATCGGACCATCGTCGGTCCTAAAGTCGATTATTGACCGAAAACTGATCGCAATCTGACCAAGATCGTGCCAGAGTGTAGTCGCCGATGCCGACACACTGCAGACGTTGTCCATATTGGCCCGATTCAATGCCGACGATTTGCGTTTACTGGGATATAACCCGACCGGTTCAGGCAGTTTAAATATTCAGCAGAATTATTTGTAAGTCTTATGAGTTTCAGAGAGTATTATTACTTCATACTCATTGTTACCTGTTTCAAGATAAGCTTTAAGATTTTCAAAGTGCGCATTGATACATGCTATGTTGAAATGTATTAGTTTAACACTGGCTTGTCGGTTCAAGAGCTCTGTGTCCCCCAGACCGCACATTGATACTTGCGTAGATAGAGGAAATACTGAAGATAGGTAACCTTACGGGCTAAAATGTTAGCAAAAATTTCGTTCGTGGATAACTCCCCAGAGCGCGCATAGTCGCTTTTGGACAACTCGACTGTCATCAACCCAGTGCATTTCGCCGCAGCGAAATCTGTAAGCATAGAAGACATAATCAATTTTCCTTTGCAATCTGTAATAACTCTCCAATTTTTCACTTGACTTCGTATAGGTGGCGCTATTAACTTAGCATTAACATTCCTCCTGCGCTAGATAGTGTAGAAAATAGAAATATCTCTGCCATTGTTTAGATTTGGTGGAAATCGAACCGTATATCATTGAATTTAACTTTTTATGACGACATAGAGAATATTCTTCTTGTTCTTATCAGTACTTTTTTAGTGTTAGAAAAAAAAGATTATCTTGTTGATTTTGTGATTTTTGAAACAAAAACAGGGGCCGGTGCACTATCCGGACACACGATTTTTCGAAAAAAATTAATTTGTTCTTAAAATAGGCCTCCTAAATAGTGTTTTTCAAAAAAAAAATTTGCGGGTTATCCAGTATTTTTGGAGAAAATAAATAAAAAAACCATAAAAAAGAGCACCCTAACCTCACTCTTTCTTTAATTTTGGCTCCTTCTTCTTCTTTTTACTTGATCAAAACAATACCTGGCAATATCCATGCCCTGATATTTTTACAATGTTGCCACATTTCCAGAAAATTAGGGAAAAGGAACAAAAATATTAACTTTTTGGCTCCTCTACAAATTTATAAAAAAAGAAATAATAACCAACCCAACCAACCAAAACTGACCTTACCCAACCAACCCGGCCCAACCCAACCCAGAGCCCAGATTTCTTTTGGCTCCCCTAGAAATTTATAAAAAACAAATAATGACCAACCCAACCAACCAAAACTAACCCTACCCAACCAACCCGGCCCAACCCAACCTGAGTTCTTCCCCAAAAAAAAATCCTATGGGTACCTGAAATTTGGCATCCTCGCATTTCTGAAAAATGGCCCAATAGCCAGTATGACCCTAGTTTTGTTAATTATGTGTGCATTTTACATGTAAATTGTCTTTTTAATTAAAAAACAGTATTTTTTTTCGTTTTTCCGCTCCTAAATAAATTTAAAAACCTCTAAATTACCGTTTTTAAAAAGAATCGTCTTCAAAAAACGTCCCGTTTTAGTGTCCGGATAGTGCACCAGAGCCACAAAAACAGTTTTATTCTTGTGATTTATTAACGCTTACAGGTAAGTGTTCCTTATTTTGCATGTTTTTGTTTTATAGTAACAAAATACTGTTGGTAAATGTTTTCTCGGTAATTATGCAGTATACGGTTTTCTGCCATTTTTGATTTTTTATGAAAAATTCTTTATGGGGGCACCTATACTAGGGTCCCTAGGACCCCAAATCCGCCTGCGCCCGATTTTTTTTTAAGAGAAAAAAGGGTGCCCGGGGGGGGGGGGTTGTAATGTTTTTCTGATTGTTTTGGGTTGGGTTGGGTTGGACTGTGTTGGATTGGGTGGTTTTAGTGAAAAAAAATAAAAAAAAATCATAAAAAAAATAAAAAAAAAACAACCGGCGCAGGCGGATTTGGGGTCCTAGGGACTCTAGTAGATGCCACCATAAAGAATTTTTCATAAAAAATCAAAAATGGCAGAAAACCGTATACTGCATAATTACCGTTTTTTCGCATTAATAATTAAGTAGGTAGGAACTATTTAAAAAAAAAACATCGGGCAGTTCGGGAATTTCCTAGAAAATTTCAGTTATAAACAAAATATTAAATATAAATAAATTTGGCTTAAGATATTTTAGCATAATTAAAGGGGTAACGTTTTTGTTTAAGAAATTTTTATGTCAAGATTTTGTTCCCATTGTATAGCCTTCTTTCCAAACTTTCGATTTTTAGAATAAAACACTCAGTTTTCTCAAGTTTTCACTTTTTTCTTAGCTTCAAAAAAGTACTGCAATAAAACCATTTTTCTCTGTTAAAATGAAAAATATTTAAGGTTGTTGAAGAGAGACAGCAGGCTATTAAAAAGTATTTTAGAGAAAGATGGAAATAATTTAAGGCAATTGTTTACTAAAAATTTCTGTTTTGTCATCTGTCTGTCATCTTGAGTGTTTTTTTTTTATCCAAAAAACGACAAAAATTGTAATTGTTTATCGTGTAAGTCATAAGGTGGTATTAATTTATTTCAATCAAAGTTCTTTATAGTGTTTAAAATTACAAAAAAACGTGTATATAAGTGTATTTTAGCACATCTTAAAATAATTGAACAGGTATTTAACTAAATTATTTCCAGGTTCATCATGGTAGATGATTCTATTTTGTAATGTGGCCGCTAAATATTTAAATTTGAAAACAAATTGTTGTTAAGTTAAAATAAAAAAGCATATTTAAAAAAATTAAATACAATAAATACCTATAATAGAAATAAGATTATAGCATTTATTATATTTATGCTCATCAACTAATATAATATATAATAAAATAATTTTTTCCGAAATATTTTTGCAATGCTTAAATGCGACACTCTTGTATCCCAAAACTAAATTTTTGGAAAAAAAGGAACTTTTAATCCAAATAGCTACTGTCATAGGGAGGAGAATTTATAATAAAATGGCAAAATAAAAATCATATGCACGACACCACTAAAGATGACAGATGACAACTAAAATTTTTAGTACACAATTGCCTTAATATTTTTGCACTTTACTAAATTATCTCTCCATCTACCTCTAAAATTCTGCCCTCTCTCATTAAATATTTTTCATTTTAGCAGAGGAAAGATGTTTTTGCAGTACTTTTTTGAACGCTAAAAAACCGGTGAAGGCTTGAAAAATTTGAGTGTTTTATTCGAGGTTTTTTTCATAATATTGTATTGTCATCGGATCTACTTTGCTGTGCCAAATTTCACTAAAATCGGTTCACGGGAAGTGTGTCAATGAATTTAGCCCCTTATTTTTAAACCTTAACCACCCCCTACCCACCAATTTTTTTTTCATAATATTGTATTATCATCCGAACTACACTACTGTGCCAAATTTTATTAAAATCGGTTTACGGGAAGTGTGTCAAAAACGAATCGCAAAATTTGATAGTCAGGCAGACTGTAAAGTTAAATATAATCGTTTAATAATAATAATGTCTTGCTTCATTCAGCATATTCATGAATTTATATTATGATCTCTCTACCAGCTCCCATTCCCTTAGCAACAAGTTCATTCATTTACGCCACTGATAAACCGGTATTCAGCAAAGAATCAAAAACTTGCGGTAATTCCCCTTTCATGGCTTGGCTGGCTGTTCGGATACCATCGGCTTTCGTCGGATATTAGCATGTATCCTCGTTGCCAGCACTACCTATTTATTGCGGTCTCCGCTAGCGCCCTCTAACAGTTACTCGGCAAAACAAAATTTTTGGTTTCCATACTTTCCGCAAGGTAAATGGGGGGCACCACTTGCCTGATCAGGGTTTATAACAAGTGGAAGTGCAACGGACTATTCTCACTTCCACTTATCAGTTACATATCTTAAGTATTTTCTATCTACGATACTTGCTATATTGAAATGTATTAGGTTAACACTGGACGGTCGGTTCAAGTGCTCTATGTCCCCCAGACGTCGCAAACTGTAGTTATTATGTTATATGAATAAGGGTTTACACATTTTCATTTTGATTTTGTTCTTGATTGGCTTTTCTCAGTTCATTTATATCTTCTTCTTCCTTTATCCGGATAATTCTGCTGTTATCATTTTTTCGTGCAAGAATACTGCCACCTTTCGCCCAAACAAATTTAAAACCTTGAGCTTTTAGGCTCACAGTTGGTCTAGAGAGTGGTTTTAAGAAAAAAAATATATAATCTTTAAAATATAGATTTTTGTTTTTGATACATCGGTAACTACTATTTAACGTAAAAAGTAAAATCCCCTATGTAGCCCTTTTCTGGTGGGCTATTTTTGGAAAATATTCTAAAAACCTTAAATAGTAACTCACTATTTTGACTTCATATTTGAATTCTAGCTGAAATTCTCTTTCCAATGGTACCCCTTATCATAAGGTGTGCTTTACTAATTTTCGAAATATTGGCTTTCAAAATGTCAAAAATTCAATTTTCAAAGGCCCATATCTTCGAAACTAAACAAAATATCTCTATTGTGTTTATTATCGATTTTTAGGGTTTTATAAGAGCAAATAAAAAATGACAATAGCTTGACGCTTGCACATTCCTATTTAGAGTTTATGGATTTTCAGTGATTTTGACGATATTATTAAAAAAATATTAAGTCGAAGGTCAGATTGTCAAACTATCATCCTGTTTTATTTCTTTGTAAAACACCTCTAAAATCGATAGTAAACACAATAGAGATATTTTGTTTAGTTTCTAAGATATGGGCCTTTTAAAATTGAATTTTTGACATTTTGAATGTCAATATCTCGAAAATTAGTAAACTAAACCTTATGATATGGGGTACCATTGGAAAGAGAATTTCAGCGAGAATTCAAATATGAAGCTAAAATAGAGGGTTGCTATTTCAGGTTCCCAGAATATTTTCCAAAAATCGCCCCCCAGAAAAGGGCTACATAGGGGATTTTACTTTTTACGGTAAATAGTAGTTGGCGATGGATCAAAAACAAAAGTGTATGTTTTAAAGATTATATATTTTTTTTCTTAAAACCCCTCTCTGAGGACTGAGGACGAAATTAAGTAGGAGACAAAAAAGGTCGTAAATACTAATTTAGCTGAACATTGTGAGTTACTCTGCAGAAGATTAAATTTTGGGAAGTATTCAAAAATTAAACGAGTAGTAGGATGGATATTAAGATTTTACTACAATATTAAGAATAAACAAACAAGTAGATGCATAGTAGCAAAGCAGCAGAATAGGTTGGATAATTTGAGCAGTGAAGAAATAAAAAAAGCAGAGTTATGACTTATCAAATTTATTCAACAGACAGAACTAAAAAAGAACTTGAAAGGGCTACGAAAATTTGAAATTTGTGATGATCCAAATGGAATTTTGAAACTGAAAACACGATTAGCGTATGGCGCCTTTCCTGAAGAGAGAAAAACTGTCATCCAGGACCAAAAATACTTTTGAGAATTATTCGGAAAAGATTTTGGTTAATTAAGGCTAGGAAAACCATAATTTACTCTTGTGTTACTTGCATAAAGCTAAACTGTAGATCGATTGAAAAACCTTTTGCACCTTTACCGAAAAACAGGATAAACGATGCTGGATATGGAGTTTTTGAAATTACAGGTATAGATCTAGCAGAGCCTTTTATTTAAAAAAGGTGAAAAAGCGTGGTTTGTTTTATTTACTTGCGCAGTTTACAGAGCAATACATTTAGAGTTAGTCAAATCACTTTCGACTGAAGTTTTTTTATACGCTTTAAGGCGATTTATTAGTAGGAGGGAGAGACCAAAAGTTGCTTATTCTGATAACGGAACAAATTTTCATGGATGTAGCAATTTTTTTGCTAAATTGGATTGGGGAGAAATTCAAAACTTTTCAGGTATAAAAAGAATTAGGTGGATTTTTAATCCGCCATCTGCTTCTTGGTTGGGTGGATGGTGGGAACGGTTAGTTCGGGTTGTAAAAGAATTGCTACGTCGACAATTGGGAAGAGCTTCGCTGTATTACATAGAGTTACACAATTTTGTGTGACATCGAAGCCGTAATAAACGATAGGCCACTCACGTATGTTTTTAATGTGGATGAGTGGGAGGTTATAACCCCATCAAAATTTATAAAACCGTTACATAGTTGTAAAGATGAGGTTTTTGATTTAGATACCGTGGATTTTTAGTCGGTCGATTTAAAATTTTGCAAAGTTTACGAAAGTCACTAAGGGATAGATTTCAACAAAAATACCTTGCGGAACTGGTTAACGTAGGTAGTAGGCGTAAAGATCTTCTAAAAGTTGGAGAAGTTGTTCTTGTTGGGTCAGACAACACTAAAAGAAGTAATTCTTTAGGGGCCTATAGGAAGAGTGATAGATTTATTTAGCGGCAAAGATGGAGTTCAAAGTGTAGCGAAGATAAACAGCAGCAAAAGTAAAATGATTCGACCAGTACAACGTCTGTATGCACTAGAGTTACCGACATCTTACTCAGGTCAAACAACCAACCAAGAAAATGAAGCAAAAACAAAGAACCAAAAAAATGACGGAAAATACCAAACACCAGAAGAAATAATGACTTCACGTTACGGACGAACGCAGGATGTTGGGACTTCCTGTATACATATCGATTTTGGTGTTTTAATAGTTGTTGTGACTTTGTCATAATTGAAGAGTTGTCAATAAAAAAATACAAAAGCTTCCTGTCCAAATTTTTCAAAAATAATTTGCTCCAATCAATAAATTTATTTCAAAATCTCTAGTAGCAGTATCATTAATAATGATATTTTTACTTTTCAACAGATCAATGACCTTTTCATCGTTTAACTTTGGAACGTTATTACAAATTTTTGATTGTTCCTACAAAGATAACCCGATGCTGAAAGTTCTATCTAAATTTTCAATTTCTGCCCTAAATAATCTGTGAATTTTTAAACACCCTTGAATTCCACCAAACATACCTTGAATTATATTTTCCTCCCCAATTTTAATTAGCCCTAATTCTTCCCCACATTTTGTTGAAATGCAAGATCGTTGAGAACCAGAATCTAGCAGTGCCCTTATAGATTTTGAGCTACCATTTTTTGAATTAACTCTTACGTTAACTGTTTGTAAAAGAGTTTCTGAAAAACAAATGTTACTGTATTTTCAGTAACTTTTGGGTTTTTAGCGACTTTTTTCTCTTCATGAAAGTCAGGACACATAATTACATAATGTTGTCTTGTGCACTTTATGCATTTTACCATTGTTTTGCATGTTCTAAATGTATGAAATTGTTTTAGACAAGAAAAACAGCCTTTTTTCTTGGCAATAATTGCTTTTTTCTGTTCTAAAGTCATAGTTTGTGCTTTTATGAAGTCCTGGCTAGCATGTGAGTTGTTGCTTACTCTTTACTTTACTATGAACATGTAATGTTTCCACAGTGTACTTGTCATTATCTCTCTCTGCTCTTTTCAAACTTGACTGTGATAATTTTATACGCTCCTCGGCTTCTACTTCAGTCTTCAAAAATTCTAGTAGACCCTGTTACTCATTATTAAAAGTTTTGTTAGTAGAAACACGATTGCCCTCCCAAATTTTAAGAAGTTCGTACAGCAATGCGGACTCGACAAGTGGTAAGAGCATCGCTGCATACTTATCGCTAGTGACACCTAATGATTCTAATGCCCTAAGTTGAGTCTCCAACCTGTCATACAAAATTGATAAAACAGTGTTACCTGAGCCGCCATTGGATGATTGTTGATTTAGAAGTAAATTCAACAACTCCCTTACGTAAACTTTTATTAAAATTTCGTCCCTTGCGAACCTGGTTTTAAGTTGTTCTATCGCAAGTTTGTAATTGACTGCTGATGGCGGAAAACTTTCAACTAGGTTACTTGCCGGTGACCCTTCTTGTGTTGCTTGAATTAAATATTGGTACTTGTCTTCATGTGGTAAATGAGTATCATCGCTAATTTTTTCAAATTGTCCCCAAAAATTCAGCCAATTCTTGACGTTGCCATCAAATTTTTTGATTTCTAGTTTTGACAGATTCAAATTTTTGACTGGTTTTTCGTTCTTGTCGTCTTTATTTACTTGAACTCTCATATCCTTCAAATTTTTAATCAAAAACTCACATCAGTTTTTGTATTTAAATACTTCATCGCGGAAGCTTTCTTAATCATCTAATTCTTTCGTAATACCTTCCGTTATGTTTTCTGTGTCGCTGAATAATAGCTTTTATGCTGCTTTCCAACGAAAATAAACGTTCCGCTTTATCTGAAACTTGTTGCATGAATCGTTGAATTTTTTTGTCCTCGGTGGGATGTACCTCTTCTATTTCTTTAAAAACTTTTCGTAGTGACCCCTTAATTGCTTGCTTTTCTAGTTTGAAATTCTTCATTTTCCTTACTTAGAAAAAAACAAACCAGGGATGCCAATTATGTGGTTTCTGTGTTTCTTTTAAATTGTGGAAGCAAACTCGTGACAGCTTTTATATTTTTTTATTGACAACTCTTCAATTATGACAAAGTCACAAAAACTATTAAAACACCAAATTCGACATGTATACAGGAAGTCCCAATAATATTCATATTTTTTTATATAATTTCTTGCAATAATTTTTGTCTAAAAATATGTAGTATTTTAAATGCAGAGGGAAATATTAAAAACCTTTTTTAGAGAATATTACGTGATAACTATAAAATTTATATATTTAGTGTACATTAAAATATTTGTGTAATATTTTATTTTAAAATATTAACTGATATTCGGTTAAAAAATATAAGACTTATATACAAAAACATATATTTAGGATGTACGATAGCGCATATAAACTGAATATACAGTAAATATCCGTTCATGTGTCCTTTTTTTTAAACTAGTCATGTTTTTTTTTTCTAACATATATAAAATATATATGTAACATACAAAAAGTATATCATAATTTTAAATATCTTTGCAAGATACAATATCCAGGGCTTTCTAATATTCTAATATATATAAAATATACATGCAACTTACAAAAAGTATATCATAATTTTAAATATCTTTGTAATATATAATATCCAAGGCTTGCTATATGGGAAGGGCTCCGAGTTTCATCACTCAGGTCAGAATTGCCATACAGCGTGGGAATGCTGCATCTGTGCTCGGAACAATCCCAGAAGAGTTGGGTTTGGAAGATTTTTTTTTATTACCCAACTAGCAATTTGTCGACGACTCAACGTTGTGCACCGCGTGCCAACGTTGCGTCGCAACGTTTACTTTTACTCAAACACCACCCACTTTTGCACCAATTTGGTGGATGATTTTTTGGTTCAGTCAACGTCCCGATCGCGACTACAGTTGAAGTAATAGTTCAATGGGTTTTGGAGTACAATTATTTGTTCAAAATATTGTTCATTACATAAAATGATAATTAAACTTTCTTTCTAACACCATAATATTATTAAAATAAAATGATATTCTATGTCATATATCATGTTTTGCATCATCAAAACATGCGAACCAATGCCAAAATATATAAACAGACGGTAGTTTACTGTCAAATGTGCAGGTCGTAGCTTTAAAAAACAAGCGCGCCCTCGATTAAGATGATTTTATGAAACTAAAAAAAAATCATGACTTAAAAAGTCGCTTCGAAAAACCTCTGAAGGTGTTGCTTAGGATTCCTAAGAACAAAATACGAATTTTTACATGCAAAAAGATCGTAGTTTATTGAAGAAAAAGGTAAACAAAAAAATTTTTATGTTTGTTTACATATTAGCATACAGTGGTTTTTACAATCAATCATGGCGGCACTTATTAGTTTCTATGACAACCAAAGGAGTCCCGTATCTCGACCGCTGTAACTACTTAACTTTGTTTTGAACTGATCCCCTAACTTAAGAGACGCGAACACGCCTCAATTTTTACCCAATCGAAATTGCTCCACAGTTTGACTTTCTGCTGCTCACTTAATTTTCGTCCTTGTTGTTTACACAGGACCTTCCTTTTTCTTTTCCGCCACACAGAAGATGACACATTTTGATCCAGTATATCAGCTAAATGCTAGGCTAAAGCCTTCTGCGACGATAAAATATCGAAGAATATTTATACAAATTGTTCCTTTTCATAGCGCAAAATGTTGAAACAAAACTAATAGAGACTCTACAAAACACTTTTGACGTTTGTATGACAGACAGCAGTGCTCCAAAATTGGTTTGTTGCAAACGTAACAGAAAACTTGGTTAGATGAAAACAGGCGTGCCCGAGTCTCTAACAAACGGGCCAGAAAACGTGGGGCAAATTGATCAATTTTCGGTTTAGCACACACCGATTTGCAGTCGGCGCCTTCACAACTAAGGAATTACTGTTAGTAAAATAGACGGTCATAAATAGTTGTGATGGTGACTGAAGTTGTGGTAAACGTTTAGGCGTCGTATAATAGTCGAAGTTGTCGACGGTCGCCATGATAACTATTCTTTATCCGTAAAACAACGTTTAAAATTAGTGCAACTCTAATTTTTACAACTTGCACAACCAAAAATTGCTATTTGGGTATGTAGATAAAGTTATGAAAGTAGAGTGGGTGTGTGCGAGTCAAGTTGGTTTATTTTATTTTATGTTGTTTTATGTACGTTTAATTTTATATAACGCTTAGATTTATGTTTCTGTAAAACAACTTTCAATTATATAGTAAATGATTTCAGAGTATAATTTTTTTCTTAAATAATACACCACAAAACTCTCGACAAACCCCAACGATTAATTATCTTGAGAATGGTTTAGTTATTTTATTTTTACGGACACGAAATTTACTTTATTTAACTTATGCCCCCTTATGTTGTTATTGTTCAATAAAGTAAATTTTGTGTCCATAAAAATAAAATACTTAAACCATTTTTTTAATGTTATTTTAGTTATATTACCCTTTTAAAAAAATTTCCCTGAGAATTTGAAATAGGTTTGTATTACTTGTGTATTTTTTTCTATTTGCATAATAAATATAACACATTTAAGATACTTTATTTGAAAATTTCTTACATTCTCTAAAACACAAGCAGTTAGAAAAATCCCATTTTGTTATATTAATAAAATCGCCGCTCTGTTGGCTCCCAGACATCTGATCATCGATTTCCTCATCCATAATCTTAAAGAATTCTCCAAAGACTAAGTGTGCCAAATTACACAGATTCTGCATAAAATTAAGAATTGGGAACCTAAGCCGGACAACTAAAAGCAAAAAATAAAGAGCATACAAAAAGCTATTAATATTCTAATAGTACCCCAGCAAACACGCTTCCCTCGGGCCTTCGTCGGTCTGATGTCGATTGCCGAATTTGTCGTCATCGACACGACGTCGATTTACGACATCGGACCAGCAGTATTTTTTGTCCGATTTGCGATGTAGGCCCAATGTATGTTTGCCGATGCAGCGACTGTAGCCCGCCGTAAATTTAACTTTTTACTGACATCGGCATACCGTCGCCATACAATTAAGGTCCGATATGGTTTAACCACATGGTACCGATCATCCGCCGTAATTTAAAAATATTGTTTATTTATCAACTACTATTAACATAAAATATTATGCAAAAAGTGATTCATTATATTTGGGCCCTCACTCAGGTAGCAAGCTTAATCACGTCATAATTAAGTCAAATTCGTCGAGGTCAAATTTTGGTCATATTGGGGCCGATTCTTAGACAAAAGGACGAAATTTAGGCGCGTCAAAATTTCTGACGTTTCAAAAGGTATTGAGGTATTTCACAGCAGTAATAAATTACCTGAGATATATGTAGCTTAATTTTCATTCCTTGTACTTGATTATACATTTTTTCATCGAGCACAAATGACTTTAGTGCAACTTTAAGGGGTTTAATAAAGATTTTCAAATGAAAACATTTCCACTCGCCATTTTCTAGTCAGTTTGTGATAACAAATGTCATCTATTTGGGGTATGTTCCTGCAGTCCCCAAATTGTCGATTGCTTTTTAATTAAGATAGATGTTAAAAGTAGTTTACTGCCCATACAGAAATTATAAAAAAAGCTAAATGATGCTAGAGATGATTAAATACCTAAATTTGTGATTTACTAGAATTTTTATAAATGAAATTTGCGTAATATTTTGAGCCCACGAGAAGCCGGTCGGATTTTTGAACGGTATCATGACGATTTTCGGCCCTTTCCGGTGTTGCCATATTTTGTTCGTAGAAGTTCAAACTGGCAGAATTTTGGAATCTAGTAAGCCATTTTCGTCAAATATTTTGTCGTTTATCTTTGACGACAAAGTTTTGACGCGACGTTTCGTTGAGTATTGGGAAATCCTGCAAGTTTATAACGAGTAAAGAACTATGACCTAATAGCTTCTCAAATGTTCTCCTAAACGCATGGAAAAGGAAATAGCTTAGTTTCAAGCTACACCTTCACCTGATATTTTTCAAAGACAAAACTAGTAGCTATTCTAGGTATCAGAGAGCAGGCAAATTTAGGTTTTTATTTAAATTTTAAGTAAATCTCAAAATTGCTTTGTTTTGAAATTACAATAAAAAAATTAGGGAGGAAGTTTGAACCATGCATAAAAATTGGGTAAATTAGTTAAGCAAATGCCAATGCAGGACTTTTGGACTGTGGACATTTAAGCGCCGACCGTTTGGGCACCATTAAAGGAAAAATTTAGAATGTTATCAATATTTTACCGCGTTGGTAGATACGCTTTATTTTTCTTTATTTTAGTGCGTAAGGTTCAAAAAAATAATAAGGTTGGGTTGGTTGCTTCCTAAATTTTTTTTTGCCGGTGCCAAATGTCCGGAGTCAAAAGTATACAAAATTTCGCACGGTAAATGATATTCATAGGTACTTTTTTACCCTTTTCCTTATCATTATTTTTCTTGTGTTATTTTAGTCTTTTAAAATTCGCATCTCTTTGACAAGTGTTTTCCCTTAAAACTTGTAACTAATAATTTAAAAAAAAACTACAAAATTCAATTTAGTGAAGAACTTAAAAACAAATTGGAGCAGCTCAAAAACTTAAATTGGCTGAAGAAAACAACAGGGGACTGCACTGTGAGAGAGCGGTACAGAGAAATGAAAAAAGGTATAAATAAACAAATTAAATCAGTAAAAGACCAGTACTTTAGCCATCAAATACAAAACGCAAATAACAAAGCAAAAAAAACTTGGGATATAATTAAAACCTTAAGTAGTAAGAGTCAGACTAAACCTCAAATCAAATCAATCTTACAAGATAACATTGTTTTA
Organism: Oxystoma pomonae; assembly: GCA_963921995.1. NCBI lineage: Eukaryota > Metazoa > Arthropoda > Insecta > Coleoptera > Brentidae > Oxystoma > Oxystoma pomonae. The sequence goes on from OY998165.1 coordinate 71,026,083, forward strand.
GATAGAGATGAGGATATAGCAAACGCTTTTGGCACTTATTTATCAAATGTTATTCAGGAAACATTACAAAAGCATTTGGGTCCTCAATTATCGCAAATATGTACTCTCGGGGAAAAAAATAACGCAACATTGTTCTTCCAACCCGTTACTGCAGATGACGTTTCTAGTGTGGTCAGAGCTCTTCCAAATAAGAAGTCAACCGGGTTTGACGATGTACCAATACATCTGCTTAAGAACTCTACTGAAACCTTTTTTAAATTATTGGCAGACCTAATGAACATTTCTGTAACTCAAGGCAAGTTTCCAGAGCAACTTAAAATGGCAAACATTACACCCATCTTTAAAAAAGGTAATAAGCAAGGACTAGAAAATTACCGCCCCATTTCAATAACAAGCTGCTTAAGCAAAATATTTGAAAAACTAATGTATAACCAAGTTTTATCTTTCCTAAATAAACACAATGTTTTAAGCAGATTCCAACATGGGTTTAGGCCAAACCACTCAACTGAAACGGCCACAGTTGATTTTATTCAAAATATATATAGTCACATGGATATGGGTGAACATGTGGTAGCGGTTTTGTTTGATTTAACTCGAGCATTTGATACAATTAGTCCGGATTTCGTATCATGTAAGATGGATCAAATAGGTATAAGAGGTTCTGTTAATAAATGGCTAACTTCATGCCTTAAGGGCAAAAAATTTAAAATAAAAATAAACAACACATTTTCTGACATTTATGAATCTGACATAGGAACACCACAAGGCAGTATTCTTGGGCCACTTATATTCTTGATTTTTGTAAATGATCTTCCTGAACATATTAAAAATGGAATAATTCTAATGTACGCTGACGATACAACTATATTGATTTACGGACAAAACAGAAATGAAATACTACATAAACTAACAACAATTTTCAACGAATTCTCTAAGTGGTGTTCCAGTAATAATCTCATTATTAATTATAACAAAACAATTTGCTTGGAATTTAAAACTAAAAAAAGTAAGTCCCTAAAAATAAATACGCATTTTCAAGGCGTCCCTGTACAAAAGTCTGATACCGCTAAATTATTAGGAGTAACCTTTGATACTCATCTAGACTTCAGTCAGCACATTGATCAACTTTGCTCAAGAATTAATAGAGGCATATATGCTATCACATGTCTCAAAAACTCTTTGGGAAGATCGGCTCTATTAACGTCCTACTTTGCCAACATTCATTCCATTATTGGCTATGGCATTATCTTATGGGGTCAGTCCTCAGATTTGGATAGAGTTCTGATCTCACAGAAGCGGGCTCTGAGAATAATTTTTGATTTGAGGTCTTTAGATTCATGCCGTGAAACTTTTAAGAAGAACAATATTCTTACCGTTGTTTCGCTATATGCTTTTAAATTACTTACGCATGTGCATAAAACTAAAGATATTTTTATAAAAAATAACTTTAATCATTGCTATCGTACCAGATACGCCGATAAATTTTGCTTACCTTTACATAAGCATGAGTTTTTCAAAAAAAGCCCAACTTACGCTGGTATTTCTTTGTATAATTTGCTACCCAAGGTTTTTCAAGAATTATCATTAAATAGGTTTAAAAAATCCTTAAAAAAATTACTTTGTGAAGGGGCATTTTATAATTTGAACGAAGTCAAATCATTTTTTAAAAAAATGTAAAAAATTAAATGTTAGTTTGTCAGATTATATGTACCTAATTGATGTATGTTTGTACTTTACCTATTTATATACTAATGTTAATATTTATGTAAATTATCTTACTTAACCTGTTCTAGCAGTTGCTAGAACCAACTAGTTTGTATTACTATTATTTATTTATTTTTATATACCTACTTATTGACATGTTACATCCTATTTTTATAGGCCAAAGTAATTAATAAACATTTTGAATTTTGTATTATCAAAAATGCACAAAAAAAAAGATATATTAAAACTTTGATTTTTACCTACTTTTGCTTGAATTTTTTCAAAATTCACGTTAATGATTTTTAAGTAGCAAAAATGTTACTTCATTAATAAATTATTTGGGTGAAAATAATAATTAAGTGAAACTATCAGTTAGTGACCAAAATTTATAACAATCTCAAAAACACAATATTGATTTAGTTTATTTTATTTATTGCCAACTATTTTCATATATTTTTATTAAAATTTAGAAGTAAATTTACTTTAAGTTACAATTTGATGGTCATCATTGCTTGCATATTTGCTGAACAGTCTGGGCACCGCTAATCTGAAACAAAAAAAAAAGAAATGGTGTTAAATTTTAGGGTTTAAAGCTTACAGAAATTTAACTTTCTTAATTTATAATACATTTAAGTTTTATGAAAGAATTAACCATTTCACCAGTTTTTTTGACTACCTGCTATATTATTTTTTTTTAATGGTGCCGGGACCAATTTATTAACCTTCTTATTTTTAACATTTTTTATAAACATATTAAAAGTACTATTTAAATTTAAAAAAGTAAAAATGCTGGTTTAAAGACATTATGTAAACAGTAGTCAAACAAATTGTCAATATGGAATATTGATATGTCAGTCTTTCCACGTGTTTTTAAAAATTTTATCTTGTGTGGTGTAGTTAACCACGGGTCAAACTAAAGTTACTGGGGTCATTAGTGATCACATGGTAACTAAGTAATTAACGTAAAAATCGGACTATTGGATAACATTTTTGATTTGTATCTTCTACACTACACTACTACGCAAATAAGTAGGTAGGCTTGGTTGAAAGTGTTTAAAACTCATTTTTATTAAAAGCATCAAAAAATGACGACTTGCAAAAATTTAAGATAATGCTTTAAACTTTAACTAAACCATTGATTAAAGGTTTCTCTAATAACTAAACATTAAAAATGCGTTGGCAATTTTTTGTTGCACCCTATATATTTTTTTTGCAAAATTAAAGTTCTGTTATGTATATGGTTGGCTCCGAGATATATGGACGTCGCAAAACAATCTTCATTATCACTATCCGTTAGCTTCTAATACCTATTATGAAGAAAATAATCCCAAAACCAAAAAAGGGTCTGCAGTAAAATAGTGACTACAGGTAGGCAGAGGCGATTTTCAAATATCTATTATTGTTGTATTAATAAATACAACTTGCATGTTATGCAGAATGCTTAACGAAAAGTCCAATCCTGGTCATGAATATTTTGTTTGCACCGGCGATCCCTTGGGGGTGGCATCCCCCCAATGTTGCTTTCCAGTTGCTTCAGGTTCAGTTGGAAAAGTTAAGTACATTTTACAAAACATTTTGTATTTCTAATTTCTTCAAATAATAAAAAAAAATCTCAAAGTTTCAGGTTACTTGGGAATCGCTTTTAATATTAGTTGGGAAAATGGCTTTTATCCCTCTCCCCTCCCAATCAAATGCCTTCGGATCGCCGGTGTTTGTTTGTCCGCCCCAACTACTGAGGATTAAGTGATTTGTGATTTTCATATATCTCGTTGCCAACTATAATTATTTTTGTCGATATTTTTTTACCCACCCTGTATATTTTAGAAAAAAGGCAAAGCCTCATTCTTTTTTAAATTATGTGATTTTCTGAAGATTTTTTTTAACGAATTACCGATATAACTGTGGAGAAATAAATCAGCTTTTATTATGTAGTTGTTTTTTTTTAAATCGATTTTTTAAAGCGAGCTTTATTTTTTTGCGATACAACCAAATTGCTCCAATTAGCTATACTTACAGTTTGGAGTAAAAAAATCAAGAGATGGGCAACTATAGCTTCCGGGCCGCTATTATTTTACGAATTTACTTTTTAAAATGATTAAAAGAAAATAAACGATTTAATTCCTATAGAAAATATTGCAAAAAAAAAGTAGTTGAATAATATTATACTTCATTAACAGCAAATAAGACTTTGTCTTTTTGGTTAAAAAAATATACAAACACCTTCATTGGGACACAAATGCAATCTTTGGTTTGTGCAAAATGTCATGAAGTCTGAGAGGGATGTCTTTTCAAATTTATCCAGTATCTGCAAGAAAAGAATCGGATAAAATCAACGGTAGATAATACATTTCCAACGAGCATTCAAACGTCTTGTGTACAAATGTAAAAAAATAAAAACTAAAAATTTCATAAAAATAAGGAAACAGAAAAAAAACATGGTGATCAAGTTTTTCAACTGAAAAAATTAGTTTGGGAGCTTCAGATATTTTTTAGAAAATTCATTGACTTTTTCCTAACAGCGTGTTTATACACTTTGGAGATTAAAAATAGCTTTTTATTTCCTGTTCTTAAGGAGTAAAGTTGGGTATTTAATCCCCGGGATTAAATTTTTACTGTATTTTCTGGAGATTAAATTTTTGCTTTATTTCCCAAGCATTAAATTTTACTACTATAAATCATTAAATTATTATTATAGATTAAATTTTTACACAGTTGGTGTAGAGAGGGGTTTTAAGTAAAATTCTCTTTCCAATGGTACCCCATATCATAAGGTTACTTTACTAGTTTTCGAGATATTGGCTTTTAAAATGTCAAAAATTGAATTTTTAAAGGACCCATATCTTAGAAACTAAAGATAATATCTCTATTGTGTTCAATACTGATTTTATGTTTTTTTTTACGAGGAAATAAAAAAGGACAATAGTTTGAGAATTTGACCTTCTACTTCATATTTTTGGATTAATATCGTAAAAATCACTAAAAATCAATAAACTGTAAATAAGAATGTGCAAACGTCAAACTGTTATCGTTTTTTATTTGCTCTTAAAATATTCTTAAAATCGATAATAAACACAATAGAGATATGTTTTTTAGTTTCTAAGATATGGGCCTTCAAAAATTGAATTTTAGGGAGAATTCAAATATGAAGTCAAAATAGGGGGTTGCTCTTTAAGGTTCTCAGAATATTTTCCAAAAATAGCCCCCCAGAAAAGGGCTACATAGGTGATTTTACTTTTCACGGTAAATGGTAGTTGGCGATGTATCGAAAACAAAATTCTATATTTTAAAGATTATATTTTTTTTTTCTTAAAACCCCCCTCTAGACCAACCGTGTTTGCTTGCTTCTCGGGGATTAAATTTTTGCTTTATTTCCCAGGGATTAAATTTTGACTTTATTTTTCCGGGATTATATTTTACTACTATAAATCTTTTCTAAAGCATAAACTAGTGTGTACACCTCAGGACTCAGGAAGTGGTTTTTAATCCCTCGACAAATTAAATTACACATTTTTTAATTGGGGCACAGTTTTGCTTGGCTAAAAACTAAAATTTCAGACAAAATATTGATACTACACCGTAATCCGAAATGACATATGCCTACTATTTTTCCTCCTTAATTGCCTTTAAATATAGTAGGTAATTGTTGTCGAAGTAGTCCAGTTCAGTAGTTTTCCTAAAAATGTATAAAAAAAAACTTAAATATTGTTCTTCATACAGAAGCATTCGCAGATTTTTTTTACAGACGCGGAAGGAGGGGGGATGTTTAGTAGGTTTTTGGGTTTAGTAAGTTTTTATAAACAAATCTTAATTCTAGATTTTTTTGACAAAATATGAGTCAGATCTTCTTCGAGTTTTTTTTAAAATATTTTAAGAAAAGTGGGTCGGGTTAGCTGGAAAAGTTTTTTTTTTAAAGTAATGGTAATTTAAGGCTTAAAATATTTTAGCATAATTTAAGGGGTAACGTTTTTGATTAAGCAATTTTTACTATGTTTTTCACATTTTTATGACATGATATTGCTCACATTTTAAAGCTTTCTTTCCAAACTTGATTTCTAGAATAAAACTCTCAAATTTTTCAAGTTTTGAATGTTTTTCAGGCGTTCAAAAAAAGTAAGGCCATAACATTTTTTCTCTGTTAAAATAAAAAATATTTAGAGAGAGAGGGCAGAATTTTAGAGGTAGATGGAGAGATAATTTAGTGACGTGAAAAAAATTTAAGGTTGTTGAAGAGAGACAGCAGGCTATAAAAATTATTTTAGAGAAAGATGGACATAATTTAAGGCAATTGTTTACTAAACATTTCTGTTGTCATCTGTCTGTCATCTTGAGTGGTGTCGTGCATATGATTTTTATTTTGCCATTTTTATCCAAAAAGCATCAAAAATTGTAATTCAAAGCGTAAAGTGTGTAAAACAACATACCATAAAGCCATGATGATCCTTAAATACCTTTTAAATTATTTTTAAATATGCTAAAATACTTTTTACTAGGACACGTTTTTTAGTAAATTTAAAGACTGTAAAGAACTTTGATTGAAAGAAATTAATACCGCCTTGTGTTTTACACGCTTTACGCTTAAAAAATTACAATTTTTGCTGTTTTTTCGATAAAAATTTAGTCCCACTATGACGATTAAAGCGTCATGTTAGAGACAAATTTGACACGTCTTATGATCCACCTAATTTGACGAATAGAAGTTTTGGATCTATATTTTCAAATCTTCAAATGCTACTTACTACAAAGGTTGATCAAAAGGGATATAATTTTGTTTTTTTTGAAAACTAATTAAAAGGTAGAATTAAGGTTAATTTTTTTCCGTCATTATGACGTAATCTGCAATGACCTATATTTTTACACCTTTGCGTAAATTCGGAAAAGATGAAATATAAACTCCCATTTCATGTCATAAAAAATAGAGCAAAAAATGCGGCAGAAATTGCACAGAATAAATATGTAAGATATTCTTATTTATTTTGAAAAGCGGTAATTCCCCGGCTAGTGAAGCAGAAAGCCAAATTTCTGTCCTTTACAGCTTTATGCGAAAAGCAGAGAGAGAGAGAGAGAGATGTACGAGTTGCATACGAATCCGCGGAATGACACCCGACAAAACTCGAAGGTGTTGTCGTACAGTAGTAGGTTGTAGCTAGGTGTGTAAAAAGTGTGGTGCATTCGTCACACAGAAGTCGCTGAGTGCGTGAATTTAATCGTGTCTCGTGTCTGCGGCAAGTTCTGTCTTCTGTCAAAAATAATCCCGTTTTAATGATTTTTTTTTATATAGTATATTTTAGTGCTATTATTATAAATATTTTAGTAGTAGTATCCGAGGTTGGTGTTATTACTCGGGTTTTATCGTATTTTTGTGTATACCAACATTTTTTGCTTATTTATTGAGTTTATATATTTTAGTAGTAGGTATTATTACGCAGACAATTTTTTGAATAAACGAGCAATGCGTTACGGGCAAACCTACGTATCGTTACTTGGCCCTTAACGCATCTATCTCAGGACTTATATTACCTGCTTGATTGGGATGCGGATAACGATAATACTATTGGTATGTTTTAATAGTATTATCCACCAAAGGTTAGTTTGTTATACTCTGATATTTTCGTGTACTATCAATATTTTTTTTAATAAATGCCTTTTTTGGATTGTATTCAATAGACAATGTACTTTTTTCATCCGTACCTTTTACGTAAAATGACGTCATCTTAAGTCATATAATGACGTCAAAAAGATGAGACATATTGCCGTCTTAAAGACGTCAATTTTACGTCATAAGTTACGTGTCCTTGCTGTCTGAGCAGTTAGCATCGTTAATACTAATTTTGGAAAAAAAAAGTTTAAATATACAAAAGTTGTTTAGTTTTTTCTAAACTTTTTAATACCTATGGCAAGAACTGTTAACTTTCATTTGATATATAAAATTGAAAGCAGCTTTTCTAATCGAGAGCATTTCATCCTAATTTCAAAAATATATTAGCCCTTATTCTGTCTTTAGCGATATGTTTATCTCTCCCTCTGACATTTGCCAATTAAAAAGAAAGAAAAGTTTCGCTATGGAATTTTAAAATTCTAAAAAGTTTTTTAGGGCGAAAGCAGAGGTGCTTCCAAACTGGTGCACTTTTCGGACAAGAGCACTACTTTCTCAAATAAAACTTTGAAAAATAATTGGGCCGATGATGATAAAATATATTTATATTCTATATATATATATTATATCTTCAAAACCAAGTTGTATTTAATTTACACGACATATTTTAGTTTTCAATTTCGCCAAATTGAAAGTTATGTTTTTAATCAATTTGGTGCCCAAAATTTCACGCTATTTTGACGTAATATTGATCACGTCACACGTGTGGTAACACATCTGTTGCCTGGGCAGTTGCCGATTCTCGACCGATTAAAGAAAGTTCCAATCGGGCCATCATCGGCCCTAAAGCAGATAAGGTTTGCGTTGGCATAAAGTCGACTATAGTAAATCGGGCCATCGTCAGTTGCCTATTCTCGTCCGATTAAACAAAGTTCAATCGGACCGTCGATCGTCGGCCCTAACGCAGATAAAGTAGCCGTCGGCATAAAGTCGACTATAATAATAAATAGGGGCATCGTCAGTTGCCGATTCTCGACCAATTAAAGAAAGTTCGAATCGGACCATCATCGGCCCTAAAGCAGATAAGGTTTGCGTTGGCATAATGTCGACTATAGTAAATCGGGCAATCGTCATGCAGTTGCTGATTCTCGTCCGATTAAACAAAGTTCCAATCGGACCATCGTCGGCCCTAAAGCAGATAAAGTAGGCGTCGGCATAAAGTCGACTATAGTAAATCGGGCCATCGTCAGTTACCAATTCTCGACCGATTAAAGAAAGTTCTTATCGGACCATCATCGGCCCTAAAGCAGATAAGGTTTGCGTTGGCATAATGTCGACTATATTAAATCGGGCCATCGTCAGTTGCCGATTCTAATGCGATTAAACAAAGTTCCAATCGGACCGTCGTCGGCCCTAAAGCAAATAAAGTGGGCTTCGGCATAAAGTCCACTATAGTAAATCGGGCCATCGTCATTTGCCGATTTTCGACCGATTAAACAAAGTTCCAATCGGACCATCGTCGGTCTTAAAGTGGTGTCGGCATAAAGTCGACTGTAGTTGCCGATTATTGACCGAAAACTAAAAATCGCAATCTGACCAACATCGGGCCAGAGTGTATATAGTCGCCGATGCCAACACACTGCCGACGTTGTCGACATTGGCCCGATTCCATGCCGACGATTTGTGTTTGCTGGGACACAAGACAAGAAACATGTAATGAAAGATCATTTTATGTCGTGAGTTTGAGATTTAATTATACTGAGTCTGTGGTGGCCCATTACCTGCAAGTTTTGTCATGCCAGCACAAAAAGTGAATATATTTTTTATAGAGGCTAGGTTTATAAAGGTACTTTTAATTAATACCCTTTAAAATGATTGCATATACATGGTAGGATTTTTTTCGATCACCGATTACAATAATTCAGAAAACGACCATAGTATATGAATAGAGTAATTTACCTAAGAAGCCGCAAAAAATATTAAACATTAGAGCTTTAGAACATTAAAATAAAACCAAACCTAGCAGACTTAGGAATGACAATGAAAAATATTCTGTTTATTCCTGCAGTATCGCACAAAAACTACTGGACAGATTTTAATGCGAGTTTCCCTAATGCATTCCTTGGGCAGTACATAGGCTTAAATAAACAAAAGTTTACAAAAAGACTTTACAAAAAGATATTACAGACAAATTTAAATAAAGGGTTTCCTCTTTTTACAGACCTAATCCAGCTTTATTTTATGAACCCCTAAAATATATGGTTATCATGTGACAGTTAAATCGACCAGATGAGTAGGTTTAAAAACATAACCTAGATCATAACCAATATTTTACTTAAGAGTTTTGGCATGAAAAACCTTAAAAAAGTAAGGGAATAGTTCTGAAATAGTTTAATGAAGGTCTTAAATACCCCTTCCATTTGTATGCAGGTTAATCTAAAGCAGCTATGTCTTTAACCCACTTTTAACTCCGCTTCAAAATTCTTGGCCTTGGCTTTTTTAGTACCATCCCAGGTTCCATCACTATAAACGGCATAACTGTTTATAACGGAAGTGTCTCAGAATCACTTTTCTCAACAAAAAAAACTAAATTATTAAGGAAAAACATTTTAAAAAAATGTACACAAAGCCGAATTCAACATGACGGCGTAGTCAAATCAGTGATCCCACAAACAATGCCGACATGGCAAAGTGCCTTACAAATATTGGCATCTATTGGCAATGAGAATTTGATGCACGGCAATCTGTGCGTTATAAATACCTTAAACACTCCTTTTTGAGCCACCGGCCGAACGACGGCAACGAATACGTTTAAAATGATGGCAAATACACACTTAGCATGGATTAAATGTAGAGGAGCACTGCATACTAAATACCGGCATTGCAGGCAATATTGGCAAAAAATGTATGGGGTGATTTGCCATATTTTTTCCACTACATAGCTCATTTATTATTAGAGATAGAAAAATAGTATACAAAAGATGATTAGTTCTTCACAAATTTTAAGAAAATTCAATAAAAATTTCCAAAATGTCAAACTTACACAAAAACTTTCTTATTTTAAATTGAACACCCTGTATTTTTTTTTTTTTAATTTTGGTAGATCTTTTTTACCTTATTCTTAAAATATTCCATATGTAGGGTTTATCTTTAGCGGTTCTCGAGTGAAATAAAAAATAATTTGCCAAAAGGGCGATGTCCCATATAGCAAAAAAATATTGCACGTATATCCAGCGTTTATACGAAAACGAAGAAGGATATTGCCCTGGATATCACCCAGATATTCACCCGACGTGCATAGGAGCTCCAAAAAAGATCCAATTTAGATCCAGAGGTACCCATTAGGTAACATCCACTGAATATGCGTTATAAGTATATTCTAAAAATGTATTAATTACTCCACAAAAATATCCATTATATACAAAATGTATATTCTTATCGTATCCATTATATTTTATTGAGGGTATATATAAGATTTATATTACTGCAATATATTAATCCTTATAACACTGATGTATTCAATGAAGAATGTCCATTACAAATCTATGATCATATATATAAGGTATATACGTTTTGTATATACCCTGAATATATTGTCATTTATATTACAACAATATACCTACTTAGCACAATAACAATAACAGGTCACATCCTAAATTTAGAAAAATTAACGTGAGTAAAATTAACATCAGAAACACATGCTCTCACATAAATAAGCATTTTTAGATGTACTTTAAAGTGGTAGAAATTATCGTTTTTTATGTTATTTATATATCCAAAAAATATACGGTATCACGTAAAAAAGTGCTGTTTGATAGTAAAAAAACCTAAAATGCCTAAATTTAATTTTTGAAAAAATAAAAACGCCTTGCACAGCTAAAAATTTTTAACATTTTCAAATTTTGAAAGGTTTTTTAATAAGAAACAAACACTTTTTACTCATTTCTTAATTTAAACAGTTGAATTACATTTTTTTTATTTTATTTAGAAAATACAGAATTAAGCTTTCCATTAAAAAATTTAGTTTAAGTCAAAGTGATCAAAGCAGTATATTAACACTCGCATATCGCATTATTATTACCAGTACATATCCTCATGTTTATCTCTATTCTTTTTGGTGGTTGATATCTGTCTCTATCTGCAGCATCCTTAGTCAGTTTTTTATGACAATATGAAGCTTTTTATTCGTGGTGGTGCGTAAAGAAAGGGAATTTCTTCTTGCTGCAGCTACATCTGGAAATAAAATATTTTTATAAATAGATAATACGTGGCATATTAATTTTTTAATCATTTTTTATGAGCTTTTATTCACTTTGCTGGTGGCACAAAGCAACATTTTATAATAAAAAAAAAAACTATAAAAATGCCATGGAATAAATTTTTCTTAAAAATGTGTTATTTTAATCTTTTAAATACATTGCTGCAAAACAAAAATTTTAGAAAAAATTAAGTTTATAAAAAAAATATAATGCCAAAACTTTAAAAAAAGTAATGTTTAACTTTAGTAACAAATATAAGTAAAGAAAAAATTATACAAGTTCTCTAGAATCAACATAAAATGATTATGCCAATTTCTGGCAAATTAATGCGTGAGTATCCTGAGCACTTTTATATGGGACCTTTCGGACATCATCATTTTAGTTATTAACAAAAGTAATATATAAAAAAACTAAAAAGAATAATCTATAAAAAGACACACACAAAAAAATCTTTTGTAGCATCTCAATTTTGCTGTAAACTGAATTAAAAAAAAAGTTCCCGACAGTTTATACTACTTACCCTGCAAAATCTAGATATTAAGATGGCCGCCAGGATTATTGTCTTTTTCCATGTAAAGGAACCAAAAATATAATTTTTGTTGTTTCAAAATTGAGAGCCATGGTAAAAACTACCCATATTTCCATCAAAGGTACACCTGAAATAGAAATTTGGTGATTTTACCATTCCTACCGATTTTATCAGGGCAGAACTTATTTCTGAGTAGTCTTAATTTCACAAAATCCTTAAATTGTTGCTAATAGTAAAATAAAACTTTAATATTTTATTTAGGGAATTTTCACAGATAATTCAAGAAAATGAATTATGTACTACTAAAGTCAGTTTCTTTGGGTAAAAAATACAGAAAAAATAAAAATTACAACTTTTAAATTATAATCAATTAATAATGAATATTGTTCGTGGGTCTCCATTTAGGTAGGTATTTCATTAATTGAAACCTCGTCCAGATTTGGATCAGACTGAAATGTTTACCTAAATTATTTACGTTTATAAAATGGCCTCATTTTTGGTATGAAAAAAATGGCCAAGGTGCATTTTTTTAATCGGCTTTATGTACTTACCCTGCAGTCCCCAAGAGATATAAAGTTACCAAAGATAGTTGGAACAACCAACCAAATTTTCATCAAGTGTCCATCTGAAATAAAAAATTAAATCATACAACTTACATACCTATTTGCTTTTAGAGGTCTAATAGGAAAGCAGAAAAATAAAAGTTTCAAAAGGATAGGATTCTTCTTTTATAATACACATAAATAAATAAAATAAAAATATAGGTAAATAACTTTAAATTAATAAGCACAAAACTTTTATAAATGTACAGAAATGTGGCTGTCAGTGATTTACGAGGTGATTTATCAGCTTTCTAATTTAATATTTGGTAAACACAAAAACCAGTTTTTTTACATTTTCACAAGAAAACCAACCAATACAACCCCAGCAAACCCAACTCAGCCCTAAAAAAGGTTGTTTTTGCTCTAGATATAACCGTCGTAACTTTAGACACTGTGAAATAAAAATGCAAAATACACTGTCTCCCATATAGGTCAATTTTCTTTTAATTTTACAGTATAAACCTAACTTTACATAACACAACAGCTGCTGTTCCTGATTGACATTGACCCTTCTGTGTCCCTTTTTTACACAGTGCGTTAACGTCAAAAAGCAACATATATCGTCAAGTTGAAATTCACAAATTCAGGCATATATATATATATATATATATAGATGCATTTATTTCATCTGACGCCACCATTTCGAGCCCGCACGAATAAAACAACTTCAATCGCGTTTATCTACTTACCTGCAACAACTGGATGTAAGATAGAAATTTCCAGGTGGACAGTTCATTGTAGTTTAATCCAACCGATAATAAAAAATATTGTTTTTTGCTACAAAACTTTAGAAAACGGCACAAACTCACTGCACACAAGTCTATAAACAGAGGCGGTAATGCAGAGGAAGGATTTATTTATATCTCGTATCTGATTGGTTGAATTGAAACCACGTGATACTTGAGCTAACGAATCAAAATGCGTAGAGGAAAATCAAGCTTGCAGGGTCGTATACACCGGTAAGTGGTTAATATTTAAGGCTCCCTCACTAAAGGAATCTTTTAATACATTTCATCAATTTAGTGGTTTTTGATTCACTGAGATAAGAAAATATATATAAGACTAGGGACCATGTGTACCGACAAGTTAAGCGGCCACTCAGAGAGAATGTGATTCGCCAAATTTTGACAAGATGTTAAGTCGCAATCTAACACGTAAAAAATATGTTAACTGTTGGGAAATCAATTTAACCGTGGCGACCTGATTTTTTTGCAAAACTTTACGTCATTGCATTTGTTTTCCATGGCAACGCGGAGAGTTTATTTATTTTTGTCCACAGTGGGACACCAGAGCTTTTTTTGCACCGGGTCAAAATTTGGGGATAGTTTACTTATTTTGATTTCGCATTCCGCGCCGCTAAAGCACATAAGTTTTTTTTACTTTACTTTCGCTTCCGTGTAACTCATGATACGTTGCTGTAGCCCGAACTTGCCTTATCATTACCGCCGCTGTACGGTACCACCGCGCAAATAAACCTTTAGGTCCATGTGACTGCGTGTTTATTTTTCAGACAAAAACAATAAGTTTTTCTATTTGTGGCTTGGTTTTTGCTAATGTAGTACATTATTTGCCTCTTGGTGTGCTTAAAGACTCCGAAAATATGAAATAGATCAAGAAAAAATAAAAGAAAGCAAATTCTTAAGGTAAGACCTGGGGTTGACTATACATTTTTTGAATAAGTATTGTTGTCTTTATAAGGGTTTTTCCCTTGGTTTTTCCTTGAAAGGTAATTAGGAACTTTCAATTGACGTCACACGCGAAACAATTGAACATCGGGTCACGTGGTACATCGAAAGTTTTTTGGGCCAACCAACCAAAAGTCCAAACTATGGTTTGTTTTGACAACACATTTTGGCACCTGAAAATATTTTGACATTTTGACGTTAAGAATGTTTGTTTATGATGTTTTGTTGTTATTCTTTTAAAAAGTTGTGTTTTCTTGAAAACTTTGTGAGTTGGTGTAGCTGTTATTTTAAATGTGATTTGTGCAATAATCTTATTATAGAGAGTTAGTAGTGAGGGCGTTCTAGTGTTTAACAGTGATTGTTTATGAAGAAAGCATTACATGCAAACACTGCAGTGCGATCACTCTTGACTACAGCTTACAGCATTTAACATTAAAATATCGTTCTTTTGATTAATAATGGAGTGGGAGGGAAATGATTATCATGTAATAATATATTGATTTTCACCCACATTTTTTCAGAATAGGGGTCATAATTTGTTTTTTCTTGTGCCCATTTTTTATTAACATTCATATAATTTTTAATAAAAAGCTCAATTGTTGTATTTGTAAAAATAAACCTAGAGATGGATTGAGATTTTTCAAACCATCATCAAAATTTAATAAAGGCCGAAGAGAAGATGAGACAAAACTCAAGAGGAGGGCTCAGTTGTTTTAAGCTGTTGTAAAATGGACTTCATAGTCCACTGGTCAGCATTTGTTTATCTGCCTCGATATCTGCATAAGACATTTTCTAAAAGGTACAATAGTAGATTATCAAGAATATTTTTATTTCTAAGAAATAGAAACATGGTTCATACCTAATATTAAAATAATTATTATATTAAAATAAAGAGCATATTGCAATGTAGAGGAAAGCCTTAAATTAAAAAAGTAGTTTAATTTTTTTTTAAATCTGTAAAATATTTTTTTTAACAAGGGGGTTTAACCACTAGTTTAAAAAATGTGACATGCCAATTTTTTGCTGGGGACTGCCGAGGGATTTCCAAAGAGTCAGGGTCTCTTAGGGTCTGCAAGCCAGTTTGGTGAGGTTTAGACAGTCACAGGGACCCCAAGGGACTGCAAACAGGTAAGATTTGTGGTTAAGAAGGGTTTGCATGAAAACCAATGTTTACATTAAAACCAATATTTTACACATTTAAAAAAAAAGTTACTATTTATTTTGGTGGCTCCCTCTGAATTCTTTGCAATCAGTAGTTTGGTGGAGTCTTGGCAAATAAAGTTTCAATATAAAACACCACATTTTAAACACCGATTAGTACCTAATGATGATTAAAGCCTAGTTGTGGAATAAATTGATCAACAGCCATCAATCAGTAACCAACAAAGATATTTGTGAATATATACATAATTACATATCGGCACCTAAAACAAAAAATGATATTTGTAATATTATGGTTTTATGTACTGATACTTTGTAAAATTCTGTAGCCTCGACAGAAAATATTTTTCAGCAACTGTAACTGCAAGTTTTTTTGCAAAATTTCATGAAATTAAAATTAAAAAACATATTTTTTTTGTCATCAAATCTGACTGAACTCTAATTTCTGAAAAAGTATCCTTACTTTGGATCGAACAAAATCGGATTAACGTGTTTTAGTTATCAGGGTTGCTTGCAGATAGAACGGTTTAAAAAAACCTTTAGTTTTGTGTATTTTTGTTTTGTAAACTTACAATTTCCATAGGATCTGCTTCCGCTATTGCCTCAGGTTTCTAAAAAATTAAAAAGAAGTTAATATATCTATACTGATGGATTGACGTAGATAGTAAGCAAGTAAATCAATTAATTTAGCTCATAATTTGAATAGGAGACTTTTTGTATGTACTTACAAAAATTCATATTTAAATGGTTTTTAAATTTTAAATAGATTAATATTTTGCGTCCCTGAAGCCAGCAGAGCAAGGTGAGCAGAGCTATTTTTTTATAGTGCATAATTAGGTGCTAATTAAGTGCTCCATTTAAAAATATAATGCTCCTTTTTTTTAAAAAAAAAAGCATGTTCTGCTAGCTTCAGATGAACTCAGCAGAGCAATACATTAAAAATCATCGAATTTAAAATTATCATAGTGCACAATAAAGTGCTAATTAAGTACCCCATTTAAAAAATTTAGAGCTCCTTTTTTTAAAAAAAATACAGCATGTTCTGCTAGCTTCAGATGAACCCAGCAGAGCCATGCATTAAAAATCATCGAAATCAAAATTATTATAGTACATAATAAAGTGCTAATTAAGAACCCCATTTAAAAATTTAAAACTTTTTTGTAAAATAGCATGTTGTGCTAGCTTGAGGTGAACTCATCAGAGCAATGCATTAAAAACCGGCTATATTTTTTTTAAAAAAGGAGCACTAAATTTTTAAATGCGGCACTTAATTAGCTGTTTATTATGCACCAATATACATTTTATATATACAATATATACAAGTTAGCACCTCATGCTATTTTACAAAAAAAAGTTTAAAATTTTTAAATGAGGCACTTAATTAGCACTTTACTATGCACTATAATAATTTTGATTCCTATGATTTTTAATGCATGGCTCTGCAAGCAACTTACTTATGCACTATAAAAAAATTTGTTCTGCTCACTTTGCTTTGCTAGCTTCAGTGACGTTAATATTTTACCTTATTCATAAAAAAAATTTCCAAGTAGTTCTGGCAAAATGGCTCTAAAGACAAATATTTCAGCTCTCGCACTTTCGCGTGCCCAGAACTCATCATTCCTGGTAATTCTTTGATAGAAGAAGTTCTTCTTAGTCCTAAAAATATAAATTATTGCTTGAGTGTATTATAAACGAGTCAAAGGGTGTACAGCTGTCCTAACATGTACAGTATTTTTCCACAACTTTTTAGAAATAATAGGAAAATTGCAATATTGACATAAAAGTTTAGATAGAAGTAACTGTTTACATAACAGTTACCGCACGCGTCGTTTCTGCGCAAGTTTAATCTAAAAGCCTTAAAAAAAATATTTTTACAATAGACCCTGGCTATGTATAGCCTAACAATCTATGCAAAGGTTTGCTTTTAGAAAGCCGAGATTTTCAATTTTTAAAATTAGAGGAGGGTCACTATTTCGTCATCAACTTTGGGGCTTTGAGCACACCTTTTGGGTAATTAATGCAGTCCTTGACAATATATGACATGTTAGTTTTGTCGAGTGATCGACCCACATTAATTTTTTAAATTAAAAATCTTGATGGCTATACTTAAAGTGATATCAAAAAATCAATTATTTCGTTAGTCTTAAAGGATCATTTCTAGTACAAGATAAAGGCAACTTGCAATTTTGCTGCAAAACTCTTTAAGATTTTTCTTACATTACAACAAATTCACCAAAATGAGTTTCGGACAGCCTCATCTGCATTTGATTCTGGTAGTAGTATGCATGGTTCTCTTTGATGGTGATTCCTGTTGTATTTTCCTGTAAGCAAGAATTTTTGAAGGAGATTAGTGCAGTGATACTGTCGTCCTTAACACAGTATGGGCATTTGGCTTTCACACTACCAATAGCATATTCTGAACATTTCAAAATCCCATCTGGACTTGCACCACAATATGGATATCGTGGATGCAAAAATAGTCCACATTTCGTTACTTCAGCAGATGGATGCCTATTTTTATGATACCTTGTAAAAGCTTTTAACACATCAATTTCATGTTCACAGCCAAAAACGTCAGCTTTGAAAATTTTTTTTTCTGAAATAAGGTAACAGATTTTTTTTATTAAAGAAATTGACGATTTGCAGGGTTGGTTTTAAACGCGGCTTTGAAATTGGATGCTGTTACCCTTCCAGCCCGAAACTTAAACCAAGCATTGGCCTTGCTTTGACTTTCGGTGTTGGACTGAACTATTTTTGCTTGTACCTCTGTAAAGTCAATATTTAACTTTTTGCCAATATCCTGTAATGCAGGTAAGGTTAATTTAGTATAATCCTCATTAAAAAGTGACGACAACAATTTTTTACTAAATTCACCAAACGGCTGCATTAAAGCTACAAACACGTCAGATTTATACACATTTCCAAAAAACTCTTGTATGCATACCTAGACCAGCACGACAGTCACAGTGTGAAGCCAATATCTCTGAGGATGCTGCAACTATAATCCAGGGCATCAAAGGAGGTTGTGTTGAATGTAGAACCTAAAAATTTTAAAATCAATTTTGTGTTGTAGGATGTCAAACTACAAACGGACTAATTTAGCTAACAGGTTTGAATTTAGTTTTAAAAAAACTACAAAAATATCTTAACTGATATTTTTTATTACCTTTAATCCTGCTCTTAAAAAGTGCTTCTATTATTTTGGGACACACATTTTTTAAATTTTTGTGTAAACAAAAGATATAGAAAAGTTTAAACTAGGCGTTGTGTGATCAGCTATTACATGATTAAATTAAGGTAATGAAAAAAAAGCAAATTTTAGTGAGTGGCGAAAAGGGCTTGCGTAGAGCCTAGTCGCCGGGCCGAGAGCCCCACCATTTTACTACTACTACTCAAAAACTACGCATCACACTATTTTTTTGATTTTGGATAAAAATTTAAACAAAAAGAAACAAGATTCTACTTCTTCAAAATATACATAATTTTGAAAGTAGTATATAGGTGGCTTACCTTTCCCATAATTACAAAGTTGGTATCCATTTTCGTTATTTTTTCACTCTTAATCCATTTACATGCCATTTGAGCAAATGCATAAAGCCCTTTAAAGGCCTTGATTTCTTGATAAGTGTCAGGACTTGTCCTAAAAAAGGCATAATATTAGCTTAAATTTAATTTTCAGTGTGTAATATTTTAAATTAATGTTTGGATGTTTTTTATTTAGGGCTTTGCTGACCTTAAAACTTAACAAACCTTAAGACTAGACACAGGTACGTGTTTTGACTTGATTTGTTATAATATAAATACGCACTAAAGTGGCACTTTTTGTCCCAAAGCAAAAAATGTGTAATCTGAGCAAAGCCTACATTATAATTTGAAATTTTCAAAGCTACGTCTTTTATTATGACTAGATTTATAAAAAAATCTCCAAAATTTTTTATTTTTAAAATTTGGTCATAGAGAGAATCTGTAATAGTAATGGAGATTATTTTAACCAGGCAGTGGATGCTAATTTTCTGTACTTTATCTTTTTTTATGTATTACTCCACATAAAAATTAATGATTAAATATTTACATTGTTTTAACACATTTACATTGTATTATTAGTGGAAAATTTTTAAATTTGCTTTCAAAACTGATACTTCACAAGCAATAGTCATACCAATTTATTGACACCATATCCCCAGCATAAAACTTTGGTAGATTTGTAATTCTGAATACATCATAACTTGCTATGTTTCTTGTATATATAAAAAAACTTGCTATGTTTCTTAAGAATTACTGGGCCCAAGAGGATGACTGTTTTTTGCTTGGTAGTGATTGTGTTAAAGGGTTTAACAAGATTTTACAAGCCAGACTTTTTTTAAAACTACTACATCTGTTTTAATAATTGCTTGGAAACTATATAAAATATGATAAAAATTGTAAAATCTCGTAAAACTACTTATGCAGCATGTTTGATAGGGTGGTGACTGAGGTGGTGACCTAACTTTCAACGGTTTTCTTTGAAGTTAAGAATATCTTTTTTGGGTTAAAGCTGATATACATGAAAGTTACATTTTTTTCATACAAAAATAACAACAATCAATAAACCTTCCGCAGGTTACCTTTTACTTAAATTACACATTAAGAGAATAAACAGTTTTAACTGTTATAATAACTAGTTTTTCACGTGGAACTGAATACAATTTGAATACTTTTTGGTTTTGATGAAGTGATTTCAATGCGTTTTGAACGCGATTTGAGTTTTAGACATTGCCTGATGCATTTTGAGTGATTTTGAGGTTAGTTTTTGTCAATTTTACTTATTTGTTTGTTGTGTCACAAATCTTATCCATTCGCAGTCCCTTGCAGCCCCTGCAACTACCTAACCCTTACCAAACCCTGGCTTGCAGACCCCAAGAGTCCCTGGAAGTCTCTATAAATCTCCCGACAGTCCCCTACAATCACTAAAAATTCAACAAAATTGGCAATCATGTCACATTTTCTGAACTAGTGTTGGTTACCCCCTCGATATATACCTACTTGTTGCTGAAATATTGGAAGTTCTAACAAATTTTTTTATATTCTAGTTTATAATCTTTAGTGCTAACAGAGCTTATTATTCATGTTATCAGTCAGTTAAATATGACCCATTTTTATGCAGTTCGATCCTGGTATGATCCCAAAAAAAGCTGTATTGAACTTCAGGGCCAACAAAAAGAAAGTTTGATTTGCCCTGTTTTGATGGAAGGTTTGAAAGTGAATCATATTGAAAATGTATCAGTTCTACATGAAAACATAGTAAATATGTTTTTATATTATTTTGATATTTGCTATATACCTATAAACCAAGCCACCCTAACGACACACTTTTTTTCCCTGAATGCTCCCTGGTATACCCCCATATTCTCCAAAATCTGGGACAGAGGGCTTTTACGGGAATGTGTTGCAAGTATTTATAAAGGGAAACACCTTACTTTTGTTATTGCACTAGGTTATTACTTACCATTATCTTGTGAACTAAAAGTTTACCTCTTGCAGCGCTGAAAGGACTATAAATAATTTCTGAATACACTCACTAGTAGCACAAGATCATGTAACTCGTATTGGACCGTTGTTTATAAATAACGGAGCACAAATACCGTCGAAGAATCGCAATAAAATTTGGAGTAAAAAGTAAAAATTGCGCGAAATTTGTGAAACAAAATGTTTCTAACCTTAAATGTCAAAACAAAAATTTTAGATGTCAAAACAGGTCACAGTTCATTTTTGGTCGGTTGGCCCAAAAAACTTTCGATGTACCACGTGACTATTTTACGTCAAGTAGGCCATGGACAGCGTCACTGAAACTGGCTAATTATGCACTATACGGTTTTCTGGCATTTTTAATTTTTTTATGAAAAATTCTTTATGGGGGCACCTACTAGGGTCCCAAATCCGGCTGCGCCCGATTTTTTTTTTAAAGAGAAAAAAGGGTGCCTGGAGGGGGGTTGTAATGTGTTTTTTTCATTGTTTTGGGTTGGGTTGGATTAGTTTGGGTTGGACTGTGTTGGATTGGGTTGTTTTGGTGAAAAAAAATTAAAAAAAAAACAAAAAAAAACCAACGGGCGCAGGCGGATTTGGGGTCCTAGGGACCCTAGTAGGTGCCCCCATAAAGAATTTTTCATAACAAATAAAAAATGGCAGAAAATTGTATACTGCATAATTACCCCTTGAAATAACTACAAGTGACTAGGCAACGTTGTTAGTTTAAGGAAATTTCTTCCTTTTAGATTCTTTTAAGGTGTATTCAGAGTTCCATAACTATAGCATGCATATGCTGCTGTCCTCAGTTACTACGTTTATACGCACCTAAAAGCGCTTTTATATAAGGATGGTTTTAAATAAAATCGCTTTCTTCGAGGGTTATGTCCTTCATTAAATGTCAGTTTAAAGAAAAAACAAATAAAACAACATAATTAATTAATTAATTAACAACAGATTTTTTGAAAGACTAGGGTTTAGTATTTTCTTTAGTTTAGAAGAAATGCACTAAAGTGTTTATAACTACCCTAAAATAGGCCAACACTGTTCTTAACTAAAACAACCAGTTAACTCATTTTCATTTTAGTATCCTTTGGCCTATGATCAATGCCATATTGACACCAATCTGACACAAAATCTATGTTTTACTTGTCAATTTGGTTATAAAAATGGCAGCCACAGTAGGCTAAAGGGAACTGAGGCAGTAGGATTTAACTGACCTTTTAGTTGAGAAAGGTGTTGAATGGGCTTTTGAGTGATAAACCGCTTCCAAATAAAATCGATTTAGTGCTTAAAAATCGGTTTTAGTGCTGTTTATATGACAACATTTTCAAACCATCCTTATATAAAAGCGCTTTAAGAGGCCTATATAAACAAAGTAAGTGTTCCGTAAGCCACAAGCGGTATGCAGTAAGAGCAGCATGCATTTGTTATTGTTTATTTTACTTGCATCTTACCTCATACCACTTGCCTTACAGAATCCTAAATATGCCTTTATTCCTCTGGAAAACAAGTTATTTTATGTAGGTACCTATATATAATAAGTATGTTTTTCCTTTTTGAAGGGTGGACTACTCAGTTGACTACCACTAACATATGTGGAATTAGGTAGCATACAAATTAATAGTCCCACAGCCCATAACTTAAACTGTTAAGACCTTGCCGGACTTTGCATAATATTTATTCTTTATGTCCACTCAGATGACATTTTAAACATATATATTCTTAAATTTGTAACTTTTTTAACAAGAAATGGACAAACATTTTGTCAAAAAAATGTATTTTGTCATTAAGCCCCTCTTGATAGCATCGAAAAGTTAAATTAAGCTCCTCACAGCTGATTTTTCAAGGATTGCTTTATAAGTATTTAAAACACATGGTCACATTATCTAATTTAAACATTTCCGAGAAATTCTATTGAAAGGACCTTAACTTAAGGGCTCAGTTAAGGGTTAAGTTTGGGGGGGTCTCTAGAACATCTTGAAGAACACATACAAAGTCTCAACGGTGAGGTAGTCATAAATTTTCATAGGCCTGGGCTCACAGACTATAATGAAAATATTAGGTAAGGAATAAAAACATTATACAAAAAAATAGTGAGGCACATTTTGCTCACTTTGGCTTGTTTACGGTAGTCATAAATTTTCATAGGCCTGGGCTCACGGACTATAATGAAAATATTAGGTAAAGAATAAAAACATTATACAAAAAAATAGTGAGGCACATTTTGCTCACTTTGGCTCGTTTACTTATTTCTAAGTTTTCTCTACAGTAAAGCTAGAGAAAGTCCAGTTTTTAATACCTACCTCTATGCACTTTTTAAGAGTTGAAAATAAAATTAGGACCTGGATATTTTTGTAAATTTAAGGTGTCCAAGATTCCCCTCATGTTTGTTCAAGAATAAGCATACTGGCTTGAGGAAACTGTCTAGGAGGGAGGGTTCCTGAAAATACTAATGCTGCTCCACCTGGCAAAAAAAAAACCTATGTGAACAGTAGAAAAGAATATGCAGTGAGGAATACAATAAGCCTTGCAATAAGCAAACTAGCTACAGTGTCAGGGATTTCCTAAATCATGCCTTATTGTAGGAAAGAAATCTATCAAGATGGAATGACACTGCTTTTCTTGTCTTCAAGGTATATATATAAAATTCAGAATTAAAATTCTTATTGTAACAAATTTAATCAGTCAGAGTATGTATGGAACTGAAAAACCGAGAAAAGTTGAGAAATTTATTCTTTGAAAAGGTCAGGAAATTTGACAAAAAAATATACAAAAACAAGGAAAATCTGGAAGCCCATCTGGAAAAAATTGATTTCAAAACAAATTAGAATCATGAAATTTGTCAAAATAAAATTTTGAAGCTGTTTTCTTTTATACAAAATTCTTGAAAAAATTATGATAAATTTTTTACAAATGGTTAGACATCAGAGAATCCAATTAAAGGTTTTCTGTACAAACTCTGTTATTGACCTTATGTACTGATGCCTTTCTCATTTAAATCCCTTACCCAAAATTATTACTTGTTGTGCAAACTCAAAAATAAATAATTCAAATAAAATCCAAAAACTTAATATTTAATATGCTTGCACACACAGAAATACTACCTATTTATTTTTGTGTATGTTACATCTCTTGCTATCTTTTATTTAAACTTGTGTTTTCTGTTAGTGAATCATTTATTGTGTAAAAATTTGAAATGTGTAGCTTCTGAAAGAGATACCTACAGGTCCAAAAATCTCTATAATTTCCTAATAAAAGATCCTTGAACTAAAACTCTAATTACCAATGCCCAATGTAGTAAAAAATGCATAAGATAAGGTTGCGGCAAAGATAGGGTTGCAGAAATACTTTCTCTTTTTTGGAGTTCTGTTTTGGTTGTAAGTGAACATTTATTAAAGCACTCCTTACTAGTACTAAAAAAAGCGTTGTAGCTAAATTAGACAAATGTTTACCTCTATTTTTTTTTATTTTCAGATTTTGGAATTTATGCAAGAAAACTACCAGAATGAACAATACAATTTTTATCCATTTTAGTTATTCACAGAACAATAACAACTATATGAGTAGAATACTATAGCATTTTTGTGTTGTAGAAATATTTTTAGCAATTTTAATTAACTATATATAATAAAATTTTAAAAAATATGCTGAAAAATTACATTTTTACATATACTCATACATACTCATTCCAAATTCTCCGGACCCATTTCAATATGGCGCCTGATAATTAAACACAGAAGCTAAATGAAACTGTCATTTTCAGTGTCAAAAAACTGGTCTGCAGCAATTTGGAATGGAGTGTAATAAATATTTCAATGTAAAACATAATTAAATGTATTTGGTGGGCATTTCTGTTTTACGTCTCAGGACCGCGTGACTACCGATGGTCACAAAACAGTGGAGGATTTGTGTCCACCGGTGGGCATCTGGTCCTTGGAAGTAAAACTAAATGCACACATGGCTCAACTTGTTGAGGTGATTATGGCCACAACATTATAAACACCTATAGATATGCAATTAAATAAATTAATTTAAAAACTTATCTCAAAAATACTTATTAATAATCATTTAAATTAAATCTAACTTAAAAAAGAAAAGAATAACATGTTATTTTTATCTTCTTTGGAACCGCCAATTAGTAGCTGTAGTTTCAAATATCAGGCTTCACGTGGTTAGGTTCTGAAATTAAAAATAAAAACAAGTATAAGTGTATGAACTGAAAAAATATTTTCTTTAGAGAAAAAAACAAAATTGAAGAAAGAGCTTGATAACAGATATTTTTTTACTGATTTTGGGGAACTTGAACCCAGATATTCAAGGTGGTGACCATTTTTTTAAAATAACTAATAAAAAAATAAAACAAAATATAGGCATCTGATACATCAATTTAGGGGTTTTTGGGTTCCCGTAATCCATTTATGTGATTTAAAAATTCTTAGAAGTATCTAAGGGTTCTAGTAGCAGTTTTAAAAGTAAACATTTTGCATGCATGTTTGACTAATTTCAGTTTTTTTAGTTGATTTTAATTGGTACAGGTGTACATTTTATGAATCCGATTAATGCCACTCTGATACCCTTGTAAAACTCAAAATATTTAAGATGGGACATAAACATTTTAGAAGAAACCAGATCAAATACAGACATATGATTTATCAAATTGAGGGTTTTGGGATCCACTGATATCATTCTTTGGATAAAAAAAAAATTCTGGAGATAATAAAAGGATCTTGGGACAAAATTTTGGAACCCAGCCCAAACTTATATTACCTCTTAACATATATATAACTTTAGAAGACTTAAAAATATCCATATCAATATATTTCCCTAAAACTACCTCTAAATCCTCGTTTGAATCCCTATTGTAATAATTGGAACACCAAAATTAATTTTGGAAGACCCAAAAAACCCCTAAATCAATATATCACATATCTTTTACATCAATAATTTTTTTATGTTGCCCATTCAGGCTCCTTACATTACCCCAAAAAACTGTTTAACCCCCAAAATGAATTTGGTTAATCCCAGAATTTCCAAAGTGATGTCTTTCTATCAATAGTATGTTGTTTTTACCACTTTACCCCTAAAACTCACCCTTAGGCCCCTTAAATTACCCCTAAATTTTTTTTTTACACCAAAAATGAATTCAGTTGATCCAAAAATTTCTTAATTGAGGTCACAAGTTTTTTTGTCATTTACGATTCTTTTTGCCCCTAGGAACCTTAATTATATTATTCCCAAAAAATGTTTATTCTAAAAAATGGAATCAGTGTTTCTAAAAACCCTGAGGTTAATGTATTATACGTGTGTACTTGATCTAGTTTCTCATCAAAATTTTGTGCTTTTAAGTCGCCATCATCGCCATCTGGAATATTTGGGGTGTCAAAAAAAGTATATATTCCGACAAAAATGGATTTATTTAAAAAAATGTTTACTGTTAAATCTGTTCTTAGAACCCTTATGGTGCCTATATTGTTTTTTATTTTTTGGAGTTCTCCCAAAGGAGCCAGAGTTTCATCACTTGGATTTGTTAGCTTAGCTGCCAAAATCCGTCAAAAAACCTTTATTATCAAGCGCTTCCTTCAAACATGGAAAAAAGCCCATTGGCATCTTGACTTATGCTTGAAATAATTCAAATTCATGTTCAACGAAAACATAACAGAGGTGTTTTTGAGTATTTGGTGAACACTTGAAAAACATTATACAATTTTAGTAGTCTAGAAATTACTTTTTAATATATTTTTTTCCATAAACAGGCTTTTTGGGGGTGACTTGAGGGATATGAGATTTTCCAGGAGAAATTATATAAAAAAGTGGCTCGAATGACATCTTATTTAGAAGATCGTTTAAATTGCTTTACAAACATGCAAGATATTAAGTTTAAATTTGTCAAGGAGCGACAAATAAACAATTTCTTGCACAAAAGTCAGGAAAAAAATGTTGGTTTTAAAGTTACATTTTTCATAATAAAAAAGGGAATAAACATTTCATGATTTTTTTCTGATTGTTTTCTTAAACATACCATCTAAATAACCCTACTTTTATTCTTTAAATTTTGGTGGTCAAACTGATCCGCTGAAAAGGTTCAAACCTTTTCTTCATTCCATACCAAATTTAAAAGCAAATATCTTAAACACCAGTCATCCTAGCTTTTTAAAATTTTGACATAATTAATAGTAAAGACGTTTAAAAGACCTTTCCCTTTTTAAATTCCAGATATAAAAATTACCCTATGAAATTTCCAACAGAGCCAAAAAGTATCTGTAAGTGTCCCCCTTCAAAATTGTTCTCTGTTTTGTTCTTTGTGTATAGTTTTTCCTAATGGAATTGAAATAGATGAGGGGAGGCTCAAAACATGTCCAGAAATAGGTCCAGAAAATTTGCAATAAACAATAAGAGTTAAATTAATTTTTGATATCGGATCTAGACTATAATAAATTTTGTTTATTTAAGGAAGTTTTACCAAATATAATTGAAATCAGAAGCAAAAACTTACTTTGAGTTTATAGATTATTATTCTTTGTTTGGTGCTGACTCTATAGAACCATCTTGTTTTGCTATACATTTTAGTTGGCAAAATATCCACTGCTCTAAATGTTTGGGTACAAATTGTAGACTTTTTAATTTATAGATTATTATTCTTCTCTGGATGGTGGCACTTTAGAATCTTCTTCTTTTTCATTTTAGGTAGTTGCCTAAATATCCACTGCTCCATATGTTTTGTTATTATATACAGCTCCTAAAAGAATAATAAAAATAACAAGAAATATTCCATCTCTAAATTTTGTTTCTATATTTTGCACTTTAGGCGAGGACAACCAATATTTCTTAAAAATTTTCTTTTGAGTGGCACATGTGTATAAACTGTTTAAAAGATTTTTTGCATAATAATTTTTTAGCTACAGAAGCAGAGGTTTTGTTTTGTTATCTAAGTTATAAGTTAGAGACAAAAGTATCAAGCCAAATTAAATCAAGTTTTGTAATCTGCTGTTTTATTTTCCTGTGTTATATGAGTGTCAAAATCTAAGCAGGTTCACAGTGCATGATTCAACTTTCATAGAAGTGTTCACTAACCACCAGTTATGTATTTAATTTATTTGAAAGATAAATGAGCAACTATCTATATTTTAAAGAATTTTTCCTGATTAATGTTCTCCAATTTTCAAGTCACTAACCTATTTTATTCAAAAAACAAGAGAGACTAAGGGCCGGTTTCTCAAAAGCGAGTTTGTGTTAACTCAAGCAACATAACCTAGTAAAAATCTTTTAAAAATCAGGTTAAAATTAACTCCAGGATAACCAGAGCTTCAAGGTAAGGGTAAGTTACCTTACCTCAGGGTTAACCTAAAAAAAAAATTGGCTTAAAAACAGCAAGGAAACTGGGATTTATAGCTCGCGAGTTACTTTAAGTTTCTGATAATCCGCTATTGAGAAACTGGCCCTAAGAATAACTTTTTATCAGTAAAATTTTCCACAGTATTATTTCATGCTGCTCACTTAATATATTAAGGCTAAACGGTATTAGTGTAGTAAACAGTTTTCTTTAGATACCTATTTAGCACATACCTGAGCCCCTAAGAAGTTCAAATTTACAAGTGATGAAACTTTTTTCATTTTTTTAAACTAAAGCGGGAACTAAACCACCCAAATCCTGAACTCAAACCAACCCAGCACTTTTTAGCAATTCCAGCGCTCATAAATTTTAACTCTTTAAGGACCCTAGTCAGTGCCTACATACAAGATTTTTTTCATAAAAAAAACCAAGTAAAATACTAAAATTAAAAAAAAAAACATTTACTGCAGTACTTGCTAAAAAAACGCTATCCAACTACATATTAAAGTAACTGGGTGTAGTGTTTACAAGTGCATTTATAATTGAATTTGAAACACTCCTGCTAGCTGTTACCACTGATTTAAGGACAACAGGTTAACTTAAAAATCGGCTGCTGACGCTAAACGAAATAATCATATTCTATTTTAAACAGGAGCATCAACGACTAGCAAGAGTCTCTTCAACCTCTAAATGGAGCTTTACTGACCTGTTTTGTTAATACTCAAGTATCCCTGTGTTTTTGAAACTGCTGTTGGGATCTAAAATATATCCTTAGGCCTCTAAGATTTCACTAGTAAACTTGCACATAACTTATGCCGCAATAATTTAAATTTAAAAAAAATTTGAATCAAAATAAAAACAATTATGTGAAGTTATGAGAATGTTTCTAGGCGAATTCCTAGTAATTCCAGCGAGCCAGTAAAGTTCTCTTGGTTCTTTGATAAACTTGGGGTAATGCTCGCGCAGCGCTAGGCCATTTTCGGCGGGCGACCGCACACGCGGAGTGGTTTCATATTCGTTTTTAAAAAAATATTTTTGAAAGATAAACATAACCTCGAATGGTTTTCTGTCAGAAAACGTAAAAATACCCTTCTGCCTACTGTGGGCCTTGTTGACAAAACACCTGCAGTTGCCATGGTATCGGGGGCTTTAGGATAGTTGGGGGCTTTAGGTTAGAGGGCGCTTTGCTTATTTTGATTTCCCAATAGCAATATACCTACGATTTTTTAAAGATATATAAAACAAGGAGGATCTGGGTTAGGTACATTTAAAAAAAGCATTAAAAAAAGCAAAAAAATGTTGTGATCTCTAATGCTCAAAAATGTAATTATATATTAAAACAATAATATATTTAATAAAGTATTCCATTCCGCAAAACAAATATTTGGGCATATTTATTGTGCAAATATTCAAATGATATTGTGCTAGGATATGTCTGCCTTAAATACAAAAACCAGATAAACAGAATATACTGAAAGGGATACACACTCAACATTGGGAAAATATTCATATTTTTTTATATAATTTCTTGCAACAAATTTTATCTAAAAATATGTAGTATTTTAAATGCAGAGGAAAATATTAAAAACCTTTTTTAGAGAATATTACGTGATAATTATAAAATTTATATATTTAGTTTATATTAAGAAACAAATATTTGGGTAATATTTTATTTTAAAATATTAACTGATATTCGGTTAAAAAATATAAAGCTTATATACAAAAAAACCTATGTTTAGGATGTACGATAGCGCATATACACTGAATATACAGTAAATATCCGTTCATGTTTCCTTTTTTTGAAACGAATAAATATACATGTAACATACAAAACGTATATCCTAATTTTAAATATCTTTGTAATATACAATATCCAAGGCTTGCTATGTGGGGTGTTAGCCAAAGAAAAATAGTCTAGGTGGTTCTTTGTTCAACACATTGCAACTTTTTTCTTGAAAAATATACAGGGTGTTTCATTTGAAATAAGAAAGTTGATGTCGAAATTTGACATTTTGAAAATTTTGGTTAAATTTTCTTAAAATTTGTGAAAAACTAAGCAACGTTTGTAATATTTTTTTTGTCTATCTTTAAGAATAAATGAGTTATGTAGTTGGGAAAATATGGCGAATCACCCTGTACCACTAAGTGCCAAAACCACACAAAAATTAAAAGTTTAAAAGTGCACCTCCTTGATTGGTCGGCTCAATAGGGATACAGATGCAAATTCCGATACCACCGATAATTGGCTTTTTCTCCCTATTTAAAGTATTTATGCACAAAATAAAAATTGTAATGATTGTGGATTAAAAATAAAATAATGCACATAATTTACGAATGTACATTTATTTTATTTTATCCTTAAACGAACAAAAATTCCTAGAAAAACCAATATGTAATAAATAAATAAATGTTACTATATAAACAAAAACTTATATTATATCCTATCATGAAGACAGGAATGGAAACCATATGAATAATATTTGTCGTGTTGGTCATGCCAAAGATAGAGGAAAATTCTTTCATAAATTGTTTTAAATATTTATTAAGAGGAGGTTTTCCATACCACAGTAAATTGTAACAGGGAAAATTTTATTTAGAATTTCTTTGATTGTGAATCAAAACAATAAGGTTTGCTTCAGTTGCTTTATATAATAATTCCTTGGCCAAAAATTAAAAAACTTAGTACTTCCTTCTTCTTGTTATAAGATAAGATGAAGATCTATTCATCATCTTTTTTCCTGGATGTTCTGTCCCCTTTCCGGTCACAGGCACCCCGTAACCAAGCCTTAATAACATTTGCAATGACAGAATGAGGAAAAGTTGGTTGACTTCTTAAAGGATTTGTCTTTACGGAATCTAAAAAAGTTTAAATTGTGTTAACTATAGCTGTAAATAATTTTTTTTGAATAAACCAGTGTTTTGTTTTAGGAAAAAGTAGCCCTTTTTGCTCAAAAACCCTGCCAAAAAAACCGCATCAAAACTCTTTAAAAAAATCTCGTCAAAGTTGACAAGTTTTGATAGGATCCGACGGTCAAAGTTGACGAGATTCAATTGTTTTTAACATCGGTTTGTGAAACATCATTGTCAGGTGAAATCTTATATAACTTTGAACAGTTTGTGGCTGATTAAAATATATTGTAACCTCACAAGTTTTCAACAGCAGTCTTGTAAACTTTTATAAGAATTTCTCAAATTTCATTGGATTACTGATTGATAAAGTTTATGAGATTCTATGAGGAGAACTATGTTGGGAATTTGGAACCTTTGGATTCACTAAAACAAAGTTATGATTGTTTTCCACAAACCAAAACTACACTTTTTTGCACTTGACGCGCGTTTCGCTAACAACGTTAGCATCATCAGGAGACGATAAACAATGAACTAAATTAATCTACGCTCTATCTTATATACAATCTTTTAGTGGGCGGAGATAAGACTAATAATTTGTGATTGATCACGTTTTTTAATCCTATCTCCCCTCAACCAAAGAATAAAGTGTACTAAACGGGATGGGTCCTCTATCTTTATTTAAACTATTTCTGGATTTAATGATTTCCATACTAGCAAACAAGTTATAAGAAATAAAAATAAATTGGACTTTGACCTATACAGAAAAGGAACGGCCACCAACAGGTATATTCCAAATGATTCTTTTCATTGCTTACAACATAAGCTTGCAAGTTTGCACTTTTTAACATATAGATTAGTAAATTTCCCCTTAAACAAAGAAAGATTTGAAGCAGAAAAGAATAGGATTAGGAATATAGCTGGCGAAAACGGTTACGACGAAGGCTTAATAAATAAGCTGATAAATAGACATTCTTTTCAAAAGACCTTTCGGAATTCCACTTTTTTCAGACAAAAAGATACCTGCAACCCAAAATTTGTATCAATTCCCTACAATCCTAATTATACGAAAGGATTACAAAAAGTATTTAATAACACCGGTCTTAAATTAGTGTATCAATCCGGTAACACAATAAGACGCTTACTAGGAAATCCCAAGGATAAAACTACAGTTCTAGAAAAAAGTGGAATTTACGAAATTAGTTGCATGGATTGTGACAAAAAATATGTTGGCCAAACGAGACGCTCTATTCAAACACGTTTTAAAGAACACTTACCACACTTAAATTACGGAAGAACAGAAAAGTCAAGTGTGGCCGAACATGCTTTTGAAAACAATCATAGATTCACATTAGATAACCTAAAACTTCTAAAAAGTGTACCAAACAAAAGACTTTTGAATGCATATGAAAGTATGGAAATCATTAAATCCAGAAATAGTTTAAATAAAGGTAGAGGACCCATCCCGTTTAGTAAACTTTATTCTTTGGTTGAGGGGAGATAGGATTAAAAATCGTGATTAATCACAAATTATTAGTCTTATCTCCGCCCACTAAAGGATTGTATATAAGATAGAGCGTAGATTAATTTAGTTCATTGTTTATCCTCTCCTGATGATGCTAACGTTGTTAGCGAAAAGCGCGTCGAGTGCAAAAAAGTGTAGTTTTGGTTTGTGGAAAACAATCATAACTTTGTTTTAGTGAAACCAAAGGTTCCAAATTCCCAACATAGTTGAGATGGCTTCACGGTCAACGGAACTAAATCTCTATCGTCAGTTTAGTACTAAGATTAGGCTAGTTGGTGCGGACATTTGGTTTCTAAAATCTTGCAAAAAATTCAAAGTTTTTCCAAACTTTGTTCAAGTAAAGTTGCCGAAATCTACAGTTCCTTCAAAAGTAGCCCTGTTTGCAAAACAGAAATGGTTAGATTTAGAAATCAAAAATTTGTACGCAAAACGAAGTATGTTTGAGCTTGAAACATACCTACTGTTTAAAAAGTTGACATTTAGACTTAGTGATAAGACTATGTTGGGAATTTGGAACCTTTGGTTGCACTAAAACAAAATTATGATTGTTTTCCACAAACCAAAACTACACTTTTTTTGCACTCGACGCGCGTTTCGCTAACAACGTTAGCATCATCAGGAGACGATAAACAATGAACTAAATTAATCTACGCTCTATCTTATATACAATCCTTTAGTGGGCGGAGATAAGACTAATAAATTGTGATTGATCACGATTTTTAATCCTACCTCCCCTCAACCAAAGAATAAAGTGTACTAAACGGGATAGGTCCTCCATCTTTATTTAAACTATTTCTGGATTTAATGATTTCCATACTTTCATATGCATTCAAAAGTCTTTTGTTTGGTACACTTCTTAGAAGTTTTAGGTTATCTAATGTGAATCTATGATTGTTTTCAAAAGCATGCTCGGCCACACTTGACTTTTCTGTTCTTCCGTATTTTAAGTGTGCTAAGTGTTCTTTAAAACGTGTTTGAATAGAGCGTCTCGTTTGGCCAACATATTTTTTATCACAATCCATGCAACTAATTTCGTAAATTCCACTTTTTTCTTGAACTGTAGTTTTATCCTTGGGATTTCCTAGTAAGCTTCTTATTGTGTTACCGGATTGATATACTAATTTAAGACCGGTGTTATTAAATACTTTCTGTAATCCTTTCGTATAATTAGGATTATACGGAATTGATACAAATTTTGAGTCGCAGGTATCTTTTTGTCTGGAAAAGGTAGAATTCCGAAAGGTCTTTTGAAAAGAATGTCTATTTATCAGCTTATTTATTAAGCTTTCGTCGTAACCGTTTTCGCCAGCTATATTCCTAATCCTATTCTTTTCTGCTTCAAATCTTTCTTTGTTTAAGGGGAAATTTACTAATCTATATGTTAAAAAGTGCAAACTTGCAAGCTTATGTTGTAAGCAATGAAAAGAGTCATTTGGAATATACCTGTTGGTGGCCGTGCCTTTTCTGTATAGGTCAAAGTCCAATTTATTTTTATTTCTTATAACTAAAGTGTCTAGAAATGGCAGTGTACCGTTGTTCTCTGTTTCATAAGTAAATTTAATAGTGGGAAATTTGTTATTTATTTTTTCCATAAAATTTTCAACACTAGTTACTTTAGTGTTGAAAATTTTATAGAAAAAATAAATAACAAATTTCCCACTATTAAATTTACTTATGAAACAGAGAACAACGGTACACTGCCATTTCTAGACACTTTAGTTATAAGAAATAAAAATAAATTGGACTTTGACCTATACAGAAAAGGCACGGCCACCAACAGGTATATTCCAAATGACTCTTTTCATTGCTTACAACATAAGCTTGCAAGTTTGCACTTTTTAACATATAGATTAGTAAATTTCCCCTTAAACAAAGAAAGATTTGGAGCAGAAAAGAATAGGATTAGGAATATAGCTGGCGAAAACGGTTACGACGAAGGCTTAATAAATAAGCTGATAAATAGACATTCTTTTCAAAAGACCTTTCGGAATTCTACCTTTTTCAGACAAAAAGATACCTGCGACTCAAAATTTGTATCAATTCCGTATAATCCTAATTATACGAAAGGATTACAGAAAGTATTTAATAACACCGGTCTTAAATTAGTATATCAATCCGGTAACACAATAAGAAGCTTACTAGGAAATCCCAAGGATAAAACTACAGTTCAAGAAAAAAGTGGAATTTACGAAATTAGTTGCATGGATTGTGATAAAAAATATGTTGGCCAAACGAGACGCTCTATTCAAACACGTTTTAAAGAACACTTAGCACACTTAAAATACGGAAGAACAGAAAAGTCAAGTGTGGCCGAGCATGCTTTTGAAAACAATCATAGATTCACATTAGATAACCTAAAACTTCTAAAAGGTGTACCAAACAAAACACTTTTGAATGCATATGAAAGTATGGAAACCATTAAATCCAGAAATAGTTTAAATAAAGATAGAGGACCTATCCCGTTTAGTACACTTTATTCTTTGATTGAGGGGAGGTAGGATTAAAAATCGTGATCAATCACAATTTATTAGTCTTATCTCCGCCCACTAAAGGATTGTATATAAGATAGAGCGTAGATTAATTTAGTTCATTGTTTATCGTCTCCTGATGATGCTAACGTTGTTAACGAAACGCGCGTCGAGTGCAAAAAAGTGTAGTTTTGGTTTGTGGAAAACAATCATAACTTTGTTTCTTTGAGAAGAAGGATACACCTTTGGCTTCTGAAAATCTACGAGATTTTACAATATTTTAAGAGGAACCCTAAAAGTTTTGACAAGATTTTATAAGATTTTGTGATAACAGTGATTCGATTTTGACGAGGTTTGACAAGATCCGAGTCAAGTTTCTGAGAGTTTTTAAGTGTTTCTACGAGATGCTTGAATAACTAACTAGGATTTTAACAAGATTTTAAAAGACTTTATGATAGAATTGATCAGATTTTACCTGTTTTTACAAGACTATGTTTAAGTTTCTAAGAGTTTTTAAGAGATGCTTAAACAAATAACTTTAATTTTAACGAGATTTTATGATGGGATTGATCAGGTTTTACCTATCTTTGCAAGACCAGAATAAAAATTCTAAGAATTTTTAAGAGTTTCTAAAAGTTGCTTGAACAAATAACTTGGATTTTAACAAGATTTTAAAAGATTTTATGATGGAATTGATCATATTTTACCTGTTTTTACAAGACTAGGTTTAAGTTTCTAAAAATTTTTACGAGATGCTTAAACAAATAACTTTAATTTTAACAAGATCTTAGAAGATTTTATGATGGGATTGATCAGGATTTACCTGTAGAACTAGTAGACTAGAATAAAATTTCTCAGAGTTTTTAAGAGTTGCTTGAACAAATAACTTGAAATTTAACAAGATTATAAAAGATTCTATGAAGGAATTGATCAAATTTTAACTGTTTTGTCAAGACTAGGTTTAAGTTTTTAAGAGTTTTTAGGAGATGCTTAAACAAATAACTTTAATTTTAACGAGATCTTAAAAGATTTTATGATGGGATTTATCAGGTTTTACCTGTCTTTGCCAGTCTAGAATAAAATTTCTAAGAGTTGCTTGAACAAATAACTAAAAGATTGTATGATGGCATTGATCAGATTTTACCTGTTTTTACAAGACTGGGTTTAAGTTTCTAAGAGTTTTTAAGAGAAGCTTAAACAAATAACTTGAATTTTAACGAAATTTTATGATGGGATTGATTAAGAGTTTCTAAGAGTTGCTTGAACAAATAACTTGGATTATTACAAGAATAAAGACAAGTTTCTAAGAAATATGCTTAAAAAATAATTTAATTTTTAAAAAGTGCATGAAAAGAAATAAATATAGATAGAATCGAGAATATTTTGCTTGTTTTGACGATTCTCGAGCCAAAAAAAATTTTGTGTGCCATCAAAAACGAAACAGAGTCGAGTATTTGGAGTACAATTTCGAACAAAACGTCGAACACGTCAATTTATTGTTTAAGGGGACACTTTTGCGCTATATTGGAATTTTCGTAGGGCACACTCCTTTTAAGGAGCGAGTTTCACCACCAGAATTTAAATACGACAAGTGGGTCATGTCGTAATAAAGGTAATAAACCCTGGAATAAACTGTAACTTTTATGTTCAAAAAATCTGTCTTCAAATATCAAATATGTCATTTTTTTGTTTGTAAAATCTGAAAAAGACTGCTTGCATGCCAACGTTGCTTAAATTTTAACAAATATTTTCTTTGGATCATACATTTCTTTGGAAAATTGGGATTACGTTCTGATAAAAACAAAAGTTTGTTAATTCTTTTTTTAAATATTTGACTTGTTCTCCTAGCCCCTGGCTATTATGGTTAATAAAATATATTAAAATTTATTACTTGTAATACTCATCAAATCCATGTATGTTTTTAGAACGTTTTTAAAAACGTACGCCTATGTTCAAGGTATTATTGCGAATCTTTTTCAGACTTTTTGTGTACAAATGCGACGACGACGACCTGAGTGAACATTTAATAAACATTCGCATATATTTAAAAAACGTTTCAAGGGCGTATTGAAAAGGTCAATATTTTTCTAAAACTTTCTAATGTCCCAGGAACGTTTTAAAAACGTTCAAAGAACGTTAAGACGTCCAATGAATGTTTTAAAGCGCTCCAGTAACCTTTCAAAAACGCCTAAGAAACATTTTTTGCACTCAGCAGTTACATAAATATTTTGTATGATGGTTTAAACGCAATAAAACAAAAACATTTAATTTATCTTTTATTTAATAAACAAAAGTTTAAAAACACTCCAACTATCAAGACAAACAACTGGCAACGCAACTACTACCCCTTATTTATTGACCATCCTTTAGAAAAATATGTTTACCTTAAATCTTTTTTATAACTTATAATAAATAGGTCAAAAATAAATTCGCGAAATACTAACTCTATCTATAAGTAGGTACACAAGCAAGGCGCCTCAGGCAAATTATAAATATTTTACTATTTTCACAAAGAATTAAACTAATAAACTTTAAAACTTAAAACAACGGTTTACTTCAAAAAAATTAAAATAGGGTCACACCTAAAACAATACCTTCATAAAATATTGTGCCATCAATCTAAATTAATAGGTTTGCATGCAAAAGTTCTTTTTTGATATCCCATATATAGATACAATGAAACCAAAAGCCAATAAACCAATTATTTTTCCAAAATAAACTTGCACATATATATTTACTTAAAACTGTTTAATCTTGTGTACTATACTGTATAATATACTGTAATATTAACAAATGACAACTCACAAAGAGCTCGCATAATGAGTTTTTAAAATAATCTTAAAAGAGGTAATTATTAAAAAAAATATATAACTTCCTTACATGATTACCGGTATTGATGTGGGTACCTAAAATTCCAGTCCATTGATTTAGTACCATTCCAGTCTTGTAATAAAAACCTGTACAAAAATACTTAGCTGCGTGCACCATCACAAAAATTCAACTTTCTGCCGCTCTGTTTGCTGGCGCTGTAACTAAAGAAATAGAAGCCTCTTTTAATCATACTAATTTTTTGGATCTCTTTTCATGATATTTTACATATCAAGATGAGGGCTAAATGTTAAGTGAAATATTTATTGTGATAATATTTCTTTTTTGGGGAAAGGGTTTATTTCTTTTAATTTTTGCCCTTGTTTAAGGAAGGGATTTTTTTTGTTAAGGGGGGTGGCATATTATATGAAGATGAATAGTCCATAAAAATAAAAATGGGGTCTGCAATTTTATTTATTATTATTGTTTTAATAACAGTTGAGTGCTTCTTTACATAACATTTTCAGTCAAAACAAGTGTCCCAAAATGTATTATTTTTTATAGTCTCGTTTATAGTCATGCAAAAATATTTAGTACTAAAAATTTTTTTTATCAAGAGGAGTTTGGTGTAAACAGAGTGTTTTTTTTATTTTAAACCTTTTATTATTACTTCATTTTAAACCTTTTGTTATTACTATCAAAAACTTACTCAGTTTTATTCCGCTTCTGTTAACACTTCTCTCTTCTTCCTTTCTTGGTCCCTTTTGAGCCAACCTCCAATAGTCGATTCTATTGCTTTTTTATTGCAGGACAGTCCTGAGTTTTCAGTTGCCTCTAAAAATTCTTAAAGTTAGGTGGTCAAGATTACTAATTAAAGCGTTTAGTTTTTTTGAATTGCACAATATATCAAAGGAATCAAAATTACTAAAAATTAAGTTAGGTGAAGCAGAAGGTAAAAATGTTTAAAAAAATTATCTAAAAAGTTATACTGAAAGAAAAATTTAAGTTGCATATAGTTTCTTTCTTCTTTTGGGTAAAAAAGGGGTGGTTAGGTTGGGGAAGGGGGTATTAAATCACCATGTTGTCATGCAAAACCGGAATATCATTAAATTTTAGTTTAGCACTTTTCCTGATGCAAAACTTTTTTTTATTATAGACACAAATGCATATTTGAACTCAACAATTATCATCTTAAACAGAAAGATAATTGAATGGTGGTTTTTCCTTCCACCCTAACAATGAATATTTTAGGGCCACAGCATCAGTTATAAGTGCAGAGAGTATTCGTCTAATAAACTCCTGGATATTATTACCAAGCTTTGAAAAATAGGCAACCTAAAATATAAAATTATAATAGATTTTAACCATAATAGGTTTTTGGTCATTCTTAGTCTTAGTTAACTCAATGAAAAATCAGTCCAACTTTACGAAAT
Source organism: Oxystoma pomonae (assembly GCA_963921995.1). Taxonomy (NCBI): domain Eukaryota; kingdom Metazoa; phylum Arthropoda; class Insecta; order Coleoptera; family Brentidae; genus Oxystoma; species Oxystoma pomonae. The sequence continues at coordinate 71,065,532 of OY998165.1, forward strand.
AATTAGCAAAATCAGACCATGTTTGGACCTATTTATTTTTTAATTTTCTTTTTCAACGTTTCGAGAATGATGTTGAACAAAATTATTTCAAGTGTCAGTTAATTTGAATTAAGGCAGGTTCATGGTTATATTCCTTTTCCTTTTCCGTAACTGTTTCCTTTATCTTAACCTTTCCTTTTTCCTTAAGTAAAAAGCTGGTTCATGCTAAAATTCAAAGTTGACACTAATGATAGACAAACTTGCGATTTTGGCATTTTGTTTAGATAAAAAGTTTGGGGTTCTTTCTGTCCCACAAATGTGGACCAAATGCATTAAAAGTTCAATATTCAATTTTGTAATAACTACTGCTTGAAATAATTTAAAAAACCATCAATTTTGAGGTTAAAAAATGTCAACAAATATTTTGCCTGCTGCACTTACACGACACAATTTTTTCTATTTCTTTTTCTGTAAAGCTAAATATTGGTTGACTTTCAAGGCTTAAGGAAAAAGATATGGAAAAGGAACAAGCATGAACATCCACATCTGAATACATGAGATTTTATAATAAAAGTTGCAGCAAAAGTTACAGAAAACGAAAAGGAATTAAGGCATGAACCAGCCTTTAAAAGACTTCCTAAAATTTACTTCTGGTTAAAGTTCAGTAAAGCTCGGTTTATTAAAATAAGAGCTTGTTGATGGTTTATACAGGAAATAAAATTAAAATAAGCCACGTCTTACCAGGGGTGTGTCCCACCAGAAGCTAAAATGGTTGTCGAAGTCACATAACTTCCTTAACCCAAGGAGCATTTTTCTGACTTCCGACTAATTACAACCTAACATGACGTCGGTTTTGGCCCAAATTTAGGTCGGCAGTTGGTTTGTCCATCAAACAACGTATTTTTTACCAAGACCTGACGTCGCCAACAACTGGTGCATCAGTTGTGACGTCGATACTTACCAAAACTGACGTAGCCAAATATTGGTGATACTCGCTACTTACTACTTACTACTACTACTTACTACAGCGACGTAAATTAACGTTAATTACGGCGACGTAATTTTTAGAATAAAAATGAAGGTCGGGCCAAAGTGAAAACGGAGGTCAATAAATTTAGGATGTATGTTGGACGTCATACTGGGTGTTCCAAGGTGGGTGCCTATTAGATTATTTTAGAAACTATAGAATAGAAACTTTTCAAACTTTTTATTCTAACAAAAATTCATGTAAAGTATATTTATAAAATACTTTCGTATTTGCAGTGTTGCCATTTACAGAAAATCTTGACAAAAACTTTGTTATTTTAAATAAAACACCCCGTATATTTTCGGATTGGATTCTACAAAAAATTCTAGGTACATTTTATGCATAATGTCCTATACCTATTTTCAACTGTTTTTAAAATATTGACAGGTGAAAATAGCCATGTTATAACTTTGACAGCGCGTAACATCATAACGGTTAAAGATATGACAAAACGGTTTCCACATTCCTTTCAGGCATCGTTTTATTTTTAATCCAGGGTTAAATTTACCTTGGAATATTTTAACTCTGAGTTAAATTTAAAAATAGTCTAAAACGATAGCTTGTGAAAAACCAAGATACGACGGAAAACTGGTCAATCAATCCAATCCAAAAATGAAAATATATACAGGGTGTTTAATTTAAAATAACAAAGTTTTTGCCAAGATTTCCTGTAAATGGCAACACTGCAAATACGAAGGTATTTTAGAAATATACCTTACATGGACTTATGTTAGAATAGAAAGTTTAAAAGTTTAAATTATAGTTTCCAAAATAATCTAATAATCTAATTGGCCACTCACCTTGGGACACCCGATATAATGTCCATTTCATGAGACATTATATTTAGTATGAGTTTTAAAGTAGAACTGTAATAAAATTCACGTTGCCAAACTTTTATTTATTAAATGTAACTAGGTCGGGTCGTTCTACAAGGCGACGTCGCAGGAGGTGTTCTTGTCCGAATAGGTAAATAACCCCACAAACAATGCCGGCATGGCAAAGTGCCTTACAAATATTGGCATCTATTGGCAATGAGAATTTGAAGCACGGCAATATGTGCGTTATAAATACCTTAAACACTCCTGTGTGAGCCACCGGCCGAGCGACGGAAACGAATACGTTTATAATGATGGCAAATACACACTTAGCATGGTTTAAATGTAGAGGAGCACTGCATACTAAATACCGGCATTGCAGGCAATATTGGCAAAAAATGTATGGGGTGATTCACCATATTTTTCCCACTATATAGCTCATTTATTATTAGAGATAAAAAAATAGTTTAAATACAAAAGTTGATTAGTTCTTCACAAATTTTAAGAAAATTCAATAAAAATTTTCAAAATGTCAAATTTAGACTTAGACATCAACTTTCTTATTTTAAATTGAACCCCCTGTATATTTTTCAAAATTTCGGTAGATCTTTTTTTCCTGATTCTTAAAAGATACCATATGTAGGGTTTATCTTTAGCGGTTCTCGAGTGAAATAAAAAATAATTTGCCATAGGGGCGATGTGTTAGCCAAGGAAAAATAGTCTAGGTGGTTTTTTTCTTCAACACATTGCTCTTAAGGCAACGTTTTTCTTGAAAAATATACAGGGTGTTCCATTTGAAATAAGAAAGTTGATGTCGAAATTTGACAATTTGAAAATTTTGGTTAAATTTTCTTAAAATTTGTGAAAAACTAAGCAACTTTTGTATTAATTTTTTTTCTATCTTTAAGAATAAATGAGTTATGTAGTTGGGAAAATATGGTGAATCACCCTGTACCACTAAGTGCCAAAATTACACAAAAATTAAAAGTTTAAAAGTGCACGTCCTTGATTGGTCGGCTCAATAGAGATACAGATGCAAATTCCGATACCACTGATAATTGGCTTTTTCTCACTATTTAAAGTATTTATGCACAAATAATTTACGAATGCACATTTATTTTATCCTTAAACGAACAAAAATTCCTAGAAAAACCAATATGTAATAAATAAATAAATGTTACTATAAACAAAAACTTATATACTTATATTTATATCCTAGCATGAAGACAGGAAACCATATGAATAATATTTGTCGTCTTGGTCATGCCAAAGATAGAGGAAAATTCTTTCATAAATTGTTTTAAATATTTATTAAGAGGAGGTTTTCCATACCACAGTAAATTGCAACAGGGAAAATTTTATTTAGAATCTCTTTGATTGTGAATCAAAACAATAAGGTTTGCTTCAGTTGCTTTATATAATAATTCCTTGGCCAAAAATTTAAAAACTTAGTACTTCCTTCTTCTTGTTCTAAGATAAGATGAAGATCTGTGCAGCATCTTTTTCCCTGGATGTTCTGCCCCCTTTCCAGTCACAGGCATCCCATAACCAAGCCTTAATAGCATTTTCAACGACAGCATGAGGAGAAGTTGGTTGACTTCTTAAAGGATTTTTCTTTACGGAATCTAAAAAAGTTTAAATTGTGGTAAGTATAGCTGTAAATTATTTTATTTTTGATAAACCAGTATTTTCTTTTAGGAAAAAGTAGCCCTTTTTGCTTAAAAAGTGACAAAATATCAGTTTCTCAAAAAAGAAAAAGAAAAACTTTAATCTAGTTGTTTTATTGGCAAGTTTACGTCAAAATAAAAAAATAGTACCACAGACGAGTTTTTTCAAATTAATTTTCTCGGCTCGGTTTCACAAGAAATTTGAGGGTTATCAGTCTCTGGGTCACCAAGAGAAATTTCAGTGTCAGAAAATGACTTAGACGTAGACTGAATTGATGAATCTTTAGATGGCTCGATTCAACACTTCAACTAAAAAGCCAGTTAACTCTTTTTTGATATAGTATCCTTTAGCCTACTATAGAGGCCATAGTGACACCAAACTGAGAGAAAATTCATGTTTTACCTGTCAATTTGGTTATAAAAATGGCGGCAACAATAGGCTAAACGGCACTGAAGAGGTAGGAGTTAACTGGCTTTTTAGTTGAGGGGTTTTGCTCGATTACAAAGGAAATTTGTAAATTATCATTCTCAGTATCGCTTAAGCATTGTAGATCATGATGTGAACTTTGATTTTCTTGTAAAGTGGCGTCTAGATCACGATTTAATGCTGGGTTTATACAGGCAAATCGAAATAAAAATAATAATTAAAATTAAAATAAAAGTTGAATGAGCTTATGGGGAACAGTGTAGGCATTTATACAGCAGAAATAAAAAAATGGGTAACTTTTAACTTTTATTTTTATCTAAAACGGATTTGAGCATGCCCCTTTGACGCACATAACCACACTTTCATTTGTTGCTGTAATTTAAATGTGGGTTTTTTGCATTTTTTGGTTTGTTTTTAACAGATATTATTAAGGAAAACAGCATGATGGAGTTTAGTTTAATTATTTCAACTATTGGTGTCATTCACTTTTGTATACATGTGCAGAAGCTGTGTGCTGATCGGTACAAAGTTATTTTTATTTGGCTGTATAAACCAGAATTATTTTTTATTATAATTTTTATATGCCTGCTAAACCCAGCATAAATGACGATTTTTGGTCGCCTTACTGGTAGTTCTGAACATTTTTAAGTCTACTCTAGGCCGACCTTATTTAAGAACAAAATAATATGAGCATTTACGCAGTATTGGCTTCCACATCCATGGTGACTTGAAACTAAATTTAAGCCAATTTTAAAAGAAAACTTGCAAAACACAAAAAACAAACCACGAAAAGGAAGCCACATAGTCAGCAAGTACGTCAAGTTATCAACCGCACGTCAGATATCAATCGCGCGGGAAATTTAAAAAATACGGCGTTCAAAAGACACGATATCCGGTAATGCGTTTGATCGGACCGGAAAGTTGGTTTAGAAATGCATGCAATTTTCATGCGTTTCACTTGGTATGTAAAACAAGTTTTTCAGTTATTGGCAAAATAACATAAATTTGCCAATACATCAGCACTAGTAAATAATCATTGGCAAAATAGCGCAATTTTGCCAATAATACTACTATGTTGGGAATTTGGAACCTTTGGTTGCACTAAATCAAAATTATGATTGTTTTCCACAAACCAAAACTACACTTTTTTGCACTCGACGCGCGTTTCGCTAACAACGTTAGCATCATCAGGAGACGATAAACAATGAACTAAATTAATCTACGCTCTATCTTATATACAATCCTTTAGTGGGCGGAGATAAAACTAATAATTTGTGATTGATCACGATTTTTAATCCTATCTCCCCTCAACCAAAGAATAAAGTGTACTAAACGGGATGGGTCCTCTATCTTTATTTAAACTATTTCTGGATTTAATGATTTCCATACTTTCATATGCATTCAAAAGTCTTTTGTTTGGTACACTTTTTAGAAGTTTTAGGTTATCTAATGTGAATCTATGATTGTTTTCAAAAGCATGCTCGGCCACACTTGACTTTTGTTCTTCCGTATTTTAAGTGTGCTAAATGTTCTTTAAAACGTGTTTGAATAGCGTCTCGTTTGGCCAACATAAAAAGTTGACATTTAGACTTAGTGATAAGAACTTTGAAGAATGGTGCGATTTCCAAAGACATATGTTTGTAGTAATTGAGAAAAAAATTACGAGGAAGATGTCTTCACTTAATAAAAAGCTACAAAAGTTGAAACGTTCTGAACCACAACCAAAAAAGTCGAAGGAAATCGCAAACATTGTAGAAAATCTATCCTCTCAAACTTTTAATAACAAAGAAATATCACTTTTAAACAAAGGTCTTAATTTTGCTCTGCCCCCACAAAAAGATAATTTAAGTGATATTATTGCAAATATTGAAAGTTCAATCTCTTATCTTTCAGAAGGCACAAAGGGCTATGTGCGAGATGCTTGTCGATATCAGATCTCTCAAAACATCATTCAAAACAATAAAAATAGTACATTAAATCACAATAAAACAATTAAAAGTTTGAGAGAAAAAGATGTTTTCTATCTAAAGGCTGACAAGGGTAATAAAGTTGTTATATTAGATAAAACAGATTATTTTGAAAGGGTAGATAACCTAATTAAAAATGGACCCTACAAACAAGTCCCAAAGAACCCCTTACCAAAAATGATTAACGAAGTAAAAACCACAATTAAAAAATGTAACAATATTATTACTGACAATATTAAATATAAACTACAAGTAAGCAATCCCACTATGCCGAAACTGTATTGTCTTCCGAAAATCCACAAGCCTGGAAAATCGGTTAGACCTATAGTTTCTGCTCTAGGATCACCTACTTACAACATTTCGAAATGGCTAGCAAACGAGTTTGAAAATTTACCGATAAAGGAAAATGGTTTTTCTGTTCAAAATTCCCTTGAATTTATCAACAAAGTTAAAGATATTTCACTCCAAGAAGGTGAAATTTTAATCTCGTTTGATGTTAGTTCGTTGTTCCCTAGTGTGCCGATCCCCAATACCTTACAATACCTGGAGGAACTACTAAGAAAAAACAATCTAGAAGAAAAACAGACTTTAGAATACCTATCTTTAACAAAACTCTGCATGAATCAAAATTACTTTCAATATAAAAATAACTACTACCAGCAATTAGAAGGAACCACAATGGGTAATAGTTTATCACCTTTTATCGCAAACCTATTTATGAGCAAATTTGAATCAGATATAAGTAAAGAATTTGAGTATTTCCCCAGAGTATGGTTCAGGTATGTAGACGATGTGTTTGCAGTATTCAACACTAAAGTAACTAGTGTTGAAAATTTTATGGAAAAAATAAATAACAAATTTCCCACTATTAAATTTACTTATGAAACAGAGAACAACGGTACACTGCCATTTCTAGACACTTTAGTTATAAGAAATAAAAATAAATTGGACTTTGACCTATACAGAAAAGGCACGGCCACCAACAGGTATATTCCAAATGACTCTTTTCATTGCTTACAACATAAGCTTGCAAGTTTGCACTTTTTAACATATAGATTAGTAAATTTCCCCTTAAACAAAGAAAGATTTGAAGCAGAAAAGAATAGGATTAGGAATATAGCTGGCGAAAACGGTTACGACGAAGGCTTAATAAATAAGCTGATAAATAGACATTCTTTTCAAAAGACCTTTCGGAATTCTACCTTTTTCAGACAAAAAGATACCTGCGACTCAAAGTTTGTATCAATTCCTTATAATCCTAATTATACGAAAGGATTACACAGAGTATTTAATAACACCGGTCTTAAATTAGTATATCAATCCGGTAACACAATAAGAAGCTTACTAGGAAATCCCAAGGATAAAACTACAGTTCTAGAAAAAAGTGGAATTTACGAAATTAGTTGCATGGATTGTGACAAAAAATATGTTGGCCAAACGAGACGCTCTATTCAAACACGTTTTAAAGAACATTTAGCACACTTAAAATACGGAAGAACAGAAAAGTCAAGTGTGGCCGAGCATGCTTTTGAAAACAATCATAGATTCACATTAGATAACCTAAAACTTCTAAAAAGTGTACCAAACAAAAGACTTTTGAATGCATATGAAAGTATGGAAATCATTAAATCCAGAAATAGTTTAAATAAAGATAGAGGACCCATCCCGTTTAGTACACTTTATTCTTTGGTTGAGGGGAGATAGGATTAAAAATCGTGATCAATCACAAATTATTAGTCTTATCTCCGCCCACTAAAAGATTGTATATAAGATAGAGCGTAGATTAATTTAGTTCATTGTTTATCGTCTCCTGATGATGCTAACGTTGTTAGCGAAACGCGCGTCGAGTGCAAAAAAGTGTAGTTTTGGTTTGTGGAAAACAATCATAATTTTGAAATAATACTACTGTAGTAAATAACTAATGGCATTCACTTGCCAATAAAGCAAATATACCTTACCACCTTTCATTGTTTGTGGGGAATCATTACAAATTTGGTCGGCGCCCGAAACGCCATTTTAAACGTTTAGCATCGATGTGCCATTACAACAATACATTTAATTTTTTCATTTCAAAGGCTTAATATGTAAATAAACTCATTTGTTGGCAACTAAAATGCATTTTTTAAATGCCTATAATATTTTACTATAAGAAACGGGCTTTCTTATAAATATTTAATTTTTAGGTTATTTTTTTTTAAATTAATTTCTTAATATTTTTGCATTATTTTTGTGGGTTTCTGTTTTTTAATGTCTATTTTAATTATATTTATCACTAAACTGACCTTCGCTGGAAGATTAGGATCCATAGAATCTTTAAAACTAACTTTTTTCAGTTACCTACAATAACTAAGATAATAATTATGGTCATCCACGTTTTATTAGGATCCCCACAAAAAATGAAAGGTGGTAAGGTGTATTTGCTTTAGTGGCAATATTGACAAGTGAATGCCATTGGTTATTTACTACAGTAGTATTATTGGCAAAATTGCGATATTTTGCCAGTGATTATTTACTAGTGCTGATGTATTGGCAAATTTATGTTATTTTGCCAATAACTAAAAAACGTGTTTTACATACCAAGTGAAACGCAATCGTTCCTTTAAAAATTGCATGCATTTCTAAACCAGCTTTCCGGTCCGATCAAATGCATTGCCGGATATCGTGTCTTTTGAACGCCGCATTTTTTAAATTTCCCGCGCGATTGACATCTGTCGTGCAGTTGACAACTTGGCGTACTTGCCGACGCATTTTAATAATATTCTGCGGATTCTTCCTATGTAGCATTAACCTATGCTATGTGGGTTCCTTTTGGTGGTTTCTTTTTTGTGTTTTGCAAGTTTTCTTTTAAAATTGGCTTAAATTTAGTTTGAGTTTCAAGGCACCATGGATGTGGAAGCCGATACTGCGTAAGTACTCATATTCTTTTGTTCTTAAATAAGGTCGGCCTAGAGTGGACTTAAAAATGTTCAGAACTACCAGTAAAGCGACCAAAAATCGTCATTTTTGCTGGTTTATACAGGCATATACAGGCATATAAAAATTAAAATAAAAAATAATAACTTTGAACCGAACAGCACACAGCTTCTGCACTTGTATACAAAAGTGAATGACACCAATAGTTGAAATAATTAAACTAAACTCCATCATGCTGTTTTCCTTAATAATATCTGTTAAAAACAAAGCAAAAACTGCAAAAAAACCCCCATTTAAATTACAAAAACAAATGAAAGTGAGGTTATGTGCGTCAAAGGGGCATGCTCAAATACGTTTTAAGATAAAAATAAATGTTAAAAGTTACTCATCTTTTTATTTATGCTGTATAAATGCCTACACTGTCCCCCATAAGCTCATTCAACTTTTATTTTAATTTTAATAATTTTTTTTTTTTATTTTTATTTTGATTTGCCTGTATGAACCCAGCATTAAATCGTGATCTAGACGCCACTTTACAAGAAAATCAAAGGTCACATCATTATCTACAATGCTTAAGCGATACTGACACTAATAATTTACAAATTTCTTTTGTAATCGAGCAAAACCGTTCTCAACTAAAAAGCCAGTTAACTCCTACCTGTGTTCAGCCTTCAGTGCCATTTAGCCTACTGTTGTCGCCATTTTTATAACCAAATTGACACGTAAAACATGAATTTTCTCTCAGTTTGGTGTCACTATGGCCTCTATAGTAGGCTAAAGGATACTATATCAAAAAAGAGTTAACTGGCTTTTTAGTTGAAGTGTTGGATCGAGCCATCTAAAGATTCATCAATTCAGTCTACTGAAATTTCTCTTGCTGACCCAGAGAATGATGACCCTTAAATTTCTTGTGAAACCGTCTTTCGTTAATATCTTAAAATCTTTTTTTAAATTAATTTGAAAAAACTTGTCTGTGGTACTATTTTTTTTATTTTAACGTAAATTTGCCAATAAAACAACTAGATTAAAGTTTTTTTTTTTTTTTGAGAAACCGATATTTTGTCACTTTTTAAGCAAAAAGGGCTACTTTTTCCTAAAAGAAAATACTGGTTTATCCAAAAAAAAATAATTTACAGCTATACTTACCACAATTTAAACTTTTTTAGATTCTGTAAAAAATCCTTTAAGAAGTCAACCAACTTTTCCTCATTCTGTCGTTGAAGATGCTACTAAGGCTTGGCTGTGACTGGAAAGGGGGCAGAACATCCAGGAAAAAAGATGCTGAATAAATCTTCATCTTATCTTATAACAAGAAGAAGAAAGTACTAAGTTTTTAAATTTTTGGCCAAGGAATTTTTATATAAAGTAACTGAAACAAACCTTTCTTTTTTATTCACAATCAAAGAGATTGTAAATAAAATTTTCCCTGTTGCAATTTACTGTTGTATGGAAAACCTCCTCTTAATAAATATTTAAATCAATTTATCAAAGCATTTTCCTCTATCTTTGGCATGACCAAGACGACAAATATTATTCATATGGTTTATATAAATATAAGCGTATAAGTGTTTGTTTATAGTAACATTTATTTATTTATTACATATTGGTTTTTCTAAGAATTTTTGTTCGTTTAAGGATAAAATAAAATAAATGTGCATTCGTAAATTATTTTATTTTTAATCCACAATCATTACAATTTTTATTTTATGCATAAATACTTTAAATAGGGAGAAAAAGCCAATTATCAGTGGTATCGGAATTTGCATCTGTATCCCTATTGAGCCGACCAATCAAGGAGGTGCACTTTTAAACTTTTAATTTTTGCGTGGGTTTGGCACTTAGTGGTAAGGGTGATTCATCATATTTTCCCAACTACATAACTGATTTATTCTTAAAGATAGAAAAAAAAAATTATACAAAAATTGCTTAGTTTTTCACAGATTTTAATAAAATTTAAACAAAATTTTCAAAATGTCAAATTTCGACATCAACTTTCTTATTTCAAATGGAACACCCTGTATATTTTTCAAGAAAAACGTTGACTTAAGAGCAATGTGTTGAACAAAGAACCACCTACACTCTTTTTCCTTGGCTAACACATCGCCCTTATGGCAAATTATTTTTTATTTCACTCGAGAACTGCTAAAGATAAACCCTACAAGATCTACCGAAATTTTGAAAAATATACAATAATTTAAAATAAGAAAGTTGATGTCTAAATTTGACATTTTGAAAATTGTTATTGAATTTTCTTAAAATTTGTGAAGAACTAATCAACTTTTGTATTTAAACTATTTTTCTATTTCTAATAATAAATGAGCTATGTAGTGGGAAAAATATGGTGAATCACCCCATACATTTTTTGCCAATATTGCCTGCAATGCCGGTATTTAGTATGCAGCGCTCCTCTACATTTAAACCATGCTAAGTGTGTATTTGCCATCATTTTAAACGTATTCGTTACCGTCGCTCGGCCGGTGGCTCACACAGGAGTGTTTAAGGTATTTATAACGCACAGATTGCCGTGCGTCAAATTCTCATTGCCAATAGATGCCAATATTTGTAAGGCACTTTGCCATGTTTGTGGGAATGTGTTTGTTTAGACATTTAAGTTTTTACCTAATAAGTTTAAACTTGGTGTGCACAGTAAAACTTTGGGTCGCGAGTCTACGTAATTTGACGTAATATTGGACCAAAACACCGTGCAGCACCCGACGTCGAAACGACTCGAATTTTAATTCCCCACTTAGGTGCTAAATCGAGTCCTCAGGAAGACTGATGGACGTCGGATCCGACGTCAGGTATTTCTTGCCCTACGTGACCCTAACGTAATATAACGTCCAAATGCTTGTTAGGAATCAGCATATTAATTAGTGTCAAAAACTTTACTTACCCTTTTATAGGAAAATACACCAGCAGGTATCCTTACAAAAAAAGACCAAAATTATACATCTCCCGAGACATCTCCTTTTAAATTAAAAAAAAAAACCTTTAAAAAATCAGAAGTGAGGTTATATGTAAAAAATCAAGTTAAAAAGTTAGAAGTTGACCATGTTTTAATTTTATTTTCTTTATTTATTTAGCCGAGGTTTTAGCTTTATAAACACCTACAGGTATTACTATAGCTTTAACTCTTATTTTTATTTTTTTCCTGTATAAACGCAGCTTAAATTGCTAGAGCTAGAACATTTTTTTGAACTTACCATAGCTTGGTATTTTTTGTGTTCTCTAGATCACTCTCGAATTTGACTAGATCATCCTCCATTTATAAAGTTAAAGTTATAAACTATCCATAACATCCTGTGGTGTCCTAGGTTCCTTCGACTGGGTAACGAAATTTTAGAATATGAAAACCCCAAAATAAATTCACCCCGTCTGGGAATACTGACTCATTTGAAAGGCAAAAAAAACAAAATAAAACAGAGAAATGGATGATTTTACAGCAATCAATAACGGACCACGCCAAAGACTTACCAATTTGCGTGTTCTTCTTGCTTCACAACGTGGAGACACATCGCGGCCGCGGCCCTTTTAGGATTTTTTTGGAGGCGTCTGTCTTCGCCAAGTTTACGTGCGGAAGTGTCGGTTAAATTCTCGCATCGTCAGGGAAAATAGAACATATTGGGAACTCAATTTAACCGTGGCGACCTGATTTTTTTGTTTTCCATGGCAACGCGGAGAGATTATTTATTTTTGTCCACAGTGGGACACCAGATCTTTTTTTGCACCGGGTCAAAAATTTGGGGATAGTTTACTTATTTTGATTTCGCATTCCGCGCTGCTAAAGCACATAAGTTTTTTTTACTTTCGCTTCCGTTTAACTCATGATGCGTTGCTGTAGCCCGAACTTGCCTTGCATCATCATTACCGCCGCTGTACGGTACCAACGCGCAAATAAACCTTTAGGTCCATGTGACTGCCTGTTTATTTTTCAGACAAAAACAATAAGTTTTTCTATTTGTGCCTCGGTTTTTGCTAATGTAGTACATTATTTGACTCCGAAAATATGCAATGGATCAAGAAAAAATAAAACGAAGCAAATTCTTAAGGTAAGACCTCGGGTTGACTACATTTATTGAATAAGTATTGTTGTCTTTATAAGGGTTTTTCCCTTGGTTTTTCCTTGGAAGGTAATTATGCACTATACGGTTTTCTGCGATTTTTTATGAAAAATTCTGGTAATTATGCAGTATACGGTTTTCTGCAATTTTTGATTTTTTTTGAAAAATTCTTTATGGGGGCACCTTCTAGGGTCCCTAGGACCCCAAATCCGCATGCGCCCGATTTTATTTTTTTTTAACGAGAAAAAAGGGTGCCCAGGGGGGGTTGTAAAGTGTTTTTTTTAATTGTTTTGGGTTGGTTTGGATTAGGTTGGATTGGACTGTGTTGGTTTAGTTTGTTTTAGTGAAAAAAAAAACCAACCGGCGCAGACGGATTTGGGGTCCTAGGGACCCTAGAAGGTGTCCCCATAAAGAATTTTTGAAAAAAAATCAAAAATGGCATAAAACCGTATACTGCATAATTACCAAAATTCTTTATGGGGGCACCTACTAGGGCCCCAAATCCGGCTGCGCCCGATTTTTTTTTTAAGTGAAAAAAGGGTGCCTGGAGGGGTGTTGTAATGTGTTTTTTTCATAGTTTTGGGTTGGGTTGGATTAGTTTGGGTTGGACTGTGTTGGATTGGGTTGTTTTGGTGAAAAATTAAAAAAAAAAAAACAAAAAAAAACAACGGGCGCAGGCGGATTTGGGGCCTAGGGACCCTAGTAGGTGCCCACATAAAGAATTTTTCATAAAAAATCAAAAATGGTAGAAAACCGTATACTGCATAATTACCCCTTCAAATAACTACAAGTGACTAGGCAACGTTGTTAGGTACTCATTTTTAGTTTAAGGAAATTTCTTCCTTTTAGATTCTTTTAAGGTGATTCAGAGTTCCATAACTATAGCAAGCATATGCTGCTGTCCTCAGTTACTATGTTTATACACACCTAAAAGCGCTTTTATATATGGATGGTTTTAAATAAAATCGCTCTCTTCGAGGGTTATGTCCTTCATTAAATGTCAGTTTAAAGAAAAAACAAATAAAACAACATAATTAATTAATTAATTAACAACAGATTTTTTGAAAGACTAGGGTTTAGTATTTTCTTTAGGTTAGAAGAAATGCACTAAAGTGTTTATAACGACTTTCCCAAGCACTCTAAAAAATTCCATTGTCATACCGATATATAAATCTGGTGAAAAAACAGAAAAAACAAATTACAGACCCATAGCGCTTTCAAGTGTATTAAGCAAAATAATTGAAAAATGTATAAAACTGAGGCTGTGTAAATTTCTGGAATCAAAAAAACAGTTATCAAATAATCAATTTGGGTTTAGGGAGAGTCTCAGCACCGAGGATGCCGTTGCCGAGGCTACAAATTTTGTTTTTGAGAGCATTAACGACAAGTATAAACCGGTGGCTGTCTTTTTGGACCTGTCAAAGGCGTTCGATACTGTGGAGCATCGCACTCTCCTAGACAAGCTACATAGGATAGGAATAAGAGGTATTGCATTACAGCTTTTCAAATCATTTTTGCTTGAAAGAGAGCAATCTGTTAAAATGCAAGATAATATTAGTAGCCCTGGTCTGGTAGAGTGCGGTGTTCCGCAGGGTACAGTGTTAGGCCCGGTCCTCTTTTTGATATATGTCAATTCACTGACTCAACTAAACATTGAGGGAAAAATAATCTGTTTTGCAGATGATACTGTTTTATTGATTAAAGACCGGACATGGGGGGGGTGCCATTGACAGGTGCGAGAGGTCAATGCAAAAATTAAAACACTGGTTGGACTCAAATTTATTAACATTGAATACGAATAAAACAAATTTTCTAACATTTGCAATGAACAAAAGAAGTTTACCTGAAATACAGGAACTAAAATTGCATAATTATGACTGCCAGGTAAATATAAATTGTAACTGTACAGAATTGATAAAAAGAGAAACAAATATTAAATACCTTGGTGTTTATTTTGATCAGTGTCTCACGTGGCGCAATCATATAGATTATGTAAACAAAAAACTAAAACAACTAGTGTATAAATTCTACGAATTAAGGCAAATTGTTCCAATAAACATATTGAAAATGTACTATCAAGCACTAGCTGAATCGGTACTAACTTATGGAATCACAGCTTGGGGCGCAGCCACTAATAATATAATGGCACCACTATATGTAACTCAAAAATATATAATTAAAATAATGCACTTTAAAAATAAACAATTTCCTACGGAGGAATTATTTAGAATTTCAGGATATTTAAACATTAGGCAACTTTATATAAGGGCTATTTTGAAATTTAGTTTTAGAAATAAGCTGTTTAATAAACCTATTACTCACCACAATAAAGGAACAAGAAATGTATCAAAAAACAACCTAAATATACCTAATACATTATATTCAACAACTCAAAGACATATTTCATACATCCTCCCAAAAATATACAACATTCTCCCGGATAAATTCAAACAAAGTAAATCAAATAAAAATATCAATAATAGGCTAAATGAATGGATTTTATCAAATTCATGGAGAATGTATGAAATTGTCCCAACCTTGAATAGTGTTGGAATAACTTAGGAAATAACTTAACTTAATAGAAAAAAAAAATAGGGAAAAATTAAATAATACTCTGAACTCTGATATCGTGTTGCAATTAAGTCTGAATATTATTTTTGTCAACTCTGATCTCAACATAAAAATCTTATGACTGTGACTAAATAATAATAATAAAATATTTTTAAATTAACTATATTACTACCCACTAAGCATGAACAAGGAGAGCGTTATTTGCGGCGCTTTTTCCAATTTAATTTGCATTGTTGCTTACTGGGTGACCACTGTACTGTACCTGTAAATTATATTTTTATGTGTAACTAAGACCTTAATGTTTTGTTTAATTTGTTTAAAAAAAAAAATATAGAACAAAGAGAAACAAAATATTATGTACTAAACTTAATAGTATTCTGTGACGAAATTGTGATATACAATGTATTATTATTATTAGGTAGATGTTGTTTATTGTAACCATATAGGCAGATTGTTATTTTCAAAATAAGTTCTATGAAAGGCACACACAGATCAAAAGATCCATTGTGTCTAAAATGTGTTAAATTTACAACCATGTAATGTAAAACTTTTGGAAACAATAAAATTTGATTTGATTTGATTTGACCCTAAATGGGCCAACACTGTTCTTAACTAAAACAACCAGTTAACTCATTTTCATTTTAGTATCCTTCCAAACTGACAGAAAATATATGTTTTACTTGTCAATTTGGTTATAAAAATGGCAGTCACAGTAGGCTAAAGGGCACTGAGGCAGTAGGATTTAACTGATCGATTTAGTGCTTAAATCGCTTTTAGTGATGTTTATATGACAACATTTTCAAACCATCCTTAGATAAAAGCGCTTTGCCTATATAAACAAAGTAAGTTTTCCGTAAGCCACAAGCGGTATGCAGTAAGAGCAGCATGCATTTGTTATTGTTTATTTTCCTTGCATCTTACCTCACACCACTTGCCTTACAGAACTCTAAATACGCCTTTATT
The DNA here is from genome assembly GCA_963921995.1 of Oxystoma pomonae. Lineage (NCBI taxonomy): Eukaryota > Metazoa > Arthropoda > Insecta > Coleoptera > Brentidae > Oxystoma > Oxystoma pomonae. Next base: position 71,081,922 of record OY998165.1, read on the forward strand.
CCTCTGCAAAACAAGTTATTTTATATAGGTACCTATATATAATAAGTATGTTTTTCCTTTTTAAAGGGTGGACTACTTAGTTGACTACCACTAACATATGTGGAATTAGGTACCATGCAAATTAATAGTCCCACAGCCCATAACTTAAACTGTTAAGACCTTGCCGGATTTTGCATAATATTTATTCTTTATGTCCACTCAGCTGACATTTTAAACATATATATTCTTAAATTTGTAACTTTTTTCACAAGAAATGGACAAACATTTTGTCCAAAAAATATATTTTGTCATTAAGCCCCTCTTGATAGCATCGAAAAGTTCAATTAAGCTCCTCACAGCTGATTTTTCAAGGATTACTTTATAAGTATTTAAAACACATGGTCACATTATCTAATTTAAACATTTCCGAGAAATTCTGTTGAAAGGACCTTAACTTAAGGGCTCAGTTAAGGGTTAAGTTTGGAGGGGTCTCTAAAAATACCCCTTAGAACATCTTGAAGAACACATACAAAGTCTCAACGGTGAGGTAGTCACAAATTTTCATAGGCCTGGGCTCACGGACTATAATGAAAATATTAGGTAAAGAATAAAAACATTATACAAAAAAATAGTGAGGCACATTTTACTCACTTTGGCTCATTTACTTATTTCTAAGTTTTCTCTACAGTAAAGCTAGAGAAAGTCCAGTTTTTAATACCTACCTCTATGCACTTTTTAAGAGTTGAAAATAAAATTAGGACCTGAATATTTTTGTAAATTTAAGGTGTCCAAGATAAAGGACCGAGAGGTGAGGTGAGCGAAATTCCCCTCACGTTTGTTCAAGAATAAGCATACTGGCCTGAGGAAACTGTCTAGGAGGGAGGGTTCCTGAAAATACTAATAAGAAGGCTGCTCCACCTGGCAAAAAAACACCTATGTGAACAGTAGAAAAGAATATGCAATGAGGAATACAATAAGCCTTGCAATAAGCAAACTAGCTGCAGTGTCAGGGATTTCCTAAATCATGCCTTGGAATGACACTGCTTTTCTTCTCTTCAAGGTATATATATAAAATTCAAAATTAAAATTCTTATTGTAACAATTTTAGTCAGTCAGAGTATGTTTGGAACTGAAAAACCGAGAAAAGTTGAGAAATTTATTCTTTGAAAAGGTCAGGAATACTGACAAAAAAATATACAAAAACAAGGAAAATCTGGAAGCCCATCTGGAAAAAATTGATTTAAAAACAAATTAGAATCATGAAATTTGTCAAACTAAAAATTTGCAGCTGAAATAAAAATTCTTGAAAAAACTGATAAGTTTTTTACAAATGGTTAGGAAAAACTGGGAGACATCAGATAATCCAATTAAAGGTTTTCTGTACAAACTCTGTTATTGACCTTATGTACTGATGCCTTTCTCATTTAAATCCCTTACCCAAAATTATTACTTCTTGTGCAAACTCAAAAATAAATAATTCAAATAAAATCCAAAAACTTAATATTTAATATGCTTGCACACACAGAAATACTAACTATTTATTTTTGTTGGCATAGAGGTAGGTACCAAATGTAATGTTACATCTCTTGCTATCTTTTATGTAAACTTGTGTTTTCTGTTAGTGAATCATTTATTGTGTAAAAATTTGAAATGTGTAGCTTCTGAAAGAGATACCTACAGGTCCAAAAATCTCTAATTTCTTAATAAAAGATCCTGTAACTATAATTCTAATTACCAATGCCCAATGTAGTTAAAAATGCATAAAATAAGGTTGCGGCAAAGATAGGGTTGCAGAAATACTTTCTCTTTTTTGGGGTTCTGTTTTGGTTGTAAGTGAACATTTATTAAAGTACTCCTTACTAGTACTAAAAAAAGCGTTGTAGCTAAATTAGACAAATGTTTACCTCTAATTTTTTTTATTTTCAGATTTTGGAATTTAGGCAAGAAAACTACCAGAATGAACAATACAATTTTTATACATTTTAGTTATTCACAGAACAATAACAACTATATGGGTAGAATACTTTAGCATTTTTGTGTCGTAGAAATATTTTTAGTATTTTTAATTAACTATATATAATAAAATTTTTAAAAATATGCTGAAAAATTACATTTTTACATATACACCTCATTCCAAATTCTCCGGACCCATTTCAATATGGCGGCTGATAATTAAACACAGAAGCTAAATGGAACTGTCATTGTCAGTGTCAAAAAACTGGTCTGCAGCAATTTGGAATGAAGTTTAATAAATATTTCAATAATATTTCAACATAATTAAATGTATTTGCTGTTTAGAATGTGACACCCTCCTATTAACACATTGCCCATGCCCACATGTGGGCATTTCTGTTTTACGTCTCAGAACCGCGTGCCTACCGATGGTCAGAAAACAGCGGAGGATTTGTGTCCACCGGTGGGCATCTGGTCCTTGGAAGTAAAACTAAATGCACACATGGCTCAACTTGTTGAGGTGATTATGACCACAACATTATAAACACCTATAGATATGCAATTAAATAAATTAATTTAAAAACTTATCTCAAAAATACTTATTAATAATCATTTAAATTAAATCTAACTTAAAAAAGAAAAGAATAACATGTTATTTTTTCCTTCTTTGGAACCGCAAACTAGTAGCTGTAGTTTCAAATATCAGGCTTCACGTGGTTAGGTTCTGAAATTTAAAAAAAAAAGTATAAGTGTATGAACTGAAAAAATATTTGCTTTAGAGAAAACAACAAAATTGAAGAAAGAGCTTGATAACAGATAATTTTTACTGATTTTGGGGAACTTGAACCCAGATATTCAAGGTGGTGACCATTTTTTTAAAATAACTAATAAAAAAATAAAACAAAATATAGGCATCTGATATATCAATTCAGGGGTTTTTGGGTTCCCTTAATCCATTTATGTGATTTAAAAATTCTTAGAAGTATCTAAGGGTTCTAGTAGCAGTTTTAAAAGTAAACATTTTGCATGCATGTTTGACTAATTTCAGTTTTTTTAGTTGATTTTATTTGGTACAGGTGTACATTTTATGAATCCGATTAATGCCACTTTGATACCCTTGTAAAACTCAAAATATTTAAGATGGGACACAAACATTTTAGAAGAAACCAGATCAAATACAGACTTGATATATCAAATTGAGGGTTTTGGGATCCACTGATATCATTCTTTGGATAAAAAAAAATTCTGGAGATAATAGAAGGATCTTAGGACAAACTTTTGGGACCTAGCCCAAACTTATATTACCTCTTAACATATATACAACTTTAGAAGACTTAAAAATATCCAAATCGATATATTTCCCTAAAACTACCTCCAAATCCTCGTCTGAATCCCTATTGTAATAATTGGAACACCAAAATTAATTTTGGAAGACCCAAAAAACCCCTAAATCAATATATCACATGTCTTTTACACCAATAATTTTTTATGTTGCCCTTTCAGGCTCCTTACATTACCCCTAAAAACTGTTTAACCCCCAAAATGAATTTAGTTAACCCCAGAATCTCCAAAGTGATGTCTTTCTATTAATAGTATGTTGTTTTTACCACTTTACCCCTAAAACTCACCCTTAGGCCCCTTAAATTACCCCTAAAAATTTTTTTTTACACCAAAAATGAATTCAGTTGATCCAAAAATTTCTTAATTCAGGTCACAAGTTTTTTTGTCATTTACGATTCTTTTTGCCCCTAGGAACCTTAATTATATTATTCCCAAAAAATGTTTATTCTAAAAAAATGGAATCAGTGTTTCCAAAAACCCTGAGGTTAATGTATTATACGTGTGTACTTGATCTAGTTTCTCATCAAAATTTTGTGCTTTTAAGTTGCTGTCATCACCATCTGGAATATTTAGGGTGTCAAAAAAAGTATATATTCTGACAAAAATGGATTTATATATAGTCCATTTTTGATGTGTTTATTTAAAAAAATGTTTACTGTTAAATCTGTTCTTAAAACCCTTATGGTGCCTATATTATGTTTTATTTTTTGGAGTTCTCCCAAGGGAGCCAGAGTTTCATCACTTGGATTTGTAAAAAAGACCCCCTTAGCTACCAAAATCCGTCAAAAAACCTTTATTATCAAGCGCTCCCTTCAAACATGGAAAAAAGCCCATTGGCACCTTAATTTATGCTTGAAATAATTCAAATTCATGTTCAACGAAAACATAACAGAGGTGTTTTTGAGTATTTGGTGAAGACTTGAAAAACATTATAAAATTTTAGTAGTCTAGAAATTACTTTTTAATATATTTTTTTCCATAAACAGGCTTTTTGGGGGTGACTTGAGGGATATGAGTTTTCCAGGAGAAATTATATAAAAAAGTGGCTCGAATGACATCTTATTTAGAAGATCGTTTAAATTGCTTTACAAACAGGCAAGATAATAAGTTTAAATTTGTCAAGGAGCGACAAATAAACAATTTCTTGCACAAAAGTCAGGAAAAACGTTGGTTTTAAAGTTACATTTTTCATAATAAAAAAGGGAATAAACATTTCATGATTTATTTCTGATTGTTTTCTTAAACATACCATCCAAATAAGCCTACTTTTATTCTTTAAATTTTGGTGGTTCAAACCTTTTCTTCATTCCATACCAAATTTAAAAGCAAATATCTTAAGCACCAGTCATCCTAGCTTTTTAAAATGTTGACATAATTAATATTAAAGACCTTTCCCCTTTTAAATTTCAGAGATAAAAATTACCCTATGAAATTTCCAACAGAGCCAAAAAGTATCTGTGAGTGTCCCCCTTCAAAATTGTTCTCTGTTTTGTTCTTTGTGTATAGTTTTTCTTTTTTTCCTAATGGAATTGAAATAGATGAGGGGAGACTCAAAATATGTCCAGAAATAGGTCCAGGAAATTTGCAATAAACAATAAGAGTTAAATTAATTTTTGATATCGGATCTAGACTATAATAAATTTTGTTTATTTAAGGAAGTTTTACCAAATATAATTGAAATCAGAAGCAAAAACTTACTTTGAGTTTATAGATTATTATTCTTTGTTTGGTGCTGACTCTATAGAACCATCTTGTTTTGCTATACATTTTAGTTGGCAAAATATCCACTGCTCTAAATGTTTGGGTACAAATTGTAGACTTTTTAATTTATAGATTATTATTCTTCTCTGGGTGGTGGCACTTTAGAATCTTCTTCTTTTTCATTTTAGGTAGTTGCCTAAATATCCACTGCTCCATATGTTTTGTTATTATATACAGCTCCTAAAAGAATAATAAAAATAACAAGAAATATTCTATCTCTAAATTTTGTTTCTATATTTTGCAATTTAGGCGAGCACAAACAATATTTCTTAAAAATTTTCTCTTGAGTGGCACATGTTTATAAACTGTTTAAAAGATTTTTTGCATAATAATTTTTTAGTTACAGAAGCAGAGGTTTGGTTTTGTTATCTAAGTTATAAGTTAGAGACAAAAGTATCAAGCCAAAGTAAATTAAGTTTTGTAATCTGCAGTTTTATTTTCCTGTGTTATGAGTTTCAAAATCTAAGCAGGTTCACAGTGCATGATTCAACTTTCATAGAAGTGTTCACTAACCACCAGTTATGACATACACACATAGTATTTGATCCTGTGTATTTAATTTATTTGAAAGATGAATGAGCAACTATTTATATTTTAAAGAATTTTTCCTGATTTAATATTCTCCAATTTTCAAGTCACTAACCTATTTTATTCAAAAAACAAGAGAGACTAAGGGCCGGTTTCTCAAAAGCGAGTTTGTGTTAACTCAAGCAACATAACCTAGTAAAAATCTTTAAAAATCAGGTTAAAATTAACTCCAGGATAACCAGGGCTTCAAGGTGAGGGTAAGTTACATTACCTCAGGGTTAACCTAAAAAAAATATTGGCTTAAAAACAGCAAGAAAACTGGGATTTATAGCTCGCGAGTTACTTTAAGTTTCTGATAATCCGCTATTGAGAAAATGTCCCTAAGAATAATTTTTTATCAGTAAAATTTTCCACAGTATTATTTCATGCTGCTCACTTAATATATTAAGGCTAAACGGTATTAGTGTAGTAAACAGTTTTCTTTAGATACCTATTTAGCACTTATCTGAGCCCCTAGGAAGTTCAAATTTACCAGTGCTGAAACTTTTTTCATTTTTTTTAACTAAAGCGGGAACTAAACCACCCAAATCCTGAACTCAAACCAACTCAGCACTTTTTAGCAATTCCAGCGCTCATAAATTTTAACTATTTAGGGACCCTAGTCAGTACCTACATACAAGATTTTTTTCATAAAAAAAAAACGAGTAAAATACTAAAATAAAAAAAAAAACCATTTACTGCAGAATTACTTGCTAAAAAAAACGCTACCCAACTACATATTAAAGTAACTGGGTTTAGTGTTTAAGGTTGCATTTACAAGTGCATTTATAATTGAATTTGAAACACTCCTGCTAGCTGTTACCACTGATTTAAGGACAACAGGTTAACTTAAAAAGCATGCAGATTTACAAATCGGCTGCTGACGCTAAACGAAATAATCATATTCTATTTTAAACAGGAGCATCAACGACTAGCAAGAGTCTCTTCAACCTCTAAATGGAGCTTTACTGACCTGTTTTGTTAAAACTCAAGTATCCGTGTGTTTTTGAAACTGCTGTTAGGATCTAAAATATATCCTTAAGCCTCTAAGATTTCACTAGTAAACTTGCACACAACTTATGCCGCAATAATTTAAATTTAAAAAAAAATTGAATCAAAATAAAAACAAAATTATGTGAAGTTATGGGAATGTTTCTAGGCGAATTCCTAGTAATTCCAGCGAGCCAGTAAAGTTCTCCTGGTTCTTTGATAAACTCGGGGTAATGCTCGCGCAGCGCTAGGCCATTTTCGGCGGGCGACCGCACACGTGGAGTGGTTTCATATCCGTTTTTGAAAAATAAACATAACCTCGAATGGTTTTCTGTCAGAAAACGTAAAAATACCCTTCTGCCTACTGTGGGCCTTGTTGACAAAACACCTGCAGTTGCCATGGTATCGGGGGCTTTAGGATAGTTGGGGGCATTAGGTTAGAGGGCGCTTTGCTTATTTTGATTTCCCATGGGAAATCAATTTAACCGTTGCGACCTGATTTTCTTGCAAAACTTTACGTCATTGCATTTGTTTTCCATGGCAACGCGAAGAGTTTATTTATTTTTGTCCACAGTGGGACACCAGAGCTTTTTTTGCACCGGGTCAAAAATTTGGGGATAGTTTACTTATTTTGATTTCGCATTCCGCGCTGCTAAAGCACATAAGTTTTTTTTTACTTTCGCTTCCGTTTAACTCATGATGCGTTGCTGTAGCCCGAACTTGCCTTGCATCATCATTACCGCCGCTGTACGGTACCACCGCGCAAATAAACCTTTAGGTCCATGTGACTGCGTGTTTATTTTTCAGACAACAACAATAAGTTTTTCTATTTGTGCCTCGGTTTTTGCTAATGTAGTACATTATTTGCCTCTTGGTGTGCTTAAAGACTCCGAAAATATGCAATGGATCAAGAAAAAATAAAAGGAAGCAAATTCTTAAGGTAAGACCTCGGGTTGACTATACATTTTTTGAATAAGTATTGTTGTCTTTATAAGGGTTTTTTCCTTGGTTTTTCCTTGGAAGGTAATTATGCACTATACGGTTTTCTGCCATTTTTTATTTTTTATGAAAAATTATGGGGGCACCTACTAGGGTCCCTAGGGCCCCAAATCCGGCTGCGCCCGATTTTTTTTTAAGAGAAAAAAGGGTGCCTGGAGGGGGTTATAATGTGTTTTTTTCATTGTTTTGGGTTGGGTTGAATTAGCCAGTTTTAGTGACGCTGTCCATGGCCTACTTGACGTAAAATAGTCACGTGGTACATCGAAAGTTTTTTGGCCCAACCGACCAAAAATGAACTGTGACCTGTTTTGACATCTAAAATTTTTGTTTTGACATTTAAAGTAAGAAACATTTTGTTTCACAAATTTCACGCAATTTTTACTTTTTACTCCAAATTTTATTGCAATTCTTCGACGGTATTTGTGCTCCGTTGTTTATAAAGAACGGTCCAATACGAGTTACATGATCTTGTGCTACTAGTGAGTGTATTCAGAAATTATTTATAGTCCTTTCAGCGCTGCAAGAGGTAAACTTTTAGTTCACAAGATAATGGTAAGTAATAACCTAGTGCAATAACAAAAGTAAGGTGTTTCCCTTTATAAATACTTGCAATACATTCCCGTAAAAGCCCTCTGTCCCAGATTTTGGAGAATATGGGGATATGCCAGAGAGTATTCAGGAAAAAAAGTGTGTCGTTAGGGTCGCTTGGTTTATAGGTATATAGCAAATATCAAAATAATATAAAAACATATTTACTATGTTTTCATGTAGAACTGAATACATTTTCAATATGATTCACTTTCAAACCTTCCATCAAAACAGGGCAAATCAAACTTTCTTTTTGTTGGCCCTGAAGTTCAATACAGCTTTTTTTGGGATTATACCAGGATCGAACTGCATAAAAATAGGTCATATTTAACTGACTGATAACATGAATAATAAGCTCTGTTAGCACTAAAGATTATAAACTAGAATATAAAAAAATTTGTTAGAACTTCCAATATTTCAGCAACAAGTAGGTATATATCGAGGGGGTAACCAACACTAGTTCAGAAAATGTGACATGATTGCCAATTTTGTTGAATTTTTAGTGATTGTAGGGGACTGTCGGGAGATTTATAGAGACTTCCAGGGACTCTTGGGGTCTGCAAGCCAGGGTTTGGTAAGGGTTAGGTAGTTGCAGGGGCTGCAAGGGACTGCGAATGGATAAGATTTGTGACACAACAAACAAATAAGTAAAATTGACAAAAACTAACCTCACAATCACTCAAAATGCATCAGGCAATGTCTAAAACTCAAATCGTGTTCAAAACGCATTGAAATCACTTCATCAAAACCAAAAAGTGAATGGTATTCAAATTGTATTCAGTTCCACGTGAAAAAGTAGTTATTATAACAGTTAAAACTGTTTATTCTCTTAATGTGTAATCTAAGTTAAAGGTAACCTGCGGAAGGTTTATTGATTGTTGTTATTTTTGTATGAAAAAAATGTAACTTTCATGTATATCAGCTTTAACCCAAAAAAGATATTCTTAACTTCAAAGAAAACCGTTGAAAGTTAGGTCACCACCTCAGTCACCACCCTATCAAACATGCTGCATAAGTAGTTTTACGAGACAATTTTTATCATGTTTTATAAAGTTTCCAAGCAATTATTAAAACAGATGTAGTAGTTTAAAAAAAAAGTCTGGCTTGTAAAATCTTGTTAAATCCTTTAACACAATCACTACCAAGCAAAAAACAGTCATCCTCTTGGGCCCAGTAATTCTTAAGAAACATAGCAAGTTTTTTATATATACAAGAAACATAGCAAGTTATGATGTATTCAGAATTACAAATCTACCAAAGTTTTATGCTGGGGATATGGTGTCAATAAATTGGTATGACTATTGCTTGTGAAGTATCAGTTTTAAAAGCAAATTTAAAAATTTTCCACTAATAATACATTGTAAATGTGTTAAAACAATGTAAATATTTAATCATTAATTTTTATGTGGAGTAATACAGAAAAAAAGATAAAGTATAGAAAATTAGCATCCACTGCCTGGTTAAAATAATCTCCATTACTATTACAGATTCTCTCTATGACCAAATTTTAAAAATAAAAAATTTGGAGATTTTTTTATAAATCTAGTCATAATAAAAGACGTAGCTTTGAAAATTTCAAATTATAATGTAGGCTTTGCTCAGACTACACATTTTTTGCTTTGGGACAAAAAGTGCCACTTTAGTGCATATTTATATTATAAAGCACTAAACTTGTAACAAATCAAGTCAAAACACGTACCTGTGTCTAGTCTTAAGGTTTGTTAAGTTTTAAGGTCAGCAAAGCCCTAAATAAAAAACATCCAAACATTAATTTAAAATATTACACACTGAAAATTAAATTTAAGCTAATATTATGCCTTTTTTAGGACAAGTCCTGACACTTATCAAGAAATCAAGGCATTTAAAGGGCTTGATGCATTTGCTGGATTAAGAGTGAAAAAATAACGAAAATGGATAACAACTTTGTAATTATGGGAAAGGTAAGCAACCTATATACTACTTTCAAAATGATGTATATTTTGAAGAAGAATCATGTTTCTTTTGGTTTAAATTTTTATCCAAAATCAAAAAAATAGTATGCTGCGTAGTTTTTGAGTAGTAGTAGTAAAATGGTGGGGCTCTCGGCCCGGCGACTAGGCTCTACGCAAGCCCTTTTCGCCACTCACTAAAATTTGCTTTTTTTTCATTACCTTAATTTAATCATGTAATAGCTGATCACACAACGCCTAGTTTAAACTTTTCTATATCTTTTGGTTACACAAAAATTTAAAAAATGTCAGGATATACAGAGTGTCCCAAAATAATAGAACCACTTTTTAAGAGCAGGATTAAAGGTAATAAAAAATATCAGTTAAGATCTTTTTGTAGTTTTTTTAAAACTAAATTCAAACCTGTTGGCTAAATTAGTCCGTTTGTAGTTTGACATCCTACAACACAAAATTGATTTTAAAATCTTTCAAAATTTTTAGGTTCTACATTCAAAATCTGTTGACCTCCTTTGACGCCCTGGATTATAGTTGCAGCATCCTCAGAGATATTGGCTTCACACTGTGACTGTCGTGCTGGTCTAGGTATGCATACAAGAGTTTTTTGGAAATGTGTATAAATCTGACGTGTTTGTAGCTTTAATGCAGCCGTTTGGTGAATTTAGTAAAAAACCTGATGAAAGTCTACCAAAATTGTTCGTCACTTTTTAATGAGGATTATACTAAATTAACCTTACCTGCATTACAGGATATTAGCAAAAAGGTTAATATTGCCTTTACAGAGGTACAAGCAAAAATAGTTCATTCCAACACCGAAAGTCAAAGCAAGGCCAATGCTTGGTTTACGTTTCGGGCTGGAAGGGTAACAGCATCCAATTTCAAAGCCGCGTTTAAAACCAACCCTGCAAATCGTCAATTTCTTTAATAAAAAAAAATCTGTTACCCTATTTCAGAAAAAAAAAATGTTCAAAGCTGACGTTTTTGGCTGTGAACATGAAATTGATGTGTTAAAAGCTTTTACAAGGTATCATAAAAATCGGCATCCATCTGCTGAAGTAACGAAATGTGGACTATTTTTGCATCCACGATATCCATATTGTGGTGCAAGTCCAGATGGGATTTTGAAATGTTCAGAATATGGTATTGGTAGAGTGAAAGCCAAATGCCCATACTGTGTTAAGGACGACATTATCACTGCACTAATCTCCTTCAAAAATTCTTGCTTACAGGAAGATACAACAGAAATCACCATCAAAGAGGACCATGCATACTACTACCAGAATCAAATGCAGATGAGGCTGTCCGAAACTCATTTTTGTGAATTTGTTGTATGGTAAGAAAAATCTTAAAGCGTTTTGCAGCAAAATTGCAAGTTGCCTTTATCTTGTACTAGAAATGATGCTTTAAGACTAACGAAATAATTGATTTTTTGATATCACTTTAAATAACCATCAAGATTTTTAATTTAAAAAATTAATGTGTAATTAATGTAAATTTTAAAAATTGAAAATCTCGGCTTTCTAAAAGCAAACCTTTGCATAGATTGTTAGGCTATACATAGCCAGGGTCTATTGTAAAAATATTTTTTTTAAGGCTTTTAGATTAAACTTTCGCAGAAACGACGCGTGCGGTAACTGTTATGTAAACAGTTACTTCTATATAAACTTTTATGTCAATATTGCAATTTTCCTATTATTTCTAAAAAGTTGTGGAAAAATACTGTACATGTTAGGCCAGCTGTACACCCTTTGACTCGTTTATAATACACTCAAGCAATAATTTATATTTTTAGGACTAAGAAAAACTTCTTCGATCAAAGAATTACCAGGAATGATGAGTTCTGGGCATGCGAAAGTGCGAGAGCTGAAAAATTTGTCTTTAGAGCCATTTTGCCAGAACTACTTGGAAATTTTTTTTATGAATAAGGTAAAATAACCCAGCAGAGCCATGCATTAAAAATCATAGGAATCAAAATTATTATAGTGCATAGTAAAGTGCTAATTAAGTGCCTCATTTAAAAATTTTAAACTTTTGTAAAATAGCATGAGGTGCTAAGTTGTATATATTGTATATATAAAATGTATATTGCTGCATAATAAACAGCTAATTAAGTGCCGCATTTAAAAATTTAGTGCTCCTTTTTTTAAAAAAATATAGCCGGTTTTTAATGCATTGCTCTGATGAGTTCACCTCAAGCTAAAAAGTTTTAAATTTTTAAATGGGGTTCTTAATTAGCACTTTATTATGTACTATAATAATTTTGATTCCGATGATTTTTAATGCATGGCTCTGCTGGGTTCATCTGAAGCTAGCAGAACATGCTGTATTTTTTTTTTAAAAAAAAGGAGCTCTAAATTTTTTAAATGGGATACTTAATTAGAACTTTATTGTGCACTATGATAATTTTAAATTCGATGATTTTTAATGTATTGCTCTGCTGAGTTCATCTGAAGCTAGCAGAACATGCTTTTTTTTAAAAAAAAAAGGAGCACTATATTTTTAAATGGAGCACTTAATTAGCACCTAATTATGCACTATAAAAAAATAGCTCTGCTCACCTTGCTCTGCTGGCTTCAGGGACGCAAAATATTAATCTATTTAAAATTTAAAAACCATTTAAATATGAATTTTTGTAAGTACCTACAAAAAGTCTCCTATTCAGATTATGAGCTTTATAAAGTATTAAAATCGGTAAATAAATTAATTGATTTACTTGCTTACTATCTACGTCAATCCATCAGTATAGATATATTAACTTCTTTTTAATTTTTTAGAAACCTGAGGCAATACCGGAAGCAGATCCTATGGAAATTGTAAGTTTACAAAACAAAAGTACACAAAACTAAAGGTTTTTTTTAAACCGTTCTATCTGCCAGCAACCCTGATAACTAAAACACGTTAATACGATTTTGTTCGATCCAAAGTAAGGATACTTTTTCAGAAATTACAGTTCAGTCAGATTTGATGACAAAAAAAAATATATTTTTTAATTTTAATTTCATGAAATTTTGTAAAAAAAACTTGCAGTTACAGTTGCTGAAAAATATTTTCTGTCGAGGCTACCTTTTTTACATATTTTACAAAGTATCAGTACATAAAACCATAATATTACAAATATAATTTTTTGTTTTAGGTGCCGATATGTAATTATGTATATATTCACAAATATCTTTGATGGTTACTGATTGACGGCTTTTGATCAATTTATTTTTACAGTGACAATTCAAAAACAAACATGGACAAATATGCTCTTCGATTCAACAGGTGTAACTGCCTATCTTTCCAGGGATCGTCTAGAAAAACGAATAATAATAATAAATGATTATAAAATTTTATTATATTTTATTAAAATAATATTGCATAAGAATTTGCTTCTGATTTATAACTAAATGTTTTATAAAAATAAATTTTCAAAGACAAAGATAGTATGAAATTATATGTTACTAGTAATATAGATATTTAAAAAAGGTACAATAAGATTATTAAATAAATAAAATAAATTTCAAAAACCCTTAAGATGTAATGTAATAAATACAGCAAAATACAGCAAACCGTCACTACCTTGTCTAAGACAGATATCTCATCTTCATCTACTCTGGGAGGGAGGGCAAAGAGCTTTCATAAGATGGGGCTGGCATACTAACGCTCTTATTTACCAATGCAAAAATTCCACAACTAGGCTTTAATCATCATTAGGTACTAATCGGTGTTTAAAATGTGGTGTTTTATATTAAAACTTTATTTGCCAAGACTCCACCAAACTACTGATTGCAAAGAAGACAGAGGGAGCCACCAAAATAAATAGTAACTTTTTTTTTAAATGTGTAAAATATCCCTTCTTAACCACAAATCTTACCTGTTTGCAGTCCCTTGGGGTCCCTGTGACTGTCTAAACCTCACCAAACTCTGGCTTGCAGACCCTAAGAGACCCTGACTCTTTGGAAATCCCTCGACAATCCCCAGCAAAAAATTGGCATGTCACATTTTTTAAACTAGTGGTTAAACCCCTTGTTAAAAAAAATATTTTACAGATTTTAAAAAAATTAAAACTACTTTTTTAATTTGGCTTACCTCTACATTGCAATATGCTCTTTATTTTAATATAATAATTATTTTAATATTAGGTATGAACCATGTTTCTATTTCTTAGAAATAAAAATATTCTTGATAATCTACTATTGTACCTTTTAGAAAATGTCTTATGCAGATATCGAGGCAGATAAACAAATGCTGACCAGTGGACTATGTAGTCCACTTTTCCAACAGCTTAAAACAACTGAGCCCTCCTCTTGAGTTTTGTCTCATATTCTCTTCGGCCTTTATTAAATTTTGACGATAGTTTGAAAAATCTCAATCCATCTCTAGGTTTATTTTTACAAATACAACAATTGAGCTTTTTATTAAAAATTATATGAATGTTAATAAAAAATAGGCAGAAGAAAAAACAAATTATGACCCCTATTCTGAAAAAAAGTTGGTGAAAATCAATATTTTTGGCAAATATTATTACATGATAATCATTTCCCTCCCACTCCATTATTAATCAAAAGAACGATATTTTAATGTTAAATGCTGTAAGCTGTAGTCAAGAGTGACCGCACTGCAGTGTTTGCATGTAATGCTTTTTTCATAAACAATCACTGTTAAACACTAGAACGCCCTCACTACTAACTCTCTATAATAAGATTATTGCACAAACCACATTTAAAATAACAGCTACACCAACTCACAAAGTTTTCAAGAAAACACAACTTTTTAAAAGAATAACAACAAAACATCATAAACAAACATTCTTAACGTCAAAATGTCAAAATATTTTCAGGTGCCAAAATGTGTTGTCAAAACAAACCATAGTTTGGACTTTTGGTTGGTTGGCCCAAAAAACTTTCGATGTACCACGTGACCCGATCTTCAATTGTTTCGCGTGTGACGTCAATTGAAAGTTCCTCATTAGTTTGGGTTGGACTGTGTTGGATTGGGTTGTTTTGGTGAAAAATTTTTTTAAAAAAACCGGTAATTATGCAGTATACGGTTTTCTGCCATTTTTTATTTTTTTTGAAAAATTCTTTATGGGGGCACCTTCTAGGGTCCCTAGGACCCCAAATCCGCCTGCGCCCGATTTTTTTTTTTAACGAGAAAAAAGGGTGCCCAGGGGGGGTTGTAAAGTGCTTTTTTAATTGTTTTGGGTTGGTTTGGATTAGGTTGGGTTGGACTGTGTTGGTTTGGTTTGTTTTAGTGAAAAAAAATTAAAAAAAACAAAAAAAATAAAAAAACAACCGGCGCAGACGGATTTGGGGTCCTAGGGACCCTAGAAGGTGCCCCCATAAAGAATTTTTCATAAAAAATCAAAAATGGCAGAAAACCGTATACTGCATAATTACCAAAAAAACCAACGGGCGCAGGCGGATTTGGGGTCCTAGGGACCCTAGTAGGTGCCCCCATAAAGAATTTTTCATAAAAAATCAAAAATGGCAGAAAACCGTATACTGCATAATTACCCCTTGAAATAACTACAAGTGACTAGGCAACGTTGTTATTCTTTTAAGGTGTATTCAGAGTTCCATAACTATAGTAAGCATATGCTGCTGTCCTCAGTTACTAGGTTTATATGCACCTAAAAGCGCTTTTATATATGGATGGTTTTAAATAAAATCGCTTTCTTCGAGGTCCTTCATTTCAATTTTAAAGAAAAAACAAATAAAGTTTAAAGAAAAAACAAATAAAACAACATAATTAATAAATTAATTAATTAACAACAGATTTTTTGAAAGACTAGGGTTTAGTATTTTCTTTAGGTTAGAAGAAATGCACTAAAGTGTTTATAATGACCCTAAAATGTGCCAACACTGTTCTTAACTAAAACAACCAGTTAACTCATTTTCATTTTAGTATCCTTTGGCCTTTGATCAATGCCATATTGACACCAAACTGACAGAAAATCTATGTTTCACTTGTCAATTTGGTTATAAAAATGGCAGCCACAGTAGGCTAAAGGGCACTGAGGCAGTAGGATTTAACTGACCTTTTAGTTGAGAATGGTGTTGAATGGGCTTTTGAGTGATAAACTGCTTCCAAATAAAATCGATTTAGTGCTTAAATCGGTTTTAGTGGTGTTTATATAACAACATTTTCAAACCATCCTTATATAAAAGCGCTTTAAGAGGCCTATATAAACAAAGTAAGTGTTCCGTAAGCCACAAGCGGTATGCAGTAAGAGCAGCATGCATTTGTTATTGTATGTTTTCCTTGCATCTTACCTCATACCACTTGCCTTACAGAAATCTAAATACGCCTTTATTCCTCTGCAAAACAAGTTATTTTATGTAGGTACCTATATATAATAAGTATGTTTTTCCTTTTTGAAGGGTGGACTACTCAGTTGACTACCACTGACATATGTGGAATTAGGTACCATACAAATTAATAGTCCTACAGCCCATAACTTAAACTGTTAAGACCTTGCCAGACTTTGCATAATATTTATTTTTTATGTCCACTCAGATGACATTTTAAACATATATATTCTTAAATTTGTAACTTTTTTAACAAGAAATAGACAAACATTTTGTCAAAAAAATATATTTTGTCATTAAGCCCCTCTTGATAGCATCGAAAAGTTAAATTAAGCTCCTCACAGCTGATTTTTCAAGTATTGCTTTATAAGTATTGAAAAAAACTATAATGAAAATATTAGGTAAAGAATAAAAACATTATACAAAAAAATAGTGAGGCACATTTTGCTCACTTTGGCTCATTTACTTATTTCTAAGTTTTCTCTACAGTAAAGCTAGAGAAAGTCCAGTTTTTAAAACCTACCTCTATGCACTTTTTAACAGTTGAAAATAAAATTAGGACCTGAATATTTTTGTAAATTTAAGGTGTCCAAGATAAAGGACCGAGAGGTGAGGTGAGCGAAATTCCCCTCACGTTTGTTCAAGAATAAGCATAGGAAACTGTCTAGGAGGGAGGGTTCCTGAAAATACTAATAAGAAGGCTGCTCCACCTGGCAAAAAAACACCTATGTGAACAGTAGAAAAGAATATGCAATGAGGAATACAATAAGCCTTGCAATAAGCAAACTAGCTGCAGTGTCAGGGATTTCCTAAATCATGCCTTATTGTAGGAAAGAAATCTATCAAGATGGAATGACACTGCTTTTCTTGTCTTCAAGGTATATATATAAAATTCAAAATTAAAATTCTTATTGTAACAATTTTAATCAGTCAGAGTATGTATGGAACTGAAAAACCGAGAAAAGTTGAGAAATTTATTCTTTGAAAAGGTCAGGAAATTTCACAAAAAAATATACAAAAACAAGGAAAATCTGGAAGCCCATCTGGAAAAAATTGATTTAAAAACAAATTAGAATCATGAAATTTGTCAAACTAAAATTTTGCAGCTGTTTTCTTTTATACAAAATTCTTGAAAAAATTATGATAAGTTTTTTACAAATGGTTAGGAAAAACTGGGAGACATCAGAGAATCCAATTAAAGGTTTTCTGTACAAACTCTGTTATTGACCTTATGTACTGATGCCTTTCTCATTTAAATCCCTTACCCAAAATTATTACTTCTTGTGCAAACTCAAAAATAAATAATTCAAATAAAATCCAAAAACTTAATATTTAATATGCTTGCACACACAGAAATACTACCTATTTATTTTTGTTGGCATATAGGTAGGTACCAAATGTAATGTTACATCTCTTGCTATCTTTTATGTAAACTTGTGTTTTCTGTTAGTGAATCATTTATTGTGTAAAAATTTGAAATGTGTAGCTTCTGAAAGAGATACCTACAGGTCGAAAAATCTCTAATTTCCTAATAAAAGATCCTTTAACTAAAACTCTAATTACCAATGCCCAATGTAGTTAAAAGTGCATAAGATAAGGTTGCGGCAACGATAGGGTTGCAGAAATACTTTCTCTTTTTTGGAGTTCTGTTTTGGTTGTAAGTGAACATTTATTAAAGCACTCCTTACTAGTACTAAAAAAAGCGTTGTAGCTAAATTATACAAATGTTTACCTCTAATTTTTTTTATTTTACAATTTTTATACATTTTAGTTATTCACAGAACAATAACAACTATATGGGTAGAATACTTTAGCATTTTTGTGTCGTAGAAATATTTTTAGCAATTTTAATTAACTATATATAATAAAATTTTAAAAAATATGCTGAAAAATTACAGTTTTACATATACACCTCATTCCAAATTCTCCGGACCCATTTCAATATGGCGGCTGATAATTAAACACAGAAGCTAAATGGAACTGTCATTGTCAGTGTCAAAAAACTGGTCTGCAGCAATTTGGAATGGAGTGTAATAAATATTTCAATGTAAAACATAATTAAATGTATTTGATGTTTAGAATGTGACACCCTCCTATTAACACATTGCCCATGCCCATATGTGGGCATTTCTGTTTTACGTCTCAGGACCGCGTGCCTACCGATGGTCACAAAACAGCGGAGGATTTGTGTCCACCAGTGGGCATCTGGCCCTTGGAAGTAAAACTAAATTAACACATGGCTCAACTTGTTGAGGTGATTATGGCCACAACATTATAATCACCTATAGATATGCAATTAAATAAATTAATTTAAAAACTTATCTCAAAAATACTTATTAATAATCATTTAAATTAAATCTAACTTAAAAAAGAAAAGAATAACATGTTATTTTTTCCTTCTTTGGAACCGCAAACTAGTAGCAGTAGTTTCAAATACCAGGCTTCACGTGGTTAGGTTCTGAAATTAAAAAAAAAAAGTATAAGTGTATGAACTGAAAAAATATTTTCTTTAGAGAAAACAACAATTGAAGATAGAGCTTGATAACAGATATTTTTTTTACTGATTTTGGGGAACTTGAATCCAGATATTCAAGGTGGTGACCATTTTTTTAAAATAATTAATAAAAAAAATAAAACAAAATATAGGCATCTGATACATCAATTCAGGGGTTTTTGGGTTCCCTTAATCCATTTATGTGATTTAAAAATTCTTAGAAGTATCTAAGGGTTCTAGTAGCAGTTTTAAAAGTAAACATTTTGCATGCATGGTTGACTAATTTCAGTTTTTTTAGTTGATTTTAATTGGTACAGGTGTACATTTTATGAATCCGATTAATGCCACTCGATACCCTTGTAAAACTCAAAATATTTAAGATGGGACACAAACATTTTAGAAGAAACCAGATCAAATACAGACATATGATATATAAAATTGAGGGTTTTGGGATCCACTGATATCATTCTTTGGATAAAAAAAAATTCTGGAGATAATAGAAGGATCTTAGGACAAAATTTTGGGACCTAGCCCAAACTTATATTACCTCTTAACATATATACAACTTTAGAAGACTTAAAAATATCCAAATCGATATATTTCCCTAAAACTACCTCTAAATCCTCGTCTGAATCCCTATTGTAATAACTGGAACACCAAAATTAATTTAGGAAGACCCAAAAAACCCCTAAATCAATATATCACATATCTTTTACACCAATAATTTTTTATGTTGCCCTTTCAGGCTCCTTACATGACCCCTAAAAACTGTTTAACCCTCAAAACGAATTTAGTTAACCCTAGAATCTCCAAAGTGATGTTTTTCTATCAACAGTATGTTGTTTTTACCACTTTACCCCTAAAACTCACCCTTAGGCCCCTTAAATTACCCCTAAAAATTTTTTTTACACCCAAAATGAATTCAATTGATTCAAAAATTTCTTAATTGAGGTCACAAGTTTTTTTCTCATTTACGATTCTTTTTGTCCCTAGGAACCTTAATTATATTATTCCCAAAAAATGTTTATTCTAAAAAAATGGAATCAGTGTTTCCAAAAACCCTGAGGTTAATGTATTATACGTGTGTACTTGATCTAGTTTCTCATCAAAATTTTGTGTTTTTAAGTCGCCGTCATCGCCATCTGGAATATTTGGGGTGTCAAAAAAATTATATATTCCGACAAAAATTGATTTATATATAGTCCATTTTTGATGTGTTTATTTAAAAAAATGTTTACTGTTAAATCTGTTCTTAGAACCCTTATGGTGCCTATATTATGTTTTATTTTTTGGAGTTCTCCCAAAGGAGCCAGAGTTTCATCACTTGGATTTGTAAAATAGACCCCCTTAGCTACCAAAATCCGTCAAAAAACCTTTATTATCAAGCGCTCCCTTCAAACATGGAAAAAAGCCCATTGGCACCTTGATTTATGCTTGAAATACTTCAAATTCATGTTCAACAAAAACATAACAGAGGTGTTTTTGAGTATTTGGTGAACACTTGAAAAACATTATACAATTTTAGTAGTCTAGAAATTACTTTTTAATATATTTTTTTCCATAAACAGGATTTTTGGGGGTGACTTGAGGGATATGAGTTTCTCCAGGAGAAATTATATAAAAAAGTGGCTCGAATGACATCTTATTTAGAAGATCGTTTAAATTGCTTTACAAACATGCAAGATATTAAGTTTAAATTTGTCAAGGAGCGACAAATAAACAATTTCTTGCACAAAAGTCAGGAAAAAACGTTGGTTTTAAAGTTACATTTTTCATAATAAAAAAGGGAATAAACATTTCATGATTTTTTTCTGATCGTTTTCTCAAACATACCATCCAAATAAGCCTACTTTTATTTTTTAAATTTTGGTGGTCAAACTGATCCGCGGAAAAGGTTCCAAACCTTTTCTTCATTTCATACCAAATTTAAAAGCAAATATCTTAAACACCAGTCATCCTAGCTTTTTGAAATTTTGACATAATTAATAGTAAAGACCTTTCCCCTTTTAAATTCCAGAGATAAAAATTACCCTATGAAATTTCCAACAGAGCCAAAAAGTATCTGTGAGTGTCCCCCTTCAAAATTGTTCGCTGTTTTGTTCTTTGTGTATAGTTTTTCTTTTTTTCCTAATGGAATTGGAATAGATGAGGGGAGGCTCAAAATATGTCCAGAAATAGGTCCCAGAAATTTGCAATAAACAATAAATTAATTTTTGATATCGGATCTAGACTATAATAAATTTTGTTTATTTAAGGAACTTTTACCAAAAATAATTGAAATCAGAAGCAAAAACTTACTTTGAGTTTATAGATTATTATTCTTTGTTTGGTGCTGACTCTATAGAACCATCTTGTTTTGCTATACATTTTAGTTGACAAAATATCAACTGCTCTGTATGTTTGGGTACAAATTGTAGACTTTTTAATTTATAGATTATTATTCTTCTCTGGGTGGTGGCACTTTAAAATCTTCTTTTTCATTTTAGGTAGTTGCCTAAATATCCACCGCTCCATATGTTTTGTTATTATATACAGCTCCTAAAAGAATAATAAAAATAACAAGAAATATTCTATCTCTAAATTTTGTTTCTATATTTTGCACTTTAGGGGAGGACAACCAATATTTCTTAAAAATTTTCTCTTGAGTGGCACAGTTTTATAAACTGTTTAAAAGATTTTTTGCATAATAATTGTTTAGTTACAGAAACAGAGGTTTGGACAAAAGGATCAAGCCAAAGTAAATCAAGTTTTGTAATCTGCAGTTTTATTTTCCTGTGTTATGAGTTTCAAAATCTAAGCAAGTTCACAGTGCATGATTCAACTTTCATAGAAGTGTTCAGTAACCACCAGTTATGACATACACACATAGTATTTGATCCTGTGTATTTAATTTATTTGAAAGATGAATGAGCAACTAGGATTTATATTTTAAAGAATTTTTCCTGATTAATATTCTCCAATTTTCAAGTCACTAACCTATTTTATTCAAAAAACAAGAGAGACTAAGGGCCGGTTTCTCAAAAGCGAGTTTGTGTTAACTCAAGCAACATAACCTAGTAAAAATCTTTAAAAATCAGGTTAAAATTAACTCCAGGATAACCAGGGCTTCAAGGTGAGGGTAAGTTACATTACCTCAGGGTTAACCTAAAAAAAATATTGGCTTAAAAACAGCATAAAACTGGGATTTATAGCTCGCGAGTTACTTTAAGTTTCTGATAATCTTCTATTGAGAAACTGTCCACAGTATTATTTCATGCTGCTCACTTTATATATTAAGGCTAAACGGTATTAGTGTAGTAAACAGTTTTCTTTAGATACCTATTTAGCACTTACCTGAGCCCCTAGGAAGTTCAAATTTACCAGTGATGAAACTTTTTTCATTTTTTTAAACTAAAGCGGGAACTAGACCACCCAAATCCTGAACTCAAACCAACCCAGCACTTTTTAGCAATTCCAGCGCTGATAAATTTTAACTCTTTAAGGACCCTAGTCAGTGCCTACATACCTACAAGATTTTTTTCATAAAAAAAACCGAGTAAAATACTAAAATAAAAAAAACCATTTACTGCAGAATTACTTGCTAAAAAAACGCGGTAATTATGCAGTATACGGTTTTCTGCCATTTTTGATTTTTTTTGAAAAATTCTTTATGGGGGCACCTTCTAGGGTCCCTAGAACCCCAAATCCGTCTGCGCCGGTTGGTTTTTTTTTTTATTTTTTTTTTGTTTTTTTTTTTATTTTTTTTCACTAAAACAAACCAAACCAACACAGTCCAACCCAACCTAATCCAAACCAACCCAAAACAATTAAAAAAACACTTTACAACCCCCCTGGGCACCCTTTTTTCTCGTTAAAAAAAAAAAATCGGGCGCAGGCGGATTTGGGGTCCTAGGGACCCTAGAAGGTGCCCCCATAAAGAATTTTAAAAAAAAAATCAAAAATGGCACAAAACCGTATACTGCATAATTACCAAAAACGCTACCCAACTACATATTAAAGTAATTGGGTTTAGTGTTTAAGGTTGAATTTACAAGTGCATTTATAATTGAATTTGAAACACTCCTGCTAGCTGTTACCACTGATTTAAGGACAATAGGTTAACTTAAAAAGCAAGCAGATTTAAAAATCGGCTGCTGACGCTAAACGAAATAATCATATTCTATTTTAAACAGGAGCATCAACGACTAGCAAAAGTCTCTTCAACCTCTAAATGGAGCTTTACTGACCTGTTTTGTTAATACTCAAGTATCCGTGTGTTTTTGAAACTGCTGTTGGGATCTAAAATATATCCTTAGGCCTCTAAGATTTCACTAGTAAACTTGCACATATATGCCGCAATAATTTAAATTTAAAAAAAAATTGAATCAAAATAAAAACAAAATTATGTGAAGTTATGGGAATGTTTCTAGGCGAATTCCTAGTAATTCCATCGAGCCAGTAAAGTTCTCTTGGTTCTTTGATAAACTCGGGGTAATGCTCGCGCAGCGCTAGGCCATTTTCGGCGGGCGACCGCACACGCGGAGTGGTTTCATATTCGTTTTTGAAAAAATATTTTTGAAAGATAAACATAACCTCGAATGGTTTTCTGTCAGAATACGTAAAAATACCCTTCTGCCTACTGTGGGCCTTGTTGACAAAACACCTGCAGTTTCCATGGTATCGGGGGCTTTAGGATAGTTGGGGGCTTTAGGTTAGAGGGCGCTTTGCTTATTTTGATTTCCCAATAGGTAAGTCCCAACTTCACCCTATTGGAACTTGGAAGAATTATAAATTTAATCAGGCAAATATACAGAATTTGTCAGGGTACTGTACAGGCCGATTCAGAGTACCATAAGGTAAGCAGTATGAGGTATGCGGTAGAATGCAAGGAAAAAAAACTATAGCAAATGCATTCATGCTATTCATAGCTTGTGGCTTACAGAATACTATGAACAGCAGCATGCATTTGCTATTGTTTATTTTCCTTGCATCTTACCGCATACTGCTTACCTTAAAAACTCTGAATCTGCCTTACCATACCATTACAACCATCCTTTAATCAATCAAAAAATACTTTATTGTCAAGAAAAAAAAATTCTGTTGACAAAGCAGGCTAAATAATCTAATTATTAATAAATTTGTCACTAAAATTGCATCAAAAGGTGAAGAAGCACTGCTATGTCCCCCAGTTGTCCCATTGTAACTAACTTTTTTTTATTTTAATTCAGTTGCTCCAGTTTTTTTATTAATATACCTAGTTAAAGTGTTTAATTTTGTAGTTTTTTATAAATACAATATATTTTTAACAGTTTTTTTTAATTTAAAACCTAAAATCCAAGAGTAACAACAAAAATGTACATACATACAGATAAATAGCTATTTTCCTAACAAGTGCGGAAAATCGATTTTTCCGCACGCAACTGCCGTTGACGGAACGACGCGCAACGAAGTTCTGTCAAGCAGTTAAGTGCGGAAAAAAATTTTTTCGCATGTGTTAGGAACAATTGTTTTTCTACGAGCGTGAGAAAAATACACTGAAAATAGTTTTTTGCCACTGACAAATAAATGCATAAACAACTGGTTTGTCACACCATAGCAAACAAGGCATTGACATATCAGTGCGGAAAAATTTTTCCACACTGTGCGGAAAAACGCACTAAAAATAGTGTGGAAAATGCGATTTTCCGCAGGCTCGTAGAAAAACAAACAATCAAAGTAGGTACTCTAAAAAAAATTAAAGTCAAATCATGGTTAAGTCTAGGGTTTCATCAGTTGTTTTATTATAATAAATAACTTATTGGTTTGTATTTGTTTAAAAAAATTTAATTATTACTATGTTGATCTTAGAGCTGAAAGATTCATTTTCTGCAAATGTTTGACCTGAAACAAAGAAAAAACATTTATTAAACAAATGCTAAAAAATAGGTAAGTGTTAAAATTGATTTTAGTAATCCCTTTGACAAACCTATCAATTTTAAGGATACTAAACTGTGAACACAAAGAAAAATCTGATTGAATTTTTAATCTCTGCAGTAATTACAGCATGGTTTATTTATTTTATTATTGTAACACTGCCTAAGAGCTACAGTTAGGGAATTTTTAATTTACCATTTTAATTTGGATGCACCTGGTATTTTAACAGTTTTTGTGTAGAGACTGTCAAAACACTAGGTGCATCCAAACTAAAGCGCTAAATTAATAATTCCCTGACTGTACAAGCTCAATTACAAAGCAGGATCAGCATGAAACAAGGTAGAAAGATTTCAGTTACTAAAAAAAATAAAATAGAAAAAATACAAGTTGACAAAATAATTCACATAAAAAAATAAAAATAAAATATTGGTACTAACAATAAAAAAATAAAAATAAGGCCAATAAAACAGAAACAGAAAGGACATTTAGGGATAGGGGTAAGGAAAAATAAAATAAAATGTCATGAACAAATTGATATTATTAAAGTGTGGCTTATCCTGAGAAGTTCGGCTTAAGTTGGAAAAAGTTTGCAATCAGCATTTGACAAAAGTTTGATTGGCAAAAGTTGGACATAACTCGCATGTTTATCTTTCACAAACTTTAGCATTTTTTTTTGTTGAACAACTACAAACTAAAGTTGGCAAAAGATAAACATGATTTATCTTGAACTTTTGGCAAATGCAAATCGAGGACTTTTCCCAACTTAAAGGTGTAGTTCAGCAAAATGACAAGTAGGGCTTAATTGATCACAACAAAAAAATTACATTAAATGTTTATCTTCATTTTTCTCTAGGAAGCTTTGTTATTAAAATATGAGCATGTTTGTACTAGAGGCCCTCTATACATTTGACAGTTGTTGTTTTACCAGAGGTGGGCAACTCATATTGGCCTCTTTCTAGTTTTTTTCATATTTGTATGTAAAAGGAATTTTACGAAATGGACTGATGTTTTGTTGTCTCTTTTTATATTTTCCCCAGACAGTTTTTAAAAGATTGATTTTATTTTGGTTAGTAAAATATGTCAACCTTTGACAAAAAAAACAAAAACAAACAGTGAATACACACGGTAGATATTAAAAATGTAAATTTTTCAGCTTGGTAAATGCATTTTTTCTTTTCACTTTTCCTGAGTTTCTTTCTCAGTCAGACAACAGAACAATACAAATACGTCAAGCACATATTTTTACAGTTGATACAGCAAAATTCCATTTTTAAACCTGACATTTCTTAATCAAAAATCTGATAGTGACAAAGTTATTTATTGTCAGGGTTGCCAACTATCATTGCCAACACACAATTTCAAACATTTCCCTAACAACTGTCAAATCCAGTTGCTCACCTCTGGTAAAAAAATAACTGTTAAATATCGAATAAATTTTTTGTTGAATCTCTCTTTAGATCTTTCAGAAAATGTTAACCTAAATACCATAGATCTGCCATAGATTTATAGTGACAGAGCCAAATGGTTTTTTAACGAAAAAACAAGAGTTTTTTGTACTTTAGTGCAAAATGAACTTCTTGGATTTCGGTTGCTCACACAGAGGGTGGAACCTAGGATTACGACGTTTCGTCCTTATTAGGAGTGAGCAATCAATATCCAAGAAGTTCATTTTGCACTAAAGTACAAAAAACTCTTGTTTTTTCGTTAAAAAACCATTTGGCTCTGTCACTATAAATCTATGGCAGATCTATGGTATTTAGGTTAACATTTTCTGAAAGATCTAAAGAGAGATTCAACAAAAAATTTATACGATATTTAACAGTTATTTTTTTACCAGAGGTGAGCAACTGGATTTGACAGTTGTTAGGGAAATGTTTGAAATTGTGTGTTGGCAATGATAGTTGGCAACCCTGACAATAAATAACTTTGTCACTGTCAGATTTTTGTATAAGAAATGTCAGGTTTAAAAATGGAATTTTGCTGTATCAACTGTAAAAATATGTGCTCGACGTATTTGTATTGTTCTGTTGTCTGACTGAGAAAGAAACTCAGGAAAAGTGAAAAGAAAAAATGCATTTACCAAGCTGAAAAATTTACATTTTTAATATCTACCGTGTGTATTCACTGTTTGTTTTTGTTTTTTTTGTCAAAGGTTGACATATTTTACTAACCAAAATAAAATCAATCTTTTAAAAACTGTCTGGGGAAAATATAAAAAGAGACAACAAAACATCAGTCCATTTCGTAAAATTCCTTTTACATACAAATATGAAAAAAACTAGAAAGAGGCCAATATGAGTTGCCCACCTCTGGTAAAACAACAACTGTCAAATGTATAGAGGGCCTCTAGTACAAACATGCTCATATTTTAATAACAAAGCTTCCTAGAGAAAAATGAAGATAACCATTTAATGTAATTTTTTTCTTGTGATCAATTAAGCCCTACTTGTCATTTTGGTGAACTACACCTTTAAGTTGGGAAAAGTCCTCGATTTGCATTTGCCAAAAGTTCAAGATAAATCATGTTTATCTTTTGCCAACTTTAGTTTGTAGTTGTTCAACAAAAAAAAATGCTAAAGTTTGTGAAAGATAAACATGCGAGTTATGTCCAACTTTTGCCAATCAAACTTTTGTCAAATGCTGATTGCAAACTTTTTCCAACTTAAGCCGAACTTCTCATTATAAGCCACACTTTAATAATATCAATTTGTTCATGACATTTTATTTTATTTTTCCTTACCCCTATCCCTAAATGTCCTTTCTGTTTCTCTTTTTATTGGCCTTATTTTTATTTTTTTATTGTTAGTACCAATATTTTATTTTTATTTTTTTATGTGAATTATTTTGTCAACTTGTATTTTTTCTATTTTATTTTTTTTAGTAACTGAAATCTTTCTACCTTGTTTCATGCTGATCCTGCTTTGTAATTGAGCTTGTACAGTCAGGGAATTATTAATTTAGCGCTTTAGTTTGAATGCACCTAGTGTTTTGACAGTCTCTACACAAAAACTGTTAAAACACCAGGTGCATCCAAATTAAAATGGTAAATTAAAAATTCCCTAACTGTAGCTCTTAGGCAGTGTTACAATAATAAAATAAATAAACCATGCTGTAATTACTGCAGAGATTACAAATTCAATCAGATTTTTCTTTGTGTTAACAGTTTAGTATCCTTAAAATTGATAGGTTTGTCAAAGGGATTATTAAAATCAATTTTAACACTTACCTATTTTTTAGCATTTGTTTAATAAATGTTTTTTCTTTGTTTCAGGTCAAACATTTGCAGAGAATGAATCTTTCAGCTCTAAGATCAACATAGTAATAATTAAATTTTTTTAAACAAATACAAACCAATAAGTTATTTATTATAATAAAACAACTGATGAAACCCTAGACTTAATCATGATTTGACTTTAATTTTTTTTAGAGTACCTACTTTGATTGTTTGTTTTTCTACGAGCCTGCGGAAAATCGTATTTTCCACACTATTTTTAGTGCGTTTTTCCGCACAGTGTGGAAAAATTTTTCCGCACTGATATGTCAATGCCTTGTTTGCTATGGTGTGACAAACCAGTTGTTTATGCATTTATTTGTCAGTGGCAAAAAACTATTTTAAGTGTATTTTCCTCACGCTCGTAGAAAAACAATTGTTCCTAACACATGCGAAAAACTTTTTTTCCGCACTTAACTGCTTGACAGAACTTCGTTGCGCGTCGTTCCGTCAACGGCAGTTGCGTGCGGAAAAATCGATTTTCCGCACTTGTTAGGAAAATAGCTATTTATCTGTATGTATGTACCTTTTTATTTTCAAATGAAAATTTTTATGTACATTTTATTTTTAAACATTTTTGTTGTTACTCTTGGATTTTAGGTTTTAAATAAAAAAAAAACTGTTAAAAATATATTGTATTTATAAAAAATTACAAAATTAAACACTTTAACTAGGTATATTAAAAAAAAAACTGGAGCAACTGAATTAAAGTAAAAAAAAGTTAGTTACAATGGGACAACTGGGGGACATAGCAGTGCTTCTTCACCTTTTGATGCAATTTTAGTGACAAATTTAATAATAATTAGATTATTTAGCCTGCTTTGTCAACAGAATTTTTTTTTCTTGATAATAAAGTATTTTTTGATTGATTAAAGGATGGTTGTAATGGTATGGTAAGGCAGATTCAGAGTTTTTAAGGTAAGCAGTATGCGGTAAGATGCAAGGAAAATAAACAATAGCAAATGCATGCTGCTGTTCATAGTATTCTGTAAGCCACAAGCTATGAATAGCATGAATGCATTTGCTATAGTTTTTCTTCCTTGCATTCTACCGCATACCTCATACTGCTTACCTTATGGTACTCTGAATCCGCCTGTACAGTACCCTGACAAATTCTGTATATTTGCCTGATTAAATTTATAGTTCTTCCAAGTTCCAATAGGGTGAAGTTGGGACTTACCTATTGGGAAATCAAAATAAGCAAAGCACCCTCTAACCTAAAGCCCCCAACTATCCTAAAGCCCCCGATACCATGGAAACTGCAGGTGAGCAATCGATATCCAAGAAGTTCATTTTGCACTAAAGTACAAAAACTCTTGTTTTTCGTTAGATTTACCGTGCCACAGCCATCTTCTGTTTGTTTTTTAAATGTTTTTCTGTCAGGCATTGTCAACAAAGTTGTCAAATTCTCAAAATGTCATAAAAGCTGGAGCCTATGGGCCCGAAGTCCATTGAAATAAGAATAGAATAACAAATAAGCTTCATTCATAGAGAAAAATGAAGATAGACAGCCATTTGACATAATTTTTTTTGTATGATCAATCAACACCGTTCTCAACTAAAAAGCCAGTTAACTCCTACCACCTCAGTGCCCTTAAGCCTACTGTGGCTGCCATTTTTATTACCAAATTGACAAGTAAAACATGGACTTTCTGTCAGTTTGGTGTTAATATGGCACCAATCATAGGCCAAACAATACTAAAACGAAAATGAGTTAACTGGCTTTTTAGTTGAGAATGGTGTTGGATCAATTAAGCCCTACTTGTTATTTGGCTGAACTGCACCTTTAAGCCAAACTTCTCAGTATAAATAAGGAGAAAAAATTCGAGTAAAAATTGCTCACCTTTGCCATAACTAAGGTGTAATCCCCAAAAATACATCTTCTGCAACCACTCACAAATCCAGCCTCTGCATTTAAACTTTTAAATGCTTTCATTACCTGGTTGGTGTAAAATGAAGTTGGTAGCACATAGTTTTATACCTATGTATAATATATGTTAATACAATGTCCATGTTAGAAACTGGGGAAAACTTGCAGGGTCAGAACGAATCAGTGTCTTTTAGGGTAAAGGGATCTACATTATTAATCACTGCAATTTTTTTTTGAGGTATCGCGAGGCCACGCCACTGGAGGGTCCTGACCCACTTAATTCATTATAATAATCACTAGGTTTATTACAAAATCTTGTAAAAAAGCAGAGGTCTCACGCCAAATTGATTCTGGTTGACGTAAATCAGCTAAGCATTTAGACTGTCATATTCTAATATATTGTCTTTATTTTTAATTCTAAACTCACTGACTAGCGTAAATCACTCAAAATTTAAAAAAAAATGTAAGAATTATTGGCATGAAAACAACAACAAAATACGCCATTTTGAAAAGTCGTTGTCAACCCCTTGGCGCCGTTTTAGCTATGATACTGTCAATCGCATGGATACTCCTAATTTTTTAAATTGGTCGGTTGGGAGCACCATTCCCTATATGTTCTACTTTCCCTGATTAGACTGCTCTATTTAATTACTCTGACACAAAGGCAGGAATTTAAGCTATAAATTAACCTTTAGGACACCTGTTCTTTGCAGAAAATACTTACTTTTTGTGGAATTTTTGTACAATCCGCGAAGTAGGACAACTCTAGAAGTTGAAATAAGTAGTATTCGTATTATGTTCTTTGCAGAAAATACTTACTTTTTGTGGAATTTTTATACAATCCGCGAAGCAGGAAAACTCTAGAAGTTGAAATAAAGCAATTTATTAAATATTTTAAAGAAAAAATTCAAAAAAAGCCCAAGATACTCCAACTTTAAAAAGTAAACAAATAAAGGAAAAAGTAAACCAAAAAGCAGGGTTATACGTCAAGTCGAACCAGAGATCAAATTTACCCAGGGAATATAATTTACCTAACAACGGCAACTTTCAACTGCTCGTTCAAAATTTGCCACTTCTTCTTTGGTGTTAACCATTCCTTTATATGTTCTATTTTTCCTACGTGTAAAATCCTATACTTTTATTCCTTCCTGCTTATTAATGTTGATAAAACCTTGTAAAATATTTGCTTGTAATACTCGTCAAATCTTTTAAAAAATTGTGCTGGTAGAACCATATAAACTCCTATACTTTTGTTCATTCCTGCTTGTTAATGCTTATAAAACCTTGTGAAAGATTTGCCTGTAATACTCGTCAAATCTTTTAAAAAATTGGGCTCCTAGAAGCGCGTTAATACTGGTCAAATCTTTAAAAAAATTATGCTAGATCGCTGCAATTAAAACTTATAGAATCTTGTAAAACATTAAATTATAATGCTCGTCAAAACTTTTAAACTGTGCTGGTAGAACCGCAATAGAATACGCGATACTTTTCTTCCTTATTAAATCTCGTAGAAACCCGTGCTTGTTAAACTTTGTCAAAACTTGTACAAATAAGAACACTATTTGCGGATAAAATCAGGTCAAAAGTTCAAGCTCATATAACCTGATAAAATCTTAGCAACACTCGAAAATTTTAATTTTTATTCTTTTAAACTCTTGCACATTTCAAAAAATTATTATAGATTGATCCTCATAAAACCTCGTCAGCTTTTACAAGTCACGATTTTTGCCGCAAAGAATCTTTTAGACCTTATAAAATCTCATAAAATCTAATGAAAATGTTTTTGACAAGTTTTTATGCGGTTTTTTTTTGGCAAGGGACCTCCATACTTTTGTTCCTTCCTGGTTATTAATGTTAATAAAACTTTGTAAAATATTTACTTGTAATACTGGTCAAATCTTTTGAAAAACTGTGTCATTTTACTACAATGGGAACTTATAAAATCTTGTAAAACACTAATTTGTAATACTCGTTAAATCTTTTAAAAAATTGTGCTGGTAGAATCATATAAAAACTATATACTTTCGTTCCTTCCTGCTTGTTAATGCTTTTAAAACCTTGTAAAATATTTGCTTGTAATACTCGTCATATCTTTTAAAAAATAATGCAATTGGTGCAATGTAAACTTATAAAATCTGGTAAAACATTAAATTATAATGCTCTCTCTCTCTCTCTCATACTTTTCGTCATTATTAAATCTGGTAGAAACTCGTGCTTGTTAAACTTTGTCAAAACTTGTAGAAATAAAAACATTATTTGCCAATAAAATCAGGTAAAAAGTTCAAGCTCATATAACCTGTTATAATTTTAGCAACCCAAAAATTAAAATTTTTATTCTTATAAAATCTTTTAAACTCTTGCCTATTTTGAGAAGTCAAAAAATTATTCTACATTGATCCTCATAAAACCTTGTCAGCTTTTACAAGTCACGATGTTTGCCGCATACAATCTCTTAGACCTTATAAAATCTCATAAAACCTTCTGAAAATATTACCAGTTTTGACAAGTTTTTATGCGGTTTTTTTGGCAGGGAAGTGACAAAATATCAGTTTCTCAAAAAAAAAATAAAAAACTTTAATCTAGTTGTTTTATTGGCAAGTTTACGTTAAAATAAAAAAATATTACCACAGACGAGTCTTTCAAATTGATTTAAAAAAAAATCTCAATATATAATAAAAGCGGCTCCATTTGACCATTAACTAAAGACCGCTCGGTTTCGCAAGAAATTTGAGGGTCATCAGTCTCTGGGTAACCAAGAGAAATTTCAGTGTTAGAAAATGACTTGGACGTAGACTGAATTAATGAATCTTTAGATCGCTCGATTCAACACTTCAACTAGAAAGCCAGTTAACTACTATATAGAGGCCCTAGTGACACCAAACTGAGAGAAAATTCATGTTTTACCTGTCTATTTGGCGGCAACAGTAGGCTAACCGGCACTGAAGAGGTAGGAGTTAACTGGCTTTTTAGTTGAGAACGGTTTTGCTCGATTACAAAAGAAATTTGTAAATTATCAGTCTCAGTATCGCAGCATTGTAGATCATGATGTGAACTTTGATTTTCTTGTATAGTGGCGTCTAGATTACGATTTAATGCTGGGTTCATACAGGCAAATCAAAATTAAAATAATAAATAAAATAAAAATAAAAGTTGAATGAGCTTATGGGGAACAGTGTAGGCATTTATACAGCAGAAATAAAAAGATGGGTAACTTTTATTTTTATCTTAAAACGGGATTTGAGCATGCTCCTTTGACACACATAACCTCACTTTCATTTGTTGTTGTAATTTAAATGGGGGTTTTTTGCTTTTTTTTGTTTTATTTTTAACAGATATTATTAAGGAAAACAGCATGATGGAGTTTAGATTAGTTATTTTTTAAGTTTTTTTTTGTTTAAAATTTTTTTTTTCGGCTGCTGGGCTTTTAAGTCTCAAAGGTACCATGAATAACATGGTTTTAAGGCTATTTGTGCTGTAGTGCACGGACAACAAATAATGTGTAAAGTACCTCAATAATTAGGTAAATTTTTAATTATAAAACTCACCTTTTGAGCACTGGATATTTACCAAGGTATCATCAATCACTGCTTTTGCAATTTTTAATCAATCGTCTTGTTTAATAATTCTAATACGTCTTGACAGGCAGGTCAGCAAACACATAAAAAATAAATCAAGAGCTTACTGTTTGATCAACTAGCAAAAACATGGTTTTACTCACCGGAGGCCCTATGCCGCCCTCTTATCATTCATACAACATCATCTGGTCATAATCATCTCCTTATATCTTATTTCAATTTAATACCGGTGTTTAATTGTTATTAGGTAATTATTCTTTCTTCGACATGTCACCCTAAAATAAGTAAAGGGGCTTCCCCCGGACGCTTTATTGCCGCTAAACAATTAGCATCCCAACATCCAAGTGATAGGGTTGCCCTTCATGAACCATTCCACCTTGATGTGTCATTCAGAAAGCATGTAAGAACCCCTCAAACTTACAAGTACCAATCTGAAGGAACGCCGGCGGGCACCTATGTCCCCAGGATTTTTCCATTAGTAGTGGACCGCCATATTGCCTACACTACTAGAATACATCTAGTGGCCCGCCATTTTGCCTACACTAGTCACTATCACATCATTTCACTTTCTACATATCAATTCATTATTATTCTCTCTTTATTAATTCAAACTCTATGATTTACTCTAAAATCACCACATGCTTAACTAAAGCTCTTTTCTCGTCTATGACCGAAAGTCAACTGTCTTTTAAAAACAAATCTTCATCTTTCCATTGCCTGCCTGCCTGCCCCGTAAGCAATAAATATTGTAACTCAAGTATTTAGGTTTTCAAAAGGATTTTAGATTATAATAATGAAAATAATACAAGTACCAATATATATTCCTGACTACCTAAATACTAACTAACAGGTTAAAAAAAAAGTCAACGTCACATTCGACCAACCTGACAAAAGTCACGTCCCCGTGACTATTCTGAGTCTGTAGGAAGTACAAATCCGTTTTCATCTTCGCCACTTGGACTATCTGAATCATCCGACATGCGTCCTGGAGGTATCCAAGGTTTCATTCTATCTACTGCTATTACATTATTGTACTTTTTCGTTTGGCTGCGAGTAGATGAGGTCATGTATTGAACGCGATATCTGTCCTCTGGTAATATTTCTTTTATAATCATTGGTCCTGCATATTTTGGAGTTAGTTTACTACTTTGCCCTTCAATATCATCTATTTTGTACTTTCTTGCAGCTTTCCTGCTTTTATCGAAACGCTGTTTTTGCTCTTTGTGTTTAAAGTCAATTCTTTCTGAAACTTTCTGTCTTATTTCTTATATATCTTCCTCAATATGATGTATATCAAGCTCTGCTGTTAGAATGCATTCTGCCCTTGGTCTTGGAGAATAACCCATTAAAAGTTGATTTGGGTTTTTTTTTGTTATATCGTGAATTGTGTTGCTTATATTAAATTGAATTTTATTAATTTGTTGATCCCATTTATTTTCACTACTACTTGTTGTTGATAAAGCTGATAAGATTGTGCGATTTAATCTCTCTACTTGACCATTTGCTCTTGGGGTTGCGACAGAATTTAAAATTAGTTGCGTATTATGTCACAAGAGTTTTTAAAATAATTGGATGTAAATGCTGTCCCTCTATCAGTAATAACTCTTGTTGGTACTCCATACGTTTCAAAAATTGTTTCCAAAAATATAATGACTAATTGACTTTTTGTGGACTTTACTGGTTTAAGTTGTACATGCTTGGTAAAGACATCAATTATAACAATTAAATGCATGTTACCTTTTGGAGTTTTTAGAAAAGGTTCCAAGTGATCAATTAGGATTTTATGAAATGTTAAAGATTCTTTATCTATTGGATGAAGGTAGTCTTCTTCGCGTCCCAATGCAATTTTATTGTGAAGACATGGTATGCAGTATGAAACCAATATTTTTCACACAACTTCTTAAGTGTTTTCTCAGTAGCAAAATGACCTGATTCATCGTGAGACCATTGGACAACTTGTCTCCTAAATCCTTGAGGGACTACCCATTCAATTCCTAATGCGTTGATTCTATAAACTCTTCCTCGGCGTAATGCATAACTTTTATAAATATTCTTTTCATAATCACTTTCTGATGGTTTAGACAAAATTTTAAAAACTAACTTAATTTTTTTGTCACTCAATTGTGCAGAAAGTATCCAATCTGCTTCTTCAATTTTTAAAATTATATTTTCTGATGGCGGTTTTTCAGTATGACTTGGGTTACGACTTAGAGCCTCAACATGTTGCATACGATTTCCTGCACGATACTCAACTGTAAAAGAATACTCTTGAAGTTGTAACCTCCAGCGTGCTATTCTTGGTACGAGGTCTCTTTTAGAGTTGGCTATTTTTAAAGCATTACAATCTGTAATAACTTTTAAATTAATCCCTATTAGATATACCCAAAAATAGTGTTTCTATCACAGCTAACGTTTCCAATTCAAATGAATGAGAGAGATTATCTGCTCTTGAAGTATGTCTACTATAATATGCAACTGGTTGTAACTTGTTGTCGTGCTTTTGGAATAACGTACCGGCAAGTCTAATGCCAATATTAGTTTCATTTTCATTTAAAAGAGGTAATTGTAGTGTGTTTAATTTTAATACAATTTCTTTGGATTTTGTTTTATTTGATTCACATAGATATCCGCGAACTATTGGGTATGTTCGATTCAAAATTAAATCTTAACCTGATAAATTAATAAGTGGTAAAACTGTTTCTCCATATCTCGAGTGATTTACAATAATCTTTGATATAGCATACTCTTTTCCAATTTGATATTTGATATATTAGTGTGGATTATAAACAATTCTACTTTGTTTGTTGAAAATGTCTTCTGTTCGTCACTAAAAGGGAGATTGTGTCCTTACTTACAATGACACCTCGTTGTTCAGTAAAAGATTCTCCCACTAAAACAGGTACTTCCTGGAGATGATCTGGCACTACAAGACACTCTATTGTCCGTTGTACATCGTCAACTCTGATTTTGATGGCGGTTTTTTCCAAAGCTTTTATTTGAGCCAAGCCATATCCTTTTATTACAACATCGCAATCCTTAATTGGTAATTTTAATTCATTAGCATTACTAAAACGAATAAGATTGCAAGAGGCACCAAAATCTACGAATGCCTTTAACTTTTGTTTGTTTGCAATAATATCCTTAAAATACTTTTGGTTATTTTCCGTCGAGAGTCACAAAACATTTCCTTTCTGGTGTTCTGATTGGGTTTTTGCTGCCGACGGTTAACACAGTCTTGAGATCGATGTCCAAAACGTTGACATGAGTAACATTGCACTGCCCTGCATTCTCCAGCTTTATGCCCAATATTTTGACATTTATGACAGACGATTCTATGTTTTGGTTTAACAACTCTTCCTTGAAATTGGTTGTTTCGGTTCATTGGAAATGTAGGTGGTCTAAAACTTCTAGATGTAGTAGGTTGAGTTTCTATGTCGCACGATTTTAAGTAGTGAAGTAAAGCCTCAGACGTTTGAAAATTACTCGATCTCGCAGACGTTTGTATGGTTGTGTCGGTAATTCCCCCCAATATACAGGACCCAGCATCTGGACCAAAAATCTTACATTCGTTGAGATATGCTACTTTTTCGTAGTAGTAACATAAATATGAATAATTTCGTTGCTTCGTTCTTTTTAGCATTTTCATTAAGTTATTGAAATAATCGGCATGTGGCGGAAACGCTTTATGTAACTCGACTTTCCATTCTTCCCATGTATACTGAATTGTTGGCAAACTTTGATACCAAGTTTTTGCAAGCCCCTTTAATTTGGTAGTGGCGTTGTATACCGTATTTTCATCATCCCAGTTGTAAAGGTTTTTCAGTTCGTCGATTTTATGACACCACTTTTCGATGCTCTGATGACGATCTTCTGGATTATAAAATGGTACCACATTGTCGTTCGGGTTTAAAATTCTACGTACTGGTCGTTCATTATAAGCAACAACTTGCATTTTCATTACTCTCACTAAATCTCTAACCATACCGGATAATTCATTATTACTGGTACTTATCGACGAGGATAGCTTCGTCTCGGATGTTGCGCCACTATTTTCTCGCGGTCTTTTAGCCACTGGCCCAGCTGTAGAATGTGTTGGTCTGTTATTTGACATGACGCCCTGCATACAAATGACATCATGTATAAAAATAACACCCTGTATAAAAACAATACTCTGTATAAAAATAACACCCTGTAATTTTGACCACTAACACAACCACATTTTTTTTAAAACACTCAATATACACTTTTCACCACCCAAAAAAGCACGTAATAATTCACTTTTATTTCAAACAACGTTTAATTTCGTTAAAAAAAATGCTAATATATAATTCTACACTTTTTCATAAAATAAGGTCGACGCAACGGTCCTAGAAAATATTGGTCCATATCTTAATTGCCTTTTTGAGCTTATTCTTCTAAACAAATTTTCAATAGGCATATTATAGTCAGTGTGTTGACGACGACAAACCATAGATAACTAGCAGAAAAACTGGCTCTAATTAAGTAAAATAGCTTTTCTTATTTTAAACCTTATTTACCTTCATCAGTGATTGATGATAGTGATTGGTATGTAACCCCACACCTGAATGTAAAGTACCTCAATAATTACGTAAATTTTTAATTATAAAACTCACCTTTTGAGCACTGGATATTTACCAAGGTATCATCAATCACTTTTGCAATTTTTAATCAATCGTCCTGTGTAATAATTCTAATACGTCTTGACAGGCAGGTCAGCAAACACATAAAAAATAAATCAAGAGCTTACTGTTTGATCAACTAGCAAAAACATGGTTTTACTCACCGGGGGCCCTATGCCGCCCTCTTATCATTCATACAACATCATCTGGTCATAATCATCTCCTTATATCGTTATTTCAATTTAATACCGGTGTTTAATTGTTATTAGGTAATTATTCTTTCTTCGACATGTCACCCTAAAATAAGTAAAGGGGCTTCCCCCGGACGCTTCATTGCCGCTAAACAATTAGCATCCCAACATCCAAGTGATAGGGTTGCCCTTCATGAACCCTTCCACCTTGATGTGTCATTCAGAAAGCATGTAAGAACCCCTCAAACTTACAAGTACCAATCTGAAGGAACGCCGGCGGGCACCTATGTCCCCAGGATTTTTCCATTAGTAGTGGACCGCCATATTGCCTACACTACTAGAATACATCTAGTGGTCCGCCATTTTGCGTACACTAGTCACTATCACATCATTTCACTTTCTACATATCAATTTATTATTCTCTCTTTATTAATTCAAACTCTATGATTTAATCTAAAATCACCACATGCTTAACTAAAGCTATTTTCTCGTCTATGACCGAAAGTCAACTGTCTTTTAAAAACAAATCTTCATCTTTCCATTGCCTGCCTGCCTGCCCCGTAAGCAATAAATATTGTAACTCAAGTATTTAGGTTTTCAAAAGGATTTTAGATTATAATAATGAAAATAATACAAGTACGAATATATATTCCTGACTACCTAAATACTAACTAACAGGTTAAAATAAAAGTCAACGTCACAAATGTTTGAAGATATCCAATAAACCAAATCCCCATGGGCCGAAATCGGCAAACTGAAGGCTTTCCGAAGTGAAGGATGCGGGCCGAAAGTACCCTCCGAAGCGGCTCGCTTCCTCCATGCCACCGCGAGTCGGATACCCACTTGAAGTATGGTGCTTCCTGGGGCGTGCCGCCCTCATTCTGAACATGAGCCACAGGAGATTACCACTTTTGGCCATCCATATTTTACCACTTTTGTATCATAGGCATGTGGATTAAATGTAGTGATTTATACAAATATTCGTTGCATATTGCACCGCAATGTTAAACCTAGTTTAAATTTAGAATGTGATAGCTTAGTTTATTATGAGAGCACATTCTAAACCACAATTAAATTCAAAGTTTAGTTTAGTTTCTTTATTAGTAAGTATTACACAAGTGCTTTTACAAATCAAACCAGGCTTAACAAACACCATTCTCAACTAAAAAGCCAGTTAACTCATTTTCGTTTTAGTATCCTTTGGCCTATGTTCGGTGCAATATTGACACCAAACTGACAGAAAATCCATGTTTTACTTGTCAATTTGGTTATAAAAATGGCAGCCACAGTAGGCTAAAGGACACTTAGGCAGTAGGAGTTAACTGGCTTTTTAGTTGAGAACGGTGTTGGTTTAACACTGCGGTCCAATTTTCAAC
Source organism: Oxystoma pomonae (assembly GCA_963921995.1). Taxonomy (NCBI): domain Eukaryota; kingdom Metazoa; phylum Arthropoda; class Insecta; order Coleoptera; family Brentidae; genus Oxystoma; species Oxystoma pomonae. The sequence continues at coordinate 71,121,648 of OY998165.1, forward strand.
AATAAGGAACACAAATTTATATAATTTTTTTATTCTTTAAAATTAGTACAGGCACTTTGATTTGGTGTATAGAAAATATCATTTAACAAACACACTAAAAAAGTACATTGCAGTTTTCCAGAACTCATCACCCTACTGCAGGCTGGATCGTGATCAAGCTATATCTGAAACAATGCAAAAAAAAGGATTTTACAAATTACATTTTTGATAAAGAATGAGTTTCACAAAATACGGTACTTATTTTTTATTGTTCTTAGTTATGACGAACCTTATTCTGATAAAACCATAGACACTCAAGAATTTATTTTACATAAATAGGCCTAGAAAGAACTCCTTCCAATTGATTATGGAGCGTGGGTACCCATTAATTTTTTTCAAATTTTAATATGTTATAGGAGAGGGTTAGACAATTTTTTCTATTATTTCCAGCCCCCCCCCCTCTCTTTTACTAGTAAGTTAATAAGTATACATGGTTAAAGGTACAAACTTTACGTTTACTGCATAGTCATCTTTTCAGAAAACGTTGTGTGACTTTGGTTTTTTTTTATTAACTTTCATTTAATTAAGCTTAAGCTCTAGTGTCCAGATATGTTTAACTTTTAACTTTTTTAATGCTGTAGGCTTTCTTTTGCAATTTTATTTTTAATGTTGTAGGCTAGCTTTTGCAATTTTAATTGTAAGTTCTGTATTCAAAAAAAATTTAGTGTATGTATTGTATAATATCAAATTTTACTGAGTTATGTAATATCTGTTTTATTGATTAAACTTAATATTAATTATATTTATTTATTTAATGTACTCGACACAATCGACACCTTATAGGTGAAAATATAACTTATACAATGATCAAATAAAGAGTCTAACCTAATATTTTGGGTAATACAAGCCTTTACAAAATATGTCATGCTGCAATACTGACATAAGATACAATATGTTATTATTGTCATGTCTATATGGCACTTAACCTCAAAAAACCAGCCTACAATAGGTTTAAAAAAGATGAACAGATGGTTATAATCTAAGGTTATAACGACAAAATACTGACCACCTTTTAATTTTTAGAATTAAAGTTCTCACACCGAGAAAAATGAGTCAAATTATATACTTGAGATTTTTGTATTTGGAAATAACATAAAATTCACCTGTATTAAATATTTGCACCATTTGTTTTAAATTTTTTCATCTACCTAGACTTCATTTTATACATAAATATTAAAAACAAATTATTTGACCACCTGGTTTAAATAAAAACTTCATTCAATTTTAATTAAAGATATATTTTTTTATTTTTAATGGAAAAAATAGATTATCTACTTGTTATTAATAGATTATGCACTTAAATTTAATGTATGAACTTATTAAAAACAAAAAAGCAATCATGCTATTTTAAATAGAAATGTTATTAAGGTACTTTTTTATAAATTTATTAAAAGTAAATATTTTTTAATTCTAAAATAAATAAAATAAATATTTAGAACAACTACTTACCTCTCATTATCCTAATTTTTGTTTGTATTTATTTTAAATAAAAAAATATTTTTGTTCTAACTATTAAACTTCTTCAAACTAATGTTAAACCTACTAGTTTTTAGTAAACCGTCCTATCAAACGTGTTGGTCCGGGATGTGTCCGGCTGAGTGGCCGGCATTGCTGCGGGCGACCATCTGATCCTTCGAAACTAACCGGCCTTATGCTATTTTTAAGCTACCGTTTCGGATCACGAAAATTAGGGCCGCGATGTCGTTTGGTGTTTTCACCAGCGTTTGCAGAGGGGGGGGAGCTTAGGGACTTAATCTCCCCACCCACCAGAGCCATTGAATATCGACTCCTAAAAAAATTTTCAAAAAAGAAAGAATGGTTACTCAAGCCCCCCTAGGAACCTCAAGAACCCCCCTCCCCCCACAGAACAATTTCTACGCAATAATGTTACCGTAAAAGTCAAGAGAGAAAGATCAGTCGGTGCAGCAGTGAATACCGTCTTTAGCAATATCGACTTATTATATTTAACCCCCGAGTTAAGCTTCAACTGTCTCATTTTGATGGCACTTGGTACACTCCATTCCAAATTGCTGCGGACCAGTTTTATGACACTGACAATGACAGTTCTATTTAGCTTCTGTGTTTAATTGTCAGCCGCCATATCGAAATTGGTCCAGAGAATTTGGAATGAGGTGTATGTCAGCCCAAGGCCGACAAAATCGGCCCTGGTCAGCCATCTGCTGGAATTTACTTTTGAAATATCCGTCACTAGTACCCGACATTTGCCGCCATATTGGACTGAATTCGTGAAAGGCCTTCAGTAGAGTCGGTGGTGCATGGTTATGAACAAACCACGTATTTAAAAACCATGTATAACTGATGCCATTAGCCGGACCAGAGAATAGTAAATCCCCTATGGGGACCAAATTAGAAAGAGACGGAAAACCATTGGTAGGCGACGCATGTCTTGCATTGACGCATTGTGATCACGTTCGTTTCAAATCCTGACTTCTTCCGAGTTCATCCATTCCACGTTAAACCATCAAGAATCACGTGCGTTTGGGCGGAATAGATTGCGTTAGATGTATGGCCAATCAGATTGCGAGCTGCTCCCGCCATCTTTTTAATGTTTTTGAGGTGTTAATTTGAATTTTTAAAGGAATTGGTTTCATTATTTAATTCCATAAGGATTGTTTATTTAATAAGAATATATTAAATTACAAAAAAAGTGTTTTTTTTTTAAACAACCATAACCATCAGTTATTCAGAGGACTTGAAGATCGAAATGGTTGGTAGGTACCTATATATTTTAATGCATTCTGAATCATGCACTTTTTATTACTTTTTTTTAACGTGCACGGTCACTTGCAGCGACTTTTTCTTAATGCCACTTTAAGTTAAAATAAGCCCTTTAAAGTTCTGTGTGGTTTTCGGGTATTATTGGATGTTGTGGGGTTTTGTGTGATACGGTGGAGTTTGCTTGAGTTTGGTGGGGTTTTGCTTGAGTTTCGTTGAATTTGGTGGAGTTCGCTTTAGTTCGGTTGGGTTTGGTATTTTTTTTGGTTGGAGTTTAGTCAGTCAGGCTTTTTGCTTGGGTTTCACTGGATTTGTTGGAGTTCACTTTATTTAGTTCGGTGGGGTTATTAGTATATTTTTTTTAGGTGTAGTTCGGTGGGGTTATTGGTATTTTTTTTATAGGTGTTCGGTGTAGTTTGCTTCTTCTTTTGGGTTAAGATTGTTGGGTTCAGTGGAATTTGCTTAGGTTTCGGTGGGGTGATGTTGTCTTTTTTTAAGTGGGCTTCAGTGCATGAGGTTTGGGTTTTTTTTTAGTGGTGTTGGTGAGGTTTGCTTCTTTATGCAATGGTATGGGGTAAGAGGCAAGGAAAATAAACTATGGCAAACGCTCATGTTGCGTTTCATAGTATGCTGTAAGCTGAAGCATGCTTTTGCTATAGTTTATTTTCCTTGCCTCTTACCTAACACCGCTTACTATATACTTACCCTACAGAACTCTGAATCCTCCTTTAAGTTATATTTTTTAAAATTAGACCTACACACCATTCCTATACTTATGAGTTTATATCCTCGAACCATACTTTATATGCCAAGGGCTTCGCCAGCTAGTAAGCTAGGGGAGGGGGGGCAGCATAAAAGAACTGAAGTGAAAAATCAAAAAAGAAGTTTTAATAAAAAAAATAAAAAACTACATTGAAAACCAATTGAAACATACATAGAAAATCAATTGAAACGTAATCTTATTGGCTCAAAGTGAGCGTTATCGTTTCAACTAGCCGGGTGACATGGTGAGCGTTAACCTCTGCCCCTCTCTGGCGACGCGAACTTTTTATTTATTTTTGAACTTTTCTTCTCAATAAATAAAATATAAATATCATCACTATAATTAATATATAATTTCCCAGACCATTCTGACGTTATGGCTGGAGCTAGAATTCTCAAATTTGGCATACCTAGTTGCTTTTTGGTACCTACTGGCTAGAACCTAACGGAGAAAGATTTTTCGATTTCAATCCAGGAGGAAAATTAGAGGCAAAAAACGGGTTTTAACAGACTTTATACGCACAATATCTCTGAGTACTATGCTCGCGTCTTTGCCTGCCTGCCGGGAGACAGGCCTAAATTCAGTAGTATAATATAATTTGTCAAGTTGAATCAATCATATTATTTATCATAAAATAAAGTTTTTTTTTTAACTTAATAAAAATCTTTTCAGGTTGCCATGCTCTCAGTAATTAATTTTTTATGGTTTTTAGTATATTTAATTATTTTCACATTATTTATATTCAAAAGTTAGCTATTTAAATACCCTGTAAGAAACTATTTAAGTTTTTTTTTTAGGAATAAATTTAGAAAATCATTAAAAGAATAAATAGGTAAATTATCTGGGCTTCTTTGCACTCTTTATAAGTTACCTGCATCCTGTCTTTTTGGTGGATATGCAGTGTGTCCCAAGACTGGAAAAATTGATTTTTTGAGAGAACTATATAGGTTTAAAAAAAATGCTCGGACACGTCAATTTAGATTTTGCATTCTCTATAATCATGCTATCTTAAAATTTTTATATATCATTTAATTTACGAGAGTTTGTCAAAAATTATTTTTTTTTAAAACATTTTTGAAATCCAAGATGAATTTTCTAAACAGCAATACCACACAGGGATCTATCTTTTACTGTTGTCAAGATATTTCCATCTGAATATGTATGAAAAAGCATTAAGATGTCCTGTTTTACTAGGGATATTTCAATTCAATTCAATATATTACAAAAGTTATAAGCAAATTACAAATTTTAATTTAATAATTTAAAATTTCCTACTTACTATTTGTAAAAGAAAAGACACCTATAGATGTCAGAAACAAACACTGATTGTTATTAATTTTCCCCTAAATTTACTGCAATACTAATTTTATTAAGATTATTGAGCTTTACATCTAAATCCCCGAAAAAAAATGAAATGAAAAAAAAAATAAATAACCCCACATTTACCCCTTTTACCATACAGATTTGGATGGCAAAGTCCCTTCTGTGTGGTATTGCTGAAAAGAGGATTCAATGAGGATTTTAAAAATGTTAAAATATACAGTGTCCCATGAAAAAAAAACAAATTTTGACCTCTCGTAAATTAAATGTTTCTTAAACCGAGCATGTTTCTTAAACACCTATAGTTCTCGCAAAAAATCCATTATTCCACACTTTTGGGACGCACTATATATAATCATAATACCTACATTATTTCTAACACAATTTTTATCATATGTACCCACAGGAAGTTCGATCAATTTTAATCGTGTCTGAAAATGTTACATGTGTTACAAGTGTTTTGTACCAGGATGCGCACAAGTGACATGTGTAAAATCAGGCTCAACGGAACCTTCATTTCATTGGTAAGATTTACATCAACATATTACGAAAAAGATATACTTACTTAGGTAATTATGTTTTTGCTATTGCCATTTGAGTGAATAAATATTATTAATACATTTAAAAAAAATCATTTTATTTAGAACAGAATACAGGCCTACATATACCTCTTATGCACTAAACCTTCACACAAAACTCGAGTTTCTGTTTGCAAACTAATGCACCAATTATTCCACCTCAAATAAGGCTCAACATGCATGCTTTGCTAGATTAGAGTTTCAATCGTGCATATTCTGATAAGTAAATAGGGCATAAAGAAAAATCTGGAATGTCGGAGCTTTTGGCATGCTGCTCGTAGGAATCTGAAGGTTAGATGTGTGGAACACCCAAAAAACATACCAAAAGCTTAAGCCACCCAATTTTTTTTTTGCGAACACAAAAGATGACATTCGAAAAATTATTTTTTTTTAATATACCTATGACTTGCATATAAAAAATACTATAAAAAGTTATTTGTTAATTTTCACAAATTAATAAAAATACATATGCATAATATAAAATTAGAGTAAAAAGAGAAAAAAACAGTTCATAGGAAAAACGTGTCAATACCTAGACTATTAATATAAACAAATTAATTTAAGGAGTTTTCTGCATGTACGGTCTCCAGCAAAAACTGTCGATTTTTATTAATTTAAATAAACAATTTAAAAAGCAAACTGTCTACGATGGTGCAACGTAAATAATTAGAAAAACAACTTAAGGTGGTTCTTTCTGGCTCACGTAATTAAATATATTTTTTTTATTTTCAATTGTTTTTGCTGGCGACTTTACCTAGACCTAATTCAAGTTTATAAAAAAATACTAATTTTTATATCTATAAGGAATGGTAAAAAAAATCGAATAATTAAAAAAAATAAATTAAAAGATTTAGCTGGGTTTCTACAGAAAAATAACATAAGAGAAGACATAACATAACAAAAAGATAGTTGGTGTTTAAATACAGAAAATACCTATTAGAACGTTTTTTATATTTTAGTTGTTAAATAGGTTTGTACCAAACAAGTGCGGAAAGTGATACTTCTGATTTAACAAGATGCTCACCATTTATCTTTTCATGGGTCATGTTATGTTATTTTATCTTATTTTTCTTTATAAACCCAGCTTTAGCCCAAAAAATAAAAGTAATAAACAATTGAACATTATTAAAGGAAATAAAAACAAGTAACTTATCAAATAAAAACACTCAAATAATATAATTTTATAAAAGGACAAGAAAATAGTTTATGACAAACGAATAACTTTCCAAAATGTAGACTATTTTTTTAAAGCTTTTTCGAATTTCCTAGGACAATATAACGTAAATAAATACGTTTTGTGTCCCATCAAAAAACTTGCCTAACACAACTTCAATTGTAAGTAGTTCCACTACCACTGACATTTCGAGTGACATGGAAAGTGTGCGTCACCTCCACCACAAAAAAAAAGTCAAATTAGATCAACAGTCATGTGGCGCAAAGCGGTTACCCTGCCTAAGGATCAAAAAAATCCAATAGCGTTATTTTTTTACTTTTGCTTTTAAGTGCAAAGAAGAAAATTCAAGAAGCATAATACATTAACTTAAAGTCTTACTCTAATTTCGATCGGAAAAACTGACATAAAACAAATAAAATACTTATCATAAAAGCACGCTAGGTTTAGTTAAACTTTTTTTCTTAAAATCAAATAATTTAAAAAAAAAACAAAACATTTTTTATGATAAGGGTTTTGTTCATTTTATTTAAGTTTGTCCGGTGGAAATTAGAGTAAGACTTTAAGTGAATATACAGAGTGAACTCAATAACTACTAAAAAATTTTAAAAACGCCAAAACACGTCGATTTTGTTTGCAAGGGGACATATTTTGACTATTTTAAAATTCGTCCAAATTGCTCCCCCTTCTAGGGGTGATATTTACTCTTAAAATTGAAATGGGGAAAGTGGGTCGAGTGGCACCTCATTCAAAAGGTATCTTAAATACCTTTACACGCCTGTAAAAATTTTGAAAATCTAACAATATCTCAAAAACCAATCGACAAACTTTAAGAAAAAATTTACAGACGTAAAAAAGTATTCGGAACTCCTTTGAAATAAGGTATCACTCGACCCACTGTCCCAATTTAAATTTAGGGGTGGGGGATGAAATCCACCCTTAAAATTTAAATTGGGACTGTGGGTCGAGTGGCATCTTATTTCAAAGGTATTCCGAATACCTCTTCATTTCTGTAAAAAAATTTGAAATTTTCCGATTGGTTTTTGAGATATTTGCATCGGATTTGCCATGGGAAACAAATTCAAAGGCGAATATCTCAGAAACTAATCGTAAGTTTTTTCAAAATTTGTAGACTTGTAAAGTTATTTAAAATACCTTTTGAATGCGAGTGCCACTCGACCCACTTTCCCTATTTAAATTTTGAAGGTAAATGTCACCCCTTGAAGGGGGCATTTTAGACAAATTTCAAAATATGTCCCCCTTACAAACAAAATCGACGTATTTTGGCGTTTTTAAAATTTTTTAATACTTGCTCAGAAAATTCAGGTGGATCCTTTTTAATGTTACACCCTGTATGCTTTTTAAATTTCCACCAATTTTTGATTCATTCATTCCATTCCCCTTTGGCCCACATTGGGCTTAATTAAAAACCTATGTTTTAATGTACCATGTTTGTAACAAAACAAATGTTGATCTTCTTTGGTACCGGTAGGACAAAGTGACGTGACATACCTGGAATTAAAAGAGTAACCTGAGCATTCAATTTACCTTTATTATGAATTTATTTAGTTTAACGCTAATAAACAAGCGTTGATATCAATTTTAATGATAAAACAATAATATCTAGTTTTATACATGATAGTACTAAAATAGCAATGACGTAAAAGATTTAATTAATGAATATTATTGATACTCTATAGACTCTAGCAGTGCCTATTTTGCACTGTGTCCACTGGTACAAAGACAAGCTAGGTCAAGGACAGTACTTCGTTAAAGTACTAGGAAGTTGCAAGCAAAAAAATTCGTTCTTATGAAAATCTACGTTTTTTTACCTTAAATCAGGGACGGATATTTAAACTGCATAATTTTCAAATAGAAGTAGCTTATAGGGCCTATTTTTGAATTTCTTGCATCCGAAATATATAAAATCGAATATAGCGAGATTTTTTTTTTAGTTTTCTTAAACCTCTATATCTCTCCCAATCTGCTTCAACAATGGTAAAAAAATAAGAAAAAGAATCTTTAGATTGCTGAAGAGGGATGGGGGTAAAGCAGCATAATTTTTAGTTTTTAATTGGTTTTTGGCCTTGCTTAAAGCAGATCATTCCATCCATCTCCAGATTTGATTTTTTTTATCTTATATTCCAACCGATTATACAGGGTGTCCCACTGAAAACTGTCAATGGACTATAACTTTTAAATGAAAGTACATTAAAATAAAAAAACTGGTTTGGATGGTTGAAAGAGGGAACCATTTCATAATACTTTTCAATCCGACGAGACCTATTCTTTAGAGGGTAGCTACCATCACTTTAAAATCTTACATGGAACTATGGGTCATGTGGCACCTCTCTCAAAAGATCTTTTTGTTCTCTAAACGGTGGTGTAAGTAATTACTTTTTAAGTTTGGGGTTGTTTTTTAAAATTCCATAAAAAAAAAACCGTTTTTGAAATACGAAATCTTTTTCACAAATGACAATAAAAATTACATTTTGCACAAAATAAACCTTATTAAGGTATTTTTCGACCCTCCCCAACCCACCTTTTGGAGGTTAGCTACCCTCATTGTAAATTTTTGAATATAGGATTGTGGGTCATGTGATACCTCTTTCGATTCTCTAATCAGAAATGTAACTAATTTCTTAGTTTAAGTCATTTTTTAAAAACTGTTTAAATAAAAATAACCCAAGCCAAAAAATAATTAATTACACCTCTGCTCAGAGAATCGCAAGACCTTTCGAAAGAGGTATCACACAACCCATAATCTTATTCAAAAATTTACAAAGCTAGCTACCCTCCAAGAGGCAGGTTAAGGAGGGTTAAAAATACCTTAATAAGGTTTATTTTGTGCAAAATGCAATTTTAATTGTCATTTGTGCCAGATTTTTGTTTTTCGAACACTTTCCTTCAAAAACGGTTTTTTATGGAATTTCAAAAAACGACCCCTAAGTAAAAAAATTATTACACCATCGTTTAGAGAACAAATTTAATTAATACATTTAAAGTCCTAATTAAAAATTATCTTTTCTCTCTCTTGATCTTTTCTAAATTTACAAGGCTTTCAATTTTTATTTATTGATAAAACTGGTACAGATTTAATTTAACCTGGCTGGGAACTTCCTACACAGCTCACAGGACCTGGCTTTTCAACAAAAATCATATTATATACTCGGTAAAAAATTTTCAAAAACATGTTTGTTGGTTCTGATTTTGCCAAAAACAATATCTTATATCTGAATTAAACAAATTGCCTAGGAATAGAGGTTATAGGTATGTTAATTCTTGAAAAATCTTGATCTGGATTTGAATAAAAAATTAAAAAAATACTATAAATGCCATTTTTTGTAATTTTTGACCCTAAATGTATAAAGGGCTAAACGAATTTTGTTATGTTTGTACCTGTTTTATAGGTTGTGTGATACCTCTTTCGAATATAGAACTTTAACAGATAGTTGTGTTCTAATTAAAAGGTAACACTAACAGATAAAAATTTTGCTTCCCTAAATAATATTTAATCTTCCTTCCCACCTAATCTTCATGGCCTGCTCCTCAATGTTAATGGAATCTTTCTGACTCTGCTTCCAGAATTTAAAGGTCCTTCTGAAAATAGGTATTGAAAACTCAAATATAATTAATGAAATATATTCCTCTTTTTGACAATCCACTACATAAATAAAACTTTACCTGATTGTAAAATAAATTGCATATTCTTATGCATGCAAGCTTCTGCACTATTTAGGAGTTTTTAATCTGATATTATAATCATCCAAGATCTCACCTAAAATAAAAAGAAGTAAGGATTTAATTATTTGGAATTGAATTATTTATATTCTCTTTAGAACCTAGTGATCTAGTAGGTAATATCAGTATCACCAGGGACCTATAATATCACTTATTCTTCACATTGTCGCAAAATTTGTTATATCACAGAATCAACATAAAATTTTAAATTAAAATAAACTCGCACTACTTGAGAAGGTTCCACTTTTCAAATTTTGGTACTGCTGTTACAGTAACTATATCGAATAACAAAAAAAAACTACTCCTTCAAATTGGTCATGTTTGATTTATGTTAATCTTTGTAGTTTCACTGTAGGTACAGGGTATTTCATTATAAAGGGCCCCCCCTGTTATATCTGATAATATGTGAGCTAGAAAAAAGATTTAAATACAAAAGTTATTTGATTTATAAAGATCCTTTAAAATATTAAAGTAAAAAAAACCAAGTGTCATTTCAAACTGTCACATATTGATAGCAACTTTATTATTTTATTTTTTTGCATTTTTGAATTCTATGTTCTTACCTGATTTCACAAATTTATAACTTATATGCACTGGGTTTAATTTTTTTTCAGATATTGGACTAAAAACTTTTTTTAACTTAGTAACTTATATATATGCTCTCTTGTGCTGTTTCTATTAGACACGTCATCATAATTATAGTAGGCAAAGTTCATATCTCAAAAAATATTGCATCCAGTGCATATAAGTTATACATTTCTGAAATAAGGAAAGAAACTAGAATTCAAAAATGCAAAAAATACAGGTCACATATTAACATTATATAACAGCGAGGGAGGCATTTATAATGAAACACCCTGTACCTACCTAACAAGTAAGACTTTTTTTTACAGTTTTACAAGCTCAAGCCTGCTGAATGCTCATAATGGATAAATTTTGTGCTTGATTTTGCAATGCTTTTCCTTGCATTACACAAAAAAAATAGAGAAGCATAAAATTAAGCACTAAATGTATCCATTATGCATGTCATGGTTGACATTGATTATTGTAAAATAATTAGTTGCATTCCATGTTCTATTTTATTTTTTTTTGTGTTGCAGTTTAAGTTATCTGATTTTAGGCTGTAGAAATGAATAAAATGCCAAAATGTTTTAGTGTTAAAAATAAAATAAATGCTTTGTTTTTAGAGAGCTTGATTTTTATTGTTGTTTAAAAGTAGTGCATGTAATGATCAGTTGAGTCTTCTTAGGATTAGCCTTTGAAACTAGAGTTAATAACATATAATGCTTAACCCAAGCAGGATTTTTTACTGCATAATTATTGTTTACTATAGACCATGCCATAGTGTATCAGTTAAAAATATAAAAAGCGGTTTGACAGGATATTTAATTCTTAAATTTATCCAGCAGCTGTGAATAGAATTCCAATTCTATAACCTAAAATCAGTACACAGCACAAAGAATTTTGATCAGCTAATCCTTGATTAATCGGAGCCAGTAATCTCCATGTTGTTTACATAGAGATCACTGATCGGAGCATATTGTCATAAAGCAACCTGTATGTTGTAAATGGGTGGTCACAGAAAATGGATTGAAAGTGTCCACCAGTCAAAATAAGTAGCACAGTGAGGTGTGGCTGGAATAGTAAAATTGTGAGGGAGTGCTAAAAGTGCGTTCATGTATCGACTAGAAAAATGTAAGTACTTATACTATTTTTTACTTCTGACTTATTTTTAGAATTATTGTTTTAAATCAGTGGTTTTTAGCTTTGTATAAGTCTGGTTAGGTTAGTTAAGTGGATTTGCTTGTATCATTGTAATCGGACTATTTCTCAAACTAAAATATAAAGAGTTAAAACATTTGTTATTCATAAAAATCCTGGTTTCCTTATGTCCTGCCCATACAAAAGCTTAAACATTTTTCTTAACTACCTGTTAAAATATTTTTAAGGGTGCTTAAAATAAATTACCTTTTCTTCATTAATTCTTCTTAATTGTAATAACTTTATAAATTTGGATAAAAATGAGTCAAAAATCAAAGAAAGTGCCAGTTTTCCTCTTTGGTATTAAAAAAATTTATAGAATGTCGGTAAAATCTTAACTTGATTTTCAAAAAAAAATCCATAAAGAAACTCCTTGAATGATTTCCTTAAAAGATTTTTATCTTAAAAATGTTTGTATGGTCAGGCCATTAGCGTAGATATACCCACAAGATTTTAATTGTTTTATGCCCTGTTTACTCAACTTTTAAGGATAAATTTAGTGTTAATTCTGTATCCCTGTCTCTTTTGACGAAGAAAAAAAAGGACATACCTACATAAAAAATTAACACTAAATTTGTGTGTGAGTGAACTAAACTTTAAATTCTTCAATAAGTACGTAATTCTGCAGGTAATATCTGTAAGGTAAGCATTAAGGTAAAGATGCTAGGCCATCATTGATTATTTATTTTTCCGACAATCTTACATCTTCTACTTTTTGATTGTGATATCGTGTCGAAATAGAGCTTGTTCTAATTTTCAGCAAATTGTACCTTGAGAATGCCGCAAGTCATGCAAATTCCACAATGCGATGAAATCGCATCCAAATATCGGATCGTCAGAAACTGGCTTTACCGCTTACCTTACGGAACATCGAACGAACCTGCCACAACCTTAAATATACAAGTTGCTCGACCTTTTAGCACAAAAAAAAAGCATATTTTTCACTTACCTGCAGTTCTGTAGGTGGCTTTATTATTTGACCAATCAAAATCGGAAAATGTGCCAAACTTAATGAATGTACTCAAACTCAAAATATCGATAAAAACCAGACGAAAAATACCATTTTCACTCGAATTTCCGCGATCTTGCCACGCTCGGCCACCAAAAAAGTGAGATTATTATCCTTCAACGTCAAAAGTTTCAAAGGCGAAGCTATCTCAGACATACGTGAGCCACCAAACGAAACACATAGGGGAGACGCTTGGTCAGTTGGGGTTCAGGGGTATATCTATATATATAAGTATGTGGAACAAACCCAAGAAAACTTAACCTCATATTCTGGCGTGGCAGTTTGGTGTTTAATTTTCCTGTTTTTTCGGTGTCTTTTTAAGTTTGGTAATGTTTCTTAATGAGAGGTAGGTGTTTTTTTTTAAATTAATATATCTTATAAATCTTTAAAGCAAAGGCATGCTCATAAAGTCGCTTAAAATGGAACAATAAAATGAAAATTGCTAACTAGGTATAAAATCGTTTTTTTCTGCCCTGCATAAAAATATTATTGGTCGTGTAAAATTTGTCTTGCAGCTGGCATGCAAAAAAAATGGCAGAAGAGGGATATATTACTGTGCAATCCTACTCATTGCAATAATCGATTTTGCTTTTTGCTATGTTAAGGAGCTTTAAAGTATTCACTTAGGTGGCAGGCTTTACAGAAATTGCATGAAAGTCTCCTATTTTCATCTTACTTTACTGGTACTGCTAAAGCGAGATGAGAAGAGACGACTTGCATGCAATTCTTGTTTTGATGCTTCATGTCAAGCAGGTTCTGCATTTTTTAATACTGAAAACTAAGGCTTGAAGAAGTGGTTTCCTCGGTGGTTTCAGATAAGAATCATGTCAAAAATATTAACAAGTTTTCCAAGCCTCATTATTTTATAAATCTTGAGAAACTCGTTCTATAAATTCTTGAGAAGCCGTCCTTAATAATTTTTAATAATATAAAATATTTTTAAGGTTAACGTAAACAGATGATTGAAAGAGTGCACCAAAAAAACCAGCAAAAGTTTTTTAGTCGCAGTATGCAACCACTTTTAAGAAAGCAAAAGATAACAACACTTTGAAATGATTATGAAAATTCAAGATAAGTGTTTCTGGACGATAAGGTAAAAACTGGGTTTGCATAGGTGTTATTTTGGAAGGATATTTAAAAAATAGGTCGGATTTTTAATTCTTTTTAATTTTCCACCCAAAGTTTATAAAGATTTAACATATGTCAACTGTCAGCGAGAATTTTCTATCTGTTTAGTAATTTTGTTTCTCACTTAAAAGACAGTTGGTTACTGTTGGGCCAGTGCCGCATAGTTTTCCTTAATTTTACTTGTATCATATGTGCTGATAATATTGTTATTAAAATTTTGCGCACTTTTTTATGTATAATTTTAGGTACAAAAGCATCACTTTCATGAACGCATCAATTCAAAATGGTTGACCGTATTTCCAGCCTTGCCTAGCCAAAAATAATGTCATAATAGTCAGTGAGAGCAAGAAAGAAAAATAAAACGAATGGGTGCCAAAGTAGGTTTACTGGTGGCACAATTGTAAGGTATTTTTAAATAATTTTATCTTCATGAGTCTTGCATGGCCAATTTGTAAAAAAATACTCTTTGTGTCAAAAAAACACCTAACTCTCAAAACTGGTTTTGTTCAGTGGGTCATTAAGGTTAGGTTTTGTCTTAATAAAAATGGAACGGACTGTATTTATTTTTGTTTATTTATGCGTAACTTTAAAATTATTAAGTTTATCTTCGGCAGTTTTCAAGGAAAAATAAAAAATACTTACCAACAATTGTACAATATGTTGAACAAGGAAAAATAGTTTCTTTGTTCAACTCATTAGGCACTCTTATGGGGACATATTTTGTCAATTTGTTTTAAAGACTATTAAAGACCAAAGTAACATATTAGGTAGGTATATTTGGAATAAGAAGGAAAAAAATTATCTAAACTGTAGAATATAATTCAATGTAAAAATTTGATATTTGTGATTACCATTACCAATAGAAAGAGTTCCAGGAAGTTTATAGAAAATTGCATGCAACTTTCATATTTTAATCTATTTGTAGCTCAAAAAATGATAGTGGTCAAACATAATGAAACATCCTATTGGTATAGTTCAATTTCTAACAAAAAAGAACTTTATTTATTTAAGAAGATTTTCAGATATAAATTTAAGTTGATTATTTAATTTTACTAAGTTCTTATTTACCTATTCTAATTTTTTAGGCACTCTATTCTACTTTATATACTTTACTTTACCTATTCTAATTTTTTAGGCACATTTTATTAGGAGCGAAAAATGATCTGTGAACTGATTATACAATACTAATTTTTTAATTAGAATTTTTTAATCTATAATTTCATGTAATAATGCCTACTTAATGCTTTAGCTGCTTTAAGGAAATCAGTTTGCCATCTAGAATAACTCAGAAATGGAACATGAATGAACAATGAAACTATAGTGACTCCTATGAATTGCTGACAGGATGGGGAAAAAGATTTAAATATATCCTAAACATATCTCCACAGTTTAAAGCTACAAGCTACAACTCTATAACGCTGAATTGGTGAGATGGTAAGCGTTTCCAAGCTAAAACAATAATAAACTAAAATTTTCCTGATAATTATTTCCGAGATTATTTCATTTTGAAAAATTTTAATTTTATATGAAAATTTAAAGCAGGGTTAATTGCAGTGAACAGTAAATCAGTAAAATAGCTAACAAAGTATAAACTGAATGGGGCAAATAGTTCTTAACAACTATCTCCTATTAACTGTTATAGTTTTAAAATAACCTATATCAACCAATGTAAAAATGTGCTGAGCTTGTTCTTGGTTAAAACAAACCTAATTAATAATTTTTCAATTACATAGTGATAAAATAATACTTATAGGGTGGGTCAAAAAACAGGACTCTTTTGACTGTCCGTTACTTAAAAAGTTTTTGTCTGATTTAAAAAATTTTAACCATTTTGCAAAGCCAAGACGTCAGAATTTAATAACAAAATTGACAATTTCTGAAAAAAAAGATATTCTTGACCTCGCCTGCAAATTTTTTTATATGCGCCACTGATGAAAGACTTAATTTTTGGGTGTGCTCTATTTTTTGCGACTGTACTAATGTATCGCTTGTTAGTATCGGCTAAGAAATAAGAAAGTTATAAATTGTTCAAAATAGTGCGTTTGGTAAACCAAATTCAGCCAGACAAAAAATTTTGCTTGGCTATGCTTTCGGATGTATTTGTCCGATTTTAATAATACTGTACATTTTGAAAAGTGAAGGTCTTAAAATAGTTTTTTGTCAAAAAATTCAATACTTTTTGTGGTCTGACTGAACAATTTAAAACTTTATTTTTTCTTACCCGATAATAACAAGCGATACATTAGTACACTGGGGAAAAAATTAAGTTTTTCATCAGTCGCGCACATTAAAAAATTTCAGAAAGAGTTAAGAATTACCTATTTTTAAACATTTTCCGCCATTTTGCTTTTTTCACAAATTGTCAACGTTGGCATAAAATTCTTAAATTTTTAAATCTTGGCCTTAAAAGTTTTGAAATTGGACAAACACTTTTTAAGTAATGGACAGTCAAAAAAGTCCCGTTTTTCTGACCCACCCTATATATGTAATATAAATAATTCATTTGTTTTTAATATACCATCCACTTGCTTTAATAATTTGTGCACTTACTTTAGGTAGATGGTTTATTAGTTCTTAATAAATAAATTATTTGTTTCTAAGGTACCCATAACTTTTTAATTTTTTTAAATACTTAATTCACCAGTTTTTAATATATAATCTATTTGCGTTTAATAGACCACCTACTAAAAACAAATAAACAAATCATTAGAATTTATAATCCTAATACCAATATAATTAGTTTTTAGTATAAAAAGTATTTGTTTCTAATATTTTATCTATTTATTTTAAATGCTTTTTCTATTTATTCCAGTGTTTTAATATCAATTATTTTAGATGGATCGAAATATTTATTCTAAATGTATAGTTTGCTTGTCTTCTATTTCATGCGGATATGCCACTTGGTTTAAGTTTTTTTTAATTAATTCCAAGTAGGTTTTTTCTCGGTGCAGTTATTAAAAGTGATATATAAAAATCAATTACGCCACTAGTTTTAGGATCATTTCTACTACAAAATAAACACAACTTGTATTTTTACTGGAGACAGACCCTCTTTGAGTAATGAAAAATATATTATTTACCTCCAATTAATAAACCAACTTATAGAAATCCTGATGTGTTCTCAAGCTATTCTTTGGTCCTGTGTAGCTACATTTTGGTGGCAATATGCAGGTTGTTCCTTGAATACCTTGCCTATCATTCTTCTTAAGACTTTTTGGAGAGTTTTTTGTTTGAAACTGTAAAAAAACAATAATACAATAGTAACAAAACAATAGTACTTTGTTTGGTTGGGTGTAGAATAGCATTAGAAAAACAACAATTTAGCCCAAAGAACTGTATTTTAGCAAGAGAAAATTAGAACTTTCTTCTTGTCTGACTTTTTAGGTTAAACTGCAGTCCAGAGTTGCTGCACCATAAAAAGTAAGCCAAAGAAAATGAACTATGGGTTATCAATGTTTATGTTTATAGTTCACAGAAGTAAGCAAAAAATTTACTCAAGTTTTAATGGCTAATGCACAATGCACAATTTTGTCTTCTTTGAAAAAAATTTGAAATAGACAGAAATAAAAATAAAAAAATTATTAGGTATTACCCCGCAAACAATGCCGGCATGGCAAAGTGCCTTACAATCTGTGCGTTATAAATACCTTAAACACTCCTGTGTGAGCCACCGGCCGAGCGACGGCAACGAATACGTTTAAAATGGTGGAAATACACACTTAGCATGGTTGAAATGTAGAGGAGCACTGCATACTAAATACCGGCATTGCAGGCAATATTGGCAAAAAATGTATGAGGTGATTCACCATATTTTTCCCACTACATAGCTCATTTATTATTAGATATAGAAAAATAGTTTAAATACAAAAGGGTATTAGTTCTTCACAAATTTTAAGAAAATTCAATAAAAATTTTCAAAATGTCAAATTTAGACATCAACTTTCTTATTTTAAATTGAACACCCTGTATATTTTTTAAAATTTTAAATAATTTGCCATAAGGGCGATGTGTTAGCCAAGGAAAGAGTCTAGGTGGTTCTTTGTTCAACACATTGCTCTTAAGTCAACGTTTTTCTTGAAAAATATACAGGGTGTTCCATTTGAAATAAGAAAGTTGATGTCGAAATTTGACATTTTGAAAATTTTGGTTACATTTTCTTAAAATTTGTGAAAAACTAAGCAACTTTTGTATTATTTTTTTTTCTATCTTTAAGAATAAATGAGTTATGTAGTTGGGAAAATATGGTGAATCGCCCTTACCACTAAGTGCCAACCCCACACAAAAATTAAAAGTTTAAAAGTGCACCTCCTTGATTGGTCGGCTCAATAGGGATACAGATGCAAATTCCGATACCACTGATAATTGGCTTTTTATCCCTATTTAAAGTATTTAGGCATAAAATAAAAATTGTAATGATTGTGGATTAAAAATAAAATAATGCACATAATTTACGAATGCACATTTATTTTATGTTATCCTTAAACGAACAAAAATTCCTAGAAAAACCAATATGTAATAAATAAATAAATGTTACTATAAACAAACACTTATACACTTATATTTATATCCTAACATGAAGACAGGAATGGAAACCATATGAATAATATTTTTCGTCTTGCCAAAGATAAACGAAAATTCTTTCATAAATTGATTTAAATATTTATCAAGAGGAGGTTTTCCATACAACAGTAAATTGCAACAGGGAAAATTTTATTTAGAATCTCTTTGATTGTGAATCAAAAAAATAAGGTTTGCTTCAGTTGCTTTATATAAAAATTTCTTGGCCAAAAATTTAAAAACTTAGTAATTCCTCCTTCTTGTTATAAGATAAGATGAAGATTTATTTAGCATCTTTTTTCCTGGATGTTCTGCCCCCTTTCCAGTCACAGGCACCCTGTAACCAAGCCTTAGTAGCATCTTCAACGACAGAATGAGGAAAAGTTGGTTGACTTCTTAAAGAATTTTTTACAGAATCTAAAAAAGTTTAAATTGTGGTAAGTATAGCTGTAAATTATTTTTTTTGGATAAACCAGTATTTTGTTTTAGGAAAAAGTAGCCCTTTTTGCTTAAAAAGTGACAAAATATCGGTTTCTCAAAAAAAAAAATAAAAACTTTAATCTAGTTTTATTGGCAAATTTACGTTAAAATAAAAAAATAGTACCACAGTCGAGTTTTTTCAAATTAATTTTAAAAAAGATTTTAAGATATTAACTAAAGACAGCTCGGTTTCACAAGAAATTTAAGGGTCATCATTCTCTGGGTCAGAAGATAAATTTCAGTGTTAGAAAATGACTTGGATGTAGACTGAATTGATGAATCTTTAGATGGCTCGATCCAACACTTCAACTAAAAAGCCAGTTAACTCTTTTTTGATATAGATCCTTTAGCCTACTATAGAGGCCACCAAACTGAGAGAAAATTCATGTTTTACCTGTCAATTTGGTTATAAAAATGGCGGCAACAGTAGGCTAAATTCCACTGAAGGCTGAACACAGGTAGGAGTTAACTGACTTTTTAGTTGAGAACGGTTTTGCTCGATTACAAAAGAAATTTGTAAATTATTAGTGTCAGTATCGCTTAAGCATTGTAGATCATGATGTGACCTTTGATTTTCTTGTAAAGTGGCGTCTAGATCACGATTTAATGCTGGGTTCATACAGGCAAATCAAAATAAAAATTAAAAAAAAAATTATAATTAAAATTGATTGATTGATCAGGTTAGGTTATCAAAAACAATAGCAAGTTGTATCTTTTTCTTTATCAATTTTTCAATTTTATTAAGTAAATTAAAAATATTGTTTGGTGCTGTTGCGTATAGATACGCTGTATAAAGTGCAATAATAAAATAAGCATAAATTTGGAAGATTGCAGAAATATCTAAAGATATATTTTTGAGGTTATAATGAGTTTGAACATTTGTGGTTTTTGTTCTCTTGATTTGGGCCAAGATGAGAAGCAGATTATTGCGTGTGACAGCTGCAGAACCAAAATACATTTAGTAGAAAAATGTTCTGGTTTATCTAGTTCTGAAATAAGGGCTGTTGTGTTGCAAAAGCGGCTGCTAATGTATTTTTGTAATTCCTGCCGTGATGCTTTTAAAAGTGTGCCAGTTTTTGTGAAGAAAATAATTAAATTAGAGGAAGAAATTCACACCCTCAAGGGAAAAATTGCTACTCTAGAAAGTAGTAAAACTCAGAGCTCAGATTCATCCAGCTCTATTTTTTATGAAGTGCAGCAACGTATGGAAAGATCACAAAATCTCATGATTTACAATTTGCCTGAATCTAACTGCAATAATATTAATGACCGCATTGGTCATGATAAGAAGCTGGTGACTGAAGTTTTTCGTAAGCTGGGGTTACAACAGGAGGAAGCTACCATAAATCATGTGCTACGAGTCGGCAGGGTATCTGGTCGTAAAAGACCTGTAAAAGTTATATGTAATGCTAACGCTGTGAAGTTGGCTCTCAAATACAGAAGTAAGCTACGTGATTCAGGCTATAAAATATCTTGTGACCAAACAAAAATGGAACAGGATGCTTACAAGACTGCGAGGAAAACTTTGGAGGACAGAAAGACTGCTGGTGAATAAAATCTTGTCATAAAATACCGTAATGGTATACCAGAAGTTGTAGAGGCTAAACAAAAAAAACCTGCTACACCCCCATTAACTGTTTTTTACCAAAATGCTGGTGGTCTACAGACTAAAATTGTTGATCTCGTTAATAGTATTTATTATTATATGACATTATTATTATAGTTGAAAGTAACTTAAATGAAAGCATTACTGATAGTGAACTTAAATGTGAAGGTTTTAACATTTTTCGTTGTGATAGAAATTCTAGCACTAGCAAAAAGTTAAGTGGCGGTGGAGTTCTGATATTTATTAAGGTTTACATACAGTCACAATATATTCATATCAATGAAGATCGAGTTGAACAATTATTTGTTTTGTGTCAGTTTAACCAGTCAAAATTCATTGTGGGTGGTTTATATATCCCTCCTCAATCCTCACATTTGGAAAGTATTGTGACTCAATACCAAAAACACAATATCTACATGTTTGGGGATTACAACTTGCCAAACGCAATATGGTCTAATGATGAGCATGGCTTGATGGTCCAATGTCCAGGTGGCGATCCTGCAGTTGATGTTGCACAAGCCTATGGTTATTTAAAATTTTATCAACACAATAACATTCCTAATAGTAGAAATATATTTTTAGACTTAGTTTTTTTCCAATGTTAGAGAGATAACTTTCTTGCCTCAATCAACTGGCAGAATTCTTTAGATGGTAAGGACATTGATTCTGCAACAAACTTCTTGTACGAGATCCTATCAACAGGCATTGCATATTTTGTTCCTTTGAAGAAATTTAAAACTTTGACCTTTCCAAAATGGTTTTCTCCAGAACTTAGAAGACTGACAAAGGAAAAGAGATATGCTCTTTATATGTATACAAAAAGTCCATCCGATTCTCATTATATTAGATTTTCCAATCTTAGAGCACAGTGTAAACAAATATCTGCGATCTGTTTCAATAATTACATTAGAGGTATTGATATAGGTTTACAAAATAACCCAAAGTCTTTTTGGAAATATGTCAATGACAAGCGTTCTAGCCATTCCCTCCCTAACTCATTGTATTATAAAGATCAACTAGCATCTAATGCCCAAGATATTGCAAACTTATTTAAGAATTTTTTCCAGTCTGTCTATTCTCCGAGTGATGATAATCTGCAAATTTTGGATACCAACATTGAGTATGATAACATAAATACATTTCTTAGTCTTTCTAAAATTACTGTAACAGATATTTTTGAAGGTATAAGCTCACTTCCTAACAAACTTACAGCTGGGCCAGACGGTGTTCCTGATTTTCTTTTGAAGAAGTGCATATGTACCCTTATTAAGCCTCTATTTATTTTGTTTAATTCATCTTTAGAGACTTCTATGTATCCAGAGATCTGGAAGACGAGTTATGTTGTACCTGTTTTCAAAAATGGTTCTAAAGACAATATTGAAAATTATCGCAGTGTATGCATTCAATCTACCATACCTAAGCTTTTTGATTGTTTAGTGGATAAGCAACTATCGTGGCTCTGTAAAGGCTTAATAACTGAAGTACAACATGGCTTCTGCAAACATAAATCCACCATAACAAATCTAGTTTGCTACCAGTCTGACATTTTACATGAAATGGAAGGTAGAAACCAGGTTGACGCAATATACACAGATTTTTCCAAAGCGTTTGATCGTGTAGATCACCAAATTCTTTTTAATAAATTAATAGCGTTTGGCTTTCATGTAAGTTTTGTCAAGTGGATAAAAAGTTTTTCTTCAGGTCGTAATCAAAGGGTCAAGATTGGTAATCATCTATCTGAATCCATTATTGTTAGCTCTGGTGTGGCCCAGGGCGGGCACATGTCACCTATTTTATTTAAAATCTTTGTAAATGATATAGTTAAGTGTTTTCATAACAATAAATGTTAATTGTTTGCTGATGACCTAAAATGTTGGAGAGTTGTCCTTAGCTTAGTAGATCAGGTTCTGTTGCAGGAAGATCTAGACTGCTTGTCAGATTGGTGTAACCAAAATAAACTTCAATTGAATGTCAAAAAGTGTTGCTTCATCAGTTTCTCTCATAAGATTAACAGGATTAATACAAGGTATTTTATAAACTATAGTCCACTTAATTATGTGTCTTCTATTAGGGATCTTGGTGTCATACTAGATGAAAAATTGACATTCATTGAACACATTAACTTAATTTCTACAAAAGCAGCTAAACTACTAGGATTTGTTACAAGAAACTGTAAATACTTTTCTGTTGATGCCACTAGGCTAGTTTACTGTAGTTTGGTACGGTCCTTGTTGGAATATTGTTCAGTTATGTGGTCTCCCTACTACCAGTCTCATATCGATACTCTTGAGAGAATACAACATAAATTTTTAAGGCATTGCACTTTCCGAACTGGTATTCTTATTGAAGACCATGATTACTCGCTTCTTGAAGAACCTATGTCATTACCTTTACTTAAGATTCGTCGAGATGTTTCAGGTGCTATTTTTATATTTAAAATCATACATGGACTGATAGACTGCACTGACCTGTTGAAACAGATAAAATTTAATATCCCATATCTAGGTCTCCGGCATTATGCGACTTTTAACATCTCTTTTCACAGAACATCTTATGGTGTCTATAATCCAGTGGATAGATATATGTGCCTTTTAAATAATTGCGAAAATATTGATTTATTTAATATAAAAATAGGCCAATTAAAAAGATCGATTATGTTACATTAAAATAAAACCATTTAGCTTTAATAACTTGTTATATTCTTCTTTATATTTATGTTTTATATTTTTCTTTATAATGTGTTAATTTTTCTTTTAACTTTAGTAGTTACTAATAGCTACTTATTTTTGAATTGTATTTTGGTTTACACTTTCATAGTTTATTTTTAGTTTTTGGTATATTTATTACTTAAATTTTCTTGAGTTATGAGTTGCTTGGAACCTAACTATTTATACTTTGTGATTTTGTAACATTTAATGGGGATATCCTGTATATTAAATAAATTTAAAAAAAATAAAAATAAAATAAAAATAAAAGTTGAATGAGCTTATGGAGAACAGTGTAGGCATTTATACAGCATAAATAAAAAGATGAGTAACTTAACATTTATTTTTATCTTAAAACGGATTTGAGCATGCCCCTTTGACACACATAACCTCACTTTCATTTGTTTCATTTTGTTTAATTTAAATGGGGGTCTTTTGCAGTTTTTGGTTTGTTTTTAACAGATATTATTAGGAAAACAGCATGATGGAGTTTAGTTTAATTATTTCTTCACTTTTGTATACATGTGCAGAAGCTGTGTGCTGTTCGGTTCAGTTATTATTTTTTATTTTAATTTTTATATGCCTGTATAAACCCAGCAAAAATGACGATTTTTGGTCGCTTTACTGGTAGTTCTAAACATTTTTAAGTCCACTCTAGGCCGACTTTATTTAAGAACAAAAGAATATGAGTACTTACGCAGTATTGGCTTCCACATCCATGGTGACTTGAAACTCAAACTAAATTTAAGCCAATTTTAAAAGAAAACTTGCAAAACACAAAAAACAAACCACGAAAAGGGACCCACCGTGGGTTAGTTTACTGTGCCACACAAAGATGTTAGATGTGCTACATAGGAAGAATCCGCAGAATATTATTAAAATGGAGTCGGCAAGTACGTCAAGTGGTCAACCGCACGACAGATGTCAATCGCGCGGGAAATTTAAAAAATGCGGCGTTCAAAAGGCACGATATCCGGCAATGCGTTTGATCGGACCGGAAAGGTGGTTTAGAAATGCATGCAATTTTTAAAAGAACGATTGCGTTTCACTTGGTATGTAAAACACGTTTTTCAGTTATTAGTAGTAAATAACCAATGGCATTCACTTGCCAATATTGCCAATAAAGCAAATACACCTTACCACCTTTCATTGTTTGTGGGGTATGCATTAAATTAAAACTTGAGTAACTGGTGCCCTTACTTTTTACGATACCGCAACTCTAGACAGGGCCGACAAGAATGTGTTCCACACGGGCCTCACAAAACCAAAATTGTGATGTCACAATCTTGGGCCGGTTTTTTTTTTCGTTGGTTGCATCCAGCCAGACGCGCAAGGCCGCAAACATAACCTCACTAATTCTTGATTTGTGTATTTAATTTTCAGTCAATTTTTAACCTTTTTTGTCCAATTTTGGAATCAAACAAACTTTCAAATAAACCGGTATTGTTTTAAAAAGAATGACTGATTTGATGTGAAAAAAGTGAATTTCAAACCAAAAAAAGGACAATTGCTTACAGTGTGAATTTTGTGCTTTGAAAATGTTTAAATCACCTTTTATTGAATTTTTTCTAGATTTTGTATGTTTGAATCGGGAACAATTCAATAATGGGTATTGTGGTTGATATAGAAATCAGGAAAATGCGTCGAAAATGCTGCATACTAGAAAGTGCCCAGAAAAAGGGTGAGTCATATGTAACAAACTTTTCCTATCCAACTGATCCCTTCCTTTTCGGTAATTTTATATGCAGTTGTAAAGAACACGCGTTTCCCATTAAAAAATTAAAAGATATGTATCATTTTATTTTCATGAAATGATTCCAGTTCATTGCAAATTGTTAAAAATCGCGAAAGCCTCGAATAAAAAAAAATCACGGTAAAATTTAAACCTATACTTTATTACGAAAAATAGTTCATGGGCTAAATTTATTTAAATAAATTTTAAAAAACAAAAACCAGAGCGCGAGATTTTAAAACTACAATAAAATAAAATGATAAAAGTAACTAAGTACTTACAACCCTGGCTACTAAACTTCACTTAATAACCAGCACTAATAAACCAAGATAAGAATAATCACCGGCATACTTTAAGCCACCACTATTGATGCACCGAACTGACGACCTGTTCATCTCGCGATTTGTAACTAAATAAACGCTCACAAAAATTATTCTGTACAAATGAGTCCCCACGTTAGAAAAAAATCTGCGTCATCTCGCATTCCAATGTCTTCAAATTAGGGCAAAAATTATATTTCGCTGAATTAAAATCAAAGCAGGTCACCAGCTCAAAGTAGGTCACGAGATTCTTGCCTTTTCTTATTAAAACGTCTGATACACCAACATTCCTTCTAAAGAAAGGGGCCCGTGTTCCAAATTGGGGACCGTTTGACCCAGAAAAACAAAACCCCGTGATTTTAAAGAAATTCCAAAATGCTTACGAAAAATCAAGCCTGACGTCAGTAAAAATTGGATATAAAACAGCAAATTGGAACCAGAGAAAGGCAGTCTAAAAACAACCAGCAAATTAGTTAAAAGCTTCAGCCTAGTGTTTCAAAAGTAATTGTTACAAGAACTAAGTCGTGTTAATAGTGCCAAAATGACTCAAAAAGTAAGTGTCTCGTTTTAAGGATAAAAATTGTACTTTTAGTGAATAAGTTAGTTAGTAGCGAAAAATGTTGGTGGCTCTCGGACTAGTGAAATCCCAAACTGTCTAGCATGTAAGTGTTTAAAAACTGAAAGCTCTTAGAAACTCTGATATACAGTTGAACGATGACCAGGTATTTTGTTTTTAAACGAATTATCGTATGATTTCGAGGTATTGACACTGTAGGACAGGTATTATGATTTTCTGTAGTGCTAAACCGTAAATATTAGATACTGTACTGTGTTTAACCATTGATTGTTTAAATATAATGGAACATTAATATGAGATCAAGTTGCTTAATTCCAAGTTACCACCCGCCCGAAACCTTAGATTAGGCACACTAGAACACTCATGCCCAACCTATTTAAAAGTTGAGGCGTCTCCTCCAGACCTTAGAGTTTTCCGCTCGAACTCTGGATAAGGCCCTAGGAGTCGTTCTTCACATTGGTGTCAGAAGTGGGATTTTGGTTTTCGGTTGGCAGGAATTTTTTTTTTCCGAAAAGTTCTAGGTCTCCTCAGACAGTGCATAATCCCAGGAAAAAATGGCGGACGAGACCGTAACACAGACTATCATCCATGTACCTCAGCAGGTAGTAATTGGAATTGAAGCTATACCCACCTACGACGGACAAGGCAGTATAGAAGACTTTTTGGCAATCATAGAAGAGACAGCAACGCTTGGAAATTGGTCAGAGCAACAAAAGGTTAGTGTCACAAGACTAAAGCTCAGGTTTAAAGCAAAACAGTATATAGATTCCGAGCCATCCTTAAAAGGAAGTACAACTTCATGGAATGATTTAAAGAAGGCCTTACGACAACAGTTTGTCAAACAACATGTAAGAGGTTCGGCAATGAAAAATTTTATCGAGTGCCGTCAGCGATCTGGAGAAACTTGCCGACAATTTTTAACCAGGTTAAAACTGTTAGCTAATCTTACCGTCTCTAGTACTCAGGCAAGCCAGCAACACATTCAAAATAAACTACAAGAAGACATTGCTACCCAGTTTTCATTAGGACTGCTAATGCCTATTAAGCAACGAGTTTTATCTAGCAATCCTCAAACCTTGGACAGTGCCTTAGAGATTGCGGAACGCGAGGAATCGATTGAAAATTTGCTACGACCAGCTACAAGAGAGGTTCGTGCTATGATAAGTGAATCTAACGGAAGAAGCTATCGACCGTCCAGCAACCAACGAGACATTGTCTGTTTTCGATGCCAGCAGAAAGGGCACATGAAACGGGACTGTACGCAGAAGAGAAGCGTCATATGTTTCCGTTGTCGCCAAGCAGGTCACATCATGAGTCAATGCAACCAGACACAGACGTCTTCTGCTAACAGAAACTCGTTAAACTATCGTACAGCTACTCAGCAACCCCGGGGTCCAGCTGTCAACGAAGCAAATTGGGAGTAAAGGAAGAAAGGGTAGGGATCTACGCATGCACGCCGAGGGGAACCCCCTTTAATATAGTAAATGTAGAAGTTAATGGACAAAAATGTCGTGCATTAGTTGACTCGGGTGCTGTGATTTCCCTCATGAAAACCCATATTGCGGAGGGGTTCAGAAAAAAATTTAATGTGCAACAAAGATTAGTGGATATTCAAGGCAACACGATACCTACGCGAGGACAGGTATTGTGTTCAGTAATATTTGAAAAGGACGTCGAAGTATCCCATAAGTTTATGTTAATAGACTCGGATAGCTTTGGAGCTGATTTGCTGTTAGGATTAGACTTCCTACACAAATATGGGATAAAGATTGATTGGGGCGATGGCGTGATGTACGCGTTTGAAAAGGAAATACCTTTGTTTAATGAAAAAAGAAGTAGTCAAGATGAGGCTTGTTGCATAAGTAATACTAAGCAGTTAGAGGTAGTAAAGCGACAGTTACTTGATGTCCAAGAAGATGTAAAACTACAGATACTTGAGATCAAGGAAGAAGCGAGACAACAGTGGATTAAAATTAAAAATGAGTTGGAGAAGATTTCGCTGTCAAAAGATAAAGTGTTTAGTTCGAGAATTCAGTTACAGCCAATAACTGAAGACTCTAGTGTTAGGATAGTTGGCTGCTGTCCTACACACCCTACCACCCAGATGATTGAACATGGAACTCAGACGACAGAAGAAAGGAAGACTGCAGCTTCCAAGAAAATTTGCTCCACTCAGAAGACAGTTAAGACATCGGAGAGTTGTACAGAAGTGACTGACCGCCCAGAAGCTAGCAATAAGAAAGAGAGTAGGGGGAAAGAATATGAGGAAAAGGGATTTTCAGTGTACTTAAAGGAAGATTTATGTATTCCACCTCATAGTCATGCACTCTGTTCAGCCACTGTAAGTAGAAATTCAAAAGCCTCGGCCGAGCAACTAGTTTTAGAACCAGTTTGGAATACCCCAAGGGGTCTACTTGTGGCCAGAGTACTATGTAGGAATACAGACAGGGTACCGCTACAGTTAACAAACATTACAGGAACTGAATTAATAGTTCCCAGGAAGATGATAATAGCAAAAGCTTTTGAAGCAGAGCAGGAATCTATGGAACTTCCTGCAGATGACCAAATAATAAGACAAGTTCAAACTGAAGATATAAAAGAGATTTTAACCCAGTTAAAACTTAACGACATTCACAATACGGACGAAAAGAAAGTACGGGATTTGGTCTTAGAATATATAGATATATTCCGAGCCCCAAATCAGAAACTAACCTGTACAAGTGAAGTGACCCATAAAATTATAACAGAAGAAGTACCACCAATTTGCCAACGACCTTACAGAGTTCCTTATGCTAGGCAGGATATAATGAGAAAAGAAATACAGAAACTGTTGGACGATGGAATCATCGTGGAAAGTGAAAGTCCGTGGAGTTTTCCAGCACTGCTTGTGGAAAAGAAGAGACATCCTGGAGAAGATGTTCAGTACCGCTTGTGCATAGACTATCGAAAACTTAATGAAGTGACTCGTACTGACTACTTTCCATTACCTTTAATCCAATTTACCATTGACAAGTTAGCTGGTGCCAGTTTATTTTCCACCATGGACTTAGCCTCGGGATATTTCCAAGTACCATTAGAAGCGAAAAGCCAAGAGAAAAGTGCTTTTTCCACTCCAGATAATCATTACCAATTTACTAGAATGAGCATGGGACTAAAGAATGCTCCAGCTACTTACAGTCGCATGATGAATCATATCTTTTCCAAGATTCCATTTGGACAAGTTCTGGTTTACCTTGACGATTTGATTGTATATAGTCCGAATGACGTTAATATCCATATTTCACGACTTCGGCAAGTCTTCCAAAAGATGCGAGAAAGTAACTTAAAGTTTAAACCTACAAAATGCCATTTTTTACGAAAAGAAATAGAGTATTTGGGACATTTAGTTCGAGAAGGCGAGTTTTCTCCTCATCCAGCTAAAACGGAAGTAATTAGAAATTACCCAGTACCTACGACAGTACGAGAGATCCGTGCGTATCTTGGACTATGCTCTTTCTACAGAAAATTTGTTAATAACTTTGCCAAGATCAGTCAGCCACTAACGAACCTTACCAAAAAAGATGTGCCATTTGTATGGACATCGGTTGAACAAGAAGCATTTGACATTTTAAAAGAAGCACTTATCATACCACCAGTGCTAAAGTATCCCGATTTTACCAAACAATTTATTGTAAACACAGATGCCAGTGGCACAGCTATTGCTTCAATTCTCACCCAAAAACATGAAGGAATTGAACACCCAGTATATTACTCAAGCCGAACTCTAAATGCAGCCGAGAGACGATATAGTACCATTGAACGGGAAATGCTTGCTATAGTAGAAGCAGTGAAAAAGTATAGAGTGTATCTTACAGGCCAACATTTTGTTATCCTTACCGACCACCGTCCTCTGAAATATCTCTTAAATATCAAAGATCCCTCCAGTCGGTTAAGTCGATGGGCCATGCAATTGATGGAATATTCATTTACTATTGAATACCGAGAAGGCCGCATGAATCAAAACGTAGACAGTTTAACAAGACTACGAGAAAGTTCCAAACGGGAAAACCATACGTCAGAAGGAAAATTAATTGCTGCTGTGGAACAACTAAAAGTATTGCCTATGCCTACTGCTGTTTGGAGTAAAGCTGATTTTAAAAGATTTCAACTTGAGGATATAGAAATTGCAGCTCAGCGAGAAACGCTTGATGACAATGATGACCAGTTCTACCTAGATCAGGACGAAATTTTGCGTAAGAAAAGACGTAAGAACGAACGCAACGACCAGATTGTTGCGCCTAAAGTTATACAACCGGAACTAGTACGAATGTATCATTCTACCATCTATTCTGCTCATCCAGGCCAAAAACGAACACTGGAAAGTTTACGTCAGGATTTTTATTGGCGAAATATGCAAAAGGACGTTAAACAATTTGTAGAAAAATGTCATTCATGTAATCTGCATAAAACACATCCTCAACTACCAGTAAAATTACAAAAGATGCCAGTGCCAGCAAAAGTTTGGGGCAGAATATCATTGGATTTAGTAGGACCCTTAAATCAAACTCAACAGGGCAATAAATATTTACTCACCTGTATTGATCATTTAACTAGATATCCGGAATGCATACCTATTCCCGACATTAAGGCGGAAACTGTAGCAAGAGCTTTTGTAGAAAACATTATAACAAGATTTGGCATCCCGCGTCAAATTCTAACAGACATGGGCTCCCAGTTTGTAGGAAAATTGTTTACTGAAGTCAGTAAAATCTTAGGAGTAGAAAGATTGAGAACAACGCCGTACCACCCAGCTACAAATGGGTTATTGGAAAGGTTTCATAAAACATTAAAAACTATGATAAGCCATTTTGTCAACGATTTCATGAATAGTTGGGATGAAATAATTCCTTATGCCTTAATGGCCTATAGAAACCAAGTTAATACCGCCACTCAAGACACTCCGTTTTTCTTAATGTTTGGCAGAGATATGGAACTACCAATACACCTAACAACCAAAGATGACCGGGTACGCTACGACCTAGATGAGAATTATGCAAGCGAGATGATTGCTAGGTTAAAAATTGCCCACGATAAAGCTAAAAAGAGTATTGAAGAAAGCGTTGACTACCGATGTAATCGGCTCAATCGGCGAAAAACTAGAAAGGAGTTAAAAGTTGGAGACTTAGTTTACCTGTACACGCCAGCTATTCCAGGAACACGAAAACGTTTAGCTACAAAATTTTATAGTAAATGGTCAGGACCATACCGTATTATAAAACAAAGCAGTCCAGTTAATTTTACGATAAAGAAGCTTAGTGGTGGAAAAGAGAGATTGGTACATGCAGAACGACTTAAGCTCTACAGTTCCAACGAGATACCGGTGGACCAACTATCTCACGGATCTCGACCAGAAGAACCCGATGAATTAGAAAATAATGCGGAAGATGATGATGATGGAGTACAAGCTCGAATAGATGAATACTTAGAGCATAGAAATCGCAACCCTATAGTAATAAATGAAGAAATGGAGGATAATGAGAACCATGCTTCTAGCGAGGAAAGTTTGTATTCCGCACTTTCAAGCGAAAATGACAACGAGAGTACAGACGACGAGCCTGAACCACCTAGACGAACTAGAACTAGGGATATCAGGTTGCCTGCGCGATTTCGCGACTATCAAATGTAAATTAAACCAGGGAGCCACCAGAAAGTTAGAATAAAATTTAGAATTAAAGTTATGTTATTGTTGTAGATATATATAACGGAATTATGGGTGCATCTAATCATTATTCAAGTAGTGTTAAAAGGAAGCCTAACCTTAATTGCATATGATTGCAGAAATCCTTCAACCAATATAACGTCTATTTCATTGAGAGACGTTGGAGTTTGTCCAGATCCAGATGACGGATACATAGAAAGATCCATCTATGTGCAGGTAATTGAAAAGAACCGATATCAGTACTTACACGTTAAATCGTGTTTCCTACAAGTAACCAGATTAATATCACATTGTGGTGCATTTTCGCATGCATCTACTGTAGAAGACGGTTATGGCACATTTTTACATCAAGTAGGTGCGGAAGAATGTCAAAAAATCCACAGCTACAAAGAATATCGAGGATTCGGTAAAGTTTTCTCAAATCTGAAACCAAACTCAACCACTACAATATCCATAACGTTGGCGGGCTCTATAGACGATAAAGGTAATTGTGAAGGTACTGAATACATTGAAAACAGCAAGAAATGGAAGCAAGTAGTAGTTACTGCGGAAGTAAAAATAATGCTGCAAGACTACATAGGTAAAGCTAGTTTAGAGTCGAACGAAATCCGTTTATCCAACGGGGTATCCTGCTCTTATAATTTAGGCTATTGTTTAGACTACACCATAGGAGAAAGCACTTGGGAGAAATTCAAGCCCCAGGATTGCGATCAGTATAGTATTCTGTACGAGGGCCCTGCCTCACTATTTAGTAGCTACGTTACTAAAAGACACTCTTGGGTGGGCAGCTAGAATGATGGGTGAGACATTGTATATCATGAAATGTTTTCCGATTGTGGTCGACGTACGCAGAGAAAATAACTGTTATGTAGAACTACCAGTCACAGCATACAACCGAAGTTATTTCGTTTCACCTATTACCAAAATTTTAACCGAGCATGGAGAACAAGTAGACTGTAATTCCATAATACCACCATCTTATTATCTAGACAATAAACGGATAAGTTTTGATCCATTTCCGGTGCTAGGACGAACCCCTCATCAGCTCAGACCAGATACAGAGGAACCATTTACTTTTAGCCCTATAAAGAGTCTAGGATCAGGCGGTATTTATACCAACGATGAAATTGAAAAAGCTCAAACTGCAATGATTTTTCAAATAGAACGTCCAGCATTAAACAATATCCTGTTACGAAAAATTAGCGGCCAACCCGTAAATCCCCAGGGCTTTACTACCTTATCGTTATTTGATGCAGAGGAACTGGAAAGTTAGCAGATTCTACCATCAGAAAATTATATGGAATTTTCGAAATGCTAGGAAAATTTACATCCAGTATGCTAGGCGTCTATGTTATCTATAGAGTAATTAAATTTATACTGGAATCATTTTTAAATGCTCTAGCATTGCACAAAATGGGTGGTTGTAATTTCCACTTATTGGCATCGTTTTGGGACACGTTGACATTATTCATTTTACACCGCAACCATCAACAATCGCAAAACTCGTCTTCAGAAAAGACCTACCGGCCAAACTCAGAAACTTTATGCAGTGAATTTAGAATAGAAAGTGACACACCGCCGAAATCTCAAGGAATTCTGAAACACGTTGTCAACAAACCATCTACTTCGCCATATGTAACTTTTCAACAGGAATTAAAAGAAATTCCCCCTGTAACTTGGAGCCTATATGAGAAACATGAATTGCCCACCGCACCAAAGAAATAATTTTATAACGTGCGTTATACTGTTAGCGCCACCTAAATTTTACTTGACATATTTACAGGCCGCAACGAACACACCTATCCAAAGACATCGATTGCCATACGCAGCGCGCTAACTTACAGCTGGCCCGCTTAAGTAGGGGTACCAGCCATAATACAAATAAAATAATATCTATTATTGCGATTAAATACCTATAACCCGATACCTAGACTAATAAAATTTCTTCAAAGAAATCTAAAGCATGGAGCAAGTGTGACCTAAAACGGGAAGAAAAGTGCTGAATTGTTATTTTAAAGAGGCTCGATATCCAGAATTTGTTTACATTTTAAAAAATTCGAGCTAATAGCCGTAGTCAATAGAACCTTATTGAAAACCCAGATTTAGTAGGACTATATGACGTGACAATTATTAGAAAAGAGTAAAAGAGACGAAATGAGAACCCAATTCACTTAGAGTAGTTAAGAGACATTTTAAAATAGAGCAAGGAGTAGGGTATACGATCAACAACCTCTGGTCATTTAATAAAAACTTGCACCATTTCTAATCCTTAATCAGTTGGGGCTAGTTATTAAAGACGATTTTTTTTTTTTTAAATAAAATCCAAACCAAGTTAAATAATTGAACAAAAAATATTTTTAAAAACTATACTGTGAGTGCTGAGAAAAAAAAAACAAAAACTAACTAGTGTTATTAAAAAAAAAAACGAACAATAAAGATGATTTGGATAACTACGTTTCTATATTATGTGCGGTGTATCCAAGAACTACCAGTGAAGGAGCTGGTATATCGTTTGGCCCTTTACCATTTGTGGGAACTGACCACAAACTATGCCAATCCAGAGTACCGGGTGCCCCAGTACGAGGCCACCCTAGCGATTTTGGCCACATGGAGAATGGTCATTCACCTGGAATATACAATGTTGCGATACCAGCTACATGGAGGGCCACAAGTCCAGCTTCCTCCATGTCAGTGCGCGCTGTGAGTACCACCCCAGGTGAATCTTTTCACCCCAAGACACTATTGGGCCACCTGGGCACATTTAATAAATTTTTTTACTTGTGCTTGCCCTATATGTATATTTACTATGCCTTGCGAGCACATGCAACTACAGCACGCACGACCTCAGGCACTGCTTCAGCCAGCAGCACTAATTTCCCCAAGACCAGCCCCAGTTCCACCGCAAGGAAACCCACCGCCACCACGACACCGTTTGCCACCCCTTGTTCCGATGCCCCACAGAAACCAGCAGTTACCAGCAGTACGGCCAGTATTACGAAACTTATTAATTCGGCCCAACAACCCATTGGATCGAAACCAATATGTCATTGCCCAAGAACCTGGCAATGCCTTGAGATTTCGAATTCGCAGACGCCGCCCAGAATCACCGGACAGTGGCGTGGACGAACCAAGAATCCCCGAACCAGAAAGAGAGGAGTAGAGGAATAATTGAAGTAATCTTATAGTAATAATCTTTCAGTTTTTTATATACATTATACTTATACAAGTTTATTTTGATAGGTTGTTATTATGAACAATTTTCATTATTAACCATTTTTTTTATATATATTATTTTTTTTATATATTTACTTATACCATATTTATACCTATATATTTTTAACCATCCTATATCCATTTACTTATTTTATTATATACAAAATTTTATTCAATTTAAGTTTTCTGTTTTAGCAGTAAGCAATCCTTACCTTTTGAGTCATAAAAATAATGCACTAGGCCCTAACGAATAAAATAGTGGCCACTGGCAAATTTAATGGGCTTTAATATTAAAACAAACATCCTCGAAAGATATTGTTGAGAATAGCCTTACGGCATTCCATTAATTATTTTAAAATGACCTACAACGAGGCATAAATACCATTTAAAAGAACAAAAATCCATCTATATATACAAGAAAAGGAGAATACTGTGAAGGTACGTTTTTTTTGAACATTAAAACTGTCGGGTATTTTGATTATTAAAGTTTTATTTAAAAAAAAAATATATAGAAATACAACCATCAATAAAATAGTTGAACACGCACCAAACCTACCCTAAAGAAGCCAAAATTAAAAATATCCTTAAAATTATATAATTATTTTTAGAACTACGCTTTTAATAAGTATATTTAAATCTAAGAAATAAACCACAATCGTCCAAATTATCGTATAATTGCCATTGTAGTCTGTCCGTGGATATATAACCTGTAAAAATTAAAAAGCAAATGGTCATCAAATTTTAAAAACCCCGCTTGTGACATATCAAACAGAAGGTATTCATTTATAAACCACAACAATTGAGTTTTAAAAGTAGTAGATTTAGACGAAAACCTCTGTTATTATATTCACGTTAAAAAAAAAACAAATTTCACAGCTGACTGCACCTTGTAAACAAAACCTACAAGTGTGCCTAACCCAAGAGGGTATTAGATTTCATAATTTACGACCAAATAAAGATCTTCCGAGAACTTTATTTGAACCGAAATAGGGAGGAATGTAAAGAACACGCGTTTCCCATTAAAAAATTAAAAGATATGTATCATTTTATTTTCATGAAATGATTCCAGTTCATTGCAAATTGTTAAAAATCGCGAAAGCCTCGAATAAAAAAAAATCACGGTAAAATTTAAACCTATACTTTATTACGAAAAATAGTTCATGGGCTAAATTTATTTAAATAAATTTTAAAAAACAAAAACCAGAGCGCGAGATTTTAAAACTACAATAAAATAAAATGATAAAAGTAACTAAGTACTTACAACCCTGGCTACTAAACTTCACTTAATAACCAGCACTAATAAACCAAGATAAGAATAATCACCGGCATACTTTAAGCCACCACTATTGATGCACCGAACTGACGACCTGTTCATCTCGCGATTTGTAACTAAATAAACGCTCACAAAAATTATTCTGTACAAATGAGTCCCCACGTTAGAAAAAAATCTGCGTCATCTCGCATTCCAATGTCTTCAAATTAGGGCAAAAATTATATTTCGCTGAATTAAAATCAAAGCAGGTCACCAGCTCAAAGTAGGTCACGAGATTCTTGCCTTTTCTTATTAAAACGTCTGATACACCAACATTCCTTCTAAAGAAAGGGGCCCGTGTTCCAAATTGGGGACCGTTTGACCCAGAAAAACAAAACCCCGTGATTTTAAAGAAATTCCAAAATGCTTACGAAAAATCAAGCCTGACGTCAGTAAAAATTTGATATAAAACAGCAAATTGGAACCAGAGAAAGGCAGTCTAAAAACAACCAGCAAATTAGTTAAAAGCTTCAGCCTAGTGTTTCAAAAGTAATTGTTACAAGAACTAAGTCGTGTTAATAGTGCCAAAATGACTCAAAAAGTAAGTGTCTCGTTTTAAGGATAAAAATTGTACTTTTAGTGAATAAGTTAGTTAGTAGCGAAAAATGTTGGTGGCTCTCGGACTAGTGAAATCCCAAACTGTCTAGCATGTAAGTGTTTAAAAACTGAAAGCTCTTAGAAACTCTGATATACAGTTGAACGATGACCAGGTATTTTGTTTTTAAACGAATTATCGTATGATTTCGAGGTATTGACACTGTAGGACAGGTATTATGATTTTCTGTAGTGCTAAACCGTAAATATTAGATACTGTACTGTGTTTAACCATTGATTGTTTAAATATAATGGAACATTAATATGAGATCAAGTTGCTTAATTCCAAGTTACCACCCGCCCGAAACCTTAGATTAGGCACACTAGAACACTCATGCCCAACCTATTTAAAAGTTGACGCGTCTCCTCCAGACCTTAGAGTTTTCCGCTCGAACTCTGGATAAGGCCCTAGGAGTCGTTCTTCACACAGTATACGGTTTTTTGCCATTTTTGATTTTTTATGAAAAATTCTTTATAGGGGCCCCTACTAGGGTCCCTAGGATCTCAAATCCGCCGGCGCCGGTTTTTTTTAAGAGAAAAAGGGTGCCGGGGGGGGGGGGTTGTAATGTGTTTTTTTGATTGTTTTGAGTTAGGTTGGGTAGGGCTGTGTTGAATTGGGTTGTTTTATTGAAAAAAAAAATAAAAAAAACAACAAAATTAAAAAAAACCAACAGGTGGATTTGGGGTCCTAGAGAATTTTTCATAAAAAATGGCAGAATACTGTATACTGCATAATTGCCCCCTTTTCTACTAAGCTAGTAAAATGTCACATATTACCTGCCTATTGCTAGGAGGCCCTTCATACATCATGTTATCAGAGGTAGGAAACTTGACTTTCCTATCTTTTTGTTAAATTTACTTGTAAAAACTGTTTTTGTATAAAACACTGAACATTCTTCATACTTAGCGATAATTTAAACATATATAGGTATTGAACTGAGCTAATGAATAAAATTTTACGATTATATGCTAGGAGCTGTGCACAAATTATGTAACAGTCATAGAGGGGAGGGAGGGGGGGTAGCCAAAGTGTTACAAAACGTTACGTAGGGGGTTTGCGACAGAGTTGGAATGAAAATAAGAAAAAATTATTTTTTGGGGAGCGGTGGTCTTGAAACCGTTACATAATATTATGGGCGGGGGTTCACCAAACCGTTACAAAACGTGATATGGGGGAGGGGGCGGGGGTCAAAAATTGGTAAAATCACCGTTCCATAATTTGTACATGTCCCTAGTTCTTTTGCTAAAAATTTTTATTATTTTTTTATAGGAAAAGGAGTAGAAAATGGAAACTTGCATAATGGAGAGATCTTGGGAGAGATAGAGAACTATGAATATGGAAAATAATACCTCGGCACATGTTATTAACAATATCAAGGTAAACAAAGTTAACAAAACTAGTATATTCAAGCACTTTGCAGCCCATATTTTTAACTTACAAATGCCCCTAGCTTCAAATTAATGTAAAAATTAAAAATTTTTATGTAGCTCCTTTTTAGGGGGCAATTTTGGTTTAACTTAGAAGGTTTGAACATAAATGTTCCATTTTAATATTAAATTTACAATCTTCTTAAAATTTACTTTTAATAGAAATCTGTTTCATAAGGTTAAGTAACTTTTAATTGCCCATATCTCTAAAACTAAAAGGGGTACCCCTATGAAGTTTGGTATCATTTTAACGTATTTTTTAAGAAAAATCCACAGCTATTAACTTTTTGGGGATCACATGCTACCATTGCCAATAAAAGCGATAGAATGACCTAAAATTCGTATATATTGGAGAATTTATACCTTGAGGTAGTAAATTTTTTAATGTTTTTAGAATGGAAGTAGGAGGAGATGAAGAAGATAAAACTGGAGAAAGAGGGGTAAACGAAAAAGGCATCACAATAATACTGTTCCAGTTGAAGGGTCCGGAAGTGTCCATTCCTTTTTTGAAAATAAATGATTACCGTGCCTCCAAATACTACCTAGGAGATAGCAATGGTCAATGGTCATCTTGGTTTATGACACTCACTGAAAACTATTCCTAGATTAAGTTGGTTGCCTATATAATATTGTAGAATATACAGGGTGGGGACTTTAACTCAAACAAATTTTCTACAGCTTCAGGGTGAAGAATTTGGACTTTACAGTCATACTAAAGAAAATATTGCTTCACTCCTTTTAGAGGGCGAAACCTGACCCCACTTGTGGCATTTTGTTGGAAAGCTCTTTTAAGCAGAAAATTGTGCAATTTTTGTTTTATTTTAACTTCATAGGTAATTCATATTTCGAATCTCTGAACCCAATCATTAAAATTTCAATTTTTAATGTTTTTGGTTAATTGCCGGCATTTTTAATGTAAATAAAGAATATTTGAAAAATATTTCGGCAAAAATAATTGATTTCATTCTGCCACACAAATGAAAAAAAAATTATATTTTTTTTTAGTAAGTATTTCAACTTTCATTCAGAAAAATCCATTTTGGGCAATAAAGAGTGCAAAATTTCGATAAAGCAGTTCATACAAATTGTGTCTAAATTAATGAAAATAATACTGGACCACTGAATATTGCAACTTTGTTCTGTTTAAACATTGCGGAATTTTGTGATATTAAAAAGTTTTTTGAAGCTAAAAGATAGATTCTCTAGTTAGAATGAAATAAAACATGATCAGCCAATTTTCTTTTAAAAGAGCTTTCCAGCAAGGTGCCACAAGTACTATCATCCCATTTAAAAAAATAGGGTGGGGTTGGGTTTCACCCTCTAAAAGGGGTAAAAAAATATCCCTTTTACTGTGACTGGAAAGCCCTGGGCCTTAATTATGTCTATCATCTGATACTGGACGAAATGAAAACTGTTAACAATCAGAAAAAAATTTAAAAAGAGATAAAAGTTTGGATTCCAAACGAATCTAGATTATTTTTTGATCAAATTATTTATCAAAGGCTATGCAAACGTTAGGTTGTTAAGTTGTTGGGTATTTAAAAATAATATAATTTTTTTCTAATAACCTCTAGTATCCTTGTATATTTCTTTACAAAAGTTGCCTTTATATTTTATTATTTATTTATATTTACAGATTTTATGTTTATGTTTATTCTTTATATTTGAAATTAATAATTTATTTCTTAGTAGTAATCATAAATAAATTAAAAAACTTCCAAGCACAAGCCTCATAGAGGCTTCAGTGAGTTAATAATCTAATTTGAGATTGAAAATTAATAGATATATATTATTATTATTATTTTATGAAATAGTCAAACAACCATGAAGTCGAGAAGGTCCTAGGAAATCTCTTAAGTGATTATTTTTTGTATTTGTAAAGTAGGTACCTACTTATGTGTGAATCTAATTAAAGAAAATAAACTTATTTTCAGAAGAATACCGAATTTTATTGAAAGAATTCAGTAGAAGGTCCACTCGATGTCAATATCAAGTAAAACAAATAGGTATACACAGTGACGTTAACATTTTTAATTAAAATTCCAGTTTAAATTAACAGTAATTCTCAGAGATGGTGGTGATGAAAACAGTAAATCATGACATTGCGAAGTTTGTCTACTTTTTTCTGTATTATTTGAGGTGATGTGAAGGTGTTTTTGTGGGTGGAAGGAGAGCCACAATCCCTTCATAGTATTTGACCCTTAACTTGTCAATGTTGCTTGTTTTGGGGGTGGTTATCGTATAGCGTTTTTCTGTCACACTTTTGTGATGAATCCCAAGATCCTCTGAGACAAAGGATCAAAAAATGTGATTTGATAACCACATTCAAACAAACAATACTAACAAGTTAAGGATCACATTATGCAGAGGGATTGTCGGTCATCCTCCTATCATAAATACACCTCCATAGCACCTCAAATAATGCAAAAAAGAGCAAGAATTGCTTTGTGATGTCACTGAAATCACTGCTTCCATCTCTAGTAATTTTTGTTAAGTTCATCATCATAATGTTAATTTAATCTGAGATTTGTATTAAAAATGTTAACTGGTTGAAACGCCCACAAGACGTCTTAGATAAATAGGATTCTCAGTGCAGCTACCTATGAAAAATATTTAATTGCTAATAAAGAATTATCTATCTATCTATCTAAATAATGTTCTATTTAGATCTCTTATGATGAAAATCACACAAACAGCAAAAGTCCCAGATATTACTCAAAAACTGCACTCAAAATGACATATTAATTAGATGCTTCTCTGTACCGTATTCTGTGCCATTGTCTTACTTTTTACCATTACTCCAATCTTCTATAAGGTAGTCACTCTGATGGGACCTGGTTGGTAGGAGACCTTGTGGAAGAACCTAAACCAACATTTAAACCATACCTACTCTTCTCGCTATACAACAAAATATATTCAGATGTCATGTATGGCGACTAAAATATTATTTAGCGACTCAACAAGACAGGAATTATTACTTTAGGTATATAAATCCACCATTTCCAATTAGCCAGTTTCAGTGACGCTGTCCATGGCCTACTTGACGTAAAATAGTCACGTGGTATATCGAAAGTTTTTTGGGCCAACCGACCAAAAATGAACTGTGACCTGTTTTGACATCTAAAATTTTTGTTTTGACATTTAAGGTTAGAAACATTTTGTTTCACAAATTTCGCGCAATTTTTACTTTTTACTCCAAATTTTATTGCGATTCTTCGACGGTATTTGTGCTCCGTTGTTTATAAACAACGGTCCAATACGAGTTACATGATCTTGTGCTACTATTGAGTGTATTCAGAAATTATTTATAGTCCTTTCAGCGCTGCAAGAGGTAAACTTTTAGTTCACAAGATAATGGTAAGTAATATCCTAGTGCAATAACAAAAGTAAGGTGTTCCCCTTTATAAATACTTGCAATACATTCCCGTAAAAGCCCTCTGTCCCAGATTTTGGAGAATATGGGGGTATGCCAGGGAGTATTCAGGGAAAAAAGTGTGTCGTTAGGGTGGCTTGGTTTATAGGTATATAGCAAATATCAAAATAATATTAAAACATATTTACTATGTTTTCATGTAGAACTGAATACATTTTCAATATGATTCACTTTCAAACCTTCCATCAAAACAGGGCAAATCAAACTTTCTTTTTGTTGGCCCTGAAGTTCAATACAGCTTTTTTTGGGATCATACCAGGATCGAACTGCATAAAAATGGGTCATATTTAACTGACTGATAACATGAATAATAAGCTCTGTTAGCACTAAAGATTATAAACTAGAATATAAAAAAATTTGTTAGAACTTCCAATATTTCAGCAACAAGTAGGTATATATCGAGGGGGTAACCAACACTAGTTCAGAAAATGTGACATGATTGCCAATTTTGTTGAATTTTTAGTGATTGTAGGGGACTGTCGGGAGATTTATAGAGACTTCCAGGGACTCTTGGGGTCTGCAAGCCAGGGTTTGGTAAGGGTTAGGTAGTTGCAGGGGCTGCAAGGGACACACAAACAAATAAGTAAAATTGACAAAAACTAACCTCAAAATCACTCAAAATGCATCAGGCAATGTCTAAAACTCAAATCGCGTTCAAAACGCATTGAAATCACTTCATCAAAACCTAAAAGTGAATGGTATTCAAATTGTATTCAGTTCCACATGAAAAAGTAGTTATTATAACAGTTAAAACTGTTTATTCTCTTAATGTGTAATCTAAGTTAAAGATAACCTGCGGAAGGTTTATTAATTGTTGTTATTTTTGTATGAAAAAAATGTAACTTTCATGTATATCAGCTTTAACCCAAAAAAGATATTCTTAACTTCAAAGAAAACCGTTGAAAGTTAGGTCACCACCTCAGTCACCACCCTATCAAACATGCTGCATAAGTAGTTTTACAAGACAATTTTTATCATGTTTTATATAGTTTCCAAGCAATTATTAAAACAGATGTAGTAGTTTAAAAAAAAAAGTCTGGCTTGTAAAATCTTGTTAAATCCTTTAACACAATCACTACCAAGCAAAAAACAGTCATCCTCTTGGGCCCAGTAATTCTTAAGAAACATAGCAAGTTTTTTTATATATACAAGAAACATAGCAAGTTATGATGTATTCAGAATTACAAATCTACCAAAGTTTTATGCTGGGGATATGGTGTCAATAAATTGGTATGACTATTGCTTCTGAAGTATCAGTTTTAAAAGCAAATTTAAAAATTTTCCACTAATAATACTTTGTAAATGTGTTAAAACAATGTAAATATTTAATCATTAATTTTTATGTGGAGTAATACAGAAAAAAAGATAAAGTACAGAAAATTAGCATCCACTGCCTGGTTAAAATAATCTCCATTACTATTACAGATTCTCTCTATGACCAAATTTTAAAAATAAAAAATTTTGGAGATTTTTTTATAAATCTAGTCATAATAAAAGACGTAGCTTTGAAAATTTCAAATTATAATGTAGGCTTTGGTAAGACTACACATTTTTTGCTTTGGGACAAAAAGTGCCACTTTAGTGCGTATTTATATTATAAAGCACTAAACTTGTAACAAATCAAGTCCAAACACGTACCTGTGTCTAGTCTTAAGGTTTGTTAAGTTTTAAGGTCAGCAAAGCCCTAAATAAACATTAATTTAAAATATTACACACTGAAAATTAAATTTAAGCTAATATTATGCCTTTTTTAGGACAAGTCCTGACACTTATCAAGAAATCAAGGCATTTAAAGGGCTTGATGCATTTGCTCAAATGGCATGTAAATGGATTAAGAGTGAAAAAATAACGAAAATGGATAACAACTTTGTAATTATGGGAAAGGTAAGCCACCTATATACTACTTTCAAAATTATGTATATTTTGAAAAAGTAGAATCTTGTTTCTTTTGGTTTAAATTTTTATCCAAAATCAAAAAAATAGTGTGATGCATAGTTTTTGAGTAGTAGTAGTAAAATGGTGGGGCTCTCGGCCCGGCGACTAGGCTCTACGCAAGCCCTTTTCGCCACTCACTAAAATTTGCTTTTTTTTCATTACTTTCAAAAATTTAAAAAATGTCAGGATATACAGAGTGTCCCAAAATAATAGAAGCACTTTTTAATAGCAGGATTAAAGGTAATAAAAAATATCAGTTAAGATCTTTTTGTAATTTTTTTAAAACTAAATTCAAACCTGTTAGCTAAATTAGTCCGTTTGTAGTTTGACATCCTACAACACAAAATTGATTTTAAAATCTTTCAAAATTTTTAGGTTCTACATTCACAATCTGTAACACAACCTCCTTTGACGCCCTGGATTATAGTTGCAGCATCCTCAGAGATATTGGCTTCACACTGTGACTTTCGTGCTGGTCTAGGTATGCATACAAGAGTTTTTTGGAAATGTGTATAAATCTGACGTGTTTGTAGCTTTAAAGCAGCCGTTTGGTGAATTTAGTAAAAAACCTGATGAAAGTCTACCAAAATTGTTGTCGTCACTTTTTAATGAGGATTATACTAAGCTACAAGCAAAAATAGTTCAGTCCAACACCGAAAGTCAAAGCAAGGCCAATGCTTGGTTTAAGTTTCGGGCTGGAAGGGTAACAGCATCCAATTTCAAAGCCGCGTTTAAAACCAACCCTGCAAATCATCAATTTCTTTAATAAAAAAAATCTGTTACCCTATTTCAGAAAAAAAAAATGTTCAAAGCTGACGTTTTTGGCTGTGAACATGAAATTGATGTGTTAAAAGCTTTTACAAGGTATCATAAAAATCGGCATCCATCTGCTGAAGTAACGAAATGTGGACTATTTTTGCATCCACGATATCCATATTGTGGTGCAAGTCCAGATGGGATTTTGAAATGTTCAGAATATGGTATTGGTAGAGTGAAAGTCAAATGCCCATACTGTGTTA
Source organism: Oxystoma pomonae (assembly GCA_963921995.1). NCBI lineage: Eukaryota > Metazoa > Arthropoda > Insecta > Coleoptera > Brentidae > Oxystoma > Oxystoma pomonae. The sequence goes on from OY998165.1 coordinate 71,166,503, forward strand.
AGGACGACAGTATCACTGCACTAATCTCCTTCAAAAATTCTTGCTTACCGGAAGATACAACAGGAATCACCATCAAAGAGGACCATGCATACTACTACCAGAATCAAATGCAGATGAGGCTGTCCGAAACTCATTTTTGTGAATTTGTTGTATGGTAAGAAAAATCTTAAAGAGTTTTGCAGCAAAATTGCAAGTTGCCTTTATCTTGTACTAGAAATGATCCTTTAAGACTAACGAAATAATTGATTTTTTGATATCACTTTAAATAACCATCAAGATTTTTAATTTAAAAAATTAATGTGGGTCGATCACTCGACAAAACTAACATGTCATATATTGTCAAGGACTGCATTAATTACCCAAAAGGTGTGCTCAAAGCCCCAAAGTTGATGACGAAATAGTGACCCTCCTCTAATATTAAAAATTGAAAATCTCGGCTTTCTAAAAGCAAACCTTTGCATAGATTGTTAGGCTATACATAGCCAGGGTCTATTGTAAAAATATTTTTTTTAAGGCTTTTAGATTAAACTTGCGCAGAAACGACGCGTGCGGTAACTGTTATGTAAACAGTTACTTCTATATAAACTTTTATGTCAATATTGCAATTTTCCTATTATTTCTAAAAAGTTGTGGAAAAATACTGTACATGTTAGGCCAGCTTTACACCCTTTGACTCGTTTATAATACACTCAAGCAATAATTTATATTTTTAGGACTAAGAAAAACTTCTTCTATCAAAGAATTACCAGGAATGATGAGTTCTGGGCACGCGAAAGTGCGAGAGCTGAAAAATTTGTCTTTAGAGCCATTTTGCCAGAACTACTTGGAAATTTTTTTTATGAATAAGGTAAAATAACCCAGCAGAGCCATGCATTAAAAATCATAGGAATCAAAATTATTATAGTGCATAGTAAAGTGCTAATTAAGTGCCTCATTTAAAAATTTTAAACTTTTTTTTGTAAAATAGCATGAGGTGCTAACTTGTATATATTGTATATATAAAATGTATATTGGTGCATAATAAACAGCTAATTAAGTGCCGCATTTAAAAATTTAGTGCTCCTTTTTTTAAAAAAATATAGCCGGTTTTTAATGCATTGCTCTGATGAGTTCACCTCAAGCTAAAAAGTTTTAAATTTTTAAATGGGGTTCTTAATTAGCACTTTATTATGTACTATAATAATTTATTCCGATGATTTTTAATGCATGGCTCTGCTGGGTTCATGTGAAGCTAGCAGAACATGCTGTATTTTTTTTAAAAAAAGGAGCTCTAAATTTTTTAAACGGGGTACTTAATTAGCACTTTATTGTGCACTATGATAATTTTAAATTCGATGATTTTTAATTTATTGCTCTGCTGAGTTCATCTGAAGCTAGCAGAACATGCTTTTTTTTTTAAAAAAAAAGGAGCACTATATTTTTAAATGGAGCACTTAATTAGCACCTAATTATGCACTATAAAAAATAGCTCTGCTCACCTTGCTCTGCTGGCTTCAGGGACGCAAAATATTAATCTATTTAAAATTTAAAAACCATTTAAATATGAATTTTTGTAAGTACATACAAAAAGTCTCCTATTCAGATTATGAGCTTTATAAAGTATTAAAATCGGTAAATAAATTAATTGATTTACTTGCTTACTATCTACGTCAATCCATCCTATGGAAATTGTAAGTTTACAAAACAAAAATATACAAAACTAAAGGTTTTTTTTAAACCGTTCTATCTGCAAGCAACCCTGATAACTAAAACACGTTAATCCGATTTTGTTTGATCCAAAGTAAGGATACTTTTTCAGAAATTAGAGTTCAGTCAGATTTGATGACAAAAAAAATATGTTTTTTAATTTTAATTTCATGAAATTTTGTAAAAAAAACTTGCAGTTACAGTTGCTGAAAAATATTTTCTGTCGAGGCTACATTTTTTACATATTTTACAAAGTATCAGTACATAAAACCATAATATTACAAATATAATTTTTTGTTTTAGGTGCCGATATGTAATTATGTATATATTCACAAATATCTTTGATGGTTACTGATTGATGGCTGTTGATCAATTTATTTTTACAGTCACAATTCCAAAACAAACATGGACAAATATGCTCTTTGATTCAACAGGTGTAACTGCCTATCTTTCCAGGGATCGTCTAGAAAAACGAATAATAATAATAAATGATTATAAAATTTTATTATATTTTTATTAAAATAATATCGCATAAGAATTTGCTTCTGATTTATAACTAAATGTTTTATAAAAATAAATTTTCAAAGACAAAGATAGTATGAAATTATATTTGTTACTAGTAATATAGATATTTAAAAAAGGTACAATAAGATTATTAAATAAATAAAATAAATTTCAAAAACCCTTAAGATGTAATGTAATAAATACAGCTAAATACAGCAAACTGTCACTACCTTGTCTAAGACAGATATCTCATCTTCATCTCCTCTGGGAGGGAGGGCAAAGAGCTTTCATAAGATGGGGCTGGCATACTAACGCTCTTATTTACCAATGCAAAAATTGCACAACTAGGCTTTAATCATCATTAGGTACTAATCGGTGTTTAAAATGTGGTGTTTTATATTGAAACTTTATTTGCCAAGACTCAACCAAACTACTGATTGCAAAGAAGACAGAGGGAACCACCAAAATAAATAGTAACTTATTTTTAAATGTGTAAAATATCCCTTCTTAACCACAAATCTTACCTGTTTGCAGTCCCTTGGGGTCCCTGTGACTGTCTAAACCTCACCAAACTCTGGCTTGCAGACCCTAAGAGACCCTGACTCTTTGGAAATCCCTCGGCAATCCCCAGCAAAAAATTGGCATGTCACATTTTTTAAACTAGTGGTTAAACCCCCTTGTTAAAAAAAATATTTTACAGATTTAAAAAAAATTAAAACTACTTTTTTAATTTAAGGCTTACCTCTACATTGCAATATGCTCTTTATTTTAATATAATAATTATTTTAATATTAGGTATGAACCATGTTTCTATTTCTTAGAAATAAAAATATTCTTGATAATCTACTATTGTACCTTTTAGAAAATGTCTTATGCAGATATTGAGGCAGATAAACAAATGCTGACCAATGGACTATGTAGTCCACTTTTCCAACAGCTTAAAACAACTGAGCCCTCCTCTTGAGTTTTGTCTCATCTTCTCTTCGGCCTTTATTAAATTTTGACGATGGTTTGAAAAATCTCAATCCATCTCTAGGTTTATTTTTACAAATACAACAATTGAGCTTTTTATTAAAAATTATATGAATGTTAATAAAAAATAGGCAGAAGAAAAAACAAATTATGACCCCTATTCTGAAAAAAAGTTGGTGAAAATCAATATTTTTGGCAAATATTATTACATGATAATCATTTCCCTCCCACTCCATTATTAATCAAAAGAACGATATTTTAATGTTAAATGCTGTAAGCTGTAGTCAAGAGTGACTGCACTGCAGTGTTTGCATGTAATGCTTTCTTCATAAACAATCACTGTTATTGGGAAATCAAGATAAGCAAAGCGCCCTCTAACCTAAAGCCCCCAACTATCCTAAAGCCCCCGATACCATGGCAACTGCAGGTGTTTTGTCAACAAGGCCCACAGTAGGCAGAAGGGTATTTTTACGTTTTCTGACAGAAAACCATTCGAGGTTATGTTTATCTTTCAAAAATATTTTTTCAAAAACGAATATGAAACCACTCCGCGTGTGCGGTCGCCCGCCGAAAATGGTCTAGCGCTGCACGAGCATTACCCCGAGTTTATCAAAGAACCAAGAGAACTTTACTGGCTCGCTGGAATTACTAGGAATTCGCCTAGAAACATTCCGATAACTTCACATAATTTTGTTTTTATTTTGATTCAATTTTTTTTAAAATTTAAATTATTGCGGCATAAGTTATGTGCAAGTTTACTAGTGAAATCTTAGAGGCCTAAGGATATATTTTAGATCCCAACAGCAGTTTCAAAAACACACGGATACTTGAGTATTAACAAAACAGGTCAGTAAAGCTCCATTTACAGGTTGAAGAGACTCTTGCTAGTCGTTGATGCTCCTGTTTAAAATAGAATATGATTATTTCGTTTAGCGTCAGCAGCCGATTTTTAAATCTGCATGCTTTTTAAGTTAATTTGTTGTCCTTAAATCAGTGGCAACAGCTAGCAGGAGTGTTTCAAATTCAATTATAAATGCACTTGTAAATGCAACCTTAAACACTAAACCCAGTTACTTTAATATGTAGTTGGGTAGCGTTTTTTTAGCAAGTAATTGTGCAGTAAATGGTTTTTTTTTATTTTAGTATTTTACTCAGTTTTTTTTATGAAAAATATCTGTATGTAGGCACTAACTAGGGTCCCTAAAGAGTTAAAATTTATGATCGCTGGAATTGCTAAAAAGTGCTGGGTTGGTTTGAGTTCAGGATTTGGGTGGTTTAGTTCCTGCTTTGGTTAAAAAAAAATCAAAAAAGTTTTATCACTGGTAAATTTGAACTTCCTAGGGGCTCAGGTAAGTGCTAAATAGGTATCTAAAGAAAACTGTTTACTACACTAATACCGTTTAGCCTTAATATATTAAGTGAGCAGCATGAAATAATACTGTAGAAAATTTTACTGAGAAAAAGTTATCCTTAGGGCCAGTTTCTCAATAGCGGATTATCAGAAACTTAAAGTAACTCGCGCGCTATAAATCCCAGTTTCCTTGCTGTTTTTAAGCCAATATTTTTTTTTTAGGTTAACCCTGAGGCAATGTAACTTACCCTCACCTTGAAGCCCTGGTTATCCTGGAGTTAATTTTAACCTGATTTTTAAAGATTTTTACTAGGTTATGTTGCTTGAGTTAACACAAACTCGCTTTTGAGAAACCGGCCCTTAGTCTCTCTTGTTATTTGAATAAAATAGGTTAGTGACTTGAAAATTGGAGAATATTAATCAGGAAAAATTCTTTAAAATATAAATAGTTGCTCACTCACCTTTCAAATAAATTAAATACACAGGATCAAATACTATGTGTATATGTCATAACTGGTGGTTAGTGAACACTTCTATGAAAGTTGAATCATGCACTGTGAACCTGCTTAGATTTTAAAACTCATAACACAGGAAAATAAAACTGCAGATTACAAAACTTGATTTTCTTTGGCTTGATACTTTTGTCTCTAACTTATAACTTAGATAACAAAACCAAACCTCTGCTTCTGTAACTAAAAAATTATTATGCAAAAAATCTTTTAAACAGTTTATAAAAATGTGCCACTCAAGAGAAAATTTTTAAGAAATATTGGTTGTCCTCGCCTAAAGTGCAAAATATAGAAACAAAATTTAGAGATAGAATATTTCTTGTTATTTTTATTATTCTTTTAGGAGCTGTATATAACAACAAAACATATGGAGCAGTGGATATTTAGGCAACTACCTTAAATGAAAAAGAAGAAGATTCTAAAGTGCCACCACCCAGAGAAGAATAATAATCTATAAATTAAAAAGTCTACAATTTGTACCCAAACATACAGAGCAGTGGATATTTTGCCAACTAAAATGTATAGCAAAACAAGATGGTTCTATAGAGTCAACACCAAACAAAGAATAATAATCTATAAACTCAAAGTAAGTTTTTGCTTCTGATTTCAATTATATTTGGTGAAACTTCCTTAAATAAACAAAATTTATTGTAGTCTAGATCCGATATCAAAAATTAATTTAACTGTTATTGTTTATTGCAAATTTCCTGGACCTATTTCTGGACATATTTTGAGCCTCCCCTCATCTATTTCAATTCCATTAAAAAAAAAAGAAAAACTATACACAAAGAACAAAACAGAACAATTTTGAAGGGGGACACTCACAGATACTTTTTGGCTCTGTTGGAAATTTCATAGGGTAATTTTTATCTCTGGAATTTAAAAGGGGAAACGTCTTTACTATTAATTATGTCAAAATTTTAAAAAGCTAGGATGACTGGTGTTTAAGATATTTGCTTTTAAATTTGGTATGGAATGAAGAAAAGGTTTGAACCTTTTCAGTGGATCAGTTTGACCACCAAAATTTAAAGAATAAAAGTAGGCTTATTTGGATGATATGTTTGCGAAAACAATCAGAAAAAAATCATGAAATGTTTATTCCCTTTTTTATTATGAAAAATGTAACTTTAAAACCAACGTTTTTTCCTGAATTTTGTGCAAGAAATTGTTTATTTGTCGCTCCTTGACAAATTTAAACTTAATATCTTGCATGTTTGTAAAGCAATTTAAACGATCTTCTAAATAAGATGTCATTCGAGCCACTTTTTTATATAATTTCTCCTGGAAAAACTCATATCCCTCAAGTCACCCCCAAAAAGCCTGTTTATGGAAAAAAAGATATTAAAAAGTAATTTCTAGACTACTAAAATTGTATAATGTTTTTCAAGTGTTCACCAAATACTCAAAAACACTTCTGTTATGTTTTCGTTGAACATGAATTTGAATTATTTCAAGCATAAATCAAGGTGCCAATGGGCTTTTTTCCATGTTTGAAGGGAGCGCTTGATAATAAAGGTTTTTTGACGGATTTTGGTAGCTAAGGGGGTCTATTTTACAAATCCAAGTGATGAAACTCTGGCTCCTTTGGGAGAACTCCAAAAAATAAAACATAATATAGGCACCATAAGGGTTCTAAGAACAGATTTAACAGTAAACATTTTTTTAAATAAACACATCAAAAATGAACTATATATAAATCCATTTTTGTCGGAATATATATTTTTTTTGACACCCCAAATATTCCAGATGGCGATGACGGCGACTTAAAAGCACAAAATTTTCATGAGAAACTAGATCAAGTACAGACGTATAATACATTAACCTCAAGATTTTTGGAAACACTGATTCCATTTTTTAGAATAAACATTTTTTGGGAATAATATAATTAAGGTTCCTAGGGGCAAAAAGAATCGTAAATGACAAAAAAACTTGTGACCTCAATTAAGAAATTTTTGGATTAACTGAATTCATTTTTGGTGTAAAAAAAAATTTTAGGGGTAATTTAAGGGGCCTAAGGGTGAGTTTTAGGGGTAAAAACAACATACTATTGATAGAAAGACATCACTTTGGAGATTCTGGGGTTAACTAAATTCATTTTGGGGGTTAAACAGTTTTTAGGGGTAATGTAAGGAGCCTGAAAGGGCAACATAAAAAATTATTGGTGTAAAAGATATGTGATATATTAATTTAGGGGTCTTTTGGGTCTTCCAAAATTAATTTTGGTGTTCCAATTATTACAATAGGGATTCAGACGAGGATTTAGAGGTAGTTTTAGGGAAATATATCGATTTGGATATTTTTAAGTCTTCTAAAGTTGTATATATGTTAAGAGGTAATATAAGTTTGGGCTAGGTCCCAAAATTTTGTCCTAAGATCCTTTTATTGTCTCCAGATTTTTTTTTATCCAAAGAATGATATCAGTGGATGTCTGTATTTGATCTGGTTTCTTCTAAAATGTTTGTGTCCCATCTTAAATATTTTGAGTTTTACAGCTGTACCAATTAAAATCAACTAAAAAAACTGAAATTAGTCAACCATGCATGCAAAATGTTTACTTTTAAAACTGCTACTAGAACCCTTAGATACTTCTAAGAATTTTTAAATCACATAAATGGATTAAGGGAACCCAAAAACCCCTGAATTGATATATCAGATGCCTATATTTTGTTTTATTTTTTTTATTAGTTATTTTTAAAAAATGGTCACCACCTTGAATATCTGGATTCAAGTTTCCCAAAATCAGTAAAAAAATATCTGTTATCAAGCTCTTTCTTCAATTTTGTTGTTTTCTCTAAAGAAAATATTTTTTCAGTTCATACATGTATACTTTTTTTTTTTTTTAATTTCAGAACAGCTACTAGTTTGCGGTTCCAAAGAAGGAAAAAATAACATGTTATTCTTTTCTTTTTTAAGTTAGATTTAATTTAAATGATTATTAATAAGTATTTTTGAGATAAGTTTTTAAATTAATTTATTTAATTGCATAGGTTTTTATAATGTTGTGGCCATAATCACCTCAACAAGTTGAGCCATGTGTGCATTTAGTTTTACTTCCAAGGACAGATGCCCACCTGTGGACACAAATCCTCCACTGTTTTGTGACCATCGGTAGGCACGCGGTCCTGAGACGTAAAACAGAAATGCCCACATGTGAGCATGGGCAATGTGTTAATAGGAGGGTGTCACATTCTAAACACCAAATACATTTAATTATGTTTTAAATTGAAATATTTATTATACTCCATTCCAAATTGCTGCAGACCAGTTTTTTGACACTGACAATGACAGTTCCATTTAGCTTCTGTGTTTAATTATCAGCCGCCATATTGAAATGGGTCCGGAGAATTTGGAATGAGGTGTATATGTAAAAATGTAATTTTTCAGCATATTTTTTAAAATTTTATTATATATAGTTAATTAAAATTGCTAAAAATATTTCTACGACACAAAAATGCTAAAGTATTCTACCCATATAGTTGTTATTGTTTTGTGAATAACTAAAATATATAAAAATTGTATTGTTCATTCTGGTAGTTTTCTTGCCTAAATTCGAAAATCTGAAAATAAAAAAAATTAGAGGTAAACATTTGTCTAATTTAGCTACAACGCTTTTTTTAGTACTAGTAAGGAGTACTTTAATAAATGTTCACTTACAACCAAAACAGAACTCCAAAAAAGAGAAATTATTTCTGCAACCCTATCTATGCCGAAACCTTCTCTTATGCATTTTTAACTACATTGGGCATTGGTAATTAGAGTTTTAGTTAAAGGATCTTTTATTAGGAAATTAGAGATTTTTGGACCTGTAGGTATCTCTTTCAGAAGCTACACATTTCAAATTTTTAAACAATAAATGATTCACTAACAGAAAACACAAGTTTACATAAAAGATAGCAAGAGATGTAACATTACATTTGGTACCTACCTATATGCCAACAAAAATAAATAGGTAGTATTTCTGTGTGTGCAAGCATATTAAATATTAAGTTTTTGGATTTTATTTGAATTATTTATTTTTGAGTTTGCACAAGAAGTAATAATTTTGGGTAAGAGATTTAAATGAAAAAGGCATCAGTACATAAGGTCAATAACAGAGTTTGTACAGAAAACCTTTAATTGGATTCTCTGATGTCTCCCAGTTATTCCTAACCATTTGTAAAAAACTTATAATTTTTTCAAGAATTTTGTATAAAAGAAAACAGCTGCAAAATTTTAGTTTGACAAATTTCATGATTCTAATATGTTTTTAAATCAATTTTTTCCAGATGGGCTTCCAGATTTTCCTTGTTTTTGTATATTTTTTTGTCAAATTTCCTGACCTTTTCAAAGAATACATTTCTCAACTTTTTTCGGTTTTTCAGTTCCATACATACTCTGACTGATTAAAATTGTTACAATAAGAATTTAAATTTTGAATTTTATATATATACCTTGAAGACAAGAAAAGCAGTGTCATTCCATCTTGATAGATTTCTTTCCTACAATAAGGCATGACTTAGGAAATCCCTGATACTGCAGCTAGTTTGCTTATTGCAAGGCTTATTGTATTCCTCATTGCATATTCTTTTCTACTGTTCACATAGGTGTTTTTTTTTGCCAGGTGGAGCAGCCTTCTTATTAGTATTTTCAGGAACCCTCCCTCCTAGACATTTTCCTCAGGCCAGTATGCTTAATCTTGAACAAACGTGAGGGGAATTTCGCTCACCTCACCTCTCGGTCCTTTATCTTGGACACCTTAAATTTACAAAAATATTCAGGTCCTAATTTTATTTTCAACTCTTAAAAAGTGCATAGAGGTAGGTATTAAAACTGGACTTTCTCTAGCTTTACTGTAGAGAAAACTTAGAAATAAGTAAATGAGCCAAAGTGAGCAAAATGTGCCTCACTATTTTTTTGTATAATGTTTTTATTCTTTACCTAATATTTTCACTATAGTCCGTGAGCCCAGGCCTATGAAAATTTATGACTACCTCACCGTTGAGACTTTGTATGTGTTCTTCAAGATGTTCTAAGGGGTATTTTTAGAGACCCCTCCGAACTTAACCCTTAACTGAGCCCTTAAGTTAAGGTCCTTTCAACAGAATTTCTCGGAAATGTTTAAATTAGATAATGTGACCATGTGTTTTAAATACTTATAAAGCAATCCTTGAAAAATCAGCTGTGAGGAGCTTAATTTAACTTTTCGATGCTATCAAGAGGGGCTTAATGACAAAATATATTTTTTTGACAAAATTTTTGTCCATTTCTTGTTAAAAAAGTTACAAATTTAAGTATATATATGTTTAAAATATCATCTGAGTGGACATAAAAAATAAATATTATGCAAAGTCCGGCAAGGTCTTAACAGTTTAAGTTATGGGCTGTGGGACTATTAATTTGTATGGTACCTAATTCCACATATGTTAGTGGTAGTCAAAAAGGAAAAACATACTTATTATATATAGGTACCTACATAAAATAACTTGTTTTGCAGAGGAATAAAGGCGTATTTAGAGTTCCATAAGGCAAGTGGTATGAGGTAAGATGCAAGGAAAATAAACAATAACAAATGCATGCTGCTTTTACTGCATACCACTTGTGGCTTATGGAACACTTACTTTGTTTATATAGGCCTCTTAAAGCGCTTTTATATAAGGATGGTTTGAAAATGTCATATAAACACCACTAAAACCGATTTAAGCACTAAATTGATTTTATTTGGAAGCAGTTTATCACTCAAAAAAAGCCCATTCAACACCATTCTCAACTAAAAGGTCAGTTCAATTCTACGGCCTCAGTGCCCTTTAGCCTACTGTGACTGCCATTTTTATAACCAAATTGACAAGTAAAACGTAGATTTTCTGTCAGTTTGGTGTCAATATGGCATTGATCATAGGCCAAAGGATACTAAAATGAAAATGAGTTAACTGGTTGTTTTAGTTAAGAACAGTGTTGGCCCATTTTAGAGTCGTTATAAACACTTTAGTGCATTTCTTCTAACCTAAAGAAAATACTAAACCCTAGTCTTTCAAAAAATCTGTTGTTAATTAATTAATTAATTAATTATGTTGTTTTATTTGTTTTTTCTTTAAACTGACATTTAATGAAGGACATAACCCTCGAAGAAAGCGATTTTATTTAAAACCATCAATATATAAAAGCGCTTTTAGGTGCATATAAACGTAGTAACTGAGGACAGCAGCCTATGCTTGCTATAGTTATGGAACTCTGAATACACCTTAAAAGAATCTAGAAGGAAGAAATTTCCTTAAACTAAAAATGAGTACCTAACAACGTTGCCTAGTCCCTTATAGTTATTTCAAGGGGTAATTATGCAGTATACGGTTTTCTGCCATTTTTGATTTTTTTTTTAAATTTTTTTTCACCAAAACAACCCAATCCAACATAGCCCAACCCAAAACAATGAAAAAAACATTACAACCCCCCTCCAGGCACCCTTTTTTCTCTTTAAAAAAAAAAAATCGGGCGCAGCCGGATTTGGGGCCCCAGGGACCCTAGTAGGTGCCCCCATAAAGAATTTTTCATAAAAAATGGCAGAAAACCGTATAGTGCATAATTACCTTCCAAGGAAAAAACCCTTATAAAGACAACAATACTTATTCAAAAAATGTATAGTCAACCCGAGGTCTTACCTTAAGAATTTGCTTCCTTTTATTTTTTCTTGATCTATTGCATATTTTCGGAGTCTTTAGCAAACATTACAAATACAAAAAATTAGCAAAAACCGAGGGACAAATAGAAAAACTTATTGTTTTTGCCTGAAAAATAAACAGGCAGTCACATGGACCTAAAGGTTTATTTGCGCGGTGGTACCGTACAGCGGCGGTAATGATGATGCAAGGCAATTTCGGGCTACAGCAACGAATCATGAGTTACACGGAAGCGAAAGTAAAAAAAAATTATGTGCTTTAGCAGCGCGGAATGCGAAATCAAAATAAGTAAACTATCGCCAAATTTTTGGCCCGGTGCAAAAAAAGCTCTGGTGTCCCACTGTGGACAAAAATAAATAAACTCGCCGCGTTGCCATGGAAAACAAATGCAATGACGTAAAGTTTTGCAAAAAAATCAGGTCGACACGGTTAAATTGATTTCCCAATAAGATTATTGCACAAATCACATTTAAAATAACAGCTACACCAACTCACAAAGTTTTCAAGAAAACACAACTTTTTAAAAGAATAACAACAAAACAGCATAAACAAACATTCTTAACCTCAAAATGTCAAAATATTTTCAGGTGCCAAAATGTGTTGTCAAAACAAACCATAGTTTGGACTTTTGGTTGGTTGGCCCAAAAAACTTTCGATGTACCACGTGACCCGATGTTCAATTGTTTCGCGTGTGAATGATCACAAAAAAACACTAGTCTCCTGCATTTTTTCGATAAATCAATTTTTATTCTGGTGTGATATGGATGCGCACCTTTTGAAACCTTTCATGTGCATTTTATTACTAACAATATGAGAAAATTTCCTTTTTTTAAGAAAAATAAAATGAGTGTTGTTGTTTACATCAACCTAACCTCACAGAATACTTTTCCTAGAATTTTTATTCTTTGAGACCCTGTGATCTCCAGAAAACTTTTTTAAAATATTAGGATAGTATCGAAGAATATTTCATGGGAATTTGAAGAAAATTCATCGAGTCGTTTAGAAATAATCCCGAAAAAACCTCGCTTCTCCCATAAGACTCCATGTAAAAACCGGCCCAAGATTAACAGCTGTTTTTCTGATGGTTACAGCCTGTTGGTTTTTTGTCGCCTTGCTCTAGACTGCAAAGCTGTCAAAGTAAAACAACACAAAAATTGAAACCAAAAAATTATTGGGAAATCAATTTAACCGTGGCGACCTGATTTTTTTGCAAAACTTTACGTCATTGCATTTGTTTTCCATGGCAACGCGGAGAGTTTATTTATTTTTGTCCACAGTGGGACACCAGAGCTTTTTTTGCACCGGGCCAAAAATTTGGCGATAGTTTACTTATTTTGATTTCGCATTCCGCGCTGCTAAAGCACATAAGTTTTTTTTACTTTCGCTTCCGTGTAACTCATGATTCGTTGCTGTAGCCCGAAATTGCCTTGCATCATCATTACCGCCGCTGTACGGTACCACCGCGCAAATAAACCTTTAGGTCCATGTGACTGCCTGTTTATTTTTCAGGCAAAAACAATAAGTTTTTCTATTTGTCCCTCGGTTTTTGCTAATGTAGTACATTATTTGCCTCTTGGTGTGCTTAAAGACTCCGAAAATATGCAATGGATCAAGAAAAAATAAAAGGAAGCAAATTCTTAAGGTAAGACCTCGGGTTGACTATACATTTTTTGAATAAGTATTGTTGTCTTTATAAGGGTTTTTTCCTTGGTTTTTCCTTGGAAGGTAATTATGCACTATACGGTTTTCTGCCATTTTTTATTTTTTATGAAAAATTCTTTATAGGGGCACCTACTAGGGCCCCAAATCCGGCTGCGCCCGATTTTTTTTTTTAAGAGAAAAAAGGGTGCCTGGAGGGGGGTTGTAATGTTTTTTTCATTGTTTTGGGTTGGACTGTGTTGGATTGGGTTGTTTTGGTGAAAAAAAATTAAAAAAAAAAATCAAAAATGGCAGAAAACCGTATACTGCATAATTACCCCTTGAAATAACTATAAGGGACTAGGCAACGTTGTTAGGTACTCATTTTTAGTTTAAGGAAATTTCTTCCTTCTAGATTCTTTTAAGGTGTATTCAGAGCATATGCTGCTGTCCTCAGTTACTACGTTTATATGCACTTAAAAGAGCTTTTATATATTGATGGTTTTAAATAAAATCGCTTTCTTCGAGGGTTATGTCCTTCATTAAATGTCAGTTTAAAGAAAAAACAAATAAAACAACATAATTAATTAACAACAGATTTTTTGAAAGACTAGGGTTTAGTATTTTCTTTAGGTTTAAGAAATGCACTAAAGTGTTTATAACGACCCTAAAATGGGCCAACACTGTTCTTAACTAAAACAACCAGTTAACTCATTTTCATTTTAGTATCCTTTGGCCTATGATCAATGCCATATTGACACCAAACTGACAGAAAATCTACGTTTTACTTGTCAATTTGGTTATAAAAATGGCAGCCACAGTAGGCTAAAGGGCACTGAGGCCGTAGAATTTAACTGACCTTTTAGTTGAGAATGGTGTTGAATGGGCTTTTTTTGAGTGATAAACTGCTTCCAAATAAAATCAATTTAGTGCTTAAATCGGTTTTAGTGGTGTTTATATGACAACATTTTCAAACCATCCTTATATAAAAGCGCTTTAAGAGGCCTATATAAACAAAGTAAGTGTTCCATAAGCCACAAGCGGTATGCAGTAAAAGCAGCATGCATTTGTTATTGTTTATTTTCCTTGCATCTTACCTCATACCACTTGCCTTATGGAACTCTAAATACGCCTTTATTCCTCTGCAAAACAAGTTATTTTATGTAGGTACCTATATATAATAAGTATGTTTTTTCCTTTTTGACTACCACTAACATATGTGGAATTAGGTACCATACAAATTAATAGTCCCACAGCCCATAACTTAAACTGTTAAGACCTTGCCGGACTTTGCATAATATTTATTTTTTATGTCCACTCAGATGATATTTTAAACATATATATACTTAAATTTGTAACTTTTTTAACAAGAAATGGACAAAAATTTTGTCAAAAAAATATATTTTGTCATTAAGCCCCTCTTGATAGCATCAAAAAGTTAAATTAAGCTCCTCACAGCTGATTTTTCAAGGATTGCTTTATAAGTATTTAAAACACATGGTCACATTATCTAATTTAAACATTTCCGAGAAATTCTGTTGAAAGGACCTTAACTTAAGGGCTCAGTTAAGGGTTAAGTTTGGAGGGGTCTCTAAAAATACCCCTTAGAACATCTTGAAGAACACATACAAAGTCTCAACGGTGAGGTAGTCATAAATTTTCATAGGCCTGGGCTCACGGACTATAGTGAAAATATTAGGTAAAGAATAAAAACATTATACAAAAAAATAGTGAGGCACATTTTGCTCACTTTGGCTCATTTACTTATTTCTAATTTTTCTCTACAGTAAAGCTAGAGAAAGTCCAGTTTTAATACCTACCTCTATGCACTTTTTAAGAGTTGAAAATAAAATTAGGACCTGAATATTTTTGTAAATTTAAGGTGTCCAAGATAAAGGACCGAGAGGTGAGGTGAGCGAAATTCCCCTCACGTTTGTTCAAGATTAAGCATACTGGCCTGAGGAAACTGTCTAGGAGGGAGTGTTCCTGAAAATACTAATAAGAAGGCTGCTCCACCTGGCAAAAAAAAACACCTATGTGAACAGTAGAAAAGAATATGCAATGAGGAATACAATAAGCCTTGCAATAAGCAAACTAGCTGCAGTATCAGGGATTTCCTAAATCATGCCTTATTGTAGGAAAGAAATCTATCAAGATGGAATGACACTGCTTTTCTTGTCTTCAAGGTATATATATAAAATTCAAAATTTAAATTCTTATTGTAACAATTTTAATCAGTCAGAGTATGTATGGAACTAAAAAACCGAGAAAAGTTGAGAAATTTATTCTTTGAAAAGGTCAGGAAATTTGACAAAAAAATATACAAAACCAAGGAAAATCTGGAAGCCCATCTGGAAAAAATTGATTTAAAAACAAATTAGAATCATGAAATTTGTCAAACTAAAATTTTGCAACTGTTTTCTTTTATACAAAATTCTTGAAAAAATTATAAGTTTTTTACAAATGGTTAGGAATAACTGGGAGACATCAGAGAATCCAATTAAAGGTTTTCTGTACAAACTCTGTTATTGACCTTATGTACTGATGCCTTTTTCATTTAAATCTCTTACCCAAAATTATTACTTCTTGTGCAAACTCAAAAATAAATAATTCAAATAAAATCCAAAAACTTAATATTTAATATGCTTGCACACACAGAAATACTACCTATTTATTTTTGTTGGCATATAGGTAGGTACCAAATGTAATGTTACATCTCTTGCTATCTTTTATGTAAACTTGTGTTGTCTGTTAGTGAATCATTTAAAATTTAAAAATTTGAAATGTGTAGCTTCTGAAAGAGATACCTACAGGTCCAAAAATCTCTAATTTCCTAATAAAAGATCCTTTAACTAAAACTCTAATTACCAATGCCCAATGTAGTTAAAAATGCATAAGATAAGGTTGCGGCATAGATAGGGTTGCAGAAATACTTTCTCTTTTTTGGAGTTCTGTTTTGGTTGTAAGTGAACATTTATTAAAGTACTCCTTACTAGTACTAAAAAATGCGTTGTAGCTAAATTAGACAAATGTTTACCTCTAATTTTTTTTATTTTCAGATTTTGGAATTTAGGCAAGAAAACTACCAGAATGAACAATACAATTTTTATATATTTTAGTTATTCACAAAACAATAACAACTATATGGGTAGAATACTTTAGCATTTTTGTGTCGTAGAAATATTTTTAGCAATTTTAATTAACTATATATAATAAAATTTTAAAAAATATGCTGAAAAATTACATTTTTACATATACACCTCATTCCAAATTCTCCGGACCCATTTCAATATGGCGGCTGATAATTAAACACAGAAGCTAAATGGAACTGTCATTGTCAGTGTCAAAAAACTGGTCTGCAGCAATTTGGAATGGAGTGTAATAAATATTTCAATTTAAAACATAATTAAATGTATTTGGTGTTTAGAATGTGACACCCTCCTATTAACACATTGCCCATGCTCACATGTGGGCATTTCTGTTTTACGTCTCAGGACCGCGTGCCTACCGATGGTCACAAAACAGTGGAGGATTTGTGTCCACCGGTGGGCATCTGGTCCTTGGAAGTAAAACTAAATGCACACATGGCTCAACTTGTTGAGGTGATTATGGCCGCAACATTATAAAAACCTATGCAATTAAATAAATTAATTTAAAAACTTATCTCAAAAATACTTATTAATAATCATTTAAATTAAATCTAACTTAAAAAAGAAAAGAATAACATGTTATTTTTTCCTTCTTTGGAACCGCAAACTAGTAGCTGTAGGTTCAAATATCAGGCTTCATGTGGTTAGGTTCTGAAATTTAAAAAAAAAAAGTATATGTGTATGAACTGAAAAAATATTTTCTTTAGAGAAAACAACAAAATTGAAGAAAGAGCTTGATAACAGATATTTTTTTACTGTTTTGGGAAACTTGAATCCAGATATTCAAGGTGGTGACCATTTTTTAAAAATAACTAATAAAAAAAATAAAACAAAATATAGGCATCTGATACATCAATTCAGGGGTTTTTGGGTTCCCTTAATCCATTTATGTGATTTAAAAATTCTTAGAAGTATCTAAGGGTTCTAGTAGCAGTTTTAAAAGTAAACATTTTGCATGCATGGTTGACTAATTTCAGTTTTTTTAGTTGATTGACAGCTGTACATTTTATGAATCCGATTAATGCCACTCTGATACCCTTGTAAAACTCAAAATATTTAAGATGGGACACAAACATTTTAGAAGAAACCAGATCAAATACAGACATCCACTGATATCATTCTTTGGATAAAAAAAAAATCTGGAGACAATAAAAGGATCTTAGGACAAAATTTTGGGACCTAGCCCAAACTTATATTACCTCTTAACATATATACAACTTTAGAAGACTTAAAAATATCCAAATCGATATATTTCCCTAAAACTACCTCTAAATCCTCGTCTGAATCCCTATTGTAATAATTGGAACACCAAAATTAATTTTGGAAGACCCAAAAGACCCCTAAATTAATATATCACATATCTTTTACACCAATAATTTTTTATGTTGCCCTTTCAGGCTCCTTACATTACCCCTAAAAACTGTTTAACCCCCAAAATGAATTTAGTTAACCCCAGAATCTCCAAAGTGATGTCTTTCTATCAATAGTATGTTGTTTTTACCCCTAAAACTCACCCTTAGGCCCCTTAAATTACCCCTAAAATTTTTTTTTTAAACCAAAAATGAATTCAGTTAATCCAAAAATTTCTTAATTGAGGTCACAAGTTTTTTTGTCATTTACGATTCTTTTTGCCCCTAGGAACCTTAATTATATTATTCTCAAAAAATGTTTATTCTAAAAAATGGAATCAGTGTTTCCAAAAATCCTGAGGTTAATGTATTATACGTGTGTACTTGATCTAGTTTCTCATGAAAATTTTGTGCTTTTAAGTCGCCGTCATCGCCATCTGGAATATTTGGGGTGTCAAAAAAAATATATATTCCGACAAAAATGGATTTATATATAGTCCATTTTTGATGTGTTTATTTAAAAAAATGTTTACTGTTAAATCTGTTTTTAGAACCCTTATGGTGCCTATATTATGTTTTATTTTTTGGAGTTCTCCCAAAGGAGCCAGAGTTTCATCACTTGGATTTGTAAAATAGACCCCCTTAGCTACCAAAATCCGTCAAAAAACCTTTATTATCAAGCGCTCCCTTCAAACATGGAAAAAAGCCCATTGGCACCTTGATTTATGCTTGAAATAATTCAAATTCATGTTCAACGAAAACATAACAGAAGTGTTTTTGAGTATTTGGTGAACACTTGAAAAACATTATACAATTTTAGTAGTCTAGAAATTACTTTTTAATATATTTTTTTCCATAAACAGGCTTTTTGGAGGTGACTTGAGGGATGAGTTTTTCCAGGAGAAATTATATAAAAAAGTGGCTCGAATGACATCTTATTTAGAAGATCGTTTAAATTGCTTTACAAACATGCAAGATATTAAGTTTAAATTTGTCAAGGAGCGACAAATAAACAATTTCTTGCACAAAATTCAGGAAAAAACGTTGGTTTTAAAGTTACATTTTTCATAATAAAAACCGGAATAAACATTTCATGATTTTTTTCTGATTGTTTTCTCAAACATATCATCCAAATAGGCCTACTTTTATTCTTTAAATTTTGGTGGTCAAACTGATCCGCTGAAAAGGTTCAAACCTTTTCTTCATTCCATACCAAATTTAAAAGCAAATATCTTAAACACCAGTCATCCTAGCTTTTTAAAATTTTGACATAATTAATAGTAAAGACCTTTCCCCTTTTAAATTCCAGAGATAAAAATTACCCTATGAAATTTCCAACAGAGCCAAAAAGTATCTGTGAGTGTCCCCCTTCAAAATTGTTCTGTTTTGTTCTTTGTGTATAGTTTTTCTTTTTTTTTTAATGGAATTGAAATAGAATAGATGAGGGGAGGCTCAAAATATGTCCAGAAATAGGTCCAGGAAATTTGCAATAAACAATAAGAGTTAAATTAATTTTTGATATCGGATCTAGACTATAATAAATTTTGTTTATTTAAGGAATTTTCACCAAATATAATTGAAATCAGAAGCAAAAACTTACTTTGAGTTTATAGATTATTATTCTTTGTTTGGTGTTGACTCTATAGAACCATCTTGTTTTGCTATACATTTTAGTTGGCAAAATATCCACTGCTCTGTATGTTTGGGTACAAATTAAGACATTTAAAGTAGTTGCCTAAATATCCACTGCTCCATATGTTATGTGCTTATATACAGCTCCTAAAAGAATCATAAAAATAACAAGAAATATTCTATCTCTAAATTTTGTTTCTATATTTTGCACTTTAGGCGAGGACAACCAATATTTCTTAAAAATTTTCTCTTGAGTGGCACATGTTTATAAACTGTTTAAAAGATTTTTTGCATAATAATTTTTTAGTTACAGAAGCAGAGGTTTGGTTTTGTTATCTAAGTTATAAGTTAGAGACAAAAGTATCAAGCCAAAGAAAATCAAGTTTTGTAATCTGCAGTTTTATTTTCCTGTGTTATGAGTTTTAAAATCTAAGCAGGTTCACAGTGCATGATTCAACTTTCATAGAAGTGTTCACTAACCACCAGTTATGACATATACACATAGTATTTGATCCTGTGTATTTAATTTATTTGAAAGATGAGTGAGCAACTATTTATATTTTAAAGAATTTTTCCTGATTAATATTCTGCAATTTTCAAGTCACTAACCTATTTTATTCAAAAAACAAGAGAGACTAAGGGCCGGTTTCTCAAAAGCGAGTTTGTGTTAACTCAAGCAACATAACCTAGTAAAAATCTTTAAAAATCAGGTTAAAATTAACTCCAGGATAACCAGGGCTTCAAGGTGAGGGTAAGTTACATTGCCTCAGGGTTAACCTAAAAAAAATATTGGCTTAAAAACAGCAAGGAAACTGGGATTTATAGCGCGCGAGTTACTTTAAGTTTCTGATAATCCGCTATTGAGAAACTGGCCCTAAGAATAACTTTTTATCAGTAAAATTTTCTACAGTATTATTTCATGCTGCTCACTTAATATATTAAGGCTAAACGGTATTAGTGTAGTAAACAGTTTTCTTTAGATACCTATTTAGCACTTACCTGAGCCCCTAGGAAGTTCAAATTTACCAGTGATGAAACTTTTTTCATTTTTTTTTACTAAAGCGGGAACTAAACCACCCAAATCCTGAACTCAAACCAACCCAGCACTTTTTAGCAATTCCAGCGATCATAAATTTTAACTCTTTAGGGACCCTAGTTAGTGCCTACATACAGATATTTTTCATAAAAAAAAACTGAGTAAAATACTAAAATAAAAAAAAACCATTTACTGCACAATTACTTGCTAAAAAAACGCTACCCAACTACATATTAAAGTAACTGGGTTTAGTGTTTAAGGTTGCATTTACAAGTGCATTTATAATTGAATTTGAAATACTCCTGCTAGCTGTTGCCACTGATTTAAGAACAACAGGTTAACTTAAAAAGCATGCAGATTTAAAAATCGGCTGCTGACGCTAAACGAAATAATCATATTCTATTTTAAACAGGAGCATCAACGACTAGCAAGAGTCTCTTCAACCTGTAAATGGAGCTTTACTGACCTGTTTTGTTAATACTCAAGTATCCGTGTTTTTGAAACTGCTGTTGGGATCTAAAATATATCCTTAGGCCTCTAAGATTTCACTAGTAAACTTGCACATAACTTATGCCGCAATAATTTAAATTTTAAAAAAAATTGAATCAGAATAAAAACAAAATTATGTGAAGTTATCGGAATGTTTCTAGGCGAATTCCTAGTAATTCCAGCGAGCCAGTAAAGTTCTCTTGGTTCTTTGATAAACTCGGGGTAATGCTCGCGCAGCGCTAGGCCATTTTCGGCGGGCGACCGCACACGCGGAGTGGTTTCATATTCGTTTTTGAAAAAATATTTTTGAAAGATAAACATAACCTCGAATGGTTTTCTGTCAGAAAACGTAAAAATACCCTTCTGCCTACTGTGGGCCTTGTTGACAAAACACCTGCAGTTGCCATGGTATCGGGGGCTTTAGGATAGTTGGGGGCTTTAGGTTAGAGGGCGCTTTGCTTATCTTGATTTCCCAATAAACAATACTTACATATTTTCATTCTCCTCCTGTTGACTCATTTTTTGTGTTTGTATATCAATGATGACGAGGTTAACTGTTCAGAAGACTGCAATAAGCTCTTTAGCTTTGCTTGTAAGAAAGTACCATAGCTACGTTCGGTATATAGGTCCGATCAATCAGACTGCTCCAAATCGTTCGGCAATTCGTAGCGGAGGTAGGGGAGGTAAATCTGCCGCGTTTGTTTCATAGAAATCAGAGGGGAACTCTGATTTCTATGGTTTGTTTAATGAATCCAGATCAGTCGGAGCTAGATCGCCCTGCTCCGAATTTTAGACGGATTTTCCAGATTAATCTAAACTTTTAGGGTTATGTTTTTATTTATTTTTAGTTTTGTGTTTGAACTTTTTTGGATTTTAAGAAAAAGTAGTGGAAAATCAATACCATTTAACTACGTTTTTATGTAAGCTTCAGTCTGTCATAAGGTAGATTGAAAACGCTTGCGCCATCGGCAACGATTAGCTTACTTCTGTGAACTATAAACATCAACATTGATAACCCATAGTTCATTTTCCTTGCGTTTTATATGGCTTACTTTTTATGGTGCAGCAACTCTAGACTGCAGCTTAACCTAAAAAGTCAGTCAAGGTAAAGTTTAAGACAAGAAGAGAGTTGTAATTTTCTCTTGCTAAAATACAGTTTTTTTGGGGTAAATTGTTGTTTTACTAACTCTACACCCAACCAAACAAAGTACTATTGTTTTGTTACTATTGTATTATTGTTTTTCTACAGTTTCAAACACAAAAACTTCCCAAAATATCTAAGAAAAATGATAGGCAAGGTATTCAAGGAACAACTTGCACATTGCCTCCACAGTGTAACTACACGGGACCAAAGAATAACTTGAGAACACATCAGGATTTCTATAATTTGGTTTATTGAGGTAAATAATATATTTTTCATTACTCAGAGTTTTCTGTAAAAATACAAGTTGTGTTTGATTTTTTTATATCACTTTTAATAACTGAGAATTTTAATTCTAAAAATTAAAGGTGGTCAGTATTTTGTCGTTATAACCTTAGATTATAACCATCTGTTCATCCTTTTTAAATCTATCATAGGCTGTTTTTTGAAGGTCAAGTGCCATTTAGACATGATAATAATTATGTCAGTATTGCAGCATGACATATTTTGTAAGGACTTGTATTACCCAAAAGATTAAATTAGACTCTTTATTTGATCATTGTATCATTGTATAAGTTGATTTTTACCGATAGGGTGTCGATTATGGAAAATACATACAGAACTTACAATTAAAATTGCAAAAGCTAGCTTATAACATTAAAAATAAAATTGCAAAAGATAGCCTACGGCATTAAAAAAGTCTAAACATCTCTGGACACTAGAGCTACAGCTTAATTAAATTAATAAAAGAAAAACGTACCAAAGTCACACAAAGATTTCTGTTCCACAGATGTACTAAGGTTTTCTGAAAAAATGACTATGCAGTAAATGTAAAGTTTGTATCTTTAGCTACCTATACTTATTAACCTAGTAGTAAAAGGGGGGGGGGAGGGCTGGCAATGATAGAAAAAATTGTCTGCCCCTCTCCTATAACATATTAAAATTTGAAAAAATTGAATGGGTACCCACGCTCCATAAGAAATTGGAAGGAGTTCTTTCTAGGCCTTTTTATGTAAAATAAATTCTTGAGTCTCTATAGTTTTATCAGAATAATGTTCACCATAACTAAGAACAATAAAAAATATGTACCGTATTTTGTGAAACTGATTCTTAATCAAAAATGTAATTTGTAAAATCCTTTTTTTGCATTGTTTCAGATATAGCTTGATCATGATCCAGCCTGCAGTAGGCTGATGAGTTCTAGAAAACTGCAATGAACTTTTCTAGTGTGTTTGTTAAATGATATTTTTCTACACCAAATCAAAGAGCCTGTACTAATTTTAAAGAATAAAAAAATTATATAAATTTGTGTTCCTTATTATTATTGTAAATTGGACCGCAGTGTTAAACTTGGTTTGACTTGTAAAAGCACTTGTGTAATACTTACCAATAAAGAAACTAAACTAAACTTTAAATTTGTGGTTTAGAATGTGCTTTCATAATAAACTAAGGTATCACATTCTAAACATCAATTAAATTTAAACTAGGTTTAACATTGCGGTGCAATATGCAACAAATATTTTTATAAATCACTATATTTAATCCACATGGCAGCTTATGGCTAGCCTATGATACAAAAGTGGTAAAATTGGATGGCCGAAAGCGGCAATCCCATATGGGTGATGTTTGGAAGGAAGCTGCATACTTCCAGTGAATCCAATTCGCCGTCGACTGGAGGCAGAAGGGTCAAAAAGTTAAACGCGCCGCTTCGGCGGGTACTTTCAGCCCGAATCCGTCACTTCGCAAAGCCTTCAGTTTGCCGATTTCGGCCCATGGGGATTTGGTTTATTGGGTATATCTTCAAACATTATTTGTTGTCCGTGCACTACAGCACAAATACCCTCTAAAACCATGTTATTCATGGTACCTTTGAGACTCAAAAGCCCAGCAGACGACAAAAAAAAATTTTAAACAAAAAAAACTTAGGTTAGAAAGTTTAAATCTGAACCCGTTCGGTAATGCGACTTGCTCGGATTAATCGACGATCAGCTGATCAAAAATCCGTCTGATCTACGATCTATATACCAGCTACGTTCGGTATATAGATCCGATCAATCAGACTGCGCCAAATCGTTCGGCAATTCGTAGCGGAGGTAGGGGAGGTAAATCTGGCGCGTTTGTTTAATGAATCTAGATCAATCGGAGCTAGATCGCTCTGCTCTGAATTTTAGACGGATTTTCCAGATTAATTTAAACTTTTAGGGTTATGTTTTTATTTATTTTTAGTTTTGTGTTGGAACTTTTTTGGATTTTAAGAAAAAGTAGTGGAAAATCAAAACCATTTAAGTACGTTTTTATGTAAGCTTCAGTCAGACATAATATAGATTGAAGACGATTGCGCCATCGGCATCGACTAGCGCGAGCTTTTTGAGGGGTGATTTATAAACTGGAGTTGAGTTGAGTGGTACATTCTGAAATGTTCTTTAAATTGCCTGTCTCTTAATCGTGGAGCTTTTTTTCCAGCAAAGCCAAAGAGTTTATTACAGTCTTCTGAACAGTTAACCTTGTCATCATTGCTATACGAACACAAAAAATGAGTCAACAGGAGGAGAATGAAAATATGTAAGTATTGTTTATAATTTTTGGGTTACCATTTTTGTGTTTTTTACTTTGAGAGCTTTTTTGGTATAAATGCTACATGCAGTCTAGAGTTGTTGCAACGTAAAAAGTTCAGTTATATTAAAGTTTTAATGCACAATGCCTAATGCTTTTTTGATTTCTATATTTCTTCAAAAAGTAGAGAGAGAAGACAAAATTATGCGTTGGGCATTAGCCATTAAAACTTGAGTAAATAGGCCTTAAGCCATAAGCAGTAAGAACTAAAAAGCATTAATTTTTTGTTTACTTCTGTGAACTATAATCATCAACATTGATAAGCCATAGTTCATTTTCCTTGCGTCTTATGGCTTACTTTTTATGGTGGCAACTCTAGACTGCCACTTAACCTAAAAAGTCAGTTAAGGTAAAATTTAAGACAAGAAGAAAGTTGTAATTTTCTCTTGCTAAAATACAGTTTTTTGGGTAAATTGTTGTTTTACTAACTCTACCCAACCAAACAAGTACTATTGTTTTCTTACTATTTTATTATTGTGTCTTTACAGTTTCAAACAAAAAAACTTCCCAAGAAATCATAAGAAAAAATGCATGATATGCAAGGTATTCAAGGAACAACTTGCATAGTGCCACCACAGTGTAGCTACACGGGACCAAAGAATAGCTTGAGAACACATCAGGATTTCTATAAGTTGGTTTATTAATTGGAGGTAAATAATATATTTTTCATTACTCAAAGTCTTCTGTAAAAATACAAGTTGTGTTTATTTTGTAGTAGAAATGATCCTAAAACTAGTGGCTTAATTGATTTTTTTATATCACTTTCTATAACTGAGAATTTTAATAAGGTGGTCAGTATTTTGCCGTTATAACCTTAGATTATAACCATCTGTTCATCCTTTTTAAATCTATCATAGGCTGTTTTTGGAAGATTAAGTGCCATTTAGATATGATAATATTTACGTCAGTATTGTATTACCCAAAAGTTTAGATTAGACTTTATTTGATCATTGTATAAGTTAGATTTTTACCGAGAGGGTGTCGATTGTGTCAAGTACATTAAATAAATAAATAAATATAATTAATATTAAGTTTAATCAATAAAACAGATATTACATAACTCAGTAAAATTTGATATTATACAATACATACACTTATTTTTTTAAAATACAGAACTTACAATTAAAATTGCAAAAGCTAGCCTACAACATTAAAAATAAAATTGCAAAGGATAGCCCACAGCATTAAAAAAGTTAAGTCTAAACATATCTGGACACTAGAGCTACAGCTTAATTAAATGAAAGTTAATAAAAAAATTCCACCAAAGTCACACAAAGATTTCAGTTCCACAGACCTAGTAACATTTTCTGAAAAAATGACTATGCAGTAAACGTAAAGTTTGTATCTTTAACCACCTATACTTATGAACCTAGTATTAAAGGGGGGGAGGGCTGGCAATGATAGAAAAAATTGTCTGCCCCTCTCCTATAACATATTAAAATTTGAGAAAATTGAATGGGTGCACACGCTCCATAGGAAATTGGAAGGAGTTCTTTCTAGGCCTTTTTATGTAAAATAACTTATTGAGTCTCTATAGTTTTATCAGAATAATGTTCATCATAACTAAGAACAATAAAAAATATGTACCATATTTTGTGAAACTGATTCTTAATCAAAAATGTAATTTGGAAAATCCTTTTTTTTGCATTGTTTCAGATATAGCTTGATCACGATTCAGCCTGCAGCAGGGTGATGAGTTCTGGAAAACTGCAATGGACTTTTCTAGTGTGTTTGTTAAATGATATTTTTTCTACACCAAATCAAAGTGCCTGTACTAATTTTAAAGAATAAAAAAATTATATAAATTTCTGTTCCTTATTATTGCAAATTGGTTTGACTTGTGAAAGCACTTGTGTAATACTTACCAATAAAGAAACTAAACTAAACTTTCAATTTAATTGTAGTTTAGAATGTGCTTTCATAATAAACTAAGGTATCACATTCTAAACATCAATTAAATTTAAACTAGGCAGCTTATGGCTAGCCTATGATACATAAGTGGTAAAATCTGGATGGTCGAAAGCGGTAATCCCCTGTGGATGATGTTTGGAATGAAGGCGGCACGCCCCCGCCCCAGGAAGCTCCATACTTCAAGTGGGTATCCGACTCGCAGTCGCCTGGAGGCAGAAGGGTCATAACGTTAAGCGCGCCGCTTCGGCGGGTACTTTCGGCCCGAATCCGTCACTTCGCAAAGCCTTCAGTTTGCCAATTTCGGCCCATGGGGATTTGGTTTATTGGGTAATCTTCAAACATTATTTGTTGTCCGTGCACTACAGCACAAATAGCCTCTAAAATCATGTTATTCATGGTACCTTTCAGATTCAAAAGGCCAGCAGCCGACAAAAATATAAAAAAATTTAAATAAAAAAAACTTAGGTTAGAAAGTTTAAATCTGAACCCGTTCGGTAATGCTACTTGCTCGGATTAATCGACGATCAGCTGATCAAAAATCCGTCTGATCTGCGATCTATATACCGAACTTAGCTCATGATTAAGAGACAGGCAATTTACCTCCCTTACCACCGCTACGAATTGCCGAACGATTTGGAGCAGTCTGATTGATCGGACGTATATACCGAACGTAGCTGAAGATTATTATTAAAATGGCGTCGGCAAGTTGTCAACTGCACGTCAGATGTCAATCGCGCGGGAAATTTAAAAAATACGTCGTTCAAAAGACACACCGGCAATGCGTCTGATCGGACTGGAAAGGTGGTTTAGAAATACATGCAATTTTTAAAGGAACGATTGCGTCTCAGTTGGTATATAAAACACGTTTGCAAAATAACATATTTTTGCCAATACATCAGCACTAGTAAATAATCATTGGCAAAATAGCGCAATTTTGCCAATAATACTACTGTAGTAAATACCTATTGGCATTCACTTGCCAATAAAGCAAATACACCTTACCACCTTTCATTGTTTGTGGGGGACATTACAGTTGGCCAGTTGGGGTCAATGACTTGTCAAATTCTGTGGGGAACCTTATAAGTACGACCTTGGGTTCTGGTTCAACCAGAACCAGAACCAATTGTAAATCGAAAATCCTAATTTAAATTTAAATTACGCGCCAATATTAGACTCCAAACGTGTTTCCGGTAAAGGTAATTTTGAATGATCTTCTGAATCCGTTAATAGTTTTAACTTAAATACGAATTTTCATTCATTGATATTAAATTTATAGATATTTTTTATTTTTATTTAAGATGCATCGAAGCTCAATTAATTAACCGCATGTTAATTAACCGCATATTAACTTCCGTTTTAAGATGACGTAGCACGATGCACGATGCAGAACGTAAACCATCGAATACATCAAAGAAAACACTGGTTCAAAAACATTTCAAAAAATTCATTCTGATTTAATAAAGTGACTAAATATGCAACTTGATTTATTTCCATGTTAAAAAAAAATCTTTAAAATTTTTAAGACTTGCAAAAAAATACTCTTGAAAAAAATCAGAAAACAAAGCGCTTGCGCAATCAGTAACAGCAACATGGCCTCCTTGATCGCACGCCGCCTTTTCCCCTCATCTATGTGCGCATTCGCCGGCAGAAGGTGTGCAAGTTCAAGTATTTCTGACACCTTGATTTTCCGAAGTTTTTGTTCAAAAATGGCGTTACCAAAGGTATTCTTCGACATGGCCGCCGACGGCGCACCCGTAGGCCGTATCGTTATTGAGGTAAGTCGTGGACTTTCAAGATTTTGTGGGATTTTGGGATCGCATGAGTAAGCACATTTTTGCGCCATTACGTGCATGTCAGTTATCCTGCGTCCTCTTTAAAAAAAACAATACTCGTTGAATGAAGGGCTTTTGTTGGTGTGATATTTTCTTTGATAGGTAAACCTAGATAATATTTTGCCAATTATTGGGAAGGGCGACCTTCACCTTACGTCCATGAAGTTAAGACGGATTCAGAGTTCCCTAAGGTAAGCAGTATGAGGTATGCGGTAAGACGCAAGGAAAATAAACAATAGGAAATGCATGCTGCTCTTATCGCGGTAATTATGCAGTATACGGTTTTCTGCCATTTTTGATTTTTTTTGAAAAATTCTTTATGGGGGCACCTTCTAGGGTCCCTAGGACCCCAAATCCGCCTGCGCCCGATTTTTTTTTTTTTTTAACTAGAAAAAAGGGTGCCTAGGGGGGGTTGTAAAGTATTTTTTTAATTGTTTTGGGTTGGTTTGGATTAGGTTGGGTTGGACTGTGTTGGTTTGGTTTGTTTTAGTGAAAAAAAATAAAAAAAAAACAAAAAAAATCAAAAAAAAAAACCAAACGGCGCAGACGGATTTGGGGTCCTAGGGACCCTAGAAGGTGCCCCCATAAAGAATTTTTCAAAAAAAATCAAAAATGGCAGAAAACCGTATACTGCATAATTACCCTTATCGCTTGCGGCGGTAACTATGCAGTATACGGTTTTCTGCCATTTTTGAATTTTTTTCAAAAATTCTTTATGGGGGCACCTTCTAGGTTCCCTAGGACCCCAAATCTGCCTGCGCCCAATTTTTTTTTTTACGAGAAAAAAAGGGTGCCCAGGGGGGGGTTTTAATATATCACACTTTATTAGCTACAAGAAAGTAAGCTCTTACAATTTGCAATTTACAATAAGTTATAGATTTTAAAATACTAATTCTAACTTATGCATAACTTAAGTAAAAAAATGTAGTTACTAACCAAAATATGAAAAGAAAAAAAATCTAAATAATTATAATTTAATCAATCAAAATGTTAATTAAATTTCGATTTTTTGAAATACATAATTTGTACATTTTTGCTTAAAAATATGTAATGATTGTATTTTTTTTATTTCTCCAGGTAGTGTGTTATATAAAATAAGTCCTTTACTAAAAATTGTGTCTACTCTGTTTTCAGAATTACTTATGTAAAAATCATTGTTATTTCTTGCCCTAGTGTTATATGAGTGTATATCTTTGGTAGACTTTAATTCCTCGCTTAGATATCCTGGAAGAATTTTATTTTTTAATTTAAAAATAAAAATCAACATATTGTAAGCCAATCTCTGATTAATACTCATTAACGTAAGCTTTTCCAGCATATTTCTAATTGGCGTTCTTTTTTTGCAAAGTAAAATAGCTCTTAAAGCTCTGTTTTGAATATTTTGCAATGCCTTTTTCTCTTCACTGTTTAAAAAGTACAATAGTGTCGAACAGTAATCAAAATGTGGGGCAATTATGGTCTTATATAGCATTAGTTTTGAAAATCTAGATACTTTATTATTCAATCTATACAAAAAATAAACTTTTTTGGCAACTTTTTTTTTAATATAACTACAGTGCTCTTTTAAATTTAGTTGTTTATCAATAAACACACCAAGATATTTATGCTTATTTACCTCTTCTATAATTTCACCATTGACTTTTATATTTATTTTACTTTTTTTATGCTTAATTAAAGTTGCTTTTGAACCAATGACCATAAATTTAGTTTTTTGAATATTAAGTAATAATCCATTATCACAAAGCCAGTTATATATATTATTTAAGTCAATATTCAAAAATTTTTCAATTTCTTTAGGGTCACCACAAAAGTAAAGTAGGCCATCATCAGCAAAAAGTTTAATTTTACAATGTTTAATGTGGTGTTTTATGTCATTAATAAACAAAACAAATAACAAACATCCCAGAACGGATCCCTGCGGCACACCATATTCATTCATTAATTGCTCAGATATGAAATTATTAAATTTTGTTTGCTGCTTCCTTTTTTTTAAGTATTGGGTTAAAAGTTTTTGAGAAAGTTCTACAAAACCATATTTGTTTAGTTTAAGTAACATCAAATTTGTATTTACACATTCAAATGCGCGTTTAATGTCCAAAAATACTGCTCCAATGACCTTGTCTTTTTTAATGATTTCATGTTTCCAGTTTGAAATTACAAATTGCAGGGCAGTTTCACAGGAATGGGACTTTCTAAAACCGGATTGTTCTTGTATAATTAGATTGTTTTTGTCTAAAAATTCTAAAATTTGTTGTTTTATAACCAATTCAAAAACTTTTTCATAAATTGGCAGTGTATTAATTGGCCTAAATTCTGAACAAAGGATGGTATTTTGGACTTTTTCTATTGGAATAACTGTTGCTATTTTCCATTCATCTGGAAAATCTCCAGTCATTAATGCGAGAATTATAATGTCTAACCAATTGTTTCCTACTGCAAAAAATACTGCTTTAATTATATTTAGGTCAATACCATCATTATCAATTGTGTTTTTTTTTATGGTAAAAATAATGTGTTTCAGCTGGTGTATGTTAATTTGTGAGAATTGACTTAGTTTGTTGTTGTTTTCAGGTATTTTTGCTAAAGTATATTCAACACCATTTACCTCTTTTATTTGTAAAATTATTTCCTTAATACTGTTTAAAAAGTAGATATTAAATTGATGTGCAATCTCTTGACTATTTTGGATTACATTACCATTAAAGTTTATTTTTTCATGGTGATTTATGTTGTTCGTTCCTAATAATGATTTTAAGTGCTTCCACATTTTTTTACTGTCATTTTTATTTCTATCAATAACCTCTTCATAATATGTTTTTGTTTCATTTCTGATTAATTTAGTTACCTCATTTCTAATTTTTTTGCACCTATTCCAATCTTGTATATTGTTATTTTCTTTTGCTTTTTTGTACATATCATCCCTTTTTTTTATTAAATTCATAACCTTCTCTGAAAACCACACATTAATTTTAAAATTGTTAAAGATTTTAGTTTCTTTAAAGGGTGCATGCACATCTAAACAATAAACAATATTTGAAACAAAATTTGTAGCAAGCACATTAAGGTTATTAGTTTCTAGCCAATTTGAAGTTTTGAGTGAGATTTGAAAATGTTGCTTATTAAAGTTATTAAAATTTCTCTTAACAGATTTGATAGATTTATAAATTTTATTGTTTGATTTATTATCTAATGACACTAATATGTTGCTGTGTTCTGATATCTTAGGTGTTTCCACAATTTTATGCTTTAGTTTATTGTTATTAGTAACAAAAAAATCTATAGATGTTTTTGAAGAACTTGTTACTCTTGTATATTCATTAATTAGTTGATAAAGGCCAAACTGATGCAACAATTCAATAATTTTTCGCGAATATGTTGTATCTTTTTTTAAATCTAAATTAAAATCACCCAATAAAATAACTGTTTGTGTGCTAAAGTCTAAGTCCTCAAGTTTCCCTTCAAAAAATTCTAAAAAGTCAGCATGTGAAGAGTTAGGTGAATGGTATAATGCATACACCAAGTAATATTTATTAAAAATACTAATCTTCAACCCCAACAACCAGGTGTTCATATATAAGTCTGCTTTTGCTTTTTCCACATAATTGCAACCATTTTTTACGTAGATTGCGACTCCCCCCGTATGCCTAGAAGTTGAGTTACATAAAACTAAGCTGTATGAAGCAATGTTAAGTTCACCCTGCAGTATATTATCAGTGATATGTGTCTCAGAAAAACAAATTACTATAGGCTGAAAGCAGTGTACCATATATAAGACACTACTGAAGTTTCCCAACAAACCTTGACAATTAGCATAAAATATATCGCAAAATCTTTTTAGCTGGTTGTACTCTGTATGTTCCTTTTCTGAAAATAATGATTAACTAAAATGCCTTGCGGCCATATTTTAGGATTTAATATATTTTGTTGTAAATAAAATGGTGTTATTATTTTAAAAGAACTTACAGAGTTTTGATTACCTAAACTTAATTTCTCACATGTAATGTTACCTTGATTATTTAAGTGATTTACATATTGAAGTACTTCTCTAACATCTGTTTCAGGCCTAAAACCTGATACAAAGAATGATTTGCTTCGAGAAACCACTATGTTATCATTGTCAATATTTTCTCCATACACTGGCCTTGTTCTTCTCTGATTATAATTCTGGTTTTCGTAGCGGGTGCTATAACTACTTCTTTCATGATTTCTATATGTTCTGTGCTCTTCATTTATTTCACCATGAAATACTCTGGATCTTGGCTCATTTGTTGTTTGTTGATTTCTCTGCTCAACATATCTTGCATTTTCATTTTGGTAGCTTATGATTTGACTTCTACTCTGGTTTCTTAAGTCTTGTGCAACTTGTACCACGTTTCTTTCTTGGATATTTCTTATGCTTGCCTCTGGATTTGAAATCACTTCTCTTAAGTTTGCTGTATCATAGCTAACATAATTATTTGCCTTCCTGCTTTGATTACTACTTTCTGTTTCAATCTTTTTTACCTTATTTTTTAGTTCATTGTGATTTTCTTCTAATTTGTTAAGTCTATTTAAAGTCTGGCATAGACGCTCCTCCAAGTATGCTATTTTTCCAGTATTCAGGCATCCTGCAAGATTCTCGCCTTGATTTGCTATGATTGGTCGGTCAGCTGACAATACTCTACCCTCCACGCTGCTTAGTTTTTGTAGCATGGCACCATTTGATTTATCCAAGTGCATTATAAGATCCAAGATTTTTTTAACATTATCATCTTGATGGCTACTTGTGACAGAGCTTTTTAATTTGCTTATTTCTATATTATCCCTTTCTATAATTTCAGCTTGATCTCTTATTACTTGTTTATTCTCTTCATTGCTTCTTGTGGCTACTCGCAAATCCTCCTGAATTTCTTCAATCTTTTCATTTAATCTCTGTACTCTGCTTGTTACATCATTTATTTCTTCTTGCTGTTTTTTTATTGTGTTAACATTTTTTTTTTCAGTTTTGCTTCCTTCTTCTAGTTTTGTTTGTAGCTTTATTTTCTCCTCTGTTAACTCCTGTATCTCATTTTTTTGCCTGTTAGTGCGTTTTTTGTATTATTTAATTCTTGTGAAATAATTTTTTTATTTTCTACCTCCTTATTTAGCATGTCTATTTTTTTTGATTTTTTATCAAGCTCTTTTTGCATGGTTTCAATTTTATTGTTTAATTTTTGCAGTTCTTCAGCGAAAATTGTGCTTTCTTCATTTTTTTGGCATGCTTTTAATTCTTCAATTTTCTGCGATAATTTGACAATAATGTCCTCTTTTTCTTTAACATCTTTTCCTACTTTTGTATTTTGCTTGTTTAGCTCTTGGATTATTTTTAATTGATTTTCAATGAGTTGATCACTTGATTTTTCTTCTTTAATATCAGCCAGCGCTTTTTTACATGTTTGACACAAAAAAGTTATTTTTTTTTGGCTGTAAGCAAGTGCGTCAACTTCTGACGAGGACAAAGGTGCACAGGCTTTGCAGTATGTTGTTTTACAAAACTCACAAGCCGTCCCAAACTTTTTATCATCTTTTGGTCTAGCTTTATTTGTGCATTGCCCATTGCATATAAAACAAATCATGTTATCCAGCTGAGACATATTTGTTTTCTTTCTTTTTTAAATTAATTTAGTTTAGCAAAAAACAAAATAATGGGTATTCCTTGGTGTTCTAGATAAGGATTTTAAATTTATTTCTTATCTCAGTGATCCCAGGTCACCTCAAATCACTAATCACAACTAGCACATGTTTAAATGAACACACTTTTACATAAAAAAACGCTAATTAACTCTAGTCTTAACACTTTTCTTGCAAATTATACTCTATTTTAATCTCACTATGTAATGTAAAACTTAATGAACAAATTTTATATTAATATATATGAATCTAACTATTTTTTCTGCAATTTTATTCTGCGATTTTTAAACACGTCTGTCCTACAGACCGCGCGCAAAGATTTTTTTTTAATGTGTTTTTTTGATTGTTTTGGGTTGGTTTGGATTAGGTTGGGTTGGACTGTGTTGGTTTGGGTTGTTTTACTGAAAAAAAATTTTAAAAAAACCAAAAAAAAAACCAACCGGCGCAGACGGATTTGGGGTCCTAGGGACCCTAGAAGGTGCCCCCATAAAGAGTTTTTCAAAAAAAATCAAAAATGGCAGAAAACCGTATACTGCATAATTACCAACAATTTTTCATAAAAAATCAAAAACTGCAGAAAACTGTATACTGCATATTTACCTTTTTTTTAAGAGAAAAAAGGGTGGGGGGGAGGGGTTGTAATGTTTTTTTTTTCAATTGTTTTGGTTTGGGTTTGATTAGGTTTGGTTGGACTGTGTTGAATTGGGTTGTTTTAGTGGAAAAACTAATTAGGTAGGATCATCACATTGTTTAAAATAAATAAAAAAAATTAAAAAAAACAACTGTCCCAGGCGGATTTGGGGTCCTAGGGATCCTAGTAGGTGCCCCCATAAAGAAGTTTTTTTTATTATTTTTTTTTTCACTTAAATAACCCAATCCAACACAGTCCAACCCAACCTAATCCAACCCAAAACAATAAAAAAACACATTACAAGCCCCCCAGGCACCCTTTTTTCTCTTAAAAGTGGTGGTGCCTCCATAAAGAATTTTTCATAAAAAATCAAAAATATCCAATTCAACACTGCCCAACCTGAAACAATCAAAAAAACACATTACAACCCCCCCCCCCTGGCACCCTTTTTAAAAAAACAAAATGATGCAGGCAGATTTGGGGTCCTAGGGACCCTAGTAGGTGCTCCCATAAAGAATTTTTCATAAAAACTCAAAACTGGCAGTGCCATGTTCTTTTTGTCGCAATCATCTGTAATTAACATGGAACAATAAAAAATGTTTCCAAATTTACATTGCTTGCTTATAAGGGCCTCTTATAGCGCTTTTATATAAAGACAGTTCTCGTATAAACACCACTATCATCGTTCGAACCACATCAATTTTATTTTAAAGTGATTTAAGAAAGCAGTTCATCATTTTAAAATCGATTTTAGGGTTGGTATAAACACTTTAAAAAGGCTTTATTGCATTACTTTCAACCTAACTAAATACACAACCCTGGTTTTACTAAATTAACTTGGTTGTTTTATTTGTTTTCTTTTTAAACTGACATTTAATGACATGTAGTAAAGGACATATAAACCCTCAGAGAAAGCGATTTTATTTAAAACTGCCCTTATATAAAATTGGTTTTAGGTGCGTGTAAACGTAGTAATTGAAAAGTGTTAGATACACAAATATATACAGTATAGCATTTAATTTTAAATCAAAATCACAACTGTACTCTTATAACTATATATAAATAAATAAAAGGATTAGGTATTTTATTATGTCATAACATGAGAAATAAAATGCTCCAGAAAATCTAAGTTTTTCATAGTAAAGAAAGTAAATAAATTGTGAAATTTGGTGCATAAATTATTTAAAGTTTATATAGTGGCTAGCTAGTGTTCACTTACTATGTTAAAGAAAATGTGAAACCTACTCAGGTCACCTGAGATGACTTTAGATAAAACTGTTTAAAAACATTGTTTTTGCCACATATTGTTGGATTTAAAATTTTTAACTAAATTATAATATTTTTCTGGTATATTAGAGAGTTATAGCAAGACATAATTTTAATAACTTTTTTAAAATGAGTAGCAAATCTTCTCAACCAGAAAAATTAAGTTGTGTGGTATGTAATGCATCGTGTACAAATAAAGGAAGACCAAAGGATGAAAAAAAGTTTGGGGCACCTTGTGAATTTTGCAAATCCATCTTTTGTAAAGATTGTGCTGTATTAAGCGCCTCTGAAGTGGATGCATTGGCAATTGGCCAAAGAAAAATTATATTTTTGTGTACCACATGCAAAAAAGCTTTAACAGAAATGGGAGATAAAAAAACAGATGATAGATTGATAGAAAGTCAACTTAAAATAATAACTGAATTAAATAAGCAGGTGTCCACGGCAAATAAAGAAATAAAAACAAAAGAGAGCGAAATTATTACTCTATCTAAGCAAATAGAAGAAAATAATGAAAATGCAAGCAATATCCAAGAACTTCAGGCAATACAGGAAAATATGGAAACATGCCGTAAATCGTTGGAAGAGATTGCCAAGGAAAAAGCATCATTGCAAAAAGAGTTAGACAAAAAAACAAAAAGAATTGAAAATATGGCTAAGGACTTGGAAAATAAAAAAGAGCTAATGAAAGAGCTGAACAATGCAAAAAATGCATTTAATGAACATCAAAAGCAAATAAGTGTCTTAACAACAGAAAAAGAGGAAATGGTGGAAAACATAAATGTAGCAAATAGAAGAATAGATGAAAATGAACAAGTAATAAGAGAGCAAGCAGAGCATATTGAAAGGGTAAATTTTGAAGTCAATTAAAAGAAAAAAACTTGGAACCAAATCAACATTTTAAAAAAATCCTTAATGAAATTGCTAAAATAAACAGTTCAAATCACGTTTTAGCTCAAAAAAGGAATGTGGTGGAAAAAAAGATAGACCTTACAAATGGAAGTCATGGTCAAATTTTAAACTGTCCAAATGCACCTCAAATACAGCACCTAGAGAATGTACTGTCACAAACATTGGCAAAATTAAATAAACTAGTGGGTGCATACACAGACCTAAAAAATCAGATGAGAAGTTTTCAAAATGAAGCTGTTGTTGAACATCGAAGCATAAATCATAATAATGACATAGAAAGAGGTAGCATACAAGGCAAAACATTTGAGTTAGAAAGAGAAAATCGTAGACCAGAGCTTTCAGATAGACATTCTAGATGGGAAAACTACATAGAAACAAATCAAAGGAGAATTTGGGAACCAAGAACCAACTTTAGTAGTGGTGAAGAAAGGCACTACAGAGAAAATAGAGAACAAAACAGATATGATAACAGATATGAGCAGAGAAATATGGTTTTTAGAAGAAGGATGACAGCTGTTTATGGGGCAGATCGGAGAAACTGAGCAAGTTGCCACTAGAAACAGGGACTTCTTTGTCTCAGGATTTCAGCTGAATACAAGCCCCAGGGAGGTAATTGATATTGTTAAGGGCTTAGATGTAAGTGAAAATGAAATACACTGCGAAAAACTAAAACTAAGAAATGAACAATATGTAAGTTCTTTTAAGTTAACAGTGCCACAATTTTGGCGCAATGACATACTAAACCCTATGTTATGGCCTAGAGGCATCTTGCTAAATGACTTTTTTCAATCGCGGAACACACGAGAGGTTTACAGATAATTAAATGTGATATTTTCTATGCAAACAGTCAAAGCTTGTTGCAAAACCACAATAATATATTGTACATGATCCATTGTTTTAATCCTACAGTCATATGTCTATCAGAAACGCATGTTACAGATAAAATACTGCTTCATGAAATTGAAATAAATTCCTATAGTTTAGCTTTGTGTAACTCTACTTCTAGGCATACAGGTGGTGTTGCAATGTATTTAAAAAATGGCACAAATTATATTGAAAAAATAAATGCATTCTTGCATATGAATGCATGGCTGCTAGGAATATTGATAAATATTAAGCAGGCAAAATATTTGGTCTGCACACTGTACCATTCACCAAATGCTTCACATGCAAAATTTTTTGAATTTTTAGAACAACAACTGGATAATATAGACTTTTCAACTTTTAAAACTATTATTATTGTAGGTGACTTCAATATTGATGTCAATAAAGAAAATACATGTACAAAAAAACTTGTTGAGGTTTTGCAACACTTTGGGTTATACCAATTAATTAAGGAAAATACGCGAGTTACAAGTATGTCAAAAACATGCATAGATTTACTTGCTACAAACGAAAAGAAACTAGATTATAAAGTCCAAGATACTCCGAAAATATCAGATCACAATAATATTATTATCTCGTTAAAGGGTGGTCAAAAAGATAAAAAAAATAAGAATATAATATTAAAAACAAAAAGGGATTATAGCAATTTTAATGAACAAGAATTTAAAGTAACATTGCTAATAAATTCAATGTGGGTTCAATCAAACGAAGTAAATTTATTAGCCAATAATTTTGTCGAAAACATTGTAAATAGTTTAAATAGGCATGCACCATTTAAAGAAGCTAGGTCGTTTAATAATTTTAAATTGAATGTATGGTTTACCCAAAAGGTTATGAATTTAATAAAGGAAAGGGACATACTTTATAAAAAGCAAAAATGAGTAACAGTACAGAAGAGTGGATTAGATATAAGAAAATAAGAAATGAGGCTACTAAAGAGATAAGGAAAGAAACAAAAAGATTTTATGAAAAACTGATTGATGAAAATAAATATGATAGCAAAAAAATGTGGATAGGCTTAAAGGAACTCTTAGGTAAATCGCAGGTAGCATATAAGGAACAGGTATGTTTATGATAATAAGCAAATTTCGGATAACTTTAATTCATATTTTAGAGAAAGTATAGAAAATATTGTAAATAAAATAACTCCATTCAACAGTTTTCAAAACATTGTTCAGTACATTACAACTCCTACAAATAAGTTGCATACTTTTACAGAAATAGGCATGGCTGAGTTAAAAAGCATTGTATTTTCAATAAAAAAAAATACTATTGATAATGATGGTATAGATCTTAAGTTAATTAAAACATTTTATAATACAGTAGGTGAAAAACTGTTAAATGTTATAAATTTGATATTAAAAACGGGAAACTACCCTGAAAAATGGAAAACAGCCACTATTACACCAATAGAAAACGTCAAAAACACCATGCTTTGTTCAGAGTTTCGTCCTATAAATACACTACCAGCTTACGAAAAAATATTAGAGCTTGTAATAAAAAAACAACTTCTGGAATTTTTAGATTTCAATGAGATACTTGCCCTGCAGCAATCAGGTTTTCGTGCGTCACACTTGTGAAACTGCATTGCAGTTCATTTTGACAAGCTGGAAAACAGATATAAGAAACAAGAAAATTGTAGGAGCAGTATTTCTTGATATTCGGCGAGCATTTGAATGTGTTAACCTAGAATTATTAGTCCTAAAATTGGAAAGGTGTGGAATTGTGGAAAATGCACTAAAATTAATAAATAATTTTGTAAGACCTAGAGACCAGCAGGTAAAATTTAATGG
The DNA here is from genome assembly GCA_963921995.1 of Oxystoma pomonae. Taxonomy (NCBI): domain Eukaryota; kingdom Metazoa; phylum Arthropoda; class Insecta; order Coleoptera; family Brentidae; genus Oxystoma; species Oxystoma pomonae. Next base: position 71,206,101 of record OY998165.1, read on the forward strand.
AGTTGTTTCCGAGAGACTCCAAACAAGGCATGGTGTACCACAGGGATCAGTACTAGGTTGTGTGCTGTTCATATTATTTATAAATGATATCGTAAAACATGTTAAATATTGTAACCTTAAATTATTTGCAGATGATGGTTTATTATATTTTTGTGGTACTCCAGAAGAAATTGAAAAGTTTATAAATATTGACTTAAATAATATTTGTAAGTGGTTGTGTGATAATGGTTTATCATTGAATATTGATAAAACTAAATTCATGATTATTGCATCTAAAAATCAGTTGCAAAAAATCAAATCTGAGAAAATAAAAATCAATATAAAGGTAAACACTACTCAGATTGAAGAGGTGAAAAATTATAAATATCTTGGTATTATTATTGACAAACAAATTAATCTTAAGCAACACTGTGCATATGTGAAGAAGAAAGTAGCAAGAAAAGTGTATTTTCTTTATCGTCTTGATAAAAAAGTTTCAACCTTTTCCAAATTAATTGTCTTTAAATCAATAATTTCACCTCACTTTGACTATTGCTCTACCTTACTGTATTTTTTAAGTAACGAAGATATAAAATCAATACAAAAAATTCAAAACAGAGCTTTACGAGCCATTTTAATGTGTAAAAAAAGAACCCCAATAAAAGAAATATTAAATAAGCTTTCTTTAATGAGTATCAATCAAAGATTAACATATAATATGCTTGTATTTGTATTTAAATTAAAAAATAAAATGTTACCAAGTTATTTGAGTGAAGAGCTAACATTTATGGAAAATATTCATTCATATAATACAAGGACACGTGCAAGAAATGACTACATTAGTTTATCTGAAAATAGAGTAGAAACTTTATTTAGTAAAGGACTTATAGTGTTTAACAATCTTCCAAATGAACTTAAAAATATACAGGTGCTAGGTACTTTTAAGCTTAAATGTCAGAAATATGTGTTTAAAAATACTAGTTTGTTGGTTTAGTACTTATAGGTCTCTAGTTTTGTTGATACCTACTTGACTTTGTAAACTGAGAGCTTATCGTGTCTTAGCTAATAAAGTGTTATATATATATATATATATATATATATATATATATAAATATACCAAACAAAATAACTAAAAATCTACCTCCCCTAGTCTCGATCCAATTAAGATGACCTCAAAACACGTTAAAATAAAGAATAGCTGCTTTCTCACACCAACAGATGAATATGAAGTAAAAGACCTTATTTCTCAACTAATAAAATAGTAATTCAAGAGACTTATTTGGGTTCAGTAATACACTCTTTAAAAAACTAAAAACTGGTTTGACAGTGCCCGTAACAATCATAATAAATAGATGTTTTTTCTGAGGGAATTTTCCCATCCGGGCTAAAAACCTCACGAGTAATTCCTATATATATAAAAAAGGGGACAAGGGTGATGTGGGCAACTACAGACCCATTTCTATTGTCCCCATTCTATCCAAACTTATTGAAATGGTGTTTGCAACACGTCTTGTATAATTTTTAGAAAAAAATAAATTACTATCAGCCACACAATTCGGCTTCCGAAAAAAATTATCTACAAATCATGCTATAGTGGAATTTGTGACAGACATTGTCGGGGCATTTGAGTGGGGGGAAGTTGTGTCAGCAACTTTCTGTGACCCCTCAAAGGCCTTTGACTATGTCTGTCACAAAACGCTATTAAAAAAATTTCTCTGGTATGGGTTTAGGGGTGTTGCACACAGCCTAGTGAGTCGTATCTCTCAAAATGCAATCAACTAGTTGAATATGATGGAATTAAATCAGACACTCTCGAAGTGACTTCCGTGGTCCCCCCCAATTTGCAGATGATAATACTTATCACAGCTGCAAAAAACACTTAATTGACTCCAAATCTGAGAATGCCTTGGCAGGGAGGATAGCCGGAGAGTGGTTTGAATCAAACAGGCTGGTCTGAATTTGAGCAAAACAGTTCATATTGATTTTAACTTAAGAAATTTTCCTATAACAGAAAATCCAAAAGAAACTAAATGTCTAGGCATCATGCTAGACCAAGATATTTCTTTTAAAACTCATGTGCAACAACTTGCCCAAAAATTGTCAAGTACAAATGTCCTACTTAAAAAAATTATGCAGTTTTACTCTATTGGGCGAGTAGCATATATGGGACTATTCCAGAGTCACATAATGTATGGGGTTCTGGTTTGTGGAAATAGTGCTATGTGGCTGTCAATATTTAAAAAACAAAAAAATACAATAAGAATCTTGGCAAAAGTGGCCCCAAGAGACTATTGTTGTGAACATTTTAAAAACCTTAGAATTTTAACCTTTCCCGCCATCTATATTCATCAGTGCCTTTTATACGCGAAAGAAAATTCAAAATTCAAAATTTCTTTATTCAGAAGAACCTATCAAAAGTTAACACTAACAACTTATTAATTAAACTTAAGTAGGTTAAATGAATGGACGTCAGTTTTATCATCAAAAAAAAATAAAAAATAAATTGTCCCTAGAGTCAATAAATAAATTGTTAAAAATTATAGACCTACGACTATTTTAAAATAACAGATCAAAATACAAAGAACATTTAAAATTTATAATGTAAAGAATCCTCAATGGTATATGGTTCTATTTCTAAAACCAATCCAAAAATATGCCTTCTGTATTCCACCATACTGTTTTCTGTTTTTATATTCTGAGGTAGTTTATTAAAGAAGGTAGCTTTTCTGTCAAAGATAATCTGTGTTTGGGTAATTGATAGTTTAGATATCTGCTGTAGTAGGAGCTTTCACTCAAAAATATTCTAAATTTGTCCTTGTTTTTAAACAGAAATAGTAAACACTCATATATGAACAAACCAGGGACTGTCAAAATTTTCAGCTCCTTAAATTTTGTTTGGCATGATTGAGAACATTTCAGATCAAGAAGCAAGCATACTACTCTTTTTTGGGTTTTAAAGATAAGATCTTTTGTTTCACTTGAACCCCCCCCCCCCAAAAAATTATCCCAAATCTTAAATGTGATTGAAAATTTGAATAATATATTGTTTTTAGATGGTGTAAATCCAAACACATTTTGATAACTCGTAAAGAATAACATGTTTTATTTAATTTTTTATTTAGTTCTTGTATATGTGTTGTCCAACTTAGGTTTTGATTAATATATATTCCTAAGTTTTGTTGTTTCTATTAGATTTACTTTATTTAAATTTAAGTTTATATTTTCAGGATAGTTTTTGTTACTTTGTAATGTTCTAAAGGCAATAAATTGAGTTTTTTCTTGGTTTATGATTAATTTGTTTTTAATATACCATTCTTCTGCTTTTTTTTAAAGTAGATTGAGAAGCCTCCACCAGACCTGCAAAATCCCCAAATGACACATGCACATTGGAGTCATCAGCAAAATTTAAGGCTTGTTTCATTGGTCTCTATTTCTTCTGAAAAGTCATTAATGTAAAAAACAAATAATAAAGGACCTAACACACTCCCTTGCGGAATTCCTCTAGGGTTGTGTGCTGGCATGGAGGTGAATTTTTCTCCTTCCCGTTCTACTACCACTGCCTGGTCCCTTTCTGTTAGAAATGCTGTTATCCATTCTAAAGCCTTTCCCTGTATACAAATAATAGAGAATTCGCTACGTTTCGACGCGAATTTTCGTCTTCCTTAGGCTTTGAATTAAATTAATAATTATTATAATTATAATAAACTGTGACATAAATGAATCGGTAATTTTTTAGTTTTTAGTTGCATTGGTTTTATGGTGAACAGCAAAAACTTTCTGTAATGCTAATTAATTGTTCATTTAATTGTCGAGTTTTGTGAATATATGTGTTCAGTTTGCATTGGAGTGATATTGGGTGACTAATCCTTAGTTACCTCAGATAAGTACCTTTTTAATTTTTTGCGAATATTTTAAATGGTACTTTCAAGATAAGACTTCTTATACTTCCTTTTGTTTTATCCAGCATTACCATAAATAAACTACAAGTATACAGGGTGTTAATAAAAACAGAATGTGGACTAGTTTATAAATTTTAAATCTGTAAAACAAAAATAATGTACTGTCTATAAGAAAATTGTGCAATGATATGATTTTTATTTTTTAACTTTGTGACGTACTTTATACAAGTTTTTGTGTTACCTGTAACATTTTTAAGTTAACATAGTTCTATCTATATACATTTCAAATTACTATGGCGTCAAAGTGTGTTGTATGTCATTTTGACTGTATAGTTAAGCGTCGCCCAATTATGAAACAGGGTGAGCGTTTTGGAACTGAATGTGACGGCTGTAAAATGTTTTATTGCAAAGACTGCTCCAACATTTCGTCATCGGAAGTTGATGCTCTTATTAGGCTTAATAGGTCAGTGATCTTTTTCTGCAATAGTTGCAAGGAAGCATTATCCGACTTAGACCAGCTGTTGGTGAAATATGATAAAGCTAAATGTGAATTGCAGCAGAAAGAAAACTACATAAACCACCTAGAGTCTGACTTAAAAAGATATTAAGAAATCCATGATGCAAGAAATTGACCGTTTATCTATGGAAAGTCGAATAAAGGACGAGCATATCAAGAGGCTAGATAGGAGAACTCAGACATTGGATGACGAGGTGTTTGAGGCTGAAAGAAATTATGAGAGCACTATTAAATCGGAGAAAAGCGAGTTGACTCAACTTTACAAAGATCTTACAGAGATGCGTGCAAAAACCGCTGAGGTAACAGAAAGCTTAAGGATACAAACTTTGAAAAACAATGATCTAGAAAAAGAACTGCATCAGTTGAGAAGACTGAACGACTCCTTGAATAGAAATGTTTTTGATTTATCCAAAGAAAACAATAGACTTTCTCAAGAATTAAACTCAAACAAAGACGACTCGAACATTCCCAAATCAACTGTAAAGAAAGTTAATGTGTCATCACAAACGGATACTTCTGTCAATCTTGCATACATGCCTAAAAATAAAAAGTCTAATGACCATAACATAAAGATAACAATAAGAACATAAGTAACTCTAACTCTAAAACTAAGAGTAAAGTGTTGCTCTTGACTGATCAAATGGGGAGAGGCATTGACACAATATTAAGAAATGAGTTGGATTCATCGAAGTATTCTGTTTAGAGTGTGATAAAACCTTCTGCATGCTATGGATCAGTTGTGGAGAATTTAAGTAACGCATTAAAAAACTTTAGCGATAAGGATTACGTAATTATTCAGGGCGGCTACAATGACTTTTTCAAATATCAATCCCCAAATATAAATCTAATTGTCAAAGTTCTTAAAGAATGTATGCATACTAACATTATAGTTCTTTCAACACCAATATTTCTTAAAAATCCTTATAAATCTTTAGCTTTTAACTCTAGTTTATGTAGATTAGTGTATAATTTAGATAAATTTTCATCAAATAAAATGTATTTCTTTGATATCTGCAATCCTGAAGGAAAAAAGTTCACTAATCTAAGAATATCAAGACTTATTGAAAATATCATAAATTTTACGACTTGCAAAAACTTAACACATATAAAATTTGATGAAAATTTAAAAATGCCTAATGAAAATCTGATTAATACTGACTTGAGCAAAAATAGTGACGTTGAACTTGATGAAAGTTTAGTCCTTAATCTTGATGGTATAAGCAACAACGTTTCGCCTACATCTGACTAGTTATATTCGGTCGATAGCATCTTTTCTGATCAAGTATTGCCCGATGCCGATGATATAACAAACGATGAAAATTTTCATCAGGTTCGAGATGTAACCAGCAACACATAAATAACAGCTTATCTGTTTTTTACCAAAATTGTAGAGGCGTCAAAACCAAATTAGATATTCTTCGAATAAATTTCTTAAATAATGACCGTGACATTATACCTTGACAGAAACGTGGCTTAATGATGCTGATTCTACCTCAGAGTTTTGTTTAGATAATAGAGTGTGTTTTAGAAAGGACAGAAATAGGAACTTGACTCAGAAGTTACAGTGCGGAGGGGTGTTTCTGGCTGTCAAAAATTGTTTCAGTGTGTTGTAGGTTTGTATTTTTGATGATGATCAGGAGGCAGTTTGCATTGAGCTGAAGTTGGAGACTGGCCGGCTGTTATTAATCTTGTTATACATAGTCCCCAACAGTCCTATTCAAGTTTATGAAAGACTATGAAAAAATTGAAAATCTAATTTCCAACAACTTAAACTCAGAAGCTGTTATTATTGGTGATTTTAATATACCTTGTTACATTTATACTCTCTCAAGCAACGAAATTGTAAACAATCTCCGTAGATTTCTAGCTTTTAATTGTCTTTCTCAAATGAATCAGGTTAGGAATGCCAATAATGTAATCTTAGACCTAGTTATTACTTCATTGGAAAATATCGTTGTAAATTTAGCCGATAAGTCGCTCGTTCCAATTGATGTGCATCACCCATGTTTAAGCATTGATATTCTGACAAAAACTCCAGCAAAACATTGTAAACTAATATCAACAAACAAATACAATTTCAAGAAAGCTAACTTTGCTGTAATGTAATGTATGGTAAATTTAAAAATCAGAGCTGGAGTTTACTGAGCAATATTAATGACGTGAATCAAGCGTTAGACATCTTTTATGAAGTAATGTACAGTGTTTTTGATGAATGTGTTCCTAAGTCACTTCAGAAAGGCAAAAACTATCCTGTGTGGTTCAATGGGGAGATTATTAGACTCCTTAAACAAAAACAAAACTCTCTAGTAAAATCAAAAACGTATAAATCCTTTTTCTGGAAAACAAAGTACAACAACTTAAGAAGCTTACTCAAAAACAAAATAAAAGGAGCACACAAAAAATATCTAGTTGATGTTGAAAGGAGTCTAAAAAGTAACCCTAAATTCTTTTGGTCATTTTTAAAAGGCCTGAAAGATAGTCCCGATGTTTTGGAAGAAATGACCTTGGATGAACAATGTCTTAAGGGCACACAGGATATTGCTAATGGTTTTGCTGATTACTTCAAATCTGTATTTATTGATGATGATGATAGTGTAAGCGATGATAGGTTTTTTAATCCATCAATGACATTAAGATCTTGTTTTTGTGATGTAATCATACAGGAAATAGATGTAAAAAAAGCTATACAAAAACTTAAACCAAATAAAGCAATTGGCCCTGATGGCATTCCTGCATATATTTTTAAGGGTTGTGGTGATTTCTTTATTTATCCGCTTCAAAAATTGTTTAATTTAATAATAAAAACCTCTGTTTATCCTAAAAAGTGGAAATTAAGTAAAGTAATTCCCACATATAAAAGTGGATCTAGACAACAAATAAAAAATTATAGACCCATCACAATTGTGTGCGCGGTATCTAAAATATTTGAAGTGGTACTATATAACATGATTTTTAGCGAAATATCTGGTAAACTATCATCTTTTCAACATGGTTTCTTACCAAAAAGATCCACATTCACTAATCTAGCAATATTTTCACAATACATTCATGAAGCATTAAACAGAAAAAATCAGGTAGATGTAATATTTACAGATATGGAAAAGGCTTTTGATAGAGTCAGCCACCCTGTGATTTTAAAAGCGTTGGTAGATATGGATGTGCCGCCTTTTCTGATTAAACTCATAAATTCATGCCTAGGAAAGGATCAGGATAAAAGATATCAATATGTTGAACTAAAAGGATATAAATCGGTAATTTATAAAAGCACATCAGGCGTCCCGCAAGGGTCAAATTTAGGTCCATTACTTTTTTTAGCAGCAATAAATAATATATTTTCGAAAGTTGGTTTTTCTGTAGCAGCTGCCTTTGCTGATGACTTTAAATTATTTTTGGAAATTTTATCAATTGATGACTGTGAAAGACTTCAAAAAGATCTTCAAAATGTTGCTTGTTGGTGTGATAATAATAGTTTTAAATTAAATATAAAAAAGTGTTCTTGTATGACTTTTTCATGGAATCATAATAATATCATTTATAATTATATTGCCAATGGTGACACACTTGAACGTGTTAGTAGTCAAAAAGATCTAGGAATCACACTTGATTCAACTTTATCTTTTTCTTGTCACATTAATTCAAAAATTGAAAGCGCTCAAAAGGTTGCAGGGTTTATAATAAGAATTACCAAAGATTTTAGTACAGATATCAGCTTGCACTTATTTGATACGTTGGTCATACCTATTTTGGAGTATGGTAGCGTCATTTGGTCACCACAGTACAATATTTGGATAAATATCATTGAGGGTGTCCAAAAAAAATTGTACTTTCGAAAATTTGGTCATTATCCTCAAAGAGGCTGTGATAATAAGTATTTGTTAGGTCTCTTTAATCGATTACCTCTACATAAAAGAAGGACAAAAATCTTCCTATGTATTATGTTTAAAATACTAAAAGGAGAAACTGACTGTATTGACATTTTAAATCAACTTCCATTTGCTGTGAATCGGGTTAACTCAAGGAGTACTAATGTTTTCTATTTAGCCTTTCCAAGAACAAACTTATATAAAAGTTCCCCGTTGTATCATTTATGCAGCATGTTCAATAAATATGCCTCAGATATTGATATTGATAGAATCTATATAAAACAATTTAAGAAAATTGTAAATGATAAATTGTGGGAGAAATAATATATTACTAATACATAGTAGACAGTATTAACTATATATATAGTGTGGTAGAATTAAGTATGTTGTACAAATCATTGTTCTTATGTTATAATTTGGGTGGTAGGTATCTGTAATTGGCCAATTGGCTCTTGATACTTTGAATAAATAAATAAACTTCCTGTTTAGTGACTTTAGGGTATAATTTCCACTTATAATTATAAGCACTTGGCATTCAAAAAATTATAATTATTGATCATCCTTCTTTCTTGTAGAACATTAAGTATACATCATTGGAAATATTTTGTTGTCTATGTTATATTTTTCCTATTTTTGTAGTATGTATGTTTGGAGCTTATCTCCTACTAACATTTTATATTTTTACTACTATATTTTAATTTGTTATTTTAACATATTATTGACGGCTGTGACAGTTAAACTTTTTAATTTATGTACTACCTTAATTGTGCTTAGTGGTTGTTTGAAAGTTTGAGACAATGATGTGTTAGTTTGTGCTTAGCATATTTTACATAATTTTATTATTACAAATCTTTTAAGGTTTTGCCAAAAATTATTTATGTATTTTTTTTCTTTTTACATGGTAGGATTAAGTTTGTATCTGTAATTGGCCTAAAAGCTGTTGATACATATTCAAATAAATAAATATACCATATATCTCTAATTTTTTTAAAAGGATTGAATGATCAAGGCTATCCAAGGCCTTACTGAAATCTAAAAAAAGACCCATAGAAAAATTCTTGTTTTCCAGGTTTATAAACTGCTGTTTCAACACTTTCCTTTCAAATATCCATGTTGAGATTTATTAAATTGTTTTTATAAAAAACTTCTAGTAATCGCGCACTCATTCCCAGTTCAAATATTTTTGAAAAAGAAGAAGTAAGACTAATTGGCCTATAATTTTTTAAATCTGTGGGATCCCCCTTTTTGTGCAATGGTTTAACTAAAGAAAGTTTCAGACCCTCTGGAAAAATGCCACTTTGGTAAGAGTTATTTATGATATAAGTTAAAGGTTCAGCTAATTCAAAGTTGCAGTGTTTTATGATGTTATTTGAAATTTCGTCAAAGCCTGCACTGTATTTATTTTTGAGATTTTTGATTATATCAATAGTTTCTGTAATCGAAAGTGGTTTTATAAATATTGTTATATTATTTGGGGTAATTTTAGAAGAGAATGGAATTTGAGGCAGTTGTTCCACCATTTCGGATACTGAGTTAATTGTATAATTATTAAATTGGTTTGCTATGTGTAAACCTTCTCCCTTAAGTTGCAACTCTGATTTGCCCTTTGTTGACCCTTTAATTTCATTGACTATCTGCCATACAGACTTTGATTTATTATCGCTATTTTCTATTCTTTTTGCATAGTGCTGTTTCCTTGAATTTGAAAGTAATTTATTATATTTTGTTTTAGTTTCTCGGTAAAGCTCTGTTTATTTTTCATTTGTTTGTTTTATTGTAAATAATATATCTAATTCATTTTTTGCTTGAATTATCTCTGGAGAGTCATATTTATATTTATTTTTGTTTAATTTGCCACCCCCACCTAGAGAAAAAGCTTTTTCAGGAAAACTTTGATCAAAGAGGGGGAGCAAAATACCCATAAAACACTCCCATTGTTTCTTTACATTGTTTTCTTCTATCTGAAAAATACTTTCCCAATTTTGATGTTTTAGTGCATGTTTGAATATATCTTCATTAAAATTTGAAAATGTTTGCTTTAAAAATTTAGTTTTTTGCTTATAATTGCTACCTGTTACCTAAAATGTTAATATATGTCCCTCATGGTCGGAAATATGAGCATTCAAAATTTCTGCTTTTATGTTTATGCAATTTGTATACATACATTGTCAATGCAGCTTTTTTTGCCTTTTGAAATGCTTGTAGCCTCTAAAACAGATGGAAGAATACAGAAAGAATTTAGCATATCCAAAAAATCACTAGTAAAATTATCTTTTTGCAACAAATCAATGTTAAAATCACCTGCTAAAAATATGTTACATCTTTCATTAAAAATATTAGACAAAACAGATTCAATTTTTTTTAAAAACACTTTTTTCTCATTTTTGACTAGGTTTGGTATTCTATATATGCTTAGAACTACATTTCTTTCTGTCCCATACTAAATTTCAACTTCTGAACACTCAAATAAGTCTTGAACAGACATCTGACATATTTCCTTTATTATCTTCCATCTAACTCCCTGTTTCACAAATATTGCGGAACCCCCTCTGTCCTTATCAACCCTACAGTACCAGGATGCTAGTTCATATCCTTCAATACTAAAAGCTTGTAATTCTTGTTCTGATTGCCAGTGCTCAGTTGCACATAATACATCAAAGTTTTTATACTCATTAACTAGTGCCTGGATTCCATCTAAGCTGTTTCCAATGGACTGGAGGTTGTAATGTATTATTTGATGTTTTGTAGAATTTAGTTGTGGGTTTGATGGCCCCTCCGATAAAAATTTCTTGAGGGATAATTGTTTCTAGCTTGTTTATGTGAATAGTTGTGGGTTTGATGGCCCCTCCGATAAAAATTTCTTGAGGGATAATTGTTTCTAGCTTGTCTATGTGAAAATGGTGCATTAAATCTAAAAGGTTTGATACTTGTGTCCTTGGGCCACTTCTCAGGATCCAGCAGGCCCCTGATATTTTCTGGGTCAATTGCAATTTTAAATGATGCTGCATATTCACTGTTTTTGGTTTGTAGTTTCTCGCATGTAAGCACCTTAATATTGAAGTTTTCCATGTGTTGTTTAAGGATTTCGATACTGGTTTCTGGGTTCAAATTCCCAACATAATACCATGCCCTTTTTTCAGTCTGTCTGCTACTGTTGTTCCTATAATTTGTGTTTGTGCTGGATCAATTTTTTTTGTGAGGAGTTTCATAGTACTCATTTGTGTTGCTTCTTGTATTGCTTGTGAAACCTCATTCCTAGTAATTTGGTGCGTTTGGCTTTCATTTTTTATGTTAATTTTGTTTACAACAGATTCTGTCATTTTTCTGTCATAATCTGACGTTCGAAAGTTACCCAGCTGTTTTTGTTGGTCAGCTGATCGTGTGTTGGAACTTCTGTACCCTGTCGCCATCTGGTTTTGACAATCAGCTGAAATCGGCTCTGTTGCCACATCAACTTTCGGTTTTTCCTGTAGTTTTTGGTTCAATTTTTTGACATCACCTTTTATGGTATTTATTTCACATATTAGGTTTCCAAAATATCCGGCGAAGTTCTCACTCATAATTCTGTTGATGATACTTTCCAAGGTGATCTCCTGTTGAACAAGGTTTTTGGTCTGCTCGTCAAGGCGAATGTTCAAGTTGCTATTTTCTTGCTTTAGAGTCCTGTTTTCTTGGCTGAAGTCGTATATCCTCCTTTTTTGGGTCTTTTATTTTATCCTGCAATTCTTGAATATTTTGACTTTCAATTTTCTCAATGTTTTGCATATCTTCTGTCTTATTTGAAGTAGACTTCATGACAGGATTCTCGCAGCACTTTTTTGTTGTTTTTTCAGCACAAGATCGGTAATAAACCGTTAAACGGTTTTCGCAATGAGCTTTCACAGAAACCACATTTCCTTGGCAATATTTGCAAGTCGAAACATCAATACATTAAAAACTAAAGAACACTACGCAACCCGCAATAAAACAAATCTTACAATTCCCAAGCACAGATTGACACTAACCCATAATCAATATCAAGTTCAGTCAGTAAAGCTCTTCAACAGCTTACCAATAGATATCAAAAGTCTTCCATTAAAAAAATTTAAAAAAACGACCAAAACTGCCCTACTCCAGATGTCTCCTTATGATGTCACGGAGTACTATGAGTTTGATTGGACACTATTCATGGGAACTTTCATGAATCTCTGATATTATGATAAAAATGGTAGTATCCCTCTATGAGGTCAGTACAAAACAACTGTGATCATTTAAAAAAGTTTTAATTGTAACTGTCATCTATGTAAATGTTTGTCACACTTGTAGTATTGAGACTGCCTATCCTAGTAAATTTTAATAATATAAGCATGGTTAAACTGTTTTTCAACAAATGTTTATATACAAAAAAAAATAAGTTATAAACACTTTAAAAAAATAGTTCTTAAGTATCTTAGTTGTAGGGCAAACCTAACCTAATCTTTACCTTTAGATTTAGTATTTTACCTTTTCTTTTCTAACGATGCTTAAACTTAAAACTTGTATAAGTATTGTAAAAAGTTGTATCAGCAAATCAAGAGACAATAATTATAACAATAATAACTATGTAAACCAAAGAAAGCAGCCTCAAAAGCAGATAGTTCCAATAAGCCTTCAAATAAAATACATTAGGTCAAAAGCATTATAATAGAATAGATTAGAGGTTTATTCCAAACTACAAAATAATAAACATATTAAACACCATTAAGGTGTAATATAACACTTGTAGGTGACTATAAACAACAGTAGCTTCATGTTGTCACTGGTCGCGAAAGTAGTCAAAATCGATTACATATAATGTTAACACACATAGATAAATAAAGTAGATAAAAAAATTAACATATAAACACGATTTAAGTGTAGTATAACACTTGTAGGTGACTATAGGCACCAGTAGCTTTGTGTTGTCACTGTTCGCAAAAGTGGTCAAAATCGATTACATAATCTGGTAAAAAAAACAATGTCACAATGAGGATACACAAAATTAATTCTTTCATAATATGCATTAATTAAATAGATCTTATATTATACTAGACTAGGTACTATCTGCTAAACAGGTCTTTGGTTTACTAGACTTGCTATTACACTTCTCTCTGGTTTTATTAGATAGTCTTTTACAGCACTTTTAAACTTTTTAATATTCATTAAAGCCTGGACAGAAGTTGCTAACAAATTAAATGGTCGTTGTAATAAGTAATTTGAACATATTTTACCAATATTTAAAGCTGCCCTTTAAGTATAAAAAACTTTATTTTTAGTACAATAATTATGTTCTGGCTTCTTTAAATATTGCTTTTCTTTGAAGGCTTTTGTAACCAATTTCTGGAAAAAGAGCTGTCTAATATCTAGTATTTGTGTTTCCGCAAAAATTAAATTGCTTGGGTATTGGTAGGGTTTTTTTTTAAATTGTTTTAATGATCCATTTATGTATAACATTAAGCTTTTCCAAGTGTATATCAGACACTATACCCCAACTGATTATCCCCTAAGTTAGATGTCAATTTACAAGAGAGAATTTTTAGCTGGCTTGGACTAAGGTTAAATCTCAAAATAATGCATCAGTGTCATTTAACAAGACAATCAATATGAAGGTTCCATCTCACATGCTGGTCTGGAAATCAAATGATTCTTTAAGGATATTTACTTCCCTTTCTGCCAGTTGTTTTAGATTTTGCTATCTAAAATGTCGTTTAAGTAAATAGTAAACAGGAGAGGGCCCAGCTCTAAAATGTCGTTTAAGTAAATAGTAAACAGAAGAGGGCCCATAATAGTCCCCTGAGGAACGCCATATTCTATGATTTTTGGGTTACTAAATGTATTACATATTTTAACAAATTGGTTTCTATTTCCTAAATAACCTTCAAGTAATCTTAAAACATTTAACCTATAATTTTACAGCATTTGTATTAGAGTTTTATGAGACACCGTGTCGAATGCTTTTGCAAGATCCAGAAACACTCTTAAACAAGGCTTACTTTTATTTAGTGACTTGTATATTTATTTAAGTACATGGTCAATTTCGTCTTCAGCCGATAAGTCCTTCCAAAACCCAAATTTTTTCGTTGAAAAATTATGTAAACCGATTCACACACACAAAATATCAAAGCGAAAAGAGAAATGATTAAACGATATTTCGCCCTGGGTAACCAGCGTGGGCTCATCAGTAGTTTCACTGGTCACCCTCCACTATACATCATTAAACACCATCATACACTTTGATTTCCAACCTTGAACCACTCACAAATAGGCATCGTTCCGCACTGGTACTTACTTATCCAAGTTACCTGATACGAATTTGTCCTGGCGTGTTAATATTTTCAGTAGGATTATGCTCCTAAGGCAATTAAAACAAAGAAGAAGTTAAAAAACTTCTAAATCAGTTACTTCAACCGAAAAAAAACTAAAAAACAAAAGATCTTGGGTGAAAATAATGAAAATTCAAACTTGGATGAGCATCCCATAAGTACACACAAAATATCAAAGCGAAAAGAGAAAGGATTAAACGATGTTTTGCCCTGGGTAACCAGCGTGGGCTCATCAGTAGTTTCACTGGTCACCCTCCACTATACATCATTAAACACCATCATACACTTTGATTTCCAACCTTGAACCACTCACAAATAGGCATCGTTCCGTACTGGTACTTACTTATCCAAGTTACCTGATACGAATTCGTCCTGGCGTGTTAATATTTTCAGTAGGATTATGCTCCTAAGGCAATTAAAACAAAGATGTTAAAAAACCTCTAAATCAGTTACTTCAATTGAAAAGAAACTAAAAAACAAAAGATCTTGGGTGAAAATAACGAAAATTCAAACTTGGATGAGTATCCCACAAGGAACACACAAAAGATCAAAGCGAAAAGAGAAATGAATAAACGATGTTTCGCCCTGGGTAACCAGCGTGGGTTCATCAGTAGTTTCACTGGTCACCCTCCACTATACATCATTAAACACCATCATACACTTAGATTTCCTACCTTGAACCACTCACAAATAGGCATCGTTCCGCACTGGTACTTATCCAAGTTACCTAATACGAATTCGTCCTGGCGTGTTAATATTTCCAGTAGGATTATGCTCCTAAGGCAACTAAAACAAAGAAGAAGTTGTGGTTAGTGTGCCTTAGGAGCATAATCCTACTGGAAATATTAACACGCCAGGACGAATTCGTATCAGGTAACTTGGATAAGTAAGTACCAGTGCGGAACGATGCCTATTTGTGAGTGGTTCAAGGTTGGAAATCAAAGTGTATGATGGTGTTTAATGATGTATAGTGGAGGGTGACCAGTGAAACTACTGATGAGCCCACGCTGGTTACCTAGGGCGAAACATCGTTTAATCATTTCTCTTTTCGCTTTGATATTTTGTGTGTTCCTTGTGGGATGCTCATCCAAGTTTGAATTTTCATTATTTTCATCCAAGATCTTTTGTTTTTTAGTTTCTTTTCGGTTGAAGTAACTGATTTAGAGGTTTTTTTAACTTCTTCTTTGTTTTAATTGCCTTAGGAGCATAATCCTACTGAAAATATTAACACGCCAGGACGAATTCGTATCAGGTAACTTGGATAAGTAAGTACCAGTGCGGAACAATGCCTATTTGTGAGTGGTTCAAGGTTGGAAATCAAAGTGTATGATGGTGTTTAATGATGTATAGTAGAGAGTGACCAGTGAAACTACTGATGAGCCCACGCTGGTTACCCATACCGAAACATCATTTAATCATTTCTCTTTTCGCTTTGATATTTTGTGTGTTCCTTGTGGGATGCTCATCCAAGTTTGAATTTTCGTTATTTTCACCCAAGATCTTTTGATCTTTTGTTTTTTAGTTTCTTTTCGGTTGAAGTAACTGATTTAGAGGTTTTTTAACTTCTTCTTTAAACTTTTTGTTTATCCCCACTTTTAAATAAAGGTTTGATTACTCCGACTAAGCTTTTCTGTTCTACTCACAAATTAAAAAGATAGGTCAGAGGCTCCGAAATTTCTTTAGCTATCTTTTTTAAAAGCTCTGCTCTAATTTGATCAAATTCGTGTGCTTTTTTTATTTTATTCCTATGGCTTATTTTTTTGCTAAACAACATTGATTGCACATTGCAACATGCCAAAATAATTTTATTTATTTTTTAAATTCTGATACTAGGTGCTAAAAAGCAGTTAATAGGTATGTACAGGTTTATAATTTTTGTAAAAAAATTGGAATTTTCTTACAAGCTTGAGCAGAGGTCATGCAGCTGATCATCGAACTCGCCGAGCTTAAAACCAAAAACGAGCGGGTTTTGGAGTAATAATTATTTATATAAATTTCATAAAATCAACTGACTATTCCTACCTATCTAGTCGTAAGTAAAGACAAAAAAAAATTCAAAAATAAAAAACACTAACATATTGACAAGAACATAAATAATTTACACCATATATGTATAACTATGTGCACGAAAACACAGAAAAAGAAGATATAGTACAGCCAGTAATCAGAGGCACAAATATGCAAAAGAACAACTGATTGAGGCACTTAAAATAAGTTAAAAAAAATTGATAAAAAAATAAAAATTGATTTATTTATTTATTAGCAATAGGATATATAATAGAATATTACATCATCATACAACTGTTTTTATAATAAAACTCTAAAGCTAACAATTCAGTGCACAATGGTATTTTAAATACTGTGTGTGAACCCTACTGCTTAATAGTTTAACATTTTTAAATTGAGGTAGGAACTAGAATTATTATTATTACAAAATATTACAATTTTTTTTATAGTGGTATATAGGTAGTGACTTATAAAGCATTTTACACCATAAATTATATTGTAATTTCATTTACCATTATCCATTTTATTATTTATTTTTTGTATGGTTTACACCTTTTACTCTGGGGTAAGCAATTAAACATTTTGGGTCCTATATAATAAATATGATTCCGGCATATTGCATGTCTAGGGTTTGGCATAATAAGATTGTTTTGTGCTGCATTTCTTGTGTTTATTCCTTGTTTTAAGTTATCTCGATAATAATTAGTTTTCAACATAAATCTAATAATGGATTTAACATGGAGTTCATTAGGATTTAATAGATTGCTTTTCCTGTACAACAATTCAGTAGGATACCTTTTATTCTTAAACATTACCTTTATAATCCACTTTTGAGCAATTACTAGTTTTGACATGATTGTTGTTCCTGCACTTCCCCAGACCACAATACCGTAATTAATTATAGACTCCACTAGAGCAAAATACACCGTTTTCAAAACAGAAAGAGATAAAACATTTCTTAATTCATAGAATTTAAATATAAGTTTCCCAATTTTATTGGTAGCATATTTAATGTGTTCCTTCTAGGTAAAGGTTTCATGAAGAATAATACCTAAGTAGTTTGCTGAAGTTTTTCTTTTTACTACTGTATTACAGTTACATAGTAAATCTAGATTACACCTAGCCTTATGGATAACCAGGTCCTGGAAATCTGGCAATGTACAGGAGGATAATGAAAAAGTTATAAATTTAGTTTTTTCGACATTTAAAGAGAGTAAGTTGCAGTCCAACCACTTCTTAATAATATGTAATGCTACCTCTACATTATACTTTGCAGATTTCCAGTCATCTCCGCAAATTATCGTACCAGAATCATCAGCAAAGCAATAAATTCCGTCAAGTAAATACATGAGATCATTTATATATATATTAAATAACAATGTTGAAAGCACTCTGTGGCAGACAAAATTCTACTTCCAGTTTATCACTATGCTCCCCTGCATTATTTACACTTTGCTTTCTTCTAGAAAGATATGATTTTACCAAATTATTTGGTATGCCCCTAATACCAACTTTTTCTAAACGCTGCAGCAGAATCGGGTGTGCCACGGTGTCGAAAGCCTTTTGTAAATCAAGAAAAATACCAATAACTCTTTTACCTTTATCCAAGTTTTTCAAGATTTTTTCTGTGACTCTACATAGTGCATTCTCAGTATTAGAACCTTCTCGAAAAGCAAACTGATTACAATGCAACAATTTATTCTTTTCCAGGTACATTAAAAGTTTAGATCTAAAACATTTTTCTATTGACAATTGATCTATAGTTGTTAGTACATTTCCTGTTTCCCTGTTTAAAAAGCGGAATAACCACTGTAGTCTTAAGTATTTCAGGAAAGACTCCACTTGCAAAAATATTATTTATTATTTTATATAATGGTTTTATAAGTTTTTTGTATTTTTGTATGATATTTGAGCATATGCTTTAACCCCTTTTCTGTACTTGAACTCAAGAAAAAACACAAGGTGTAATTTTATCAGCCAGTTTTTTTCCAATTCCTATAAAAAATTAGTTAAATTCGTCAGCAATCTCTTTTTTGTTAGTTGTTTTCAAATTATCTGTGTTCAAAATACTTTTTATTTCCATATATTGACTATGTTGGGAATTTGGAACCTTTGGTTGCACTAAAACAAAGCTATGATTGTTTTCCACAAACCAAAACTACACTTTTTTGCACTCGACGCGCGTTTCGCTAACATTGTTTATCGTCTCCTGATAATGCTAACGTTGTTAGCGAAACGCGCGTCGAGTGCAAAAAAGTGTAGTTTTGGTTTGTGGAAAAGAATCATAGCTTTGTTTTCCATACATTGAATCTAATCATTGGTGGCTTTTTGGATCTTTGGAATTTTTTTGTGCCATATTTTTATAGTAAAAGTATTTTGCATTTTGTATTAGTTTAGAAAGCATATTTCTATATAATTTATATTTATTAAGGAAAATTAGGTTATTGTTATTTATCCATCAGTTTATCAAGTTTTTCATAATCTATAATTTTAACAACATTTTCTTTATTATTAATCAAAGTGTTTTTTTTTTAATAAATATTTAGTAGAATGGGAAAATGATCTGTAAGAATATGCTCTAATATTACAGGCTTTGTTTTTTGAAAAAAGTCACTCTTACATTTAATAAAGTAATGGTCAATACTAGAATCACCTGCTTTTCTGGTTACATTGTTTATCATACTATAAAAACCATAACTCTGCATAACAGTTAAGTAGTTGTTGGTTGCATCGATATTAGTTTTCAATAAGTCAATGTTGATATCTCCAACAAAAATTTAAATTTTATTTAAATCAAAGATGGTCCTCTCAAGTATACTATTTAGATTATCAATAAACTACTTTGTTTGTGGAGAATCCTCTATATGTTGCCATTACTTCAACACTGGCATTATTCTTTTGCAAAGTGATTTTTATAACTTTTAGGTTATTTTCTACTAACAACTGATTATCCATTAAATAATCCTGTCTAACATAAAATACACATCCATCACACTTTTTTAGTGAACTTTCATTGAAAAGTATGACATAATCTGGTATGTTAAAATCATTCAAAATCTATAAGTTATGTGTCTCAGACATCACTATAACATCAAATACTTTTGCGGTGGATTCCAAGAAGACTAAGAATTGATTAAAGTTTTTATAAATGCTTCTAATATTTATATTTATGATAAAATTTCTTTGGCAACAAATATATATTAGGTGGTAGGTACTTGTGATTAATCACACTACTCATACGTTCTTACATTCATAACATAAAACATAAGTTTACAAATTGATTAAAACACATTGATTAATAAAACATAAGAAACAAACAAAACAATTGACTTAGTAACTATCATATCACAAAAATAAACTTAACCCTTAAATAAAACTATCCCGAGGATAAAGTGATAGAAATAGAGTCATTTTAGCTATATTATATTATAAATTTAGCTGTATTATAAATTATAAGTTCGTTCGCTATTTATCAAAAATTATTGATTTTGTTTTTAATTTAAAACGGTTTATTGTGTAGGAAAAATTAGTAATTTTGTATTTGTTAAGAAGAGTTGCTGCATTATAATAGGGTTCCCACTGACCTGGAAAATCTGGAAAAGTCAGGGAACTTTGATAGCTACCTGGAAAAGTCAGGAAATGACCAAAAAATAGTCAAAAGTCAGGGAATTGATACACAAAACCTGGGATCTCTTTCTCAACCTATTTTTTAAACCAATTTTGTAAAAAATATTATGTGAGTTCTTCTGTGCTCACCTCGTATATAAGCTCAATTAGTTCCAGTCCAACTAAAATCCAAGAGCAAGAGAAACAAGAGAGGAAAGCTTTTTAAAATGTGTAGGACAATAACCGCATCATTACCCAGGGTGGCAGGTTGTTTTTATTGAACATATTTGGTTTTTGCTTCGAAATAATAAATATCACCTGGTATAATTTCTCCTTGTTCTAAGCACACATCGCGCTATCTTCTGTTACATCTTTCAAGTGTAGGCTAGCGCGTATTTTCCTCCTAACCTTAAAATGACGTGGGGTGTTCTAATTTAGACTGGATAATTCCTTCCATAAGTACACCAGAGTGGCAGTGTCTACAGGCTGTGAAAACTAATAAATATCAAGGAATATCGAGCATTATGTAAGGTTTATTTAAAAAATATTTAATTGAGTAATATGAGGCGTCAGTCATTCATGTAAAGTAAGTGGAGGCTGAAAAAAATTCAAGGCAATTGCCTTTGTTAATCAAGAAAACTATCAGTCTTGTCTCAAAATGACAATGGACCTACATCTACACCAACTACTGGAAGTGAAGGAACCTCCTCAGCAACTGCTTCCACTGCCAAAAAGGGTTCTACTCCTTTTTTCTAAACTTTTCTTATTAAGCAATCAGTTATGGATGCAGAAATATTGTGGTGCAAGGAGTATTTAAGATTAATCCTGTTGTTGCCAATTATGTCCAAATCTTGCATCATCTGCGAAGGTCAGTAGTAGGTTGGGTCCTTTCTGGTGGAATATAGCCGTTGGTGTCTCAATCTTGGCTTTCCTAATTACATATTATAATGTTAAGAGTTGGGGTGAAAGCGAGTCACCCTGCTTAAGCCCATTGTTGATACCAAAGAAATCAGAGTAGCTCTGTCCCACCCTTATCTTGCAGCTTGTATCCTCCGTACACATTTTTACCAGGAAAGCCCAGTTCCTGCATTGCTTCCCACAACTTTGCTCTACATATTGTGTCAAATGCCTGTTTGAAATCAATAAATATCTGGTGAAGTTCTCTGTCAAATTCGCAGCATTTTTCCATTATTTGTCTAACGGTGAATATCTGGTCTAAATTGGGCCTTTTAGGTCTGAATTCGCACTGGTATTTCCCGACTATCTCCTTATATGTTTCAATTCTCTCGCAGAATACTGGTGAGGACCTTATAGCATGTATTTAGCAGAGTTATTCCACGATAATTGAGCATTTCTTTTTATCTCCTTTTTTTTATGGCTGGGGACTATCACGCCTTCCGCCAGTAGCATTTCGGTGTTCCAAATGTTTTGGGTGAGCTTCTGGGTTGGCATCCTGTTTTGTGCTTTGTTATTCCCTGTATTTGTTTATTCTGTTGTTTCGTCTGTTTTCCTTCATTTCTCTTATTATATTTTGATGGTGGTCTCTCTTTTTCCTTTATATCATTCTGCGTATTTCAGATCTTTGTTGAAACATTTTTTTCCTGGTCATATTTCGTCTTTCCGTCGCTCTACTAAAGTTGTCATCAAACTACGTCCTTCTTTGTTTTCTCTTTTTGTCGAGCACTTGACTAGCTAGCAACCCTAGTTACTGTTCTTCCAGAGCTCCTTTACATTGTAGCCCCATTGCAGTTCTTTTATTTCTTCAGTAATTGGTTTCTGGTATATTTTCTGTGTTTGTTCTGTCTTGAGTTTTTCCGTGTTCCAGCTTATAATATGCTGGTCTTCTTTTTCGTGTTCATGTGCACGTGTGCATATATATTACACTTCATGCAATTTAGTTTTATAACTTGCTAGATGAACCAAAAAAGGCAAATTAGTCTTTTATTTTTATACTGTTAAGTACCTACCTGATTTGTTTTTAGGATTTAACAAATTCCATTCCTGTTTCGAACAAAGTTAAATTTGAGTTTTCAAAAATTGTCATGGTAAAAGTCTACATTTACTTGATATCCACGCCACGTAGACAAGCAATTTATATCCAATTAATACCTGGAATTTTTTAAAAAATGGTCAGGGAAAACCTGGAAAAGTCAGGAAATTTGGAAATCAGAATTTGGTGGGAACCCTGTATAAGAAAAGGAGTGTTTATAAAGCTCTATGATGCCTTGGAATTGAGAATGGAACAGAGAATCTTAAGTTGCAATCATGAGATTGAGAACGAAAATGTATTTTTTTGAAAAAATAAGATGGGGTTTTATGTTTAATCGAGGTTTTAATAATTTTGTAGAAAAAGCATTACGAATGGTGTAGGCGCCTGTTAAACATGTTAAGCCAATTAGCGTCAATAAGTTTATGGTATATTCCTTGACGGCGACGAATTCCATATATAAATCTTAAAAATGAAATCTGAACTTTTTATATTTTTCTGGTATTTATAGAGTCTAACGCTGGACCATAAAGACTATCACATAAGTTCAATTCTGAGAGACAAAAACTTTCGCATAACACATGGTACTTTGATTAAGATAATGCCGGTGTGAGTATAGTGATTTTAATGCAGAATAAGCGTTCTTAAGTTTGGCGGAAATATGTCCGCTAAATCTAAGTTTATAGTCAACCCCCAAATTTTTTGCCGAATTTTGAAAAATGATAGGTGTGATATTAACTGAAATTTTGAGGTTATGAAGAAGATGGGTATGAATAGTTTCACCGCAAAAGAGAATTGCAGTTGACTTGGTGGGATTTAATTTTAAACGATGTGCCGAGACTCTAAATAACCTAGCCAAGTCCTGATTTATACAATTAACAGCGTTGACAACATCAGAAGATTTAAATGAAAATATTAATTGTGTATCGTCACAGTACATGTGATCACAAAAACATATACATTTATAAAAGTTTTTGGTGTAAATTGAGTACAATAAGGGACCTAACCTTGGGGTACACCTTGCTCTATGTTGCGTTTTTCTGACGTATTTTTACCCAAACAAATCAAAAAAGAGCAAATTAAATTAATAGATTTTAAACTAAAATCAATAAATTTTAAGATAGATAAAAGAGTTCTATGATTTAGCGTATCAAATGCCTTGGTGTAGTCTAGGAGAATAAGCACCACTGCTTTACTATCATCTAAGCATTGATAGATATTATTTGAAACTTCAGATAAGGCCGTTACACAACTAGGACCGGCTCGAAAGCCGGATTGTTTTTCAGGAAGCAGGTTATTTTGATGTAAATATAAATTAATTTGATTTTCTATGATTTTTTCAAGGACTTTAGATAGAGTTGGCAACACTTCATTGTTATATCCAATTTGTTCCAGTAAATAGCTTGGCGCATTATTTGTTCTTATTTTAAAAATAAATAATAATGTTTGGTACTCAAAAAACTTCCACACTGTTAGCCAATCTAATTGCTTCAACATCTATCTCATGTATGTTCCATCAGACATCCACTGGACGTCCCGTGGATATTCAATGGAAGGGATGTAAATTGCACATCTAGTGGATGTTCAGAATGGGGACCTTTTTTGCATATATACGTCACCGGATATCTGGCGGTATATTTATGAATGCTCATGAAAGGTATATAAATTGCGGATCCATTAGATGTTTAGATTTCAGACCTTTTTTGCATATACATCAATGGATGATATTGTCACGTAGGGGTTTTCGTGACGGGGTTGTTCTTATTAATTGATTTAATAAACCAACCGTACCGGGTTTTAATGAATTTATTATAACAAAATATAAAAACGTTACTTACTTGTAATTAATTAACATCCAACAGTCTTAATACAGCAGCGTCACAGTTCTATCTTAGGGGTAGGTCGTGGTTCAGCAGTTTATCTTATTCTTGAGAAATACATCACAACTTTCTTACTGAACTTAATGAACTTACTAAACTTACTGACCCCTTCTTGCTGTTCTCGATTGGTTTTATAGAATGTATGTAATAACAAAACGTGAGTTTGCAAAAACATCTATTCATTGAACTTAAAACAACACATACTTCCTAATGCTAACTGTTAGGTTCATAGCTTGAGTCGTTAAAATTTACAAACCAAGCAAGGGCAAGATAGAATGCCTAAAGGCCATTTACGACATATCCCCACGTTTTAAATAAAACCGGACCCACAGTTATATAAAATTAAAGTTTTACAAAATAAACGAATTGTAGCTAAATTACAATTTAAAAAAAAATACACAACATAAAAACATAATTTGCTCGACCCACTTGCTCCCTGTTCTCCTTTATTCACTGATGACCTTCTTCTCTTCACCGGTAAGCATAGTAAGTGATTTTGCCGATTTGTTCCTTTAACTTAGGTCTTGCTTTGTCAGTGGATTTGCGGTACTTGCTCATAATTTCATTCAACAGGTATTTCCAATATAGTCATTTTTAATATATCATTCCCGTTACGATGTATTTGAGAGGGTTCAACCTAATGTTTAGTCCCTCACTTGGGGTTGATAGAATCCTTCGATAAGTGGACGTCGGAAAAAACAACACTAAACTTTAAATTTGGTTTTAACAACTCAAAAGTTCAAGTATTTTCTTAAACACTTAATAAACCGGTAAACTTAACTTTTATTTGGGTGTGAGTGAATTTATTGTCTTTTTGGGAAATATATTTATGACCGAGTGTCAAACGAGAAAAATAGCATTGCGTTAGGGTGCGATAGTGATCGAGTATCGAGTCTTTCTGCCTAGTAACTTTCAAAAAATCTGTTAAGCACACCGATAGACGCAAACACGTCGAAACCCTCGTGGCCGACGCCAAGAATCGGAGCTGCTTCGCTCTCATTTTGTAAAGTAAGAATAACAAAGGGTAAATAGAGTGATAAGTGCGGTTATGTATGTATGTGTTAATTTATTTGTTTGCAACTAGTTTTGCAACATTCTCCCCCACTTTGAAGACTGTTGCTTCAAAATCATTATTTTAGTCATTGGGCGAACGAATTCTCCTTCTTTAATCTTAATTTTGACAACACGAACTTTTTCGTCGGGACCTTTAAAAACTTCTATTATTTTAACTCTAGGCCAGTAAAGAGGGGGAACATTTTCCTCTTTTAATAAAACAAGGTAATTTTCTTTTAAATTTACTTTATCATTTAACCACTTGGGCCGGTTTTGTAACCTACAAAGGTAATCTTTTGACCACCTTTGCCAAAATTTTTGTTTAATTTGAATACACTTTTGCCAGTGATTTAGTCTATTTTCAGGAAGATTGCTAATGTCCTTTTCAGGATAATGTTAGAACCAATGATGAAATGAGAGGGAGTAAGATATTGAAAATCTGAAGGATCGTTTGATATAGATCATTTGTGAATTACCAACAAGTCTATGCAGATGATATTGGGGTAAATTTCATTTTCAGTCAAGTAAGTTTTTACCTCACTGGTAACACAAGATTTATTGAAAAAATCATAAAGTTCTTTCAATTGGTTCTTGGAACCAACAAAGTTAGAGCCATTATCTGTGTAAATAATTGTTGGATTTCCGCGCCTGGAAATGAAACGTTTTAGGGTAATGAGGGAGGCTTCGGTTGTTAGACTGGTGCCTATCTCAATATGTACTGCTTTGGTGACCATACATACGAACACACAAATATAACTTTTTATTATATGAGCTTTACGTAAATGTGACGATTTAATTTGAAATGACCCTCCAAAGTCAATACCTATTTTTTCAAAGGGACGTGAAGCGTTTAAACGATCTTTAGGTATATTTGCCATTATTTGACTTGCAGGAGTTGCAGAAAAACGAAAACAAGTCAGACACCGCCTAATAATCTTTTTTATTTCTTTGAGTCCATTTAGAGGCCAATATCTAAGTCTAAATTTTGACAGAACAGTTTGCGCACCGCTGTGCCCCAATCTTAGATGTTCAAGCGTTAGCATTAGCTTAACAGTGTGGTTATGTGACGGTAGTAGCAAAGGATGTTTTTGTTCATAGGAAATATCTGCATTGCAATATATTCATTTTATTAGAGACAATTTTATTTTGCTTCAGTTATTCAATTTCTTTAGAAAAATATTGATTTTGTAGAATTCTAACAATAAAATTTTGAGCTGAATCTAATTCGCTGACTGACTTTGAGGTGTGGAGCGATTATTTGAGTATGTATTTTGAGAGTGCGGTTGTTGCGACAAATTATTTGATTGTGATTGCGAGGGCGGTTGTCTAGAGTTGTTTGAGTATATCTGTGAGGGTGATTGTCTAAAGTTGTATATTTCTGGGAAAATTTCTGTTTTCAGAACGATAATAATTATTTGAGTTATTTTGGAAAAAATTTGACTGCCTATGCATTAGCGTGTGGTGTCTTCTTTGGCATATTTGACACCTTGAATTTGACATACAAGTCTGGGTTGAGTGTTTATCGCCTAAGCCATTGTAACACAAATTTTTTGATTTTACAAATTGCTCTTTTTCAGAATGTTGCAATTTTAAAAAATTCTGACAGAAGTAGATCCGACGGTTGGCCAAGCCGCAAAATAAACATTTAATTGAGTTTTTGCTTTCAGACTTTTGAAAGTTCTGCGATTGCGCATAAAACGAAACTTTATTTTCATTTTTTCTAAAAGGGTGATTACTTAGTGCAGAAGGATTTGTTGTATTTTCTAAAATCATACACCTTATTTCAAGAAAAGTAAGAAAATTGTCCAAACTTGGCAGCGCATTATAGATTCGTTCTTGCTCAAATGCTCTTTTAGTATTAAAATCTAATTTTCTTTCAAAAAGATAAATTAAAAGATATTCAAATATTTGTTGTGTACTGACATTTAATTTTTTCAAGCATTCTAAATTTCTTTTAATCGTGAGAACAAATTCTCTCAACACCGCTGGTGAACACTTACTTATTGGTGTAATATCTAACAAACTACTTAAATAACTATTTACAACAGAAGTTAGATTTTCTTATCTAGACTTTAAAATGTCAATTGCAACTTCAAAGTTATCGTTCGTCAATTTCAGGGTTTCAATCAACTTCAGGGCTTCACCTTTGACTGTCGTTCTTAAATTCCATAATCGTTTAACATCGGTGAGATTCGGATTGTCGATGACCAATGCAGTAAACATCTCAAAATAGGACTGCCAATTCAAAATTTGACTGTCAAATGGTGGTATGTCAATTTTAGGAAAACTAAAATTATCATTTGAGTTAGAAATTTGTAACTGTGGTGATTGGCTAATTTGTTGAACGTTTTGCGGATTTTGCGAAGGAAAAAACTTCATAGATACCTCTAATTATACCAATACAACCAAAATATTTATTTTCAATTTCTTCGCGGTTTTCTTGATCATCCTTATCCAACTTCTCGATCTCATCTTGTGCTTTACAATATTTCTCAAAATTTATTTTGAGAGCCTCTTCTCGCGCCTGAAGGTCAGGCACATCCTCTGATTCAAATAAATCTTTGTCTTTAATTCGAATCGAAAAAGTCTGTTAAGCACACCGATAGACGCAAACACGTCGAAACCCTCGTGGCCGGCGCCAAGAATCGGAGCTGCTTCGCTCTCATTTTCTAGCGGCCACTTTGTTCCTACTTAAATACTTCTTTGAATTTTATGTTTTAAATTGTAAAGTAAGAATAACAAAGAGTAAATAGAGTGATAAGTGCGGGTATGTATGTATGTGTTAATTTATTAATTTACTTGTTTGCAACAGTAGTAATAAATTTATATTTTCCAAATAGAGTGTGATAGATAATACTTCGCTCTTTTTGTCAAAGAGGTGTGGATCTATATGAGGCATCTCTCGCTCTCTCTCTCCATACGTGATACTGGATCTTACCACTATAATTTTTATTTCCATGTTGTGAGCTTTCCTGCGCTATGCCTCTGACTATGCAAGACCTTGGTAGTGTTGGTCATCATTGGTCTCTTCTTGGGAAGCAAGCGGTGTCGGCTCCTTAAAAAAAACAGTAATATTTATTTGCGCATATTTAACCCCAAAGGATGGTAACCGAGAAAAAAAATAAGTGAATATTTATTTTGATGCTCTGATTTTTATTAAAATGATTAAGCCTGATTTAATAAGGTTTAAATACTATATTACTATTTTAAAGTTAATTTTTGAATTAAATTCCCAAGAAAATAGTCATTTTGTGGAATACATTTTTCTTTAAATTATGCTGTAGCTTTTAAAACTTATATGCTTAGGTAGAGCATATGCTGTAGCTTTTAAAACTTTATGCTTATGTCTGCACACCCAAAAAATGTTCAAAATATTCAATGTTTTGAAATCTCTTTACATATTGCAATTTTACGCTAATTAGATAAGCTAATAAGGTAACTATGATAATATTAAAGTGGAAAGATTTCAAAAAACACCTCTTTTAATACTGGCAAAATATAATAATAACACTAATTTCTACTACTTATATGCCACTATATGATAACCATATTCTCAAAATACTTATTATTGTTTATTTGATACGCACTTACATTCTCTCACTATAACTCAATAATCAGAACTATACTTATTATTTTTCTTTACTTTTACCCTCTTTAATATACTTAGCTCAAAGTTATAACTAAACCCATAGGTATATATATATATATATACTGTTTATTGGTCCTTACATTTATCAGGCTTCACAATTACTCAACATTTAACACTATTTTTCTTAGGTGAACCCAGCACCTTGCATGATCATGTCCTGTTCACTTTATAGCAGACGGATGTACATTAATATTTATCCAAATGTCTTTTGGTGGGCCTAGACACTGGCGTAAATAAAAAGATAAAACCATAGGTTGCTTACGGGGAGAGTATTTACTCAATTCTAAAGTACTCAAAATAACCATATATTTTTGTTTTCACAAGTCTTTATAAAACAATTTCTGTAGTTATCACGTGCGGATGACGAACATTTAGTCTGTGTGACATGTGCTAAAATTACCTAAAACTCAGAATAGATGTCATTATTTAAATAATATAACATATTTAGTGCGTTATATAAACACTACACCAACCAATAAAATGGCAATAAATACATTAGTTATAAAGGCGTGGAGTTAATTATTGGGGACAGCCATTGATATCTCGACAGCCATTGATATCTCCTTTCGGTGGTTGTTCCTGATGATGTTTTACTTTTATATTCTTTAAAAATTGCAATGAAGAGTGTTGGTCATAATAATTTTGTTCGCTACCGTATTTATTTATGAAATTTAATTTACTATGTTAATAAACATTTTGATTCCGCTGCGAAATCGTAACACTACTAACTAGTTCGAACGTTTACTTTTCGGTTTTGTTTTTGATTATTTTTAAGGTTTTCGGTTTTGTTTTTGATTATTTTTAAGGCCAATGTCATGGTTTCGTATAACTAAAAGTGTTACTAGACTGTGATTGACTTGCTGTTATTTTTATTCTTTAAAATACATTTTTTGTTTTGAAAATAAGAATTAAAATTAGTACCTTTTACAAAAAAGCCCAAATTGGCACCTTTATAAATTTTGACAAGCTTATGATTTCTTGATAAAATTTGCATAGAAATATAATCGTTTGAAATTTGCGGCTCCGTTTGCTCCAAATTTTTTCTTCTAAAGCCTTTAGTGAGTGATTTGAAATTTTATTTTTTAATTTTATAGATAGCACTTGATTTGACCCTAAAGAATACATTTTTGGGGATTTCAAAAATATGTTTTTATTTCAGCGATCATTTTGTGAGTCAGAAAGACAAGATTCTAGAGAATTAAATTCGTGGAAACTGAAAAAAGTTGAAAACTCGTCTTCGAACGATACTTTATTCTTGCTATAGTCAATAATCACTTTCTTTTCACTCAGAAATGATGTGCCTAGGATTAACGACACTGGAAGTTTATCCACAACAAGTGCAGTTATTCTATATTTTAAAAAACCAAATTTTATCTCAATGTTTGTTGTTCCAATAGGAGAAACAAAATGACCACCAGCAGTAGACAATTTTTTGTCGTATTCAATTTTATTAATTTTTTCCGCGAATGCTTTATGTATTATATTTTGACTTGACCCTGTGTCAAGCAGAATATTGACATTATTATGCCCATTTATAGACCCTTTTATTTGAAGGATATTAGAGTCTGTGAAAGAAGACAAATTTAAATTGTCCTCATATTCGCCATTAAAATGATCCTCCTCTTTAAACCTAAAATTTTGATCCAATTTTTCAGATGAATTTTTATTTTTACATTCGGAAATATGGTTCAGTCGTAAGAGACAGTAAGAGTAACCCATCTTCAAAAACTTCGAGAAAACCAGAAAAGGAGATTTTTGGCTCTAGTTCATATGCCAACGTTAAGAGATTGAAATAGTAACTTTTTATGCTTTCATGAACCAAGTTTTTTCTATTTTTAAAATTAAATTTCAATTTCTTGTAAGCATATTCACCTCCAAAATATTTAATAAAATCCTCTTTAATGTCTTTCCACGGTTTACTGACATTTTCAGACTTTTCCACATAGCTTAAATACCAAAAATTGGCTGGACTTTTTAGAAAAACGCTCAAGTGCCGCATTTTCAGACAATCTGACCAAAAATTGTTGTCACATATTTTGTCATAATTGTGTATAAATTTAACCGGACAATCACAAATTGGATCAAATGTAGGTGGTTGAGTAAATTGAGGAGTAATAGCGTTTTGAGTCATTTTAAAAGCGTTGCTACACCACGTATATAAAAAATATAAATTAAACTAACTATTAAGAACCTACGAAAATGTTTTTAAAAACATGCACTGTCCTTAAAAAAATTATTTACCGTGGATGATTTCAATAACGACCTACCAATTTTAACCCTTAGACAGTAACCTATCAATGCCAATCCTTAACTATTTATATTTATACCTTGTATAGTATATATAAAATAGAATTATAACAACACTAAACTTGAAAAAAAAATTAAAATAAACAATTGTTAAAAAATGGAATTGCTGAAAAAAACTTTATTAAATAAATCATTTTTGAAAAAAAAAATTGATTTTCTAATTTGGGAAATTGCCTTACAAAAAAGACAACGGCACCTCGACCATATGTCACGTAGGGGTTTTCGTGACGGGGTTGTTCTTATTAATTGATTTAATAAACCAACCGTACCGGGTTTTAATGAATTTATTATAACAAAATATAAAAACGTTACTTGTAATTAATTAACATCCAACAGTCTTAATACACACTTCCATCTTAGGGGTAGGTCGTGGTTTCTTTCTGAATTAATGAACTTACTAAACTTATTAACCCCTTCTTGCTGTTCTCGATTGGTTTTATAGGATGTATGTGATAACAAAACGTGAGTTTACAAAAACATCTATTCATTGAACTTAAAACATCACATAGTTCCTAATGCTAAAAATGCTAAGTTGGTGAGTTTTTGTATTGTTTTATAGCTGTAAAACTGATATTATCTTAGTTTTTTTACAAGTTTGTTCCACATACCACATAGAAAGCATATAAAACCTGATACTGATTTATAGAAATTTTTATAGGTATATCTCAATATATTTAGTTACATCATAATTTAAATAATCTAAAAATGGATAAACTCATCCCATATTAAAGTTTTTTTTTTGTTGTTGACGCGTTGACACATTATGGAGCTGATGAATTCTACATCTTTACAACTGTACAGCTGTTCACTTTCTATACTTCCTGACTTTTAAGTTGATACATGCATGATGACGACATTGTAAAACGGTTCATTTGCTGAATTTTTTTCAAGTGGGTTTATTTTGATGGCAGGAACCAACACACAATTGTAGTTCTTGGCCTAAAAATAAAGTTACATATCAAGCAGAAAAACTCTAGTGTCAGTACCCAGAGAGATATTTTTGGGCAATTATAATAATTTACATTAATTGACAATAGGTAGGTACACAAGATTTGTCTGTTGTTAGCACCTCGGTGATATATTTTTTTTTAAATGGGCTAAAAGGATAATAGACAATATATTTGCTCATCTCTTGTTTATTCTTTTTGAAACTATAAATCGGAAGGTTTGCCCTAGCTATAGAGCCCCAAGTCCAATCTATAAATTTAAATTAACTACAAGCTTTGGCTTAAGTACGACAGTCACCTCCACCTTCGTACTTGGGAGGGGGGGAGAAAGGGCTTAGTGGCCCAAGTCACCGCCAAGAGCCATTCAATATCACAACCTAAAGATTGAATTTCTTCCCAAAATCAAGAAAAAAATGATGTTATGTAGAATATGCTGATGTGCAAGCCCCCCCTAGAAAGAATTTCTGCATATGCCACTGGTCCGTATCTTTTTTACACAGGCTGTTGTAGCTTATTATTACAACAGTCGGGAAAAACCTGATCTTCTCAATTTTCACAAGAAAACCAACAAAATTGACTGACCTAATCGAAACCCAATACTAACCAAAGCAACCCAACCACATAAACGGTAAATTGTCATAACTTTTGCCACAGCCTTAATTAGCATATAAATTAATTAAGTACTTACTATGGTTTTGGATTCACATCATCTATTTCTTGTACAAAACTTTTGCAAAATAAACAAAAAAAAAATGGAAATTTGACAAGAGAATGCCATTCTGGAAATAATTTTTAACATTTTAAAAAAAAGTCCCTAGAATTCCCCAGAAATGCATGCGATTCTAGTGGAAAAATAGAACACGTTCTATTTTCAATGTTGGCATTCCCGCGTGCATCTAAAAATATATTTTTAATTTTTAACACGTTTTCTCAGGATAATTCTGCAAAATAATTTATTTGCTGCACTTTCCTGGTAAAACTGTTTAAATTACTCAATTTTCTTTCATTTTATCGAAGTTTTAAAAAAATATTTTAGGTTATAGTAAACGTCAAAAAGATGCACGAGACACGTACGAAGTGTTGCCAACATAGGTATTTCTAGGAAAATTGGGCAAAAACGCATGCAACTTCATGCATTTCTGGTGAGTTTCATGGAAACGCGCCGGTGTGAACAGGAAACGCCGAGTGCCCACCCCGCTTCAAAGCACCCTGCATGGGCACGCGTAGGTGTGCACAGGGCTTAAGCGAGAGAGACCACGTGATGAGTTTTTTTGAGTCAGGGGAATCGGGTGTAAAATCCATTCGATCCCGATATCTGTCATCGGCAACTATCTAAGAAGATTTGGATCTCTTATCTCTCTCAGATTGATGTAATTAAAACAAGATAATGATGGTATGGTATCTCGCAAAAACGCGCCTTTTGATGTCGCAAAAACGCGCCTTTTGATTTCACAAAATTAGGCCACAAAAACGGCATAGATTTGACAACACCGCTTTGCTATTTTTTTGAAAGATCAACAACAGGTGGCATCACTAATACCATTTCGAGTGAGATCGTGCAGTGTTCAGAACACGGTACGAACACCGAAAAGGTTTTGATACTCGGAATCAAAAGAAAAATCATTCAAAATCAAAAAAATAACAAATTTACGTATTATTTTTATCACTTGACATGTATCAATTTATTGGCTGCATGTTCCATTAGACAAGTGGCCGGTGTCTATGCGGAACCTGAATTCCAATACTCCAATCGAATTCACTTCCGTTTCCTTGGGCCTACTAAATTACGTGACCTTGGCGTTTTAGAATTCCGACAGAATATTGCTTACAAAGAAAAAAACCATAACTTTTTTGTTATCAGATAATAGGATTTATAAAAATCTACAACCGTATCCAAAGGATTTTTCAAAATGTGGTGTATTTTGTTCAAAAAATAAAAAATACAAAAATTGCGGTTACAGATTTCTGTATTATCGACGAGGCTAAAGAAAAAGCCAGGTAAGATTTTTGACTATTGTTAGCCGTGTTTATTTTATTTCGAAAATGAGAGTCTAGCAAAAAACTGTCTGGATGCGGTCGTGAGGAATTCAAAAATAAAGATTCCTGCCAAACAGATTCCTTTTTCTCGTTTCCGATATTCTGCCCGGTAAAGATTGGCCCACAGCAAAGCAATGTTGTCAAATCTATGCGGTTTTTGTGGCCTTAACCTTACAAAATCTTGTTTGTTTTGTTTTTTTAATTGCCAAAATAAATTAAATTTTTTTTTGTTGTAAAAACAGTGGTATTATAACCACTATATAAAGAAATTAATAACAACAAAAAAACCTTATGAGCAAAAAAGGTTTATAAATGAGTTCATAGGAATCAGTTTATATAAATATTGTGTGTGAGTTCCCAAGTTTTTATAAGTGTCTCTCGAAATATTGTCAATCTTATCTTATATAAATTTGTTGTTGGTTATTTAAGTTTTTATTTAACATTTTAAAAATCAATCTATAGCTTTCACTGATTGTTACTTATGGTTTTATAGATGGGTTGACAGAAAGATTTCAAACACCAATTTATAAAACTTTTACCACTGATGACTTATATTTTTATAAATATGTTGGTGGAAACATTGTTAACACGAATTCATGTAATATCTTTAATTTTTATAAAGATTTCCGTGGAAATATTGTTAACGCAAGTTTTATCCTATCTTAGGGTACCATCAATTTAGAGCCTTTAATAAAACAAATATACAACTCAATTCCTGTAGGAAACCTCTAAATACCATCTTTATAATAATTATATAAATTTCTGTTACCAGAAGTTTCTGAAAATGCTCATTGGGATACTATGTATATTAAAACCAACAAATTTTGAAGGGTGAACGTTGGCTGGCTAGAAGGAGCCCAGATAAATAAAAACTTCAAAAAATTATTTATACCTCGTTTTTTTGGTCAGTTTTTTGGTTAGTATTTTTTTTTTTTTGGTCAGTAAGTCAGTAGAAAAATGATTGTAACCCGCTTCCATCCCTGAAAATTATCCGAGTTCAACCAAAATTGGTTTGCGGGGGTTTTTGAGGATAAGGAATACGAATTTTTGATCAGATTTTGTAAATTGTGTTTTGCTAACCAATTTTAACCGACTTATATACATTCGATTGTCTTCAAATTTGCTATGCGTTTATAGTTCCGGTGACAATACAATAATATGGTATTATCAGGTACCCACCTCCCTCTAACAAGGGAAGTGAAGGGGGGAAAATATTTAATTTGTTCGATTTCAATCAAAATTGGTATACAGGCGTTTTTAGGGAAAGGGATTATGAATTTTTGATCAGATTTGAAAATTTCAATATGGCTAATTCAAAATGGACGATTTAGGGTACAAATCTAAAAATAAAAAAATAATTTTATATAAAAGAAACTTTTCAAATACTAGCTTTTATAAAATATAAAGTGCATTAAAAAGTGGAAAATAATTTTAATAATTATAATTTAGTGCACTTTATATTTTATAAAAGCTTGTATTTGAAACGCATTTTTTCTATAAAATTATAACCACATTCGCCGTGCAGGCGAATTAGAGGCATGCGTAGAGTTACGCAATAATCAGGTGATTTCCAATTGGAAAATAGTAACCATGTCTGGAGAAATTAATTTGTGTTTCTGCGTAATATGTCAAAAGAAAGATAAAGATAAATCAAGCACTGCTTCAGAACATTCTTTAAAAAATTTACAAAGGTAAGTAAAGTATTTCTATAAAAACCGTCCATTTTTCAATTCAATTTTTTTTGGAGAAGTCCTCAAATTAAAATAAAAACATGTTTATTTTGTTGGTAAGGTTATTGTTAGTCTTTATTTATTACTAGTCATACACCATCGTCCTTATTTATATTTGGAAATAATACAATTTTTGAATGAAAATTATCTTTCTTTTACAAAAAGATATATATTTAAAAGGAAAAAAACAAAACAAAAAATTTAAGTCTTTCTTTATAAAAGCAAAGCAGAATAATTCTAAGAACATATTTTTTTATATAAAAAACAACTTCTAATCCTAAGAACATTTTTTATATAACTATATTTTTTTTGATGAAAAACAAAATGCTAAATTGATTGCTCTAATATATCTTCTTTAGACTTTTTTGTTGGCGCCTAAGGTCAAAAAATGTTTTAAAAAGTTAAGAAAATATCATTCCCATGATTGTTTTCACTCATTTCATTCATTAATGACACGCTAATAAAATACACGGAAATGCGAATTTTTCATTTTTTTTAAAGTTCGATGTCTTAATTGTAAAAGAATATTGGAAAAAATGTACCATGGGAAAGAAGCAGCATGTCAGAAATAAAAAAATAAAATGGCTTTTAAAAAAGAATTCATTAAAAAAAAATGTTTACCATGGGAATGAATATTTAGACGTTATAGCCTGTCCAGACGCGTCAAAATTTTTTATATCGCGGCCCACAAATAAGCCTGCTCACTACCAATGCTTGAGAACGCCTCACCATGTTTAGATCGTAATATTGAAGAACACACGGGAATAAAGCTTACTTTAAGTTTTTAAATATAACTGTTATTTTCTCCTAGAAAAGAAAAAAATAAATATTTTTTAGGAAATATTTTTTTTCAAAAATGTTAAGATTTATTTCTATACTGAAATCTATGTTGGTAGTAAATGAGAACGTGGATATATCCAGATTTTCCAAACTGATAGCATTTTTAAAGAAAGAATCTGTAGGCCACCAACCGACCCAATCAAAAATTTTGACCAGAGAGGAAGTGGAGTCATTCATGAAAACAGCTCCAACCGAGAAATTTTTGTTAATTAAGGTAAGTTTTTTGGTTTCCATTAAATAAAAATATATATTTTTTAACTGAATTTACGCAATAGGCAATTTACACCGGGGGATTTAGTATTTTTACTTTTCTGCCTTTTTTAAATTATAATTTTTTGTATTGTTTCAGGTTGTGGCGCTACTGGGTATCTCCGGAGGGTGTCGAAGGGAGGAGCTCTACAACCTAAATGACCATGATATTCAAGATACAGGGACACAGTTGATTGTAAGCATAAACCAAACAAAAACTTACATCAAAAGAGGTTTACAGTCATTGAAGAATCATTTTTAAGCATATTCCTTAGTTATCGCCATCTGCGACCCACCAACATTCCCGAAAAAGGGTTTTTTGTCGGCTGCAGAAAAGGAAAATGTATTAGCCTCGAAAAATTGCGGAATATTTGAATTTGTCCAATCCCGAAAGATACGCTTTCGCAGAACGTCTGCCACGCTATTAGCAAACGCGGGAGCAGATGTTAATGTGCTAAAACGTCACGTTGGCTGGAAGAGCACCTCTGTGGCCGAAAAATATGTCGAGGAGTCTTTAGAGACAAAAACAAAAGTAGCTAGAATGATCCAGGGAGGAGAAAACTTTGAAGTTCTACACCAACATCAAACTCAAAGTTACTCTTCCTCGCGAAAAGGTAACCCCGAAAAAGATTGCTCGGCTGCTGCTCATGTAATTTCAAATCATTCCAATTGCACAATTAATGTGAATATTTGTAAGTAATTTTTAGTAGTTTATTGTATAAAATATTTGTTTTTCATTAATAATAAAGATTTGTTCAAAAATATACCATTTTGCTTATAAAAATTGAGAAATTTAGTTTGAGTCCGGTAATGTTATTTTACCGGACTAGTGATGTAATAGGTCATTTCCCGGACTCAAATTAATTCCGTAAGAGGGAACATTACAATACAGTATAAAATAAAATTTATTTTCTCCTATATTACTTTACTTTAAAAAAAAAATGGTATTGTAAAAACAAAGGAAACTACCCAAGTTTTCACACAATATATTTTATATTCCTTAGTTCTTATAACTTATAGGCTTCCAATGTGGTTTTGCCAAAAAGGACGGTTTTCGTGGAATCACCCATATTTTTTGAATTGTAAATGCCGCTGTAAATAATGGATTGTTATACCTGAACAGAGAGGCTGTTGTGTTTTGAAAGTTTAAATTTGTTATAATATTTCTTAAATATAACATATTTTTTTATTAATTTCTTATAAAGAAATTTTGTTGGTAAAACTATATTTTCAAATACTTAAATATTATTTAAAAAATGTCGTTATGTCATATGGAAATCGCCATATTTGTAAAAAAATATATACATATTCTGAGATGGCCATAAAAGCTGATCTGGGTCCGCTTTACAAATTTGGATTACTTTCCAAATGTTTTCCCATTTTTTGATATTATCATTTATCAGCCCATAAACCCCACTTTTTACTCGTTATAACTCAAAAACTACTTAACTGATTGGAATCTTGAACTTAATTTGAGCTAAGCATCAAAATAGCTACTTTTTTGTATAAACTTTTTTTCGTAGACCAATACTAGACCAAAAAAAATTGAAAAATTTTTGTTTTTTTTTATATTTTTATGTAATAATTATAACTTATTTTTTCATCATAAAAATATAACAAAGCAAGTATCTCAAACTTTATTTTATCAAAATTGAATAACAATGTTTTTTTTTATATTTTTGTGTAATAATTATAACTTTTATTTTTTCATCATAAAAATATAACAAACCAAGTATCTCAAACTTTATTTTATCAAAATCGAATAAAAAATAAAAAAGTTACAAATACTTAAAAAATACACCTTTACGCCATTTTGAAATCAGCATATTTGTTTAAAAACGCATATTCTAGACTAACAACGGGTTTAAACTTGATATACTAAGACTATTTAACAAATTTAGGTTATCTGTAAAAAGTTATAGTTTTGGATAACATCATGAATCCCAAATATATCCCAAAAACCCCTATTTTTGACCAGTTATTTTAATATAACTCAAAAACTACTTAACCGAATGAAATCTTTGAACTCAGAATCAAAAAGGCTTTGTTAAATTAATAATTAAAAAAAAAAAATAAAAAAAAACTTTTTTTAGTTTTTTTTCAGATTTTTAATTTTTTTTAGTAATTATTTTTCTTAATTTTTTTATAAGATATATTACAAATGTATTCCAAATTGTTTTATATCAAAAACGGATAAAAATAAAAAAAGTTACAATTTTTTAAAATATACGGTTTTCCGCCATTTTAAATCCGCCATATTTTTTTAAAAACGAATTTACCAGAATGACAACAAGTCAAAACGAGATCTATGGGCTACACTTGACAAAACTAGCTTATCGGCACAAAGTTAGCATAACTTGCACACGAAAGTCGATTTGTCCATAGAGTAGTATAAAAGTTTA
This sequence comes from Oxystoma pomonae, assembly GCA_963921995.1. Taxonomy (NCBI): domain Eukaryota; kingdom Metazoa; phylum Arthropoda; class Insecta; order Coleoptera; family Brentidae; genus Oxystoma; species Oxystoma pomonae. The sequence goes on from OY998165.1 coordinate 71,245,373, forward strand.
CCGATTTTATGAATTGTGCCACTCACGAATCTATTGGGTTTTGTTTTCGAGAAATTCATTTTGAAACACCCCCTACTTCTCTTCTTCGGAATCTGTTGTCTTTTCCGGACCAGTCCAGTTTAGGTCTAGAAAGGGATTTTCAACTAGGAGATCTTGTTTTATTGCGTCAAATCAGATATCTTTTGTTCTTAATTACGAAACGAAGAAATTCCTCCTTCAAAATTAGTAACTTTCGATCCTCTACAAAAGGTTGGTTAAAAACTGATAGTAAGAATAATACCTATAGGAATGTACGGGGTCATCCAATTTCGAGGGGATTGTGAGGTTTTCTAAGAGAAACTAGAAACAATTAATTATTTTTAATTTTGGTTTTGGAAAGCCTCCCACCAGGTCTAGAAATAACCTGACATAATTGGTTCCGCACTAATACAAGCATTTTAATTTTAGAAAATATGGCTAATTTATTACTAGTGCAAGTTTATAAAATGTTTTATAATGATGATGAAATAACTAAAAACTGTTTATAGAAAATCTAGTAAGCCTAAAGCTAGTGTAAGTATTTTGCCTTTCTTTTAGTTTGTCATGATCACTTTATTTTACTTTTTTCCCTGTTTGGTAAAAAAATATACACGGTGTTTCACAACTTATGTATATAACTGAAAGACGTGATTCCTAATACTGCTCGGTGTTTGAAATGACAAAAAACTAACTAAAAATGTGCTAAAACGTTTTCTTTGCCCTCGACTGTCCATTGAAGATTATAAACAAAGTACCTAACAAAAAACAATCACCAAGTGCGTTGCCCGCTCCGCTCTTATCTCCATATCGTACCACAGAAAGTAAACAAACTGCAATATTAGCTGATTCAGTTTTGAATGTCACATCGCGTTGTGGTGCGGCTAATACTCCCCTCCACGTAATTTGTTTGTTTTTTATGTTGTAAAAAAATTACATACATTTATTCATTTCTTGGGAAATTAAGCAGCTAACCAGTGGATACTGTTTTAACTTATAACGATGCACAACAACCCGCCGCAGAAGCTTATGGATGTCCTCTTACATTAGTAGAGGTATGTCATTTGACCTTTTTATTTACTTATGAGAATATTCAGCGATTAGGGGTTTTTGTAACTTTATATGTTACATACTTCAAGGAATTATTTGCATACTTGACATCATGTCTTGGAAAAATGTTCCCTAATTGAATCATTTTTGAAAACGGCGTAATCGTTTTTTAAATACATTTTTGTATTACTTGCAGGGCACTTAATACGCTCTAAAATTTTTTGACATAAGTTGTGAAACACCCGGTATAAATTAACAATGTTCTAAACTCCATGAATATTTATTCACGGAGGATAGCTTCACGGATGTTAACATTTCGTATGTTTTTTTTAAACATGGCTTTGCAAATTTAAAATAAGTTAACGTGTCTATTAAGACCTTAATATTTTCTAATACTACATTTGTATTTACATAAAGCATTTATTTAAAAAAAAATACTTATCTAGATATTACCCTCGAAGGTTTCTACATGGCAAATTAATGAACTTCAACTTTTGAATTATTAAACAGCAGCACTCTAATCTGTATAAACATTTTTAACTAGCCTCTAGGAATCGCATGCATCGCTAATGTCCGAAACAGAGGTTTCTCTTTAGAGAGGTTTTAAAATGATTTAGACGACACCTGTTTCATAAGGTAATAACGGCTTTACGAAGGATAGAATCCGTTTTTCTAGTACCATCTACATAAATGGTTGTATAAATATTTTATTTTAATTTTTAATAATATTTTATGTTTGGTCCAATGGCTTTGGGAGTGTTAAATTTACTTATTAGACTGATATTCTTCGTATGCTTTTAGTGCCTTAGGGGTTAAATATTTGTAAAAATATGGGCTAAATCAGAGAAAGTGACAGTCACGGAATATAGGTTTTAGACTTTTAAATTAAAATAACAAACGACTTACCTTGTAGGAAGTTCGTTATGAATTGTACTATATACAATCGTACAATCAGATTAGCTTACACATTGTATATACACCAATTATACCTAATCGAGCACAATATTTAAAAAAAAAGAAAATAAAAACTCCCATACCCGATACCTGAACAGCTCGCGGCTAGCTTACTCATTACACTGTTGGGAATTTGTTATCCAAAAAAATTAATTTTATTTACTGGGGGGAGTGGTGGGAAACTAATCTGATTGGACGATTGTATATAGTACAATTCATAACGAACTTCCTACAAGGTAAGTCGTTTGTTATATTAATTGTACCACTATACAATCGTCCAATCAGATAAGATTACACATTGTATAGATATCTAAAGTAAACATTAGTTTTTATGGGTTAAAAATACCATGGTTAAATAAAGCGACCATGCTTAATTAACATTTTAATTATTATTCCAATCCGAATTAGAAAAGCATAAATCATGAAATAAGAATAATCAAATTTTTAGAGCTCAAAGTAATTGCAATTAAACAAAACCTCTTAATTATTTGACTAAATATTATAGAATATATAAACAATAATGAGGGTATATTTAGGTAACTATTAGGATGCTAAAAACTCAACAAGGTTCGTGTTAGAATCCTCGAGTGGCCGATTATAAAACTTTGTAAAAGTTTCGGACTTTTTTGACCAACCCGCTAAAGTTCTTATATTATCAGTGGAAATAGATGCATGTCTTGTTCTATGACTTTTAAACATTGCTGTATCGATACCACTTTTTCATAACATCTTTTATCCATCTGGACTCCTCATTCTCCCTTATCGATTGAGATCTATTTCAGTAGCATAACAATGTTCTAGCAACAGACGAACATCATTCAAAAAAGTTAAGTCAATACCTCCCTCTTTCTGTGCACAATGTTTTTAACATTTATTTTGGAAATTGTTGGCACTCTTTGACCGGATCCCAAAGTTAATAATATCACTTTTAACTAAGTTTTTTAACTAAGTGTTCAATTGACAGATCTTCGAGTGGATACCACTGTTTAATGTAATCCAAAAACTTTGATGGATCCCAATTTATGTTATACCTAGGAAACCTTGGTTTTTCACGAAAAGCTCCTTTTAGAAATCTTTATAAGAATCTCGTCACTGCTGGACGCTTTTAAAATTAAACTATAAGCCGATCTGTGTGCATTAAGAGCAGCATAAGAAATATTTGTTAAAAATATGTCATTAAAAAAACGAATAACATTAACACCTACAGAGTAGACATCCAGACCTAAAGCATTGCAATATTTCCACAATTTTGGTAGCGTACCAGAATACTGGCGTAAAGTTGATTCGTTCAGAGATTTAATCATTACTGAAACAGCAGCTTCTGGGACTCCTTTTCTTAAAAAAAGATCCCCTGATAATACTGATGCCGTTAGGGAGACGTTCTTCCAGCTTGTGTCTGGTTCTAAAAGGAGATAGCAAAAGTGTTTCACTAGATTTGACTTTGCAAAAATAATGAAAACCACACCTTATTTGGCCAATAGGGCACAACTACAATCCCCTCGGATTTATCTTAGATAATTTTTTTTTTAAACACGACCTAGAATTATAAAGGGGGGAAATGCATAGAACTTTAATGATTTTTCCCATTTCATTGTAAAAGCATGTGATGTCAGCGCTCCAGGATCCTTAAACCAATAAATATAGCGGTCACATTTTTTTATTTTATTGGGTTGCAAACAAGTCTAATATATATATTTTATACCGCCCATTTTGTTAATATAAGCAATGGCAGTTTTGTTGTCAACTCTAAGCAACACATTACAGCTATTGGTCTGAGAAACAAAACGTTTTAATGCGTAAAATATTGCCAAAAGTTCCAAATAATTAATATGAAAGTTTCGCTCATTTTGGTCAACAACCTTCATAACCTGAAGTTTCAATGACGTTCTATCTAAAACGTCAAAACAAGTAAGGTTACTAAGGGACTTTTGATATATCTTTTTAAAAACAAGTTTTATTTAAAATGCTTAATATGTTAATTTAACGGGGCTTATTTTTTATTGGATTTATTTACGTTTAATAAATATTTATTATCTTAAAAATATAGAAAAATAATTCACATTTTTGCGTCAATTAGTGCTCTTATAAAATAAAGTTTCATCGCTTGTCACGCCACCTTGTGGCTTACGTCTAAGTTTCATTATTATCCTAGGAGCGTAAATGGTCCATTACAGTCGTGTTGGGACGCTCGTTAAATTAGTAAGTAAAAAAGATTATTTCTTTTAAAATGTAGATTTTTCTATCACCATCTAAATACATTGTCATGTTAACACTATTGTAAACAAAACCTATATATTTACAAATTTGAGAAGGTTCTAGTAAAGTTTTTTTTTACTTATTATAAATCCAAGTTTTTTTTTTAAAACATCAAGGACAATTTCCAAATTCTTTTGCGTTTCTTTTTCTGTTTTTCATAGAATCATCCAAATAAATTAAACTCAAATTCAAAATTGGTTTTAAGATTTTAGTAAATACATAAGGGGCTGTTGACAAACCTATAGGTAAAGACTTAAACTGATATAGCTTGAGGTGTAAAGTAAAACGTAAATATTTTTTATGTTGTTTAAATATTGGAACCATGGCATCTTTTGAAATTAAATCTTTTAACAGATTTATAGTTATCAAGCTTAAAATGGGGAGGATCTAAAAGCCTGTTTAATCCCTTAAGATTAAGAATAAACCGTTTAGAACCATCAGCTTTAGGGAGCAGAAAAAAAGACTATATGTATTAACCTTTAGTCGGTCGACATTCAGAAACTACATCATTTTTTAAAATTCTAGAAACTGCTGTTTTATAGCTTTGAGCCTCAGACTTAGAAAATCTACTGTTGACAAAATAATGCTGCCGAGGCCTCGCAACTAACCGAATTTTATAGCCATTTATCCAAGACAAAAAGGTTTTATTTTGTGTAAAATAACGCCAGTTTTCAGTAAAAAAAACCTTAGTCTACCACTGTAGACGTTGGTACTTACATTTATTTCCAATAATTGCGCTGCTTGCTGTACGGCTAGACATTCTGCTTATAAGATGTCTCCCTTCTCTGATGTTTTCCCTCCATCTTTCCCTTGGGAAATGTCTGCTGGTAGTTTAATTAATTTTTAGATGGCAGAGGTCGCTGACGTTGAAAACTTGCGTTAATTGTAAGAGTTTTTTTTTACATAAGAGGTAGAATTTTTCATTTATCGTCCTGTTTTTTGTTGGGACCTTGTTTCTTTAAACTTCTCTGCAAAAGACTTTCCGCACAAAAACTCATCAGGCTGACACTCACGAACTATTTTTAACAGTCGGATTAAGCTGTCCCTCGACGAGATACTTTCTATTAGTAGTCATCATCTGAAAGGTGCTACACAACAGTTTTCCACCATCCACAAGAGAAGGCAATAGATGCGATTTAATATTATCGGAACTGATACTCCCTGATAAAATTTTATCAATAAATTTTGCCAAAATAGCTAACGTTACCCCAACATGCTTTTGAATAGTAGCTACATATTTGACCCCTTTTTTTAATAGACTCCAGCAGACAAGATTCCAACTCTAAATTTAACTTTGAGCAGTTTAGGTTGGCCATATTTTCCGGGATAGGGTATTTTTTTTCCAAATTCCTCTTTCCTCCTTTTCAATATCAAAAACTGTGTACTTATTCCATCGATCAGCCAGTTCCTTTACAACTTTTGGACTAAAAATTTGATCGCTTCCTGGAGGCTCTTCACCCAATAACATTAAAATCAGAGGAACAGCAATTTCACCAAGTTGATGAGAAACAACCTCGGCTGTATTGTGCTGAGAAAACGATTCGTCTGGGTGAATGTCTGCCGAAACCGACAGTCTTTGGCCAAGAATTGGCTCAGAACTGTCCGAGTTACCCATATATGCGACTCAGAATCGCTAACAGATCACCTGAAACAAAATAATATCTTGTCTAGAATGTAAACGAAAAGCATTAATTATTTATAAATTCGTTATGAAATTAACTGTTTTAACCACACGCTAGTTATATGTTTAACGGTTCTACCAACAAGTAGCAAAATATGGCCCTTATTCCTTGCCTATTTAACAAAATTACATTTTGTTTAACATAATATTTTATTTTGATATTATACCTTACATAAATTATTGCATTTGTTTAACGGTTTTACAAAGCGTAATTTATGAAAATGTTATGGATTTTACTATTTTATACACATGATAATTAAAGGTTTAACGGTTTTACCAATAAATAGCAAAATATGATCCTTACTTGCGTATTTAGAACGCTTCGATGTTCTGTGTTTATTTCAACGCTCCTTTCTATTCGAAACTTCCAATTGTTTCACCACTGAGTTTCGCCTTTTTCGGCATGATTTTATTAAATTTACGCCGCGAACAACAATAAATAACATACACCGTTTTTTTAACTAGACTCGATCAAGCACAACAGTGTAATAAGTAAGCTAGCCGCGCGCTGTTCAGGTATCGGGTATGGGAATTTTTCTTTTCCTATCTTTAAAATATTATGCTCGATTAGGTATAATTGGTGTACAATTGGGACTTAGCTCTGATATCTATTTAATTATAAAGAATCAAAATACAATAAAAGTGTGGGCCAAACTTCATTTATAGAAAAGATTTGTGGCGTAGTGGGCAAAGGGAGAGGAAATAAATCGGAAGGATTTGAACCCGGGACCTCTAGAATACCAGTCCAATGCTCTACCAACTGAGCTAACGAGGAACTGGGGTTTTAAAACTTTAAAACCTAGACATGTTGTAAAGACAAGGAGGTACACATTCAGAAATTTCTATTTATCTATCAACCAACGATACACGACGTATAGCGTTTTATTGGAGGTATCAGATGGCGAATTTCCAACTAATAATTTCGGCCAAACATATTTAAATTTTTCCTTCATTTTGCAAACTCATTAGTTTAGGAAATATCAAGAAGTAACACTATTTTGGGACATTTCGTTAGAATCACCCGATGTCAGTGTATTGAAAAAGATTTACGCAGGTACAAAAGAACTTTTCGAAAGTCACTTTCAACTTAGGATGCTAATAACTTTTTTCCAATACATCGGAGAGTTGAACTTCTTAAGGACATAATTAAAGAATTTATTCTAGGGTAAAAGGAGTCCGGTTTGATTGGGAAAAGATGATTAGAACGCGAGATATGGCGGTTGAAAAATAAAAATAGAATCCAAGGTGGCGGCGGAAAGGGCAATATGGAGAATGCACAAATTTCGGGTTAAGGTTTCCATCCAAGACTCATTCGAATGGGCAACAAAAGGAGAAATTTAACTATATTTTTGGGCATAGTATACGAAAACACAATTACAAGCCTTATTTGGTAGATGCGGCATACCCGATCCAAATTTCTTATAGTATAACAGTATTAGAAACATTTTTTACTTAAATTTACTGTTTTGTTTTGTAAAACACTTTGGTTTACAATTTTTTGGCATAGTATTGAAAAACAATTACCAGCTTTATTTAGTAAATGCAGCTCAACACAATCCGAATTTTCTTATGTTGTAACTAACAGAAGAGTAAAATCTAATTTTTTTCAGCTTCGTAACGATGTAGTACCAAAGACTGCTGAGAACTTCCGTGCTCTTTGCACAGGGGAAAAAGGATTCGGCTACAAGGGATCCACTTTCCACCGTGTCATCCCCAACTTCATGTGTCAAGGTGGTGATTTTACCGCCCACAATGGCACCGGTGGGAAATCTATCTATGGTAACAAATTCGAAGATGAAAACTTTACGCTAAAACACACCGGCCCTGGTGTCATGTCCATGGCTAATGCGGGTCCCGACACCAACGGATCTCAGTTTTTCATAACCACCGTCAAGACCTCGTGGTTGGATAATAGGTAAGTTTTTTCAAAAATCAACTTTACTATCATACAATGTTCTTGACGTAATACTTAATAAAACTATTCAACTGTTTTCTTATTTATAAAGAAAGTGTACGAGCATTCTGTACATTTATGTTATTAGTTGACAAAGTGTTATTTTTGGTAGTGTGTCATGTGTCATGGGTGGTAATATTTTTGGGTATTTTATAGAGTTTGATGGACAGTTTAATTTTGAATAAAAACATTCTTAAATCCCAGATTTTAAACTTTAAACCTAGACCACAAAAATCTTAGAAAAGGAAAATGCATTAAAACTGTTGGAGGATTCCTGTCTTGAGCAGAACATAAATTGCGGAATTTATTTCTATTTTGTTACACTTATTAAATTTAAGACATATTAAATATAATTTTTTTTAAAAAGGGATGTATTACTAATAATGGAATTCTATAACCCTAAAATCTCAGTTTTCAAAGTTCTTATATTTTTAAATGTTTATTTTCGGGGGTAATTATGCACTTGTGCAAAATTAAAATTTAGAGAAAACTCAAATCAGAGAAACAGCAGCCAAAATGTAAAGATATGAGAATATTAGTTGTACTAGCTAATTTCTTCAGTTATCAAAAAATGTAATTGATATTGAATTTTTTATCTATTGTCACCTCATTAAAAATAACAAACCAAAATTATAACAATGTAATTGATTCTGACATTTAGGTCGCGATTCTTCAAAAACGACAGAAAATTTCACCCGTAAGAATTCGGGAAAGTGATGATTTTTACTACATCATTTAAAATAAAAACACAGCGTCATTAATATTCATCCTAACGTTGTAAGAGAAGCTGCGTCATTTTTTTAATAAAATTTTGTAAATTAATATTTTAAAGATATTCTGCAGGACTAAAATACCAATAACCGTCAAAAAGTTTCGAAAATTCTCACCATGTAAAAGGAAAGACAGAATTTGTGTGACTTTTCTGAACAGTGTCAGCAACATATTCGATGGATTTCTATGGTTTTGTATGTTAAAAGTTTTAAAGGTTTGTTTTCACACAAAAATAAGCTTAATAATACACATGTTTAAATAAACAAGGTTTTTTTCGCAAAACTTGCCTACAAAAATTAAAATTGACATATTTTTTATTTACTGGAACAGTATTGAGAAACTAAATTTTAAGGAATATTAGCAAATAATTCCTGACAAAAAAGCAGTTAGTTAAAAATCGTCAGATTTTTTTTAAGGATGAGATTTTCTGACGGGTTTTGAAGAATCCCAATCACGATCTTACTGTCAGAAGTTGACATGTTTTAACGGTATGGGACCAATAGGAACATTCGGTGCAATTTTCGGTTTATACAGCACAATTACGAGTAGGAATTTTAATACATACATAAATGTATATGGTTTTTTAAAAAAGCTTTAAAAATGTGCAACTTTTACGAAAGTCTTTAGGGTTGTTTGCAACTATGGTGAGGATTACTTGTGAAAAATATTATAGCACCCCGCTTGAGAGTCCCCCCATTTATAATACGTTAACGATATGTTTGGGATTTTGCAAATATCTCCTGTACTATTTACTTTTGACATATGAAAAGTATGTCATTATAAAGAGGGCAGATTGCCTTGTCTAGGAAAATAAATACAATTTTAACAGGTTGATTATAGTGGCACCAGTGGCGTTCATAATTTAAAAAAAGACTTATTTGCATTTTAGATTTTTCCTTATTTTTCCATTTTTAAAAAATTGGGTAAGGTATAGGGTCACCCAAAATAACTTACAACATCTTCAAACTTTGTTCTTTCTAAAAATGTAACAGTGAGATTTACTAAGATCTAAAACAGTACCCCCCACAGGCTAAATATTTACGCCTTTCGGGGGGTACTTTATTTTAAAACAAATTTTCAAAAAGCTTACCTATACAGAAAAAAAAACAAAGTTATTGATTATTTTGTATTGTTATTGCAAAATACCCCTGAAAAATCTGCTTTTTTTTCTCAAAATACCATATTTTAGAAGAAAATGCCCTAAAACTAATTTGTTTTAACAGGTTTCAAAATGGCAAATTGTGAATACGCCAAAAATTTGGCACATAATAGCTTCATTATCTGTGTTTGAGGTTATAAAGTTGGTGATTTTTTAGACCACCTCTGTGGGGTGGTTTAAATTTATAGCCCCCAGAAAGAATTGTTTATAATTTCACTAAGTAACCGTTTTTACAAGGATTAATTTACCTTATTTAATACCCCAAGTCGTTCATTAACCAATAAAACACCTTCAATTTTGTCCAGAAAAACGCCATATTTTGAACCCGTTTTCCGACTTTTTTCAGCACAAAAAATATATTTATGAGGGCACTATGAGGCAAAACAAACATAAGTGAAGGTCACTGATTATGCACGAAAAATATACCAAACAAAAAAATCCAAAACAACTATATTAATTTATTTACAAACTGAGAGTTTCTAAAAGCTCAGTCAAGAAAACTTTCCTTACTCAAAGCCCACTCATTTCATAGCTCTAGCTTTCATCAGTGGAGGTTGGTGCAACACCGTTCTCAACTAAAAAGCCAGTTAACTCATTTCGATTTAGTATCCTTTCAGAAAGTGCCTGTTTTACCTGTCAATTAGATTAATGTTATAAAAATGACAGCCATAGTAGGCTAAAGGGCACTGAGACGGTAGGAGTTACCTGGCTTTTTAGTTGAGACGGTGTTGGTTGGTTCAAGCCAAGGTGCAAGCAGAGATAGGTCCGAACTCGCTGTTTGTGATTTGAAAGCAGCTAATATTTTGAAACTGACATTTCGATAGTGACAAAAATGTAAACAAAACTTGCATTTAAGTTTTTTAATACATTTCATAAACAAAAATACCTTTTAAATAAATATAAAATTAATATACTCCTTATTTTATTATTACCCATCCAAATCGTTGTGTAACATCAAGTATTAATTGGAAAAATGAATTAACAAGGGTAAGTTTTAATTAGAGTGACACATAACCCCAATTTTAATTGGTTCTACAGTGTTTACTATTTAAACCCTGCGTGGGTTTAAAAATTTTTAATTTTCCACCAATAGAATCCACCAACAAAAGATTAAACTATTTCCAGAACTCAAGTAGGGTTGGTTTAAAATGCTTAAAACCAAAAATTTCACCTAAACTTAGGACCGTTCTAAAATAGACTAAACCCTTTTAGTAAATTCCACCGTTAAAGTTTTTAAATCCAGATTAAAACTAAATGCACAAGCTGAGTTTAAATTAGTATTATTTGTGAAAATTTGCTTTTTGTTAGTTATTGGCATGGACATATCACTTTCGCTGGCAAATGCAGAAAAATAATTTTTTCTCGTTTTTTCCTTTTGTTTTATATGAAAAAAACTGGCATGGACATATCACTTTCGTTGGGAAATGCAGAAAAATAATTTTTTCCCGTTTTTTCCTTTTGTTTTATATGAAAAAAACTTACCGGCGCTGTTGGATGGATTAGGTACCAGTAATGAAAACTTAGAGTTTGCGAGACGCTCACACGTAAATAATTGGACTCAGAAAAAAATAATCATTTTTTCTTAGATTTTGGATTTGCGACGTTCCTTATCAATATGAGTAGAAGATCTAGGCTGATTTTGATCTGACCTACCTCATTTTGTTTTGTTATCTTTTTGCTTTATTTTAAGACCTTCCTAAGAATTTTTGCTATATGACTTTTAGTATATAGCTTTTCAGCACGATTTATTGGATTTTTACGGAAAAAAAATTACCCCCCCCCCCCTCTCGTTCTCGCCGTTACGTAATGATTTTTAGCAAGTTTTTGCACATTTTTGTATAGGTACATATTACACATTATTTAACCAAATAAATTTTACAGTCGTACCGCCCCCCCCCCCGACAGTCGTACCTTCCCCTCTACACCACGCTGGATTTTTGGAACAATTATAATATTTAGTTACAAGTAAGTTATTACACCTTCCCCTCGCTCATTTTTTTTACTTAAGTAAAGGACATGTTCACCAGTCGCACACCGAAAAACTGCACTCTATAGTTGTGATAATCAACTTTTATACTGGGGTAATATGCAGTGTTTAAGTATAATAATTAAAATCAAAAAGTTTTTATCAACTCCACAGTTATAATAGTATCTATAGGAAATCAAAGTGTATGATGGTGTTTAATGATGCATGAGGAGGGTGACCAGTGGAACCACTGACGAGCCTACGCTGGTTGCCCAAGGCGAAACATCGTTTAATCATTTATCTTTTTGCTTTGGTCCTTTGTGTGTTCATTGTGGAATGCTCATGCAGGTTTGAATTTTCATTATTTCCACCCAAGATCCTTTGATCTTCTATATTTATAGTGTTGTAAATAAATTCTTTACATAATTTTAATCACTTTCAGCAAATAACAAAAACAAATGCAAAACCTTTTGTATACCTTTATCAAAAACATGATTTTAGTAATTGTTTGCAAATAACTAAAGCATAGCTTTTTTGGCAATTTTTTTTTGGTCATGGAGTGAAATTTTTTTTTTATCCGTTTACCCATTATTAAAGAGTAATAGTGGGAAATGGTAATTTTCAAAAAATATTATTCTTGCCTAAAAACTAAGCTAGTTTTTTTTCTATTGCATTGGACTCGACAACGTAAAATATGCTGATAAAAGGCATCATCTGTCAGTGGTAGTTTTTACGCAGTTTTTATACTGGGACTTCCCATCCATTATAATATCAATGCCCAGTGTTAGCGAAGATTTTGCAAAGGTAAAGACAAACACAAAATATCCATGCAGCTAGCCGTGATTCGAACCCAGGACTTTTCGTGCGGCAGGCAGATACGTTGCCCACTGCGCTATGGCATACTTAAATCTTAGCTCATCAAAACTGTTACTTTTGTAGCCATTTTCTGCGTATAAATTTAATCAATATTTTTCCATAATAATATCGATTTCTATTAACTTTTCCCCAAAACCTTCCAAATTTATAGATTTTATGAAACTTCCAAAGTAGCATTGCAACCTGTTATTTTATGTAAAATTAAATCTGTTTAAATTATTCATTCTCTATTTCTTATGGAACTCATACGTCCTGTATGCATAAATGCTTTTCCTATAGATTTAATTGCCCTATGGTAGTGGTTCCCAAAGTGTGCGCTCCGGGTAGTCGCGAGAAGAAACCAGGGGCGCCGCCAGGCGCTCCTGATAAGGTAGAATTTGAGTTACGTTTGGCAACGCTGGCGCCTCATCCGCTATTAATCGAGCCTCGAAGCCGACAGAGCAGAGGCAAGTTTCTAGAATTTCCAGAAGCCCGTATTCGACCTGCGCGTGGCTCGACGAGAATTTTCGCTATTGCTCTTTGACAGTATTTAAGTCGCCGTAGTCCGCTTTGCTAGGTTAATTTACCGTAAGAGGAATTGTAAGCGGTTGAACTGTTATGATAAATAGAAGTAGTAATAGAGAGTTTTAGTAGTGATACTAAGTGTTGTGATTTACGAACTCAGGACACATAAACGTTCCAATATCGGATCGGCTGCTTCGTTTTTTCGTAAAAAGATTTTTATTAAATAAGGAAATTGATAGATCGAGACAGAGTGATCAAGCATCGACAAGTGACGCAGGAGTAAAATCATATAGCCGAGGATCTTAATGATCAATTAATAGGGAAAATGAAAGGCAAGGAATTTGGTCTGGAACGTGATGAGGCTACTGACAGTAATAAAGATGCACACCTTATTTGTTATGTACGCTTCCTGGATGAAAATATTATTGTTGAATACCTTCTTTTCTGCAAAAGTATCGATGAAAGCGGAAAGGCTCAAGAGTTATTTTAAATTCTTGACAAGTTTATAACAGAATAATTTAGATTGGGAGAAGTGTATTGGAGTTTTTACTGATGGCGCTCGATCAATGTCTGACCCTTATGGTGGATTGCAAGCATTTATTCGCAGTAAAGCACCGTATGCCATGTGGACCTATTGCATCATTCATAGGGAAGCACTTGCATCGAAGTCGTTGGACTAAAATTAGGCCGCTAAAAACCAGACTATTCAAAATTCTTTGTATGGACATGGGATCTGAACACACTGCGCTTCTATATTACTCCAGTGCACGATGGCTTTCACGTGGAAACGTCTTATTCCGTACATTCAAGCTACATCAAGAAATCCACATTTTCCTGGAAGAGGAAGGTCATGCATATCTTGAAACTATCAGAGAAAATTGCAGCATTTAGGAAAAAACTGCAGTTTTGAATAAGAAGAATTGCATAAATTCTCAGCCTCTAATGAGCTCGTTATCTCTCAAGACTTGGTGTCCTTTTTCACCGAACACCTTTCGAAACTCGGAATGGTTTGCAAAATACTTTACAGAAGAAAATGTCGAAAAATTTGCATGGATTCAAGATCCTTTCCATGCACAATCTCCACCAGAATTCACTTCACTAAAAGAAGAGAGTCTTATTGAACCGTCTTGCGACAACAGCCTAAAATCAAAATTCGCTTCTTCTGATTTGGCGGAGTTTTGGGTATCCGTCAAAAATGAATATCTGGCTCTAAGTTTAAAAGCTTTGAGGATTCTAATCCCCTTTGCAACATCCTATTTATGCGAAGCTGGATTTTCAGCTGTAGCTGTGATAAAGAGCAAATATCGTTCAAAGATCAACGTGGAGCAAGAAATGAGAGTGGCAGTGTCAAGCCTTATTCCTCGCTTTGAAAAAATGTGTGCAGATCACCAAGCTCACACTGAATTTTTTTCCTTCGATAATAATGTATTCTTGTGTGTTACTTTAATAATAAACCTATATGAGCGTTAGATTGCAGTTGTTTTCATTCATGTGTTTTGTAAGTAGTGCCAATATATTTACAAGGGTGTTAAATAAAGTGTGGTACTACATAGGCAAGTTGCAAAGTACATATTTTATACATATGCAACACTTTGTTGGACACAACTATGTATGCATATTGCGAGTAGGGGCGTCCTGACAAAATACTAAACCTGTAAGTGCGCCGCAAACTGAAAAAGTTTGGGAAGGTAACATAGTAATACTAAAACATCAGTGTCGTCTTTTTTAACTATTACCCTTTCATATTTCAGTTTTAATTTATTTGCAAAAAAAATATTGCGAGTGTATGTTTCTTCATGGTCGCGTATTAGTTCTTCTACTTCAATATTTTGGTTGTTATAAATTAATTTGGAAATGTAAGGATCCTCGTAACACCCGGATATGTAGAATTGCTGATGATTTGGAAATAAAATTGAATATTTTTAAAAATATCTAGACATAAATCTACAAAGTTCAATTTTATGATTTTCATTCTTAAATAATAAACCAAAATTGGGAATTAACCAATTATATGATATAATAAATCTTGACACGCTTGAAAACTCACGTTTTTCCCTAGTGATCTATAGAACGCAAAGACAACAAGTTTAATATTATTTGTTTTCACCAACTACCTTTTTTAATACGGCTTCTTTAAAGTCAGAGGCAGTTTGGAAATGTATTCTAACTAATAAATTTATTAATTCCATCATGTCAGTTATGCATGCACTTGGATTTCATGCGTATGCAAGAATAATTAGATTTTTTCTATTTCTCCTTAATTTTGGGTGAAAAACGGCTATGCTTTAGTTATTTTCAGACAGTTACTAGAATCATGTTTTTGATAAAGGCATAAAAAAATGTTACCTACGATCAATGAATAATACTAATTTTACGGTGCAAAAATAAGTCCCGTTAAATTGACATATTACGCATTTTTAAGAAAAAAAAACTTGCTTTTAAAAATGTTTAGGTATATGAAAAGTCCCTTAGTAACCTTATTTGTTTTGACGTTTTAGATAGAACTTCATTGAAACTTCAGGTTATGAAGGTTGTTGACTTAAGAGTTTTGGCGTTTGATATTTTTAATAATTTCTGATAATTATGATGACATTTTCATTGGACGTAAAGTATAGTACACTAACTTGCATGTTATGGTCATTACTCGCCTGCGGCTCGCGTGTCAAACTTCATCTTCGCGTTTAATGACCATCATAACATGCTTGTTATGTAAAATACTATTAATTTTTTTTTGTTATTTACTAAAAGTGACTAAAATCGTGTTTTTCATAAAATTATTAAAGAGTTTATTGTAATTGTTATTTATTTATAACTGTGGATAACATCATTTGATTTTAATTACTAGTATAACAGTTGGTTACCACAACTGCAAAGTTTTTCGGTGTGCGACTGGTAAATATGTCCTTTACTTAAGTACATCTGAATTGCAAAATGTAAAAAAAAATAAGCTAGAGACGTAGGGGAAGGTGTAATAACTTACTTGTACTTAAATAATAATCCATTTTAATGTAATTAATCATAAAACTGTCATGTGCCAAAAACCCAGCGTCATAGAGAGACTAATGTGGAAAAACTTGCTGAAAATCATTACATAACGGCGAGAACGAGGGAGGGCGGGGGGTATTTTTTTTTATTTTCAATTTTATTTAATAATTTGGGGTAAATTCCATAAACAAAAAACTATATTTTGACAATAGAATTAATTTTTAACCAGACACATCTTTTACCCGTAAAAATCCAATAAATCGTGCTGAAAAGCTATACTAAAATTCATATAGGAAAAATTGTAAACAAAGGATTTTAACCTGGAAGGTCTTAAAATAAAGAAAAAAGATGACAATACAAAATGAGGTAGGTCAGATCAAAATCAGCTTAGATCTTCTATTCATTCATTGATAAGAGAACGTGGCAAATCCAAAATCTAAGAAAAAATCACAATTTTTTTTCTGAATCCATTTATTTACGTTTGAGCGTCTCGTAAACTCTTAGGGCGATATTTACTAATATGGGTTAGGGTTTAGGACTATGGGACGTATGTGGTTTTTAATCTAATTTTGCGGATTTTTCTTTAAATTTAAATAAAACTTGTTACAATTTTGGACTTACTATAATCATATAAATGATTTCGCAAGAAAAAACAGGTTTTCCAAAAATTTCGTGAAAAATATTGAAAAAAAGCAAATTGATGGCGGGTTTATATTTTAACTAAAAATAATCTGTTAAATGAGTAACCCACTTATATTTTTTTATCGCTTTTTATCCCTAGATTTGCAGAGTTCCATATGATAGGATGAAAATATTATATTAAATTTATAATTCATGTATTTTTATCGATTGAAAACTGTCAAAACACTTAACTTACGTTTCGCTCGCTGACGCTTTGCTCGTTTTGAACGAGAACCGTACCTTCTGAAATAAAAGAAAGCCTTCACAATCTATACAGGCGTAAACCACCAATTTTGCCAAATTTTATTTTGTCCATCTTTATAGAATTTTCTATACCTTTCTGCCTCCCCCCCCCTCTTTAAATAAGGTAACAAATATTTTTAATGTTGAAGTATTTAGTTATTTCATTATTTTATTTATCATTTTCAGTTACAAATGGTAACGAAAAGCAGTTACGAATTCTCCCCTCCCCCTTGTAACACTTACCTACGGCCCCGCGCCATTACTTAATTTATAGATGGTAAGGCAAGGTCTGGGAGAAATGCAGGTAGGAACGAGAGTAGGCAATTGCTCTCCCTCTTCCGTGCTTCTGCAAAAAAATCCGAATTTTATTATTAGTATGCTTTACATGCGCTATTCTTTAATTTGCGCTGAATCAATTATTAGGCGAAGGTAGTTACGTTTGCGCGGTTTGTAAATATGCCGGAATCAGTTTTACACTATAATTGCTTGCTTGTTTGAAAAATAACAGCGCACAGCGGCTATAGCGCAAGATTTATACCGTGAAAAATTGCTTTTTTTAAGATTCCGCGCGCTAACAGTTACCACAAAAATTTAAACTTTATTTTCTTAGGCGCGTAGTTAATCGCCTTTGACAAGGTGTGCAAACGCCAAGCAAACCAGATGTCTGTATGTAAGAAATCTTTGTTTTCATTTTATTATTGAAAATTAATTTTAAACTTATATGTATAAGGCATTTTTCTTGATTTAAGAGAGCAGTGATCTATCTCCCTCAATCAACTTAAAGTGAGATACCATACGTTCCTATACATTGTCTTAAAAACGCGCTGGAATACCCAATTAAAGCAAAAAAAGCCTGAAATTTGGTTTTTTAGTAATTAAAATACTTAAAAATATTTATTTTAAACATAAAAATCAACCACCTCTTGGCGGTGGTCTATAATATACGATGATTTTACTCAAAATTCAACATCCCGTGTCAGTTTGACATTTCTCAGATTTCTTGTTTACCCATATTTTATTAATACTTAGGGATTATTTGGACTGTTCTAAGAAAAAATGGCCCTATGCGTCTCATTACAGTACATTTTGACTTCTATCCAGGTAAAATTTCTTATAAATTGTGGTCTGGTTCGGCTTAAAATAAATTTTTCGATACCCATGTATATGTCAGCCTTCAAACCAAACTGTCGATAAACTATAGTCCTTAGTAAATACCGCCCGCACAGTTGTATGTGTCTTGTATAAATAAAAAAGAAAAAACTGGAAAAAATTATCTTTCTGCATTTCCCAGAAAAAATGACATGTTCATGACAAACACTAAAAAATTCAATTTTTCACAACTAATACTAATTTAAACTTAGCTTTTGCTTTTAGTTGTAATCTGATTTTTAAAATTTGCATTTTTAGAAAGAACAAAGTTTGAAGATGTTTTTAAGTTGCTACCAAATTTTTAAAAAATGGAAAATAATCCACAATAATCAACCTGTTAAAATGGGGCTTTCCCATAAAAAAAAAGTTACCTTTTTTTTGAAATATACATTAACATAAAGGTCCAAGAAATCCATCTAAAAACTTTTTTCCCCAAAAAATTTTGGGTTTCTATGTGAAAAATAATGTTTTTAATCGTCGATTCAGTGGCCTTACGATTTTTGAAAACGAATATAGGTGACGTCATAATCAATACAGGTGACGTCATTTTTGGCTGGTCCATTGTAATTTGTCAAGTGCAGTTTTTATTTGGACCACTGGGTTGCGAACTGCGGCCTGCGGCTAACTTTAAGTCATACTGTCAATTCGTTTTTTTTATGTTTTGCTTTTTTGGTTGTGATTCTTTTGAAGTTAATTCATAAAATTATAAACATTTAGTAGTGCGGAAGTTTATATTTGTTTGTCGTTTAGAAAGCCTACAAGTAATATACAACTATATATGTAGTGAATGTTATTACAAACAGTACGGTTCCTGTCCACCATAGCCCTAGCTGCTAAGAACATTTAAGCTGGGTTTATAAGCTTAATTCGGAGACAAGAAGAAGAAGAACTTTTGATTGCGATTTTTAACAGAGTGTGCGTATACAAATTTTGATATTTGGTAAGTTTTTTTAAGTAATTTTATATAAGGGAGTGTCTATAAAGAGCCGACAATTTGGCTGAATAGTCGTGAGGGTAAAGAGCCGACAATAATTATTTATTATGTGTTTTTTATATTTTCATATTTTTTTAAACTAAATTAACCCAACCTAACCTAAACAGACTCAAACCAACTTATTAAAAGCCAAAACAACCCAAACATTTTTTTTATACCAAAAAAAGATGTAGGGGTTGTAGTGTGTTTTTTTGGGCTGTTTTGGCTTTGAATAAGTTGGTTTGTTTAGGTTAGGTTGGGTGAATTTAGTTGGTTTGAGTCTGTTTAGGTTGGGTTAATTTAGTTTAAAGTGTGTTTTTTTGGGTTGTTTTGGCTTTTAATAAGTTGGATTGAGTCTATTTAGGTTAGGTTGGGTTAATTTAGTTTGAAAAAAAAACGAAAATATGAAAAACACATAATAAATTGTCGGCTCTTTAGACACTCTTTATATAAAGCCGCTTTCTGACGCATCGTCAAAAACCACCATAAAAACTCAACCCCAGATCCAACAATTTTCATGCTTGCTACATGTCTATTAGAAGACAGAATTTTCTCCTAAAATCTATATCTTTTGATAGCTTTTCTTATTTGCTTGCAAAAGTATAGATTCATACTAGGAACATTATAAAAACTTCGTTCTGCTATTGTTTAAAATCTGTATATTGGTACAGCCAACAGGTGAAATGATCCAATATTTTGTACGTCTCCTGGAAAAAGTGTCCATATTCCAGTTCCTCCTGGGTTTAGGATAAAATGAAACTCATAATATAGGAGGCCTGCAAGTGCTAAAATATAGGTCCTGCCAAATATTTTGTGCACTTGCTGGATTGGTTCACCCCTTGGGTACAGCCATGATGGTATTTTCAGACTTCAAATATATCTATCTATTCGAAAGCGATAATATTCTGTTCTTTTCATTTTTTTGCACTTATTTTAAAGGTTTCAATATTTATATTAAAAACAGTATTGATAAAAAGATCTATAGGTAAGTAGTTTTTTAACTTTTTGAATTTTGTTAAGATTTTTTCTCGGATTTTTTTTAGAGAATATGGCTCAGAATATGGAGAAGGGATTTGTGAAGGGTGATTCTAACAACTTACCCAAAGTGGATCATGAGATGATTAATTTATATTATTTGGATAATATGGATTTCTTTAGCGCTGAGATGAAGAATGTTAAGACTGGAAAGTGAGTATGGTTTAACTGAGCACATTAAAAATCCAAGATGTGTCAAAATATATAGGTAAGACTGTTAAGCATTTGTTATAAAAACCTTGTCAAGTGACTTGAAATATGATTTTTGGACACCCTGTACATATTTTTTAAAATTTGAACTTTTTTTTTCCCCGATTACAAAAATACAAACCTTGTTACTTTTTTATGCCAAGTAAGAAGAAGCAAGGTAACTTTTTGAGAAAGGAACTCAGCACAAGTAATTTTATTTATTTATTTATATTTATAGGGAACAGAAACCCCATTAAAATCAATACCTTGTCAAAAGAAAAAAATTTTACATAGTCAACACTGAATACTAATTAATAAATAAAGACATGAAATATAGTATAGTAGGAGTTATAGTATGAATAACGCAAAATATTTGAAAACAGACACACAACAGTATAAAATTTAACTAAAAAAAATATTTAGTCTGGTAAGATTCTTTTTGTTAGTCTTTTTAAGGAGTTAACAGATACATTAAAAACATTAATAACTGGTTACTGAGTTAAGCAATAAAGTTATTTCAATAAATTATTTTTTTGTCTATAGTCAGTTGTATGAAAAGTAATGTGAAAAGTATGATGATGTCTAACACTCAGTTAGACCGTTAATTAATTTATGCATGAAACAAATGTCAGTAATTTTTTATGCCTCTCTAAACTATCAAGATTGAGCTAAATTCTGACATGATGATAATTTAGTGCTACATTACCATCAAATTTCTTTACTAACACATTAGGCTTATGACGGTAAAGTTTTTTCAGAAAAATGCAATGTTAATTTCGAGGTTAATTTATATACTTGGCAAAAGCTAGTTTAAAAAAAAATACAAAAGAATGTCAATAAAGTAAAAAACTAAACTAAAAATAAATATTTAAAATTAGGGTTTTGGGTTTAATAAAACCTGATGACTAGCTTATTAAATCATTCAAGTATCTTTCAAAGAAAATCCCAAACATTTAGTTAAAATGACTTTTAAAACAAAACATTATATAGTCAATTAATTTGTTGTGAAGAGGGTGGAATTGTAGCAGCAGCAATTACATTTACGTTGAAGTCAGATCTGTAGTTCTTGAAATATTAAAGGAAAATAAAAATATACTTATAGCAGCTAGCAACACACGGTTTTAATATTTAGATGGATAATTACAGTTCCAACAAAAACTATATCAGATTTTTAGTTTTTCAGATATTCAAGGAAATATTGGACTCAACAGGATCTCTTACTAGTTTTGACCAAGGTTATTAAAAGCAAAATATAAATGACAATAAATAAGTAATTTAATACAGTTACTATATTTTAAACATCCTGGATTTTTTTGTAACAGTAAAAAGCTGCAAAATGTGAAGATAATAAAAAAGTCATTTGTAGGTACACCTAAAATTTTGCTATAACATTTAAAACAAAATGTTAGAAAAGCTTTATCAGAAATAATTAACCACAGCTGTAAAATCTGGGAAAACTATTTTGAGGTATATAACTAAGACAGATTTGTCTCGAGATTTGTAAAAAAAAATAAAAAAAAAATTTAATTCATGTTATGAAAAATATCATAGCATGAAAAATTAACAGCTAATGAAGTGTCACATGCCATGCAGTGCATTACAAAAAAAAATGATTTCTAAACTTTTGCCATACCTAGAGGACTCATGGTATGTAAACTGGACATAGGAAGTTTTGTCTATCTATCAGTTGTTCTCGTGTCATATGAGAGTTGCAATTCTACGTGTATATGAAATTATTTTTACTTTGTTTGTACCTTAAAAATGTACATGGTCTGGTTGATTTGGTGTTAAAAGTGAGATGATTCAAGGTTTAAGTGTTATTGTTTATTTTAGAGTTACGAAGGAGGTCTATGGTGACAATGCTGTGGGCTATGTCCAAGTTAAGAGAGAAGGAGATGTTTGCACAGTCAAGGCGAAAATAACTCCGGAGAACAGAGTAAGAAATACTCCTTATACTGTGGAAATTTATGTTAATGAGAAGGAGGAAAAAGTACTGCATTCTGAGTGCAAAGATTGTTCTGCTTCTGCAGGTAGTTTTAAAAACTTTTGAAACTATACACATTTTACATTACATTTAAAAAAAATATTTGGTTAATCTCTTTTTAAATTCTTCTTAAAATTACTTAATAATTGTTACATTTTTTGAGAAAAAGAGGTAAAATTATAACTTACAGAATAGCAGCTGCCACTGTTTTGCAATTACATCTGGTAGGAAAATTATATCTTTAAGGTATCCAAACTTACAGAATATTAGGCGCTGCTCTTTTTTTTGTAAATATCTGTGGTGGAAAATCCATGTAAAAATGCTTTACATTTTTTAAAAGTTGACCTTTATGCATAGAGCATACCAACACAAAAAGTTACGTTTGTTAGGACAAAATGAGGAGCTATGAACATTGGAATAATTTTTTTAGGCATTAAAAGGTTGTATCCCCAAACCATCTCCGAGAATTGTTTATTTTCCTAACTAACTTCAAGAACAAAAATATAAGCGAAAAAAAAACACTTTATTTATGCCAAAATAACTCAAATAAACATGAAAGACCTAAATACAACATTTCTTAATTGTTGCCTGCCTGTCTGTCTGGACAGCGATGACTGAAAAGCCACTAAAGTTAACCGATTTTGATGAAATTTAGCACAAAAATTCTTTGGAACCAAAGAATGAGCTAATTAGTTTTTGATGGGGGTGCGGGTTGTAAAGAGGGTTGAAAATCATAACTCACAAACCGTATCAGCTAGCAACACACGTACAGTTTTCACATTAAAAGAAATAATTATATTTTCAACAAAAATTAGCAGATCAGTAATTTTTGAGATATTGAAGAAAAGTAATGCCTGCTGGTGCCATTTTTAAAAAAATATTTTTCTGGTATTTTCTAACTATGATGTATTTTTTGTACCACTTTCTGTTAAGCTAGGAACACACAATGCAAATTTAGTTTTCAAAAGATAAAAAAAGACGCATGCAGAATGTGTCTCCTTTTAACCTGTTATTAGAAAATTGTTAAATGTTTTTAACTTTTCTTTTTTGATACTTACAGGGTGCTGCAAGCATGCCATTGCTGTCCTTTTTTGGCTTCACAGAAGAAGTGAAGAACCAGCCTGCACCTCTACAACATAATATTAGCAGAAATCTGCCTTGGCTGATGTTGGAAATGCCAAAATGGATTTGCAGTCACTTAAACGAAGCCAGCCAGCCCTCGGACCAATAAGTGGTAATTATGTGTCTCAATTGATGTAAATCTGCGCAGATAACAAAGGGGTAATATATACCCTTTTGCGATCTGAAGACAAGTACACCTATATCGATGTATACCAGCTCTGGTTCAAGTTTAAAACTGCAGAGAAAATGGACCAATGGAATGTTGACAGGTTCATTAATTACATGCGGTCAAATATGAGCGATTCCTTGTGTGTCGAAGCTGAAACGGATACTCGACTTCAAGCCAATTCTCCATTATGGCACAGCTTGCGATTTGGCAGAATAACGTTAACTGAGGCTATTATTGGCGCTTCTAAACACCTGGGCACTGAGGCAGTGGAGAGGGGGAAAAAGTTAAAAATGAACTCTTGAAGGAAATTCAAAAAATTATTCAAAATCAGGCTTGTATACCCATGTTTTGGTGTGGTGTCTTTTTGTTACATTAGTGGAGAGCTGCTTAACCGATTTTTATTAAAAAAAAATTACAAAATATCTTTGGCATCAAGCAATGAGTTTTTAATGGTGGTGGGAGGTTGGAAAGAGGGTTGAAATTCTAAAAACATCCTTACTTACTGGAGCTGCTAGCTATAGATATTCAAGAAAAGGTTCTTTGGGCGATATATGTGTCTGCTAAAGCACTTAAAAAAATCCGTGTTTGTTTAATTAATTTCTGCGGTTTTTTTTTGGTTTTTTAATGTTTATATTTTTTTTAAAGTCACATTCGTTACTTAAATATCTGGTCATAAAACAAAAATTTAATCTCAAAGTGCCATAAAAAATGTAGATATCTCAAAACGCGCATACTTACAGTAATACCAAAAATATAGTTACTACTTAAACTAATGCAAAACATTGAGTTGTTTAATAAAACGCGGAAATTATTTATAAAACATGGATTTTTTTTTTAAATCACAAAAATATATGATAAACTCCAAAAAATGTTGTCAGCCTGAATTTTTTTATCTCTGTAGAAACTTCAAAGTGATAGATCACAAATGACCCCAAAGTGAAGTACCGTTTTTCATCAAATCTTCCAGTGTTCTATGTGAAACATTGTTTTTCGCCAACTTGAATAAAATTTTTTGTTTCATGTAAACCATTTATAATGTACAGGGTAAGTCAGATATCATGATTCAAATTTAAAACCTGCTATTAATATATTTATAGTTTGATGACCCAAGTACTCAGATTGCTAAAAAATCAATGATCATAACTATTAAAGACTTAAAATAAGTGTTATAAAACACTTTTATGAAATTTTCATTATGATTTCTGTATTGTGTATTTTGACTACGACAATAACATACTAAAATTTTATCCAAATTGGTGGAGCACAATTTTTTACAGAGGAGTCTTATGACAGGACCATCAAAAACTTAAAAAAACTGTTAAGAGATAAAACCTCAATGTAAGGTACCGCCAAATAAATTATAGGTTTTTGGTATTGCTAAAAAGGTCTTTTGACAAAGATTTTGAAAGAAAAAAATCTTCACTGATTGATATTAATACATTGTTTTGATTCCCTGTACAAATCTTGGCATAATAAGAACCGAAGACAGGCTGTTAGGATAAAAAATTGTCTCTCTGAAGAGATATTAGTAAAGTCTGGAGTACCACAAGGGGACCTATGTCTACAATTCTTTTCATTTGTTTTATTAATGATATTTCAGACTGTTTCTGTAGCTCTGTAATCCTTCTATATGCAGACGATTAAAACATTTTTAGAATTGTTAAAGATTTTAGGGATTGTGAAAGAGTGCAGAATGATCTAAACACTTTTTCACAAAATTTAAAGACTTAAGGGTATTATTTGACCCAACCTTAACTTTATCTGTAACAAAGCTTTTAAACTACTGGGTTTCTTAAAAAGGAGCCTATCTGAATTTAACAATATAATCTGTTTTAAAAATGTTTATTGTTCTCTTGTTAGATCAATATTAGAATATTGTAGTTCCATATGGTCCCCATTCTATAAAATGTCATGTAGAAAATCTGGAAAGGGTATTAAAGAAATTCTTACGTTTTGTAGCTTTTAAACTTAAAATTCCATCTGGGGAAATAGTTTATTGTGATGTTTTAAAATTACTAAAGGTCACAACTCTTGAAAACCGTCGAGTAATGTCTTGATCTAGCTTTTCTTTTCAAGATTTTAAATGCAATGTTTGATTCTCCTCAATTAATACATAAAATTGGCTTAAGGGTTCCACAGCGGAGTACAAGAAATAGGAATATTTTTAACTTAGAATATTATAATACAAATTACAACCTTAATAGACCTATACGAAGAATGTGTAGCTCTGCTAATAATGTGTATATTTTTTTCCACCTCTCTGGATTCCTTCAGATATAAAATTATATTTATTTGTATTTTTAGAATAATAAAAAATTGTATAATTAAAATAGTACATTTATTTATTTTGTTTTATTAATAATTTGATATTTTCTTGTGTATCTAACACTCCTTTTGTTTAAATAGTACGTATTTTTGACCATATTATTTAATAAAACTATTTAACTTTAGTCTTGATATTTTTTTGTCTGCCTTTAAAAGCTTGAGTTTTAGGTAAACGCTCTACAGTAGGTATATTTATTTCTTACAAAACAAAAGAACAGGCAATGATTTTATTTCACTTCACTTATTAAAAATAAAAATTACATGAAACTATTGTAATATTAAAAATTACAATTTTTTCCATTGAAGGTCCCAAAATGAATCTTATTTACAGAACATGCTTCTAAAACAATATTGAAACAATTTCAGACAGTATAAAACCACTAGGCGCCCACCCCAAACATCATTTTGAATCACTCACAAATAGGCATCATTCCGCACTTGTACTTTATTATAAGTCATCTGATATGGGTTCATCCTGGCGATGGCGTGTTAATATTTCCAATAGGAATATGTTCCTAGACGATTAAAACAAAAGAGAAATAAAAAAAAGAAGTTAAAAAAAACGCATCCAATTTTGAATTTAGTTTTTCCACCAAAGATTTTTTTCGGTTGAAAGTTATGAGAAAAAACTCTTCTTGGGTGTTTGTCAGACATCTGTTATTTGACGGCTCATATGTCCTATCATATACGATCCTCATAGAATTTCACTATTTTGACCTTTGGTACAATACTTTCAATACATTAAAATACGGTTACGTTTTACAAGTTTTTGTTCAGGGGTTCTTTCAAAAATTTTGCTTGTGGCTCTATAATGGCATTAACAAATGTGAAAATAATGTCATTTTTAATATCATTTTTCACAAATTTTCGTCTGCGATGCATTAGTAACTTGATTTTCCCAACATCTAAAATTAAGACGAGATTCGACCCCAACCCAGTACTTGGCAGGTAAACTAACCCAGAAGTTTTTGGTTTAAGAAAAATTTGGGAAGAAACATTGACTCTTGCTAATCAATGCATCTCTCTAAATTACTTGGTATGAACTTCTTAAACTTCATAAAATTTAACCCTGAGGCAATAAATTTAAATGTAAGTTTAAAAAAATTCCACTAAACTTGAAGAAAAAATATTAGAAAAAAATAACTTAAAGTGATTTACCATATTTTTTCACTCCCATCACTGGAGCTAAAAAAAAGTTTTACAGAAGTTTTATCTGTCCCTAGATTCCCATAAAGGTGGGGAGGACTGACCTTACATTCTGACATAGCTTTGTTGCTAACCCCCTTGTGACAGACAAAAGTTGTGATTAATTTTTCCATGCAATTTAAGGCAAAGGTATTACACCCAACCAGTGACATTTTTGTTCAGTAACTCCCCCCCCCTGTAAAGACACTGATAGGCAACTGTAGGTTGAAGCGGTGTGTTAAAAAATGTATGTAAATGTATGTAGCTACTTAGTAGTATTTTTAATGAAGGATGATTTATTTCTTGTCAAATCGTTAATGGCCACCTATTTTTAGCTAAAATATAAATAATCTGTAAATCAATACCAACTAACAATATTGTCGTCACAAATAAGGATTTAAATTAAAGTTATTTGTTCAATAAAACTATGATACTGTCAAAAAATGTCAAATGTCGTTTTGTGTGATTTCTGTCAAAGAATTCTAATTTCTCACACCTAAAAACCTATAAATTGTTACCAATTTAGCTTCGGGACATATCAAATTTAAACTGATACCTTTTTTTTAAATACTGTCAAAAAAGCGTCAATGGTCACTTCCTAATTTCTGAAAAAAAGTATTTTGTATTTTTTTATTTTTTTCAGATGATCTAGTATTTTTC
The DNA here is from genome assembly GCA_963921995.1 of Oxystoma pomonae. Taxonomy (NCBI): domain Eukaryota; kingdom Metazoa; phylum Arthropoda; class Insecta; order Coleoptera; family Brentidae; genus Oxystoma; species Oxystoma pomonae. Next base: position 71,273,259 of record OY998165.1, read on the forward strand.
TTTCAGATGATCTGAAAGAGAACAAACCAAAAGATCAATTTTTGCAAATTAAAAAAAAATATATATTACATTAACATTTACACTTTATAAAAAACTGTGGCGTTTAGTTTTGTCCCTTCACTATAATTGTAATTTTATATCCTTAATAAGAAAGAGGGATATGAATGTTAACAAATTTAACTATGGCCCTGAAAAATTTTCTAAGAAAATTGCATTGAGTACTCATTCAACCCAACCCTATTTAAATAGTTATCGAATTTCGCAACCTGTTTTATGGTCAGCAACATTAATATTTAGAGTTTTTAAATATTTCAATTGCACGTCAAAAGAAAATCAACACTTCTTATTACCCAAACCGGTATTTCTAATTTTTTGGAAATTTGTACAAAATAAGTTATAAATTGAGTAAGATGCTAGCTTAGTTCACTTCTTCCAGGCATGTAGTCTTTGGAGCTGTAGTCGAGGGCATGGATATTGTCAAGAAAATCGAAGCCCTTGGATCCCAATCAGGAAAAACCAGTAAGAAAATCACAGTTGCCGATTGTGGCCAATTGTCGTAAATATTTACATACCACTATTCTGTAATAGTATACGGGTTTAGCATGTTGACTGCTATAATATATCTGACTTGTATTAACAATTTAATAAAAACATTTTATACTTTCAAGCTTGCAAACTTGCAATATACCTTTTTAAATTTACTTTGATCAAATCAATGAATAAAAGTTTAAGTATTATTTTTTAACTCATTAGCAGTCACTATGCTAAATCTTCACAATTACATCTGGCTTAAGATAAATATGTTTTTAAATTTGTGTTAGGCAATATTTATAGCCAATCATTCCATCTTTAGATAATGTTGGTGTATTATGTACTCTTCCTTATGTTGAGTACTATTTTTATGTAATTTTATTGTTGGCATTTGCGTCTATTTCTATAAAAAAAATGCATTTACAGTTCCATTTTCCGATTTAAAATCTGTGCAAGCCGATAATTACTAAAAAAATAAAATACATTTTAAATTTTAAAGTTTTGTATTTTACTTTAAGGGAGGCCCAAACAAATGTTGGTCAAATCTTAGAAAAAATAGCTGAAGATACCCACTCCAACGAAAACTTAATGGCAAATAATAACAAAAAAAAAACAAACCAGGTGTGTTCTATAATAATTTATCTTTTTAAACGGCGGCACAGCCCGAGAAATCTTGATTTACATCATGATTGACATTAGTGCTTTCGTTCTTTTAATTATCAAAGTTTATTTTTGTAAGAGATTAGTCATGTTTTGCTTACTGTTAACGCCTTTATTTTATTTATTATTTGTCCCAAGTAATAATATAACCAAAGTCTGTTAAAAGCTTTGACTATAGTTTTTCCAAAAATTTGAATGTAATGAAGCATTAAGTCCGAACGAATGCAGTAGGGTCAAAATTCGCCCAGTGAAGGTCATCGCATACTTTTATATTTATAATTATTCAGTGCGGACGTAAAAATCCTCCCCCCCCCCTTGCTAGTAGTAGTAGTAGATGGGCGGCCGTAGGCCTAGCAATTAGGCCGCATCATAGACCCTTTTTGTCATACCCCCCCGTGCACCCCCGACTGATGCACGTGCCCCTTAGGATGCAAGTTTTCTTTCTCTAAGAGGACTTAATTTTGCCTGACACCTCTTTGTCGAGGGCAGGGATCTTTAGACTGCGTAGCAAGTATACACAGTGGACCGCCGGCTTTACACCCCCTCCGAAGGGTGGTGCTGCTACATGTTAGACTTGCATCTATCTAACATCGCTACCGTCCCAGCAGAACTTGGTTGACGGTAAACTTTTCTCCCCAGCAGCCCGCCGTCATATAGGTTGACCCGAAAATCGAGGTCCCGGTTTCGCTGATCGAGGTCGCCTTCGGAGTCTTCAGATGCATCTCTTTGGAGTAGTGCTGCTACCCGTAGGTGGTACCGCCTCTTCCAAGTCACCTTCTGTCGACTCCCGCTACCAAATCTGTCGGAGTCCAGCCGCGTCCCATATAGTCCCGATCTCGGAGAAGTCCAGGTCGTCCTTTTTTGGATCACCGGCTAGTCTCCTCTACCCAGTTTGGCGGGATCCTCGGCCGTCCACCTTTGAGTCCCGCAAAGTTTTCGGTGCAGTGTCAACCGTGCCGCCTGCTTCTACCTCGTTTGTTGTTACTCTATGCACAACGTTAACTGCTGAGAGGTGGGGCCGCCCGTCGTCGTCTCGAGTCGCGGATTCGGTGTTGTGTGAAGCAATGTGTACTTGCCGAGATCCGATCCTGCGATCTCTGTTCTGCAGGCTAAGACGCTGTTCACTGGTCTACGGCGGCCCCCCTTGCTAACTCTTGAGCTGATTTTAGTATCGAATTGAAATAAAACCATGTTTAATGAACACTTGCTACTTTTTAACGTGTTTTTTATATCGTTAGACTATAAGGTCACTAACTACTTTAAAATTTTAACCTTGTTTAAAAGGTATTTTTAATTTTTTGAAAAATCTGTGTACAACTTACAGTTATGAGTATTTTCGATGAGTTTGCGCACCTCCTCTGATTTTTGAACGATTTGATATATTGAACTCAAATACAAACCATGTTTAATAATAACACTTGCTACTTTTTGAAATATTTTTTATAAGCGTCATATTGGCTTAAGACTATAAGGTCACTGACTATTTTAAAAACGGTTTAGTACTTACAAAGTAATGAGTGTTTTCGATTACAGCTGACAAAACTTCTTTATTTATTTTAGAAGGTGTTATTTATTTTAGAAGGGGTTGAAAATGCTCTCCGTTAATTATCCAACAATATATTACTTAGCAATATTAAAAACTTTAAGTTGTTAGCGACCTTATAATATGTAAAAAAGTGGTAAAATTGTTATCATTAAATATGTTTTTTATTTGAAGTCGATTTCTCGATTCGCTTAAGAGTTAGCAGGGGGGGACTTTCTACGTCCGCACTGTATAATAATAAACCCTACAGGGTGACAATTTAAAAACTTTCCACTCCGGATATTTTGAGAATCATATCGCGGAATTCGAGGGGGACTGGTGTATTCAAAGTCCCTCGCGTACCCAGTACTTCGGCTTAATCTAAATCAGGATGTACAACTTCAAATTCAGTTCGCGGAATTTTGGTTAAAAACATCGAGCGGTAATTACTTCTTATTACATTGGTATGCACGATAATTAGTTTTGAAATACATTACAAAATTAACAAATTACCATTTGAACCAATGTATTTCGGACTAATTATCGTTCGAAAGACATTGTTTTGAATGGTAATTAGCAACGGTTCGCTCAATTTTTTTTGTGAAGTAGGTCAGCTTTAATCGAGTGCTTAATAAGAGAATATTTTATCTTTTTTTTTTGCCGAAGAAATGAGAATAATAATGCGCTATATTTACGGAAGATAAAGTTCTCTTTTTTTTTCTTAAATTTTGTAGTGCTATATTTGACTACAGATTTGTAACATACGACAAAGTTAAGCGTAACAGCATAATATTTTATAAAATTATTGTAAATTAATATTTTTTTTAATCATGTGAGATATTATTAACTAATCAAAATTAACTTATAAATTTTCGTGATTTGAAGCGGTCTTAAAACTTTATTTTTAACACTACGATGTTATGGTTATTTAAAACAATTACTATAAAAGCTGCCATGCTTTAAGAGATATGCAACTTTTATCGAGATTGTATGTCTAGTTCTTGAGATATTAGGGGTCAAAGTTCGGAAAAACGCGTTGCAGTGGTAACTTTAATGACAAAAAAGAACTATTTCCCACCGTAAAAGTGACAGGTATAAATGAATTTGTGTTGTTGAAGGATGGTTCATATTCGCCCAATAACCACTACTGCTAAAAGATGGTTAGTTCTTATACGGGGTGTGTTCAAAAAAATATAATTTTTTGAATATGCATTTGACATTAGTTTAGAAGAAAAAACTAAACATGTACCAGGATTCTTCTATATGCATCTATTTTAGATAGTTGAAATAGGATCACTTAATTTTTTGCCAATGCTTTTCACGGTACAATTTTTTGAAGTTTGACTGGTTTTCATCGCTTCAAAACCTCGACATGGTTCAGATCTTTGAGCAATTTTCCCCCACTTTCAAAACGTATTCTGAATCTACTATTTGCCATTGTTAACACGATCTTCATATTAATTTTTAGCATGAAAAGTTGGTGACTGAAAGTCTTTGTTTTACTATGGGGTCCATCATACTTTTTTCTCTGTGATGAGTGAGCGAGTAAGTCAATTTTCACAATATTTTACTCAAATGATACTATGACAGGTACATACTATTGGTACGAGTTTGACCAAATTTCTATGTCTGGTTTTTGTACTATGAATTTTTGAAGTTTAAAGAAAAGTATTTTTTGTATGCTTGTGTGATAAAAGGTGATCCGTGAAAAAACCAAAACAGCTGACTGATTTATATGAACGTTAATGGGCTAAAACATTGACGACAAGCGAGTCTACTGTGGCTTACTCAAATCATCCCTTTATAATAAAAAACAGAGTTGGCTATGTCGAAGTTGCTAGCCAAATAAATACTTTTCTTTTAACTTTAAAAATTCATAGTTCAAAAACTAGACATAGAAAGTTGGTCAAACTCTGTCATAGTATCATGTGACCAAAATATTGTGAAAATTGACTTACTTACTGAGTGGACCCTGTAGTAAAACAAAGACATTCTATCACAAACTTTTCGTGCTAAAAATTATTACGAAGATCGTTTTAACAATGGCAAATAGTAGATTTAGAATAGGTTTTGAAAGTGGAACAAAATTGCTCAAAGATCTGAACCATGTCAAGTTTTTGAAGCGATGAAAAACACTCAAACTTCAAAAAATGGTACTGTGAAAAGCATGGGCAAAAAAATTAAGTGATCCTATTTCAACTGTCTAAAATAAATGCCGATAGAAGAATCCTGGTGCATGTTTGGTTTTTTCTTCTAAACTAATGTCTAATGCATATTCAAAAAATTATATTTTTTTGAACACACCCCGTATAAGAACTAACCATCTTTTAGTAGTCAAATCAAATCAAAATGAGCTTTATTGAGCAAAAATACAAATACAGTATTTGCAGTCAAAGCCTTGCTTAAGCTATACCTTAGTTAATCAATAGTTAAGTCAGTAACCTATGCTAAATAAAACAAAATAAAATTAATTAAATATACAAAACAAATGGACATAAACTAAGTTTATGCGCGACATGAGTCTGTTCTTTTTGCATGACAGATATTTCTGATTGCTCTCTTCTGTATCTTGAACACATTATGGAACAAGCTTCTGCAGCAAGAACCCCAAAAGCAGACCCCGTACCGTCAGTGAGACTCTATCGATGAAAAATAACATATTTTGGTCTGAATAAGACCCAAACTATCAGAGATAACCTACAGAGCTTAACAGCTAGAGGACATTTTACTGCATAAAAAAAAATTTTAGATAATCATCAATAAATACACCAAGAAACCTGACCTCTTCGGAGTTTGGTATCAGTTGACTACTCAAGAAGACTTCACCCATGCGACACCTAAATTGTAGGACCTTTGTTTTTGTGATATTAAAACTCAACAGATTAGAATCACACCATTCTTTTATTTTAACTATGTCATTTTGGACAATATCCGTTAGTTGATCAACGTCTGCGTGATCGCAAACAACCATAACATCATCACAGAAAACCACAAAATGGCCAGATATATCTAGATGGAGCAGGTCCTCTATGTAAATTCGGAAGAGCAAAGGAACCAAAACTGAACCCTGAGGAACTCCACTCTCGATCAATTGTCCATCAGAACTTGTACCTTGGAATCGCACCCTCTGGGCTCTTCCCCCCAGCATAGAGCTGAACCATCTGAGTTCGCCACCTCTAAACCCATAGCATTCCATTTTGTGCCGCAGTATTCCATGATCCACACAATCAAAAGCCTTTGAGAGATCACAGAACACTGCTGCACACTTCTCGCCGGAATTCAGCTTAAAATAAAGATGCTCCAAAAAGCTAAAGACTGCATCGCCCGTATCTTTGGAAGCTCGGAACCCAAACTGCTGATTAGACAATAGATTCTCCGACTCTAGAAAAGACTACTATACCGGGAGCTGGACGTCAAAAGGTCTATGTATCAGATACCAGAAGAGTTTATAACTAAAAAGTGTCACATTGATATGTTATAGTGTGTGCCAACTACAACTTTTTTCGAAATTTGGTCAGGGAGCCGGAATTAAGCTAATCACTGTCATAACTTAACAGTCAAGATAATGCATACAGTACCAGCAATTTTTTTATTATACGGGTGTCATATTGACCCACCAATTATAAATTAAAAATGCTGCCAAACTTTGTTTTGGTCATATGCGAGGCACACCACGACTATGCAAGTCAAATAGTAAGCGAAACGTATGGTGTCAAATATCAGAGTAAGTATGGTGGCACACATGTAATATATGACCATCAAATATGAAAATGTCATGCTGCCTAATTTTCACGTGTCAAAAGGCAAGGCACACCATTCCGAAAGTGGCCCATCTGGAAAGTATACCTATGTTTTTAATACCAGCCAAAAATATGTTGGATAAATGTAATTTAAATATTACCGATAGGAATTGAATATGCTGCCAAAGTTATTCTTGGTTAAATGACAGGCACACCTTTAAAAAGCACCCACTAACAAGGTATAAATAACTGTATTGAATACCAGCCCAATTTTTATGGCACACGTTTTATTTCCATTTTTTTGACGAAATTACATACTGCTGCCAAGTGTCCTTTTGACAAGAGCGAAGGCACACCATTTTAAAACTGACAAATGTTAAACTTAATCTTATGTATGTATTACCCAAAAGATTTTTGTTTTTTGTGTGTCATAAGTATTGTGCCTGTCCTGACCGGAGGACAGGCACACCTTCATAATATATAAGACTAAATAGCAACATTCTAAAAGTGTCAGGGAATCCAACGCCTGCACACTCCTTTTTACCCCCTTCAAACAGCCCAGTTTGTTTGGTGATTTTTTTCGAAAAGTATCAACTTCATGACAATACCTCACGTTTCCATTCTTAACGCGTGCGAGAATTCTTGAAACGGGTGAGAAGGAGTAGTCACCGAAAAGAAACCCCGTACTGTTTGATCAAAATCTCATCTTTGTGTCACTTTTCTATCAGTTTTGTCATGCAGTGATGACATTAGCGGTGAGCGATTTTGATCTCCAACTTTACACTCTAGGGAACAAACTGACAGCAAAGCCGCTCGCGAATGTCATTAGTCTCAAATCTGACATAATAATGAGATTTCCACCAGTCAGGTACGTACTCCCCAATATACTATTTAACTTTTTAATGTGAGTTTTTATGACCTACATTTTGCACACGGTATTATATGAAAAAATGTGCGAATAAAGCAGGATGCACCTTTTGCCATACGAAAGCCGCTCACAAATGTAATTAGTCTCAAATCTGACATAATAATGAGATTTCCACCAGTCAGGTGCGTACTCCCCAATATACTATTTAACTTTTTAATGTGAGTTTTTATGAGCTACATTTTGCACACAGTATTATATGAAAAAATATGCAAATAAAGTAGGACGCACCTTTTGTCATGAAAATAATTTTTAGTTTTAATTAGTGGCGCCCGAATATTTCCTAAAATGTGTCCAATGAAAAAAAAAGGATTTTTTAACAAACAAGATATACTCTTACTTTTTTCTTATTTTAAACGGTTTTGAAATGATAAAAAAATAAAGAATACTTCCCTACCTGCATACGATTGTAGTAGTGCGCTTTGTCTCCTACAACCAAAAAATTAGGACAAAACGAACGTAGGTACCTTTATGAACTTTTTGTCTTAAAATGTTAAACAAACTAACCTCCTTAAATATTGACATTTTATTAAGAAACGCCGTGTGTTATTTTTACCCTTTATATATCTAAATATATATACCTCTATACTTGAAAACTTCCCACCTCCGATATTTTCAGGACCAAAAGAGATATTCACATATTCTTAAAAACTTGTGATATATACATCGTGTGAAAAAGTTTTTCATCAGCTTTATAACGGTGCATTGTATTTTTAATTAAAACCAGTAGCAGTTGAATTTCGGAAATGTCAATATAATTTTTTTTTTCAAAATTTTAAAGACCATAAGGGGTCAGTAAAGCCCGCTTGACATGGGGCAATATAACTTGCAATTGTCTGCAATTCAGGGTCATTCTAAAATAATGTCAGAATTTGTGTTGTTTGTTATATTTCCCTTTCACAACACAAATTGAGACGTTTAGAAGAAGCGAGTAAAAAAGACCATAAGAAATTTGTAAAGGCGCATTTACACAGACAAACTTTCCTTTGATGTTGAAATGCCGACAAACATTTACACGAGCCTCTTAAGCAAAATGTTCAAAGAAAAGAGCAAAATCTCGTACAAAAAAACTCACGAAAATTTTGGAGGGAATGTTAGAGCAAAATTTGTTTGAAGAAATGTTGGTATAGAAATTTCTTACAAATTCAAAAAATATATATTGAAATATGAAAAACTAAGTTTTAAAACAAGGTATTTTTAATCAAGTACTTTCCGACGGAAAAACGATTTGATGCCGAAATTCACATTTTACCTCATAAACCACTTCGATTGATTTGATTTTTATAGGGGATATGCCATTATAACTGTAACTTTTTTGGGGTTGTAAAAAAAACGAGAATAATAATTGGTACTTATTTATTTCTGTTGCCTGTAAAATGTAATGATAAAAATTTACGTTTAAAAGAATATCTCTTTATTTTACTTCCTAGTTTAGTCTTTTACACTAATAATTAAGTCAAATTAAAAAACCTATACACATTTTATTAAATCTCAAATATATGAACAAACGCACGTTCGTTTTAAATAATACCCGTTTATTACCCACTTTTACAACCCTACGATCCCGACCCTTGTCTAAAAAATATAATTTAGCAGTAATAGCACGGATCACCTGTTTGTTCGGTACTCTGTGGTAAAAGACTAGACTTTTGAATCGGAATATTGCCTCTTTGCATATTGTTTGTCCAGTGTCAGTAATCGACCTTGATTATTACATTAAATTGACAATAAATATCTATCTATCTTCAACATTTTCATGAATCTTTTGCTTTTTTAAGCAACCCTTGGGGCCTTAAACTAACTAGGTAAATCTGGTGTGAGGAATTAAAAAAAAAACAATCAAAGCTAAGGATAAAGTAAAGTTACAAAAATATATTGAAAAAAAATCCCCCTCCCCACCACTCCTGATAGATAGTCGTGAGGCGCGGATTACCGCTTAAAAGTGCAATTTTTGAGTTTTTGCCGATATTTGAAAAATTCAAATTTTTTTTGGAAAAGAAAAATTTTCCTGGTTTGTTTTTTGAATTTAGGAAAAAAAACCTTTGGAAATAAAAAAACTCGCAAGAAAATCCCAAAAACCCCCGGGCAAAAAAATCCGGTAAAATAATATTATAAGTAACCCTAATCCATGTGACAAAACTAATAGTAGAGCCAATAATGTTTCGCTTGCCGTCGGCTTTTATTCACAAAAATTTAAAATAAAAGTTGGTGTTCAATTTTTTTAAAAGAATTGAGATCACTGATCATCACTGATGTGAAATTTTATTTATTTTCATCTTTAAAAATATGTTTCCAAAATAGATAGCAATAATTTGTTCAAAAATTTACCCGAACAAAATGTTCAAAGAAAAGCTCACAAAAATGTTCACGAAAAAATTTTTAGATCTTTTCCACGAGGTTTTGTTTGAGCATGTTCGTCTCTGTAATTGCGCATTTATTATTTTGGAATGACTCCAAATTGCAGACAATTGCAAGTTATATTGCTCCATGTCAAGCAGGCTTAAGGGGCCAATAAACACCCTGTTTGCAATACCCTTTTAAAAAGGCGTTCTCATGGACTTTACAACAAAGTCTCCTTCTTTTAATTTTATGCATTAGTTTTTAAGAAAATTAAATTTGAAACTGAAATTTTCAGAAATTTAACTGCTAATATCTCGAAAACTACTGGTTTAAATTCGAAATGCAATACACCGTTTTAAAACTGAGGAAACCCCCTTTCAAATAAGGTATTACAAGGTACGTGGGGGGAGGGGTAAGAAGGCAAGTCAGTGAATACATTATCAGTTTTTCCTCGAAATCCTTGATACATTTTTAAGATTATATAAATATCTCTTTTGGTTCTCAAAATATCGGTAGTGGGAAGTTTATAAATGAACACCATGTATACAAAAATAATTACTATATTATAGAAATCACGTTAGAAAAGCTATTTCCCTCTTTATTGCACTTTAGAATATATATAGCCTATTCTTTTTATTGACTCAAAAATGGTACTTCTTACCTGACGCAAACTAGATTAAAATTTCTTTCCTTGGAATAACCCATAATTTGCATATTTTCTTTAATTTTGTATGTGTAATTATAAAAATAAGCTTCTTGTTTTTTGTAGGCATTCTTATTAATTTTATAAAGTAGGTACATACCTACGTATGTTGAGTAATATGTAATGTTTTGAATTAATTAGGTTAAGGATGCTTGTATAATAAGGTGACCGTATTTTTTTAGCTACCCAAAAGACGGACATTTTCCCAAATTGAGCTTTTTAATTGTCATTTAGAGCACCAGAGCTTCTCAGAAATTTTTGAGCAATAATCCTAAATTACCTAACCGATTTTAATGAGCGATACGTCGATCACCTTGGTAGAGACTAGGATTCAGAACGGTGTTATTTTTTCAATTCATTATAAACTGATTCTATGATTCTATTATAATTTTGAAGGCGAATTTCATGTTCTATAAATAAATAACACTCATTAAAATCGGTTAAGATATAACAAAACTGCAGTCATTCCGGTTTTTTTCTGGGCTTCCACCCGGTAAATAAAGTCTGAGATCAGGGGATTGCCAGTTTGTGGGGAATTTTCCGAATTGCGGCGATCTTCTTTTGATTTGGGGGATTTTGCGGGGATTAACAGTGCTACTGTAATTTTTTGAAATTCTTACCAAAATCAAAGACATACCTCATAAATTATTACAAACTTTTATAATCCTAAAATTAAACCTCACAAAAGCTTATAAACTTTATAAAAACTGATAAGGTGTGTTTTTTATGAGGTTTTTTTGGCAGGGTTTAGACTCAATTGCCATTCATTTTTTGATATCACATTAGTTATATTTTATTGAAAACATAATTTTGACCCCCCCCCTCATTGTACACCACTGGTTAAAAATATATTACTATTACTTTTAACTTTAGGCTTAAGTACTATTCATTTGATACCATATACATACTATTTTGATAGAAATTTTAATATTTGAGAACTCCCCACCATTTTTACTGGCTATGGGTTTGATTTTAATCATTTTTAAATAAAAGAATGGGACCAACTATAGAACCAAAACTCAACAGAAGTTCCAAATTTTGTCAAAATCGGTCGGATATTTTGTGAGTTATGTTATGAGCGGTGGTTACAGATAGATGACGCTACATTCTTTAATTTTACATAAGCTTTGAGTTACTACTAAGTGGTGGAAAATTGCTTTTTTTTCGTTTTTATTAAGTTTTTATATGTTCACTTTATCGTAACATCATGATTGAAAGATGGCAGTTGTCGCGTGATTATGCCAAAAAATTTCCGATTTAATTTGCTATTGGTTACCTACCCAAGCGAAAAAAATTTTCGCAAAAATACATGTTGACCTGTCAAAAAACCCATTTTGATTGGTTTAAATGTACTGTGTGGAATTTTCGGTGTATTTTTTTTAATTGTCAAGAAAAACTATCGCTGTATTTTTGCAAAATGTCACTTGTCCTTGTCTTATGGGTTTTTTAATGCACAACAGTGGCATAATCCAAGAAAATCACTTCAAAAACAAATAAAAGTTTCATCTTTTGTACGAACACAAGGAGGACAACCAGGACAAAAAAAACCTGATTTTCCATAAAAAGCCTAACATTTTCAAAAATATACTTACTATGAATTAAACCAATTTTTCTTTATATATAGAACCAGTGGCGGTCGCAACTTTCTAAAACGGGAGGGGGCGTCACGAAATTTTTTCGTGGAAGCAATCTGTGTTATTTCGTTTTTTTTTAGCAAAATATACAGTGCTGCTAGACCTAGCGAACACAAGCAGGCAAAAATTTTAGGAAAAATAATGTTTGATTGTAAAAAAGTCACCGTAAATGGCGCTGCAGGCGAAATTTTTGCAGAAAAATATGTTTCATTTCAAAAATATTATATCAATGTTTGCTTTCAAAAAATGACCCAAAAGACGCAGCACCTGAAAATTTAAGAAAAGGAATGAATGATTAAAAAAAAATAATTACTTATAATAATGACGCCGCATGCTGAGATTTTCAAATAAGTAATGTTTAATTAAAAAAAAGTTACAAAATGCTGCCACACTCGAAAAAATTTTTATGAAAATTCTGAGATTTCCTGGAAAGTGCTCGACAAGCCAACTTAATGTGGTTAGAGTGGTCAACTGCAGTACCACCCTACTTTTGTAACGTTTGCCGTTGCAAAATAAGTCTTACTTATCCTTAACAAAAACAAAATAGATTAATATAAATGGTTTTTCCTGCGACCACATGAAAATAGCCAAATTTGCACTTTTTCCTGTTTTAGGAAGGTGCATGCATATTTCACAGGCATATTAATTTTTATTTTCGTCACTACGGAAGAAAATATTTTTTTCTCTGAATAGGAAAATGACTCACACTATAGATCCTAGATGTGTTTTGGGTCCACTGTTTTGACGAAAATATTTCGTCTCTAAGGACGAAAGTAAAAAAGGTAAATTTTAAAATTACAAGGAAATTCGGGTTGATATCTTGTGCGTGGCATAATAACTATAACCGTTAATTTTCGTGAAGCAATGCCAAAACAATAGTGCATACGACTAATCTATTTTTTAACTGCATCGCAATTAATGCAGAAAACGGGAGTAGGACGCTGCGACAAATCAAATTTAAATTTCTTTGGCTGCAAGATAGACAACATTTTTTTCGTTCGCGATTTTGATGTAGCATTTGCATGTTTTGGGTAAACTGCTCCAAAACGGCTGGAGCAGTCACGTCTTGTTACTGCTTCACTAAAATCGCGGGTTGGTCCATCTCTAATCGCAATACAAATTATTACATGCTGCCGCGTGGCTGACGTCGAGTAACCATGGCAACGGTAAATATCAAAGCCACTTGGCTGTATGTTGGCTCTTCACTTGCTGCTTTGCTTTCGATAATTCGATTCTTTTAGGAGCGGTGCGAGTTGCGACGGGCGGTCGAGCCCCTTCACCTACTTCACCTGCCGAGTCGCCGCTGGTGCGTGGTCGTATGAAAAATAGCGTAACTACATAACTCGTTAGAAAGTGACAATATTACATTCGTGTGATTTTCGCACTCGGCTGACGCCTCGCACAAAAGCTTTTACACTTGTGTGAAATATGTCACTTTCTTCACTCGTTATGTATTATACTATTCTTCTCTCTTTAATCAAAGACGTCTTCCAAAAAAGGAGATAAGTTAATATCTAAAATAAAACAGGTTAGTTTGGCAGAGACAATTCAACTGCATAAACAAACACATCCAGTAATTTTTACCCTCCTCACCACCCAAATAAGGGTCATAGGGGAATAAACACGATTGACCAGCGAAAAAGTTGTTGACCGAGTCCTCATCTTTATCCTATTTTGATAAAACTTGTAAACGTACTTAAAGTACACGTCCTGACAGCGGCGTAGCAACAGGCCAGCGGGCCCTGGTTCGGAACAACATCGGCGGGCCCACCATTTATTTAATTATTTATTTCGTTTATTTTCCCCAGAGACAATAAATTTACAATTGTATTAGGAATAGTCTAAAACTTAAATCTAAAGAACCTATAAATAATTAAATATTTAAAAAAAAAAACGACTCACAAAGTGAAAATTTAGATCGCCTAACAAACATAATGTGAAATAGTATATTACATAACAAGAGAAGAAAGTGATAAATTCCACACGAGCGTGAAAGTTGTGAACGAGGCGCTAGCTGAGTGAAACAACACGCGAGTGTAAGAAAGTTACTTTCTATCGAGTTGTGTATGCCATTTTTCCTACGAACACTGATGAATTTCACTAGTTTTTGTTAAAAAAAAGGTCTCTCGACTACTAAAAAACCAGGTTTTGGGTGGATATTTCGATCGTATCGAGTGGAAATAAAGAAAAATCCTCAAAAAACACCGATTTGCTCTAAAATATCCTAAAAAATTCGGTAAATCGCAATATCCGAAAAAAATCCGATCCTTAAAAAACAATCCGCAAATCGGATTTTTATCCGGTGATTGTTACCACTGATTATTTTTCATCGGTTTTGTTACTACTCCAGACACTTTAAGTTGGTCATGACACGTGCAGTTTTCCGGCTCGGATGTTTCTGTCTTTTCTTTCTTCTTTCTGAATTTTATGTTTGTATAAAAGTTCGGATGATTGTGTTATATAGTACTTATTCAGGGTCTCTGGGGGGGGGAGGTTAACCCCCCTCCCACTGCTGGCAACGCCACTTGTTTAAATATTGTAAACAATGGTATTATAGATGTAAGTGTCCTTTTAAAGCGGTGTGTCCAGGTTCTGAACAGGGGTAGGCTTGGCAGCATAGCAAATTTATAAATAAAATGTCCTTATGACAAGTGTGCCACAAAAATTGTGCTGGTATTCGATAAAGTAGGTAAGGCTTCAATATTGGATGCTTTTACAGGGGTGTGCCTAGGCCCTGGGCAGGGGTAGGTTTGGCTACATAGCAAATTTATAAAAAAGTTATCCATATGACAAGTGCGACACAAAAAATACGCTGGTATTCGATAAAGTAGGTAAAAGTTTCATATTGGATGACTTTACGAGGGTGTGCCTAAGCCCCGGGCAGGGGTAGGTTTGGCAGCATAACAAATTTATAAAAACGATGTCAATATGACACGTGTTCCTCAAAAATCATGTTGGTATGGGATGGTGTAAGTAAAAGTTAGTTATGGGTTCTCTTTAGAAGGGTGTGCCCAGGTTCTAGACAGGAGTATGTTTGGCAGCATGGCAATTTAAAAAAAAAGGTATTCATATGACCTGTGTGCCACCAAAATTATGCTGGTATTCGATAAAGTGGGTAACAGTTCAATATTGAATGTCTGTACGAGGGTGTGCCTAGGCTCTGGACAGGGGTAGGTTTGGCAGCATTCAAAAATTATAAAAAAGGTGTCCATATGACACATGTTTCACGAAAATTATGCTGGTATTCGATGAAGTAGGTAAGAGCCTAATATTGGATGTCTTTACTAGGGAGTGCCTAGGCACTGGACAAGGGTAGGTTGGGCAGCACAAAATTTTTGTAAAAAAGGTGTCCAGATGATACGTGTGCCACAAAATTCTTGCTGGTATTACATGGTGTAGCTAAAAGTTAGTAACTGGATGCCTTTATAAGGGTGTGCCCATGCTCTGAAAAAAAGTAGGGTTGGCAGCATGTTAAATTTGAATTTGCTGCATCTATATGACACACGTAGCGCCATAAAAATGCTGGTATCAAATAAAGTAGGTAGTCTTATATTTAACCCCCTCTTGATAGAGGTCTATCTGTTCTTTAGCGCAGAGAAGGTTTGGCAGCTATTTGGATTTTATTTAAAGTGACTAAATGACACATAATAAACAAAAATTATGCTGGTAGTAAATAAAGTAGGTAGATGTTTAAAAAAACAACTCTTTAAGGAGGTGTGCCTATCCTCCTGTCAAGAGGAGGTATGGCAGCATAGCCTTTTCGTAACAAAGAGGTTAATATGACACTCATAAAAGAAAAGCCATTTAGGTATCTTATGACTTAGGTTGGAGTCACGTATGACCGCAATCTATGGCAGTATTCCAATTTTCTGGTCCAACTCAAGTTGAATCTACTAACGGTTCTGTACTCACTGCTTTAAAATGACATTCTTAAAACAACAAATATGCTGGTACGTAATAAATAGGTAGGCTCGTAAGAAAATTGACATATATGTGGGCGCAATTTAGATCTGGACAGGATGATATTAGGCAGCATTGATATTCTCAATCAGGAATTCCAGTATTACACGTCTGACATCAAAATAACAGTGGTATGAGTTACCATAAGTCTAAGTTAGTAGTTGCCACACTTGCCAGTGGTGTGCCTCACATATGACCAAGAAAAAGTTTGGCAGCATTGTCAATTTATAATTAGTGGGTCAATATGACACCTGTATCATAAAAAAATTGCAGGTACTCTATTCATTACCTTGACTGTCAAGCTATGACAGTAATTAGCTTAATTCCGGCTCCCTGACCAAATTTCGAAAAAAGTTATAGTTGGCACACGCTGTAACATACCAATGTGACACTTTCTGGTTATAACCTCTTCTGGTATCTGATACATGGACTTTTTAACGTCCAGCTCCCGGTATATACGCGGAGCTGAGCAAGTTTTTCCAATATTTTCGATAGTGTCGGAAGTTGTCTGGGCTATCCGCATCTCCACCTTTGTGAAAAGGAAGTACAATAGCCTTTTTAAGAAAATCAGGGAATAAACCAGTCTCAAATGTTTGGTTTATTGCAAACACTAAAGCATTAAGGGCTTGGGCAGGTAAGTGTAAAAATACTCTAAGAGGCAGTTCGTCGTAACCTGAAGACGTTTTATTTTTTAACAACGTAAAAATTTGCTGAAGTTCACATGTCAGTTGGAACAAAATAAAAAGAATTAGAGACAGAAACGTGATTCAAGTATTGACACGGATCCACTGAGTGTGTTATTCTACTTGACAGTTTTTGAGCAATTTTACAGTAAAAGGAATTTAGCTAAACTTTTCCTCTAAATTGGTTTACTAACTTCCAGGCTTCTTTGCTCTTATTTGTAGAATAATTTATTAATTTCTTGAAATAAAGTTTTTGCTGCCTTAACAGTTTTTTTAAAAATCTGAAGATATTTTTTTATTAAAGTACGTAATAAAAGAGAAAGAATTATAAATATACTTTTTTATGTAATGTAGGGAACGTAGATTTTTGCTAGAAGTTAGTAAGCCTTTCGTGTAACATGGTTTCTTATGTTTTTGTTTTAGTTTAATGATTGGAAAAGCAGTTTTAAATTTGTTTCACAATATCCAGTGAAAATGCCTTAGAGATTCATGCGAAGAAAACACACTATTCCAGTCAGTCTAACAACTTAAAAAATAAAATTTTCTGAAGTTTTTCTTAAACTGTTAAAAAAATTCTTTATATGGGTGGGCCAAAAAAAACGGGACTTTTTTGATTGTCTCTTACTTAAAAACTACCTGTCTGATTTTAAAAGGTTTGGTCATTTTGAAAAGCCAAGTCGTCGGAATTTGGAAAAAAATATATTTCGAGAGCCATGCCATTCCTTAGTTCCCTGATGTATCGCTTGTTAAAATCGGGTAAGATAATAAAGTTATAAATTTTTCAATCGTTTGGTAAGCCTAATTTAGCCAAATAAAAAAAGCATCATTTTTGCCTGACTATGCTTTGCGATGTATTTGTCCGATTTTAATATCGCCGGCCATTTTGAAAAGCCCAGGTTTCAAAATTTATTACTTTTTTTTGCAAAATTGACATTTTCTAAAAATCCTGACACTTTTAAAAAGTACTAACTCCTGCAAATTTTTGTGTGCGCCACTGGGTCAAAAATTAAATTTACGGGTAGAGCCTCATTATTTCCAAGTCTGCCAATGTGTCGATAATAAAGATCGGCTAAGAAGTAAGAAAGTTACAATTTGTTCAAATGGTAACTAAATTCATTCAGGCCAAAACATTTGAATGTGATGCGAAACGCACTTAAATAACTTAATGCATATTTTTCTTAATTCTTACCCGATTTTTACAAACAATACATCAGTAGACTCGGGACTGATGAGGCTTTACACGTCAAATTTAACTTTTGCACCAGTGGCGCACACAAAAAATTTGCAGGGGGGTCAAACAACCTACTTTTAAGAAAGTCTCTGCCATATTGGATTTTTTTAAAATGTCAATTTTGCCACAAAAGTAGTAAATTTTAAAACCTTGAAAAGCTTTTTGTATTTGACTGAATTAGGCTTATCAAACACACATATTTGAAAAATTTATAACTTTCTTATTTCTTACCCGAGTTTAACAAGCGATACATCAGTAAACTAAGGAAGAACATGGCTTTCGAAATATATTCTTATTTTTGTACCAGTGGCGCACACAAAAAATTTGCAGGGGGGGGTCAAAAATACCTAATTTTCCAAATTGTCCGCCATCTTGGATTTTTACGAAATGTCAATTTTAACGTCAGATTCCAAAATTCTGATGTCCTGGCTTTTTAAAATGACCAAAACTATTAAAATCGGACTGGTAGTTTTTAAGTAATAGACAATCAAAAAAGTCCCGTTTTTTTTGGCGCACCCTTTATATGCCGCTCTCTGACGATACAACTTTTGAGAGCAATTTGCTCGCGGCGTGCAAATCGCGTGACTTTTTGTGAGTGTAATTTAATGAAAATTAGAACACGTTCTATTTCCAGGCAGTATCACCCAAAAATAACATAATTAATTGCGATTTACTGAAAGGGTTTAGCCTGTTTTAGATCGGTCCTAGGTTTAGGTGACATTTTTCGTTTTTAAGTATTTTTAACCAAGTTTCCTTGAGTTTTGGACATAGTTTAATTTAAAGGTGTTTTTTATTTATGAAAAGTATTAAAACACTTAAATGCAAGTTCTCTTGACATTTTTGTCACTGTCAAAATGTTGATTTCAAAATATTAGGTTCATTCGCAAGATGTCCATGGATGTCCAGTAGATTAAAGTTTCTGGACAATGCAGCTGTCCATTGGACAACCAAATCCGAAAGAAATTTTGTCCACGACATATCCGTTGGATAATACAAATGTCAAAACGTTGGACCCTTCTAGGACATCCCAAAAGGGTCCAAAATCATCAATAATTTTAATTTATTGTTAATTGCTAGCCAGTGGACTAACCATTTTGTTCAACAGATACCCATGGAAAATCCAAAGTGTCTTTATGGTTCTGTGGACTAACAAAAATTATCCAATGGCTGTGCATCGGACCAAAAAAATAGATATCCTTAAATAATCTAAAAAATTACATCGGTTTTACTGGAAATACATGGATAATTCGTTATTAAACTTTCTTTAACAAATATTAATTTGGAAAACACTGAAGTAAAAGGAAAATAAATAAAAATGCCCATTGGATATATAACATTTTCAGTGGGATTTACTAAAATGGTCTAGCCTATTTTAGACAGATCCTAATTTTAAGTAAAAACACAATCTTTTGTTGTATTTTTTCAATTTAAAAGAAGATTTTTTAACCCTAGGAGGGGATCTAAATGGTAAACACTCTGTTGAGCAAATTAAAACTGACGTTATATGTAAAACGTACCGTTTTTCGCGAATAATACTCACTGTCACAAAACCATGTCGATATGTAAATAAGGATTAGATTAACTTTGTATTTATTTAAAAGGGGTTTTTATCTATCGAAAGTATGAAAAAACTTTACAAACACAAACCCATCACAATCGCAAACAGACCCAAATAAAACGATCATATGCGTTCACAAAAGGGTCATGTCGGCTCAACGAAGTGGACGGTGCCCAGTTCTCTGGTGGAACATTGTTCCATCTTTGGATTAAACCATTGGTAAACCAGTTGCCCAATTTTATAAGTCGCAGTTAAACCACGGCCAGAAAGAAAAGAAGATCTGTTGGATGAGCTGTAGGATTAGGAGCAAAACAATTCTTTTTTTAGTTTAAAAAGATTATTTTAACAATATTTTTAAAATGGCACCAGCTAGACACAAACCCAGCATAGTCAGCAAATTTGATAAAAATCATTCAAGTAGTTTTTGAGATATCAGCGTTGGTTACAGACAGACATACGTGTGAGCTCGCTGTGAGAATAAATCTTACTGGTTTGTGGAACGTTCCCACTCCTGTCGAATTTCCTCGTGTACAATTTTGCATGTTTCTAGATAATCTAAACCTCTTTTTGAAATCCACATCGTCATACTGCTGCTCCAAAGGATTTGTCCTAGCACGAATAATTTTTGGTCTTCTTGATGCTTCAATTGATCAAAAATAAATTCTAAGTGATCGATCAGAGATTTCACTAAATTCTTACAGTTTTTTGAATAAAAACATTTGAAATAAATTTTTAATAACTATTTGGAGGTTAAAATCTTTCGGTAACTATATTAAACTGAAGTTTAACCCACACCCAGACCGCCGGTAACGGTTAAGTAGAAGTTTGTTGGAAACCGCACCTATAAAACGTAAAAACTGAGGTTTGACGTTTAACTATGAATTGTAAAATTGCGACTTAGCGAAGTACCGATGAAAACTGCATCTTTGAGACTTTTGAGTGTGATCTTTCAGTGGAAAGTTTTGTTTGATGATTAAGCTTTTAGATAAAAGTCAATGTTTTAAATTCAGTTTATAAATAAAGTATCGTTCATACAAGGCATAGTCATAGTTTTAGTTCTAATTTTAGTCATAACGCCATCTCTGTCACCGTCTCGTTAAGAATTTTTTTATTTATTTATTTATTAAGTCAATTTGATAAATTTTTATAAAATACAATAGATTTGACATAGGTATAATGTTATAAAACTATAAAGCAAGGAAATAAACCCTGTGTGCTTTAATAATTTTTTAACTTTTATATTATCTTAAATATTAACTACGACAGATACAAATAAAATAAAATGTAGGTAGTCTTACATTATAACCATCAATAGCCATTGAAAAAAAACTAGTATTAAATTCTCTTAAATACTTAGTTATACGTTTTGTTTTTTGCAGTTACATTGATTAAAAGTAATACATAAGGAATTTAATATTATAAGAACAAGTACATTTTGTCTCGTTGAGGAAATAAATATTGGGTTTTGTTTGTTTCTCTTTAGTTTATAGCAACATCAAAAGTTCTTGATAATAAATAATAATAATGTTTTTATACTTTTCGTAAAGTGTTTGTTTGGTAATTTTTTTTCAGCAGGTACGCTGTTACAGATTTTAGCTCCTAAATAAAAGAACATTCTCTGAGTAATTGATTTCTCCACCCTAGGGACAAAAATTTTTGTTCTGGTAGTAAACTGAATATCTGATAACTGATTATGATTTTGGTGTATTAACTTGGATATATTTACACAGTAAAGTTCATTAAAGTTTAGTATTTTTAAGTTTATAAATAAAGGTTCTGTATGATCCCTATAACCACAGCCTTCTATACAACGGACAAATGCTTTTTGTTTGGTTATGAAACATGATAAATTTGTTCTGTATGCACCTCCCCATATCGTAATACCATAACTTAGTATAGATTGTACCATGGCAAAATATAGAGTTTTTTTTTAGAGATTTTGGGATAATTTTTTTAATAAAGTAGAACTTGCTTAGAATATATTTTAATTTCCTATTAATATGCTCTATGTGTAGTTTAAACTTTATATTTTCATCAATAATGATACCAAGGTATTTTATTGATTTGACTTGTTCGATTACTTGACAGTTACAGGTGTTATTTAGAATGTTGCAATTTATATGATATTTAAGCTCAAGGGGAAATTGTATGTGTTTGGTGTAAGAGAAATTTAAATATTTTGTTTTTGGTGATTTGGTGATAAGAAGATTGAGATCATGTTTAAGTTGTAAGTAGTTTTCTTCCCAAGTTTAAAAAACAGTGACAGAGATAGCGTTATCACTAGAACTAAAACTATGACTACGCCTTGTATGAACGATACTTAAATGAATAGGTACAGTTGTTTTGGATTTTTTCATTTTAAACAGTTTTCGTGCATAATCAGTGACCTTCTCTTATGTTTGTGTTTCCTCGTAGTGCCTCATAAATATATTTTTTGTGCTCAGAACGGGTTCAAAATAGGGCGTTTTTGTGGAGAAAATTGGAGCTTTTATTGATTAGTGAACAACTGGGGATATTAAATCAGGTAAATTAATTCTTATAAAAACGGTTACTGACGAATAAACGAACTTATTATCAATTGCCACTAAACAATCCTTTCTGGGGGCTATAAATAGGTGGTCTTAAAAATCACAAACTTTATAACCTCAAACACAGATAATGAAGCTGTTATGTGCATAATTTTTGACGTATTCACCATTTTGAAACCTGTCAAAAAAAATTAGCCCTAAGGCATTTTCTCCTATTTTGAGAAAAAAAAAGCAGTTTTTGAGTGGTATTTTGCAATCACAATACAAAATAATCAATAACTTTGTGTCTTCTGTATGAGTAATTGTTTTTTTAAAATTGTTTTACCCCCACAGGTCTAAATATTTACACCTGTGGAGGGTACTATGTAAATCTCATTGTGTTTTTAACTAAAAATGGAAATCTTTTAGACTTGGTTTTTTTGTCATCGACTCTATCCAGTTAAAACCGAGGTTAAAACTTTGTCCCATGGAATGGACAAAACAAAAAAATTCTTATGGAAGTCCGGTAGGCACAGGTTATTTGAGGTCCAATAGACTGAAAAATAAATATCCAATGAATGTCCAACAAAAAACTATAAAGTACATCACTTTTGCTGGACACAAAATGAACGTCCGCCGGATATAGTATAGACCAAAAAAAATCGTGATCCATTGTATATCCAAAAAATAACTAAAAAAAAGCAGTTCCTTATGGATCAAATTTGGAAGTCCTATGGACTCAGTTTTTGTGTCAACCATTATCAGTCCAATGGATGTCCATAATTAAATGGTCCATCTGTCTGGTGTATAATGTGTGTTGTCTGGGTTCCGATCACATCTGTCGAAAACAGTGAGTTCGAATCTTTTACCTCTATTTGCACCTTGGCTTGCTGGCTGGCTTGGCTGCAGCTTGGAAATAAGAAGGACTTTCAGTAAGGAAAGTTTTCGTAAGAGGATATCATATAGCACAAAAACGCAAAAACAAATTGAGGCGTTATTATTGATTTTGTGACTAACAGCCCTTAAGGGTTATTTCTAAAGTTAGAGCGGATAACTTTTAACTTCTTAAGAGACACCATAATTTTTTACATTGTACATGAGCTTTTTAGTGTGCATATATAGTAATCTTTAATTTTTGGAGATGTACAGTTTTTAAACTAGAATTTAATTACCAAATCATATTTCATGAGTCACCTTTAGTTTTTGAGATATAACATAAAGTTGGTATTTTTCTTATGGAACATCCAAATTTTTTTTAAATTTTTTGAATGCTTTTTTAATTTCCTTCAAATCGGATAAATAGTTGTCGAGTTATTAAATATGTCCCGTAAATCATACAGTAGGATGTGATAAAGGCGGCGCGCTACATTATTAAAAAAATCTAGAGTGCCTTGTTTGACAAACTGACTCATCAAATCTGATTTACTAATTAAATTCTAGTTTAAAAAGTACATATACATTATAGGGCCTATCCCAAAAGACAGACTTTTCAAAAAGCCCCTGTAGCCCAAAGACGGGGTGACATATTGAAATGCGGTTTTTACCAAAAATCTTGTCTTGAAATTTGAGCCTCGCAAAGGGGGGTCGAATTTTCTCTATCTCCTCTAGAAGTACCCAAAACCATCGAATTTTGGACACCCTGTACAAACAAACAACTAAATTTTCAAAAATTCACTAATACAAGTACTTTTGCATGAAAATTTACCATGACAAAATCTCCAGGAAATCTGCGGCTTACATAATGCCTAATCACTACACTATTTTAATTTATTTATTAATTATTATATTATTTAATTTATTGAGTCTTAACTTTCATACGACATCGACAGTTTTAAACCGGGCTTCCAAAATTTTATCATTTTGAAATACTTTAACAAAACCAACTTTCCTTTTTACATTCTACTTACATCTATTTTCTTTCGAACTGCCTTGCAATGTGTTAAGATGAGTCTTGGAACTCGTTTAAGTTTCAACTGTTTGCTGTCTTTGCAAATCTTGGCTTTTATAGAAAGGTGGACGTGACTTTGCCAAATTAATTAAGGTGTGTGTATTTTTTTTTTATTAAAATTTTTCTTGGTGCGGCAGAAAAATGACAAATGATGATTGGATTTCTAAGAAATTACAAATTTCGTCAAAGCCGAAAGCAAAATTTTTTAATTAAAAAAAAAATCGTTTGCACATGATCTTTTATCGCGACGACCATATAAGGATGCGAATACGTGACTTTTTTGATTAGGTGAGCAAATATAGTCAAATTTTCCTGAGCTCTGGAGAAACAAATTTTAGTCTGTAAGGATTTCTTGAACGAGAATCATAGGGAGTGCACACTAGGTAGACACCTAGAAAATAGTTGATGTGTGGCCTTAGAGACTTTTTTAGTGATTGTGAAAATACTTTGTTTGAATTTAAATATTTGTTATTTATTTTGGGTAAGAAATATTTTTTTAAAATGAATCTCCCATTCTAACTTTAAAACTTTATTAAAACTTATGGAAAATTATTTTGTAAAATATTTTTGGTTGGCTGCTGAAAAGGACATATTTTCAAAAAGTATCTCAAGAAAAAAAAGTTATTTTAATAGTTAGTTTTATTTAAAAAAAAATATATTTTTTCTCTTCTTCCTTTAAAATAAAATTGTTTAAACAAAATGAACTAACTCAGTTTCTCATGTTTGCACTTTTGTGGAAAGAAAATAGTTTGCCAATTAATAAAAATAAAATTATTTTTAAATTTGTTTATAACTTTGATATTTTAAAAGAAATACTCTTTTAAAGTTTTGGTTTTTGCTTAAGGACTTTTGAAATATTGTTTTTTTAACAAAAATTATAGTCGAGGGGCATAGAGTCGAAATTCGGACTCCGTGGTCCTTTTGTTGATGATTTTACGAAACCTGTTTTAATCGGTTACTAATAGACCATTTAACATCACCTTGCCTGTGAACAGCCTCAGTTAAAAAGTGAGGTTAGGGCGACAATAGTACATTAAAACCCCGCGGCGAAAGGTTTGTAGCCCGACCGTATGATAGTTGTCATTGATGGTTTTTGGCATGGTGGATTCACTCACAAAAAAACCGCATCAAAACTCTTTAAAAAAATCTCGTCAAAGTTGACAAGTTTTGATAGGATCCGACGGTCAAAGTTGACGAGATTCAATTGTTTTTAACATCGGTTTATGAAACACCATTGTCTGGTGAAATCTTATATAACTTTGAACAGTTTGTGGCTGATTAAAATATATTGTAACCTCACAAGTCTTCAACAGCAGTATTGTGAACTTTTATAAGAATTTGTCAGATTTCATTGGATTACTGATTGATAAAGTAGTAGTAGTAAATCATGCTTTATTGTCCAAAGATACAGGATCCTTATTGACAAAGCTAGTACTTAACCTAAACGCTCAAATTTTTTGGTTATTGTTGTAGAATTTTAAGATATTAATTTAATTTGCACAAGATTAAACAAACAAAAAAAAATCTTAAAAATCATGAATAAATTAAAAAAAAAATATACATAAATAGAAATACATTTAGTAGGAACAAATTAAACCAAGACTAGTAGTTGTTAAATATTCAAAACAAATTAAAATGAAATAAAACAAACAAAAAAACAATAAAGAGGTAAATATTCGACAGAAACCACAATGAATCGGCCACGCAAAACACTTAAAGTATTAAAAATTAAGACTAGATAACTCTGAAATATTTATTAAAAAAAAATCAATCAATTTGGCTGTGGGTTAGAAGCATCATAGTTGGAAACGTTGATCTAAAAGGTAAATTCAAAAAAATCATCAACTGAATAGAACGCTTGTTCAACTAAGATGTTATTTAGTGCTTTTCGGAATTTTTAAATATCCGTAATGGATCTGATAGTTTCGGGAAGATGATTAGAGTCTTACACTATAATATATAATTGATTTTTGGACAACTGTACAAAATAATTTTCCATAAGTAAAATAAAGGTATTGGCTGCAACAGCCCCAGAAAGGTGTGAGTGAACTACAGCAAAGTAAACGGAAGAAATTTAGTATTTAGAGCACTTTTTATGGTGAATAGCTCGCAGTTTATTTGGTCGATGTTGCAGCGAAATCCTAGAATCTGAGTTTTGTTGAAATTAAAGATAAGACCGTTCGAATTACACCATGTTTTGATAGAACTGAGATCATGTGATATAACTCTGGTCAGATCATCGGAATTCAGTTTATGCCACACCACAGTTGTATCGTCCCCGAACGCAGCAAAAGTACCGGCTATGTCAAGATAGAGTAGATCGTTGATATATAAAAAAAATAGAATGGGCTCTAGGACCGAACCTTGTGGGACTCCAAAGGTAACAGACTGTTCCGACGATTGTTCAGCATTTACGTTAACTCGTTGTCTGCGGCATGACAGGTATCTCCACAAACAATGAAAGGTGGTAAGGTGTATTTGCTTTATTGGCAATATTGGCAAGTGAATGCCATTGGTTATTTACTACAGTAGTATTATTGGGAAAATTGCGCTATTTTGCCAATGATTATTTACTAGTGCTGATGTATTGGCAAATTTATGTTATTTTGCCAATAACTGAAAAACGTGTTTTACATACCAAGTGCAACGCAATCGTTCATTTAAAAATTGCATACATTTCTAAACCACCTTTCCGGTCCGATCAAATGCATTGCCGGATTCGTGCCTTTTGAATGCCGCATTTTTTAAATTTCCCGCGCGATTGACATCTGTCGTGCGGTTGACAACTTGACGTACTTGCCGACGCCATTTTAATAATATCCTGCGGTTTCTTCCTATGTGGGTTCCTTTTTGTGTTTTGCAAGTTTTGTTTTAAAATTGGCTTCCAGACAGACCGAACCCAATTTTTTTTCTATGATTGGCTTAAATTTAGTTTGAGTTTCAAGTCACCATGGATGTGGAAGCCGATACTGCGTAAGTACTCATATTTTGTTCTTAAATAAGGTCGGCCTAGAGTGGACTTAAAAATGTTCAGAACTACCAGTAAAGCGACCAAAAATCGTCATTTTGGTAATTATGCAGTATACGGTTTTCTGCCATTTTTGATTTTTTTTGAAAAATTCTTTATGGGGGCACCTTCTAGGGTCCCTAGGACCCCAAATCCGCCTGCGCCCGATCTTTTTTTTTACGAGAAAAAAGGTTGCCCAGGGGGGGTTGTATTGTGTTTTTTTAATTGTTTTGGGTTGGTTTGGATTAGGTTGGGTTGGACTGTGTTGGTTTGGGTTGTTTTAGTGAAAAAAAAAACAAAAAAAAAAATAAAAAAAAACAACCGGCGCAGACGGATTTGGGGTCCTAGGGACCCTAGAAGGTGCCCCCATAAAGAATTTTTCAAAAAAAATCAAAAATGGCAGAAAACCGTATACTGCATAATTACCGTCATTTTTGCTGGGTTTATACAGGCATATAAAAATTAAAATAAAAAATAATAACTTTGAAACGAACAGCACACAGCTTCTGCACATGTATACAAAAGTGAATGACACCAATAGTTGAAATAATTAAACTAAACCCCATCATGCTGTTTTCCTTACTAATATCTGTTAAAAACAAACCAAAAACTGCAAAAAACCCCCAAAAACAAATGAAAGTGAGGTTATGTGTGTCAAAGGGGCATGCTCAAATCCGTTTTAAGATAAAAATAAATGTTAAGTTACTCATCTTTTCATGCTGTATAAATGCCTACACTGTTCCCCATAAGCTCATTCAACTTTTATTTTAATTTTAATTATTTTTTTTTTAATTTTTATTTTGATTTGCCTGTATGAACCCAGCATTAAATCGTGATCTAGACGCCACTTTACAAGAAAATCAAAGGTCACATCATGATCTACAATGCTTAAGCGATACTGACACTAATAATTTAGAAATTTCTTTTGTAATCGAGCAAAACCGTTCTCAACTTAAAAGCCAGTTAACTCCTACCTGTGTTCAGCCTTCAGTGCCATTTAGCCTACTGTTGCCGCCATTTTTATAACCAAATTGACAGGTAAAACATGAATTTTCTCTCAGTTTAGTGTCACTATGGCCTCTATAGTAGGCTAAAGGATACTATATCAAAAAAGAGTTAAGTGGCTTTTTAGTTGAAGTGTTGGATCGAGCCATCTAAAGATTCATCAATTCTGTCTACGTCCAAGTCATTTTCTAACACTGAAATTTCTCTTGCTGACCCAGAGAATGATGACCCTTAAATTTCTCGTGAAACCGAGCTGTCTTTAGTTAATATCTTAAAATCTTTTTTAAAATTAATTTGAAAAAACTCGTCTGTGGTACTATTTTTTTATTTTAACGTAAATTTGCCAATAAAACAACTAGATTAAAGTTTTTATTTTTTTTTTTTTGAGAAATCGATATTTTGTCACTTTTTAAGCAAAAAGGGCTACTTTTTCCTAAAACAAAATACTGATTTATCCAAAAAAAATAATTTACAGCTATACTTACCAAAATTTAAACTTTTTTAGATTCTGTAAAAAATTCTTTAAGAAGTCAACCAACTTTTCCTCATTCTGTCGTTGAAGATGCTACTAAGGCTTGCTTACGGGGTGCCTGTGACTGAAAAGGGGGCAGAACATCCAGGAAAAAAGATGCTGAATAAATCTTCATCTTATCTTATAACAAGAAGAAGGAAGTACTAAGTTTTTAAATTTTTGCAAAGCAACTGAAGCAAACCTTATTTTTTTGATTCACAATCAAAGAGATTCTAAATAAAATTTTCCCTGTTGCAATTTACTGTTGTATGGAAAACCTCCTCTTAATAAATATTTAGATCAATTTATGAAAGAATTTTCCTCTATCTTTGGCATGACCAAGAGGACAAATATTATTCATATGGTTTCCATTCCTGTCTTCATGTTAGGATATAAATATAAGTGTATAAGTGTTTGTTTATAGTAACATTTATTTATTTATTACATATTGGTTTTTCTAGGAATTTTTGTTCGTTTAAGGATAACAAAATAAATGTGCATTCGTAAATTATGTGCATTATTTTATTTTTAATCCACAATCATTACAATTTTTATTTTATGCATAAATACTTTAAATAGGAAGAAAAAGCCAATTATGTATGTATGTATGTTTTTCAAGAAAAACATTGACTTAAGAGCAACTGCTTAAGATAAACCCTACAAGATCTACCGATATTTAAAGAAATATACAGGGTGTTCAATTTAAAATAAGAAAGTTGATGTCTAAGTCTAAATTTGACATTTTTATTGAATTTTCTTAAAATTTGTGAAGAACTAATTAACTTTTGTATTTAAACTATTTTTCTATCTCTAATAATAAATGAGCTATGTAGTGGGAAAAATATGGTGAATCACCCCATACATTTTTTGCCAATATTGCCTGCAATGCCGGTATTTGGTATGCAGTGCTCCTCTACATTTAAACCATGCTAAGTGTGTATTTGCCATCATTTTAAACGTATTCGTTGCCGTCGCTCGGCCGGTGGCTCACACAGGAGTGTTTAAGGTATTTATAACGCACAGATTGCCGTGCGTCAAATTCTCATTGCCAATAGATGCCAATATTTGTAAGGCACTTTGTCATGCCGGCATTGTTTGTGGGGATGACTCAAACCACTTCAAAGTGACACCACGCAAACCATAGACCTCCAGCTTACGCAGCAGTGTTCTATGACTCACACAGTCAAACGCCTTTGATAAGTCACAGAACACCTCCGCGGTAGAGAAGCTGTTATTGAAGTGTCTGAAATTCTATGAGGAGAACGATACACCTTTGGCTTCTGAAAATCTACGAGATTTTGCAATATTTAAATTTAAAAATAAAGTTACAGATCAAGCAGAAAAACTCTAGTGTCAGTACCCAGAGAGTATGTGAGGATATTTTTGGGCAATTAGAATAATTTACAATAATTGACAATAGGTAGGTACACAAGATTTGTCTGTTGTTAGCACCTCGGTGAAATAATTTTTTTAAATGGGCTAAAAGGATAATACACAATATGTTTGCTCATCTCTTGTTTATTCTTTTTGAAACTATAAATCGGAAGGTTTGTTCTAGCTATAGAGCCCCAAGTTGAGATATTTTAACTACCTATATGTGTTATCATATTAAATAGCTTAAACTGTCATTTTATAGTTAGTACCAGAGACTAATTAACGATGCATATGGACAGTGTTGTTCAATCTCACACTGCAACAAGAGCAGCCATCAAGAGTGTTTCCAATCTATAAATTCAAATTAACTACAAGCTTTGGCTTAAGTACGACAGTCACCTTCACCTTCATACTTGGGAGGGGGGGAGAAAGGTCAAGTCACCGCCAAGAGCCATTCAATATCACAACCTAAAAATTGAATTTTTTCCCAAAATCAAGAAAAAAATGATGTTATGTAGAATATGCTGATGTGCACTGGTCTGTATCTTTTTTACACAGGCTGTTGTAGCTTATTATCACAAATGCTTAGGTTACAACAGTCAGGAAAATACCTGATCTTCTCAATTTTCACAAGAAAACCAACAAAATTGACTGACCTAATCGAAACCCAATATCTACTAAAAAACACTAACCAAAGCAACCCAACCACATAAACGGTAAATTGTCATAACTTTTTCCACAACCTTAATTAGCATATAAATTAATTAAGTACTTACCATGGTCTTGGATCCACATCATTTATTTCTTGTTGAAGCAGCTCTCTCAATCACAAAAAATTTTGCAAAACAAACAAAAAAAATAAAAATTGTTTTAACATTTTTAAAAAAAAGTCCCTAGAATTCCCCAGAAATGCATGCAATTTTAGTGGAAAAATAGAACATGTTCTATTTTCAATGTTGGCATTCCCGCGTGCATCTAAAAATATATTTTTAATTTTTAACACGTTTTCTCAGGATAATTCTGAAAAGTTATTTATTTGCTGCACTTTCCTGGTAAAACTGTTTAAATTACTCAATTTTCTTTCATTTTATCGAAGTTTTAAAAAAATACTTTAGGTTATGTTAAACGTCAAAAAGATGCACGAGACACACAAGAGGTGTTGCCAACATAGGTATTTCTAGGAAATTTGGGCAAAAACGCATGTAACTTCATGTATTTCTGGTGAGTTTCGTGGAAACGCGCCGGTGTGGACAGGAGCCCACCCCGCTTCAAAGCACCCTGCATGGGCACGCATAGGTGTACACAGTAACAGAAAACTAAATCTTTTTTTTTTGAAAGTATGGGTATGAATGACTAAACTACCCCTATAAAAGTAAAAATAACAAACCAAACAAAATAAAGAAGAGAGAAAAAAGAAAATAAGGTTGACACACAAGGGAAAAAAAAGAAAACAGACAAAAAAGGGCCCCGAGTGACCTATGAGTCAGACAACCTCGAAGTGTACAGATGAGAGCTGGCATATTGTCCTAAACTTTGGACAGAGTCAAAACCCCCACAATGAACTGAACTGAATTCGAAGTGCGAGTGGGTTGCCAACTTTTAATTTTGATTTATCTGGACATTTGTTCTGAATTATCATGACATTTGATGCAAAATCGGGACATTTTCAAAAATGCTTATTAAAGAAATATAACAATGAATATTGATGTTTTTTTAATTTTAATTTACAAGCTAGCTAATAAATTTCAATCGAAACCAAACAAAGTAATAGTATATTACATAACAAGAAAAGTGACAAATTTCACACGAGCGTGAATGCTGTGAGCGAGGCGTTAGCTGAGTAAAACAACACGCTACTTTTCCTACGAGCACTGTTGAATTGCACTAATTTTTGTAAAAATTGGTCTTTAGTTTCGCACAAATCAAATGAAACTGCTTTTCCGCACATGTGCGCAAAAAATTTCT
Source organism: Oxystoma pomonae (assembly GCA_963921995.1). Classification (NCBI taxonomy): domain Eukaryota; kingdom Metazoa; phylum Arthropoda; class Insecta; order Coleoptera; family Brentidae; genus Oxystoma; species Oxystoma pomonae. The sequence continues at coordinate 71,305,063 of OY998165.1, forward strand.
GCACACGGGTGAAATTTAACGTTTTTAAGGATGCAAATCGTGTGAAATCCATTATTTTCATATGTGGTCGTAGGAAATTTTTTCCTAAAGTTAAAGTACACAAAAACCTGTGGCCCAGATGGTTTACCAGTAATTTTCATAAAAAACTGTAAATTTTTCTTGCCTAGTATTTTGTCTAAAATTTTTAATAGATAATTTTCTACAGGAGATTTTCCGACAGCTTGGAAGTTATGTTACCCCAATATTCAAACGCAGAGATAAGTCAAACATTAAAAACTACAGAGAAATTTCAAAAATTTAATGATTTCCGAAATTCTTTGAATCAATAGTCACAGATAAAGTTGCACCACATTTTGAAAAAATATTTATAAACCAACAACACGGGTTTTCAAAAGGTAAATCACCAATTACTAATATCTTGATATATGAAGAAACTTTGTTGGAAGCCTTGCAGAGTGGATATCAGGTAGATGTCATCTATACCGATTTCTCCAAGGCTTTCGACAGGGTCCATCATAACCTACCTTTTAACTGGTTTCGGATTAATCCAACTGAAAGACGCCAGGCAATAAAAATAGAGAATGGTGTCTCCGCCGAGTTTAACGTTTTGTCAGGTGTCCCCCAGAGTGGACATTTGTCTGCATTGTTATTTAAAGCATTTATAAATGATAGCTTCCGCTTTAGAAAACTGTAACTTTGTACTTCTTGCTGATGATCTAAAATTCTTTAGAATTATAAGAAGTTTTGAGGATTGCCATATTTTGCAACAAGAGTTGAATGGGTTTTCAGCATGGTGTGAATATAACAATTTATAACAAAATCAATGAATAGCGAGCTTTCCCTCAAAAAAGGTAATGGTAACCGTAGATCCGGATTTCGCACTTGTGGTGCTCATCAGTACGGTGCTAGGAATTAGGAGATGAAATGATGAAATGATTTTTCGGCTCGAGAATCGTCAAAACAAGCAAATTATTCTCGATTCTAAGTAGAGGTAGATGGGGGGTTCTGCGCCACTCCGTCCTCCGGAGGAATCTTATCATCAAAAAATCTCTGACGTCATCGTATACAGGGTGCGTTCGTCATCGTGTACTAGATACAGGGTGTTATAAAAATTAAAAAATACAGGGTGAGTTCAAAAATTTGCATCTGTCAAACGTCATCTAACAAACGTCAGCTAAAATACAGGGTGAGTTCAAAAATTTGCATCTGTCAAACGTCATCTATCAAACGTCAGCTATCATATATCAACAGATAACAGATGTCAAACCCTGCGCCTGCGTGCGAAGCGTTGTGACAGAGGACAGGTATAGGAACCTGCGCCTGCGTGCGAAGCGTTGTGACAGATGACAGGTGTAGGAACCTGCGTCTGCGCACCATGCCATTTTACTCCTATGTCAAATATCTTGGCTGGTATTGCATAAAATACAGTAATAAAACTAAAGTGTGGTTTAAAAATATTTATTTATAACAATTATTTATGGACAATAGATAAAATTTCATTACAAAGACGACATTGTTCCTGTGAAGAAGGTGGTCCATCAACGTGTGTGCTCCATTCAGGTCTGTTGTGGTGGGTAAAACATGGAAGCTTGATCTGTAGAGTAGAGTTATATCTGTAGACGTTTGGCAATCTTCCCCAAACTTCCAAGAGATGATAAGCATCTGTGTTTTGAAGTAAACATTCTAGAGGTAACAGCTGTAGTTCTTCACGAGTAAAATCTACCAACCTCTTTTTACCATTTGAATATGATAAAATAACATCGATTGATGACTCTTTTACATCCATATCGGTTGAAGGTAGATAGCAAAGTAAAAACTTTTAAAATATATTATCAATCTTATAGATTATTCCTTCTTAGATAATGTAATACAATAATATAAAAACTGATTGACAATAAAACAAAGGAGAGTTCACATATAAAAGTTAACGTTTTCATAATACAGTAGACTTCTTCTTCTTCGGCTGGTATAGTAGAATTCGTTAACTGTGTGAAATTCTCGGGTTGTAAGGAGTATACCATCCATAATCTTGATCTTTTCGATCATAAAAGATTAGTTTTAGTTTATATGGTGTAGTATTATTTTTACATTCGGTTGCGTTAGCCATAAGGTGATAGAGAGTGGTATTATCTTCGCCAGATTTTTCCTCTAACCTATGCCAAGACCAAGGCCAATTCTCCTGTGTATTAAATGTGATAAATGCCTCTTCAACATCAGGATTTCGAAATAGGTTAAAACTGCAGTTTAAAAAACTGACTAAAATAAGGATTTTGTTCATCTTTACCACTTGAACGTCTGCGTATTACTAAACTTTTTAGAGAAGTAATGTGTATTTTATTGCAAATTATAAAAAAGAAGTAAGTAGGTGTGGAAATGAAAAACACAAAAAAAAGTAAAATTCAGTATTTATTTCATTGTCAGAATTATCTATACATTTGTTTTTATCAAACAAAATTTTTTCAGAATTAACATGAATTAACTCCATCATACAAAATGATTGTGAACATATGTTAATTTTACAGGTATCTATTAAGAGATTCATAAAATTTTGATCCAGATCACTATTTGATTTACAATATTCAACAAGCGTGTAATAGTAAGAATTAAAATCTAACAATCTAAGCACTTCTAACCTAAATTTAATTAAATTAAACATTTGAGATAGATTATTAATAATATTAAATCCAATAAATAAACGATTGTCAGTTTCAAAACTCTCCACTTCAACGAGATATTCACCAAAGAACTTTTGTGTGGAAATTCTAAAATTCTCCGAAAGTGAGGTTATAGTTCCTGCGTCAACATGGTCTCCATCTTGGTGTGTTTTTTTCATAACCTTGTCCAACATCTCGATAAAATCGAACCAATCAGAATCACAGAAGGATATGGATCGCTGATTGATAGGTAGATTTAGTCCAGTGTTTATTAGTTTTACTGTAGGTAAAAATCCTCTGGCGATACTTAAATCAACTGCTACCTCCATGCGACAATTCTTTACAGGAAACGTCATCTGCATTAATAGAGAACTTTCTTGTTTGATCTCTTCACGTACTCTAGCAATCATACTGTCTACGTACTGCCAATATGATTCAACTGAACACAAAGAATCTTCACTATACTGCATACTTGTTGTTGTTTGAGAACTAAAAGACATCTCTGTTTCTTCAATAGATTTCTTGATATAAAACTGCTTGGAAGCGAATCTGTTTTATATATAATTTTTACACCCCACTCCTTCTTTTTTCAACATTCTTTTTACTTGGATAATGCAAGAATCATCTGGAAAAAACACATCCTGTTTACTTGGATGTGAGAATCCATCATTATACCACATCTTTTCCTGCATCAATCCAACTGTTGTGACTAGAATCGAAACCTAACCATTTGACATAGATTTTATTTCCCTTCTTACGTAAAACCTTTTCAACCAAAAATACATTAGGTTGTTTTGTTTTCTGCAGCTCTTCCTCATAGAAACCACCGCTTATAGGTTGACCTTGTAAATCCTCCAACAGATACGTAACGGGATTTGTAATTTGAATTTTTAAAATTTTAAAGAGCTCTGTGGTCCAGTTGGGTATATAACCTTTTTGAAAAACGTGTTTTGACTTGCTGATGCGTACAACATCGCCAACCTTAAACTTTCCTTTGGCAGCTACTTTAAGATGGCTATAAACTGTTTTTAATAGGACATTTGCATTATTTTCGGTGACATCTTTAGGCTTCATACCAATTGTATGTTGTATAGTATTATTATAACTGTTGTTTACATCTACATACAATCTATCCACTTATGGTTACCGTTAAGAGTAAACAACTTAAACAGTTTCTCTTTTATTGTTCTAATAACTCTTTCCGCTATAGAAGCCTTTCAAATGCTGTATGTGCTGTAATGATTAATTCCATGTTTTTTCATCAAGCCTTGAAAATTTGAGTTATAGTACTCCTTTCCGTTATCGGTTACCATATTTTTAGGAATTCTTTTCGATTTTTTAAAAATATCCTCCATAGCATTGGTAACATCAGAAGCATTTTTTGATTTTAAAGGTCTCGTAGAGAGTATAGATATTTGGAAAATGTATCTATAACAACTAAAATAAATTTATAACCCTTGTTTTCCTTTGCGTACGCATCTAATTGAGCTAAATCGGAAGCAAATGTGTCATCTAATCCTTTTTGAATAAACCTGCGTCTAGAAAATGTTTTTCTAGCTGGTCTGTGCAACTCTTTAACCACCTGATGTCGTGCTGCAGTTATTGGATGTTTAGTTTTTGACATTCTGTTTCACACTGACTAGTGCCACTTAAACTGATCTTTAATATCTATAGTTTTTTTTTGTTTCAGTGGTGGTGGTGGATTAATTGGACTAAGAATTAGAGTTTTAGGTTTCGCTGTGGTTTCTAAAAGTTTCAACCTAGCATCTAAATTAACAAGTTCTTTCGAAATCTTTTCCGATTCCTTTTCTAATTTTGTGAATGATGCCTCAATGTTTAGATGTAGTGTGCGAAGATTGCTATCATGATATTTTTTATTAACAACATCATTATCCAATTCTGGGGGTTTCACATTGGATAGTTTATGATCTTGAAAATCATAATCTCCATCTTTAGTAAATGCAATACTAATTTGATTTCGAAAAGCTTCGTTAAAACGCACCCTTTGATCTTGTTTAAGCGTAGATCCAAACTTATTCATGGTTGCAACACAAATGAGTTAAATGTAAACTAATTTTGGTATTAATAGAACTCAATAACACCAAGAGATCGAAGTTCTTCCAATATATTAGATATATCATTCAATGTGTTTGTATTTCCTGCCTCCCTAGAGGCATCCAACTTACGCAATCGATCAATAAGCTGATTAATATTAGCATAAGGAACGAATTCTTTAGGCTTCTCGTTATACTCAACCAAAGCTCTGCCTTCTACAGAAGGCTTACCACGACTTTTAGCAGAAGGTTTTGGTTTTATAAAAGCCTTATATTTACCGCTTTTACTACCTTTTATTTGACCTGAAGGACGAAAATTTCTTCTATGGTGTAATCCAATTTTTCTTGAAAAGATTTTCTATCACTTTCTGAAATGGTGTGTTTATGTGGATTTTTCAAAAATAAAAGATCATAAACTCCTATTTGATGGGGAAACACTCTGTCCTTAAATTTTAGATTGCCCTTGGAATCGAAATCAAAAGGCTTATCTCCAAGTCTAAACTTATTTAATTTTGCTAAAAATTTAATCATAGAGTAGTCAATATCTGGCGAACGTGAAAAATATTTTTGAAGAAAATAACGGGTTACAGGTGGAAAATCGTTTAAAAAGTCTTTTTGAACCGGCGAACGGCTCTGGTTAAATTCATCTTGAAATTGTGTGATAGATTTATCCCACTCTTTTTCATTAAAATCCCCCTCCTTCTCCTTCTCTTCATCCTCCTCCTCAGCCGTTTGGAAAACCTCATCTTCAACTTTTGAGCTCTCCCCAAATTCCTGTTGTTGTTGATGAGTTGGTAAAATGGTTGAGTCCAACATTTCCCCATCGCTAACATCTGAACTATCTATCCGTGGATGTATAAAAGACTGATATGAAGAAATGGGTGTAGGCATTGAAGATATAGTTTTTCTTCGAAAATACATAGGGGAGACTGCTACATTTTTTGTCGGAACAACAGAAGATGTGGTGGTGGTGGTGGGGGTGACAACTGTAGGATTTGTACTAGCGATCGACATTTTTTCTAAAGGTCCCAAAATAGGTTTGAAAAACTTATTAAGGGACTCATCTTCCTCTGTTTTCCCTAGTTTTAAAGCCAAATATTTCTTTCTTATGGCATTGGAGGCTTCTATTATACGTTTTTTTAAAATTTTATTTTTCTCCTCGTCTAACTTTAGATTGGACTTTATCATCTTGGTTCGATTCTGCAAACGGGTCTGTTCTCAAATAAACAGCTTTCAAACGGGTCTGTTCTCAAATAAACAGCTTTTAAATAGCTTTTAAACAGCTTTCAAACGGGTGTGTTTAAAATAAACTGCTTCTAAACAGCTTTCAAACGGGTCTGTTCTGAAACAAACAGCTTTGGAACGGGTCTGTTCTGAAATAAACAACTTTTGAACGGGTGTGTTCTGAAATAAACAGCTTTTAAACAGCTTTCAAACGGGTCTGTTTAAAAATAAACAGCCTTTAAACAAGATTCGTTATTCCTAAGATGATCTTCGACACCTTTATGTAAACCGACTGAAGGCATTGAAAAACATTAAACCTTTATATAGGTTTCAAATTTCAATCGATATCGACCATCAGACAAATCACAATCTTATCTTAATCCATAATTATCTCTCCAACACTCCGAACAAATATCTTTAAACTTGACAAAAGCCATATCTGTGTTTACGTGATCATCATAAACATGTCTAAGATTCATATCGTCCATTTTGAAAAGAACTAACAGATTTGCGTTATCTCGAATCAACTGTTTTGGAATTTTGCTGTATGTTTGCGAGAGGTAGAATGAATCAATTACGTTATGTCGCCCTCGACTAAAGTAATCTCGAATAATATCCTGGTTCTGACTTACTACATCGTCAAATATAAAAACAGAATTCGGGGAGGCTTTAGAAGGATCTACAATCTCATCGTTTTCACTATAGGGAAAATAATTAATACCTGTCACCGATCGTAGGATTTTCTCCAACAGTTGATATTTTTGTTGATAAAGAGACTTTGAGTATATGTAAACATTTTCAAATCTGAGTCCATTTGGTTCAATTAGAAGACTGATCATGACGTTAGTTTTACCGCAGTTACTAGGTCCACAGATCAAACCTCTAACAGTATTTGGTAGTAGCACTCCATGCCTTCGAAATTTATTATCATTAAAGGTGAGATGTTCATCCAAGTTGATTATGTTTATTCCAATCTGTTGCTTTTCTTTTCGCATTTCGAAATAAAAGACGTGTGTTCGTTACAAGAGTTTTAGTTGGAATGGCGACTTTGAGAGGTGAAGGTCTCCTAAATACAGTCATCAATAAGCTTCCATTGAGTTAAATCTACCTTCCCATAGGTATAGGTAATACTGTTTTAATTATCATTTTATTTTATTTTATTTAATTTTTTTTATTTTTCACTAGATTTTGTGGAACCGTTACTCGCTTAAAGCGTCGATTAGCTCGAGGAGACGTTGGAATACATCCCTTGGACGAGGCTTGCAAGGAGCACGATATAGCGTACTCGAAAAGTGATAACCTGGAAGATAGACATAAAGCAGATCAGAATTTAGAAAACAAAGCGTGGGAAAGGGTAAAGTCGAAAGACTCTAGTTTGGGGGAAAAAGCTGCTGCTTGGATAGTAACTACCGGCATGAAAACAAAACGCAAACAGGGTATGGGTACTAAAAGAAGTTTGAATAAAAAAAAATCATTTTCCAGCTCTGTCTTGAAACATTTAAAGAGTAAAACTAAACATTTTAGTGGAAATGGATTGTCTAATAAAAGAAATATTAGCGCAGCTCTTAAGATTGCTAAAAAGCTAATAAAATCAGCTGGAGGTAAAAATAAAATAAAACTACCCAGAGTTATTCCGGTACCCAAATTTGGTGGGGTACTTCCAGCCGTTTTAATCCCTATTTTTGCCGGGCTTAGCGCGCTCGGAGCATTGAGTGGTGGAGCAGCGAGTGTTGCCAAAGCTGTAAACGATGTCAGAGATGCTCGAGAAAAACTTAAGGAAAGTCAAAGACATAATGAAGCCATGGAATCAATTGCAATAGGAAAAACAGGCAAAGGACTTTATTTGAGAAAATATAAATCCGGTTTGGGTTTATACCTAAGAAAAATGCAGTCAAAAAACTCCCTATAAAGCTACCCAAAAGAGCGCTATCCGATAAAGATTTACTTCGGTATGTCAAAAAGCTTAAAATCCCTCATTTTAGAGGTGTTTTTATGAGAAATTCTCTTCCAAACGGACTTGTATGGAAAAAAGAAGCGGGAATTGTTAATCTAGATTCTATGGAATCAAATGGTAGTCATTGGGTAGCTTTTAAGAAGAATGGATCTACTATGGTATAATTTGATAGTTTTGGAGGGCTCAAACCTTGGAACTAGTTAAATACTTTAAAAACTGTAAAATTTTATTTAACTTAGATCAGTACCAAAACTATAACACATATAATTGTGGACATTTATGTTTAATGTTTTTGTATAATAAACATATATAAATAGATGTTTTTTTGTTTTTTTCTATCAGTCATGTCTTGTACGTTTACCCTAAAGGGTCGAACCAGCACTATAGCTGCAAACTTTTTTCCTCCTATTGAATTAGATCCTAAATACGAGTATTCGCTTGCTTTAATATCCTTGAATACCTGGAACTCTATTCCCAACATCGAACCAGGAAGAAACAAGTTTTATTATAATAGTCAGGGTGAAAACATAACTGTGGAAATCCCGACTGGATCCTACGATATTGAAGGCATTGAATCATCAATCCAAAGTCAGCTGTGTGATCCTAGAGATAATATAATCAAAAAGTGTGAATTATTTAGTCTTAAACCTAATAACAATACGTTAAGAGTCGAGTTAAAAAGTGGATTTGAAGTAAATTTCGAACCAGAGGATAGTATTGCTAAAATTCTTGGATTTTCTGCAAAAAAGCTTAAACCAAACGCTTTATACAAATCAGATCTTCCTGTTCGCATTATACACGTGGTGACCATTCGCGTTGAATGTAATATAATATCTGGGTCTTACTACGGTAACGACTTATCTCAAACATTATACGAATTCAGTTCTACTGTAGATCCCGGTTATAGCATAAATATAGAACCATCAAATCCTATATATCTACCTGTTTACAAGAAAAGGATAGATAATATCACGCTAAATCTACTCGATCAAGATACTACACCGGTTAATTTTCGAGGAGAAGAAATTGTAATAAGATTGGAGTTGAGAAAAAATGGGGTTAATTTTTAATAACAGAAATATCTCCAGGACCCCGATTCAAGTGCCGGCTATTTTAAATAGCGACCCGACTTTCAAACCGAGTTTACACGTACGGTTGTAAAAGGAAACTGAAGTTTACTTTAGTTACCTACTCAGGACTTGAAATACATATAAATTGATTTTTTTTATGAGTTTTGTGATCTTTCAATGCAAGTATGCTATCGAAATGTGATAAAACAACCTTTGTCTTTGTTTTAGTACCAATAAACATTTCTAAAGTTTTCTTAAAGCAACTATACAAACGTGCCATCGAATTTTTAAGAACAAATTTGCTGATGCACTGTTGCCAGTGCTCCGACCCAAAGAGAGGTCGGTTTGAAAATCGTTATCTTTTTGCAGGCATTTTACGCCTTACAACTTATGAGAAAAAAAATTGAGGGATATTTTAGGACTTATGAGGCATAATACCAATAAGCCACTATCAATTGACGTCACAAGCTAAAAACAGTTGAGCATCGGCAGAAAATTATTTTTGCCCATCCCTAGTTTAATTTTACTCATAGAAATTTAAAATGGTTCATTGATTGTCATTACAACCAAAATTTTATGCTAGGATATTGACATTTCAAGGTTATAACATCTTTCAAGCATTTTTTCAGTGACCTACATCAGAAAATTTGCAAATTTTAGATTTTCTGAATTATAGAACTGATATCTTGTGCTTTTAATGTTAAGAAACTAGCGGCTAGCCCTTTAAAGTGTTCATTTAGTTTTTTAAACAACTTTTTGTTGTCCTTCCAGTGTACAGTGTCTTAAGGAACTCTTTGTACTCCTTCCAGTTTATAGTGTTTTAAGGAACTCTTTGTACTCCTGTTGTGTATTGCCAGAAAACAATAAAGGTAGGTACATAAATAATAGCTTAAAATAGCAAAACAAATACCTCCTTTATATGGGCCCATTAAAACATTTAAAATAAAGGGTTTTCTAAAAGAATGTGGGTAAAGTTATGACTGTCCCTATCTATTTGCAAAATGGCAAATGCTAAAGTTACAACAGTTGCAGAAAATCCGATTTTTTCACAAGAACACCAACAAAACTGAATCATATTTACGAAAATCTGACCTAACCTAACTTAATCCAACACAAAAAAGCATGGTGATTATGCAGTATACAGTTCTCTGCCATTTTTGATTTAATATGAAAAATTCTTTATGGGGGCACCTACTAGGGTCCCTAGGGGGGCACCTACTAGGGTCCCTAGGACCCCAAATCCGCCTGCGCTGGTTGGTTTTTTTTTCAATTTTTTTTTTATTTTTTTCACTAAAACAACCCAATCCAACACAGCCCAACCCAACCTATTCCAACCCAACCCAAAACAATAAAAAAAACACATTACAACCCCCCCCCGGCGGCACCCTTTTTTCTCTTGGATGATTTGGTGGATTTGGGGTCCTAGGGACCCTAGTAGGTGCCCCCGTAAAGAATTTTTCATAAAAAATAAAAAAATGGCAGAAAACCCTATACTGCATAATTACCAAAAGCATTAATCAATGCAACTGTTGTAGTTTTGTCCGAGGCTTTAGCTTTCTAAAAATCCATGCATAAAAACTATATAAACTATTTTAAGAGGTCTAAAGGCTCATTTATAATAGCATGCAGCAGCTTATGCTAACGAGTGTCAAATTTTTTGTTTGTTAATTTATAGTGAATTTATAGGTGAACAGTCCAAATTTTTAGGAGGACAGACTCTGATTTTGAAGATGTCTTGTAAATAGTTCTTTACTTTTGGTCAGTGATGGGCTGTACACTTAAAATACCCAAATAAAAAATCTGACACCTAAAGCGCTTAACAGGTATCAAGGGTATCAAGTTTTGTGCTATTCTAAATGACCCTTATATACATGTTCACCAATGTGAAAACTCTGATTAAGTTTTAATCATGATTAAATATAAAACACCACATTCTAAACACCAATTAGTATCTAATCATGATTAAAGCCTCGATTAAAGCCTAATTGGGAAATTTTTGTCTTGGTGGATACAAGCATGAATGGGCTTTATCTGAAAACATATTACCTAGGTAAATTAGGCAAAAACCAAAAAACTTCTATTACCTAAGATTTTCAGGGTTTCTTTGACATCAGAAATTCAAAGTAAAAATATAAAAAGCACAAAAAAAAAATATGAAAGAGGTTCTTTGCAAGTTTATTTGTTTGATTAAATAAGGTTGACAGGAACGGTTCTATAGTAAACAGCTAACTCAAATACGAGCTTAAATATTAATATTACCTAAGTTAAGATTAATTTTTTATCAAGGTTCAAAACAATAAATTTTTTATCACTTAGATTTTAATAACAAGTACATCAAAAACACAAGTTTACTCCCTGTCTGCAAATAAAAAACACATGGCATTTTTGTTTACTGCAAAACATTTTTTTATTGTTCAGGAGCATAAAGAAATTATACTTACTGTTTTTTGCATACGAATGTCAATAAAAACGGAGTAGCTATTGACGAAGTAAATGCTTTGTGTTCTAGTTTTTTGTATGTTTTTTCCATTTTTTATGTTTACAACTTGTAGCTAAACTGTGATTTTTTTACTCATGATTTTAATTTACTCACAGCGCTCGTTCTTTAAAACCATGCTTGTAAAGAAAGTAATATTTTAGTCACTAGTATTAAAAACTACTATTAAATTTTGCCAGTGGTACTATTTTCTTCGTTTTCTTCACAACTAACTTTTAAATTTCTGTTTCTTTTGGGAAAAAAAAACGATTTTTTTTGCTCGAGTTCTTCCCTTTCTTGGATAATAAATTTTCTTGTGAGCTTCGAAAAAAATTTAGAAAATTTTTGCATGAGGAAAAATTATTTGATTTTATCTGTTAAAATTGGCAGGTATGAATACTTACTCGTAAGTATTTAAAACTGGTGGTTACTCCAAAGGCTGAACCGTGCACTACAGCCTTAAGAAGGCCTGTTGTGCCCAGGAGTCTACTGAAATTGTATAGATCATAGTTAAAACAAATACGATCCAGAAAAATAAAACCCCTGCAGAATACAAAACTTGATTTAGGTTTAATACTTTTCTTATATATGCACATTTGGCTTTCACTTAAGCTTCAACTGGTATAAGTTAAAGAAAAAGTATTGTTTTGTAGTCTGAAGAGGTTTTAGTTTCCTGGTTAGTATGTGTTTTATTTACACTCTTCAAAATCTCAGTAGATTCCTGGGCATAATAGGCCCACTTGTTATTTTTATATAAATCTTTATATGCACATAAAAACTTTACTTTTTTACAGAAATGCCTGCTATGTGAAACATTTGCCATAAGTACAAAACATCAAAGGTCAAAAAGACAAACAAAACATCGGAGGAAAATTTGAATTTTATAAGGCACCGTCCATCAAAAATAAAAACAATAAAGTGGATCCTTGAAGAGTGAAGAGAAGAGAAAAATGGTTTAAATTGGAGCAGATACTGGGCAAACAGTACATGTTCGTTCCAATCACTTTGTTACTGGTAATAATGTTATACCTACATTCCTGTGCAGAAAATTCTGCATCATAATACATTACATACCCAATTAGATATATTACATGATATTAGTTTGGCAAGGATTAATTATTTCATGACACTGAATTTATTCAAGGCCATTTTTGTGAAGCGGTAGTGTAATACATCACCTCTCTGAAGAGAAAAAATCGAATTTTTCATTTTTAGTTTGTTGCGCCTTTATTCTTAAAGATGTCAAAAAAGGCTTAAAACTTTCTACAGGCACTTTTTTACGATGTATCTGAATGACAGGTCTGTTTTTAAGATTTGACATTTCAGTGTGACAGGAGCACTGTAAAGTTCATTTTTCCTTATAAAAAAATCTGTCATTTTTAAGATGTCAAAAAAGGTACTGCAAGCGTGTTCCCAAAATATCTTGAGTAAGTTAAAAGCAAAATTTTAATTTTTGCTGATGATGGTTAATTAACCCAAAACGTCAGGTGACTTGTCAAAATAATTTTGCAAAATGTTATCTGTCATCCTTTATGAACAAAACGGCAGGAGAAAAAAAGCACGTGTCCATAAGAAAAAATGAACTTGGCACTGCCCTTTCACACTGAAATGTCCAATCTCACATTAAGTAGATCTTAAAAGAGTGCCTGTAGAAAATTTTAACCGTTTTCTGACAGCTTTAATAATAAAGGCGCAAACAAATAAAAACTAAAAATGAAGATTTCGGTTTTTCGCCTATCTCCGGAACTGCTTGGATTTTGTAAACTTTTTTTAAAGTTCTGAGTAAAGCATTAACTTGCGCAACTTTGCCCTAATTTAAACCTTTTCGTACCTCCTACCGTTCAGGAGATCCCATGTTGAGCATCAAATTTGGAACACCCTGTATAGGTGATCAATAATCAAATTATAATGACACTGTTGCTAAATTTTCTTTATTTTTTTTTGTTTTATTTTAGGCAAACCTCGATGGGCAAACCAGTTGAGGATATTGATCACCCAGATTAACTGTCATCATTTAATATGCCATCTATCGGAGTTGAGGTAAATATCTTGGTAAATAACATATATTCTTGATTTGCAATTTTCCCCTTACATAATTAGGTATAAATATTTTTTAAATGATATACTAAATGAAAATCATTATAAAACTAATATGCCTAAACTAGCAACATGTTTAAAAACTATTTATACAAGTATTTACGTTAAATAAAAAAACCCTCAATAAAATCTGCTGTGCTAACTTTTTTTTTTAAAATTGTGCGCCCTTCTAATTAAAAAACAAAATAAAAAAATTGCGCACACTAGCTTTACGTAAATTTAGCCACCCCAACCTGAAATAAATTTAGAAAATAAAGGGCACAAATTTTTTTAAGAGGGTATAATTAGTCCATGAGTAACATATTGTGAATTCCCTAATAAAAATTTTAATTTAGATTTTTTTATACCTATATTATAGGAAACCCATCAACAAGATTTGACAAGTAATGCCATTGGAGAAGAAGTGAATGAGTTAGGGTTGAACCTTTTCACTATCCTGTGTGAAGAAAACTCATCACCTACTTACTTACCTATATTATTATGCATGCAATGTTTTTCAATCAAGTAGGCTTTTCTTTGCAAAGATGCATATTAAAGGGCTAGCCCATTCATAAAGCAAAATTAAATAATTTTAATTTTAGATGTTTTATGTATGGGGTAACTGTTTATAATTACAATAATATGTTTCATTATATTTTTACCCTCTAACATCGACTTGAGAAAAACTTAGTAGGTAGGTTATAAAAAAACGCAAAATGTTATTTAGCTACAAATATACTTTTTGGATATCAATTTTTTGCAAATTTTTAAGGAAAATGCATGTATATACCATAAAGTAAGGAACTACTTTATGTATATACCTATACCTCTTTAGAGTCAACCAATGAGTCAAAAACTTTATTGTCTTCTTACACTGGATAGGTATATAAACATGCAAGATGATACTTACTTTTCTCACATAACACCTGGTTCACACCTAGCCTGCCCACCCTGCATCAAAAAACGCATCATGTGACTGCATTTAAAAGTGGAAATCCAGGTTCTGTCACATTGTGCGTTTTTTAAAGCAGGGTGGGCAGGCGTTGGTGTGTTTGGGGCTTAAGTAATCAAAAGTAAAATAAATAATTTTAACGTTTTATTACGTCAAGAATTATAGTACTTATACCTATCTAAGTTTATTCCAAATGTTGAAATTTGTTCAGCAAGTTTTTAAAATAAATAATTTTTTGCACTTCAGGGATAAACAGCTTTGCATTTTGTATTCCTCATGTTAGCAATAAAAGTTACTTTTCAAATTTAAACAGGGATAAAAAGTAAATGTAAAGGGACAAAAAGTGACGTTTTAAATAAAGTGAGTAATTGGAACAAAAAGTGACATTTTCAATAAAGTGTGAAATTTATCCCCTTTGATATATTTTTTGGCATTAATATTTATTTATATTTAAATGAAAGACCCCATAGTAAATGTTTTTCTATAGGCTTATGGATTTCTATATAAATAAGATAATTTTGTTTTGAAAATTCTCAGAATTAGTGTTACTTATGTTCCTTTAGATGAAATAAAGCACTTCTATACAAATAATAGTTTTATTTATTTTCATTAACACAATACAATTTTTTTAATGATTGATAAAATGATATAATTTATCAAATAAATGTTAATGTCAATCACAGGTGATGAAACTCAAATAACCTAAGAGTAAAAAAATAATAAAATTATCAGTTAATTGCCACCTTAGAACATTAAACTTCAATGTTCTAAGATTGCCATAGTCTTTAATTAAATGGTCTATCTACGATAGAGGCAGATTTGTTAGTGGCAATTAATAAAAAATTTCATTTGCATCAGCATGTTTTGAATTCCCTGAGCTTACTTTAGATTTTCGCGATGTAAGTATAAGAGCTAATGTAGTTTTTCTTTTAAGTTAGTGTATAAATTCTTGTCGGCATGAGTAGATTTATTGTTACACATTTTGCGACACTTCGGCCATTATAGTATCTCATAGTTATATGGTTTTTGTCCTTCTCGAATAGAGAAAGTGACCAAAAAAAAGTTGAACAGTCCTATTTTTTTCGCTATTAAAGAAAGAGGAAATAGAAGCTAGCTGAAAAAATAACACTGTGCATCAAAAATTTGTAAAACAAATATACCCTAACTCTAACTAGAAGCTGTGCAAATGATCTTAAAGAAACAGTACCTATCTATTGTTTTTTTGTTTGAAGGTGAAACCACTGGATTTTACACCAACGGTTAGCACACTGCACCATTTTACTGCCATCATCAGGTTTTCTGCAGTACTACCCTTTCACTGCCATATTGCTTGTAATAGCAGATAATTTTGTAATGTTGCACGGGTATCTTCTTCTGGAACAGTTGATGTTGCTCCTGAAATAATTATATACAATTAATTTAAAATTCTACTCACAACTGAATCAATCCAATCCAAAATTGTTATTTTCCTAATGCAGTTACCGAGGGGAAGATCACTCATATTACCCATATAACATGTACAAATTTTAGATCAGTTGTTACCCCCTTGGCAGTTACTTATGTAATGAAATAACAAAATGCAGTTTTAATTTCGATTTTTCTATTGTTGAAAATGGCATTACAACATATATTAAAAATTATTTGTTTCAAAAATCCCTTGAGGTAAAAAAGCAAGGTAAAAAACGTTGTTAAATAACTCTAGTTTTTAAGATATAGTATAAAATAAAAAGGCAATATAACTTACAATTTCCATGTACTCTGTTGCTGACTGGATGTTCAATTTCTAAAAATCAAAAATAGTATTTATTTTAGATGCCTAATTGTGCTTTTAGATATCAACAAATGTTTTAGGTTTGTAACTCTAACTGTACTTTATTGTTTTTAAAATTTACATTTTTATACAATATTGTTTTAAGCCTAGAAATTTTTATACCATTAGGAAAAAACCTTACAACAAAAAAAAAAGGTTTGTATTTGCAATGATCCAACAAACAAAACTATTCTAGGGCAGGGTCTTCAAGTTCAACTTTTAGTAGCTTTTTAATTTTTTTAAATTTTCGTTCTGTAAATATGTTATTTTATTCTTTATTCAAGTTGGCCCCAGCCTATTTAAAAAAAAATATTTCATCAGTGTTCAGCCAAAATTTATTAAAAAATTCCTGGTGTTTTCCCAGTCTCTTTAGACTTTTTCCCAGCATTATTTTAATCTTTAATATTCACTTTATGCAAGGGTGGACGTCTAAAATCTAGGGGTAGGGTAATCAGATTTGGAGTTGTTGATTTAACTTAATTTTTTTGCCAGTAACATGCTTAAAAAAAAGTGGACAGCTGCCCAAGGGGGCTGGGTTGGGGTGAAATCCAGTATCAACATGCTATAAATATGCTGCAGGCACAAATTTTTAGAAAATTGGAGTAAAAATATCACTTTTTTACATCTTTGTTGAAAATGTCATAAAAATGCTAAAAAAAATTTGTAAAATATTTTCCAAGTAGGTCAGGAATTAGTTCTTTAAACTCACCAAAGTTGGTTTCAGTAAACATCTGCATTTGGATCTGATAGTAATATGGATGATAATCTTTGAGGGATATTCTATTCTCTCTTCCTTCTGTAAACAAGAATTTTTAAAGGAAATTAGTGTAGTATATGGGCACTTACACAACCAACAACTCATTCTAGGCAATTTAAAATTTCATCTGGACTTGCACCAAACTATGGGTAGGTGGGGTGCAAAAATAAAACACATTTTGAAATTTCAGCTGGTGGATGTTCCATTTTGTGATCTATCTTAAATGTTTCTAAACCTTATTTTCATATTAACAACCATAGACACCAGCTTTTTTTCAGAGGAGGGGTAACAGATTTTTTGGAGGGTTTTCAGGTTTTGTCATACATGGAGATTTAAAGCTAGAGACTACCCTTCCCGCTTAAAAATCAAACCAGGCTTTTTCTTTGGCTTGATTTTCAATAGATAAAGTAATACTTTTGCTTGATCTTCAGTAAATTTTATTTTCCCAGTGTTTAATTAAGTGTCAATTTTGTGTTATCCTTATGAAAAAGTATTGCCTTTTGCATTTTTTCATAAGGCCTAATACTAAACTGACTAGCAGCTACAGAAACTCCACTACAGAAACTCCAAAGCTATCTAATTTCCCAAAAAAATCTAACCTATAATAGAGAAGTGGGCAGCGGATCTGTCTGCCACACGCAAAGTTCAGGGTTCAAATCCCGGCCACACAGTGGATATTTTGTTTTTGTCCCAAAAACTTTACACTTGGATCTCACTTTGGCAACACTGGGCATTGATCCTAGAATGGATGGAAAAGTCCCAGTAAAAAAAATAAAAAAAAGTTGTTGGTCTTACATTTTTTTGTAAATTTACATAGTTCTGGATTTTCAAGTAGTCTTTTGGGGTTCGAAAAATTAATATAAGTTAGTTCTTTGCAATACTCTCCTTTTCATGATGGGTTAATCCACTGGCAAAGAACATCTGTCACTGATTGCTTTTCTGATATGTGCATGAACCTAATCCAGCGTGGCAATTAATCACAATGAGAGGCTTATATTTCTGAACCTATGATAATCCAAGGCATTAAAGGGGGTGCGGCTCATCTTGTTCTAGTTTATATGAGTCCTTTCTATTTATGAATTGGAGTTTTTCTTGGTAGCATTTGTCCTAAAAAATATATGTAGCTAAGTAGGTCATTATGGGCAGTAGGTAAAATTAGGTGCCACATTGTCCAGTTATTTAGATTTTTAGAAAACAAACATTGCAAATTGTTCTAAACAAACAAAATATATATAGATATTAAAAATCCAGTTTTTAGAACTTTTGTCTGATTATCTGTCTTTTTTTTGTTCCAAACTGCATTTTTTGGATTGGACAGTACATACGCTTTTCATCAAAAAATTATGCTTTGATAAGAACTTGCTCAGAATGGATACTTGCTTACTTCATATGAACTTGAGGTTGAAAATTTTAATGCTTGGATTTGGTTTGTTTGGTTAGTTAGTTCTTTGCTTTTTAGTTTTGTTGAAACTGAGGATAACTTACTAAAACAACCAAGCTAACTTAGTAATCCTAACCAAACCTAGCCAACCCCTTAACCTAACCAAAGCAAACCTAAAATTTAGTTTTTTAAGCAGTTTAAATCCTCCATAAAAATGTGTACCTACTAGCAATCTAGTATTTTTCTGTGTCATACAGTCTTAAGCTAACTTAGTAAACCTAGCCAACCCCTTAACCTAACCAAAGCAAACCTAAAAATTTGTTTTTTTAAGCAGTTTAGTAAGCAATTAGTATTTTTCTGTGTCATATGGTCTTAAGATTGCCTTTGGCATTATTTCTAGGCACAAATCAAAAAATCATTACCAAAATTTTACATTTTTGTCCAAACTTAAATACGAATATTTTAAGCTAAAAACCTACTCACCATTTTATGCTTCAAGGTATCCAAAGGTAAGTAGCAGGTGTAGATCAGATTTTATTTTATTTCAAAGGACTACAAAGAGTTCCTTATCACACCTACGAACAGGCACTGAAGCACTACGAAAGGACTGCACTAATTTCACTTTTAAATTTTTAGTTTTTTTACTGCAGTTTTAAAACGGGTAAAGAACAGTCGCCCGAAAAAAATAAACAATAAACATAACCTCAAAAATAGTTGTTTGACAACTGTCATTCTAAAAAGTAGGGCTGGGCGAGAGCGAAATTTTCTGCCGATGCTTCGTTGTTTTTTTACGTCGGATAGAGTGCTCTGACCGCTAATAGATAGTACCTAATAGAATAGTATAATATTTTGATTTAAATTATAATATTTAGTAAAAATCATTACCAAGGATAGGCAACCAATTATATATACCACAATATATACCGCTGGTAAGGTCACCGTCGTCTCGACTCGCTTCGCTGACTTCACAGTAAACTAACTGTGGCTGACTTCAATTTGAAATATAACCTCAAAAGTTGTTATTTATTTTGTTAGTTTTCATTTTTCTCTGCGCGGCTTTTTAAAAATATTCTCGTCAGAAGTTCGATGTTAACTTTTGCTGTATCAAGAGGTAAATAAAAATGCCTCATCTTTCATGTAAATAGTGAAAATTGAAAGAAAAAAGATAAAAACTTAAAGTCCAATTTATACTCAACGTGTGGAGTGCTTAAAAAAACAAACTTACCTAGAGTTAACATCTAATAACTAGTGATAAGTTAAAAAAGAAAGAATCTATGAAAACAAGCCAGAAAACGCCTGCTGGATTTCAGAGAAATAGCCCATAAAGAGGTAAGGATGAACATGCATGCTGCAAATTATAATTATTATTTATTTGAGTACACACTTAATACATTAACTGCCGGATTGGGAAAACGGTAATTATGTAGTATACGGTTTTCTGCCATTTTTGATTTTTTATGAAAAATTCTTTATGGGTGCACCTACTAGGACCCCAAATCGCCTGCGCCCGATTTTTCTTTTTTTTAAAGAGAAAAAAGGGTGCCCTGGAGGGGGTTGTAATTTGTTTTTTTGATTGTTTTGGGTTGGGTTGAATTAGGTTGGGTTGGACTGTGTTGGATTGGGTTGTTTTAGTAAAAAAAAATTAAAAAAAAAACAAAAAAAAAAAATAGAAAAAATACCAACCGGCGCAGGCGGATTTGTGGTCCTAGGGACCCTAGTAGGTGTCCCCATAAAAAGTTTTTCATAAAAAATCAAAAAAGGCAGAAAACCGTATACTGCATAATTAACGGGAAAACAAACTATCATTCCCTGAGACCATTAAAGAAATCTCCAGCAACAAGTTGTAAATATTTTATAGTAGAAATGATCGTAAGACTAGCAGTGTGTTTGATTTGTTCATATGACTTTAAATAACGGAGATTTTTAATTTTGAAAATTAACGCAGTATCATACATTTAGAAATGACCATCTGTTCATCTTCTTTGAATCCATAAAACTTGAATGAATTTGAGGGGTAAGTGTTAAAGAGACATGAGTCAAGGACTGCATTAATTGTCTGAAAGGTGTGATTAAAACTCCAAGCTTTGATTTTAGAAATTTAAAATCTTGGTTATTTAAAGTCATATGGACAAATCACATACAGCGCTATTTTTAGGATCATTTCTACTTTAGAAATAACACAACTAATATTTTTGCTAAAGAACCCCTTTAATAAATAATCAACCAGACATTACACA
Organism: Oxystoma pomonae; assembly: GCA_963921995.1. Lineage (NCBI taxonomy): Eukaryota > Metazoa > Arthropoda > Insecta > Coleoptera > Brentidae > Oxystoma > Oxystoma pomonae. Next base: position 71,325,708 of record OY998165.1, read on the forward strand.
TTATATAGGAACATTAAGATTTATTTAGTATCATTTTTGTTTTTGATTCATATCTGACTTTTTCTTGCTCAGTAACAGAGAAAAGATAGAGGTGTGGCAATCAACGTCAAACCAGAACAATATGATCTAGTTTATAAATCAGGGTTACCTACTACCTCAAAGGTGACCACAATCCCCAAAATTATGTCACTTTTTTTGTAGCAAGCAACCCAGTCCATGTAATCAAGGGGGTAGCCGCTCATGGCAGAACATGTGTTATATTCCATTGCATTAAAATTACTTAGACATGCCCCTAATGACAGTAAATCCACAAATTTTGTTCTAGCAGAGTTTACCTTTTTAAATTAAAAAAAAAATTACTGCGATTTTGTGAAGTGCCACTTTTCTTATGGAACTTTCAAGGGAACTTTTAACATGTTTTGTTTTTATTTATTATAAGTACTAAAAATTATTTTAAAATAATAATTGAATTATTTAAAATTGGATCTGAACATATACAAGTAGTACACACTGTAAGCATTAGTTTATAAAATTTTAAACAAATCAGAAAGTGTGGTTATTATAATTTTAACACTGTCACCATCTATACATAATCATAATTATAATAATTTAACTTTTTAAATCCTTAGTAATATTTTAAATAATTATTTTTTATATTTAGCTGAATAATATACTACCTATCCAATAATATTTACATGCAGAATCATTTTTTGTTTTTTAGATCAACATTAACTGGAATGGTTAGGTGCATCCTGGTGCATCTTAAGTTGAAGAAGGGTTCCACCGAGGGTTATTCTACCTTGAGTTCCACTTTATCTCTGCAAACTGCAACAGCTAGTGGGATAGGTATGTGTAAATTTTGAAATTTTTACAGCATCACATGCTCAAAATATTAAAATTACAATTAGCTTTCTTACAATTTTCTTTAAATGCCTAATCGGAGGCTTAACTTTGGGCTTAACCCTTTACTTCACTAATGAAACACTGAAACACTAAACATTCATTTATCATATTTTATAAGCTAGACTTGTAATCTTTCCAAATATAATAAATCTCTATAAGTTACCTACCATTTCTATACATTGAATATTTTTTTTAAATTCTTCTAACCAAACTATATAGGTAGATAACAAAAATGCAATTTTTACAATTTTTGTCTGTCTGTTTGTTTGATCCAGCATCATACAAACACTGCCAGTCCGATCTTGATGGTACTTTCACACTTTCATCAAAATCGGTTTACAGAAACAAAAGTTATGACATTTAAAGCAATAAAAATGAGCAAAAAGTGGGTAAAAACGCAGATCTCCACACGTTTTTGTTAAAATGCCCCTGCTTACATTAAAGTGTTATATTGCTATGTATCTTTAACGGTACAAAACCTTAAAAAAAAAAACATTTTCAGATGCCTAGGTATACTTAAATCTTATTATTTTCTATAGTCTATAAGAAAATAATAGTCAAATTGAAAAAATCCATTATCATGGAACGTGTAATTAGTGTTAACTGTCAAACCAAAAATATTAAAAAATTCTCGAATTTGTACAAGTTATCATGAACGACTAATTTTTCGATATTGCACTAAGAAAAAACCAAATATTTTTGTCGGAAATTTTGCAAAACTTTAAATTGCTGTATCGTAGAAAGTATTTCCCCTACAAAGACCAAATTAATCTCATTTTGTTTTTAAATTTTCTTTTATAGCCAATTGCCGTGACCGAGGCTGTAACATTAGTCGTTATAGTTGTCAAACTTTTGAGAAAAAGTGAGAAAATTTAGTGATTTTTATAGAATTTAACAATTATATAGAGAGCTTTTGAGGTCGAAAACTCGGATTTGTCATAACCACTTTATCACATACAACATATCAAAAAATCAGAAATACCTCATTTCATCCAATGAACTATAAGTTTTCTGAGAGACGTGAGACGGCACCCTAAAAATGTCTCCAAAGAAAAATAATTATTTAGAAAAATAATTGCGATTATATCACTTATGTGTTAAAAGTTCCGTAAGACAAGTGTCATTTTTGACAATTAGAGTGATAATTTTTTTAAAGAAGCAAAGTCGAAATTACATTAATTTTTCTGTCATTTGGGTTTTCTTTCTTGAAAATAAAACTGGAGCTTGAAAAATTTTCGGTGATTTTTAAAATCTACCAGTATAACCTCCAAAAGTTTTTTTTGACATGCTAACATTAACTAGAACGGTTTTGATTTGCCCCACGTGTTAAAGGATATCTTGATTTGTTGGCAGGGTATTATTCTAACCCTACTTTTCAGTTTTAGGAGTTGGGTTGGACTCCCAGACAGTGAATCATATCGTCATATCAAAGATTGTCATATAATAGTATTTCAAAGATTTGGACTACTGTTAACTACATTAGAAATATTTCCCAGAGTAGAGGATATGCTGAGAAAAAAAGGTAACTAAACAACATTTTATACTGTAAGTCTAGTAATATTTAATTTACAAAAATTCCTCAGCACTCCAAGTAGTCAGGCCACATCATATACCCTCGCCAACAAATATAGATCCGGAGATTTTGACTTTTCATTCATGTTTTTGGATCATTGTAGAAGTAATTTATCTTGGGTAGACATTGAGCACTTGGGTCAAACTATTTTAGGGACCACACTGTATTTTTGTATTAAAAAGCTTAAAATTTGCATTTTTTTGTGTGGAAAAGGCTAAATATCAAAAAGTACTTGGCCGATCGAAAAAAAAAGGAAACCACTGATTGAAAGATAATTTCTTTCTATAAAAAATTCCTTTCGAAATGTGATTTTACATCCCATTGTCAACAATTTTTGTTTGGCACTTATCTTTGTATATATTTGGGGTGACCCAAAAGAAAACGATTGAAAATACCCTTAATCGCACCCTCTAAAATCAATCAAATCAAATCAAACTGTGCTTTATTATCTGAAGACATAGTCTTATTGACAAAGCAAAAAATTAGTAATTAACTTACCTAAATCCTAAATTAAAAAGATGTACCTACATTCTATATTATTATGATCTTTTGGTCATTGGTCAAAGTCTAATATTAAATGTATTCAGAATTTTTTAAAAAAGGCATTTTAACAATTTATATTATCTACATGTTTATACAATATAGTAAGGTTGTAACTAATATTAAAAGATTCATTCTTGGTATATTAAAAATAATTATAAAATTTAAAATCATAAAATGAAAAAATTACAAGGGGACATGGTTGAGACACACTAACAAATTCAAGTGTATAGTGGTTTACAAAACAACACTAAAATGTCTCCCTATAATTCTCATTAAAACTTTAAAAATCTTTTTCCTCAAAACAGAATCTAACAGTACCTCTAAATTGCTTCATCCCATCAATTCTCCTTATTATCAAAGGCAAATGGTTGTAGAGTTTTATCTTCATAAATGCAAAAGTTTTTTGTTAAAGCTAACTTTGGAATTGGCAATGGCAATGGCAGATTATCGAATCGACGTGTAACATGCGACTAGCTGGATGTAGAGCTTCCTGATTTTTTAGATTGTAAAATATTTTTTTTCCCAAAGGTAACAATCTATTAATTTGTAAACAGGGTGAGCCAAAAAAACTACTTAGAAGCCGTTAAATAAATTATAAATCCCATTTGCAAATCTTTATTATGTGAATTTTCTTGACCGCGATCTAGTGATTTTTCTTTATAATATTGAGGAATAGTATTCATTTATATGTAGAGGGACCACAAAAAACCGGACTGTTTTGTTTTAACTGACAGTTTTTTATTTATTGTCGGAATCACAAAAAAAAGTTTCGGAAAGGTAATAAAATAGACTTTTTGCAAATATGTCAAAAAGTGACATTTATCAAAAATTAAAAATGGCGGATGTCCTAAAGTTTTATACATCTTGAAAAACCGTTGAGTTTTTTTTGAGACACTTTGTATATTTTTTTGCAACTGCAAAAAACTTCTATCTATTGTCTGTAAACTGATGTATCATTTGATAAATTCTATTTAGAAATAAAAAACTATGCGTTTTTTTCGTACACCAACTTTTTGCATAAAATAAAAACAATAAGCTTAAATTAACCGGATTGTTTGGTTTTAACTGCCAATTTTTTATTTATGGTCGGATTTTAATGCAAAAAAAAGTTTTCGAAATAGAGTTTGCAAATATGTCAAAAAATGACATTTATCAAAAATTTAAAATGGCGTATGTCCAAACGTTTTATGCATCTTAAAAAACCGTTGGGTTTTTTTTTGAGACACTTTGTATGTTTTTTTTGCATCTTCTATTTATTTTCTGTAAACAGATGTATCATTTGATGCATTCCATTAAGAAAAAAAACTATGGCTTTTTTTTTATTTATTTATTTATTTAATTATTTATTACACAAGTATCAACAGCACTGAATGCCAATTACAGATACGTCTTAAAGCTATCCTGAAATAAAAAATAAAAAGAAAGTTATGCAAGTACACTATTTTAGTAAACATAAATAAAAATTAATTATTAAATTTATATGTGTCATTAATAATTTTGTAAATTAGTCATACACAGGTACACAACTTAGGACCCTTATTCAGATAATTTACATACATCCATTCAATTAAAAATTGGTAAAAAGTCTAAGTATATATATGTTTTACAACATCTAATAAAAACGCAGGTAGGTACCAAAACAACAGGATTATAAGACACCACCCAACTAGTAAAATAAAATATTTAAACAAAAAAGAAAAACACAAGTTAAAATACAATAAATTGAGAAAACAGTCACATAAAAGAGAGAACATACTAAAATAGATACATACTTATTTAAGAATATTTAAGTTAGTTTACCTATTGGTTTTCAGTTTATTTTCGACTAGTTGTTTAAACTTACTGAGACTAGTTGTATCTACATCAATATTTTTATTTATGCCAATTACAGACATCTAACCTATCAAAAAAATTGTTTAAAAATAAATGCTTTAGATTAATATTAATATTATAAACTACTGAAAATTCCGCATTTTGTTATGAATTATTTTTTTAAAATGCTTAAGATTAACATTGTCAATATCGATTTCGGAAGCATACAAATTAAAAAAAATACACAATTGATAAATTGGTGAGCTCTTGTACAGATTTGTTCTGGGAAAAGCTAGATAAAATGTTTGTTTGTTTCTAGTATTAACACGACTCACCGCAAAAGGTAGATGATTTAAAATATCAGGACAGTCAATTTTACCTTTTAAAATTTTAAACATGGTACACAAGAATGTTTTAATCCTTCTACTACATAAAGACAACCTATTAAATATACCTAGTAGATAGTTGTTATCACATCCTCTCAGCGGATAAGTTCCAAACTTTTTAAAAAACATATACTTTAAGAATTTTCTTTGTACACCCTCAATGAGATTCACCCAAATGTTGTATTGTGGAGACCAAATTATATTTCCATATTCTAATATTGGTAGGACTAATGAGTCAAACAAATATAGACTTACATCCACATTTAAGTTTCTGGTGTTCCGTGTAATTAATCCTGCTACTTTTTGAGCACTTTTAATTTTCTCACTAATGTGGTTGGAATATGACAAATTTGTGTCAAAAATTACCCCCAAATCTTTTTGATTTTCCACTCGTTTGAGTACTGCATTATTAACTTTGTAGTCAAAGTTAATAACATTCCGATTAAGGGTATATGACATACATGCACACTTATCCGGGTGTAAAAAAAAACCATTTTCTTGACACCAATCAGAAGCATTAGTAAAATCATTCTGCAGAGATCTACAGTCGTCACACGAGATAATTTCCAAAAACAATTTAAAGTCATCTGCAAATAATAATCCTGAAGCGCCTCTGACTTGTCTCAACAAATTGTTTATCGCTATAATAAAAAGAAGAGGTCCTAAATTTATTTTGTATACCAACTTCTTGCATGAAATAAAAACTGCTAATAAATTTAAGTTAACCGGATTTTGTTATCTTTTCGCCAATTTTGTTGACAATGAGACTACGTATGCTAACAATTCTTTTTCTAAATGTCAAAAAATTAAATTTTGTAAAAATTACAATTTTATGCGTTTTAAAAAACCCGTTGGCTTTTTTTAGACACACAAAAAAATGCAAATTTTAAGCTTTTTAATACAAAAATACAGGGTGGTCACTAAAATAGTTTGGCCTGGGTGTTCAATGTCTACCCAAGATAAATAACAGCCACAATGATTCAAAAACATGAATCAAAAGTGAAAATCTCCGGACATAATTTTTTTTGCGGGGGTATACGATGGGGCCAGGACTAAAAATCTGAGGTGGGTGAACCCTAAAATTACCTTTAAAAGTGCATTTTTCTTTCAATGAGTCGAAAATCGTGAAAACACTTGAAATAGTCAATATCATTTTATTTCATAGGACCAGTGGAGTGCTTATGATAATTTAAGTGACTAGAAATATAATTTTATTTTCGTTTAGAACTTTTTTATAATAAGGTTATGGGTAACACACTAGGGCTGGTTTATCAATAGCGAGTTAAGCATTTACCTCCCGAGTTAACCTTCAGCTGTCTCATTCTGGCACTTGGTATATGTCAGCTATCTTTTTCTTGAAAAAAAAATACCTTCAAATCATTTAAGTTTCAATTTTTTAAAAGATATGCTACAAGTGGCTTAGGAGTATATTTCAATATCGCTTCAATAATATGTAGTGTATGGTGAAATGCCGTAGAAAAAAACAGTAAAAAACCTCAAAAAAAAACTCCTAGTGTGAAGTCATTAAACAATTTAATTTATTAGGGTGCTAACATTTTTCTTTATTTTAAAAATTTAAGTTTGTGTTGAAATTTCGAATTTTTACAATAATTTTATTAATTACAATTTTTTTTAAATAGTCAGTGAATCACAGTTCTTACAACTTTTTGACACGTTTAAAAAAAATCTTACTTATGCCCTTGTTTTAAAAAAGTTCTTAACAATTTACTTACTTACTATTTCAATTACTAGTTGTTTCAGTGGTCTTTTCACTTTTGTGGCGACCATTTTGACAATTAACTCATGTAATAACTGTCGTCAGTGTCAAAAATGTCACTCACTAGCCTGTATATTGGAGGTATGGATTTACATTGTTATATGGGGAATTTTTACTGCCGCCTATTTGATTTTAAACTTTTTAGTCCACCATACCAATATGGGACTAATAAAATCGTGATATTTTCACTTTTTTTATCAAGTGAGTTACTAAGGTTCCAAAACACCCTAATCGACGAAAAAAAGTTGTCTGTTGTCGGTTTGTATACACGATAACTCGAGAACGCCTTTGGGTACAAAAATCCTCTATCGGCTGACCATGAACTGATTAACTTTTGGGTAGGGTGGTGGGGGGTTGAAGGGGGAAAAGCGGATAAAATATTTAAAAACATTGTAACTTTGGAACAAAAGCAAGTATCGATATACGGTCTTCAGATTTAAGTTTCCATGAATATGGACTACAAATTTTGTTATAAAGTCCAAATTCGTGGGAGCTCTAGTTTTCGAGTTATTTGGAAAAACGTTCAAATATATAAAAAAATTATAACTTTAGAAGTAAAGCGGGTATTGATATGATGATGATGTGGGGTTTTGAAATTTTAGTTTTCGTAAATATTACCTACACATTTTGTTATAAGGTTCAAATCTTTCAAAGCTACAGTTTTCGAGATATTTTCATTTCCTTTAAACATAAAATAATTGATTTTGGACTATCCATGCTTTTTACCATTTTTTTCTTTTAGAATTCACGTTAGGGGTGACTGTGACGTCAATATGTTTTTTTCTTCTAAGTGCGAGTTTGAAAAACAAAAGTATACCCACGGAATATTTCTCTTCATATTCAGTTTTGTTTTTTGAATTCTGATATAATGGATTATAATTTTACTACTTTTGGTTCCTCTAATAAGTATAAATTTAAATATAATGGTTTCCATTTTTAGGCGTTTATGAAAAGAAATGCAGAAACCAAAATGATGTTACTCACAATTAGTTGATGTACGGTGAACGGATGAACTCCGGGATGTCGGAATACGTTAGCAGTACCATTTTAGATTGTAGTCCTATAAACGAACGATTTGAGGATAAAGAATGTCGAAAATCTGTTCTATTAGGTAAATATCAAGAGTTTGGTCGACTAGTACTAGTAAAACTCGCAGTACTACACAAAAATATTTCCTCGTGTATTATATACAGATGCAATGTCCCGCTATATTTTGATCCTAAGTAAAAAATTTAAATACAAAACCTTTATCATTTTTTGCAACTATTTGCCAATAAAATTTAAATATCATAGCAAATGTGAAATGACATATACTTTGTGTGTTTAAACGAAACTCATATTATTATGTATCCATTTTCATAACGACTAGCTGTTCATAAATTATTCTGGTTGGGAATCATCAGGTAATTTCGTATGAAGTGAGAAATAAATGGTTTAAAATTTTTTTAACTGATTTTGATTATCCTAGGTGCCCTATATTAAGAATCCGATTGATGATTTTAAGTGAAGAAACTGAAGAAAAATATATTTGGAGTAAATATAGGTTTGGACTATATAAAGTACAACAGCCTGAGACAACAGAAGGTGACCTAAAAGATGCGACCTGCGCTTTGGGGCAGCGGGACTATTCCAAAGGATGTGTCTGACGGGACTCCGATGGTGACTAGTGAAACCGGCATTGACCTTCGATTTTCGGGTCAACTTAATATGACTGCCGAAGGCTGGGGAGAAAGTCTACTGTTAAAACCAAGTTTTGCTGGGACGGTATCGATGTTAGTAGGATCACCTTTCAGAGGTTCTTAAGGCCTGTGACGAAAATTGACTAAAAAATTGTTTACTCTTAAGATAACTTCATTTTTTTTATTTATATGGGGTATGTAGCTTGATACCAAGGCATACCCCCTTCTGCCTAGGAAAAAGCTTATTTGTTACTAATTTCGTCCCCTCCTAAAAAATTGCCTACTCTCAAGATAACTTCATTTTGGAAAAAAGTAATTATACCATAATTTGCTACTAATTAAGTACTAATTTCGTCCCTTTTTAAAAAATTGCCTACTCTCAAGATAATTTTTTTTTTGTTTATATGCAAATCTAATACTTATCTTTTTAAATTTAACATCTTATTCTCCGGTTATTTATCAAATTAAAAAAAAAACAAAAAGTCCTGCTTTTTTCAAATCTATTTTTTAAGCAGAGTGGGGTGTGCCTTGAAAAAAATTAAGTTATCTTGATAGTAGAAAATTTTCTAGAAGGGGATGGAATTACCTTATCAAATTCTGGCATAATTGCTTTTTTTCAAATCTATTTCTTAAGCAGAGGGGGTTGTGCCTTGATATCAAGCTAAAAACTCCATAAAAACAAAAAAAATGAAGTTATCTTAATAGTAGGAAATTTTTTAGAAGGGGACGAAATTAGTACATAATTAATACCAAATTCTGGCATAGTAATTTTTGGTCGAATCTCTTTTCTCTTTTAAGTACAGGGGTGTACCTTGATATCAAACTACACACCCCATAACAAACAAACAAAAATCTTAGGAACCGATGGTTTTTGTAAACTAAAAGTACCCTTCTTTAAGAGTATATAATTAGTATAAAATTACGACATATCAACTTTTATTAAATCTGTCTCCTAAGCAAGGGGGGGGGTGCACACACTCTGTTATTAATCAAGTACAAAATGTTTTACAAGGTGACTAAATTGATTGAGCCTACCTATTAGTAATTTGAAAAGGTTTTTGCTTAATAATAAAAATGAAAAATTGGCCACAGTTAAAATTTGCTTATGGAAATGGGAAATGAAGTAGCTTGGAAAATAATAGCGGCGCTAACGTGGGGGTCAAAGATTCAAAATATAGCGGACATCCTGTAAATGCATATAATATATTTTTAAAATTCGTGACCTTGAAATCTAACCAATTTATATTTGTTTTGGTTGTTTAATGCATTCCTAATTTTATCAACGGTTCACCCAAGCAAAAGTTACGATCATATACCAGCGAGTATTTGCCTCTCTCACACTTTTGCTTTAGTACCTAACTATATGCACTAAATAAAGTTATGTTGACTTTTTATTCCTCGTTATTTTATTTTAAAAGCCCTTTTAATTTTTTTAGGGAGAATAATGCTTCATAGAATCCTTCAAAGATGTCTACCAATTTATGTTCCTGATTAGAAAGAAATATGTTTTACAAAGGCAACATAAATAAATCAAATAAATTAAAATAATAAAAGTGTAAAACGTTTGAATATAGTTTAGTAAAAAATTATATTAACATTAATCTTAAAATACATTTAAAAAAAAACACGATATTTTAGTAAAACAAATACATTAAAATTTATATATATGGTGAAAAACTAATAAAAAACAAATAATATTTAAGAAGACAACGGAAATAAATAAAATATTTTTAAATAATATAAATGAGAGTAAATTAGAAAGGGCTGAATCCAAACTAGTAGTAGATTACTCAAAAGCCACTTAACCGATTTTTATCCAATTTGTCATAATAATAGTTTACATAACAAGCATGTTATGATGGTCATTAAACGACGATCTTAATTCATCTGAATGTGTAAAGACCATAATATGTGAGTTGTGTACTATACTTTACGTAAAATGTCGTAAGTGGTCTTATTTAGGTAAGACAAATACAGAGTAGTAAAATAAATTGTTGAGCTAATTTTTTAACCAACTCAATTTGCTAAAAAATAGAAAATCTTGATTCTCATTTCAAAAATATAAAAGTTGTGAAAATCGGGTTCTTTGAAAACTTATAACTTATCAACAAATGAGCCGATTTTTATAAGTAGTGGGACAAAAATATATTTGTTAAAAGGTTTCAGCCATTAGGCAGTTTAAGTAGGCCATACGTAAGAGGTGCCTGGTCGTAGACGTGAAATTTGTCGTATCGGACGTTTCTGCCCTTTACATTTTGGTACAGTTTATTTCTATCTTGCTTTTTTTTCTTCAGCCCTATTTGTATTACCAGTCTACTGATTTTTTGACTGTTCGGTACAACTTGCTGCGTTAGCAACATGACGTAGACGTAAGACTACGTTAGTTAGCGTCTGATCTTAACGTTATACATGCCGTAAACGTGAACTTGTCAACGCAAGACCGCAGAGATGGGATTCTGATATCTCATTTCAACCGACATTTTTTTTACAGATAAAAAGAAGGCGGAATATTGCGCTACATTCCACGTCTACGCGTACGTTAGTTCTATGACGAACTTAAACGGCCTATTTCTTAAAAGACTTAATATTTAATTTACTCCGTTATCTTGCATTTTTGACATTAGACGTTCTGCGTAAAAGATAATAAATTCTGTTCTGCTGACTGAATACATATTCAATATTCTCTTTTCTGTTTTCATAAAACAAGACCTTTTTTCATGTAAGTATCGCTTTTTGCCCCCATGTCTAAAGGAGGGATAAAAAGTAAAAAAGAGAGATAAAAAGCGAATATTTTTATGTGGCTTGATTCTGATACCAAAAAAGCGGATTTGACTTGCTACACTTTCAATTCGCGTTTTCATGATGGATTTGACAAGGTAATCGTATTGAATCTGTATTCAGTCGGCCGTGATTAATAATACGTATATAAATCAGCTAATAGACTAATCAACATCATATTTAAAAATTTACCCACATTTTGTGCTCTAAATACGATTGGATAAGACAGCAATAAGACACCGTAATACCCCCTTCAAAACGTCCTTGTATATCATTATGGTGGATCATTGCCACTATTTTCTTATATCTGCAGCAGAACCAAGAGTAGAACCAGCACCTTTCTCCCTGTAAAACAAAAAAACTACCATAGTTAAGTAAATAATTTCGTAAAAAATGTTTATTATTTATTGTCTCGTTTTTCTTCAAGATTGGAGAGAATTTATCTTCTTTCCTGGACACAATGGGCTTCAGGCTTTTCAGCTCCAATACCCAAGAGAGAATTCATGTTTATTACTTTTTATCAATACACGTTTTTCGTTTCTTTTTTGTCTTGAGAAAGAAGATAATAAGTTATGGCTGAAAAAAATTTGTTTTTTCAAATTCACCTCACTCCAAAGAGTAAGTAATAATATGAATGCATAATAAAAAAGAAGTTAAAAAACCTCAACCGAAAAGAAACTAAAAAAAAAACAAACAGATTGTATGTTCCTTTTCGTTATTTCCACCCATGAATGCATAAGTTATGTTTCTCCTACATTCTATTTTTGCGATAGAAAAATTATCACATTTGGTAAGTGTGTACCCAAAAATAAAGGCTCAGTGATATAAAATGTCCTGCTTTGACTTTTTTATAAAATAAACTTATTCTTAAAAAATAGTATATACTTATTGTTAAAAAGTATATAAGTTAAAAAATAGTCTTGGAGCAAATCAGGTGGCACAATATCTTGGTCCTTTTCTTCAGTTAGTCACCCTCTATATACAAGCTATCTTGAAGCAAATACAGTAGCTTTTTTAAAATATCAAAAAGTGTTGGATGTGGTATTTTTTAACAATGTCGATAGATCTTTAGCACATTGTTCCTGTCAATGGAAATGGCAATGAAGAAAGTACATAGAATATGCCAATGTGAACCCAAATAAATAATTTAATAATATTAAATAAGAAGATATATATTTTTAACCTGAATAATAAAATTCAAGAAAAAAAAATATTAAAGTGATAAATCAACCTTAAAAATGCCCTCCAAAGCGACCTTACCAATCTCCTCAGCAAAAACTACAAAAAAATGAGTCATTTTTGCTTTACTGTGTTAGAGTAGGAAGCAGTATTGTATTTGACACTGCCTAAAAAAGCTGGAGGATTTTAAGGAAGTGCAAATTGGGATTTGATTCTGTCTTGTAAATTAAAATTCTCTTGGAAAAACTAATTGAAGCTTACACCAATAAGGAAATATGCTATAAAAAATTCTTACCTGAACAAGTGTAGGAACCATTTAGGTTAAAGCATTATCTCAAATTATAATTTCAAAATTTTTCATATCAGTGGCTTCATTTGGAGACAACACAGCTCACCTCACGCTTTCCTAAAAAATATAAGTATACTATACTATTTTAAAAAAGCAATAAGAAAGCTTATAAGGGCTTATTGAGGGACTTTCAAAAATAAATGGTTAGTCTTGGACTTATCAATAATCTAGTATGCACTATGCAAACACCAAATGACTGACATTTTTTTGTTTCATTTCATCAATTGGCTAGTGCTGTTTTGTATTCAGTCAATTTAGTAGTCAAAAATGTAGTGAGCTTTGGGGTTATTTTGAACGTGTTAGGTATGCGGATACCAATAGATGTAATAATTTACTTTGAGTGTCTAATATGAGGTTTCCTTTGGCTGAACCAGTGGGCATTGAATGTATCACTATATATTATATCCTTTATATATTTATACACTTAAATATCGTTCATACAAGGCATAGTCATAGTTTTAGTCTTTTTTTGTTTTATCTCTGTCACTGTTCTTTTTCTTAACGAGACATGCAGTGATAGAGATAGCTCTATGACTAAAATTAGAACTAAAAGTATGACTATGCCTTGTATGAACAATACTTTAGTGTAGCCAAAATAAAGGTAATTATACGGTTTTCTGCCATTTTTGATTTTTTATGAAAAATTCTTTTTTTTTACCTAGTACCTACTAGGGTCCCTAGGACCCCAAATCCGCCTGCGCCGTTGTAATGTGTTTTTTTGATTGTTTTGGGTTTGGCTTGGAATAGGTTGGGTTGGGCTATGTTGGATTGGATTGTTTTAGAGAGAAAAAATATAAAAAAACAAAAAAAATTTAAAAAAATGATTTGGGGTCCTAGGGACCCTAGTAGGTGCCCCCATAAATAATTTGTCATAAAAAATCAAAACTGGCAAAAAACCGTATACTGCATAATTACCAATATAAACCTCAAATCTATCAATTTTGTTACCCTTCTCGTAAAAACAGTTTTTTGCGACTATGGGTGTAAAACACTTGGAAAAAAGATAGGGAAGACTGCTATAATGGTAATATTGCTAAATCCTAAAATCAGATTTTTTGCAGATGCCAAATCCGTCTTTTGAACTATATGCTTACCTTCTTTTTAGGGCTGTTGTTGTAAAATTTGGTCAAGTTTCTCTTCTTTTTTGTTTGCAAATGAGTGCCGGCATTGAATTTCGTACTCTGTGGAGAAGGTGGGTCTCAAAATACATATTCGGGAAGCGCAAAAGCTCTGAATCTTTCTTGGATAATAAAATTTAAATTCCCAGTCCTTTTTTAATGCATTAAACTAAAAAATGGCACTTTTATAAAAAGAAACAACTTTACGAACGGAAAAAGTAAACAAAAATGACAGAAGTCAACTGTGGAAGTCAAAATTTATCGAGAGATGAGGTGACCTTACAAACCACACAAGATGCGATGTTGCCAGCGTTCACCCCTAGATACCGGAAAATCGGGTCGTTATCAAAAATAGCCGCCACTTGAATCGCCATCCAGATACTACTTAAAAGAGTGTAATACATTAAACTCCTCATTCACAACTGAACTCTCTAGTTGGTCACTCACGTTTCCAAATATTCTGTTTCTACACACCATAGGTAGAAAGTATGGCTTCCGCCTTCGAAAAACTAGATATTCAGCCCAATACGCTCTGACGAGAGTGTGGTGCGAGAAGAATGGCATACCTACCACCCTTTTACAAATTCATATAATAACAGTGATGAGATCGAGATTGTTTTAAATCAACAGGATACCTTTATAGATATTAGTGAAGGAGAATTATACATAGAAGGAAAATTGGTTGAATCAACAGAAGGAGATGGTGTTGTAACTACCACAAACAATTTCGGAGCATTCTTGTTTGAATCCATATCATATGAACTGAACGGGAAAGAGATAGATCGAGTGCGTGAGCCTGGAATAGTTGGCACAATTAGAGCGCTTTTAAGTTTGAACGAACAGGAGAGTAAATCATTAATTCCAGCTGGCTGGAATTGGCCTGATGGAAATTTGGCAACTTTGGGAGCAGTTTCCAGACAGTTTAGTTTACGCATCCCACTCAGCTTTCTACTTGGAATCTTTGTTGATTGTAAACACGTTATTGTTGGCAGACAAAAGATCCGTTTGGTTCGAGCTCGTACCGATAAAAACTGCTACAAAAGCACAGGTAGCAAAACCGCCAGCATTTCCCTTACTACTATAGAACTGAAAGTCAAACACGTTTATCCCAACGACGCTGTTAAACTCCGACTTTTAGACGATTTTGCCAAGGATACATCGATAATGATTCCTTTTAGAACATGGGAACTGTATGAATTACCTGCATTGAAGCAAACAAAAAAGGATATCTGGATGGTTAAGACGTCGAGTAGCTTAGAACGGCCACGATACGTTATTGTCGGGTTTCAGAATGAACGCAATAATAACTCAAAATCTGATTGTAGTATTTTCGATCATCTAAAGGTGACAGATTTAAAACTTTACCTAAACTCAGAAGTATATCCTTACGAATCGTTAAATTTAAATTTTACCGAGAAACAAATAAGTGAGCTCTACAGAATGTACACAGATTTTCAAAAGTCTTATTATGGGAAACGGATTTCCGAACCTCTACTGGGCTTGAATGAATTTATTGATAACAGCCTTTACGTGATAGACTGTAGCAAACAAAACGAATCTATTAAAAGCAATACGGTGGATATAAAGTTGGAGTTTCAAAGTTTAGAAAACTTTTCCAATAAAGCAATGGCCTATTGTGTAATAATTCACGATTGCGTCTACGAATATTTACCTTTATCAGGCACCGTAAGCAGTATTTTTTGATCAGTTTAGTGGTTGTTGTTGACACTCAAGGATATCGCACGCCAGAATTTATGGTAAAAGAGTTGGCTATTTATGATGGTGGAGAAATGAAAAATTTCGTTTTTAAACCAAAAATTCCATACCAATTTTTGAGAGAAGATGAAAAGCGAGCCATCAACTACCTGTATGGAAACCACTTGGGAATACACTATAATACAGGCTACACCGAATATGAAGACTTGAATAGGATATTGTGCAAGAACTTGATTGGCGCAGATTTTGTCTACGTAAAAGGGTCAATCAAAAGAGATTTCTTAGTCAAGGCGTTTCAAGAAATGAAGTTAAAAATCCCTAATATTATTAATTTGGAAAATGTATCAGGTTATTGTGTTCCAAAATTGGAAAAAGATTTTACTGATTGCTGTATTCATCATAGAATAGATAGTTGTGCTTGTAGTGTAAAATATGATTATTTATTGTATGATTATATTAGAAGTTTGCTTCCGCAATAAAAAATATTATTTACTAAGCCAAACATTGTTTTTATTTCTTATAAATTAAAAATATATATATTTTTTTAATTAGTATATCTCAAGATGAGGTGTAGTCCACTTCAGACGAGAATCGAAAAACATTTGAAAAATCTAAATAGTTTAAAAAGAGAGATTGAATTTTTCGAGTCCAAAAAGCTGTTATTTAAAAAATTTTAAAAACTTAGTATGGATTCAAAATGGGATGGTGTATTTACATCCACCTCAAGATTTGCAAATGTTTCTACTCAAGGAAGAAGAGCATCTCTCTACCGGGAATTTAACATGGAGAACATTATTAAAGTTAGATATAATAGATCAAACAAACAGATTTTATTTGAACATAAAGATGGCTGTTCTATAAAATTTAGCTATGACTGTTTTATGGAATTTTTGGATTTTTTGGACACTATTTTTGAAGGGTGGTGTGATACAGATTTCTACATTGGAGAAAATATTTATATAAACTATTGGTGTGAAGAAGAGGTTCGAAGCTTGACTTTAAAAGAAATGGATTCTGGAGTTGTTATGGAGTTGAATGAAAACTGTTTAGATTTACTTTTAGCTTATAAAAATAATTTGTCTGCATTTTGTAGTAAATTAAATTAAAACTGTTGAAAAAAACAACAAAGTTTTTTATTTATTATCCAATAAAGTATGAAAAGTTTTAAAAATGGTGTATATTATTAATAATAAATATAAAAATTTAACAATACATAAAATAAATAGTACAAAATAAATAAATAAATATAAACAGATAAATACAATAAAATAAATAAAAATATAAAAAATAATACAATAAATATACTAAGAACTAAACCTATCCTAAACCCTCCTAAAGGTACCTTCACATTAAGGACGGCTGTTTTATGTAATTAGTCTTAACTGTTCCTAAATAACTATACACAACAATAACTTAGAATAATCTAAAATTCTAAGTACTTTTCCACATCTTTATGACCCCAAGCAAACGTGAACTCGGTACCGGGTATAATGTAGCGTTTATCGTCCGCGTAGGATAAAGCTACCTTATTTTTAAGTTCGACATACATATCGTGTAAATGTGAGCGGAAAGTCGACATTTTACGGTGAATTTGAGTCCCTTCTACGTCAACAGCAAGACGATAGTCATCAAGACTAAGTTCTTTTTTGCTGACGTAGTCGGGAAGACCTTTAGCCTTTTTAGTCAACTCTCCCTCTACGTTGACACAATATGCCTTCGCCCCGGTTCCATAGAACTCCCAAATCGGTCTTCCTGCATCATCCTTCATTTTACCCAATATGGATTGATTTACAGGAATCCCGTGTTGGTTGTCTTGTGAGAAGTTGGATGTGTCAAACCAATCTAAATTTTCCTTCATATCTTGATAAAAGTGAATTTTGAATAAATAATATTAAACTGTCGGTGTCAGTGTAGGCCAAAAGAGCATTTTTGCCATATTTCGCTTTAATGTAGTTATAATAAAAGTTGTACATAATGGTTTTGGAAATCTCCAAAATGCAAAAACCTACGTAAATGGGTTTATTATATACGACTTTTACTTTTTCCATTTGAATGACAACCAAATTCTCGCCAAATATGGCAACGTTTTTAAAATTAGGTTTACTAGTTAACGATTCTGCTCCCAACCTCCTACCAACATTCTCCCAATGAGTAACCAGTTTTACATCTACCCTTTTATCCACGTTTTCCATTGTTTTTCCGAAAACGGCATTGTTCATCAACTTGAAAGTCTTTTTCGAATTTATTTTGTGCAGAATTTCTATGACGTGTGTTTAAATCAATATACCTCTTTAACCAGGTTGACTGATTGAAGGACAAGACGCAGTGAATTTTGACTAATTTTAACCCGTTCTCCAAAGCCTGTTGCAAATTTTTATAGTGGATCACATAGCGTTCCTTTCTATTAAAATTTGTAATAAGCTTTGAGATTTTGAAGCTCGCTTGTGGTGAAACAATCGATTCTGGACAAAAAGGCAGTTCATTATGCAAATCGTGCAGATGTTCTGGATAGTCTAAATCAACCTCAAAAATGAAACCCGTGTCCGATACTTGTGGAATTTTTTCGATATGTAAATTTTCAATTTCGCTCTGTTCTAGCCACTTGAAATTACCTGTTGGGAGACTAGAGGACATAGCAGCCCCATATAAATTGGTTGCATCTAAATAGTGAATGCTTGAGGTAGGTTTGGAAGCGTTATAATGAGGTAAAAATTTGTTGTTGGCTACAAGTTTTCTAACAGTACACTGACTGACACCTCCGCGAATACCACGCTTCAGGAAATGTACCATATCGATATCGGTTAAAAGCTCCAGTTCAATATTAGTCACTCGAAGGGCTGCGTCGAAACTCAACCCTGGACTGGTGTAATACTGAGCTGGATCTAAACCATAGGTCTTTAGGCACACTTCACGGAAGTTCTCGAATACCGATGCCAGCAATAACGAATCTGACCGGACATAGATTTCGCAAATTGACCTAAAGTTTGACATTTAAACTGGTTCCACACAGCCCAAGCACGCTTATAGTCTATCTTTGGAGATGTTTTCATTTTTCAAAGTGTTATAGAAATCTTTGTGTGGTGGGAGTTTAGTTTCGTCTAATTTAGAAAAAGAGTCAACGTATGAATATGGAAAAACACCCTTCTGTCGAATAAGTTGAAATTCGGTATCATTAGGAAAGTATTTTCTGATTTCGTGACATTGCTCAGAGCTTAAATTTTGGGCTAGCTTATCCAAACTGCTAGCCATAAATCGAAAAGAATCTAAAAAGCGCAGCTTTAAAACTACCTGCTTTCCCATCTCCGTTTTATAATCTTGTATGGTATCGACCAAAACGTTCTTTGTAAAGGGGATGTATCTCTCCTTGTTTTGAGCGATAACATCAACTTTTTCGTTTTCGACAGCCAGATGTTTGATAAACAGGTGGCTGTCAAATCCGCTCAAATTATGGAAGAAAATGGGGATGTGTTTGGGAACTTTGAAATTGAGGTTACACACAGAGTGAGCTGCACCCCTAAACAATCCACGCATATGACAATGGTCACGTACCCTTTCATCTAGTTTCTCAAATGGCTTCTCACATATATGACAGGTGGAAGCGGTTTGAAATTCCTGTTCCTGCTCAGGAGTTAGAGGAAGCATTGGCGTTGGAGATTTCATGAATTTGTTGTAAATAGATTTGCAATCCGTTTCCAAAGCATGGAGTGGGAATCATCGAACTCACATTTGATGAAGTAGGCAAAAGCGTATGGAACATGTTTTTGCGTTCTAATGGTGTAGGATGTGTCAGAGTTCAACTCATTTTTCTCTGTCTCTACCGGTTCTAACATAGTTTCAAAGTCCGCGTAAACCACAAAAGGTACCTTTAATTTTTTCTCAAAATTCTCAAATTTCAAAATATTCTCAGGCACGTCTTTACCATATTTATTCTTGCGTAAACCAGTTCCCGGTAATTTAACTGAAATATGTTTACAATCGTGCTCTTGATGAGCCTTCAATTTTTGTTCACTACAAAAATATACCAAACACCCATCACACAAATATTTTGCTTTTTCGTGTTTCGATAACTGACTTGAGATCAAGCGGGACATGTTTCTTATTAAACAGTAATGGTTATTTCCATAATCATCGCTGATTAATAAGAGATTGACATGTCTATCTTTACGGGATGTGGAAAAGTGGAGAGGTCCAACCACCTCAATGGTATTTTTACCTTCGCTAAAGACTTTTTCAAGCCCATAAACGTTGATAGAAATACCATTGAGTTGCTCAAACTTTGAAATATCTCCGAGTTGGATGGGAAATTCCATCCCAGAGAAATCTAACTCTCCTTCATATTGCGCATAGTTATTTACCCTATTTGCATGTTCCGTTCGAGGTAGAGGATGTAAAGCTGCCAAGACTGACCACATAAAACATTTTTGATCTTGATTCCGGATGTTTAGAACCGCCCTTTTTGCTTCAATCTCTTTGGGTAGAGGTATATATGAAGACGCCTTTAGGGGGTTGTACTTATTTATACTTAATTCTAAGTAGAGGAGCTTTTGTAACGCCCAGCCTGTAACAATAAAAAATATAAAATTAAACTTATATAGTTTTGAAAAAATTATAAAATTTCAATAGGTTTGAGAGAGAGAGAGAGAGAGAGAAAACACTTACCGCTATCCTTTTCTGCAAACTCCAAAGCTCTTTTAGCTAGGATCTCTCGCAGCTGGATATACAGCTCCTCCACGTCTGTCCCCTCCCCCGCCAGCCGGAACTTCGTAGCGAAGGACTTGATCTCCTCCACTTCTTTTGCAGGCAGGAGGAAGCGCCCGAACAGCTCCATCCCGACTTTAATGTTGCCAAATCGTGTGATTTGGGATCCTATTAACGTCAAAATTTTTTCCTTAAGGTGGTCCAGGTATTTCTTGACGTTAATAGGATCTTGGTTGGAAGAAAGCCGGTATGTAGCAATTCGGTTTTTAAAGGAGGTCTTGATTAGCTGAACGCCTTCCTCCTGCACTACACAGCAGTTGTTCCTGTGTTGCAGGGAGCGCAAATGTCCCTGATAGTTAGCTGTTGGAATAGCTACATTGCACTCCTTACAGTGTCTGGTGTTGGTGGAAGTGGAGGGTGCTAAAAATAATTAAATATTTTTATATTTCCGAGCTTTATATCAATCAAGAAATTTTTTAATTTTAGTCTCTTTTATTTGCATTTGTCTTGGTATTTTTTTATTAAAATCTGTTAAGGTACTATTGAGAAATCATGTTTACATATTTTTAAAACCCTTTTAATTTAAATCGGTTTAGTTGTTTACGAGAAATTATACATGCAGACAAACGGATAGATATCTCTCATTTCACCCTCTTCAAATCAGGTCTGATACTTTCTATAATTTAATACTTAAATTATCTGTGTTTTCTTTATTAAAATCGGTTCAGTAGTTTTTTTTTTTTTGGTTGAGGTTGGAACATACAAACGAACAAATCTACATATTTAATTAAGATTAATTTGATAAATGTTTATATTTACGTTTGCTTATAAATAATACAAAAACTATCCTGCTAGAATATTTTATTAGGGGCAGTTAACCCTCTTCATCCCTTTATTATGTCATGTTGTATATCGTTTTAAACAGAAAAATGTAATTATTGAAAATATCTCAAAAATAAAAATTATAAATTTAGGGTAAAGAGGTTGAGTTTTTTCAGAAATTTTGGTGTTAGTATTATAGCCCTCTCACGGTATTTCGATAGTCCGAAGACCTGTTCGCGTTACAACGGATTTAAGTTTTACGCGAATGGGAAATTTCATGGTAAATGTATGTTTTAACGAGAGCCGAACTTTCCAATGATTACCGTTATGGGTAATCGTTTAAGATGGAACAGCCCTTACAGTAGGGGTGCCAATTTAAGCCAGCATATTTTACTGTGTATTAAATTTGACACAAACGACCGATCACGTAAAATAGCAAAACATAGGTTAGAAAAGCATAAAAATAGTTTACCTTCTTGGTGGCCCGCTTCGCTACGGTTATGGGGACTGCTGCTGCGACCTGTCTTTTCCTGGAGGGGGTTTGATGTTTTTCTTTTTGATGGCGTTGCAGGGCCCCCTCCGATTTGAAAACAACACCGCACTTATCGCAGATTTTGAGTGCGATTCGGCAGTCCCCATGTCTCTTGAAATTATCTTTCCGGCTGAATTGGCGGGAACAGTATTCGCATTCAAATTTCATTTTCTAAAAAATTAAAAAACTTTCACAAAAATACTCTAGCAATGTATATTTATAAAAAATTAAAGACATAGAGAAACCACTTTAAAAATCACTGACACCTGTAACTATTTTTGGGAAAAAAAAACTGTACTTACGTTTGATAGAAGAAAAAAGTTGAAAAATTAGGTTATTGTAGCTGTTTTTGTTGTTGTTGCTTTAAAGGCTATACACCAAATGAGCTCTGACCGCTACTGTTGTTAGATAAATAAAATTTATTCGTGAGATTTTTTAACCATGTTCTCCGAAAACAGGATGTTGCCCAACCGCAGATCTTGTTTATCAAAAGCTTGCTGACTTTGTTGATCTGTTGTGGATTTTTTTATTTTAATGCAAAACATATTTTTTAATATTACCAATGTAAATAACTATAGATACAGGGTATTTTAATAGCATATAAATATCTGCCAAGATATTTGACATAGGAGTAAAATGACATAGTGCGCAGACGCAGGTTCCTACACCTGTCATCTGTCACAACGCTTCGCGCGCAGGTTCCTATACCTGTCCTCTGTCACAACGCTTCGCACGCAGGCGCAGGGTTTGAAATCTGTTATCTGTTGATATATGATACCTGACGTTTGATAGATGACGTTTGACAGCTGACGTTTGACAGATGCAAATTTTTGAACTCACCCTGTATTTTAGCTGACGTTTTATAGATGACGTTTGACAGCTGACGTTTGACAGATGCAAATTTTTGAACTCACCCTGTATTTTTTAATTTTTATAACACCCTGTATCTAGTACACGATGACGAACGCACCCTGTATACGATGACGTCAGAGATTTTTTGATGATAAGATTCCTCCGGAGGACGGAGTGGCGCAGAACCCCCCATCTACCACTATTATTCTATGTATATTTATTTCTTTTCAGGCACTTTTTAAAAATTAAATTATTTTTTAAGCATATTTCTTAAAAACTTGTTTTTATTCTTGTAATTATCCAAGTTATTTGTTCAAGCAACTCTTAGAAACTCTTAAAAATTGTATTCTAGTCTTGCAAAGACATGTAAAACCTGATCAATCCCATCATAAAATTTCGTTAAAATGCAAGTTATTTGTTCAAGCAACTCTTAAAAACTCTTAAACACTCTTAGAAATTGTATTCTAGTCTAATCTGATCAATGCCATCATACAATCTTTTAAAATCCAAGTTATTTGTTCAAGCAACTGTTAGAAATTTTATTCTAGTCTGGCAAAGACAGGTAAAACCTGATCAATCCCATCATAAAATCTTTTAAGATCTCGTTAAAATTAAAGTTATTTGTTTAAGCATCTCTTAAAAACTCTTAGAAACTTAAACCTAGTCTTGAAAAAACAGGTAAAATCTGATCAATTCCTTCATAAAATCTTATTAAATTCCAAGTTATTTGTTCAATCAACTCTTAAAAACTCTTAGAAATGTTATTCTAGTCTTGCAAAGACAGGTAAAACCTGATCAATCCCATCATAAAAGCTTTTAAGATCTCGTTAAAATTAAAGTTATTTGTTTAAGCATCTCTTAAAAACTTAAACCTAGTCTCGTAAAATCTGATCAATTCCATCATAAAATTTTTTAAAATCTTGTTAAAATCCAATTTATTTGTTCAAGCAACTTTTAGAAACTCTTAAAAATTCTTAGAAATTTTATTCTAGTCTTGCAAAGGCAGGTAAAACCTGATCAATCCCATCATAAAATCTTTTAAGATCTCGTTAAAATTAAAGTTATTTGTTTAAGCATCTCTTAAAAACAGTTAGAAACTTAAACCTAGTCTTGTAAAAACAGGTAAAATCTGATCAATTCTATCATAAAGTCTCTTAAAATCTTGTTAAAATCCTAGTTATTTATTCAAGCATCTCGCAGAAACTCTTAAAAACTCTCAGAAACTTGATTGGAGTCTTGTAAAAACAGGTTAAATCTGATGTCAAGAACAACGAAATTTAACTGGATCTTGTCAAACCTCGTCAAAATCGGATCACTGTTATCACAAAATCTTATAAAATCTTGTCAAAACTTTTAGGGTTCCTCATAAAATATTGTAAAATCTCGTAGATTTTCAGAAGCCAAAGGTATATCCTTCTCCTCATAGAATCTCATAAACTTTATCAATCAGTAATCTGATTAAATCTGACAAATTCTTATAAAAGTTCACAAGACTGCTGTTGAAAACTTGTGAGGTTACAATATATTTTAACACCCACGAACTGTTCAAAGTTATATAAGATTTCACTTGACAATGGTGTTTCACAAACGAACTGTTCAAAGTTATATAAGATTTCACTTGACAATGGTGTTTCACAAACCGATGTTAAAAACAATTGAATCTCGTCAACTTTGACCGTCGGATCCTATCAAAACTTGTCAACTTTGACGAGTTTTTTTAAAAGAGTTTTGATGCGGTTTTTTTGGCAGGGTTTACTCGGACATTTGTAACACATATGTTTAAATCTTGACATGCTTTGATAAGTTAAATGCCTACTTGCCTTATTACTCGCACGCGTACTCGTATAGACATTTGTTTAAGTCTTGACATGTTTGGTTAAGTTTAGCCAAACTAATTTGTTTTTGACCACTATCAGATAAGTTAAACGCCTACTCGCTTTGTTTCTCGCACTCTTGTTTAAATCTTGACATGCTAGGTTAACTTTAGCAAAACTAATTGGATTTTCACATTATCAGTTACTTGCACGCTTACTCGTACGAACACTCTTGTTAGGGTATTCACATGCTGGGTTAAGTTTACCGAAACTAATTGAATTTTTCCCATTATCAAATAGGTTAAACGCTTACTCGCATTTTTACTCGCACGCGACTCGTATAGACGTTTGTTAAAGTCTTGACATGCTTGGTTAAGTTTAGAAAAACTAATTTGTTTTTGCCTACTAACAGATAAGTTAAATTAAACGTCTACTCGCCTTGTTTCTCGCAATCTTGTTTAAATCTTGACGTGCTAGGTTAAGTTTAGCAAAACTAATTGGATTTTTCCCATTATCAGTTAAGTTCAACGCCTACTCGCCTTGTTACTCGCACGCGTGCTCGTATGGACACTCTCCTTTAAATCTCGACATGCTAGGTTAAGTTTAGCAAAACTAATTGGATTTTTCCCATTATCAGTTAAGTTAAACGCCAACTCGCGTTGTTACTCGCACGTGTACTCGCATGGGCAGTCTTGTTTAAATCTAATTTGACTCGTTACTCGCACGCGTACTCGTATGGACACTCACTCCATTTTTTTGTTATCCACTGTGAACTTACAAAATTATTTTTTTTTACTTTACGATTGAGACAGTTCCAGTAGGAGCAGTATCTTGACATTTTTAATATTTTAAGACCATTTTTTAATGCGATACAATATGGGATTGCCGAACCTGTATAAACTCGATCTCGAAGCGAAAGAAAACAGCATTAGTAGTAAGAGTAACTTAACATTTATTTTTATCTTAAAACGGATTTGAGCATGCCCCTTTGACACACATAACCTCACTTTCATTTGTTTTTGTAATTTAAATGGGGGTTTTTTGCAGTATTTGGTTTGTTTTTAACAGATATTAGTAAGGAAAACAGCATGATGGGGTTTAGTTTAATTATTTCAACTATTGGTGTCATTCACTTTTGTATACATGTGCAGAAGCTGTGTGCTGTTCGGTTCAAAGTTATTATTTGACGGTAATTATGCAGTATACGGTTTTCTTTTCCTCTCGGTTCGGTTCTACGGTTCTCTCTTTTTTCTTTAAGGGGGCACCTTCTAGGGTCCCTAGGACCCCAAATCCGTCTGCGCCGGTTATTTTTTTTGTTTTTTTTTACATTTTTTTTCACTAAAACAACCCAAACCAACACAGTCCAACCCAACCTAATCCAAACCAACCCAAAACAATTAAAAAAACACATTACAACCCCCCCTGGGCAACCTTTTTTCTCGTAAAAAAAAAAATCGGGCGCAGGCGGATTTGGGGTCCTAGGGACCCTAGAAGGTGCCCCCATAAAGAATTTTTCAAAAAAAATCAAAAATGGCAGAAAACCGTATACTGCATAATTACCAAAATGACGATTTTTGGTCGCTTTACTGGTAGTTCTGAACATTTTTAAGTCCACTCTAGGCCGACCTTATTTAAGAACAAAAGAATATGAGTACTTACGCAGTATCGGCTTCCACATCCATGGTGACTTGAAACTCAAACTAAATTTAAGCCAATTTTAAAAGAAAACTTGCAAAACACAAAAAACAAACCACGAAAAGGAAGCCACATAGGAAGAATCAAGTACGTCAAGTTGTCAACCGCACGACAGATGACAATCGCGCGGGAAATTTAAAAAATGCGGCGTTCAAAAGGCACGAATCCGGCAATGCGTTTGATCGGACCGGAAAGGTGGTTTAGAATGCATGCAATTTTTAAAGGAACGATTGCGTTGGACTTGGTATGTAAAACACGTTTTTCAGTTATTGGCAAAATAACATAAATTTGCCAATACATCAGCACTAGTAAATAATCATTGGCAAAATAGCGCAATTTTGCCAATAATACTACTGTAGTAAATAACCAATGGCATTCACTTGCTAATATTGACTTTAAACTAATTGGATTTTTCCCATTATCAGTTAAGTTAAACGCCAACTCGCGTTGTTACTCGCACGTGTACTCGCATGGGCAGTCTTGTTTAAATCTAATTTGACTTTTCCCATTATCAGATAAGTTAAACGCCTACTCGCTTTGTTATTCGCACGCGTACTCGTATGGACACTCGCTCCATTTTTTTGTTATCCACTGTGAACTTACAAAATTATTTTTTTTTGACTTTACGATTGAGACAGTTCCAGTAGGAGCAGTATCTTGACATTTTTAATATTTTAAGACCATTTTTTAATGCGATACAATATGGGATTGCCGAACCTGTATAAACTCGATCTCGAAGCGAAGGAAAACAGCAATGCGGGGAACTAACAAGCCATCCGGTGAATCACATCCCAGGAGAACGCGAGCGCCATCTCAGCGCCAGGACCGAAAAGCGTCCACGATATTTTACTTAGACTTTGCCCATCTTTTTATTTTTCCTTTAATCAATGCCAGTGGTTAACTAAATCCTTTCTTGTTTCTTAGCCACGTTTGAAATATTTGGCTATTGGCAATGTAGTGTTAAAAAAAATCGACATCAGTTTGTTCAATCAGTTTATTACCAAACCTACTGAGTCTGTTGATCGGGGAGTTAAAACCATAGTTAATGCGATTATGTTGAGTTGCAAATAATTTATGTTGTTCCATGATGGCACATGAAACTTGAATATTGCTAGTAACTCTACAGAGTCAATTTGAGTTACAACATCACGTACTTTCTACGATTGTCTAGATTTGTTAAGTTCTTATTAGCTGGCCATAATCAATTGACTCAATAGGTATGTGTAATTTATAGCATATATATATATAAAGCGCAAGAACTTTCTTTGTAATTTTTCCAAACGATCTTTATGAATCTCATAATATGGAGACCAAATAGTACAACCATATTCTAGATTTGGCCTTACAATTGCCAAGTAAGCATTTTTCAATGTAAAAATGTTGTTTACGTCTTTCAATGTTCTAAACAAAAATCCTAGCAATTTCATAGCTTTATTTGCAATAATTTCTGTATGTTAAACAAAACCAACGAGGATATAAGCTAAATAGAGAGGACACCTAATGCTAATATCCGACCAGCAAGCCAAGCCATGAAAGGGGAATTACCGCGGGGAATTACCGCAAGTTTTTGATTCTTTGCTGAATGCGCTAGGATGAATCTGGGTAATATTTATTTGGAATTAAAATATCAACAATCCAGCGCGTTGAACTCGTCGTCGAATGCATACCGGTTTATCAGTGGCGTACGTGTATGAAATAAATATAAATGAATGAACTTTTTGCTAAGGGAATGGTAGAGAGCTAGATCATAATATAAATTGATGAATATGCTGAATGAAGCAGGACAGTTTTTATTATTATTAAACGATTATATTTAACTTTACAGTCTGGCTGACTATCAACTTTTGCGATTCGTTTTTGACACACTTCTCGTAAACCGATTTTAATGAAATTTGGCACAGTAATGCAGGTCGGATGATAATACAATATTATGAAAAAAATTGATGGGTAGGGGGTGGTTAAGGGGTAAAAATAAGGGGCTAAATTCACTGACACACTTCCCGTGAACCGATCTTAATGAAATTTGGCACAGTAATGTAGATCCGATGACAATACAATATTATGAAAAAATGGGGGGGGGTAGTGGGTGATTGGGGGTTGTAAAGGGGGTAAAGTGGTCTAAAGGGAGCAAATTCAGAACTTTGAATTGAAAACAGATACGAACTTGTGGTTTTCAGATTGTTATTGAATCTGGTGACAATACAATTTTATAAAACAAAATCGGGGGAAGGGGGGTGGTTAAGGGGTGTAAAGGGGATAAATTCAGAGTTTTGTAATGAAAAAAAAATACAAACGTGCGGTTTTCAGATTTATGATTTGATCTGGTGACAATATAATTTTATGAAAAAAACCGGTGGTAGGAGGTGGGTGCGGAGTGTAAAGGGGGTAAATTCAGAACTCTGTAATGAAAACAGATACAAACATGTGGCTTTCTGAAGTGGGGGGGTGTGTGAGGGGTGTAAAGAAAGTAAATTCAGAACTTTTTTATACTGGGACTTTTATGCAGAGTTAATTGGAAAAGAACTTGTACAAAATTGACAGGAAAGAAATCTTGTAATAACAAGGTTGAGAAAAAATAATTATATAAGGTGTGCCAAAAAACAGCACTTTTCAAAATGATTATATCTTAGCGGGAAATTGTCCGATTTTAAAAATATTTAACGTTTTAGAAATCTAAGGTTTCAAAATTTATAAGACGAATGTCAAACTTGACATTTCCTAAAAATCCAAGATGGAGGACCAACCAACCAACGCAATAACTTTTTCAAAAATTGATCGATTTTAATAAGCTTAAACTTTTTAAAAGGCACAAGCTTCAAAATTTATAGAACTAATGAGAAAACTGAAATTTACTAAAAATGCAAGATGGCGGACCTATTTAAAAAGTAGCCAAATTTCACCCCATAGAAAAAACTTTTTCTGAGACAATTTATTCAATCTTATTTCTTGTCCGAATTTTTAAAATGTTTCATCGATGTGCTTCGAAAGAATGTGGCTTCGTAACCGATGTTTCAGATTTATTACAGTGTCCCATACCAAATAATATCTAGGGGGGTTAAAAATGCCTATTTTTCAAATTGGTCCGCCATCTTGGATTTTTAGGAAATGTCATGTTTGAAATTGGTCCTATAAATTTTGAAGCTTTGGCTTTCTAAAAACCTTAATATTATTAAAATCGGACCGGTTTTTTTTTTGGCACACCCTATACATCTTGCATTTTGTTTCTTTTTGATAAGAATATATGAAAAATAAAACAAATGTTTTTTTAACTTGAACGATTTTATTAAAAAAATGCATTAAAAAGTAAAAAATAGTTTGGCAGATCTCTGGTTACTACAACCGTAAATGGCACATTATATATTTTTAACTTCGATATAAAATCATGGTGCATATTATATACACTATTTTATAGGTATCTTTAATAATGTTTCACATAATATTTTGTTAAACTTCAAAATGATGCCCTCTGCTACTATTCAGAATAATTTCCACATATAAAATAGCCATGCCGGTTCGCGTAAATGTTTTCAACCTTCTCTTACAAAATTTAAAATTTTACTAGCTGCATGATTAATAAGTTGGCAGTACAAAAATCCCAAAAAATTACCATTATTTTCTTATTGAAAGTGAGCAACAAAAAATAATTAGCATGGCTGCCCAGAATATTGTCGATTGATCAGTTTTTAACTAATTATGTTATTTCGCATTTTGAGTAGGACTGCCTGGATAGAAACACAGTGGGTTACAAATGGATAAAATTTAAAAAATAATATAGTTTTGAAAAACTAGTGACCTAAATCGTGTTTTTTACAAGCTTGGTTTTAAAGAAGAAGCGCCTTGATTTATAGTGTAAAGATGGTGTGTTGCGAGAAGTGCTCTTCGTTCGAGATTTTTAAAAGTATTTTCCTGTTTTTCTTGGATTTTTTGATAAAGGTATTAAAAAAATAGTGTTAGCAACTCGCGGATAACCTATGCTTTTTTTTACTCGCGTTTTTAAATACTCGCTTGCTGCGCTCGTTATTTAAACCAACGCTTGTAAAAAAGCACTATTTTAGCCACTAGTTGTGAAAACTACTATTTTACAACAAGTGGCTAAAAGAGTGTTTTTTTACGTGCGTTGTTATTTAAAAACCCGAGTAAGTAAAACAGAGTTTAGCCGCGAGTTGTAAACACAATTTTTTTAATACCTTTATCACAAACTCATAAAAAAAACAGGAAAAAAACTTACAAAATAAAATTCAAACACAACATCCACTGAAAGCTGGCCACTAACACTAGCATCAATATCAATGGTGGCTGCGTACATGACAAAACAATGGTTTCTATGGTAACCTTACTAACCTTATATTTTAATTTTTGACAGTTTGTAATTTTCTCGTATTTTCTGATTGTTCTTTTTGTGAATAATTTTAAATTAATTTCTAGGTAAGAATCATAAGAATTTCTTAGTATTAACACTTAAAGCTATTTTTTAAAAAAAAGTAACCAAAAAAGTCATGGTTGGGTACATTGCAGCTAGTAAAATTTTAAATTTTGTAAGAGAAGGTTGAAAACATTTACGCGAACCGGCATGGCTATTTTATATGTGGAAATTATTCTGAATAGTAGCAGAGGGCATCATTTTGAAGTTTAACAAAATATTATGTGAAACATTATTAAAGATACCTATAAAATAGTGTATATAATATGCACCATGACTTTATATCGAACTTAAAAATATATAATGTGCCATTTACGGTTGTAGTAAACAGAGATCTGCCAAACTATTTTTTACTTCAAGTTAAAAAAATATTTGTTTTATTTTTCATATATTCTTATCAAAAAGAAACAAAATGCAAAATGTATAGGGTGTGCCAAAAAAAAACCGGTCCGATTTTAATAATATTAAGGTTTTTAGAAAGCCAAAGCTTAAAAATTTATAGGACCAATTTCAAACTTGACATTTCCTAAAAATCCAAGATGGCGGACCAATTTGAAAAATAGGCATTTTTAACCCCCCTAGATATTTTTTTGTATGGGACACTGTAATAAATCTGAAACATCGGTTACGAAGCCACATTCTTTCGAAGCACATCGATGAAACATTTTAAAAATTCGGACAAGAAATAAGATTGAATAAATTGTCTCAGAAAAAGTTTTTTCTATGGGGGTGAAATTT
This sequence comes from Oxystoma pomonae, assembly GCA_963921995.1. Lineage (NCBI taxonomy): Eukaryota > Metazoa > Arthropoda > Insecta > Coleoptera > Brentidae > Oxystoma > Oxystoma pomonae. The sequence goes on from OY998165.1 coordinate 71,357,092, forward strand.
GGCTACTTTTTAAATAGGTCCGCCATCTTGCATTTTTAGTAAATTTCAGTTTTATCATTAGTTCTATAAATTTTGAAGCTTGCGCCTTTTAAAAAGTTAAGTTTAAGCTTATTAAAATCGATCAATTTTTGAAAAAGTTATTGCGTTAGTTGGTTGGTCCTCCATCTTGGATTTTTAGGAAATGTCAAGTTTGACATTCGTCTTATAAATTTTGAAACCTTAGATTTCTAAAACGTTAAATATTATTAAAATTGGACAATTTCCCGCTAAGTTATAATCATTTTAAAAAGTTTCGTTTTTTGGCACACCTTATATAATTATTTTTTCGCAACCTTTCCATTTCTAGCAATGCCTTATTATTACAAGATTTCTTTCCTGTCAATTTTGTACAAGTTCTTTTCCAATTAACTCTGCATAAAAGTCCCAGTATAAAAAAGTTCTGAATTTACCTTCTTTACACCCCTCACACACCCCCACTTCAGAAAGCCACATGTTTACCCCCTTTACACTCCGCACCCACCTCCTACCACCGGTTTTTTTCCATAAAATTATATTGTTACCAGATCAAATCATAAATCTGAAAACCGCACGTTTGTATTTTTTTCATTACAAAGCTCTGAATTTATCCCCTTTACACCCCTTAACTACCCCCCCTACCCCCGATTTTGTTTTATAAAATTGTATTGTCACCAGATTCAATAACAAATCTGAAAACCACAAGTTCGTATCTTTTTTCATTTCAAAGTTCTGAATTTGCTCCCTTTAGACCACTTTACCCCCTTTACACCCCCCAATCACCCACTACCCCCCCCCATTTTTTCATAATATTGTATTGTCATCGGATCTACATTACTGTGCCAAATTTCATTAAGATCGGTTCACGGGAAGTGTGTCAGTGAATTTAGCCCCTTATTTTTACCCCTTAACCACCCCCTACCTACCGGTTTTTTTCATAAAATTATATTGTCACCAGATCAAATCATGAATCTGAAAACCGCACGTTTGTATTTTTTTTCATTACAAAGCTCTGAATTTATCCCCTTTGAACCCACTTTAGTCCATCAAAAATTTAAAAAAAACTAACACCCAACCTGAAAACCACCCATTTGGTCCACCCAACGCACAAAATGTATTTTTAAAAGTACATAATAGCTCAACTCACCCTTATTTCGCTATTTTCGCTCGTTCAAAAAGGCACTTTCACTGGAGCGCTCCTTCTCGTGTGCCGGCGTGCGTCGAATAGGCTGAGGTTAGACATCTGTCAAATAACCTCAGAAAAAACCCAGGTTGGTTGAGCACAACAAAACAATTGGTTAAGGAAAAAAAAAAATTACCCTTGTTTACAATTTACAACAATTATGAACGTAAATGAACATCAAACATTTCCGCCCACTTAAAATTAGGTAAGAATTTTAGTCCCAAACAAAAAAAAATAATTCCCATGAAAGAAGATACTTAAACACCCAAAAAAAAAAAAAATGTTTTGCAATTGTTGCAGCAAAGTTTTGACAATCGCACATTTCTAAAGATCGCCAAAAAAAAAAAATAGATGTATTCAAAATCACACACACAAACAAATTGTAGTCAGCCTGTAACTCTATAGTAAGGGTAGCGGGCAAATCTTCACCAACGGTCTGTCAAAAGTGCCCTTGGCTGTCTTAATTTTAACTATTCGTGGAACCCCATCAGGGCTAGGGTAAATTTTAATAATACGTGCCAGGGTCCAGCGCAGTGGTGGAGTATTCTCATCTTTTACCACGACTAAAGTGTCTAATTGTGGAGGTTTTTCTGGAGTATTCCATTTTTCACGTGTTTGAAGTTGGTGGAGATATTCCATCTGCCATCTCTGCCAAAAGCTTTGATGTAGTTGTTGTACCAACTGCCAACGACTCAAACGTCCAACCTTGATGCCTGATAAATCTTCATCAGGGGGCGCCGTTAAAGGCTCGAGGGTCAAGAAATGTCCAGGTGTCAAACATGAAAGGTCGTTTGGGTCTGGACTAAGACTACACAATGGACGAGAGTTTAATATGGCTTCTATTTGAACTAATACAGTGTATAGTTCTTCAAAGCTCAAAATTTGATCGCCGACTAGACGAAGCAAATGCGACTTGGTCGACTTGACACCAGCCTCGTGCAGCCCGCCAAAATGCGGAGCTCCGGGGGGGTTGAAATTCCATTTTATTGCCAAGCATTCACTAGCCTTTCGACAATAAGAATCTAATAGGTTTCTAGACCCAATAAAATTGGTCCCCCGATCACTATAAAGCTCAGAACATCGACCACGACGAAGCGACGTAGTGCGGCCAAAAAAGCGTCTGCCGTCAGGTCCGACACTAATTCCAAATGTACGGCCTTGGTAGGCAAACACACAAAGACACATCCATACGCCTTTTGTGACCTTATACCTCTGGCTCTACTAAGAACAATATGGAAGGGCCCCATATAATCTACTTAACTATGAGAAAACGGTTTGACTTGGGAAATTCGAGCCTTAGGTAAGTTTCCCATATACGGAGAAAAAGGCACCGGATTAACACGGTAACATTTAATGCATCTTGACAACACACTATGAATCGCACGCTTTGCTGAGAGAATCCAAAATCTTTGCATCACTAGGTAATGCATCATTCTGGGTCCAGGATGACCATTTTCCTGATGAATTTGCTCTATTATTAAAATAGTTAATCTATGGTTTCTAGGCATCAACATAGGGTGTTTAGTCTCGTAAGACAAATCATCACTATGACGAAGCCGTCCGCCCACTCTGACGACACCGACACTATCAATAAACAGAGCTAATTTTCTCAACGGTTTGGAATATGACTCATTCCTTGTCAATTTTGATATATCAGCACCAAAACACTCCTGTTGCACGTGTCTCACAAGCACAACCAATCCCCTGTGTAACTCTTCAAAACACAAAGCCTTTGAGTCGAAGATGGCCTTTAAATGAAAGCGACGGAACGGTCGCAATAAATATGCAATAAGTCGTTGTATTTTGTGCAAAGAAGAAAAACGAGTCATCAGCTCGTCAAGTACATTGGGAAATATCTCTGTGACAAGAATTTTAATCTTTTGTTCAGCACAAATTTCAGCACTATCACAATTATTAAGTTCAGATGTAGGCCACAAATCTGAAGGCCAATGCAACCACGGTGGTCCATGAAACCACAACGAGTGATTCACAAATTCATTAGGGAGTAAACCACGAGAGAGACAATCAGCGGGGTTGATTTTTCCCTCAACATGATTCCAGCAACTGGGAGCGAGTACTTCTTGGATTTGGGTAACTCGATTGGCGACAAATACCTTTAACTGAGATGAATGATCCTTTATCCACGCCAACGCAACTGTTGAATCGGACCATGCAAAGATACTGTCAATTTTGACGTCACGCAAATTATCTAGGACAAAATGCATAAGATTACTCAATAAATGAGCAGCACAAAGTTCGAGACGGGGCACTGATATTGTCTTAAGAGGAGCCACTTTACTTTTGGCACACACAAGATGCACTGACACATTTCCAGCAGAATTAATTTGCCTCAAAAATACCATACCCCCATAACCAAGCATAGAAGCATCACAGAAACCGTGCAGGTCAGTCTGAACCACATAATCTATAGTTACACGTCTAGGTATAGATATCATTGATAAAATAGGCAACTGACTCACATAAGAAGTCCACTGGTCAACAATTTCTTTGTCCGGGACATCATCAAAGTTCAACTCTTGCAACCATAACTTTTGAATTAAGGATTTAGCCACAAAGACAACGGGCGAGAGAAATCCCAACGGATCATAAATCTTCGCTATATGCGACAGAATATTCCTTTTAGTACAAGGCCTGTCTTCAGGCAGAACAGAGTAAGAAAATATATCATTTACTGGACTCCACTGGAGCCCTAGGACCTTTAACACCGAATCACTGTCATCAAAACTAATAGGTTGCAAATGACTTTCTGGCACATTGGCTAGCAACTCTGGGCAGTTGCTTGCCCACTTTCTAAGCTCGAAACCACCAAGTTTCAAAAGTTCAATTAGTTGACGCTGAATTTCCAAACCTTCACCTACACTATCACAAGATCCTACAGCATCATCAACATAAGTCTGATTACGTAATATACCAGCAGCCAATGGATAATTACCTCCATGATCCTCAGCCAGTTGTAATAGAGTGCGGATTGCCAAATATGGGCTACAACTAAGACCATAGGTCACTGTGTTGAGCACAAATTCTTGTACAGGATGGCTTTGATCAAACCTCCAAAATATAGTTTGAAAAGACACATCTTGCGGATCAATCAGAATATTACGGTACATTTGGCGAACATCTGTAGTAAAAACTACCCCTTTTACTCGAAAATTTAATAGAACAGAGACAATATTCACCTGAAGTTTCTGTCCAGTCAACAAAACATCATTAATGCTCTTCGAATTAGTAGTTTTGGCTGAACCATCAAACACTACGCGCAACTTATTAGTTTCACCACATTGTTTCCAAATTCCATGGTGTGGAATATAATATTTTCCAGAATTCATAGTCACAGCAGGGCTCATATGATTCTGGTCCAGGTAGTCCTGCATAAAATCAATATAGTCCTTATGAAACAAGGGATTTTGGAGAAACCTAGCCTCAAGCAAATAAAACCTACGAAGGGCTTGATTTTTGGACTCACCCAACATAGCCTCCTCACAAAATGGCAACCTTACAATATAGCGCCCACTGGTATCACGTTTGTGATGTTTTTGAAAAATATTTTCACACAGTTGATCGTTCTTAGACAATGGAATGTCTGTTGGGACGGATTCCAACTGCCAAAACTTCTGCAAGGATTGTTCAAAATCTAATGATGTCAGAAAAGTTTGAATACTTTGCCGTTTAGAGGTCACATTATTACATACACCGCCCACTAATACATACCCAAAGATGGTATTCATAGCACAAGGACCTCCATTCTGTCCCTGTTTGAAGCCTGGAAGCAAAATGTGTGAAAACACATCAGCACCCAACAATAAATCAACTTCCCGCGGATTTCCATACTCAGGATCAGCAAGTGTTAACCCTGACAAGTACTTCCAAGTATCACGCACACTACTAGAAGGAGTCAAACCACATATTAATGGAACCACCACAGCCTTGACTTCAATTGGCAATAAAGAACCAGACTTGGGAGTTAAGCAAAGCAACATGTTACCCAATGATACAGAGGATGTCATATTATTTAACCCTATTATTGGGGTACTACTATTAACACGTGGCAAGCCCAAACGTTGAGCACAGGCTGCCGTTACAAATGAAGCCTCACTCGCTGAGTCTAGCAATGCTCGGCAAGTAATAAAGTTGCCATGCACATCACGCACACACACCTGCGCAGTAGCAAACAACACCACTTTGAAACTAGGAAAATCATTTTTACATATATTCACTTTAACAGATCTTCCACTATCAGAATTATCACCACTTTGTTGTTGGTTATTGCCCATATATTCACTTGCTGGGGGTGGAGCCCCATTTTGGGATCTCGGAAAATGTAAAAGAGACGAGTGCCTTCTTGAACAGATGCCACAACCCACTGTCACGGGACATTCAGAATAAGAGTGTGTCTTTGCCGCAAGACAATTGAAACACAGTCTCTCAGATTTAGCTAAGGCATGACGCTGTTGAGGTTCCATCTCCAAAAACTTCCCACATTTTTCTAGAGTGTGTGACCCAGCTGCCAAACAACAAGGACACTTCACCACTGTACTAGTACCTGTCATATAATTTTGTTGTCTTTGTTGTGAACCACCCTTTTTTGACGTGTCATATTTCTTAGGAGGCATGCCCCCTTGTGCACCAATTCCACTAGTCACATTACTAGCTTTGGACAAAAGAGCGCTGTTTTCTAAAGCATGACAATTTGTTTCCAAAAATGCAATTAGACTCTTATAAGAAGGAATTTTGTCTTGACTATGTTCAATCTCAAATCGTGTTTTCAAAAAAGGATCTACCTTTTGCAATAAAAGATTTAATTTTGTAAAATCCCACAAATCAATATTCTTATAAGCATCTAAAGCTTCCAAATTTTGGTTAAAAGTAGAAATTAATCTTCTTAATTCATTAGCACTATGATTTTTTGCAGAGGGAGCGTTTATAATAGCCAACCAATAGTCAGTCAAAAAAATTCTATCATTTTGGTACCTTTTTACCAAGGCATTGTATGCCACTAAATAATTTGTACCTTGGATAGGTATATTTTTAATTATTTCTGCTGCCTCTCCCTCTAACACAGACACCAGAAGCTGAAACTTCGCTATATCAGAATAATCCAATTCTTCATGGACCAAAGTCCGAAACATGTCAAAAAAGGTTGGCCATTTACGCCTGTCCCCATTAAAATTAGGTATATCTAACCTCGGTTTTGCCAACATTTTCTGGCGACCACACACAGACATATTTGAATCCCCTCTTGGTTCATGTTTTGACAGCTCTGGCGGAGGAAATAATGTTTTACACATTTGATGAATGCTAAATCGCATTTGATCAAATTCATCCAACACGGCTTGCTCTCCATCGAATTTGTCGTCACTAATAAGGGACACAATATTTAAATGTAAATCTTCAAACTGAATTGCCAAATTGCTTACATTTTCCAACCGAGCTTCCAATTCCGGTTTTTTTGAGGGGTCGGTTTGAGCATCATGCGCCAAAGTACAAATAGTTTTCATTCTAATAAACACCGATTTTCGGCGACGCGACAGCGCCTTTATTTCCTCCGGCATCGTTCCGTTTTCAAAACACGCAAAAATTACGCCGAAAAATGTCAACACAAGAAAATAAATGAGGTTAATTCGAACCTTTTTTGAGGTTAGAATACTTTTGACAACTTGACAGACGTCACACACTGAAGTGAATATAGCCACACAACCTATAAAATTCCACCGACCATAAAAGTCACATGCTGACCAAAATTCGTTTGGTCCACTTTACACACACGGCTATATTCATGTTGTTTTCCGAACGTCCTCGGTTTTTTTCAACGGACAAAAAAAATTGCGAAAAAAAACGATAGAAGTTTCACGAAAACAACACAAAATATGCCTGAAAAAAATTTAAAATAAAATTAAATTAAAACAAATTGCTGCAAAAACTGCATGAATCAATCAAAATCACGAATTTCACTAAACCACAGTCGCTTTTTCAAAGATTTGACTCGCGAAGGACCATTTAATGAACCCACTTTAGTCCATCAAAAATTAAAAAAAAAACTAACACCCAACCTGAAAACCACCCATTTGGTCCACCCAACGCACAAAATGTATTTTTAAAAGTACATAATAGCTCAACTCACCCTTATTTCGCTATTTTCGCTCGTTCAAAAAGGCACTTTCACTGGAGCGCTCCTTCTCGTGTGCCGGCGTGCGTCGAATAGGCTGAGGTTAGACATCTGTCAAATAACCTCAGAAAAAACCCAGGTTGGTTGAGCACAACAAAACAATTGGTTAAGGAAAAAAAAAAAATTACCCTTGTTTATAATTTACAACAATTATGAACGTAAATGAACATCAAACACCCTTTACACCCCTTAACCACCCCCCTACCCCCGATTTTGTTTTATAAAATTGTATTGTCACCAGATTCAATAAGAAATCTGAAAACCACAAGTTCGTATCTGTTTTCATTTTAAAGTTCTAAATTTGCTCCCTTTAGACCACTTTACCCCCTTTACACCCCCCAATCACCCACTACCCCCCCCCATTTTTTCATAATATTGTATTGTCATCGGATCTACATTACTGTGCCAAATTTCATTAAGATCGGTTCACGGGAAGTGTGTCAGTGAATTTAGCCCCTTATTTTTACCCCTTAACCACCCCCTACCCACCGGTTTTTTTCATAAAATTATATTGTCACCAGATCAAATCATGAATCTGAAAACCGCACGTTTGTATTTTTTTTCATTACAAAGCTCTGAATTTATCCCCTTTACACCCCTTAACCACCCCCCTACCCCCGATTTTGTTTTATAAAATTGTATTGTCACCAGATTCAATAAGAAATCTGAAAACCACAAGTTCGTATCTGTTTTCATTTTAAAGTTCTAAATTTGCTCCCTTTAGACCACTTTACCCCCTTTACACCCCCCAATCACCCACTACCCCCCCCCCCATTTTTTCATAATATTGTATTGTCATCGGATCTACATTACTGTGCCAAATTTCATTAAGATCGGTTCACGGGAAGTGTGTCAGTGAATTTAGCCCCTTATTTTTACCCCTTAACCACCCCCTACCCACCGGTTTTTTTCATAAAATTATATTGTCACCAGATCAAATCATGAATCTGAAAACCGCACGTTTGTATTTTTTTTCATTACAAAGCTCTGAATTTATCCCCTTTACACCCCTTAACCACCCCCCTACCCCCGATTTTGTTTTATAAAATTGTATTGTCACCAGATTCAATAAGAAATCTGAAAACCACAAGTTCGTATCTGTTTTCATTTTAAAGTTCTAAATTTGCTCCCTTTAGACCACTTTACCCCATTTACACCCCCCAATCACCCACTACCCCCCCCCCCCATTTTTTCATAATATTGTATTATCATCCGACCTGCATTACTGTGCCAAATTTCATTAAAATCGGTTTACGAGAAGTGTGTCAAAAACGAATCGCAAAAGTTGATAGTCAGCCAGACTGTAAAGTTAAATATAATCGTTTAATAATAATAAAAACTGTCCTGCTTCATTCAGCATATTCATCAATTTATATTATGATCTAGCTCTCTACCATTCCCTTAGCAACAAGTTCATTCATTTATATTTATTTCATACACGTACGCCACTGATAAACCGGTATGCATTCGACGACGAGTTCAACGAGCTGGATTGTTGACGTTTTAATTCCAAATAAATATTACCCAGATTCATCCTAGCCCATTCAGCAAAGAATCAAAAACTTGCGGTAATTCCCCGCGGTAATTCCCCTTTCATGGCTTGGCTTCCTGGTCGGATATTAGCATTAGGTGTCCTCTCTATTTAGCTTATATCCTCGTTGGTTTTGTTTAACATACAGAAATTATTGCAAATAAAGCTATGAAATTGCTAGGATTTTTGTTTAGAACATTGAAAGACGTAAACAACATTTTTACATTGAGAAATGCTTACTTGGCAATTGTAAGGCCAAATCTAGAATATGGTTGTACTATTTGGTCTCCATATTATGAGATTCATAAAGATCGTTGGGAAAAATTACAAAGAAAGTTCTTGCGCTTTATATATATGCTATAAATTACACATACCTATTGAGTCAATTGATTATGTCCAGCTAATAAGAACTTAACAAATCTAGACAATCGTAGAAAGTACGTGATGTTGTAACACAAATTGACTCTGTAGAGTTACTATCAATATTCAAGTTTCATGTGCCATCATGGAACAACATAAATTATTTGCAACCCAACATAATCGCATTAACTATGGTTTTAACTCCTCGATCAACAGACTCAGTAGGTTTGGTAATAAACTGATTGAACAAACTGATGTCGATTTTTTTTAACACTACATTGCCAATAGCCAAATATTTCAAACGTTGCTAAGAAACAAGAAAGGATTTAGTTAACCACTGGCATTGATTAAAGGAAAAATAAAAAGATGGGCAAAGTCTAAGTAAAATATCGTGGACGCTTTTCGGTCCTGGCGCTGAGATGGCGCTCGCGTTCTCCTGGGACGTGATTCACCGGATGGTTTGTTAGTTCCCCGCAATGCTGTTTTCCTTCGCTTCGAGATCGAGTTTATACAGGTTCGGCAATCCCATATTGTATCGCATTAAAAAATGGTCTTAAAATATTAAAAATGTCAAGATACTGCTCCTACTGGAACTGTCTCAATCGTAAAGTCACAGTGGATAACAAAAAAATGGAGCGAGTGTCCATACGAGTACGCGTGCGAGAAACAAAGCGAGTAGGCGTTTAACTTATCTGATAGTGGTCAAAAACAAATTAGTTTGGCTAAACTTAACCAAACATGTCAAGACTTAAACAAATGTCTATACGAGTACGCGTGCGAGTAATAAGGCGAGTAGGCATTTAACGTATCACAGCATGTCAAGATTTAAACATGTGTGTTACAAATGTCCGAGTAAACCCTGCCAAAAAAAACGCATCAAAACTCTTTAAAAAAAACTCGTCAAAGTTGACAAGTTTTGATAGGATCCGACGGTCAAAGTTGACGAGATTCAATTGTTTTTAACATCGGTTTGTGAAACACCATTGTCAAGTGAAATCTTATATAACTTTGAACAGTTTGTGGGTGATTAAAATATATTGTAACCTCACAAGTTTTCAACAGCAGTCTTGTGAACTTTTATAAGAATTTGTCAGATTTAATTGGATTACTGATTGATAAAGTTTATGAGATTCTATGAGGAGAAGGATACACCTTTGGCTTCTGAAAATCTACTAGATTTTACAATATTTTATGAGGAACCCTAAAAGTTTTGACAAGATTTTATAAGATTTTGTGATAACAGTGATCCGATTTTGACGAGGTTTGACAAGATCCAGTTAAATTTCGTTGTTCTTGACATCAGACTTAACCTGTTTTTACAAGACTCCAATCAAGTTTCTAAGAGTTTAAGAGTTTCTACGAGATGCTTGAATAAATAACTAGGATTTTAACAAGATTTTAAGAGACTTTATGATAGAATTGATCAGATTTTACTGTAAAGAACACGCGTTTCCCATTAAAAATTAAAAGATATGTACCATTTTATTTTCATAAAATGATTCCAGTTCATTGCAAATTGTTAAAAATCGCGAAAGCCTCCAATAAAAAAAAAAATCACGATAAAATTTAAACCTATACTTTATTACGAAAAATAGTTCATGGGCTAAATTTATTTAAATAAATTTTAAAAAACAAAAACCAGAGCGAGAGATTTTAAAACTACTATAAAATCAAATTATAAAAATAACTAAGTACTTACAACCCTGGCTACTAAACTTCACTTAATAATCAGCACTAATAAACCAAGATAAGTATAATCACCGGCATACTTTAAGCAACCACTATTGATGCACCGAACTGACGACCTATTCATCTCGCGATTTGGAACTAAATAAACGCTCACAAAAATTATTCTGTACAAATGAGTCCCCACGTTAGAAACAATCTGCGTCATCTTGCATTCCGATGTCTTCAAATTAGGGCAAAAATTATATTTCGCTGAATTAAAACCAAAGCAGGTCACCAGCTCAAAGTAGGTCACGAGATTATTAGATAAAACGTCTGATACACCAACATTCCTTCTAAAGAAAGGGGCCCGTATTCCAAATTGGGGACCGTTTGACCCAGAAAAACAAAACCCCGTGATTTTAAAGAAATTCCAAAATGCTTACGAAAAATTAAGCCTGACGTCAGTAAAAATTTGATATAAAACAGCAAATTGGAACCAGAGAAAGGCAGTCTAAAAACAACCAGCAAATTAGTTAAAAGGTTCAGCCTAGTGTTTCAAAAGTAATTGTTACAAGAACTAAGTCGTGTTAATAGTGCCAAAATGACTCAAAAAGTAAGTGTGTCGTTTTAAGGATAAAAATTGTACTTTTAGTGAATAAGTTAGTTAGTAGCGAAAAATGTTGGTGGCTCTCGGACTAGTGAAATCACAAACTGTCTAGCATGTAAGTGTTTCAAAACTGAAAACTCTTAGGAACTCTGATATACTGAATGAATTATCGTATGATTTCGAGGTATTGACACTGTAGGACAGGTATTATGATTTTCTGTAGTGCTAAACCGTAAATATTAGATACTGTACTGTGTTTAACCATTGATTGTTTAAATATAATGGAACATTAATATGAGATCAAGTTGCTTAATTCCAAGTTACCACCCGCCCGAAACCTTAGATTAGGCACACTAGAACACTCATGCCCAACCTATTTAAAAGTTAAGGCGTCTCCTACAGACCTCAGAGTTTTCCGCTCGAACTCTGGATAAGGCCCTAGGAGTCGTTTTTCACATTGGTGTCAGAAGTGGGATTTTGGTTTTTGGTTGGCAGGAATTTTTTTTTCCGAAAAGTTCTAGGTCTCCTCAGACAGTGCATAATCCCAGGGAAATATGGCGGACGAGACCGTAACACAGACTATCATCCATGTACCTCAGCAAGTAGTAATTGGAATTGAAGCTATACCCACCTACGACGGACAAGGCAGTATAGAGGACTTTTTGGCAATCATAGAAGAGACAGCAACGCTTGGAAATTGGTCAGAGCAACAAAAGGTTAGTGTCACAAGACTAAAGCTCAGGTTTAAAGCAAAACAGTATATAGATTCCGAGCCATCCTTAAAAGGAAGTACAACCTCATGGAATGATTTAAAGAAGGCCTTACGTCAACAGTTTGTCAAACAACATGTAAGAGGTTCGGCAATGAAAAATTTTATCGAGTGCCGTCAGCGATCTGGAGAAACTTGCCGACAATTTTTAACCAGGTTAAAACTGTTAGCTAATCTTACCGTCTCTAGTACTCAGGCAGGCCAGCAACACATTCAAAATAAACTACAAGAAGACATTGCTACCCAGTTTTCATTAGGACTGCTAATGCCTATTAAGCAACGAGTTTTATCTAGCAATCCTCAAACCTTGGACAGTGCCTTAGAGATTGCGGAACGTGAGGAGTCGATTGAAAATTTGCTACGACCAGCTACAAGAGAGGTTCGTGCTATGACAAGTGAATCTAACGGAAGAAGCTATCAACCGTCCAGCAACCAACGAGACATTGTCGATGCCAGCAGAAAGGGCACATGAAACGGTACTGTACGCAGAAGAGAAGCGTCATATGTTTCCGTTGTCGCCAAGCAGGTCACATCATGAGTCAATGCAACCAGACACAGATGTCTTCTGCTAACAGAAACTCGTTAAACTATCGTACAGCTACTCAGCAACCCCGGGGTCCAGCTGTCAACGAAGCAAATTGGGAGTAAAGGAAGAAAGGGTAGGGATCTACGCATGCACGCCGAGGGGAACCCCCTTTAATATAGTAAATGTAGAAGTTAATGGACAAAAATGTCGTGCATAAGTTGACTCGGGTGCTGTGATTTCCCTCATGAAAACCCATATTGCGGAGGGGTTCAGAAAAAAAATTAATGTGCAACAAAGATTAGTGGATATTCAAGGCAACACGATACCTACGCGAGGACAGGTATTGTGTTCAGTAATATTTGAAAAGGACGTCGAAGTATCCCATAAGTTTATGTTAATAGACTCGGATAGCTTTGGAGCTGATTTGCTGTTAGGATTAGACTTCCTACACAAATATGGGATAAAGATTGATTGGGGCGATGGCGTGATGTACGCGTTTGAAAAGGAAATACCTTTGTTTAATGAAAAAAGAAGTAGTCAAGATGAGGCTTGTTGCATAAGTAATACTAAGCAGTTAGAGGTAGTAAAGGGACAGGTACTTGATGTACAAGAAGATTTAAAACTACAGATACTTGAGATCAAGGAAGAAGCGAGACAACAGTGGATTAAAATTAAAAATGAGTTGGACAAGATTTCGATGTCAAAGTGTTTAGTTCGAGAATTCAGTTACAGCCAATAACTGAAGACTCTAGTGTTAGGATAGTTGGCTGCTGTCCTACACACCCTACCACCCAGATGATTGAACACGGAACTCAGACGACAGAAGAAAGGAAGACTGCAGCTTCCAAGAAAATTTGCTCCACTCAGAAGACAGTTAAGACATCGGAGAGTTGTACAGAAGTGACTGACCGCCCAGAAGCTAGCAATAAGAAAGAGAGTAGGGGGAAAGAATATGAGGAAAAGGGATTTTCAGTGTACTTAAAGCAAGATTTATGTATTCCACCTCATAGTCATGCACTCTGTTCAGCCACTGTAAGTAGAAATTCAGAAGTCTCGGCCGAGCAACTAGTTTTAGAACCAGTTTGGAATACCCCAAGGGGTCTACTTGTGGCCAGAGTACTATGTAGAAATACAGACAGGAAGATGATAATAGCAAAAGCTTTTGAAGCAGAACAGGAATCTATGGAACTTCCTGCAGATGACCGGGTACGCTACGACCTAGATGAGAATTATGCAAGCGAGATGATTGCTAGGTTAAAAATTGCCCACGATAAAGCTAAAAAGAGTATTGAAGAAAGCGTTGACTACCGATGTAATCGGCTCAATCGGCGAAAAACTAGAAAGGAGTTAAAAGTTGGAGACTTAGTTTACCTGTATACGCCAGCTATTCCAGGAATACGAAAACGTTTAGCTACAAAATTTTATAGTAAATGGTCAGAACCACACCGTATTATAAAACAAAGCAGTCCAGTTAATTTTACGATAAAGAAGCTTAGTGGTGGAAAAGAGAGATTGGTACATGAAGAACGACTTAAGCTCTACAGTTCCAACGAGATACCGGTGGACTAATTATCTCACGGATCTCAACCAGAAGAACCCGATGAATTAGAAAATAATGCGGAAGATGATGATGGAGTACAAGATCGAATAGATGAATACTTAGAGCATAGAAATCGCAACCCTATAGTAATAAATGAAGAAATGGAGGATAATGAGAACCATGCTTCTAGCGAGGAAAGTTTGTATTCCGCACTTTCAAGCGAAAATGACAACGAGAGTACAGACGACGAGCCTGAACCACCTAGACGAACTAGAACTAGGGATATCAAGTTGCCTGTGCGATTTCGCGACTATCAAATGTAAATTAAAAAGTTAGAATAAAATTTAGAATTAAAGTTATGTTATTGTTGTAGATATATATAACGGAATTATGGGTGCATCTAGTCATTATTCAAGTAGTGTTAAAAGGAAGCCTAACCTTAATTGCATATGATTGCAGAAATCCTTCAACGTCTATTTCATTGAGAGACGTTGGAGTTTGTCCAGATCCCGATGACGGATACATAGAAAGATCCATCTATGTGCAGGTAATTGAAAAGAACCGATATCAGTACTTACACGTTAAATCGTGTTTCCTACAAGTAACCAGATTAATATCACATTGTGGTGCATTTTCGCATGCATCTACTGTAGAAGACGGTTATGGCACATTTTTACATCAAGTAGGTGCGGAAGAATGTCAAAAAATCCACAGCTACAAAGAATATCGAGGATTCGGTAAAGTTTTCTCAAATCTGAAACCAAACTCAACCACTACAATATCCATAACGTTGGCGGGCTCTATAGACGATAAAGGTAATTGTGAAGGTACTGAATATATTGAAAACAGCAAGAAATGGAAGCAAGTAGTAGTTACTGCGGAAGTAAAAATAATACTGCAAGACTACATAGGTAAAGCTAGTTTAGAGTCGAACGAAATCCGTTTATCCAACGGGGTATCCTGTTCTTATAATTTAGGATATTGTTTAGACTACACCATAGGAGAAAGCCCTTGGGAGAAATTCAAGCCCCAGGATTGCGATCAGTATAGTATTCTGTACTAGCTATAATGACTCATAAATATGTCATTATTATGGGAAAGCGAGCACCCTAGATTACAAATTATAGAGAAAACCGACTCAAAGCATTTTACACCATGGTCAATAAAGGGGAGTTACCACAGAGACGCCGATTTAATAACGTATGTAAATACCAAGTTTCTATATGTTGAGCAGTCTTTTAAGAGAAGTTTAAACAACATGTTCGCTGAAACAATTCATCGTAGGTGCATGTTGCACAGGGAAATTTTAAAGGATAGATTAATAATGGCCACCATAGCTCCTAATTTAGTAGCTACGTTACTAAAAGACACTCTTGGGTGGGCAGCTAGAATGATGGGTGAGACATTGTATATCATGAAATGTTTTCCGATTGTGGTCGACGTACGCAGAGAAAATAACTGTTATGTAGAACTAACAGTCACAGCATACAACCGAAGTTATTTCGTTTCACCTATTACCAAAATTTTAACCGAGCATGGAGAACAAGTAGACTGTAATTCCATAATACCACCATTTTATTATCTAGACAATAAATGGATAAGTTTTGATCCATTTCCGGTGCTAGGACGAACCCCTCATCAGCTCAGACCAGATACAGAGGAACCATTTACTTTTAGCCCTATAAAGAGTCTAGGATCAGGCGGTATTTATACCAACGATGAAATTGAAAAAGCTCAAACTGCAATGATTTTTCAAATAGAACGTCCAGCATTAAACAATATCCTGTTACGAAAAATTAGCGGCCAACCCGTAAATCCCCAGGGCTTTACTACCTTATCGTTATTTGATGCAGAGGAACTGGAAAAGTTAGCAGATTCTACCATCAGAAAATTATATGGAATTTTCGAAATGCTAGGAAAATTTACATCCAGTATGCTAGGCGTCTATGTTATCTATAGAGTAATTAAATTTATACTGGAATCATTTTTAAATGCTCTAGCATTGCACAAAATGGGTGGTTGTAATTTCCACTTATTGCCATCGTTTTGGGACACGTTGACATTATTCATTTTACACCGCAACCAGCAACAATCGCAAAACTCGTCTTCAGAAAAGACCTACCGGCCAAACTCAGAAACTTTATGCAGTGAATTTAGAATAGAAAGTGACACGCCGCCGAAATCTCAAGGAATTCTAAAACCCGTTGTCAACAAACCATCGAAATATCAAGGAATTCTGAAACACGTTGTCAACAAACCATCTACTTCGCCATATGTAACTTTTCAACAGGAATTAAAAGAAATTCCCCCTGTAACTTGGAGCCTATATGAGAAACATGAATTGCCTACCGCACCAAAGAAATAATTTTATAACGTGCGTTATACTGTTAGCGCCACCTAAATTTTACTTGACATATTTACAGGCCGCAACGAACACACCTATCAAAAGACATCGATTGCCATACGCAGCGCGCTAACTTACAGCTGGCCCGCTTAAGTAGGGGTACCAGCCAAAATACAAAAAAAATAATATCTATGATTGTGAATAAATACCTATAACCCGATACCTAGACTAATAAAATTTCTTCAAAGAAATCTAAAGCATAGGAGCATGACCAAGTGTGACCTAAAAACGGGAAGAAAAGTGCTAAATTGTTATTTTAAAGAGGCTCGATATCCAGAATTTGTTTATATTTAAAAAAATTCGAGCTAATAGCCGTAGTCAATAGAACCTTATTGAAAACCCAGATTTAGTAGGAATATATGACGTGACAATTATTAGAAAAGAGTAAAAGAGACGAAATGAGAACCCAATTCACTCAGAGTAGTTAAGAGACATTTTAAAATAGAGCAAGAAGTAGGGTATACGATCAACAACCTCTGGTCATTTAATAAAAACTTGCATCATTTCTAATCCTTAATCAGTGGGGGCTAGTTATTAAAGACGATTTTAAAAAAAAAAACAAAATCCAAACCAAGTTAAATAGTTGAACCAAAAATATTTTTAAAACTATACTGTGAGTGCTGGTAAAGAAAAAAAAAACAAAATAAAATAAAAACTAACTAGTGTAATTTAAAAAAAAAAACGAACAATAAAGATGATTTGGATAACTACGTTTCTATATTATGTGCGGTGTATCCAAGAACTGCCAGTGAAGGAGCTGGTATATCGTTTGGCCCTTTACCATTTGTGGGAACTGACCACAAACTATGCCAATCCAGAGTACCGGGTGCCCCAGTACGAGGCAACCCTAGCGATTTTGGCCACATGGAGAATGGTCATTCACCTGGAATATACAATGTTGCGCTACCAGCTACATGGAGGGCCACAGGTCCAGCTTCCTCCATGTCAGTGCGCACTGTACGTACCACCCCAGGTGAATCTTTTCACCCCAAGACACCACCACCTCCTGGGCACATTTAATAAATTTTTTTACTTGTGCTTGCCCTATATGTATATTTACCATGCCTTACAGCACGCACGACCTCAGGCACTGCTTCAGCCAGCAGCACTAGTTCCCCCAAGACCAGCCCCAGTTCCACCGCAAGGAAACCCACCGCCACCACGACACCGTTTGCCACCCCTTGTTCCGATGCCCCACAGAAACCAGCAGTTACCAGTAGTACGGCCAGTATTACGAAACTTATTAATCGGCCCAACAACCCATTGGATCGAAACCGATACGTCATTGCCCAAGAACCTGGCAATGCCTTGAGATTTCGAATTCGCAGACGCCGCCCAGAATCACCGGACAGTGGCGTGGACGAACCAAGAATCCCCGAACCAGAAAGAGAGGAGTAATTGAAGTATTCTTATAGTAATAATCTTTCAGTTTTTTTTATATACATTATACTTTAAGTTTTTTTTAGATAGGTTCTTATTATTAACAATTTTCATTATTAACCATTTTTTTTATATATTATTTTTGTATATATTTACTTATACCATATTTATACCTATATATTTTTAACCATACTATATCCATTTACTTATTTTATTATATACAAAATTTTATTCAATTTAAGTTTTCTGTTTTAGCAGTAAGCAATCCTTACCTTTTGAGTCATAAAAATAATGCACTAGGCCCTAACGAATAAAATAGTGGCCACTGGCAAATTTATTGGGCTTTAATATTAAAACAAACATCCTCGAAAGATATTGTTAAGAATAGCCTTACGGCATTCCATTAATTATTTCAAAATGACCTACAACGAGGCATAAATATCATTTAAAAGAACAAAAATCCATCTATATATAAAAGAAAAGGAGAATACTCTGAAGGTACGTTTTTTTTTTGAACATTAAAACTGTCGGGTATTTTGATTATTAAAGTATTTATTTAAAAAAAAATATATAGAAATACAACCATCAATAAAATAGTTGAACACGCACCAAACCTACCCTAAAGAAGCTAAAATTAAAAACATCCTTAAAATTATATAATTATTTTTAGAACTACGCTCTTAATAAGTATATTTAAAACTAAGAAATAAACCACAATCGTCCAAATTATCGTATAATTGCCATTGTAGTCTGTCCGTGGATATATAACCTGTAAAAATTAAAAAGCAAATGGTCATCAAATTTTAAAAACTCCGCTTGTGACATATCAAACAGAAGGTATTCATTTATAAACCACAACAATTGAATTTTAAAAGTAGTAGATTTAGACGAAAATCTCTGTGATTATATTCACGTTAAAAAACGAAATTTCACAGCTGACTGCACCTTGTAAAAAAAACCTACAAGTGTGCCTAACTCAAGATGGTATTAGATTTCATAATTTACGACCAAATAAAGATCTTCCGAGAACTTTATTTGAACCGAAATAGAGAAGAATGTAAAGAACACGCGTTTCCCATTAAAAATTAAAAGATATATACCATTTTATTTTCATAAAATGATTCCAGTTCATTGCAAATTGTTAAAAATCGCGAAAGCCTCCAATAAAAAAAAATCACGATAAAATTTAAACCTATACTTTATTACGAAAAATAGTTCATGGGCTAAATTTATTTAAATTAATTTTAAAAAACAAAAACCAGAGCGCGAGATTTTAAAACTACAATAAAATCAAATGATAAAAATAACTAAGTACTTACAACCCTGGCTACTAAACTTCATTTAATAACCAGCACTAATAAACCAAGATAAGTATAATCACCGGCATACTTTAAGCAACCACTATTGATGCACCGAACTGACGACCTGTTCATCTCGCGATTTGGAACTAAATAAACGCTCACAAAAATTATTCTGTACAAATGAGTACCCACGTTAAAAACAATCTGCGTCATCTCGCATTCCAATGTCTTCAAATTAGGGCAAAAATTATATTTCGCTGAATTAAAACCAAAGCAGGTCACCATCTCGAAGTAGGTCACGAGATTCTTGCCTTTTCTTATTAAAACGTCTGATACACCAACATTCCTTCTAAAGAAAGGGGCCCGTATTCCAAATTGGGGACCGTTTGACCCAGAAAAACAAAACCCCGTGATTTTAAAGAAATTCCAAAATGCTTACGAAAAATCAAGCCTGACGTCAGTAAAAATTTGATATAAAACAGCAAATTGGAACCAGAGAAAGGCAGTCTAAAAACAACCAGCAAATTAGTTAAAAGGTTCAGCCTAGTGTTTCAAAAGTAATTGTTACAAGAACTAAGTCGTGTTAATAGTGCCAAAATGACTCAAAAAGTAAGTGTGTCGTTTTAAGGATAAAAATTGTACTTTTAGTGAATAAGTTAGTTAGTAGCGAAAAATGTTGGTGGCTCTCGGACTAGTAAAATCCCAAACTGTCTAGCATGTAAGTGTTTAAAAACTGAAAACTCTTAGGAACTCTGATATACAGTTGAACAATGACCAGGTATTTTGTTTTTTTAAACGAATTATCGTATGATTTCGAGGTATTGACACTGTAGGACAGGTATTATGATTTTCTGTAGTGCTAAACCGTAAATATTAGATACTGTACTGTGTTTAACCATTGATTGTTTAAATATAATGGAACATTAATATGAGATCAAGTTGCTTAATTCCAAGTTACCACCCGCCCGAAACCTTAGATTAGGCACACTAGAACACTCATGCCTAACCTATTTAAAAGTGGAGGCGTCTCCTCCAGACCTCAGAGTTTTCCGCTCGAACTCTGGATAAGGCCCTAGGAGTCGTTTTTCACATTACCTGTTTTTACAAGACTAGGTTTAAGTTTCTAAGAGTTTTTAAGAGATGCTTAAACAAATAACTTTAATTTTAATGAGATCTTAAAAGATTTTATGATGGGATTGATCAGGTTTTACCTGTCTTTGCAAGACTAGAATAAAATTTCTAAGAATTTTTAAGAGTTTCTAAAAGTTGCTTGAACAAATAACTTGGATTTTAACAAGATTTTAAAAGATTTTATGATGGAATTGATCAGATTTTACAAGACTAGGTTTAAGTTTTTAAGAGATACTTAAACAAATAACTTTAATTTTAACGAGATCTTAAAAGCTTTTATGATGGGATTGATCAGGTTTTACCTGTCTTTGCAAGACTAGAATAACATTTCTAAGAGTTTTTGAGAGTTGATTGAACAAATAACTTGGAATTTAACAAGATTTTAAAAGATTTTATGAAGGAATTGATCAGATTTTACCTGTTTTTTCAAGACTAAGTTTCTAAGAGTTTTTAAGAGATGCTTAAACAAATAACTTTAATTTTAACGAGATCTTAAAAGATTTTATGATGGGATTGATCAGGTTTTACCTGTCTTTGCCAGACTAGAATAAAATTTCTAACAGTTGCTTGAACAAATAACTTGGAGTTTAAAAGATTGTATGATGGCATTGATCAGATTTTACCTGTTTTTACAAGACTGGATTTAAGTTTCTAAGAGTTTTTAAGAGATGCTTAAACAAATAACTTGCATTTTAACGAAATTTTATAATGGGATTGATCAGGTTTTACCTGTCTTTGCAAGACTAGAATACAATTTCTAAGAGTGTTTAAGAGTTTTTAAGAGTTGCTTGAACAAATAACTTGCATTTTAACGAAATTTTATGATGGGATTGATCAGGTTTTACCTGTCTTTGCAAGACTAGAATACAATTTGAGAGTTGCTTGAACAAATAACTTGGATTATTACAAGAATAAAGACAAGTTTTTAAGAAATATGCTTAAAAAATAATTTAATTTTTAAAAAGTGCCTGAAAAGAAATAAATATAGATAGAATCGAGAATATTTTGCTTTTTTTGACGATTCTCGAGCCGAAAAAAATTGTTATACGGGGTGTCCCATCAAAAACGAAACAGAGTCCAGTATTTGGAGTACGATTTCGAACAAAACCTCGAACACGTCAATTTATTATTTAAGGGGACTATATTGGAATTTTCGTAGGGCACACTCCTTTCGAGGGGCGAGTTTCACCACCAGAATTTAAATACGACAAGTGGGTAATGTCGTAATAAAGGTAATAAACCCGGGAATAAACCGTAACTTTTATGTTCAAAAAATCTGTCTTCAAATAAAAATGTTCAAATATCAAATATGTAATTTTTTTGTTTGTAAAATCTGAAAAAGACTCATGCCATGCCAACGTTGCTTAAATTTTAACAAATATTTTTTTTGGATCATAAATTTTTTTGGAAAATTGGGCTTACGTTCTGATAAAAACAAAAGTTTGTTAATTCTTTTTTTAAATATTTGACTTGTTCTCAGAGCCCCTGGCTATTATGGTTAATAAAATATATTAAAATTTATTACTTGTAATACTTATCAAATCCATGTATGTTTTTACAACGTTTTTAAAAACGTATGCCTATTTTCCAGGTCTTTTTGCGAATCTTTTTCAGACTTTTTGTGTACAAATGCGACGACGACGACCTGAGTGAACATTTAATAAACATTCGCATATGTTTAAAAAACGTTTCAAAGGCGTATTGAAAAGGTCAATATTTTTCTAAAACTTTGTAATGTCCCAGGAACGTTTTAAAAACGTTCAAAAAACGTTAAGACGTCCAATGAACGTTCAAAAACGCCTAAGAAACGTTTTTTGCACTCAGCAGTTACATAAATATTTTGTATGCTGGTTTAAACACAATAAAACAAAAACATATAATTTATCTTTTATTTAATAAACAAAAGTTTAAAAACACTCCAACTATCAAGACAAACAACTAGCAACGCAACTACTACCCCTTATTTATTCACCATCCTTTAGAAAAATATGTTGACCTTAAATCTTTTTTATAACTTATAATAAATAGGTAAAAAATAAATTCGCGAAATACTAACTCTATCTATAAGTAGTTACACAAGCAAGGCGCCTCAAGCTAATTATAAATATTTTACTATTTTCACAAAGAATTAAACAACGGTTTACTTCAAAAAAATTAAAATAGGGTCACACCTAAAACAACCCCACAAACAATGCCAGCATGGCAAAGTGCCTTACAAATATTGGCATCTATTGGCAATGAGAATTTGACGCACGGCAATCTGTGCGTTATAAATACCTTAAACACTCCTGTGTGAGCCACCGGCCGAGCGACGGCAACGAATACGTTTAAAATGATGGCAAATACACACTTAGCATGGTTTAAATGTAGAGGAGCACTGCATACTAAATGCCGGCATTGCAGGCAATATTGGCAAAAAATGTATGGGGTGATTCACCATATTTTTCCCACTACATAGCTCATTTATTATTAGAGATAGAAAAATAGTTTAAATACAAAAGTTGATTAGTTCTTCACAAATTTTAAGAAAATTCAATAAAAATTTTCAAAATGTCAAATTTAGACTTAGACATCAACTTTCTTATTTTAAATTGAACACCCTGTATATTTTTTAAAATTTCGGTAGATCTTTTTTTCCTGATTCTTAAAATATACCATATGTAGGGTTTATCTTTAGCGGTTCTCGAGTGAAATAAAAAATAATTTGCCATAAGGGCGATGTGTTAGCCAAGGAAAAATAGTCTAGGTGGTTTTTTGTTCAACACATTGCTCTTAAGGCAACGTTTTTCTTGAAAAATATACAGGGTGTTCCATTTGAAATAAGAAAGTTGATGTCGAAATTTGACATTTTGAAAATTTTGGTTAAATTTTCTTAAAATTTGTGAAAAACTAAGCAACTTTTGTATTAATTTTTTTTTTCTATCTTTAAGAATAAATGAGTTATGTAGTTGGGAAAATATGGTGAATCACCCTGTACCACTAAGTGCCAAAACCACACAAAAATTAAAAGTTTAAAAGTGCACCTCCTTGATTGGTCGGCTCAATAGAGATACAGATGCAAATTCCGATACCACTGATAATTGGCTTTTTCTCCCTATTTAAAGTATTAATGCAAATAATTTACGAATGCACATTTATTTTATTTTATCCTTAAACGAACAAAAATTCCTAGAAAAACCAATTTGTAATAAATAAATAAATGTTACTGTAAACAGAAACTTATACACTTATATTTATATCCTAGCATGAAGACAGGAATGGAAACCATATGAATAATATTTGTCCTCTTGGTCATGCCAAAGATAGAGGAAAATTCTTTCATAAATTGTTTTAAATATTTATTAAGAGGAGGTTTTCCATACCACAGTAAATTGCAACAGGGAAAATTTTATTTAGAATCTCTTTGATTGTTTTTGATTGATTGATTTGATTGATCAAAACAATAAGGTTTGCTTCAGTTGCTTTATATAATAATTCCTTGGGCAAAAATTTAAAAACTTAGTACTTAATACTTCTTCTTGTTCTAAGATAAGATGAAGATCTGTGCAGCATCTTTTTTCCTGGATGTTCTGCCCCCTTTCCAGTCACAGGCATCCCATAACCAAGCCTTAATAGCATTTTCAACGACAGAATGAGGAGAAGTTGGTTGACTTCTTAAAGGATTTTTCTTTACGAAATCTAAAAAAGTTTAAATTGTGGTAAGTATAGCTGTAAATTATTTTCTTTTTGATAAACCAGTATTTTGTTTTAGGAAAAAGTAGCCCTTTTTGCTTAAAAAGTGACAAAATATCAGTTTCTTAAAAAATAAAAATAAAAACTTTAATCTAGCTGTTTTATTGGCAAGTTTATGTTAAAATAAAAAAATAGTACCACAGACAAGTTTTTTCAAATTAATTTTCTCGGCTCGGTTTCACAAGAAATTTGAGGGTCATCAGTCTCTGGGTCACGAAGAGAAATTTCAGTGTCAGAAAATGAGACTGAATTGATGAATCTTTAAATGGCTCGATTCAACACTTCAACTAAAAAGCCAGTTAACTCTTTTTTGATATAGTATCCTTTAGCCTACTATAGAGGCCATAGTGACACCAAACTGAAAGAAAATTCATGTTTTACCTGTCAATTTGGTTATAAAAATGGCGGCAACAGTAGGCTAAACGACACTGAAGAGGTAGGAGTTAACTGGCTTTTTAGTTGAGAGGTTTTGCTCGATTACAAAAGAAATTTGTAAATTATCAGTCTCAGTATCGCTTAAGCATTGTGGATCATGATGTGAACTTTGATTTTCTTGTAAAGTGGCGTCTAGATCACGATTAAAATTTAAAAAAGTTGAATGAGCTTATGGGGAACAGTGTAGGCATTTATACAGCAGAAATAAAAAGATGGGTAACTTTTAACTTTTATTTTTATCTTAAAACGGATTTGAGCATGCCCCTTTGACGCACATTACCGCACTTTCATTTGTTGTTGTAATTTAAATGTGGGTTTTTTGCATTTTTTGGTTTGTTTTTAACAGATATTATTAAGAAAAATAGCATGATGGAGTTTAGTTTAATTATTTCAACTATTGGTGTCATTCACTTTTGTATACATGTGCAGAAGCTGTGTGCTGATCGGTTCAAAGTTATTTTTATTTGGCTGTATAAACCAGAATTATTTTTTATTTTAATTTTTATATGCCTGTATAAACCCAGCATAAATGACGATTTTTGGTCGCTGTACTGGTAGTTCTGAACATTTTGAAGTCTACTCTAGGCCGACCTTATTTAAGAACAAAAGAATATGAGTACTTACGCAGTATTGGCTTCCACATCCATGGTGACTTGAAACTCAAACTAAATTTAAGCCAATTTTAAAAGAAAACTTGCAAAACACAAAAAACAAACCACGAAAAGGAAGCCACATAGGAAGAATCAAGTACGCCAAGTTGTCAACCGCACGTCAGATGTCAATCGCGCGGGAAATTTAAAAAATAACGGCAATGCGTTTGATCGGACCGGAAAGGTGGTTTAGAAATGCATGCAATTTTCACACGTTTCACTTGGTATGTAAAACACGTTTTTCAGTTATTGGCAAAATAACATAAATTTGCCAATACATCAGCACTAGTAAATAATCATTGGCAAAATAGCGCAATTTTGTCAATAATACTACTGTAGTAAATAACTAATGGCATTCACTTGCCAATAAAGCAAATACACCTTACCACCTTTCATTGTTTGTGGGGAATACCTTGATAAAATATTGTGCCATCAATCCTTTTTAATATCCCATATATAGATACAATGAAACCAAAAGCCAATAAACCAATTATTTTACCAAAATAAACTTGCACATAAATATTTACTTAAAACTGTTTAATCTTGTATACTATACTGTATATTATACTGTAATATTAACAAATGACAACTCACAAAGAACTTGCATAATGAGTTTTTAAAAATAATCTTAAAAGAGGTAATTATAAAAAAAAATAACTTCCTTACATGATTACCGGTATTGATGTGGGTACTTAACATTCCAGTCCTTTGATTTAGTACCATTCCATTCTTGTAATAAAAATTCAACTTTCTGCCGCTCTGTTTGCTGGCGCTGTAACTAAAGAAATAGGAGCCTCTTTTAATTATACTAATTTTTTGGATCTACCCCTCTTTTCATGATATTTTACATATCAAGATGAGGGCTAAATGTTAAGTGAAATATTTATTGTGATAATATTTCTTTTTTGGGAAAGGGTTTATTTCTTTTAATTTTTGCCCTTCTTTAAGGAAGTGTTTTTTTTTTGTTAAGGGGGGGGGCATATTATATGAAGATGAATAGTCCATAAAAATAAAAATGGGGTCTGCAATTTTATTTATTATTATCATACAAAATCATAGCCAACCAATGGGGTGGCAAGACAATCAAGAGAGCCACTGCATTCTAGAGCTGCTACCGGATCTAATGCCCGCAACAGTAAACAGCAAAAAGCTACAACACTATTCTCCTGGTCATCCAACAGAATAAGTTTCTCAAGTGAGGATAGCTGCTGGTACACTGACGGATCCAAAATGCCTTCAGGCGTTGGATCCGGAGCTTATTGTAGCCGGGAAAATGTCAGGATTATACATACAGATGACTACAATCTTCCAGGTGGGACTCTTCGCCACTGAAATAAGCGCAAGCTGGATGATAGCTCATAACTGGCGCAACAGATCAATAAAGATACTCTCCGATAGTCGAGTGGCCCTTAAGGTTCTTGAATCCTATAAGTGCTCATCGAGAACCTTTAGGAGCTAATGCCCGCAACAGTAAACAGCAAAAAGCTACAACATTATTCTCCTGGTCGTCCAACAGAATAAGTTTCTCAAGTGAGGATAGCTGCTGGTACACTGACGGATCCAAAATGCCTTCAGGCGTTGGATCCGGAGCTTATTGTAGCCGGGAAAATGTCAGGATTATACATACAGATGACTACAATCTTCCAGGCGGAACTCTTCGCCACTTAAATGAGCGCAAGCTGGATGGTAAGTGCTCATCGAGAACCTTTAGGAGCTACCAGGACACACTGAATAAACACAATGGGCGAATAAACACTCGCTGATATGGATTCCGACACATTCTGCGCCGTCTTCGTTGGTCCCGAACCAGCCCTTGGAATAGCATACAATACAATTAACACTGCTCTCTCAAACTGGATGGAGAATAAGTCCCACCAATACTGGAGAGAATTGCCGGGACTCGCACATTCCAAAGAGTTAGAGTTACAGACGCCTGCAGGAAGAGGGCCGGGACACTCATTGAGCTCACCAGGCAGGAGATTCGGACAATGGTTGATCTATCCACCAGACACTGCAGGCTGAAAGTACCATTAAACAGAATGATTCTAAGTGAGGACACCGAATGTAGGCTCTGTATGGAGGACGACGAGATGGCGAGACATGTGCTGTGTGAATGTCCGACCATTGCATGTCAACGTCAACGTATTTTCGGTAAACCATAGATCAACGGGCTGGATCTGAAAGATCCTTCACCAAAACAAGTTGCGAGCCTCTTTAAAGGGCTGAATATTCTGTAGCAACAAACAATGTCAAAAGTGAGCCACAATAGACCCGCTAGTGGTCGCAGTGGACAGTGCCAGACAGGCACACTCACAAATGAATCATCATCATCATCATCACCCCACATTCTGTTGTACGCGATTTTTTAAATTTTTTAACAAAACTGGAATTTGTGTTAAGCATACTTTTATCGAGAAATTTTAACTTAGATATGTACTAGATACTAGCGATAACCATGCCAAAGATTTAATTTCATTTAATTTTAAACCATCTGTTTTAGATTATACAAGAAAAAGTTACTAACACTCAATATCTTAAAGCCGAAGTAACAAACACTGATATATCAGATCATAATGTCCAAAAAATACCTTCTGCCAACAGGTAACCAAATCTAAATGTATAATTAA
This sequence comes from Oxystoma pomonae, assembly GCA_963921995.1. Lineage (NCBI taxonomy): Eukaryota > Metazoa > Arthropoda > Insecta > Coleoptera > Brentidae > Oxystoma > Oxystoma pomonae. Next base: position 71,385,135 of record OY998165.1, read on the forward strand.
CAAAAGAGTTTTTTCTGACATAAATAAAAGCAAATTTAAGCACTTGTTGTCACATCAGAGCTGGGAAAGAGTATACAGCACTCTTGAGTCATTAATCAATGATCAATTGACCAAAGCTCTCCTATATCAACAATAATTAATAAATAAAAAAACAGAATTTAAAACCCACTCCTCAATTCATTGCATGCAAAAATCAGCTTGATGCTTTGCTGGTACTAAGCAGAGTCAGTGACAGACGCAGTGAGGCCTATAGAACAAAAAAATAAATATAATCAGCTTCTAAAAGAAATAAATGGCACCTGCACTCAACAGACTGATCAAACATCTAAGATTTCAGGTGACCCAAATAAAATCTGCGCTGATTTCAACAGATTTGTTATTGACATAGCACCCAACTTGCTAAAAAACCAAGAACAAGTACCATTTCCTGCAATATACCCCATAATAATAAATCATTTTTCTTAAATCCAGCCACGATAAATGAAATACTTAAATTGGCACTGGTAAAGCCTTTACATAAAAAAGGAGATAGAACCCTACTTGAAAACTACTTTTTTCTTTACAAGACCAATCAGTCTAATCTCGACATTTTCAAAAGTATTTGAGTTTGCTATCTGCACAAGGCTCCTGCAGTTTTTTTATGCTGGAAAACTCATTAGTAAATCTCAACATGGCTACCTTAAGGGCAAATCTGTTGAAACAGCAACCTAAGACTTTGTAGAGAAAGCGTTGGGGGTATTTTTGGACCTTTCCAAAATCAAATGCTTATTGAGAAACTGGACAGATATGGTTCCCGCGATCCGGCTCTGAAATGGATAACTTCGTATATCTCAAACCGCAAAGGGTGATAATTGAGAGAGAAGGAGAACAGTATACTTCAGACGAAGGTCAGCTATGCCTCGGCATTGCGCAAGGTATTGTCATTAGACCTTTGCTCTTCATATTTTACGTATGTCAGACCACAAAAAGTATTGAATTTTTTGACACAGTTAATTTTCACATAAAACTGTTTTAAGACCTTCGCTTTTCAAAATGTTCAGTATTATTAAAATCAGACAAATACATCCGAAAGCATAGCCAAGCAAAATTTTTTGTCTGGCTGAATTTGGTTTACTAAATGCACTATTTTGAACAATTTATAACTTTCTTATTTCTTAGCCGATACTAACAAGCGATACATAAGTACACAGCAAAAAATAGAGCTCTACCCTTTTTTTTGAAATTGTCAATTTTGGTATTAAATTCTGACGTCTTGGCTTTGCAAAATGGTTCAAATTTTTTAAATCGGACAAAAACTTTTTAAGTAACGGACAGTCAAGAGTCCCGTTTTTTGACCCACAAAAATGTCCAAACTCACATTTTTAATATAATTTTCGAAACATTAGGTTTGTTTTAACCAAGAACAAGCTCAGCACATTTTTACACTCCTTGATATAGGTTATTTTAAAACTATAACAGTTAATAGGAGATAGTTGTTAAGAACTATTTGCCCCATTCAGTTTATACTTTGTTAGCTATTTTACTGATTTACTGTTCACCGCAATTAACCTTGCTTTAAATTTTCAAAATGAAATAATCTCGGAAATAATTATCAGGAAAATTTTAGTTTATTATTGTTTTAGCTTTGAAATGCTTACCATCTCACCAATTCAGCATTATAGAGTTCTTTTTCCCCATCCTGTCAGCAATTCATAGGAGTCACTATAGTTTCATTGTTCATTCATGTTCCATTTCAGAGTTATTCTAGATGGCAAACTGATTTCCTTAAAGCAGCTAAAAAATTAAGTAGGCATTATTACATGAAATTATAGATTAAAAAAATCTAATTAAAAAATTAGTATTGTATAATCAGTTCACAGATCATTTTTCGCTTCTAATAAAATCAAATAGTAAACTTGTAAACTTACTATAAAAAACTAATTAAATCTACCAGATTTTCCTCCTGTCACAGGTCATCCATTGAAAAATAATTTCTACTTTGCTTGTATGGCTTTTTACAGTGCCTAAAAAATTAAAATAGGTAAATAAGAACTTAGTAAAATTAAATAATCAACTAAAATTTATATCTGAAAATCTTCTTAAATAAATAAAGTTCTTTTTTGTTAGAAATTGAACTATACCAATAGGATGTTTCATTATATTTGACCACTATTATTTTTTGAGCTACAAATAGATTAAAATATGAAAGTTGCATGCAATTTTCTATAAACTTCCTGGAACTCTTTCTTTCTTCTGGTCATCACAAATGTCAAATTTTTACATTTGATTATATTCTATATGTTTTTTACAATTTAGATAAATTTTCTCCTTCTTATTCCAAATATACCTACCTAATATGTTACTTTGGTCTTTAATAATCTTTAAAACAAATTGACAAAATATGTCCCCATAAGAATGCCTAATGAGTTGAACAAAGAAACTGTTTTTCCTTGTTCAACATATTGTACAATTGTTGGTAAGTATTTTTCCTTGAAAACTGCCAAAGATAAACTTAATAATTTTAATGTTACCCCAAGTGTTACCCATAAATAAACAAAAATAAATACAATCCGTTCCATTTTTACACAAAACCTAACCTCAATGACCCACTGAACAAAACCAGTTTTGAAAGTTGACAGACATCCAAATGCCCTAGATTGTTGTTGTGTTCATATTTGAAGTTTTTAGGTTAGGTGTTTTTTTTGACAAAAAAAGAATTTGTTTACAAATTGGCCATGCAAACTCATGAAGATAAAATTATTTAAAAATACCTTACAATTGTGCTATCGGTAAACCTACTTTGACACACATTCATTTTATTTTTCTTTCTTGCTCTCAGTGACATATTATGACATTATTTTTGGCTAGGCAAGGCTGGAAATACGGACAAACAATTTGAATTGATGCGTTCGTGAAAGTGATGCTTTTGTACCTAAAATTATACATAAAAAAGTGCGGAAAATTTTAATAACAATATTATCAGCACACATGATACAAGTAAAATTAAGGAAAACTATGTGGTACTGGCCCAACAGTAACCAACTGTCTTTTAAGCGAGAAACAAAATTAATAAACAGATAGAAAATTCTCGCTGGCAGTTGACATATGTTAAATCTGTATAAACTTTGGGTGGAAAATTAAAAAGAAATAAAAAAAGATCAAGATTAAAATTATAATATTATTTTTGTAATTTAATGTAAATCCGACCTATTTTTTAAATATATTTCCAAAATAACACCTATGCAAACCCAGTTTTTACCTGATCGTCCAGAAACACTTATCTTGAATTTTCATAATCATTTCAAAGTGTTGTTATCTTTCGCTTTCTTAAAAATTGTTGCATACTGCGACTAAAAAACTTTTGCTGTTTTTTGGTGCACTCTTTCAATCATCTGTTCATGTTAACCTTAAAAATTATTTATATTATTAAAAATTATTAAGGACGGCTTCTCAAGAATTTATAGAACGAGTTTCTCAAGATTTCTAAAATAATGAGGCTTGGAAAACTTGTTAATGTTTTTGACATGACTCTTATCTGACACCACCGAGGAAGGCACTTCTTCTTCTTGACATGAAGCAACAAAACAAGAATTGCATGCAAGTCATCTCTTCTCATTTCGCTTTAGCAGTACCAGTAAAGTAAGATGAAAATAGGAGACTCATGCAATTTTTGTAAAGCCTGCCACCTAAGTGAATACTTTAAAGCTCATTAACATAGCATGCACTTTGCAAAAAGCAAAATCGATTATTGCAATAAGTAGGATTGCACAGTAATTATATCCCTCTTCTGCCATTTTTTTTGCATGCCAGCTGCAAGACAAATTTTACACGACCAATAATATTTTTATGCAGGGCAGAAAAAAATGATTGTATAGTTAGCAATTTTCATTTTATTGTTCCATGTCAAGCGACCTTATGAGCATGCCTTTGCTTTAAAGATTTATAAGATATATTAATTTAAAAAAACACCTACCTGTCATTAAGAAACATCCCCACATAAAAAGACACCGAAAAAACAGGAAAATTAAACACTTAACTGCCACGCCAAAATATGAGGTTAAATTTTCTTGGGTTTGTTCATAACCATGCACCACCGACTCTACTGAAGGCCTTTCACGAATTCAGTCCAATATGGCGGCAAATTTCGGGTACGATTTTGTCGGCCTTGGGCTGACATACACCTCATTCCAAATTCTCTGGACCAATTTCGATATGGCGGCTGACAATTAAATACAAGCTAAATGGAACTGTCATTGTCAGTGTCATAAAACTGGACCGCAGCAATTTGGAATGGAATATACCAAGTGCCATCGAAATGAAACAGTTGAATATTAACTCGGGGGTTAAATATAATATTTGCTAAAGACGGTGTTCACTGGTGCACCGACTGGTCTTTCTCTCTTGACTTTTATGGTAACATTATTGCGCAGAAATTGTTTTGTGGGGGGGGGGGTTCTTGAGGTTCCTAGGGGGGCTTGAGTAACCATTTTTTCTTTCTTGAAAATTTTTTTAGGTCGAAATTCAATGGCTCTGGTGAGTGGGGAGATTAATTCCCTAAGCTCCCCCCCCCCCCTCTGCAAACACTGGTGAAAACACCAAACGACATCGCGGCTTAACTTTCTTGATCCGAACCGGTAGCTTAAAAATAGCATAAGGCCGGGTAGTTTCGAAAGATCAGATGGCCGCCCGCAGCAATGCCGACCACTCAGCAGGACACATCCCGGACCAACACGTTTGATAGGACGGATTACTAAAAACTAGTAGGTTTAACATTAGTTTCAAGAAGTTTAATAGTTAGAACAAAAATATTTTTTACTTAAAATAACTACAAACAAAAATTAGGATAATGAGAGGTAAGTAGTTATTCTAAATATTTATTTTATTTATTTTTAGAATTAAAAATTATTTACTTTTAATAAATTTATAAAAAAGTACCTTAATAACATTTCTATTTAAAATAGCATGATTGCTTTTTTGTTTTTAATAATAAATAATCTATTAAAAACATGTAGATAATCTATTTTTTCCATTAAAAATAAAAAAATATATCTTTAATTAAAATTGAATGAAGTTTTTATTTAAACTAGGTGGTCAAATAATTTGTCTTTAATATTTATGTATAAAATGAAGTCTAGGTAGATGAAAAAATTTAAAACAAATGGTGCAAATATTTAATACAGGTGAATTTTATGTTATTTCCAAATACAAAAACCTCAAGTATATAATCTATTTGACTCATTTTTCTCGGTGTTATTTTAATCTTGATCTTTTTATATTTCTTTTTAATTTTCTACCCAAAGTTTATACAGATTTAACATATGCCAACTGTCAGCGAGAATTTTCTATCTGTTTGGTAATTTTGTTTCTCGCTTAAAAGACAGTTGGTTACTGTTGGGCCAGTGCCGCATAGTTTTCCTTAATTTTACTTGTATCATGTGTGCTGATAATACTGTTATTAAAATTTTGCGCATTTGTTTATCTATAATTTTAGGTACAAAAGCATCACTTTCATGAACGCATCAATTCAAAATATTTGTCCATATTTCCAGCCTTGCCTAGCCAAAAATAATGTCATAATATGTCAGTGAGAGCAAGAAAGAAAAATAAAACGAATGTGTGTCAAAGTAAGTTTACTGGTGGTACAATTGTAAGGTATTTTTAAATAATTTTATCTTCATGAGTCTTGCATGGCCCATTTGTAAACAAATACTCTTTCTGTCAAAAAAACACCTAACCTAAAAACTTCAAATATGACCACAACTTTCAAAACTGGTTTTGTTCAGTAGGTCATTCAGGTTAGGTTTTGTCTAAATATAAATGAAACGGACTCTATTTATTTTTGTTTATTTATGGGTAACACTCTGGGTAACATTTAAATTATTAAGTTTATCTTTGGCAGTTTTCAAGGAAAAATAAAAAATACTTACCAACAATTGTACAATATGTTAAGGAAAAATAATAAGTGTTTCTTTGTTCAACTCATTAGATAGGTATATTTGGAATAAGAAGGAAAAAATTTATCTAAATTTTAAAAAACATATGGAATATAATTCAATGTAAAAATTTGACATTTGTGATGACCATTACCAATAGAAAGAGTTCCAGGAAGTTTATAGAAAATTGCATGCAACTTTCATATTTTAATCTATTTGTTGCTCAAAAAATAATAGTGGTCAAATATAATGAAACGTCTTATCGGTATAGTTTTATTTCTAAAAAAAGAACTTTATTTATTTAAGAATATTTACTAAGTTCTTATTTATCTATTTTAATTTTTTAGGCACTGTAAAAAGCAATACACGAAAAGTAGAAATTGTTTTTCAATTGATGACCTGTGACATAAGGAAAATCTGGTAGATTTAATTAGTTTTTTATAGTAAGTTTACAAGTTTACTATTTGATTTTATTAGAAGCGAAAAATGATCTGTGAACTGATTATACAATACTAATTTTTTAATTAGAATTTTTAATTTAATTTATAATTTCATGTAATAATGCCTACTTAATGTTTTAGCTGCTTTAAGGAAATCAGTTTGCCATCTAGAATAACTCTGAAATGGAACATGAATGAACAAGGAAACTATAATGACTCCTATGAATTGCTGACAGTGTGAACAACGGCCCTTAAGGGTTATTTCTAAAGTTCGAGCGGAAAACTTTTAACTCCTTAAGAGACGCCACATATTTTTCTTACACTGTTTTGGACATGAGCGTTTTAGTGTGCATAGTAATATTTAATTTTTGGGGATGTATGTACACACAGACAATTCGATTTTTCAGAAATATAATAGGTATTTTATTGACATTGCTAAAGTTCAAATCCATTGTGATATAATATTCGGTTAAACAAACAGTCCTACACTAATACAAGTATTTTGCATGAAAATTTACCATTACACAAAGTCTGACCGATACAGTAGTCCAGGAAATCTCCGACTTACATCTTGCATCCTGCCTAATCACTATACTACACTTTTTAACATTTTTACATTATTTGTTTGATTCTTAACTTCCACACGACAGTTCTTATACCGGGCTTCCAAAATTTTAACATTTTAAAATACTTTCACAAACCAAACTTCACTTTTTACATTCTAACTATTTTCTTTTGAAGAAGAGAACGAGTTAAGATGCGATTTTAATACTGACTTCGTTATACCCAAATCTCGGCTTTTATATTAAAAATGTGACCCGATTTTTCGGTGGAATGTTCGACGTGAGCGCCGAATTTCCAGGAAATTAAGTGTATTCTTGAACAGATAACGGCGTAAACCGCTATAGCGAATGACCACATATCTTATGACTTTCAAGAATACACGTCCTATCAACACGGTTCTAGAATGATCTCGCGGGCATGTGATGCAAAATTCTAGTTAACTGACCAAATAAGGTGAAGCGCAGGTATGATTTTTCGGAGCGCTGCAAATTGAATTTAGTTTTTAAGGATTTGTTGCCGGAGCAACATTTCGGTAGTGCGCGCTATGCCTATAGACATAGGTGTTTAGACTTAGTTATTTTTTTGTGATTGTTGGTTTTTTTAAATTTAAATATTATTTTTTATTTTGGGTAAGAAATATTTCTTTAGAATAAATTTCCCGTTTTTACAAAAGTAAATGTTGAAGAAAAATTTTATTAAAATTAATTTTTTTGATGAAAATTATTTTGGAAAACTTTTTTTTGAATATTTCAATTTTCAAAATCATTAACTAAAATTTTTATAACAATCGTTGAGGTTGGCTGCTAAAAAGAAAATATGTTTCAAAAAAATATCGAAAGAAAACAAAAATATTTTCAAATTTATCATACCTAGTTTTTTTTTTCAACTTATTTTTTTATTTCTTTTACTACTTCTGAAACAAAAAAACATTTAATATATAAATTTATAATCACTTTTGGGGAAAGAAAATATTTTGCCAGTTATTAAAACAAAATAATTTTTAAATTTGTTTATAACTTTGGGATTTTACGAAAAATTCTGTTTTAAGTTTTGGTTTTTTTTTAACGACTTTTTTTTTTTAAGTACTAACTTCTTTTTTTAAATTAAATAATTCGACTTGAAATTTTCGACACCTTTCACATTCCTCCCCTCTTTCTAAAACAAGTGAAAGATTAAATATCTTTCACTTGGCCTTAAACTTTGATTGATTTGATTTTATGGCTTTCTTTAAAACCCCTAACCTACCGTAACTAATTTAGGTGGGCCTATTGATCTATATTTTCATTTTAATTTATGACTTGTTATATGAGCCAGATATATTTCCTGTTGGAGCCTTTTATTTTTCCAACAAAATACTGATACGCTGGTTTCTTTTTATGACTCGCCGGAAGTTAAGATTCCAAAAATGTTTCAATAATCTAAAACTTAAATACGAAAATATCTAAAATACTTATTCGAGAATACTTACAAGGTACCTATAAAATATTTAACCCTAATCAGAATAATAATTTTAAAAAAATTTACAAGAAAAACAATGAATAAAAAAAATAAATAGAGTAACAACCTTTTAGTGCTTTCTAACTTTCACCTCACTACCATGCTATGGTTCTTCAACTTGTTTTGGCTGTTATTCCTCGAAGTCTGATTATCTTCTTTTGGGTAGCAGGCCTAAGTGTTGGTGGAACTTCCATAAGTATTTAATTACTGGTTTAATCTGGATAGTTTCTTCTTACAACATCGCCAAACCATAACCTTTTTATTTCGCGTTATTTTTGATTTATAACATTACGATTAATATTTGCATTTTTTTTACTTTACTTTAAAATTTTCACTTTACTTTGAAAGTTTTCACTTTACTTTAGAATTTTTCACTTTATACTCTGATCTATTTTTTTCTTTATACCTAACACTTATCCATAACTTCAAATTTCACGACAATACCATACTCGTATCTTGTTCTAGCCATTTCCATAGATTTTTTTTCTAAGATTTCTTACTATACTTTTAAATCTCGACGAAAAATGATTTCTTCAAATATATATAGTCACCAATATTAACTTTAGTTGAATACTTTTCTTGTTTAGTATCAATATCTTGCTGCGCTGCTAAAAATAGAATTTATTAAATTTTTGCATTCGTTTTCTTGTGCTGTTGCATGGAGCTTTTTGTTAATTCCGCATCTTTGTCCTGTTCGTCAAAATCAATCTGTTTTGAGTATTTCTTCCGAAATATTTTTCAAAACTTTGATCAGTCCTAATGCTGTATAGAAGTAATTTGCTTTCTCCGAAGAGCATCACCATAAGGTTCTAAAACCACTGAACTCGTAAATTCTTTGCTGAAATTACTCATAGGACACATATCGTTAAGAAGGTACAACTACATCTCATCTAAATCTTAAAGTTTATTGTTGATCAACTACTCTCAAACAAACTTTTTATTTAATTTCGGAAGTTGTAGAACCTACCCTTCCGAATCATTCATCCACGTCCTGCAACGGATTTCTTCTATCTCACTTCTCTGACGTATAATTTTTATGCAGTTTCCTTCAAAACATACTTAACTTTTCTTTTAGCACTAGCGAAATTTCTTTTTCACACAAAATTTAACAATTTGGGCTAATATAGAGTATAACTGAATGGCAACTTATATCGATTTTTCTCTCATGTGAATTCATACGTTCCACTTCCTTCTCATCTTTCTTCTTTTCAGTGTAGATTCTGAACATCCTGTAGCATTGTACATTTTTAACATTCTTCTATACTTTTAAAGTTCTTATTTCTGAACACTGCTGGAGTATTCCATATTTCCAGTGTTCTGGTAGGAGAGCAATCAATCATACTCATGGTTGAGTACGTGCTTAAGACAGACGCCAACTGTCCCAACACTAGAGTCCTCAGTTATTGGCGGGTAACCAAGAACTCGGATTGTTTACATCCTCCATAAAACAAACTTCTTCAACTCCTTTTCTAAAACTGTAATCCTTTTTCAAACTCCGCAGCTATCTTCTAATACAAAGTGGAACAAACACAATTTTTATTTCCTGGTTCATCAACAAATATTTTCTTCTTAAAGGCGTACACAACGCCAATTTTCTCTTCTAAAGGCTACCAATTTTTCACTTCTAAAAGGCGAACACAACGCCTTCTTAATCAATAAGTCATGGCTAGTTTCGTTAAACAAAACCATTTATAAAATCTACTAAATTTCCAATCAACTTATACTTCAACTTGCCTTTAGTCAAAATGCCAATACTCTGAATCTGCCCTGTGTTTTAACTAATTTTCTTCACTGTTAGGTTTCTTTAAGTTGTGACTTCTTAAGCATAAATTTTCGTGATACTAAAATGGCTACAACAAGTATTCTATTTTCTCCAAAAATTTTTGAACAGTTTTTATCCTACCATTATGTAATTTAAGCTCTATGTACTGTCTTCGCTGACATTTTTTGTTTTACTATGCACTGTCTGTAGAGACCTAAAACTTTTCTGTATTTTTTTTCAATAATAAATTTTTGTAAATCATCCCCTCTACAGGCCATCCCTCCTACAGAAAAATCAATTATCCCACTTCTGACACCAAAATGTGAACAACGGCCCTTAAGGGTTATTTCTAAAGTTCGAGCGGAAAACTTTTAACTCCTTAAGAGACGCCACATATTTTTCTTACACTGTTTTGGACATGAGCGTTTTATTGTGCATAGTAATATTTAATTTTTGGGGATGTATGTACACACAGACAATTCGATTTTTCAGAAATATAATAGGTATTTTATTGACATTGCTAAAGTTCAAATCCATTGTGATATAATATTCGGTTAAACAAACAGTCCTACACTAATACAAGTATTTTGCATGAAAATTTACCATTACACAAAGTCTGACCGATACAGTAGTCCAGGAAATCTCCGACTTACATCTTGCATCCTGCCTAATCACTATACTACACTTTTTAACATTTTTACATTATTTGTTTGATTCTTAACTTCCACACGACAGTTCTTATACCGGGCTTCCAAAATTTTAACATTTTAAAATACTTTCACAAACCAAACTTCACTTTTTACATTCTAACTATTTTCTTTTGAAGAAGAGAACGAGTTAAGATGCGATTTTAATACTGAACTTCGTTATACCCAAATCTCGGCTTTTATATTAAAAATGTGACCCGATTTTTCGGTGGAATGTTCGACGTGAGCGCCGAATTTCCAGGAAATTAAGTGTATTCTTGAACAGATAACGGCGTAAACCGCTATAGCGAATGACCACATATCTTATGACTTTCAAGAATACACGTCCTATCAACACGGTTCTAGAATGATCTCGCGAGCATGTGATGCAAAATTCTAGTTAACTGACCAAATAAGGTGAAGCGCAGGTATGATTTTTCGGAGCGCTGCAAATTGAATTTAGTTTTTAAGAATTTGTTGCCGGAGCAACATTTCGGTAGTGCGCGCTATGCCTATAGACATAGAACACCGTGGGTGTTTAGACTTAGTTATTTTTTTGTGATTGTTGGTTTTTTTAAATTTAAATATTATTTTTTATTTTGGGTAAGAAATATTTCTTTAGAATAAATTTCCCGTTTTTACAAAAGAAAATGTTGAAGAAAAATTTTATTAAAATTAATTTTTTTGATGAAAATTATTTTGGAAAACTTTTTTTTGAATATTTCAATTTTCAAAATCATTAACTAAAATTTTTATAACAATCGTTGAGGTTGGCTGCTAAAAATAAAATATTTTTCAAAAAAATATGGAAAGAAAACAAAAATATTTTCAAATTTATCATACCTAGTTTTTTTTTCAACTTATTTTTTTATTTCTTTTACTACTTCTGAAACAAAAAAACATTTAATATATAAATTTATAATCACTTTTGGGGAAAGAAAATATTTTGCCAATTATTAAAACAAAATAATTTTTAAATTTGTTTATAACTTTGGGATTTTACGAAAAATTCTGTTTTAAGTTTTGGTTTTTCTTTTTTTAACGACTTTTTTTTTAAAAAGTACTAACTTCTTTTTTTTAAATTAAATAATTTGACTTGAAATTTTCGACCTTTCACAACAGGATGGGGAAAAAGATTAAAATATATCTTAAACATATCTTCACAGTTTAAAGCTAGAAGCTACAACTTTATAACGCTGAATTGGTGAGATGGTAAGCGTTTCCAAGCTAAAACAATAATAAACTAAAATTTTCCTGATAATTATTTCCGAGATTATTTCATTTTGAAAAAATTTAAATTTTATATGAAAATTAAAGCAGGGTTAATTGCGGTGAACAGTAAATCAGTAAAATAGCTAACAAATTATAAACAATTATCTCCTATTAACTGTTATAGTTTTAAAATGACCTATATCAAGGAGTGTAAAATGTGCTGAGCTTTTTCTTGGTTAAAACAAACCTAATGTTTTGAAAATTATACCAAAAATGTAAGTTTGGACATTTTTTATTTTTAATTTTTCAATAATATAGTGATAAAATAATACTTATAGGGTGGGTCAAAAAACGGGACTCTTTTGACTGTCCGTTACTTAAAAAGTTTTTGTCCGATTTAAAAAATTTTAACCATTTTGCAAAGCCAGGACGTCAGAATTTAATACCAAAATTGACAATTTCTAAAAAAAAGGTATTCTTCTAATGTATCGCTTGTTAGTAGCGGCTAAGAAATAAAAAAGTTATTGACTGTGTCGAAAAATTCTATACTTTTTTTGGTCTGACTGAATATTTATAACTTTATTTTTTCTTACTCGATAATAACAAGCAATACATTAGTACACTGGGGAAAGATAGAGCCCTACACGCAAAAATTAAGTTTGGTGGCGCACATTAAAAAAATTCAGGAAGGGTCAAGAATTACCTATTTTTAAACATTTTCCGCCATCTTGCTTTTTTACAAATTGTCAACTTTGGCATAAAATTCTTAAATTTTTAAATCTTGGCCTAAAAGTTTTAAAATTGGACAAAAACTATTTAAGTAATGGACAGTCAAAAAAGTCCCGTTTTTCTGACCCACCCTATATATGTAATATAAACAATTAATTTGTTTTTAATATACCATCCACTTGCTTTAATAATTTGTGCACTTACTTTAGGTAGATAGTTTATTAGTTCTTAATAAATAAATTATTTGTTTCTAAAGCACCCATAACTTTTTTTTTAAATACTTAATTTACCAGTTTTTCATATATAATCTATTTGCGTTTAATAGATGACCTACTAAAAACAAATAAATAATTCATTAGCATTTATAATCCTAATACAAATATAATTAGTTTTTAGTATAAAAAGTATTTGTTTCTAATATTTTATCAATTTATTTTAAATGCTTTTTCTATTTATTCCAGTGTTTTAATATCAATTATTTTAGGTGTATCGAAATATTTATTCTAAATGTCTAGTTTGCTTGTCTTCTATTTCATGCAGATATGCCACTTGGTATAAGTTTTTTTAATTAATTCGAAGTAGGTTTTTTTCTCGGTGTATGTGAAACACGTTTTTCAGTTATTGGCAAAATAACATAAATTTGCCAATACATCAGCACTAGTAAATAATCATTGGCAAAATAGCGCAATTTTGCCAATAATACTACTGTAGGAAATAACCAATGGCATTCACTTGCCAATAATGCCAATAAAGAAAATACACCTTACCACCTTTAATTGTTTGTCGAGTATCGGTGCTTATAAAACCTTTTAAAATATTTGCATGTAATACTCGTAAAATTTTTTAAAAAATAGTGCTCGGGGAACCGTATAAACTATATTCTTTTGTTCTTCCTGCTTGTTAATGCTTATAAAATCTTGTAAAATATTTGCATATAATATTCATCAAATCTTTTAACAAAATGTGCTCATAGAAACGTGTAAAATTCTATACTTTTATTCCTTCCTGCTTATTAATGTTGATAAAACCTTGTAAAATATTTACTTGTAATACTCGTCAAATCTTTTAAAAAAATTGTGCTGGTAGAACCATATAAACTATACTTTTGTTCATTCCTGCTTGTTAATGCTTATAAAATCTTGTAAAAGATTTGCTTGTAATACTCGTCAAATCTTTTAAAAAATTGGGCTCCTAGAAGCGCGTAAACTCTCCACACTTTTTGTTCCTTCCTTCTTTTGTTAATATTGATAAATTTAAAATATTTGCTTGAAATACTGGTCAAATCTTTTAAAAAATTTTGCTAGATCGCTGCAATTAAAACTTATAGAATCTTGTAAAACATTAAATTATAATGATATATATTTCAAAAAATTTCAATTTTTTTAAATATATACCAGTCAAAGTCAGTCAGTTGTATGACAACAGACAGATATTTTAAAAAAGATTGAAAAAAAGTTTTTGAAAAGATTAAATTATAATGCTCGTCAAATCTTTTAAAAAATGTGCTGGTAGAACCGCAATAGAAACTTATAAAGTCTCGATACTTTTCTTCCTTATTAAATCTCGTAGAAACCCGTGCTTGTTAAACTTTGTCAAAACTTGTAGAAATAAGAACATTATTTGCGGATAAAATCAGGTCAAAAGTTCAAGCTCATATAACCTGATAAAATCTTAGCAACACTCGAAAATTTTAATTTTTATTCTTATAAAATCTTACCCATTTCAAAAAATTATTAAAATTGATCCTCATAAAATCTCGTCAGCTTTTACAAGTCACGATTTTTGCCGCAAAGAATCTCTTAGACCTTATAAAATCTCATAAAATCTAATGAAAATGTTATCATTTTTGACAAGTTTTTATGCGGTTTTTTTTGGCAGGGAACCTCCATACTTTTGTTCCTTCCTGGTTATTAATGTTAATAAAACTTTGTAAAATATTTCCTTGTAATACTGGTCAAATCTTTTAAAAAACTCTGTCATTTTGCTACAATGGGAACTTATAAAATCTTGTAAAATACTAATTTGTAATACTCGTCAAATATTTTAAAACATTGTGCTGGTAGAACCGTATAAAAACTCTATACTTTCGTTCCTTGTAACTTTGTAAAATATTTGCTTGTAATACTCGTTAAATCTTTTAAAAAATAATGCTATTTTGGTGCAAGTAAACTTATAAAATTTGGTAAAACATTAAATTATAATGCTCGTCAAATCCTTTAAAAAAATGTGCTGGTAGAACCGCAATAGAAACTTATAAAGTCTCCATACTTTTCTTCATTATTAAATCTCGTAGAAACTCGTGCTTGTTAAAATTTGTCAAAACTTGAAAAAATAAGAACATTATTTGCGGAGAAAATCAGGTAAAAAGTTCAAGCTCATATAACCTGATATAAACTTACACCGAGAAAAATGGGTCAAATAGATTATATACTTGAGTTTTTTGTATTTGGAAATAACATAAAATTCACCTATATTAAATATTTGCACCATTTGTTTTAAATTTTTTCATCTACCTAGACTTCATTTTATACATAAATATTGAAAACAAATTATTTGACCACCTAGTTTAAATAAAAACTTCATTCAATTTTAACTAAAGATATATTTTTTTATTTTTAATGGAAAAAATAGATTATCTACTTGTTTTTAATAGATTATGCACTTAAATTTAATGTATGAACTTATTAAAAACAAAAAGGCAATCATGCTATTTTAAATAGAAATGTTATTAAGGTACTTTTTTATAAATTTATTAAAAATAAATATTTAGAGTAACTACTTACCTCTCATTATCCTAATTTTTTTTGTATTTATTTTAAGTAAAAAAATATTTTTGTTCTAACTATTAACCTTGAAACTAATGTTTTAACATCCTAGATTTAATGCTAAACCTACTAGTTTTTGGTATGTTCGGCTGAGTGGCCGGCATTGCTGCGGACGATCATCTGATCCTTTGAAACTACTCAGCCTTATGCTATTTTTAAGCTAGGGCCGCGATGTGGTTTGGCGTTTTCACCAGCGTTTGCAGGGGGGAGGGGAGCTTAGGGACTTTATTTCCCCACCCACTAGAGCCATTGAATATCGACTTCTAAAAAAATTTTCAAAAAAGAAAAAATGGTTACTCAAGCCCCCTAGGAACCTCACGCACCCCCCCCCCACAGAACAATTTCTGCGCAATAATGTTACTATAAAAGTCAAAAGAGAGAAAGACCAATCGGTGCACAACCCGTGAACACCGTCTTTAGCAATATCGACGTATTATATTTAACCCCCGAGTTCATTTTCAGCTGTCTCATTCTGATGGCACTTGGTAGAATCCATTCCAAATTGCTGCGGACCAGTTTTATGACACTGACAATGACAGTTCCATTTATCTTCTGTAGCTAAGTTCGGTATATAGATCGCAGATCAGACGGATTTTTGATCAGCTGATCGTCGATTAATCCGAGCAAGCCGCATTACCGAACGGGTTCAGATTTAAACTTTCTAACCTAATTTTTTTTTGTTTAAATGTTTTTATTTTTTTGTCGGTTGCTGGGTTTTTGAAAAAGGTACCATGAATAATATGGTTTTAGAGGCTATTTGTGCTGTAGTGCACGGACAACAAATAATGTTTGAAGATTACCCAATAAACCAAATCCCCATGGGCCTAAATCGGCAAACTGAAGACTGCGAAGTGACGGATTCGGGCCGAGGGTACCCGCCGAAGCGGCGCGCTGGGGCGGGGGGATGTTTAGAATGTGATACCTTAGTTTATTATGAAAGCACATTCTAAACTACAATTAAATTGAAAGTTTAGTTTAGTTTCTTTATTGTTAAGTATTACACAAGTGCTTTCACAAGTCAAACCAAGTTTAACACTGCGGTCCAATTTGCAATAATAAAGAACAGAAATTTACATAATTTTTTTATTCTTTAAAATTAGTACAGACACTTTGATTTGGTGTAGAAAAAATATCATTTAACAAATACACTAGAAAAGTCCATTGCAGTTTTCCAGAACTCATCACTCTGCTGCAGGCTGAATCGTGATCAAGCTATATCTGAAACAATGAAAAAAAAAAGGATTTTACAAATTACATTTTTTATTAAGAATCAGTTTCACAAAATATGTCACATATTTTTTATTGTTCTTAGTTATTATGAACATTATTCTGATAAAACTATAGAGACTCAAGAATTTATTTTACATAAAAAGGCCTAGAAAGAACCCCTTCCAATTTCCTATGGAGCGTGTGCACCTATTCAATTTTTTCAAATAGGAGGAGAGGGGCAGACAATTTTTTCTATCTATATACTATACTATACTAGGTTCATAAGTATAGGTAGTTAAAGATACAAACTTTACGTTTACTGCATAGTCATTTTTTGTGATATAAAAAAATCAATTAAGCCACTAGTTTTAGGATTATTTCTACTACAAAATAAACACAACTTGTATTTTTACAGAAGACTTTGACTAATGAAAAATATATAACTTGTAGAAATCCCGATGCGTTTCAAGCTATTCTTTGGTCCCGTGTAGCTACACTGTGGTGGCAATATGCAAGTTGTTCCTTGAATACCTTGCCTATCATTTTTCTTATGACTTTTTTGGAAGTTTTTTTGTTTGAAACTGTAAAAAAAGAATAATACAATCGTAAGAAAACAATAGTACTTGTTTGGTTGGGTGTAGAGTTAGTAAAACAACAATTTAACCCAAAGAACTGTATTTTAGGAAGAGAAAATTACAACTTTCTTCTTGTCTTAAATTTTACCTTGACTGACTTTTTAGGTTAAGCTGCAGTCTAGAGTTGCTGCACCATAAAAAGTAAGCCATAAGATGCAAGGAAAATGAACTATGGCTTATCAATGTTGATGATTATAGTTCACAGAAGTAAGCAAAAAATTAATACTTTTTATTTCTTACTGCTTATGTCTTATGGCTTAAGGCCTATTTACTCAAGTTTTAATGGCTAATGCCCAATGCACAATTTTTTCTTCTCTCTCTACTTTTTACAGAAAAATAGAAATCAAAAAAGCATTAGGCATTATGCATTAAAACTTTAATATAACTGGACTTTTTACGTTGCAGCAACTCTAGACTGCATGTAGCTTTTATACCAAAAAAGCTCTCAAAGTAATAAACACAAAAATGGTAATCCAAAATATATAAACAATACTTACATATTTTCATTCTCCTCCTGTTGACTCATTTTTTGTGTTTGTATAGCAATGATGACAAGGTTAACTGTTCAGAAGACTGTAATAGCTCTTTGACTTTGCTGGAGAAAAAGCTCCACGATTAAGAGACAGGCAATTTAAAGAACATTTCAGAATGTGCCACTCAACTCAACTTCAGTTTATAAATCACACCTCAGCTTTCGATTCAAAAAGCTCGCGCCAGTCGTTGCCGATGGCGCAATCGTCTTCAATCTAAATTATGTCTGACTGAAGCTTACATAAAAACGTACTTAAATGGTTTTGATTTTCCACTACTTTTTCTTAAAATCCAAACAAGTTCCAAGACAAAACTAAAAATAAATAAAAACATAACCCTAAAAGTTTAGATTAATCTGGAAAATCCATCTAAAATTCAGAGCAGAGCGATCTAATTCCGATTGATCTGGATTCATTAAACAAACGCGCCAGATTTACCTCCCCTACCTCCGCTACGAATTGCCGAACGATTTGGAGCAGTCTGATTGATCGGATCTATATACCGAACGTAGCTAATGACTGAACCAAACTAGTTTTGAAAGTTGACAGACATCCAAATGCCCTAGATTGTTGTTGTGGTCATATTTGAAGTTTTTAGGTTAGGTGTTTTTTTAACAGAAAGAGTATTTGTTTACAAATTGGCCATGCAAGACTCATGAAGATAAAATTATTTAAAAATACCTTACAATTGTACCACCAGTAAACCTACTTTGACACACATTCGTTTTATTTTTCTTTCTTGCTCTCACTGACATATTATGACATTATTTTTGGCCAGACAAGGCTGAAAGTGATGCTTTTGTACCTAAAATTATAGATAAAAAAGTGGGCAAAATTTTAATAACAATATTATCAGCACACATGATACAAGTAAAATTAAGGAAAACTATGTGGCACTGGCCCAACAGTCATCATAGAAAATTCTTGCTGACAGTTGACATATGTTAAATCTGTATAAACTTTGGGTAGAAAATTAAAAAGAAATATAAAAAGATCAAGATTAAAATTATGATATTATTTTTGTTAATTTAATGTAAATCTCATCTATTTTTTATATAATATTAATATCTTTCCAAAATAACACCTATGCAAACCCAGTTTTTACCTTATCGTCCAGAAACACTTACCTTGAATTTTCATAATCATTTCAAAGTGTTGTTATCTTTCACTTTCTTAAAAGTTGTTGCTATTTTTTTGGTGCACTCTTTCAATCATGTGTTCATGTTAACCTTAAATTATTTATACTATTAAAAATTATTAAGGAAGGCTTCTCAAGAATTTATAGAACGAGTTTCTCAAGATTTCTAAAATAATGAGTCTTGGAAAACTTGTTAATATTTTTGACATGATTCTTATCTGAAACCACTTCTTCAAGCCTTAGTTTTCAGAATTAAAAAACGCAGAACCCGCTTGACATGAAGCAACAAAACAAGAATTGCATGGAAGTCCTCTCTTCTCATCTCGCTTTAGCAGTACCAGTAAAGAAAGATGAAAATAGGAGACTTTCATGCAAAAAAAAGCAAAATTGATTTTTGCAATAAGCATTTTTTTTTGGATACCAGCTGCAAGACAAATTTTACACGACCAATAATATTTTTATGCAAGGCAGAAAAAACCGATTTTATAGTTAGCAATTTTCATTTTATTGTTCCATGTCAAGCGGCCTTATGAGAATGCCTTTGCTTTAAAGATTTTTTGTTTTACTGATGCTCTATATCATGCCTCTCATTTATAAGATATATTAATTTAAAAAAACACCTACCTGTCATTAAGAAACATCCCCAAACCAAAGATTAAATACTATTAATATAAAAAATTTTCCCCAAACTTAAAAAGACACAACGCCAAAATATGAGGTTAAGTTTTCTTGGGTTTGTTCATAACCATGCACCACCGACTCTACTGAAGGCCTTTCACGAATTCAGTCCAATATGGCGGCAAATTTCGGGTACGAGTGGCGGGCATTTCAAAAGTAAATTCCAGCAGATGGCTGACCAGGGCCGATTTTGTCGGCTTTGGGCTGACATACACCTCGTTCTAAATTCTCTAGACCCATTTCGATGTGGCGGCTGACAATTAAACACAAGCTACGTTCGGTATATAGATCCGATCAATCAGACTGCTCCAAATCGTTCGGAAATTCGTAGCGGAGGTTGGGGAGGTAACTCTGGCGCGTTTGTTTAATGAATTCAGATCAATCGGAGCTAGATCGCTGTGCTCTGAATTTTAGACGGATTTTCCAGATTAATCTAAACTTTTAGGGTTATGTTTTTATTTATTTTTAGTTTTGTGTTGGAACTTTTTTGGATTTTAAGAAAAAGTAGTGGAAAATCAAAACCATTTAAGTACGTTTTTATGTAAGCTTCAGTCAGACATAATATAGATTGAAGACGATTGCGCCATCGGCATCGACTGGCGCGAGCTTTTTGAGGGGTGATTTATAAACTGGAGTTGAGTTGAGTGGTACATTCCGAAATGTTCTTTAAATTGCCTGTCTCTTAATCGTGGAGCTTTTTCTCCAGCAAAGCCAAAGAGTTTATTACAGTCTTCTGAACAGTTAACCTTGTCATCATTGCTACACAAACACAAAAAATGAGGCAACAGGAGGAGAATGAAAATATGTAAGTATTGTTTATAATTTTTGGGTTACCATTTTTGTGTTTTTTACTTTGAGAGCTTTTTTGGTATAAAAGCTACATGCAGTCTAGAGTTGCTGCAACGTAAAAAGTTCAGTTATATTAAAGTTTTAATGCATGCATTTCTTCAAAAAGTAGAGAGAGAAGACAAAATTATGCGTTGGGCATTAGCCAATAAAACTTGAGTAAATAGGCCTTAAGCCATAAGCAGTAAGACAGTAAGAACTAAAAAGCATTAATTTTTTGCTTACTTCTGTGAACTATAATCATCAACATTGATAAGCCATTGTTCATTTTCCTTGCGTCTTATGGCTTACTTTTTATGGTGGCAACTCTAGACTGCCACTTAACCTAAAAAGTCAGTCAAGTTAAAATTTAAGACAAGAAGAAAGTTGTAATTTTCTCTTGCTAAAATACAGTTTTTTGGGTAAATTCCCCACAAACAATGCCGTCATGGCAACGTGCCTTACAAATATTGGCATCTATTGGCAATGAGAATTTGACGCACGGCAATCTGTACGTTATACATGATTTAAACACACCTGTGTGAGCCACCGGCCGAGCGACGTCAACGAATACGTTTAAACTGATGGCAAATACACACTTAGCATGGTTTAAATGTAGAGGAGCACTGCATACTAAATACCGGCATTGCAGGCAATATTGACAAAAAAATGTATGGGGTGATTCACCATATTTTTCCCACTACATATCTCATTTATTATTAGAGATAGAAAAATAGTTTAAATACAAAAGTTGATTAGTTCTTCACGAATTTTAAGAAAATTCAATAAAAATTTTCAAAATGTCAAATTTAGACTTAGACATCAACTTTCTTATTTTAAATTGAACACCCTGTATATTTTTTAAAATTTCGGTAGATCTTATAGGGTTTATCTTTAGCAGTTCTCGATTGAAATAAAAAATAATTTGCCATAAGGGGATGTGTTAGCCAAGGAAAAAGAGTCTAGGTGGTTCTTTGTTCAACACATTGCTGTTAAGTCAACGTTTTTCTTTAAAAATATACAGGGTGTTTTTTTGAAATAAGAAAGTTGATGTCGAAATTTGACATTTTGAAAATTTTGGCTAATTTTCTTAAAATTTGTGAAAAACTAAGCAACTTTTGTATTTTTTTTTCTATCTTTAAGAATAAATAAGTTATGTAGTTGGGAAAATATGGTGAATCACCCCGTACCACTAAGTGCCAAACCCACGCAAAAATTAAAAGTTTAAAAGTGCACCTCCTTGATTGGTCGGCTCAATAGGGATACAGATGCAAATTCTGATACCACTGATAATTGGCTTTTTCTCCCTATTTAAGGTATTTATGCATAAAATAAAAATTGTATTGATTGTGGATTAAAAATAAAATAATGCACATAATTTACGAACGCACATTTATTTTATTTTATCCTTAAACGAACAAACATTCCTAGAAAAACCAATATGTAATAAATAAATAAATGTTACTATAAACAAAAACTTATGCACTTATATTTATATCCTAACATGAAGACAGTAATGGAAACCATACGAATATTTGTCGTCTTGGTCATGCCAAAGATAGAGGAAAATTATTTCATAAATTGTTTTAAATATTTATTAAGAGAAGGTTTTCCATACCACAGTAAATTTCAACAGATAAAATCAATCAATGAGATTCTAAATCAAAACAATAAGGTTTGCTTCAGTTGATTTATATAAAAATTCCTTGGCCAAAAATTTAAAAACTTAGTACTTCCTTCTTCTTGTTATAAGATAAGATGAAGATTTATTCAGCATCTTTTTTCCTGGATGTTTTGCCCCCTTTCCAGTCACAGGCACCCCGTAACCAAGCTTTAGTAGCATCTTCAACGACAGAATGAGGAAAAGTTGGTTGACTTCTTAAAGGATATATTACAGAATCTAAAAAAGTTTAAATTGTGGTAAGTATAGCTGTAAATAATTTTTTTTTGGATAAACCAGTATTTTGTTTTAGAAAAAAGTAGCCCTTTTTGCTTAAAAAGTGATTAAAATTAAAAACTTCAATCTAGTTGTTTTATTGGCAAATTTACGTTAAAATAAAAAAATAGTACCAGACGAGTTTTTTCAAGTTAATTTTAAAAAAGATTTTAAGATATTAACTAAAGACAGCTCGGTTTCACAAGAAATTTAAGGGTCATCATTCTCTGGGTCAGCAAGAGAAATTTCAGTGTTAGAAAATGACTTGGACGTAGACTGAATTGATGAATCTTTAGATGGCTCGATCCAACACTTCAACTAAAAAGCCAGTTAACTCTTTTTTGATATAGTATCCTTTAGCCTACTATAGAGGCCATAGTGACACCAAACTGAGAGAAAATTCATGTTTTACCTGTCAATCTGGTTATAAAAATGGCGGCAACAGTAGGCTAAATGGCACTGAAGGCTGAACACAGGTAGGAGTTAACTGGCTTTTAAGTTGAGAACGGTTTTGCTCGATTACAAAAGAAATTTGTAAATTATTAGTGTCAGTATCGCTTAAGCATTGTAGATCATGATGTGACCTTTGATTTTCTTGTAAAGTGGCGTCTAGATCACGATTTAATGCTGGGTTCATACAGGCAAATCAAAATAAAAATTAAAAAAAAAAAAATTATTAAAATTAAAATAAAAGTTGCCTATGGGGAACAGTGTAGGCATTTATACAGCATAAATAAAAAGATTTGAGCATGCCCCTTTGACACACATAACCTCACTTTCATTTGTTTTTGTAATTTAAATGGGGGTTTTTTGCAGTTTTTGGTTTGTTTTTAACAGATATTAGTAAGGAAATCAGCATGATGGAGTTTACTTTAATTATTTCAACTATTTGTGTCATTCACTTTTGTATAAATGTGCAGAAGCTGTGTGCTGTTCGGTTCAAAGTTGTTATTTTTTATTTTAATTTTTATATGCCTGTATAAACCCAGCAAAAATGACGATTTTTGGTCGCTTTACTGGTAGTTCTGAACATTTTTAAGTCCACTCTAGGCCGACCTTATTTAAGAACAAAAGAATATTAGTACTTACGCAGTATCGGCTTCCACATCCATGGTGACTTGAAACTTAAACTAAATTTAAGCCAATTTTAAAAGAAAACTTGCAAAATACAAAAAGGAACCCACATAGGAAGAATCCGCAGAATATTATTAAAATGGCGTCGGCAAGTACGTCAAGTTGTCAACCGCACGACAGATGTCAATCGCGCGGGAAATTTAAAAAATGCGTTTGATCGGACCGGAAAGGTGGTTTAGAAATGCATGCAATTTTTAAAGGAACGATTGCGTTGCACTTGGTATGTAAAACACGTTTTTCAGTTATTGGCAAAATAACATAAATTTGCCAATACATCAGCACTAGTAAATAATCATTGGCAAAATAGCGCAATTTTGCCAATAATACTACTGTAGTAAATAACCAATGGCATTCACTTGCCAATATTGCCAATAAAGCAAATACACCTTACCACCTTTCACTGTTTGTGGGGTTGTTGTTTTACTAACTCTACACCCAACCAAACAAGTACTATTGTTTTCTTACTATTGTATTATTGTTTTTTTACAGTTTCAAACAAAAAAACTTCCCAAGAAATCATAAGAAACAACTTGCATAGTTCCACCACAGTGTAGCTACACGGGACCAAAGAATAGCTTGAGAACACATCAGGATTTCTATAAGTTGGTTTATTAATTAGAGGTAAATAATATATTTTTCATTACTCAAAGTCTTCTGTAAAAATACAAGTTGTGTTTATTTTGTAGTAGAAATGATCCTAAAACTAGTGGCTTAATTGATTTTTTATATCACTTTTTATAACTGAGAATTTTAATAAGGTGGTCAGTATTTTGTCGTTATAACCTTAGATTATAACCATCTGTTCATCCTTTTTAAATCTATCATAGGCTGTTTTTGGAAGATTAAGTGCCATTTAGATATGATAATAATTATGTCAGTATTGTATTACCCAAAAGTTTAGATTAGACTTTATTTGATCATTGTATAAGTTAGATTTTTACCGAGAGGGTGTCGATTGTGTCAAGTACATTAAATAAATAAATAAATATAATTAATATTAAGTTTAATCAATAAGACAGATATTAAATAACTCAGTAAAATTTGATATTATACAATACATACGCTTATTTTTTTTTTTAAATACAGAACTTACAATTAAAATTGCAAAAGCTAGCCTACAACATTAAAAATAAAATTGCAAAGGATAGCCCACAGCATTAAAAAAGTTAAGTCTAAACATATCTGGACACTAGAGCTACAGCTTAATTAAATAAAAGTTAATAAAAAAACCCACCAAAGTCACACAAAGATTTCCGTTCCACAGACCTAGTAACATTTTCTGAAAAAATGACTATGCAGTAAACGTAAAGTTTGTATCTTTAACCACCTATACTTATAAACCTAGTAGTAAAGGGGGGGGGAGGGCTGGCAATGATAGAAAAAATTGTCTGCCCCTCTCCTATAACATATTAAAATTTGAGAAAATTGAATGGGTGCACACGCTCCATAGGAAATTGGAAGGAGTTCTTTCTAGGCCTTTTTATGTAAAATAAATTCTCGAGTCTCTATAGTTTTATCAGAATAATGTTCATCATAACTAAGAACAATAAAAAATATGTACCATATTTTGTGAAACTGATTCTTAATCAAAAATGTAATTTGTAAAATCCTTTTTTTTGCATTGTTTCAGATATAGCTTGATCACGATTCAGCCTGCAGCAGGGTGATGAGTTCTGGAAAAATGCAATGGACTTTTCTAGTGTGTTTGTTAAATGATATTTTTTCTACACCAAATCAAAGTGCCTGTACTAATTTTAAAGAATAAAAAAATTATATAAATTTCTGTTCCTTATTATTGCAAATTGGTTTGACTTGTGAAAGCACTTGTGTAATACTTACCAATAAAGAAACTAAACTAAACTTTCAATTTAATTGTAGTTTAGAATGTGCTTTCATAATAAACTAAGGTATCACATTCTAAACATCAATTAAATTTAAACTAGGTTTAACATTGCGGTGCAATATGCAACAAATATTTGTATAAATCACTACATTAAATCCACATCGCAGCTTATGGCTAGCCTATGATACAAAAGTGGTAAAATCTGGATGGTCGAAAGCGGTAATTCCCTGTGGCTGATGTTTGGAATGACGGCGGCACGCCCCCGCCCCAGGAAGCTCCATACTTCAAGTGGGTATCCGACTCGCAGTCGCCTGGAGGCAGAAGGGTCATAACGTTAAGCGCGCCGCTTCGGCGGGTACTTTCGGCCCGAATCCGTCACTTCGCAAAGCCTTCAGTTTGCCAATTTCGGCCCATGGGGATTTGGTTTATTGGGTAATCTTCAAACATTATTTGTTGTCCGTGCACTACAGCACAAATAGCCTCCTCTAAAACCATGTTATTCATGGTACCTTTCAGACTCAAAAGCCCAGCAGCCGACAAAAATATAAAAAAAAATTAAATAAAAAAAACTTAAGTTAGAAAGTTTAAATCTGAACCCGTTCGGTAATGCTACTTGCTCGGATTAATCGACGATCAGCTGATCAAAAATCCGTCTGATCTGCGATCTATATACCGAACTTAGCTTGTGTCTAGACGTTTTTGACAACTATTCGCCATTTTTTTTACCTTAACCCTACTTTCGGGAATTTTTTGTGTTGTGACCACAAACCTTATAACCAAAGGTTATAAGGTTTGTGGTTGTGACGGCGAAAAAAGCAAAAATTGGGACAAAATAGTTATATTTTTATGAAATCGGATGACATAGCACAAGAAAATTAAAAAAAGCAAAGCTCAAATACTTCGTTTTACCGATGAAGCCAATATTTGTTCGCTACGAGAAGTAGTTCAACAAAATCCCTTCAGAACTCTAAATAGTCCTTCTCTCCACCCTCCTCTGCTTCCAACACATCATCCATGACGAATAATAGGGAATTATTGAAATACGGCCGCACTGGATAGTGCCTACTTAGCGCCGACCTTAATACAGGCTGTGCTTGGCTCTAAAAGGTGCAAATTATAGAATTATTGAACGCGACTCTAGCAAAACGGTGACGATACGACTTTATTTCTTACCTACAAATATATGCTGCCTGTTTTCGAAATTCTGTGTTGTTTGTTTTATATTTTGAGTGATGAAAGGGATTTTGTTGAACTACTTCTCGTAGGAAACAAATATTGTCTTCACCGGTAAAACGAAATATTTGAGCCTTGCTTTTTTTAATTTTCTTGTGCTATGTCATCCGATTTCATAAAAATATAACTATTTTGTCCCAATTTTTGCTTTTTTGGCCGTCACACACAAAAAATTCCCGAAAGTAGGGTTAAGGTCAAAAAAATGGCGAATAGTTGCCAAAAACGTCAAATACGCCTAGACACAGCCAAGATGCGGCCCAGTATAATTCCTCCACAAATAAAGGCAGGTCCTAACCTTATTAGTGTCGGCCCTAAATGTGGTCGTTCTAGCGCATGCGTATCTGTCAACAGTGTCAAAATAGTGCCTGGCCTTATTAGTGCCGGGCCCCAACTGCGTTTCAATAATTCCCTAATTTGAGTTTACAGATTTAAGTCTCTGTGTCATTTTTTGTTGTTTGTTTTTTTTTGTGTGCGATTAAAAATAAAAATAAGCATGCTGTACTTTTTTGTAAAAAAAATTTTTAATATATTTTTCTAAAAAAGTCGATAATTTTGGCAGCACTGCACAATTTTCGTTATTGGGTGGTGGCAACGCTGATCGAAATCGACTCAGTCGCTAGATGGCAGGAGTTGTTGCGGTTTATGGGTTTATTTTGACAATTCTTCCTTCCTTTTAAGGATTTTCGATTTAAGAATTGGTCCTGGTTCTGGTTGACATTATGTTGATATAAATTTTGACAGCGGTTCTAAAATAATGACGTCATTTAAAATATTATGAAGATATCTTTGATTTTACTCAAAAAAAGACTATCTATACTTTTGCAAAATTTTAGGGGTTATGTTTACAACCAAAGGGCCGAACCAACCTCCCAGGCTGGTTCTAAAATTTCATAACCGTGTTGCAACCGTGACGTCATTGTTTTAAAACAAAAGGACCGGTTGCGGTTCTGGTTCAACCAGAACAAAATTTTTTATATTAATAGTATTTAATCTTTGACCAGAACCAGGACCAATTGTAAAACGAAAATCCTTTTTGACGACGACGTTGTCCTTTTGGCTTTAGTTTCATTAATTTTATGTAAAAGAAGTTACAAAACAAATATCTACTGAAGGAGTCAAGGT
The DNA here is from genome assembly GCA_963921995.1 of Oxystoma pomonae. Lineage (NCBI taxonomy): Eukaryota > Metazoa > Arthropoda > Insecta > Coleoptera > Brentidae > Oxystoma > Oxystoma pomonae. The sequence continues at coordinate 71,413,045 of OY998165.1, forward strand.
TGGAGATAAATCATTATGAGCCACTTTAATAAGAATGGCAACGTGTGGGGTAAGGGTGGAGGTCCAAGCGGTATGCAACAAGGCTTGATGGGTCAGGGAATCTTGCCTTTCCAGCAACAGCAGGTAAAAATGTGTGCCAAGCAGAATCAAAATGCATGTTTTATATATAGTATAGTAATTTAGGGCTTAAAATTTATGGGAGTGTCTAAAGAGCTGACAGTAATTATTTAGTATATTTTTAACTAAATGAACCCAACCCAACTAAAACAGATTTAAACTAACCCAAAAAAAAAAACGGTAGGTAATTATGCAGTATACGGTTTTCTGCCATTTTTGATTTTTTATGAAAAATTCCTACTAGGGTCTAGGACCCTAAATCCGCCTGCGCCATTTTTTTTTTTTTAATTTTTTTGTGTTTTTTAAATTTTCTTTCACTAAAACAACCCAATTCAGCACAGCCCATCCCAAAACAATCAAAAAAACACATTAGAACCCCCTCCACGGCATCCTTTTTTCCCTTAAAAAAAAAACGCCGCAGGCGGATTTGGGGTCCTAGGGACCCTAGTAGGTGCCCCCATAAAGAATTTTTGGTAATTATGCAGTATACGGTTTTCTGCCATTTTTGATTTTTTTTGAAAAATTCTTAGGACCCCAAATCCGCCTGCGCCCGATTTTTTTTTTTTTTTTTAACGAGAAAAAAGGGTGCCCAGGGGGGGTTGTAAAGTGTTTTTTTAATTGTTTTGGGTTGGTTTGGATTAGGTTGGGTTGGACTGTGTTGGTTTGGTTTGTTTTAGTGAAAAAAAATTAAAAAAAAACAAAAAAAATCAAAAAAAAAACCAACCGGCGCAGATGGATTTGGGGTCCTAGGGACCCTAGAAGGTGCCCCCATAAAGAATTTTTCAAAAAAAATCAAAAATGGCAGAAAACCGTATACTGCATAATTACCGAATTTTTTATAAAGAATCAAAAATGGCAGAAAACCGTATACTGCATAATTTACCAAAAAAACTTTAACCCCCCCTAAACCTTTTTTTGTATTAAAAAAAACCGGAGTGTAAAAGATTCGACAATTCGGCTGAATAGTCATGAGGCTAAAGAGCTGACAGTAATTATTTAGTATATTTTTAACTAAATGAACCCAACCCAACCGAAACACATTTAAACTAACCCCAAAAAAAAACACTTTAACCCCCCCTAAATCTTTTTTTGTATTAAAAAAAACACCAGACAAGGATTCAGGGTCCTTTGGGGGCTGTAGAAGATGTCTCCATTTTTTTTTTTGGGAGTGTAAAAGAGCCAACAATTCAGCTGAATAGTCGTAAGCGAGGGTGAACAGCTCTTGCAGTAGGTGTACAAATTCCTTCACAATTGCCCGCAATTATACATAATTATCCACATTCATTCACAATTGTCCACAATCTTTACACAGTCATTTGCTATGTTTTCATGGGTATTGAGTTCGTTTTCAAAACTCATTGTATCTTTTTCTTTTTTATAGCGTGTTCTTGCTCTTGATAAAGAACACGCTCTATAAAAGAAGAAGATACAATGAGTTTTGAAAACGAACTCAATACCCATGAAAACATAGCAATACACAATTGCTCACAATCTTCCACAATCTTAACACTTTTTTTTGCAATATTCCCCAATCTTTATAGTGGTGGAGGCAGTGATCACTTTCCCACTTTATGTGATTTATATGGATGTCAGTCCGTAAACAACAAAAACTTTAACCCCTTATGAAAATATAATCTAAAGAAAGCTAACTGGGAAAACTATAAAACCTCAATAGAAAACAAATGTCAAGATTTAATTAAAAAAAATTACTCAGAAATAGAAAATATTATTTTACAATCTGCAGAATACAATTTTCAAAAAATCAAGGAGAAAAATAAACAGAAAATAGGGAACCCCTGGTGGGAGAGTGTAGTGACAAAATAAAGGAAAGAAGACTCTCATTAAGACAATTTAAAGAAAACCTAAACATAACCAACTACTTAAACTTAAAAAGAAACATAGCTTCCGCAAAAAAAAAATACCGGTGTGAAGATAGCACCCATTTTCAGCACCCAAAAATGTGAAGTTAGCACCTGATCCAATTTTACAGAACCCAAAAATGTGAAGTTAGCACCCGATCCAATTTTACACAACCCAAAAATGTGAAGTTAGCAGCTATTTACAGCACCCCATGAATAATTTTATATTTACACTTTAAAATAACGTAATCAAATCGTAGAATGAGTTTTTTGTTGAAATTTTCAGGAATGATAGAGTCTAACACCCTCAAAAACAACCCCAAAGATGGTATTTGAAATACACATCTTATTATACCTATAGGGCTTTTTTTTTAAATTTAACTATTTCATAGATCGAGTTTTACGTTGAAATTTTTACAAATGATAAACAAGGGTACTCTTCATCCCCCAAAAAATACCGCAACCCCTTATGAGCCGTCGAACACCCTCAAAAACAAGCCCAAAGATGGTATTTGAAATACACGTGTTATTATACCTATAGCGATTTTTTTTTAAATTTCATTAACTCATAGATCGAGTTTCACGTTGAAATTTTTAGTAAAGATAAATAAGGGTACTCTTCATCCCCCAAAAAATATCGCAACCCCTTACGAGCCCTCTAACACCCTCAAAAACAAACCCTAAGATGGTATTTGAAATAGACGTGTTATTACACCTATAGCGCTTTTTTTTTAAAATTTCACTAGCTCATAGATCGAGTTTCACGTTGAAATTTTTGGGACTGATAGACAAGAGCACTCTCCATCCCCCAAAATATACCGCAACCCCTTACGAGCCGTCGAATACCTTCAAAAGCAACCCCAAAGATGGTATTTGAAATACACATGTTATTATACCTATAGCGCTTTTTTTTTCAAATTTCATTAACTCATAGATCAAGTTTCACATTGAAATTTTTAGGAGAGATAAACAAGGGTACTCTTCATCCCCCAAAAAATACCGAAACCCCTTACGAGCCGTCTAACACCCTCAAAAACTACCCCAAAAATGGTATTTGAAATACACGTTTTATTATACCTATAGCGCTTTTTTTTTAAATTTCACTAACTCGTAGATCGAGTTTCACGTTGAAATTTTTGGGAATGATAGACAAGAGCACTCTCCATCCCCCAAAATATACCGCAACCCGTTACGAGCCGTCGAACACCTTCAAAAACAACCCCAAAGATGGTATTTGAAATACACGTGTTATTATACCTATAGCGATTTTTTTTAAATTTCACTGACTCATAGATCCAGTTTCACGTTGAAATTTTTAGTAAAGATAAATAAGGGTACTCTTCATCCCCCAAAAAATACCGCAACCCCTTACGAGCCGTCGAACACCTTCAAAAACAACTGCAACGATGGTATTTGAAATACACGTGTTATTATACCTATAGCGCTTTTTTTTCAAATTTCATTAACTCATAGATCGAGTTTCACGTTGAAATTTTTAGGAGAGATAAACAAGGGTACCCTTCATCCCCCAAAAAATACCGCAAGCCGTTACGAGCCGTCTAACACCCTCAAAAACTATCCCAAAAATGGTATTTGAAATACACGTTTTATTATACCTATAGCGCTTTTTTTTTAAATTTCACTAACTCATAGATCGAGTTTCACGTTGAAATTTTTGGGAATGATAGAAAAGGGCACTCTCCATCCCCCAAAAAATACCGCTACCCCTTACGAGCCTTTTAACAACCTCAAAAACTACCCCAAAGATGGTATTTGGTGTATTATACCTATAGCGCTTTTTTTTTAAATTTCACTAACTCATAGATCGAGTTTCACGTTGAAATTTTTGGGAATGATAGACCAGAGCACTCTCCATCACCCAAAATATACCGCAACCCCTTACGAGCCGTCTAACACCCTCAAAAACAAACGCTAAGATGGTATTTGAAATAGACGTGTTATTACACCTATAGCGCTTTTTTTTAAATTTCACTAGCTCATAGATCGAGTTTCACATTGAAATTTTTAGGATAGATAAACAAGGGTACTCTTCATCCCCCAAAAAATACCGCAATCTCTTACGAGCCGTCTAACACCCTCAAAAACTACCCAAAAAATGGTATTTGAAATACACGTTTTATTATACCTATAGCGCTTTTTTTTTAAATTTCACTAACTCGTAGATCGAGTTTCACGTTGAAATTTTTGGGAATGATAGACAAGAGCACTCTCCATCCCCCAAAATATACCGCAACCCGTTACGAGCCGTCGAACACCTTCAAAAACAACCCCAAAGATGGTATTTGAAATACACGTGTTATTATACCTATAGCTATTTTTTTTTATATTTCACTAACTCATAGATCCAGTTTCACGTTGAAATTTTTAGTAAAGATAAATAAGGGTACTCTTCATTCCCCAAAAAATACCGCAACCCCTTACGAGCCGTCGAACACCTTCAAAAACAACTGCAACGATGGTATTTGAAATACACGTGTTATTATACCTATAGTGCTTTTTTTCAAATTTCATTAACTCATAGATCGAGTTTCACGTTGACATTTTTAGGAGAGATAAACAAGGGTACCCTTCATCCCCCAAAAAATACCGCAAGCCGTTACGAACCGTCTAACACCCTCAAAAACTATCCCAAAAATAGTATTTGAAATACACGTTTTATTATACCTATAGCGCTTTTTTTTTAAATTTCACTAACTCATAGATCGAGTTTCACATTGAAATTTTTGGGAATGATAGAAAATGGCACTCTCCATCCCCCAAAAAATACCGCTACCCCTTACGAGCCGTCGAATACCTTCAAAAACATGATGGTATTTGAAATACACGTGTTATTATACCTATAGCGCTTTTTTTTTCAAATTTCATTAACTCATAGATCGAGTTTCATGTTGAAATTGTTAGGAGAGATAAACAATGGTACTCTTCATCCCCCAAAAAATACCGCAACCCCTTACGAGCCGTCTAACACCCTCAAAAACAAACGCTAAGATGGTATTTGAAATAGACGTGTTATTACACCTATAGCGCTTTTTTTTTAAATTTCACTAACTCATAGATCGAGTTTCACGTTGAAATTTTTGGGAATGATAGAGAAGAGCACTCTCCATCCCCCAAAATATACCGCAACCCCTTACGAGCCGTCGAACACCTTCAAAAACAACCCCAAAGATGGTATTTGAAATACACGTGTTATTATACCTATAGCGCTTTTTTTCAAATTTCATTAACTCATAGATCGAGTTTCATGTTGAAATTGTTAGGAGAGATAAACAATGGTACTCTTCATCCCCCAAAAAATACCGCAACCCCTTACGAGCCGTCTAACACCCTCAAAAACAAACGCTAAGATGGTATTTGAAATAGACGTGTTATTACACCTATAGCGCTTTTTTTTTAAATTTCACTAGCTCATAGATCGAGTTTCACATTGAAATTTTTAGGAGAGATAAACAAGGGTACTCTTCATCCCCCAAAAAATACCGCAATGTCTTACGAGCCGTCTAACACCCTCAAAAACTACCCCAAAAATGGTATTTGAAATACACGTTTTATTATACCTATAGCGCTTTTTTTTTTAAATTTCACTAACTCGTAGATCGAGTTTCACGTTGAAATTTTTGGGAATGATAGACAAGAGCACTCTCCATCTCCCAAAATATACCGCAACCCCTTACGAGCCGTCGAACACCTTCAAAAACAACCCCAAAGATGGTATTTGAAATACACGTGTTATTATACCTATAGCTATTTTTTTTAAATTTCACTAACTCATAGATCCAGTTTCACGTTGAAATTTTTAGTAAAGATAAATAAGGGTACTCTTCATTCCCCAAAAAATACCGCAACCCCTTACGAGCCGTCGAACACCTTCAAAAACAACTGCAACGATGGTATTTGAAATACACGTGTTATTATACCTATAGCGCTTTTTTTCAAATTTCATTAACTCATAGATCGAGTTTCACGTTGACATTTTTAGGAGAGATAAACAAGGGTACCCTTCATCCCCCAAAAAAATACCGCAAGCCGTTACGAGCCGTCTAACACCCTCAAAAACTATCCCAAAAATGGTATTTGAAATACACGTTTTATTATACCTATAGCGCTTTTTTTTTAAATTTCACTAACTCATAGATCGAGTTTCACATTGAAATTTTTGGGAATGATAGAAAATGGCAATCTCCATCCCCCAAAAAATACCGCTACCTTTTACGAGCCTTTTAACAACCTCAAAAACTACCCCAAAGATGGTATTTGGTGTATTATACCTATAGCGCTTTTTTTTTTAAATTTCATTAACTCATAGATCGAGTTTCACGTTGAAATTTTTGGGAATGATAGACAAGAGCACTCTCCATCACCCAAAATATACCGCAACCCCTTACGAGCCGTCTAACACCCTCAAAAACAAACGCTAAGATGGTATTTGAAATAGACGTGTTATTACACCTATAGCGCTTTTTTTTTAAATTTCACTAGCTCATAGATCGAGTTTCACATTGAAATTTTTAGGAGAGATAAACAAGGGTACTCTTCATTCCCCAAAAAATACCGCAATCTCTTACGAGCCGTCTAACACCCTCAAAAACTACCCCAAAAATGGTATTTGAAATACACGTTTTATTATACCTATAGCGCTTTTTTTTTAAATTTCACTAACTCGTAGATCGAGTTTCACGTTGACATTTTTGGGAATGATAGACAAGAGCACTCTCCATCTCCCAAAATATACCGCAACCCCTTACGAGCCGTCGAACACCTTCAAAAACAACCCCAAAGATGGTATTTGAAATACACGTGTTATTATAACTATAGCTATTTTTTTTTATATTTCACTAACTCATAGATCCAGTTTCACGTTGAAATTTTTAGTAAAGATAAATAAGGGTACTCTTCATTCCCCAAAAAATACCGCAACCCCTTACGAGCCGTCGAACACCTTCAAAAACAACTGCAACGATGGTATTTGAAATACACGTGTTATTATACCTATAGCGCTTTTTTTCAAATTTCATTAACTCATAGATCGAGTTTCACGTTGACATTTTTAGGAGAGATAAACAAGGGTACCCTTCATCCCCCAAAAAATACCGCAAGCCGTTACGAGCCGTCTAACACCCTCAAAAACTATCCCAAAAATGGTATTTGAAATACACGTTTTATTATACCTATAGCGCTTTTTTTTTAAATTTCACTAACTCATAGATCGAGTTTCACATTGAAATTTTTGGGAATGATAGAAAATGGCACTCTCCATCCCCCAAAAAATACCGCTACCCCTTACGAGCCTTTTAACAACCTCAAAAACTACCCCAAAGATGGTATTTTGTGTATTATACCTATAGCGCTTTTTTTTTAAATTTCACTAACTCATAGATCGAGTTTCACGTTGAAATTTTTGGGAATGATAGACAAGAGCACTCTCCATCACCCAAAATATACCGCAACCCCTTACGAGCCGTCGAATACCTTCAAAAACAACCCCAAAGATGGTATTTGAAATACACGTGTTATTATACCTATAGCGCTTTTTTTTTTCAAATTTCATTAACTCATAGATCGAGTTTCACGTTCAAATGTTTGGGAATGATAGACAAGAGCACTCTCCATCACCCAAAATATACCTCAACCCCTTACGAGCCGTCGAATACCTTCAAAAACAACCCCAAAGATGGTATTTGAAATACACGTGTTATTATAGCTATAGCGCTTTTTTTTTCAAATTTCACTAACTCATAGATCGAGTTTCACGTTGAAATTTTTAGTAAAGATAAATAAGGGTACTCTTCATCCCCCAAAAAATACCACAACCCCTTACGAGCCGTCGAACACCTTCAAAAACAACTGCAACGATGGTATTTGAAATACACGTGTTATTATACCTATAGCGCTTTTTTTCAAATTTTATTAACTCATAGATCGAGTTTCACGTTGACATTTTTAGGAGAGATAAACAAGGGTACCCTTCATCCCCCAAAAAAATACCGCAAGCCGTTACGAGCCGTCTAACACCCTCAAAAACTATCCCAAAAATGGTATTTGAAATACGCGTTTTATTATACCTATAGCGCTTTTTTTTTTAAATTTCACTAACTCATAGATCGAGTTTCACATTGAAATTTTTGGGAATGATAGAAAATGGCACTCTCCATCCCCCAAAAAATACCGCTACCCCTTACGAGCCTTTTAACAACCTCAAAAACTACCCCAAAGATGGTATTTGGTGTATTATACCTATAGCGCTTTTTTTTTTTTAATTTCACTAACTCATAGATCGAGTTTCACGTTGAAATTTTTGGGAATGATAGACAAGAGCACTTTCCATCACCCAAAATATACCGCAACCCCTTACGAGCCGTCGAATACCTTCAAAAACAACCCCAAAGATGGTATTTGAAATACACGTGTTATTATACCTATAGCGCTTTTTTTCAAATTTCATTAACTCATAGATCGAGTTTCACGTTGACATTTTTAGGAGAGATAAACAAGGGTACCCTTCATCCCCCAAAAAATACCGCAGGCCGTTACGAGCCGTCTAACACCCTCAAAAACTATCCCAAAAATGGTATTTGAAATACGCGTTTTATTATACCTATAGCGCTTTTTTTTTTAAATTTCACTAACTCATAGATCGAGTTTCACATTGAAATTTTTGGGAATGATAGAAAATGGCACTCTCCATCCCCCAAAAAATACCGCTACCCCTTACGAGCCTTTTAACAACCTCAAAAACTACCCCAAAGATGGTATTTGGTGTATTATACCTATAGCGCTTTTTTTTTTTAATTTCACTAACTCATAGATCGAGTTTCACGTTGAAATTTTTGGGAATGATAGACAAGAGCACTTTCCATCACCCAAAATATACCGCAACCCCTTACGAGCCGTCGAATACCTTCAAAAACAACCCCAAAGATGGTATTTGAAATACACGTGTTATTATACCTATAGCGCTTTTTTTCAAATTTCATTAACTCATAGATCGAGTTTCACGTTGACATTTTTAGGAGAGATAAACAAGGGTACCCTTCATCCCCCAAAAAATACCGCAGGCCGTTACGAGCCGTCTAACACCCTCAAAAACTATCCCAAAAATGGTATTTGAAATACACGTTTTATTATACCTATAGCGCTTTTTTTTTAAATTTCACTAACTCATAGATCGAGTTTCACATTGAAATTTTTGGGAATGATAGAAAAGGGCACTCTCCATCCCCCAAAAAATACCGCTACCCCTTACGAGCCTTTTAACAACCTCAAAAACTACCCCAAAGATGGTATTTGGTGTATTATACCTATAGCGCTTTTTTTTTAAATTTCACTAACTCATAGATCGAGTTTCACGTTGAAATTTTTGGGAATGATAGAAAATGGCACCCTCCATCTCCCAAAAAATACCGCAATCCCTTACGAGCCGTCTAACACCCTCAAAAACTACCCCAAAGATGGTATTTGGTGTAATATACCTATAGCGCTTTTTTTTTTAAATCTCACTAACTCATAGATTGAGTTTCACGTTGAAATTTTTAAGAGTAATAGACAAGGGCACTCTCCATCCCCCAAAATATACCGCAACCCCTTACGAGCCGTCGAATACCTTCAAAAACAACCGCAAAGATGGTATTTGAAATACACGTGTTATTATACCTATAGCGCTTTTTTTTTCAAATTTCATTAACTCATAGATCGAGTTTCACGTTGAAATTTTTAGGAGAGATAAACAAGGGTACCCTTCATCCCCCAAAAAATACCGCAAGCCGTTACGAGCCGTCTAACACCCTCAAAAACTATCCCAAAAATGGTATTTGAAATACACGTTTTATTATACCTATAGCGCTTTTTTTTTAAATTTCACTAACTCATAGATCGAGTTTCACGTTGAAATTTTTGGGAATGATAGAAAAGGGCACTCTCCATCCCCCAAAAAATACCGCTACCCCTTACGAGCCTTTTAACAAGCTCAAAAACTACCCCAAAGATGGTATTTGGTGTATTATACCTATAGCGCTTTTTTTTTTTTAATTTCACTAACTCATACATCGAGTTTCACGTTGAAATTTTGGGAATGATAGACAAGAGCACTCTCCATCCCCCAAAATATACCGCAACCCCTTACGAGCCGTCGAACACCTTCAAAAACAACCCCAAAGATGGTATTTGAAATACACGTGTTATTATACCTATAGCGTTTTTTTTTTCAAATTTCATTAACTCATAGATCGAGTTTCATGTTGAAATTGTTAGGAGAGATAAATAATGGTACTCGTCATCCCCCAAAAAATACCGCAACCCCTTACGAGCCGTCTAACACCCTCAAAAACAACCCCTAAGATGGTATTTGGTGTATTATACCTATAGCGCTTTTTTTTTTAAATCTCACTAACTCATAGATTGAGTTTCACGTTGAAATTTTTACGAATGATAGACAAGGGTACTCTTCATCCTCCAAAAAATACCGCAACCCCTTACGATCCGTCGAACACCCTCAAAAACAACCCCAAAGATGGTATTTGAAATACACGTTTTATTATACCTATACCGCTCTTTTTTTAAATTTCACTAACTCATAGATCGAGTTTCACGTTGAAATTTTTACGAATGACAGACAAGGGTACTCTTCATCCCCCAAAAAATACCGCAACCACTTACGAGCCGTCGAACATCCTCAAAAACAACCCCAAAGATGGTATCTGAAATACACGTGTCATTATACCTATAGCGCTTTTTTTTTAAATTTCACTACGAACGATAGGCAAGAGCACTCTTCATTTCCCAAAAAATACCGCAACCCCTTACGAGCCGTCTAACACCCTTAAAACAGAAATGGTATTTGAAATACATGTGTTTTTATACCTATAGCGTTTTATTTAAATTTCACTAACTCATAGATCGAGTTTCACATTGAAATTTTTGGCAATGATAGACAAGGGCACTTTCCATCCCCCAAAAAATACACCCTCAAAAACAACCCCAAAGATGGTATTTGAAATACACATGTTATTATACCTATAGCGCTTTTTTTTAAATTTCACTAAGTCATAGATCGAGTTTCATGTTGAAATTTTTAGGAAAGAGAAATAAGGGTACTCTTCATCCCCCAAAAAATACCGCAACCCCTTAGGAGCCGTCGAACATCCTCAAAAACAATCCCAAAGATGGTATCTGAAATACACGTGTTATTATACCTATAGCGCTTTTCACTACGAACGATAGGCAAGAAAAGAAAAGAAAATTTAGAAAAGGTAGAAAGTTTAAGAAAATAATAAAATATATAAATATACTCTACTATAGAAATTGTTTTTTTTATGACAATATAAAAAATAGTTAAATGAAATTAAATTAAATTAGGTCAGACTAAATAAAGTAGGTACATTAAGTAAAAATACTTTTGATATTTGGTAGTATTTTAGTTTTGAATGAGTTAACTAAGCCGTAGAAAAGATTCAAATCACTGTTACTGGATAATTGATTAAACCATGAACAGGCTTTAAATATGGGCGCATTTCTAGCAAGGTTTGGGCGAGAGTTTTCTAGATAAAATTTATAAAGGGTTCGTGTATTCACTGGAGGTTCAAAGAAATTTAGATTATTTAATAATTCACCAGAATCAACCCATTTGTTGCAAATTTTAAATGGGAAAAGTTGGCTTGAAAGGATTGTATTCTGTTTCAATGACAAAGTTAAATCGTTGTAGCAATAATTTGTGGTCAAAACTGCTTGGGGTATATACTCCATCCAGTTTAAAGCTGAGATATTTCAGGAATCTGCGCTGCATATTGTAATCTGGATTTAATTAGTGAGTTATACAAAGTAATTAAGCTCTCTGTGTTTGTAAAGTCTTTGGTAGACCTAAATATGAATCCAAGTGTTTTGAAGGTGGCTTGTAGGATCTCGTCAACATGCTTGTTAAATGTGAGTTTCTTGTCTATTATGACTCCGGGATTACATATAGAGTCAATACTAGTAAGAGTAATATTATCTAGTGAATAGGCAAAGTTGAGCTCATGTTGAAGGTTAGATATGGTCATAGAGTGACATTTATTGATGTTTAGCATAAGTTTATTATTGGTGCACCAAGCAGATAAAGAGTCGATGTCTTTTTGTGATTCTACACAGTCTTGAATGTTATTAATGATTCTAAAAATGTTTAGGTCATCACTGAATAAAACACAGGCGGACGAGATATTATTAGTAATATCGTTCACAAATATAGCAAAGATGAGTAGTATTAGTAGTAGTAGTAGTAGTAGTAGTAGTAGTAGACTTGCTTTATTGTCCAAGATTAACAAAATTCTTATTGACAAGGCTAAACTTAACTCTAGACTAATAATTAAACTACAGAAGATAATTTTGTTAAGCATAAGGGGTAGAAGAGGAATTCATGCGAAAAGTTTAAATCTAACTCCAGTTTTAATGTCCAAGATTCTTTCAAGATATTAAGAGATATTAAGTATAGGTAGGTATTTTAAAACTCAATTTAAAATTTAATAGTCAATAATTTTAAAAGATAAAAAACAATCATAAAAAGATGAATATAAAGTCGAATGTAATGGAAAGATTAAAGATTTAGGGAACAGAAAATTCGAAGAATTCTTCTATAAAATAAAAGGGTGTTTGAGTAAAATCTCTTTTAGTGCTTTCAGAAACTTTGAAAGATCTGTAATAGATTTGAGTGTTCCAGGAAGGTGATTGTACATCTTTAGGCTGTTATAAATAATAGTTTTTGGAACAATGATAATGTGTTAGACTGACGTGTGGTGTAATACCTTTGATTAAATGGAAACAACCACTAGAAGCCTTATATGAGGCAGATCTGAAGCCATTATAATCGACGAACTGTGTGCGGCCGCTTAACCGCTTCAGTATGAGATTAATGGATCAAACAAATTTTTGTGAAATCCTATTTTGTACATTTTCTGTGCTATGAGGCCATGGTCCAACTTATCGAAGGCCTTCGAGAAATCTGTATATATAACATCGAGTTGTTTTCTGCCATTGACTGCTTGATAGGCTTTTTGTAAAAAGCTGCTAAGATTTGTTAAGGTAGAAAAGAAGCCATGTTGGGCAGTCGATATCATGTTTTTAACATGATGAAATAGGTTGTTTTGGATACAGATGTCAAAGGCCTTCGAGAAGTTGGATAGGATAGAGATAGGTCTGTAGTTAGTAATACTGTTAATTTGATCTGATTTAAAAACAGGACGAATTTTAGTAATTTTCCACTGCTTTGGGAATATGTTACATTTTAAAATCTTATTGAAAATAAAATGTAAAGGCACAACCAAACACAGCAATCTCGTAATATAAAAGAAGGTATTTTATGACGACCTGCTGTTTTAGTATTTTTTACTTTTTTAAGTGCTTTACTTCAAGATGATAAACTGATCTCGTTCGAGCTATATAAGGAAGAATTTGAGGATGCAACATACACACTTTTAAAAAAGTTGCTGTTGATTAAAAATCACTGGTACACGACTTTTTTTGATATAAGGGGACTGTTTGGTCAAGGATGATATAAAAAGTTGTGTAAAATAAATCTATGGACGTGCTTATATCCTGGTCCTCAAATGACCAGAAGTTCCACTCAGTTTCTGAGAGCAATTGATACATAAGGGGGTTTTTGTTTGAATTACATGGAAAGTTGCTTAATGAAGGGTCCAATTGTGTGTTGACTTCGATAGAGAGTGTGGGGTGAGCAAGATCTTCGGGAACTAGAGGAACGCTTTCTCTTGTAACTTCACATTCAACATTAGTAATGACGAGATCTAATATGTTGCCATAATGATTTGGGAGAGTATTTAGTTGATTGAAATCTGCTAATGCTAAAAAATCCTTTAATAGTAGAATGGTTTTGTTATATGAGGTTATATTGAAGTCCTCAAGTAAGATTACTTTATTATTTTGTATAGTCTCAAAAGTTGTGAAAAAGTCAAATAAGATCTGATAATGATTTAAGGGCAAGTTGGGTTGCATATAAATAACAAAAACATATATAAAATGATTAAAAAAATGAAGGTTATATCCTAAAATGTCAATCTCTGGAATCAGGTCCTCAATATCACTCAAATCTATTTTTGAAGCAGTAATGTCGTGTCTTGTGTTGACCCATCGCGTAACCACTCAAAATATTTAAAAAGTTGAAGATTAGTACTCACCATTCCCAGAAAGCTTATGGTGCCAGTCGCCATTTGGCCGGAAATGTAAAAAAAAATGTTTTTGACTCATTTTTTTGACATTTTTTGTTTTTGGGCGTAACCAAAAAATACTTGTATTGGGATTTGGTTAGACTTAGGCGATTCCAAAAATACAATGGTGTCATCCCGCATCCGGTCGCGTTGCCGCGGCAGCATCGCCTGAAGGGGTGCTTTTTTTGAGTAAAATTGACCACAAAATTTAACCACTTGATTGAGGTGTTAAATTAAAGGTATTGATCTCGTCGAAACGGATATCAAATGGTGCCCCTCCAAATCTGGCCGGAAGTGCCCGGCACCAATGATTTTATACTCAAAACTCACGGGCCGTTTACTATAGAGGCGAGTTAGTTATTGCTATATATCTTCAAGAAAAACATTAGTAGGCACAATTTTTTTTATAAGGATGTTAGGAATACCAACCTTTATATTCCCTAATAAGCCCTCAAAAATCCAACTGGTACCAACACCGCCATATTGAAAAAATGGTGGAAATAGGTAATTTTTTGGGTTTGTTTCGAGCTTTTTACTAATTATCTCAAAAACTGTTCGGTCCACGAAAAAACTTTTGGTGCCAAACTAAAAGCGTATAAAATTATCTCTCCAGTGTAACAACTTGGCGGAGATAGAATTTTTTCTTTAAATATGTGTTTTTCCTTCTTTCCAAAATATCTCCTAGTACAATAAAAAATAACTTCGAAACTACTTTTTTTGGGTTTTTCGCCGCTAAGTTAAGGACATTTTTAAAAAATATGTTAAAACCCACTGCGTAAATTCCTAAAGAAAAAAATTTGTTCGTTTGTCAGTGGTTTTTAAATAAGATAAAAAATTTGCCTATACACACGCAAATCCTAACTAGAATCTAAGTACTTATCTGACGTTTCGGCAGAAATGCTACTGCCGTTATCAAAGAATTTTATCCTTTTCAAAAACTTTTTTCGATTTTTTTTTTAAATATCTGTCTGTTGTCATACAACTGACTGACTTTGACTGATATATATTTCAAATATTAACTTGACAGTTTGTGTGCGTCGATAGTAGCCAACAAGGTATTGGGTGAATTTAGTAAAATTTAAAATCAAAATTATATTTGTTTGAGTGTTTTCGATTTTAGATTACTTTATAAAAATACAAAATTTTTATTTTAAGATATCAATTATAAAAATTATCTTTTGACTAACTTTAAGAAAAAATATATTGGAAACCCAAAGAACATCAATGCAAGTTTTTAATTTATTTTAAAAAAACCTTTTTGAAAATCTTGTTTTAAAATTGGAAGCCAAACTGTATTTATATCAACTGATATGCTAGCTATGCATTCATCTTCATTAAGATAGATGCAAGCTGCTTCTTTGATTTTTCGTTTAATTTTGTCAGGTTCTTTTTGTAATATACTGGTTTCTCCCCACATTACGCTATGATCATTTTCTAAAGAATGTTGGCAAATTTTAGATTTCTCCCAGTCTCCCCTTCTGAGGTACCCCTTATCGTCATTTATTCTAACTTCAAGAGGCCTTGAAGTTTCTCCAATATAAAATTTACCACACTCGCAAGGAATTTTATAAACGATATTTTTTGAGTTTTGCTCAGCATTTAATGGTTTTGTTTTGGTTAGAATTGATCTAAAAGTATTTGATTTTTAAAAAATTGTTCTAATATTATAAGTATTAGCGATTCGTTTAATTTTTTCCGAAATACCTGGTGTAAAAGGAATTATTAAATTTATTGGTTGTACATTATTATGTCTACGTTCGCGTTGTCTTGGAAATTCGATTTGTCTAAAAGAATTTTCGATGAAGTTATTCGGATACGAATTTTTAATTAAGACCTCTTTTATTATTTGTTTTTCTTGTAAAAATGTGTTATTGTCCGAACAAATAATTTTAGCTCTATCGTATAGACTTTTTATTACTGCTTTTTTTAACCGATGAGCAATGATTTGAGTTAAAATTTAGATATCTATTTGTATGTGTTGGTTTTCTAGAAACTGAGGTTTGTAATGTATTTTGTTTGTTTATTAAAACATCTAAAAATGAAATTTTGTTATCGTTTTCTACTTCTAAAGTAAATTTTATTGTTGGTTCTTTACCGTTTATAAAATTAAGAAAATCATTAAGTTTATTTAAATCGTGTGGCCAAATACTAAAAATATCATCATATAGCGAAACCAAATGACCGGTTTAAAATTAAATTCCTCTAAAATTTTATTTTCAAAATCTTCCATAAAAATATTACTCATTAGAGGAGAAAGTGGAGAGCCCATTGCTATCCCAAAATCCTGTTGAAAAAAATCACTTTCCCACTGAAAAAATAATGTGAGAAGTTCCAGAATAGCATTGATGCTCAGTGTAGTTCTTTCGCCTAAATTTTGATCATAATCGATGTCTTACTATAGAAAGGCTCTTATCTACAGGTACACTTGTGAAAAGGCTCACCACATCAAAACTCACCATCAAGTGATTGTTATTAAAATTGACCTCGGATAATTTTTCTAAAAAGTGTTGAGAATTTTTTATAAATGAATTTGTATTTCCTACTAAGGGATTTAAAATTTTAAGTAAATATTTTGCGAGTTTATGACATGGAGAATTAATGCTACTAACTATTGGTCTAAAAGGAATATTTGGTTTATGAATTTTGGGCAAGCCGTAAAAATGGGGAGGTTTACTATAATGTGGGGTTATCTCTGAACGTTCTAGATCGTTAAAAAATCTTTTATGTTTATATAAAGTTGAATAAATTTTTCTTTCAATTGTTTTTGTTGGGTCTTTGTTTAATTTTGAATATTCATTTAATAATGCTTCAATTTTTTCATTATAAGTGTTTTTATCAATAATTACAGTGGCATTGCCTTTATCTGCCGGTAAAATTTTAATTGAGTTGTCATTTTTTAGAGAAATTAAAGCGTTTTTTCCTCTCTAGTAATATTAGATTTGATTTTTAAAGGTTTTTGTAAAATAAGTTTAGATCGAATTCAAAATTCGTTTGCAATCTCTTGAGGTAAGGTTCGTGTGGCTTGCTCAATACCTGTGACAAAATCCAATCTATTAAAATTTTTTGGAGGAAGGGAAAAATTTAAACCTTTTGATAGAATTGATTTTTCTGGAATAGTTAAAATTTTGTTTGATATATTAACAACAGTTCGTTCTATTAAATTATTATTGATATTAAAATTAAGTTCTTGTTCCAGGTTTTCGTTAACTAAATTTTGAAATTTGTGCATGTGAATTACTTTTTGGTTATTGAAATGAAATAAATAACTATTATACGTACAATTACTAATATGATTATAGTCAAAAAAGGATCTACTATCGACGCAACAAACTGTCAAGTTAATATTTGAAATATATATCAGTCAAAGTCAGTCAGTTGTATGACAACAGACAGATATTTTTAAAAAAATCGAAAAAAGTTTTTGAAAAGGATAAAATTCTTTGATAACGGCAGTAGAATTTCTGCCGAAACGTCAGATAAGTACTTAGATTCTAGTTAGGATTTGCGTGTGTGTAGGCAAAATTTTTTTATCTTATTTAAAAACCACTGACAAACGAACACATTTTTTTTCTTTAGGAATTTACGCAGTGGGTTTTAACATATTTTTGAAAAAAATTCCTTAACTTAGTGGCGAAAAACCTAAAAAAAGTAGTTCCGCCACAAACATATAGATTTTATTTAAAAAATAACTTGTTTTTTGCCCTCTCTAAAATATGACATATTACATGTTAATATATAAAAAAAGTGGCGCACTTGAAGTTTCTTAAAATAATTTTCTAAACAACAATTTTTGTTTTTCAAAACAAAGTTTTAAAATATATTTAATTAGCCCATCTCCCTTTCTCGGCTTCTACTTACTACTACCAAATTTTATCGAACAAGTAGTTCTCGATGAGCCTGTGAATTTGGTTATTTTCTTTTCGTTGCTACTATTTTAGTGTTTAGTAACCGAAAAAATGAATAAAAAATTATCCGATTACCAAATCTACTGGTAGCGGTTTCGTACAAAAATAGAAAACGTACCTACACAGTAGCATATTATATGGTCGCGTCGTATTTACGATTAGGGAGTCCATAAAATGATCAAAAATATAATAAATATTAAACGTTGAAATTTAATTTTGCCGAAAGCAAATTGATCGAACAACAATAATCGAATCGTAAAATGATCGAAAATTCCAAGCTCAAAAATAATTTTGTCAAACCCTAAAATAAATTTTTAATGTGAAATAATCGAAAATACAAAATTAAAAAAAATTATTAAACCCTTTCCCCAAAGGGCTGAATTATGGGATTTATTTGATTTTTTACCAAACTAGTATAGTACTAAGTAAGAAAATATTTATACATAGGACTATATCCAAAAGTCAAACCGTAATTCAAACTCAAACTCAAATTTATTGCCATAAATCAATTAAAAACATGAACAGCAACGTCAAAGAAATGTACAAACATATAAATATATAAAATAAATATAAATATATGAAATTGCTAGTAAATTACTTAGTCTATATGTCTTCAAAGTTAAAGGTATAATAACATTTTTCTAATAGAAAAGCTGTGATTGCCTTTTTAAAATGAAAAATTCTTTCAATTTGCTTGATGTTGTTTGGCAGAGATTCGTATTCTTTTATTGCCCTGTAGTTGGGTCCTCTTTCATAAAAAGAAGTTCTGTGCGCAGGCAACGCAAGATTACTGTAGTTTCTGGTGACAACTTGCATGTTATTGGAATGGTGATCTAGGTAGGTACTAAATTTAAAACAAGAAGTTAAAAACTTTCAAATCAGTTACATCAACCGAAAATAATCTAAAAAAGAGAAGATCAAAAGATCTTGTGAGATAAGAACGAAAATTCAAAATTGGAATACACAAGGAACACACAAACACAAACGACCAAAGCAAAAAGAGAAACAATTAAACGATGTTTTGCCTGGGCTGACCAGCGTGGGCTCGTCAGTGGATTCACTAGTCACCCTCAATCCAGACATCATTTAACACCATCGCACACTCTGACCTCCCAACTCTTAAACACTCAAAAATAGGCATCGTTCCGCATGGTACTTATTATAAGTGACCTGATACGGGTTCGTCCTGGCTTGTTAAATCTTTCCAATAGGAATATGTTTGTTGGTTTAAATCTCTTTCGGTTGGGTTGGGTTATAAAATATACTAAATAATATACGAAATAATTACTGTCGGCTCTTTAGCCTCACGAGTATTCAGCCGAATGGTCGGCTCTTTAGACACAAAAAAAAAGATGTAGGGGTTTTAGTGTGTTTTTTTGGGTTGTTTTGACTTTGGATAAGTTGGTTTGAGTCTGTTTAGGTTAGGTTGGGTTAATTTAGTTGGTTTGAGTCTGTTCAGGGTAGGTTGGGTTAATTTAGTTTAAAGTGTTGGGTTGTTTTGGCTTTTAATGGGTTGGTTTGAGTCTGTTTAGGTTAGGTTGGGTTAATTTAGTTTAAAATTAAAAAAAAACACAAATATGAAAAACAATAAATAATTACTGTCGGCTCTTTAGCCTCACGACTATTCAGCCAAATTGTCGGCTCTTTAGACACTCCCGAAATTTATTATGGTATCAGGGTGGCCACTTGTCATAAAATCTTATGAATTCATAAAATTTCAATATTGTCATAAAATATGCCCAAAATGTCATAAAATTTCGAAATTGTCATAAAATTCATAAAATTTGTACAAAAACCGAAGTATTTTAAGTTTCTGTAAATAAACTTTTATTATTCCTCATGGGATAGTTCTACTCCTTATACAAACTGATGGTCAAATTTTTAATCACAACTGGCAAATTAGCACGGGAATATATAGGCAACTCATGATTCAAAGGACACAACAAGAGTTTTGCCGCGCTTTTTAATATTAACCAATAGATATGCTCGACTTTGGTTGCCTTTTTTACTGCATGAAAAAGTTCTGTGCGTAACTGTGTTGTGAAAAAAATAACCCCTTCCAGCAAACACAGAAGGTCGGCAGAAAATCGGACCGATGTCACCATCGTGGGCGGTACGTCATCAGCGGTAATTATATATATTATATATATTATTATATAATAATAATATATATAAGTTTAACAACAAGAAACAAAGTGAAGATGTGAGTGGGAGTCTCAAGAAGGTATTTAAAACTATGAAAATGACCATGTCAGATGGAGATGACAGACTGAATCCACAGTAGTAGTAGTACTGAGTAGTAGTAGTAGTAGTAAGGGGCGGCCCGCAGGCCTAGCAATTAGGCCTCTTCAAGGGCCCTTTCTGTCATACCCCGTCTCGCACTCTTATCCTGCCACTTCCTCTACATATCCTGCCTCTCTCTCTCCGGGCCTTCTCCTTCCTTACGAAGGTCAGCACGTCAGCCCATCTTAGAGAGTGTAGCTCCTCCTCTTCTATTGTGGGGGCACCCCACGTCTGCTGCCTCAATCTGGAGTACCCGTCACATTCTCCTATCAGATGCCCCGCTTGCGCAGCCGATTATGCCCTGTCAGCATTCCTACTAACAATCCAATGTCCTTGCGAGTTTTTCCCAGGAGGCATTTAGTTCTGGCTGAGTCTGGTCCACTCACAAACAGTTTGGACTGTCTGCACTCTCGCTCTTCCCTCCAGGACGACTTCAGTTGATCGCTCGCCCATTTATTGAGTTCGCTCTGCACCTGTTTTCTTGTGATTCCCAAGAGCGGTTCCGGTCCAATATATTGGGTTTCGGCACCAGCTCTGGCAAGTTCGTCCGCCTTCTTATTCCCTGGTATTCCCTCGTGTCCCATTAGGCTACTGACAATTTTTGGTGAACTAAGAGTCTTGAGGACAGCCTGGCTGTCGGAACATATGCAAATGTCCCTCCTGCCATTTCTGACCTCTGGTAAGTTTGCCGCCATGATAATGGCGTATATCTCCGCCTGAAAGACCGTAGCGTGCTCGCCAAGCGGGTAGCTTTCTTGAACCTCTAGGTCTTCCGCATACAGTCCTGCGCCTGTTGTCTGCCTGGCTGACACTTTTGATCCGTCAGTGTAGCAGACCGTCGGAAAGCTTCTCTCTGCCACCAATCCCGTTCAGGTATTGTGACTTTGTACTTTTTGTCAAACCTCCATGGTTTCGAAGGAGTCCCTACTGGCATCTTTAGAAGAGGCAACTCTTTTGTTACCAGTTCCTCGATTGCCAGATCACCCACTTTTTCCCCTATGCCCTTCCATAGCCCCTTGTCTCTCACTCGTAGGTGCGTCGCCATCGCTTCCTTCTTGATCCAAGTTGGAAGCGAGGGGAGACCTAAGATGGTTTCTAGTGCTCTAATGGGGGTAGTCCTCATTGCGCCACTGAATGTACAAGATGATGCACCAATACTACTAAAACTACAAAGCATTGATCAAAGAAATTCATTGATTACAAAAATTAGGCAACTAAAAGGAATGAAGCTAAATTGGGCTTTCTGGTGGACAAGCAAACATCTACTTCAACGAAGACCTTCCTGGATATAATCAGTTACTTTTCAAAAAAGTGAGAGAGATAAAAAGAGAAAAAAAGTATACGAAGGCATATGTTTCAAATGAAAAGGTGTATCTGAAAAAACTGAGAGAGATCGAGCGGTGAGGATTAGAAGTGAAGCAGATTTTATAATAATTAAAAAAAAAACCTTCCCCGCAACCGCCTATAAACCTGCTTGGCAAAAACGCATAGAAAAAAGAGTAGAAAGTATACGTAAATAATTTGAAGGGTAGAGCAATTCTACAGGGGCAATCGGACTAGAAGGGTGAAATACAATCTTTCTGCAGACCTCACAACAGCTATTCATGAAAAAATTTGTTTGCGTTGGTCACAAGAATATATGCATAATGGATCATAGAAGAAGCTAACAGATGTCAAAATATCGAGGAAATGCCTGAAGTATATGTAACTCAAGAAGATCTAAAGAGCGCACTCCAAAAAGCTGCGAATTGGAAAGCGCCAGGCGCTGAAAAAATTCAAAACTTCTGGTATAAACGACTAACAGCGGTTTACCCACACCTCGTTCGGACATTCAATAATGCCCTTATACACCCAAACACGTTTCCCAGGTTCCTAACAGAAAGAATTACCTACCCAAAGAGTGATTCCACTGACAGTATCGTCCAATAACCTGCCTGCCAACACTTTATAAAACCTTCTCGGGAATCCTCTGTAGAAAAATCGACGATCACCTGGAAGAAAAGAAAATAATTAGTGAAGAACAAAAAGGAGCAAAAAGAAATGTGATGGAGTGTAAAGAACAACTCAGTCATAACAAATTCGGCAAGGAAAACGCAATGTATACATGGGCTACGTTGACTATAAAAAGGCCTTCGACTCAATCCCTCGCTCTTGGCTGTTGCAAGTACGCAAGTTCTACAAGATTCACCCTTCTCTAACAGCATTCTTGGAAGTCACCATGAAAAATTGGAAAACTACTTTGAAAATTCGAATTTCATCTGAACAAATAGATAGCGGTAAGATTGCACTCAAACGGGGAATTTTTCAGGGGGATTCCCTTAGTGCCCTCTGGTTTTGTCTGGCATTAAATCCGCTATCAAATGCGATTAAACTAACCAAATTTGAAGTAAAAATTAAAGGAAGAGGAGAAGAGATTGTACTTTCACACCTACTATACATGGACGACCTTAATTGCTACGCCTCAAATGAGAAACAACTCAAAACCATCCTCTCGTACATAGTATGAGTCAAGATATTGGCATGACCTTTGGTGTGGAAAAATGTGCTACAGTAAAGGTCATTAAAGGTCAACTGCAAGAAATGCCAAACTTGGAGCAAATGGAACAGCTAGAGATTTCCCCAATATCACGGCCATATAAATACTTCGGCATCGATCAAACACACAAAATAGAACACAAAAAAGTAAAAGAAAAACTAATAAAAGAATTCCAAGATCGCATGAAGAAACTGACTAAAACTAAGTTAAACTATAAAAATTTGCTACTCCAGTCCTAACCTATTCTTTTGGTATTATTAAATGGTCTAATACAGAGTTGGAAGACCTAAACAGGAAAATTCGTACCACACTAACTTCCTCCCGCATGCATCACCCGAAGGCCTGTAAAGAAAGGATTACACTACCTAACAAATACAAAACATTCGAGATATCTTCCAAAAGAAATCGCAAAACACCTTTTTTTTGCAGATGCGGACAAAAACTTACCCTTAATTTACAGGACCTAAACTACGCACCTACAGCCATGACCGATGAGCAAAAGAAAGATCAATGGGCACAAAAAGAACTACATGGAATGTACTATAATCAACTGCACCAAGAAAATGTTGACCACAAAGAATCATTACGTTGGGCCACCGAAGGTTACCTACATCCTGAATCAGAAGGATTCTTAGTATCTATTCAGGACCAAGTGGTAAAAACTAAAAACTATGCTAAATATATTATCAAAGAAAACTTGCTAAATGATAGATGTCGCATCTGCAACGCAGCATCAGAGACTATCGACCACATTCTGAGTGCTTGTACGACGCTGGCTCCTGCATCCTATACCGACAGGCATAATATGGCAGCTAGAATTGTTCACCAGTAACTCCTCTTCATGCGGAACCTGAAAAAAGAAAAAACTCTGTATTACAAATACAATCCGAACGAGCTTGAGGAAAATGAAAACTGGAAAATCATGTGGGACAAACCTATCCTAACTGACCACACAATACCACACAATAGACCTGACATTGTACTGGTAGACAAGCGGGCAAAAACAACGTACCTTATTATAATCTGGCAGAAATGTATGCGGAAAAGATCCGAAAATACCAACCGCTAAAAGAAGAAATTAGGAACATTGGAACATGACGAGGGTCTGCATAATCCCAATAATATTATCAGTCACGGGACTAATCCCTGAAAATCTTAAAGAAAAAATCAAAGAACTCAACTTACCTGAAAAAGTAATTGGAGACATGCAAAAAGCGTTCATCCTTCAAACTCTGTCCATTGCCAGATTAGTTCTCAACTGCGACGCCAGTGGATCTTGAAGCACTTGCTTTCGATGCTCAGGCTGCCCTCCAGGAACTCCTGTGAAAAAAAAATAACAAATTTATTTGCATTAAGTTAGTAAGTATAAAGGTAGTTACAGTACCTAGTTTGATTGCAATTGATGCAAACAGGAAACTGGAATTCAATAAAATGTGTTCATGGTCCAGTCCTTAGGAAAATGAATGACAAAGAACCTGTTGTAAGATAAATGTTAATATACACAAAAATTAGGCAGTTTGACATTTTTTGATAAAAACTGTTTGTTGTTTTTAAGGCAAATTCATAACTATTGAGTTATATCAAAAACAGAAAATAAAATAAAAATAAAACGAATAAATATTTTTCACAAAAAAAAAACATAACACTAAACAAAAAGAAAACAAATAAAAATGTCATGAAATCTAGGAAGTTTGTAAAAGAAAGTTTTTAAGTTGCTTTTTAAAAGTTGTTAACTTTAAGCATTGATTTGGGGGTAAGCCGTTGTTTTTCTTTTGTTGTTGTTGGCGATGTTTTCGTTGTTATTATTTTGTGACAGGCATGAATTTCCGTATCCCATAGATCAGTCTGAGGCAGGATTTTTGTACTTTCTGAATTCTGTTTTTATCGTTTTGGTTTAAACATCTTTTAGGTGAGTCTTTTGACGTACAGACAATAGATGTCGATGTGGGTATAACAATTTAAGAGATAAATAAGCTTTTTTATGTTGTTATTTGTATGTTGCCTAAACCTAAGATCGCTATCCAGCATTAACCCCATGTTCCTGCCACAATCAGAAGAAGTGCGTTTATTCCCAGATATATTAATATTTAATGTGGTTTTCATCATGTTTTTTCTTTCCCAAAGAAAAGTGCAATTGATTTGTTTGGATTAATTTTTAAGTTACGCTTTTCTGATATTTTAACAAGCTGTTCCAGATCTTCTTCTATTAAATGCTTTGCTTCTTGTCAGTTTTTTTGGGTCAAACGAAAAGTACAGTTGGTTGTCATCGGCGTATTGGTGTACCTTGCAGTGTTTTAGACAGGATGTTAAAAAACACGTGTAGATTGCAAAAATGATAGGTGTCAAAATTGCGCCTTGAGGTAAACCACTGTTAATTTGCTTTCTGCACGACTCGCCCTTTGATGTTTCCACATATTGAAATCTGTCTTCTAGATAGCTACGCATTAGATCAATTAATAAGCTGATGGTTTACCGTGTCAAAGGCTTTGGAATAGTCCAACAAAATTAAGACTGTAGTTTTACCATCATGAGTTTCTTGAAAAATATCATCTGTAACATTTGCAAGAGCGGTGGTGCAACTATAGCCTGGTCGAAAACCTGATTGATATTGTGGTAAAATTTGATAGGTGTTTAAATGTTTTCGTATTTGTTTGTCCATTATTTTTTCAAGGATTTTTGAGAGACGGTAAAATGCTGATAGGACGTAAATCATTATACTCCTCTGCTTTATTTTTCTACGGTAGTGGTATTAATTTAGCATTTTCCATTCTGAGGGAAACTTATTTTCTAAAATGCATGAGTTGATGATATTTGTTAAGAAAGGCAATATTTTCGGACATCACAAAAGCACCATATTAATAATTATATTAATTGCGACTTAGTTTCAAATAAATAATCATTTACTTCCTCGATTGTTACTGTTTTGAATGAAAAAAGTTCAATAAAGTTTGTTTTTTTATTTTAAGAGTAAAACTCTGTTAGTTCCAGATCATTGTTTGAAATAGTGCCTGACAATTGTAGAAAAAACTTAATATCTTGAGGGTTATTTAATATTTCTGGTAGTTTTTGTATCGTTGGAATTATTAACAATATCTAATTGCTTTAGGCGTTTCCAAAGTAGTTTTTGATTGCCGCACTGGGTGCAATATTCAAGGTAGCTTTTTTCTCGTTTTGTATGGCTATATTCGTTGTGTTTCGCATTTGTTTATAATATTGCCAGTGAGCGTCATACGCTTTCTCTTTCAGCTTAATCATCTAAGATAATATCTGTTAACCACGGCTCTATCTGTGCTAAGATGTCAAAAACTGATAGGATTAATTGGTTCAAAATAGATATTTTTTTATTAATGTTCTGGCAATACAATATCTGATCAAAACACGCCTGCCCAAGTATATTCGAAAATGTTTCTTGATCAATCCTTTTTAAGTTTCTAAAGGTAACACAGTTTGGTTCGAATTTTGTATTTTCCTCTATGCTAGAGGATGTTAGGCAATGATCTGATCTGGATCATTCTCACTCTATGTGTATAATCAATCAGATATTTTGGCACCAGAATCCAGTCTAATAAATTTTTTGTTGTCGCCGTAATTCTCGTCGGTTGGTCAATAATTTTTTTAAGGTCATAAATGTCCACGCAAGTCAGTTTTTGTGTATTTATGCTGTCTATGTCCAGAATCGCATATTATTTTATTTGAAAAAATTGAGAGATAATCTTCCAAAGTTTCAAGAAAACAAGAATAATCACCTCCGTATAGCCTGTACAATAATCCAATGCAGTAATGTTGTTTATTTAATTTGATTTTTATCCAAATTTGTTCAATGCTCTCATTGGATATTGAAACTAAATTTAAAAAATTTTTGTTCGTTTACTGGACTTCTATCTTTTCGTATAAGTGTATATCCTGGAATTTGTACCGCAGTGTTATCTATTCTTTCACTTAGCAGTGTTTCGGACATGCAGAATATATCAAATTTCTCTGTTAAAATCATTTCTTTGATATCTCCAAAGTGAGCCACGAGAGAGCTAACATTTAAAAAAGCAACCGAGAATTGTTTCATTCTATTGAAAACCTAAATATTATTTAAAGTAATTAACTGTGCAACTTTTTAATAAACTGATATAAGGCGTTTTCTCGCGTTGAAATTGTTTAAAATGTTTTTAAAAAGTTTGAAACATTTGTTTTCTCACGTTGCAACGGTGACGTCACATCTAAACGGGTTAAAAATATTTTGAAACGGAATCCACTCTAGTTTTAAAACTGACGCGTGCTTTTTAACCTAAGATTTTTTTTGTTTTTGCGTGAAAATGGATGAAAAATCGTATTCTAGATATCTTGTTAGCACAGTTAGCCATTCTTCATGGTATCCCTGTGGTCTTATATGATTTTCGTGGCTTAAAAGAACAGTAAATAAAAAAACTTCACTATCCATCTAGCTTCCATTGCTTGCCATACATGCTACTAAAACTGGCCGTACACTGGAAGGTTTTGTTAAATAAACCAGTAGTTGATCCATTTTAATTTTAAACACCAAAAAAATAAACAAAAACAAAAAAGTCATGTTACACTAAACTACGTCAGCGTTTTGAACTACTCATTTTTTTTCGGTTCTAAATGATGACGTCACATCTAAATAGTTTTAAATAATATTTCAAAATAATTTCAACGCGAGAAAACGCCTATGGTTCGTATTTTATAAAAGATAAAATTTTTGTTTTTTGTTTTAAAGGAAATGTTTTTATGTTAACCCCACGTAAATCAAAGGAACTAAACTAAAGAAAAAAAATATACTTTTTTTAAGCCCAACATCAAAATACAAAAAAATCTAATTACTTAAACCTAAAAAGTGATGAAATTTCTTTTATTTTTTTGGTCTGTAAACTCTGGCGTGTTTCGTAGGCAAATTTCCTATTATTATCCTTGGCACTAGTGGGAGTTGTTACGCTTGCTCCTTGCTTGGTTTTTTTGGCAAAATGTCTTGAAAATGGCGTCTAGTGTTTTCTTTAAGTTTCTGGTGTTTGCCTTTTGTTTCTATTTTTTCCTCTTCTTTTTGTTTCTCTTTGATTCCTGGTAGTTCTTTCTCCGACTCGAGTAAGAGATTTCCAAACGTCTCAGGGGTGCTTACAACCTCATTTTCTTCTGGTACCTCAGCCTCAGTTTCTTTAAGGGAGGGAGGGCGCACTAAGCGATTTTTTTCGGTAAAGGAGATGCAAACTCGCTTTGAAACTGGTGGTTTTTTCTGCTCTGTGATCTCTTCAAAGGTGTATGCTACTCCGTCAATCTCTACGATATTGTAGCCCTTTAGTTTTTTTCTGGCAGTCTTTTATTCTCTGGTTTTTTAGCAATTCTACAAGCGTTTTTCGCTAATATAAATTTGTGTTCTTTTCAGTTTTGCTCTTTTACTAATTATTTCTTGTTTTTTTTAAGCAGCGATACAAGCTCTACTAATATGGGCCTTGGTTTTTGGCTCTTCTGTCCTAGCCTCATGGAGTTTGCAATATCAGCGGTCAGCCGGATCTCCAGCTTATTTGACACAAGGTCTACAGTAGTCTCTTCTGGTAGCAAGGAATTTTCTTTTACACCGTAGTATTATATTTTTTCGTATTAACTGTCGTTCCAGATGTTTTACTTTTTTCTTTAGTTCCTCATTCTCCTGCTTCAAAATTACTATATCGTCTGGAACTGTGGATAAATTCTTGTTGTGATCTTTAATTTCAGTTTTGACTTCCTGTATTTCTTGCACAAAGGTTGATTTTATCCCAAGCATCAAATCCCTAAGGCTTAAGAGTGTAGTTGATAAAAAGTTGCTTGTGGCAACGTAGCAGGTCAACGACTGAGTGCGACGGTACCGAAGCCTTGTAATTTTTGCGTGTTGACCATTTAACCTTCAGCAGATAATTTGAAATCAGGTCTTTACTACTACTCTATTACTACCGCAACTCACGTGGAACTCAATTGCTGTATGATTTTCACTATTCCCAAAAACCAAGTCTACTGCTTTTGTTACCTTCAGATCCTCTATATTAGCAAAGACTAAATCTAACAATTTATCTCTGTTATTTAGTACCACATTTTTTTGTAAGCAATTGAAAAAGCCAAAACAATTTGCAATTAAACTAGATGGCTCGTCAACATCACAATGGAAAACAAGTCCCACCTCTTCGGTGTTCTCTCATTCTCTCATATTGAATTTGGCAGGTTATAGTCTCCGGCAACTATAAGCGGACACTCCGGAAATTTTTCACAAATTAACTCAACTGACTCACAATGAGCCAAGTAACACTTCTGGCGAAGGGCTAGGGATGTACATACATCCTAATATATATTTTTGTTTATTTATTTTCACAAGAATAAAAATCTCAGAAATATCTATATTCGGTTGACTTATCTGAATTTTTTGGGTATTTAACTTTCCTTGCCGCTATGAGGATACCTCCCCCCACGAGATTTTGTGGTATTCAAACCAGGCACCCTATCACATCTATACAAGTCATAAAAATTATTACATATTTCTGCATCTGAGAAACTATCATTCAATCATGTTTCTCAAATCATAATTATGTCATATGAACTACATGCTAGTGCATCTTTAAAGTCTTGTATTTTTGTTCGCATACCTCCTGTATTTAAGTAGTATATACCTATTTTCTGTTTCCCCCTTTATGTTAATATTAGAAGTCTCAAAAATAAAACAGATGATCTCAAAGATATAATTTCTACTAGTAAAAAAACAATACACCCTTGTCATTCGAACAGAAAAATGTCTGTATCGAAACGAACAGAAGAGGGGGGGGGCGCAAGTATCTACATTAGAGATGGGATAAATTATTTTGTGAACAACAAATATGAATTTGCAGTTGACGATTGCAATATTAAATCTATATACTTACCCAAACAAAACTTGACAATATTATCCATATATCGACCACCAAAATGGTCAGACAAATAGTAAGTCTGATTGTGTTTCTGACTTTTTCTCATTCCTGAATTTTTTCCAGCATAATTCAGTTTCAAATATTTATGGTAACATTCTAGACTTAGTTTTTAGCAAGCAATTATTTATTAAATTAGATCAAACATCCAGCTTTGGAAATAAACATAGATATTCAACCAGATCAACAATCTCTCCTTTATGACCACAATTTTTACAATTTTAAAATGGCAAACTGGAATGATTTGTCAGACTTGGAGGATGATGCAATGGTCGATAAATTTTACTTAAAACTTCAAAATGCTATTGACCTGTTTGTTCCTATTTGTAGGGCAAAAAACTCTAACTTCTCAATCTGGATGCCTAAGGAATTGACGGATTTGATAGTTCTTAAGAAAACATTACACAGGGAGTACAAACAAAGTGGTCTTACAGGTGACTATACTAAATTTATGATAACTCGCCGTGAATGTAAAGAGTTATACAAACAATCTAGACAAAGTTACATAAATAATTTGGAACTGAACCTGCAAGAAAATGCTAATGAATTTTGAAAATATGCGAAGAGAAAACTACTAATACCAGCTCTTTGCCTAATACTATGTCATATGGTGATACAACATCTTCTAATACACAAGGTATAGCCAACCTGTTTGCCACTTTCTTTGGTGAAGTTTATTCATTAGATTATTGGGAAGATGAAGAAATACAATCTGACTTGAATTTAAGCGATATAAGTGTTGCGATGATGGATGTTTTTAATGCAGCTCAAAAGATCTCTTGGGATAGGCCCTGATGGCATTCCGCAACATTTTATATTTAACTGCACCAATATTACATAAAATATACATCAGGTCTTTATTATTGGATGAATTTCCAACAAAGTGGAAGACTAGCTTTATAACTCCTATTTTCAAAAGTGATTTTTAAGGATAATTAGCTACAAACTAAAAATACTAAAAGAACAAATTGATTGTTTATTTCTACAAAAACTGCTAAGAATTGACACTTTGGAACAGAGGAGGTATATGATGGACACAATATTAATGTTTAAAATTATTAATAATAATGTTGATTGTCCCAGGTTATTGGATTTAATATTTTTCCAAGTACCACAAAGAAACACCAGGAACTATTCATTATTGCACATATAATTTCATAGGACCTATTATGGAATAAGTGCTAAACTGTCCAGAATGGGAAATTCTTTAATGAAAATAGATATTGATTTATTTAATGTAACTTTAAATCAATTTAATAGATTTGTTAAAAATAATTTACAGATAGTACTTAGGTAGCTAGGAAACTGCATATTATTTAGGTATTCATATGTGATATTTAAAAACAATGTAAATTATATGTTCTTGTAAAATGTCATGCCCGTTGAAATAAAATAAATGCAATATTTTCATACCAGAAAAAGACAAGTTGCTAGAGAAACAAAAGAATCCATGCATAACGGTAGTAGACACCAATCTGGACCTCATGAAAAGTTCAGGAGTTAAACGACTTATGTAGCAGGAAAACAAGGCAAAACAAAACAGTGAATAAGATCGAGAATATGACCAGGAAATCGCAGAAAATATGAACCAATACTTTACAAGTAACAGTAACAGAGATATAGGTCGGTAATTATTTGCATTATCATGTGCGCCTTTCTTGTAAATTGGTATTATTTTTGATATTTTTAACTCTTCAGGATATTTTCCAGTCAGTAGGATGTTGTTAATAATTTTCTTAATTTTTGGTCCAATAATGTCAAATAACGTCGAAATGTCTGTTTTTGACACATTATCTAATCCTGGTGCAGAGTGATTTTTTAATTCATTTAGAATGCTTTTAATTTCAATTAAATTTGTAGATCGTAGCTCGATACTATCTATTTATTTTTAAGTCTAGCTTTTCACCTATTGTTGAAAAATGTTTATTCATTTCCTCTGCTATGCTTGTCTCGATACTGCATAGATTTCCGTCCGTGTCTGTGAGTTTATCTATTGCTTTTGTGCTTTTCTTTTTTCTACTGCAAATTAGTAATGACCAAGTTTTTCTCCCGTCTCCCTCTGCTTGTTCTAGCTTTTTTTTTGCATGTTGACGCTCTTTAAGTTATTGAAGATATTCACTTGTACCCAGAGATTATTATTCATTATTTTAAGTGTATATTTTCTTTTACATTCATTTTTGCTGTTCTTTATAACATCTGATATTTGTTCAAAGTGACTTATTTCTTTTTCAAAGATTGTTTCCTGGACCTTGTTTTTCCATTTATTGACATCAAGATAGCTTTTTGTTATTTTCTGTTTACGGTTTTTAAAAATAATTTTTTTGATCTCTGTGTAAATAATTTTATGATCAGATATACTATGATCCTCCTTAATATGTGATCAAGAATTGATCTTGAATTTTTGATTGTACGTGTGGAATTTTGGCAATTGATTGTGTTTTGAATCTGAAATGCATTCATTTCTACTGTATTTTTATATAAATTTATGACTTTTGTGTTTTTCTCTATCTCTCCAACAAAAATGCAACTTTGTTTTGGATTCTCAAGTAGCCTATCAATTTCTGGTAAGAACAGTTTAAATTTATTTTTGAGTGGTCTGTATAGAGCAAAAATAATTGTGCACTGTTTTGGTAAGTATATGGATACTATGTTACAGTCTTCTTTTGATATATTGTATTTAATGTATAATTTAAGCCATCCTTCACAAAAATGCTTCTGCGTCCTCCCCTTGAATTTCTACAGTCATTGCTGTGTATGATTTTAAATTAAAGTAGTTTTACTTATTTGGGTATATCCATGTTTCAGTTAGTATTATTATATATATTGTTTTTTTCCTGCTATTAAGATCATTAATTTTATTTCTTAGGTTTCTAATATTAATGTATAGATTATTCACACTTTAACTTAAAGCCATTTTTGAAACTTATGTGTTTTATTACACAATGTTAATATGAAAGTCACTATGCTTATACTGATGGAAAGTCATCCTCGCTCCTTATCCTAACTGCTTTATCATTTTCACCCTTTTTGAAGTAAACTTGTAAAGTAATTTTTTATGCAAAAAGAGTACATAGGTACCTAATTCCAAATATAAGATGGTTTTTAAAATAATACTTAGAATTAACAGGGGCGCTTTTTTAAAGAGTTGGAGGGAGGGGGGGGGGGGGGTGATTTAGTGGTATCAGTGTTAAAAAAAATACCTATATTGTAAAAACAAAGGGGCGAATCCTTGGGCTGATCTAGCCTTGATTTTTAGATGGTTTTTCAAAATTATTTCGCCGCAGGCGAACATTTTTATAATATTGTTGAAAAAAATTCCTTAAAACTAGACTAAGACTGTAACCATCAATGATGAAGTTTAAGAAGAAAATGCTTTTAAAATTTTGATCCTTTCAGGGGTTTTTTGGAAATGTTTAAAAACAAGTTGGGGTAAGCTGCCAAAGGGGGCTGGGTTGGGGTGCGATGTTGTGTTTATTCAAGATATTATTGAATATTATTCTAAGAAAGCTTCTTAATCATTTTAGCAATGTTAAAATATAACAGAAGAAAAAAAGAATAATTCTTCTTTATGCAAGAACTCCATTAAAGAAATTTGAAACTTCTAATGCTACAGTATTAAAAATTAATTATTTTGTTTTTTCAGTAAAAATGCTGACTTTGCTGACCAATTTAACCAAATACTGAATAATTAGTGACCATCGCTAAAATACTGACTTTTACTGACATACTGACCTAGCTTTCATCCCTGCATATGCAAACGAAAATTTGCTATGTTTGGGTTGTTTTTCCAATAATTTCCAATTGTACTATTGCAAATCAAAAAGTTTATTTAAATTATTTAAAAATAAATTAAAATTTGTGATTTTAATTTGGTAAAATAAGTGACAGGTACCTAATTCCAAATATAAGATGGTTTTTAAAATAATACTTAGAATTAACAGGGGCGCTTTTTTAAAGAGTTGGAGGGGGGGGGGTGATTTAGTGGTATCAGTGTTAAAAAAAATACCTATATTGTAAAAACAAAGGGGCGAATCCTTGGGCTGATCTAGCCTTGATTTTTAGATGGTTTTTCAAAATTATTTCGCCGCAGGCGAACATTTTTATAATATTGTTGAAAAAAATTCCTTAAAACTAGACTAAGACTGTAACCATCAATGATGAAGTTTAAGAAGAAAATGCTTTTAAAATTTTGATCCTTTCAGGGGTTTTTTTGGAAATGTTTAAAAACAAGTTGGGGTAAGCTGCCAAAGGGGGCTGGGTTGGGGTGCGATGTTGTGTTTATTCAAGATATTATTGAATATTATTCTAAGAAAGCTTCTTAATCATTTTAGCAATGTTAAAATATAACAGAAGAAAAAAAGAATAATTCTTCTTTATGCAAGAACTCCATTAAAGAAATTTGAAACTTCTAATGCTACAGTATTAAAAATTAATTATTTTGTTTTTTCAGTAAAAATGCTGACTTTGCTGACCAATTTAACCAAATACTGAATAATTAGTGACCATCGCTAAAATACTGACTTTTACTGACATACTGACCTAGCTTTCATCCCTGCATATGCAAACGAAAATTTGCTATGTTTGGGTTGTTTTTCCAAAAATTTCCAATTGTACTATTGCAAATCAAAAAGTTTATTTAAATTATTTAAAAATAAATTAAAATTTGTGATTTTAATTTGGTAAAATAAGTGACAAACCTGTTTTTTGTCTTCCCTTATTTATTTTTTGGCTATAATCTTCTGCTGTTTTTCATGTTGGCCAATTAGCCAAAAATATAATTAATTATTCTCTGAATTTCTCTGCTATATTTTTTCAGAAAAAAACGGTTTTTTGCCATAATTTTTTGTAAATTTGTTTTGATATTTTGAAAAGACTCTATGCAAAAATTCCCATTTCTCTATGACAAAAGTTTCACTGATCACAGAAATAAACTAAAAAAAGAAAATGCCTCGGTACCGATTCTGGAAGTCATAGGAAGTGATCGTTCGCCTGAGAGAAGAAAAGTAAATTCAACCAATAAACGCGCTTAAAAGCAGTGACGAGACGATCGAATAATCACCAAACTATTATGGGCACGCGCAGAGCTGCCTCGAACAACAATTTTTGAGCGAAGCCGTTCTCTCGACTAGACCCAGTAGTTGGGTGTTGTAGGAAAGCTCGTGTGAAAAACGTCACTTATATTATTTCAGAGCACGCTATTGGACGAACGACATGCTACGGCAAACTTGACCGTCTTTTAGAGTAGGACTCGCACAGTGGTCGATTTTTGTAAAAACGCGGACATTAAAAAAAACTTCCACATTGTAATTTAATCGTACAAAATATTTAGTTTTAATAAACAGACAGGATGATCGTGTGAATTTTCACAATTTTTATTAAGACATTTTTAAGAGGAAAAAGATATATTATTAATTAGCTAAATTAAAGTAAAAATGTTAGTTTAGAAAAAGAAAAGAAAATATATTAAAAAGAATGCCAACCGAAAATTTCAAATGAAACACCCAGTATATTATTGCATTTTTGCATTTTTTTTTAAATTCTAAGCATTTTTACATAAAGTACCCTATGTCGATCTTCAACTGTTTTCGAGATATTAACAGTTGAATAGTGTCATACTCTGGGTCTTCTATTTGAAATTTGATGTTAAATACTGATGCGTAATGTCGAAACTCGTAAAAAGCATAGTTTATTCTTTGGTCAACTGCCTAGTATCTTGACAACCATATAGGGGCAAATTTAAATACATTTTGAATTTTTTAATTTTTCCATTTATGTCCGTGTTTCCCGGAAAATTGACCACCGTGCGTCGTTCGAATGACTTGTGCGATCGGCCGGTCCCAGAATACGGAATTTTGTATTTTAATAGAAGTGGTCACTTCTCAGGGTATGATCGT
Source organism: Oxystoma pomonae (assembly GCA_963921995.1). Taxonomy (NCBI): domain Eukaryota; kingdom Metazoa; phylum Arthropoda; class Insecta; order Coleoptera; family Brentidae; genus Oxystoma; species Oxystoma pomonae. The sequence goes on from OY998165.1 coordinate 71,448,780, forward strand.
TCTCTTACGCCCAGAATCGAGTCCCTGGTAGATGATAGACTCCATCCTTGGTGATGAGGTGTCAGGTAAAGTTGTGTGAGGCGGTAGGTAAAGTTTGATGTAATCAATTTTGTTATTTGCTTATTATTGTTATTCAACCAGTTGGTGCTAAAGCTCGCTTGACATGGAGCAATAAAACGAGAAACGCATGCGAGTCTTCACTTTCGAACTCGCTCTATACTACTAAAGCCAGACGACAAGAGACAACTTGCATGCAACTCTCGTTTTATCGCTCCATCTTAAGCGGGCTTAAGAGGCGTTGTATACCTACTTGCTCCACGAGAAAAACTGACAAACTTAAATAAGTAGGTATTGGATAGCAGAGCGAGTGTGAAAAAAATTGATAATTAACTTTTTCTATCCTTGATCTTTCAAACGTTTTAGATAGAGTTGACTTTTCAACACATTTTTGTGTCCTGGGGAATCAAGTTTATTCTTCATTCTAAGCAAAAAATATTCTGAAAAACAGATTTAAATATTTGTTATTTATTTTTTCTCTATAACTTTTAAAACTTTTTTTTAAGCTGATGAAAGCTCGCTATTCATTGATTTTGACAAAAGTGTAAGTTTATTTAATCCACTACAAATAATTTTTTAAGAGAAAACTGGTTTATCATATCAAAAGGTGTTTAAGTCGACGTTTTTTGAAAGGTCTCGTGAGCTCAATTACCTACCGGTTTTATTAGAAATGGATTTACTATTATATTTTGCTTCCTTTTTCCAGGATACTTCAGCCTTAATAATCCATGTGTCACAAACACAAAGTTTAGTATGTCGACCCCTTTTATAGACTGTAGCTCGTCCTCTTGTAGTGCTGTGTCTCCTCCTGCCGTAATGCATGGAATCCTGTCTCCTTACGCGCAACTCCCAGTCTTTCCAATAATTGCCTGATGCATATTAAGGCTGTTATATCCTGTCAGAATCCCTACCAGACTATATCTCTCTTTACGTGGAATTCCCAAATAGCCATGAGGTTCTGGCTACATTTGGTAACTTTAATAACAGACTTCATAATTGAAAAATAAACTTTATGCTTGTTAAAGCATGTTTTCTACATTTGCATGTTTCTTCTATACAATTTTATATATGTACAAACTAACCCGTTTTCAGTTAAACTCCAACCTTTCCATCCATTATATATATATATATATATTAACCCAAATTAAGCATTGGAGCCTTGCTCTTAAAACGTGCTGTTGGGAGCTGTCATCGGTAGGCGGATATCTCAAATCATTTAGATTTAAAGGTTTAAAAGATTTTATTTTCTATTCATCTTTGTAGTTTACTAGGTACATCTGGTACTGTAAAAAGTACCTACAATTACATACTAAAAATATATTTAGGTATTTTAAAAAAATCCTTGTATATTTTTTTAAACTATCTAGGTATACAGACCGCTTCAAGCTGCTGCGAACATAGGGCGGAAGAAGTCTAATTTGCCAGTGTACGTACATGCAAAGACACCGCACGCCTATCAGTGAAGCAACCAATACTCAGGCTTGCGATCACCACTTGCATGACTTTCCTTTGGTATTTAGTACGCCTTTAACCACGGTGCTGTGTGGAGCGTAGTCAATGAAACCGGAATTTGGTCAATAAATACGCAAATTTTTATAACGTAATTTTCTTATTTTTTGTCACTGATAAATAAGAGCGTTTTATTGTCAACTGCTCAGATTTATCAGTGACGACGTGTTACAATGAAAATAATAAGGAGAAACAAAATAAAAGCAAGTTCTCAAAATAAAATAATACATTCTAAAAACCAAAAAGATTCTCACAGTCAAAAAAAAAATTAAAGCAAATGTTCGAAAAGTCCTCCTTGCTCGGCTAGACAATATCCGAGCCTACTATAAAAACCCCTTCTAACGTTTCCAAGCATGTTAGGGGTGATAATTTGAAAAGCTTCTTCAAAAACAGATAGAAGTCATTAGGAGCAAGATCGGGAGATCGAGCTGGCCATAAAATAGTTCCCCGTGTACTTATAAACCGATTAGGAAATACATTATCAAGATATTCCCTAACAAGGCCAACATTGTGAGCGGAACAACCATCTTGTTGAAATCATGTTTCACCAAATCTTACACCTAACAACTGCCTAGCAGTTGGAATAATGTGCTGCTGCAGTAGATCCAAGTATCTAGGACCATTCAAATTGCAATTGCCGTTAATAAAAAATGGCCCAATTACGTGTTCCCCTATAATACCCCCCCCCCAAACATTTAGTTTTTGGGGATACTGTGTTCTTACGTCAAAATACAAATGCAAATTTTCCCTCGACCAATATCGAACGTGTGTTGGGTTATGACGATTTGACCATTTGACCATCTGCACTTTTTCGGCAACTTCGTAGACATCCATTTTTGGTTTTAAAAATGTATTATTTCAATTAAGAACTTACCCATCTGTTTCTCGAGCAAGGCAGAAATAAAACAAAATAATAAAAACAAAATGAATTTCCAAAAGATAACACTGCAGCGTGCTTTGAATCCACCTCGGTCGTACGGCACGGAGAGTAAATTGGACTTGATTCCCCCTATGTTCGCAGTAGCTTGAAGCGGTCTGTATGCAAAATAGTGGCAAAACAGAAAACCGTTGTGTTTGCGAGCCCTCCAAAAGACGCAATTAGCAGATATATCGGTTTGGGACACAGTTTTAGTCTGTTTTTATTTTATAGTTTCCTTTGTTAATTCAAACCATTCAAGTACGCCAATGGTGAACAGTCCTTCACAACATCCCAAAATCATTGTTTGAAAGACAAGACAAATTAACTCTGTGTTTCGGACTTCCATTGTCTATATTTTATTTATACACGACGTGTCGATCAGTACAATCTCTGATCGTCTTCAGGTGCAAACTACAATCAATTTCTAAGGCTACGTACTTATATACTGTTAGAAATCACTCAACCTTGAAGTTTAAGAAGTTGGCCCCGCCCAAGGAGGGGCTTCCAAATATTTGGGATTTCAACACTTGTTTTACTGAAAATACCCTGATTCTGCCCAATAAAGGCAGCTTCAAGGAATTTTCGTTTCTTCCAGTGTGACTCTTTGCAAAACCTTTGCTTCTGCCCACTTCATTCGGTGTTGTTTTGACCATGCATGTTCGGCGATTCCTGATTTCGTTGTTTCACCTTTTTGGGTATTCATCTGATGTTCCTTAAGCCTAACAGATAGTGGTCTTTTAGTTTCGCCTATGTATGATTCACCGCACTCACAAGGAACTTGGTAAATGCATTCCTTATTTTGTTTGTTCTCCGGTTTTGTTTTACTAAGAAGGCTTCGAATTGTATTACTAGATTTTTTTAGATGTTTTAATATTAAAGTTTTTCGCTACTCTTCGAATTTTCTCTGATACTCCTTTAACGTATGGAATTGTAAGGAATGCATTTGCCTGGTTTTGGTCTTGTAATCTCTGTCCTGTTTCTTGAAATTTAGAAATAGTATATGTTATAAGTTTAAGGCTGTAACCATTCTGCGGCAGATCCTTCTTAATTTTTCTTATTTTGATTTCCAACTCATGAGAATTGTTACAAATTTGAACGGCTCTGTTATACAAAGTTTTGATTATGCCTCGTTTGGTTATATCCAATAGGTACTTAATTCTTTGTAGTCAGCTCCCCTACTATATAATAGAAATTAAACTTTTTTGCACCGCGTGTAGAAATAAAGGTTTACTATAAATTGACAATAAAATTAAGATATCTACAAACAAAACCTCAACATTTTGATTAAGGTTGTGATGCATTTCTAAGAAGGGATATATACTAGCTGCCTAAAAGTGAAAAGAAAATTGTTCTACTTATTTTTGTTTTTGAGATATTTGACCAAAACTAGATTATTGTCAGTCTTTAACTTTGAGGCGCCATGACGCCACTTATAAAGCGACGCCGATCAAAACAATATATATTTCTAACATAATATCGTGTCCTCAAACACCGTGCCAAGTATTATCAAAATAAACCAAAAATTTAAAAAATTAAAATTGACTGTCCGACTAGTAGTTTAGTGGATTCAAGTTTAGCTAAAAAAAGTGGCTTAAAACCCGTTAAATCTCTTAAGTTGTCACACAACCTAGGTTAACGTACGTTGATCTAGGTTGTGTGTCCATTTTTGTGTTGTGTGAAAAAATACAAGGATTTTTATAAAAAACCACTAACAATTAAAATTAAAATTTGAATTTTGGGACCAGTACACTTTCCGGACGCTTGATTTTTAGAAAGAAAAAAAGGTTATGAAATAGACCCTGATAGTCAGCACTTTAACCTCACTTTTCTTCTTTTTACCTGTCGAAACATTGCTAGGTTGCCTAGGTGCACTATTCGTACACTCGATTTAAAAAAAAAATGTTTTGGCCCTAAAATAGACTCTAAATATTTTATCTTTGAAAAAAAATTGGGATTATCCAGTATTTTTAGAGAATATAAATAAAAGAGACCTTAAAAATCAGCGTTTTAACCTCACTTTTCGTTTTTTTACCTGTCAAAATATTGCAATGTTGCCAGGTTTCCAAAAGTATAATGAAAATTGGGAGAAAAGAATCAAATAAAACAAAAAAAATCAACAAACCCAACCCAATCTCACCCCCCTCTATGCAATCCAACTTTAAAATTAATTTTATTAAACCTTACCCCCTGAAACAAAGAAAAATCTTTATCAACCCACTGATATACAAATACAGACTTACCTGAGAGTTTTTTGTAATTCTTTAGATCACGAAGGGATTGACTTTCATGACCATTTGTATATTTAACGTACTAAGCGGTTTTTCATAGAACAAAACTGATTTTTTTTTGGATTTTCTGCATCTAAATAAATTACTCAAGTTACCGTTTTGTCTTCAAAAATCATCTAGTTTTAGTGTCTAGTCTACAGATTTTATTATTTGCATTTTGTTTTTCGGTGTGTTGCGACAGGTGGCGCGCATAGCTTTTTTAATTCTTTGGAAGCTGGTTGTCTCCTGGCGAGGCCGAAAAAATCATTAAAAGCCAGCCTAACAACAAGGCACCCGGACCCGATCACAAACATACTACTAAAAACCTTAGCATTCAACACTGTCTGGCATGACGGGCTGATGTTCAAGGTACACCGCATTCTATAAATCCCCAGAGACCTGGTCTCACTCTCAGTATCTTTTCTTCAAAACCGTTACACGGATCAACGACAAACTCCTCCTCCTCCAAGTGTGCAGCTGTTCCACGGGGCACAGTCCTAGCTCCAAAACTATTCACAATCTATATTGCAGATATGCCAACACATCCAAGAACTGGGCTCGCGGACGACGTCGGCATCTCCTCATCTTCATACTACGCAGAAACGGTAAATAGACAAACCCTATTTCACCTCTGCCTACTTAACCGTTTTTTCAAAAATGGAAATGAAAGGTAAATGCGAACAGATCGTTTTTACCAAAAAGCGAACAAACCCCTTGCATTATTCAACAACCTATTATCGAAAACACATCAATACCAACAAAGGACTGTGTCAAATATCCAGGCGTACACCTAGACCAGAATCTAAATGTCATCCGACACATCGACAATAATATCTCCCGAGCAATCGAAGCTATCGACGCAATCGCCTCTTGATCTCGAAAACCAAGCTGTTATAATATATAAAATTATTATTCTTCCACTCCTAACGTATGCTTGCCCGTTCTATATTCATATATCTAACTTTCAAATGCAGCGTCTACGCGCAGTACAAAATAAATGTATACGTTTAATTCAAATTATTTAACATATACAAAAAATGACGGGACTGAGCGACCTAGAAACTTACAAACACGAACTAGAGACATAACCATCAACCGACGACATAACTCTACGGTACAAGCCAAATTTCCTAGAAATTCTCGGTTTTTGGCGCACCACAACACATCTAGACTACGGGCGACGGACGACATCCGATGAGTTAAATGGTTTTTTTTGCAGTTTTTCCCATAAAACACCTCCAAGCTTACCATTCATGGCAAAAAGGGATTCAGCTCGCTGAAACCCTGTCGGAGAACTTCGAAGCCTGCATGCAACCGCGGTGGCAGGTGGTAAATTAGAACAGGAAATTTACAATGGCCTCTAGGTTTCTGGACTTTCCATTAGATGTTAGATAGCAATTTTTTTTTCACTTATACTATGTATATGTATATATATGTGATTTTTTCTACGAATCTTTTATTTATTAATTAGTTCTTTTCAACAATAATATTAAAAGTCTACTGCCTGAATCAACACGAACGTATGGCTACCAATAGTATTTCTCATGCACCTCTCTTATCACGACCAAAAAAATGAACAGTAGGTAAATAATAAAGCTTGAGCCAGTCACATCATTTTGGACAATTTTTGACCCACCTAAAATTACGTCACAAAATAAAAAGAACTCGTCCCCTTGAATTCGGCGCTTAAAATTTTGACACGTTTTTCTTTGCCATAAGAAATAAAAGACCGAAAAAGGATTGTGATGCCACGCTACCACCGATCCCCCGCCCTAATGATAAATTATTATTTAATGATACCAAAATTGGAAAAAAAATTAAGGGGGAGTTGAATTTATTTTGAGACGTAATTTTAGTCAAATACGCAAAATACGCCAAATTTAAGTTTTCTCTGGTATTTTTAAATGCTGTTGGTAGGTAAGAGACCGTTTGTTGGTGGTAGGTAGCATATTTTTTTTGGACTTTTACTTCTCGCAGAAAAAAAAAATTGTTTTAAAATTTTACAGCTCCTTTTCAATTATGGGGGGGGGGTCAGAAACGTTACGATTTCTGAAAAAAAAAGAGGAGGGTGGGGCAAAAATAGCCGAAATGGTGTGACATTTATGGATGGTCCCCTTTAATGTATTATACCTCTAGGTGGCTATAGTTTGTTTTTTTTTGTAGCGATGAGAGATGATGATTGCTAAAAGTTACACTGACGGGTTGGTTGCATATATAACAGCGCCGCAAAAATCGTGCCACCCAAAACCGCGCCAGGGGTTTAAACCCCCTTACCAGGGTTTTGGTCTGGCGCAGTTTTCGTTGGTGCGGTTTTGGGTGGCGCGGTTTTTGCGGCGAGGTTATTAATGAAAAGTAGGATTTTTTTTATAAAATGCTTAGAAAATTAAAGTGTTAAAATACAAAAGTGACAAAATAGGTATTAAAAAAAAGCTTTCACCGGCCCTGCCGCCGAGATTGATCGTGTCAATTACTTTGTTTATACGGGCCTCTTGAAGCGATTTTATATAAGGACGGTAAAAAAATTATGTCGTATAAACACCAATAAAAGCTCTTTAAGGACTAGATCGATTTTATTTTAAACCGATTTAAGCAAGCGGTTTATCGCTGTAAAATCGATTTAAGGGTCAGTAGAAATGCTTTTAAAATGCTTTAGCGCATTGTTTTCAACTGAAAGAAATACTGGGTTTACCGAAAAATCTCTTGTTAACTCAGTTTTTTGTTTATATTTTTAAACTGACGTTTTAATGAAGTAAATATAAACAAACCCTCGGAGAAAGCGATTTTATTTAAAACCGTCCTTATAAAAAACCGCTTTTAGGTATGTATAAACGTAGTAACTGCGTGGTAATGAGTATATTGCAGTGTGAAGTTAAAAAATTGGTGCTAGAAAGCATGGATAGTTCACCATACAATCAATTATTTTATTTTGAAAGGAAATGAAAATATCTCGAAAACTGTAGCTTTGAAAGATTTGAATCTTATAACAAAATTTTTGGGTAATATTTACGAAAAACAAAATCTAAAAACCGCATATCAATAGCTGCTTTACTTCTACAGTTATGATTTTTTTAAATATATTTTAACGTTTTTTCAAATAACTCGGAAACTAAAGCTCCCACGAATTTGAACTTTATAACAAAATTTGTAGTCCATATTCATATTATAAAAGCATATATTAAAACCGCATATCGCTACTTGCTTTTGTCCCAAAGTTACAATTTTTTTAAATATTTTATTCCCCTTTTCCTCCCTTCAAGCCCCCACCACCCTACCAAAAGTTAATCAGTTCATGGTCAGCCGATAGAGGATTTTTGTACGAAATTTCGTTAAAATCGATTAAGGCGTTCTTGAGTTATCGTGTATACAGACACAACAGACTGACAGACAACTTTTTTTTTCGTCGATTAAGGTGTTTTGGAACCTTAGTAGTGGTCCGGCTTAGGTCCTCAATTGTTCATTTTGTGCAGAAAGCATGAAATGTGGCACACTTATTCTCCAGACAATTCTTTAAAATTTTGGTCGAGGAAATGATGATCGGATGTGTAGGAGCCAAGATGGCGGTGATTTTTCCAAAATGGACGTCAATTTTTTTTTATTGTAGGTTTGCCATAGGATTATACTATATATATATTATAAATGATTTCATTGACGTATGACCTTTATCGTCCTTGAACAGTGACATTTTATTTTTGAAAAATGCATTTTGAGATTTATTTTTTTTGATAATTTTTCATAATTTATTAAGCCCTGACATGTCTTTTGTTGTAATTTTATAATTTAGAAAGAACATCAGAATAATTTTTCTAAATGACTTTTTGTTTACAGGTTAATTGGTTTAGTTATACCAGGCCAGTCAAAGTATCTCTTTTAGTTTTTGAGGAAAAAATGTCAAATTTTGTACGATTATTACAATTGTCAAGGTCAACTGATATTCTAAACAAATTTTGGATAGTCGGCGCTGTGGACAACGTGGCACCCAAATTTCCGATTTTAAATTTGATAAAAGTTCATATTTTGTTAATAGCTTAGATAAGACATGCATATTTAATAAAATAATCGATTATGAATAGCTGAAGTATGTAGATTTTTACAAAAATAATTTTAGTTTGATATGGTCATTGGTCGCCTAAATTTGTTTTTGAGTATGTAAAAAAACGGTTTTTTAACGTTTTCTTCAATTCTTTCAAGCGATCAAAAATTTGGCTGGATATACACGTTGATGACTTCCGACGAATTAGAAGGCCCCAACAAATCGATTCAGATATGAAATTCCCAATTCTATCGGACCGCTTTTACGCTATATGCCAATAAAGTTGACCTAACATGTGTTTAGTCGCCCCGAATAGTACTCTACTGTACCCTATTGTTCATTTTTTTCGGAAAGCACCAAATTTGGAATGCTTACTTCTTTAACAATTTTTTAGGATCGTGGTCAAGAAAATTTATGATCGGATGTACAGAAACCAAGTTGGCGGCGAATTCTTTAAAATGGCTGTCTTAAATCGAAAGTTACTTATCAAAAAAAAAAAAAAAAAATACTTGAATCTATAGAACTTAATGAAGATAAATTTGACTATGCTAGTTAAATTAACGTGCAACCTTCGATGACCTTGAAAAATGTCATTTTACTTTTAAAAAAATACTTTTTCAGAGCCTTTTTTTTTAAATGTTTTATAATTCTGAAAACGGCGACTGGTCTTGTTTTATAATTTTAACATGACACCAATATATCTCTCCTTAGTGACTTTTTGCTTACATGGGGATTGGTTTAGTAAGATTTAATAAAAGCCACATTATCATCTGTTTTTTTTTACTCTTTAAAGTAGAATTTTCAAATTTGTTACGAAATGTTAATGCTACCTTATCAACTAATTTTTTTTTGGATAGGTGGCGCTGCGGACGACGTGCGGATGTTTCTATGGCACATCATCCGCAGCGCCACCCATCCAAAAAAATTTAGTTGATAAGGTAGCATTAACAATTCGTACCAAATTTGAAACTTCTACTTTAAAAAGTAAAAAAAAAACAGATGATAATGTGGCTTTTAAAAAAAAATATCTTACTAAACCAATCACCCTGTAAGCAAAAATTCACTTAGGAGGGATGTGTTGATGTCATGGTAAAATTATAAAATAAGACCTGTCGCCGGTTTCAGAATGATAAAACATTTAAAAAAATAGACTCTGGAAAAGTATTTTTTTTTCAAAGGTTTCACATCAATTTAACTACTATTGACAAATTTCTCTTCATGAAGTTCTATAGATTCAAGTATATTTTTTTTTATAAGTAACTTTAGATTTAAGACCGCTATTTTGAATAATTCGCCGCCAACTTGGTTTCTGTACATCCGATCATAAATTTTCTTGACTGCGATCCTAAAAAATTGTTAAAAAAGTAAGCGTACCAAATTTGGTGCTTTCCGCAAAAAATGAACAATAGGGTACATTAGAGTACTATTCGGGGTGTCAAGTCATCAACGTGTATATCCAGCGAAATTAGAAAGAAGTGAAGAAAACTTTGAAACCACGTTTTTTACATACTCAAAAAATTAGGCGATCAATTACCATATCAAAGTAAAGACATTTTTATAAAAATCTACATGCTTTACCTATACATAATCGATTATTTTATTAAATATGCATGTCTTATCTCAGCTATTAAAAAAATATGAACTTTTATCAAATTTAAAATCGTAAATTTGGGTGCAACGTCGTCCGCAGCGCCACCTATCCAACATTTTTTTAGAATATCAGTTGACCTTGACATAAATATGACATTATTTCCTCAAAAACTAAAAAAGATACGGATGATAATGTAGCGTTTTTTTTAAATCTTACTTTGACTGGCCTGGTATAACTAAACCAATCACCCTGTAGGCAAAAAGTCAATTAGAAAAGTTATTTTTATGTTCTTTCTAAATAATAAAATTACAACAAAAGACTTGTCGCGGCTTACTAAATTATAAAAAATTAGCAAAAAAAAATTCTCAAAATGCATTTCTTCAAAAATAAAATGTCACTTTTCAAGGGCAGAAAGGTCATACGTCAATGTAACTATTTTTTTTAAATTCCTCTGTATCGAATTATAGGGATTCGAGTATAATCTTGTTTTGGTGGCGAACCTACAATTAAAAAAAAAATAGTCGTTCATTTTCAAAAAATCGCCGCCATCTTGGCTCCTATACATCCGATCATCATCGATTTCCTCGACCAAAATTTTAAAGAATTGTCTAAAGAAAAAATGTGCCAAATTTCATACTTTCTGCAAAAAATTAACGATTGATTGCTATTTGGGCCTTAAGCCGGACGACTATAGTAAGTCATTTTTGATAAAATTAAGAAAAGATTTTTATAGTCCTTCAAAAATAGTGAAAATCTTTAAAAATTATTGCGAAATTTGCAAAATTTTTACTACAGGCCAACTTAACCTTGTAGATTGCACGTAGACATAGACCGGATTATAAATAGGTCAATAGCTCAAGGGTGTTTTGCCATACGCTCTTTGACGGCTCGTATCGATCAATGTTTTGACCTAAGAAGCAGAAATATCAAAATCTGGTCAGTTTTTACGGTAGCCCATAATCCCATGTAATCCGTGCATGATCTATTATTTTTCAGTACTTAAAGTAAAACAACTTTCTAAAAGGCCTATAATCCAACCTATCTTTCCACTAGGTTTTTGGTACTATGAGCATGCCACAACAAAACCTGCCTATGGGAATGCAGCAAATTTACCACAACATGGGCGCTGTGGCGTATCCCAATCCTCGTGCCTTGAATTCCGCTGCTTTTCAACAGCCCATGAGTTCTGCGGGAGAATCTGCACATGGTTAGTAAATTTTAGAAAAAAAAAATAAAATATTTTTCTTCATTTGGACATCTTCTAAAAAAGTTGTGTTTTCTTGCTTAAAAGTTAAATAGTTTATTTTCAATTTAAAACAAAAACCATAGCCGTATCAGGGTTTAAAGTTAGATCCTGGAAAAATCCTGGAAAATATCATGGAGACTTTTTTGTCACAAAATTCCATGGAATTGTCATGGACATTTTTAAAATGTACCCAAAGTTATTGAATCTAATAGTCATGGAATAATAGGACAAAACTTACTTTTATTAAAAAAGTTTTTCTGGTTAGCCTAGATGTTAAGTTCTAGTTCCTCTTTTTAAAATAAGTAAGACTGGCGGACACAGGGAGAGACCTCCTGTTAACTAACCCAACCAACTTTTTTAAAGATATTGTGTGAATTTTCTGGTTAAATAAATAAATGCTACAGAAGGTTATGATTTTAGCTTAAATAATATCAATTTTTGTCAGTAGCATTCAAAGTATAGTGTATAGTGTAGTCGCCATCGGCTCATTTATGAGATATGATTTCGGAACAAATCTAGCCAACCCAAAGTACTTTTTTTTGAAGAAATGTGTCACAAGAAAACGTAAGATATCAAAATTTTTGAATAATTTTTTTGTTTAAATTACAAAAAACTTGTCAGGGGATTTCAAAACATGTAATAACTTTTGTCCATTTTTTTTATTTTTTAGGTTATATTTTCATCATTCTCAAACGGCCAATCTGTTTATTTTTTCATGGCATTAAAAAAAATAAATACTCAAATATATGACTGACACAAAGTAAAAATTGTCAAAGCTGGCAACAAATAAATAACCGAGTAAATAGAACACTTACCTAACATTTATTTTGCTAGGAAAATTATTTATTAACAATTTTTGTTTTTAACATTTAAACTACAAACTCCTATTAACATTCGGTCAGTAATTAGTGAGTCATCTTTACCCAGTGCACCCGGCCGAACCACAAGTTTACTTTTATACCGTTAAAATTTGTTTAATTTTAAACAATTTTTGTCAATGTACCAGTTTTTCTTTACAAACTAAACTCGTCCATCAGCTGCTTAGTGGTGATTGAGGTGATGGGTATTTTTTTCAAAAAATATTTTAGAAAGAGACTCAAACGCAATCACTACCAAAATTTTTCTTTATCTAAAGGCGCCAACACCAATTTCAAGGTAAAAATATAAAAGTCTTAAATGAACCCTGTGTTAGTCACTAAATAAAAATAAAAGGGTGGTTTCGTGTTTTAAAGAAATGACACAGTGATGATTTCAAGTCAAAAATACCATAACAAAATGTAAATAAATTATATTAAATTTTAATCTGTCTGCATAACTAATTTGCTAGTTTTCTAATCACAGCAGGCTTTAATTTTTAAACTTTATAAAGCAGCCAGGGTAGTATTAACTAATAAGTAAGCTAGAAATTAGCTTTAAACACGGTGAACATTGTTTTGGAAAATATATGGTGGAGTAAAAAGAAACTGCAAAAAGGGTATATTTTTTATATTTGGCATAGTAATAACCTAATACCGACAGCTAAAATTCCAGTCGAGGATCTCCCATTTGAAATTGAGGAAGAAATTTGTTTTCTACGTTTTCAAAAAAATCAAATCCAAATCAATTGGGTTATAGTGATTAGGTCCCACTTAATCCAAAAATATAAAAAAAAGTTGACATATGTCACTTCAAAACAAAATGGTGGTAAGATTTCAAAAATTAGTTTTTCTTTACTTTTTAAGTGATGATCTTTTTTAATGTCTCATATTAAAGCTACTGACCTGCTTCTTGATATCACAATAAAAAAGAGTAGAGTTTATACGTGGGTACAAAGATGTCAAAAATATAAGAGACCTTATTAAAATTAACTTCCATTGTCTATATTTCATTTATACACGTCGTTTTGATAAGTATAATCTGATCGTCTTCAAGTGCAAACTACAATCAACAAATTACAATCTATTCCCAAGGCTACGTACTTACTACTATACTATGGGAAATCACTCAACCGTGAAGTTTAAGAAGTTGGCTCCGCCTAAGGAGGGCTTCCAAATTGTGGAAAGTGGGGTTTACGGGAGTGATAAAGTAACGGAACGTTCTTGCTTAGGTTTTAAATCTAGACTATATTATATCAATAAATAAGTAAATAATAAATACATAAATAATGGCTTATATTTCCGAAAGAAATCGATTGTACAATATTACAATATGGAAGTCGTCACTAAGGTAAGTATAATAGAAATAAAAAAATAATAAAATACATACATAGAAAATCCTGTCTCTGCGTGAGACAAGTTTGTCAGTTTTGTGCTTTATAGGTTTAGTGCATATATTATATAAAGTGATAAAATAAGTATAATAATAAAAATTGGTTATAGCTAAATAAAATTACATGTTTAAAAATTCTGAGATATCATAAGGGCATAGCTCTATTCAAATTGATTTTACAGAGTTTTTAAAAATATTTTTATTGTTTAAATTTCGTAAATTGAGGGGTAGTTTATTAAACAATTTTAGGGCGAAGTGGCTCGGTGACTTTTCATAGAGAGAACTATGGTGGTGATATATCCTTAGGAGACTGCCATGTCTGGTATTGTAGTGATTATCAGATGCTTGTCTGTTTTCACTAAACTTACCTATGTTTTTCTTTATAAACATAATTGATTTAAAAACAAATAAAGCAGGGAATGTTAAAAGACTATTTTTTTTAAATGTCGGTTTGCAGGATTCTCGTGGTTTGAGGTTAAAAGTAAGCCTAATTAATCTTTTTTGTAGTATTAGAATCTTGTTAGGATGAGCAGCATTGCCCCAGAAAATAACATTATAGGACATTACCGAATATGCAAGTGCATAGTATACATTTAATAAGCTTTTTTTTTCTAGTGTGGCCTTAAGTTGCAAAATAGCAAAATATGATGAATTTAATTTTTTCCCTACTTGGTTCAAATGGTCTTGCCAATTCAGTCCACTGTCAATTTTCATTCCCAGGAATCTTGTTTCTTCCACTATTAATATGATTTCATATGATATTTTATTGTTGTTAGACGAAAACTTAATTAAAACTGTTTTTTCACTATTTACGACAAGTTTATTTTTTGAGCACCATTGTTGAAAATTGAGACACAGATTATTAAGTTTATTGGTAAGTTCCTCAACTGAATCAGCCGACACTGCACAACTTACATCGTCCGCAAAAATAGCAAGGCATTCTGTTTGGAGATATTCGGGTAAATCATTTATATAAATTAAAAAGATTAGTGGTCCTAGCACAGAGCCCTGCGGTACTCCCTGACAGATATTGCTTTGTTCGGACACTTCAAAACCATATTTGACACACATTTTTCTATACTTTAAGTATGACTCCAAGAGATTCAACATGCTACCTCGAAAACCAAGAGCATAGAGTTTCTTCAAAGCAAAATCAATGTCAATGCAATCAAATGCCTTTGAAATGTCGTAGAATATTCCAGCTACTTTTTTCTTTTTATCAAGGTTTTTGTAGGCGTGAGTAATAAAATCATAGCACGCTGTTTCTGTGTTTCGATTTTTTAAAAAACCATGTTGTTTACTAAGAAGATTGTATTTTGTAAGATAGCTGTACATTTGTTTGTAAATAATTTTCTCAAAAACTTTAGAAATTGTTCAGTTTTTTGCACCTGAAGACGATCAGAGATTGTACTGATCGAAACGTCGTGTATAAATAAAATATAGACAATGGAAGTCCGAAACACAGAGTTAATTTCAAACACATCATTGTCTCAAACTTTCAAACAAACATTTAGAAATTGTGTTTAGTATGGATATCGGCCTATAGTTACTTACTTCTTGAGGGTCACCTTTTTTTAAAACAAGTTAAAGGTATACAATAATGTTTGACTTACATTAAATATGTTTATATAAATAGAATATATTTAATGTGATTCGGTAGCACCACATCCTTCCCCTTCGAAAGAATGTATTTTATTTAGGCATAAATAAAAAACATTCGTTTCAAACTATAAACTTGCCCTTGTTTTTAGGAAGATGTAGTTAATTAGATTATTTTAATTTCTAGGTACTATACTAACTAATAATTTTGTTTAGTGTGGCGTATTCCTTCGCCCTTGCAACATTTTAATTTGACTATAAACTAGAAACTATATGACTTCATAGTAATGTGGAATAATAATAAATAAATTATAATACGATATATTTTGTTATGGTTCCTATACACTTTTAAAACAAATTCATGTTTTGTTTAAAAATAACAATTTGACATAAAAATAATCACGTTTTTTTTTACTCACTTTTGTAATATTTATGCACTACAATTTCTTTACTGCTTTTACTTTTTAGCGCACTATTTACGCCGTTTGTACTTTTAACTACAAAAGGGCCGTTAAACCAAGGATCAAGTTTCGTGCGGTTTTCCTTGGTAATCATGACCAAGTCGCCAGGCTGTAAGTTGAGATATTGAGATGTTTTATCGTACTCTATTTTGCGTTTTTCTTTCGCTCTGATTAAAAAATCTCTAGCTTGTTTCAAGGAAATTTGTAGTCTTTGTGGAACTTCTTGGTAAAACGCGTCAGTATTGTAGACCGGATCAATTTTGCAATGTAGCTAATTGGTAAGCTCAGAATTTTTGCTAAAAACTAGCTTAGGTGTATAGTCATGCAAAACTCCCGGAGTTGTGTTAAATCTCTGATGACGATAAGCTGTTGAAAATTTATGACTTATATTTAGTAGACTAGCTAACTTTTCTAAAACCTCATTTTTAAATTCGGTTCCTAAATATGTTCGAATTTCCTTCATAGGACCAAAAATCAAAATAAAGTTTTCCATTATTGCTCTTGCTACAGTTGAATATCTGTGTGCTGTTTATATCCCTCCCAACTCGTCCTCTACGAAATATACATCGTTTTATGACTGTGTAGATCTTGCTTTTCTATTAGATGTATAATTAGTTATTATAGGAGACTTTAATATACCCGGGATTTACTCTAACTTTTTGTCGCCCATTAATATGATTGAAAGAGATTTTATACGATTTTTAAATATTTCATCACTATTGCAGTTAAATACCGTCCTTAATCGTAATAACCGTTTGCTTGATTTAGTTTTAAGCAATATGAGTTTCAAAATTATTGAAAGTGATTCACCGCTTATTGATGTTAGTGAACCCGTAAATCAAGGAAAAACCACATTACTCTGGCCCCAATTACAACTTTAAAAAGGCGGACTTCGTAAAGCTTTGTCAAATTCTTTTAAATACTGACTGGAATAGTTTGAATGTTATGTTAGAGGAATTTTATCACATACTCTGTTTAATCTTGAACCAGGGTGTATCTAAAACTCAGCAATTTAAAAGTAAATCTAATTTGCACAAACAACTAAAAAAATAATTTGATGGGAATTTAAATAATGAGTTCAGGAGACTGCGGGCAAAGATAAAACAGGATACTAAAAGGGCATTTCAAAAATATATTATAGATTCCGAAAATAGTATTCAAACAAATCCTGAAAATGTTTGGTCTTTTATTAAACAAAATAAAAAACAATTGGAAGCTCAAAGTTTTCACATAGACGGGGAGTCCGTGAGGGATGTTCAAAGAATAGTGGATTCTTTTGCAAGTTACTTCAGCTCAGTCTATTCGTCGACAAGCGATGTTGGTAATCGTACTTTCTCAGGCAACTTTTTCTTGGAAAATTTGTCAATAAAATATGTATCCAATGAAGATATTCTAAATGCTATTAAGCAAATGAGACCTAAAAAAAGTGTAGGTACTGACAACATTCCAGCCTACGTGATAAAGGGTTGTCAAAACTACCATTATATCCATTTATGATTATTTTTAACAAGATTTTATCCGACAATCAATATCCAAATCTGTGGAAAACTGCAAAGGTGGTACCGATATTCAAGAGTGGAACAAAGTCGAATATACAAAACTATACGTTGACGTTCTGTAAGTACTCTTTTTTTATTTTTTTTATTTAAATTTAATTTTGAAACACTCGTTTTTATTGTATTACAGAATGCACACTTGAAAATGATTTTTTAAAGAAAAAATCGAAACGCGTCGTTTTTATTGAATTAAAATATTTGTGAAGCATACAGGACTTTCTTTCCTTCTACCTACTATGATTCAACTGCTTCACTTTGGAAAAATCTACGATTCTATTATAGGCCTATTTCAATAATTTTTGAGTTTTCCAAAGTTTTTAAAATCATTTTATACAATAAAATTTTTGATCACGTGCGAAACATACTATATCACAAGCCAACACACATTTTGGTTCCGGCGATTTTTTAACTGTTCCTGGGTAATTTTTGGGTGGAGAATCCGAAATAGCCATCAGATTTTGTCTATCAGATCTAGTTTTTAAAATAGGAATTATTTACTTTTTTTAACCTCTATATATACAGACCGCTTCATGCTACTGCGAACATAGGCCGAAAGAAGTCCAATTTGCTAACGACGGTGCTATGTGGAGTGCAGTCAATAAAACCGGAATTTGGTCAATAACTACGCCAATTTTTTGTCACTGATAAATTAGAGCGTTTTATTTTCAACTGCTCAGATTTATCACTAACAACGCGTTACAATGAAAATAATAAGGAGAAACAAAATAAAAGCAAGTTCTCAAAATAAATATAATACATTCTAAAAACCAAAAAGCTTTCCCAGTCAACAAAAATTTAGAGCAAATGTTCGAAAAGTCCTCCTTGCTCGGCTAGACAATATCCATGATGATACAATAAAAACCCTTTCTAACGTTTCCAAGCATGTTAGCGGTGATAGTTTGAACAGCTTCTTTAATTTTAATCCGAAGTTCTTCCAAATTATTAGCCCTTTCATTCAATAATGGAAAAGTGCTTTCATCTGTGAAAAGAATAGATCTCAGAAAGTTTTCAGCACGTTTCACAGTTTCAATCATTGTTTCGCAAAATTCCATTCCTTGGGAAAAATTTGATCGATTTTTTGTCGCTTTGTAAGAATGATAACCATTCTTTTTGAGAACACGTAAGACAGTGGCTGAAGACGTATCAACTGCTTCGGCAGTTTGGTGGCTAGTTAACTTTCGATTTTCCTCCACTGCAGCGCAAATCATCACACCTCGTACTTCCTGCTCGTCATTCAAAACAGTGGATTTTTTATGGTTTCTTGGCGCTACACAACCAAACTTTTCAAAATTCTGCACAAACCTATGAATCGTTGATAACTAGGTTGTGAGCGACTTACAAAATTCTCCAAAAAAAGTTCTTGAATAAGTCTCAACTTATTCGGCAACTTCGTAGACATCTATTTTTAGTTTTAAAAATGTATTATTTCACTTAAGAACTTATCAATCTGTTTCGTGAGCAAGGCAGAAATAAATGAAAATAAATTTCCAAAAGATAACACTGCAGCGTGCTTCGAATCCACCTCGGTCGTACGGCACGGAGAGAAAATTGGACTTGATTCCCCCTATGTTTGCAGTAGCCTGAAGCTCATTGTATTTTACGTTATAACTATGACTATTGCCAGTAACAAAAAAAAACACATATAATTAAATATTTATTATAAAAAGTAGCTTAACATACATTCATACTCATATTAGTCACTATCACCTACAAATTTTCTTTTATATGACTTTCTACCATGGAGTTTACCGGTGTAGTCTCGCTGAAGGCTCGCAACAGTACTCAGCTATCATGTGGCTATCTCATCGTCCTTGAAATCGATCTTCCATAGTTTTAATATCCTGATGGAAGCTTTCTCCCTGTTCTTCACTACAGTGACCTAAATTTTAAAGCGATCTAGGTGGCTGTGGAGGTAGTGAACTTTTATACTCATGTTACAACCGAGAATATGAAAATTGATGGAAGTGGCATTGGTCAAGTCAAGGCTCACGGAAAAGGCGTTTTTATATTACGTTGTTACTTTTATATTAGTATGTGTTTATAATTAGTATGTTTTCATGTCGTACTCAATACGTATCACGCTTTTTGTCAAAACCGAGAACATACTCTATGAAAGAAAAAGAAGACAATATTTTCAATATGTATTGAGTACGATGTGAAAACATACTAAATGAACTGAATAGTTCTCTAAAATCAAACCATCCATATTTTAATTAATAGCTAAGTGTTGACTAATAGTTCTTTAAAAGTGAATGATCTCCTCCCAAGCAACATTTTTAGTGAAATTTACTTAATAATTACTATTACTGAAAACCCTGTGGGTTTTTTTACAAGTAGCATTACCTTTATCATTTAAATCGGACCCTGCTGTGCATACGGAAAGAGCTTACTTATTCAGGGCTTAATCAAATGATGATGACCCAGAAGACGAGATTTCGTCGATATGGGCTACCCAAGACGCATTTTCGATAGTCCCAATTATTACCAAGAGATGTCTGAACACAGTCATGACACTACTAACCCAAACTGAGAATCAATTCAATTGGAGTATCCAGATGATAGGTAAGAAAATAGTATAGTTATTTCTTTATGCATGGCAACATAGAATGCCACAGGCGAGGCCATAGCTTTTAATTGTGCTTTTTTCAAATAAATGAATTTTCTTTTAGAAACAACAGCATCTCACCGATGAACCAACTGCTTTCATAATTGTGGCAACTACTGTCCTTTATAACCTTGCAAGGAACATGAATGAACGAGACCCTCCAGACATTAATGAAGATGAGCTTAATTATTTAATTCAAGTTCAGCAAATTGAGATGGAGCCACAAGTCATGATCGTGATTTAAGGCTTAAAATATTTTACCATAATTTAAGGGGCAACGTTTTTGATTATGCACTCACATTTCTCAAGTTTTCACTGGTTTTTTAGCTTTCAAAAAAAGTACTGCCAAAAAACATTTTTCCTCTGTTAAAAAGGACAGAGAGGGCAGAATTTTAGAGGTAGATGGAGAGATATTTTAGTAAAGTGCAAAAATATTTAAGGTTGTTGAAGAGAGACAGCAGCAATTGTTTATTAAAAATTTCTGTTATGTCATCTTGAGTGGTGTCGTGCATATGATTTTTGTTTTGCCATTTTTATAAAAAAAAATTGTAATCTTTTAAAGTGTAAAGTGTGTAAAACATAAGGTGGTATTAATTTCTTTCAATCAAAGTTCTTGACAGTCAGTAAACAGTAAAGAGCTTTAATTAAAATAAATTAATACCACCTTATGTTTTACACACTTTATGCTTTGAAAAATTATAATTTTTGCTGTTTTTTATATAAATATAGCAAAATAAAAATCATATGCATGACACCACTCAAGATAACAAACAGATGACAACATACATTTTTATTAAACAGTTGCCTTAAATTATTTTAATTTTTTTCTAAAATACTTTTTTATAGCCTGCTGTTTCTCTTCAGCTAGGAACACACGATGCATCTTTTTCATGCGTCAAATTTTCTAATAACAGGTTAAAAGGAGACACAATCTGCTTGCGTCTTTTTGAAAGCTAAATTTGGTGCATGGAAAAGTTGAATCGTGTGTTAAAATATCTCTCCATTTACCTCTAAAATTCTGCCCTCTTTCTCTAAATATTTTTCATTTTTTAACAGAGAAAAAAGGTTATAAAAAAAAAATTTAAAAGTTTAGTAATTTTTTTGAACTATAAAAATCTTGAAAAATTTGAGTGTTTTATTCTAGAAATCGGAAGTTTGGATAGAAAGCTTTAAAATGTGAAAAACAGTAATCAAAACGGTACCCCTTAAATTATGCTAAAATATTTTAAGCCTAATCAGCTCTAAAACCCTACCCTCGGACCTACCAACAACATTGTTTATTAGAAAAAAAAAACAATATGTTTAATTAGAACAATTAAACCTAAATTTACCTTCAATAATATAAACTGACTGACATCTCATATTTACAAATTTGATATTATGGAAATATCCGAATACCATACGTTTACATTTATTATTTAAGTTTATACTTATTTTATTAATTTATCACGTTCACATGTTTTACATAATTTGAGCTTTAGTCACGATTTATTATAAAAATATCATAAGTTTATTGAGTTACCACGTTTGTATTGTTTTATATATTTTGAGCTTTTGTCACGATTAGTTTTTAAGATATTGATATAAAAAGAAATGTAAGATTCGAAATAAATCAGTGTTCAACCTACATCGAAAAGTTGCCTTACTCAAACATTTACTGTGCCCAAGCCTTCTTGGCAATAGCAGAGAGTGAGGCTGCTCTCTGGCAGTAAACAATACAAACTATCCCGCTCCTTAACCAAGCCGAGTTAAGCAAGCGTAATTTACAAGCACAGCTTGTACACAATAAAATTAACGTTTTATTAATTTCTGGTTATTAGTATGTCTTCTTTTAATAGGGTGGTTTTAATGCACAGATTTTATTTCTCAATAGTAATTTTAATAAAAAATTTTAGTAAGTATACATTGGCGTTTATAGACAACTTCTATAACTCAGCTTACTTTGGGGACAAAAATGTCACTTTTTATCCCAGAAATTAAAAACGTAGATGAAAAGTAATTACGGAATAAAAAGTAAAAACTCAATAAAAAAACGTTCTGGTTCCCAATTATAGTTTTGTATTTTTTTACTTATTTATCTCTACTTTATTATTTAATCTTCATCCATTTTTTTAGTTTCCTTTCCTCTTTTTTACTTTTTATCGCTCCTTTTACTTTTCATCTCTTTAAATTTTAGGGATAAAAAGTAGCATTTTTATCCCCAAAATGGGAAAAAATGGCACCTTTTATTACTATTGCTTGAAACATTATTTTAAACTTACAGTATTAAAGAAACTACAAGAACATTTTTTATTGTTGTTGAGAATAACATTATTTTAATACCTACAGAACTGAATAAACTAAAAAAATAAATGCTAAATGCTTTATTATGTGACACGTACAATAACAGAAGGAACTACTAAAAAAAGGTAAGTAAATACATAACAAAAAGTTACTCTACAAGATATTTTCATTTGATCAAAACACAGACCATAGTATGATCTGCAATTGTATTTTTCTTGTCCGCCAAATCATTCAATACTAATGTTCTCACTAGTGTGGCAGTTGGCCTACTTCTATAAGGCCCCTAAAATATAAAAACAATATTATTGACTACTAATGATCCCAACCTGCAATAAGGTAACAACTTTTTCTTTTGTGGTAAACAGTTATTTAAATTTCAAATTTTAGAAATAAAATGGAAATCCAGATTGATATATTTTTGAGATACACATTGTGACTATATTACCTAATTTACTATAAAAAAAAAAACAGAAATCTAGGGTTGTAGTTAAAATATTGGATGTCACATGTGTGTGGTAAGGCTTATTTTAGCACTTGTGTCGTTACCACAAGTTATAAATTATTTTTTTAGTGTAATAATGTAGAGGGAGGCTGTGACTTTTTTAAATGTAAAAAAAAGGCTATTGCTAGTTTTTAAGCCAATGGTACTTACTAAATGTTCAAATACATATTCAATGTCTTTATGGATCATCCCTAGGCTTGGGCAAATCACATGTGACTCAAATTTTTATAGTGGCCAGTTAGGCTTAAGGAACATCAGACGAGTACCCAAAAAGGTGAAACAACGAAATCAGGAATCGCCGAACATGCATGATCAAAACAACATCGAATGAAGTGGGCAGAAGCAAAGGTTTTGCACAAGGAGTCACACTGGAAGAAACGAAAATTCCTTGAAGCTGCCTTTATTGGGCAGAATCAGGGTATTTTCAGTAAACCAAGTGTTGAAATCCAAAATATTTGGAAGCCCCTATTTGGGCGGAGCCAAATTCTTAAACTTCAAGGTTGAGTGATTTCTCACAGTATATAAGTTCGTAGTCTTAGGAATTGATTGTAGTTTGCACCTGAAGAATAAAATATAGACAATGGAAGTCCGAAACACAGAGTTAATTTCAAATTGTCACTTGTTTTTAAATTTAATGAATAATGTTTTGCATTTTCTTTGCCACTTTATTTCCACTGTCAGCTTCTTTTTTCCAGCACCAATTTTTTTTTGCGAGTTTATATTTTTAATTCTTACATAGCTTCACTATAACACAAATTTTCTTTGTAATTTTTTGGTTGAAGTCCACAAATATAGACTGCTTAAAATTTTTTAACAAACCGCGCACCATTACCACTTGCATTGAAAACGATATTAACTTTTCAGTCAATTTTTCTTTACTTTCACTAGTGTCCACAACAGTACAACAAAAATCTTTAATTTTTTTTTATGTGTAAACATTTAAATTGCAGCAAGTTATATCAGATATTATAGTGGGCTGGTTATAATTTATGCACAGAAAGCAAGCATAAGTACCTTCTGTAATTTATAATATTAAACGAGTAGGTACTTAGATATGTATTAAAATTGTGCCAATAGTTATGAACAAAAGGAAAAAGCTAACCATAAATTTGTATTTTTACTTCTAAAACATAATGCACACCCAGTGATATTTTAAAACAGGCTGCATCTATAGTTACGACAGTTGTATTAGAGCTACGACAGCCGTTTTTGGGGTAGAGTGTCGTTGATTGGATTGGGATGATTTTCTTCATCACATTTTTGGTAAAGTTACAACCTCGGTCACAACTGAGTCACAACAACCTGTGTAAAAAAAAGTAGGGTCTTTCATGTGACTTGTAAATTTAGCCATAGCCTTTAAAATAATGACAATTTAAATAGAGTCTGCTGTAAGCTTAGCTTAGTATACCCAAAAAATAAAAATTTTAACTTACCAATGAACTTTAACGGTGGGATTTACTAAAAGGGTTTAGTCTATTTTAAAACGGTCCTAAGTTTAAGTGAAATTTTTGGTATTAAGCATTTTAAACCAACCCTTAAATTGGAGGTGTTTTATTGATTAATAAACAACTTAGGATATTAAATAAGGTAAATTACTTCTTGTAAAAACGGTTACTTAGGGAAATTTTAAACGAACTTATTACCAATTGCCACAAAACAATCCTTTCTGGGGGCTATAAATTTAAACCACCCCCAGAGGTGGTCTAAAAGCTCACCAACTTTATAACCTCAAACACAGATGATGAAGCTATTATGTGCCCAATTTTTGGCGTATTCACCATATGCCATTTTGAGGCCTGTCAAAAAAAAAATTAGTTTTAGGGAATTTTTTCCTAAAATATGGTATATTCTTAGAAAAAAAGCTGTTTTTCAATGGTATTTTGCGATAATAATACAATGAATGAATAACTTTGTGTCTTTTCTGTATGTATTTAGTACCCCCCACAGGTGTAAATATTTAGATCTGTGAGGGGTACTATTTTAGATCTTAGTAAATCCCACTGTAAAATTTTCCTTGTGGGTAAACTTACTATGATTGAAAGTCTCTTTCAAAGTCTGATTCAACAGACAACTGCAAACAACTCGTATATACGTTTTTCTAGCGATATTTGTTGCTTTACAATCATATAAATTGCTTTTGCACCCGAAACAATACAATATTGTCCATGCATTTATTTAAATTAGAACCAAAACCCGATAAAAATAAAACTTTATGTCACTAAGTTTGGAAAAATCTGCCTATTAGGTAAAAATCGATATCACATGAAAACCTTTCGTTTGGATTTCTCTGGATGCCCAATACGCAGGCCCAAGAAAGCGTAAATTTTTTTTTTTAAAATGGTAAAATTTATAATAACCATAATTAACCTCAAAATTGGTTTTACCAATCATGAAAAATATTGACAAATGGCGGCTCTACTTGGAACAAATGTTATTAACCCAAGCAGCACAGTTTGTATATATTAGATTTTACAGCTAACCTATAGCTGTCACAACGTTGCGGCAACTGTGTTTTGACTGTAAAGTGGCTAGCTTAATTTAAGCTGTCTTTTTAGCTCTTAAAATGTTGTGCTAACTTACTTTACCAACCAAATTGTCACTGCAGCAAAATTGTATATTAAACTTGCTATTAAATCTGTTTCATGCTATGATAAAAGTTGAAACTCATCTGCACAAAATGGTCACAATATTTACTTTTTTTGAACATTTACAACTAAAAGAAAACGTTGGCGCGCCTCTACCGGTATTGTGATAATGTAGAATCATATCTTTTTTAAGCTGTGGCGTGCTCTTCAGAAAGTTTTTGCAAATTTTTATGTACCCATTGTGAGATGTTTTAGATTTTGTGTTAAAGAGTCGCGGGTTCTTCCTGAAAATATGGATGAACTACAAAAAAAATTAAACATAGCCGCAGCTACTACAGGAAAATACAGCAGTGCTTAGATCAACTTCAGCTTCAGGAATTGATGAAGATGCAAATGAGGGTAAGGCGCCCAAAACAAGTTTTTAAAAAGTTTAAATTCTGTAAAAAAATTCACTAAAATTTACAAAAATGTTTATTGACCTTAACCTTTTCCTGTCTTTTTATGGATTAAAAAAATTCACAAAAAATGCTAGCTAAATATTTTTTTCAGGGACATCACACAACCCATCTAGAGATCCCTATGGTTGAAGTAGATGAACAGGAAAATGAGGATCCCGAAGACTGGTTGTATACAAGTAGTTCTTCCTCCAGTGAATTCTCAGATTCTGAACCTGAAGAAACACCAACCGACTGTTTAAGAGGGTGGGCACTGGAATTCACTCAGCTATGAGGTCTTTTTTATTTTACATTTTAAACAACATTAAAGATAAGCCAGTAGCTGCTAGAACATTTCCAAAGGATCCACGTACGTTGCTGAAAACCCCTAGACAACTATTTTTAAAATGGGGGATGGAGAATACTGGCACCAAGGCTTAAAACACTGTTTAAATATTTGTTTAACTGATAAGCTGACAGGAAATACTACCATATCTCTTAATTTCAATGTGGACGGCTTACCTATATTCAACAGTTCTAAGGCCCAATTTTGGCCAATATTATGTCAGATAAATGAATTAAATAGGGAACCAATGGCTGTTGGTATTTATTATGGACAGAGTAAACCACCATCAGTAATGGAATATCTTAAAAAATTTGTAGAGGAATTGGTGGAGACTGGTTTGGATGTCTATGGTCACTATGTTCCATCCACATTCGGTGCTTTATTTGCGATACTTCAGCAAGATCTTTTTTAAAAGGTAAGAATTACATTTAAAAATAGTAAATTAAATTCTATGTGAAAAAATATTTCTACTTTAAAAAGACTGAAATGCACTATTAGTAAATAAATATCTATTCAAAAAAAAATAAAATACTACAGTGCACTTTTTTCAATAAACTTAGAGAAACAATTTTTGGTAAAAAAAATGCATTTAATAAAAACTTAATTCTAGTAGGTACAAAATTAATGCAAACAAATTTTTTAGGCACTATTGGTTTTAATGGTTACTACTCCTGTCTCAAATGCAGAATAAAAGGGATTAGAATTAATGACAAGATGAGTTGGTGAATGATAGTTTTAGAAGACGGTTAGATTGGGAACACCATAAATTTGACACCCCTTTGGAACAACTTCCAATAGATATGATAAAAGATATAATGATCTTTTAATTATAGAATCTAATTTTCTAACAACTTCACAGCTACCATGTGAGATTCATAGAAAGATGAGGTCTCTTGACACCTTAAAATTTTGAAAAGGCGTAGAATTTAGATCTTTTTTATTCTGTTTGGGTCCAGTTATCCTTAAAGAACATTTACCGTGTGATGTTTCTCAGCATTTCCTTTTGTATTTTTGCTCAATTTTGATTTGTTCTAGTGAAGAATACTCTAAATATTTAGACATAGCTGATAAAATATTAAAAACTTTTGTTCTTCCTCCAGTGAATCCTCAGATTCCGAACCTGAAGAAACACCAACCGACTGTTTGAGAGGGTGGGCACTCGAGCACGGCATTACTCACCCAGCTATGAGGTCTATATTAAGCATTTTCAAGTGCATGGGTTCAAGGCTCTTAAATATAGAACAAAATGGTCAGCAAGAGATATTTTCCAAGTATCTAATTTTCTAACAACTCCACATCTACCATGTGAGATTTATAGAAGATTGACACCTTAAAATTTTGAAAAGGCGTAGAATTTAGATCTTTTTTACTCTATTTCGATCCAGTTATCCTTAAAGAACATTTACCATGTGATGTTTTTCAGCATTTCCTTTTGTATTTTTGCTCAATTTTGATTTGTTCTAGTGAAGAATACTATAAATATTTAGACATATCTGATGAAATGTTAAAAACTTTTGTTCTAGGTTATTCTGACATTTATGGAAGAGAAAATATATCTGTAATTTATGTCATTTAGTGGATGATGTAAATGTTGAGGTATTCTTCCAACAATTAGTTCATATCCATTCGAAAATTTTTTGTATAAATTAAAAAGGTTGTTACGATCAGGCAATAAGCCTTTATCACAGGTTGTGAAGAGAATAATTGAATATTTTACCCTAAAAAAACATCAGAAAACCTTGCCTTTCCAATATTTAGGAAGAAAAATTCTTAATATGTTTATAATGAAAGTGTTAATGATGAAACTTGAATTTTATTTTAAAGTATATTTAAAGGCAGAGCTGATGTTATCTACCAACGATGCGGCTAAAGGTTCTCAATAAAAGAAAACGAAATTGTTGTCATGAAAAACTCGTGTTTAAAAGAGATTTTTACACTCCTTTAAAATCTTCAGTTTTAAATATATATATCAGCAATAGTTTAGAAAGGAACCCTCCCAAATTTTACAAGGCTGGTGACATTAAATGTAAGCTAGTAGCTATTAATTTTAATTTAGAAACGGCTTTTCTTCCTTTGATTCATATGTAAAGAAAAATAGCTGCATATGGTAACTACATTTGATTGATTCTATCTAATGGCGAGTCCAGAAACCTAGAGGCCTAATTCATCCTTATTACATATGTTAAAATAAAGCGGCACATCTGTAGGTGTCTGGACTCTCCACTAGATCTTAAAGATCTAGTCATAATACTTTTTAGGGATTTTTGGTATAATTTTGTATGTTTTTTAAAATAGTTAAATTTTTTGCAGGGATTTCTTTCACATTTTTTTGTTTTTAACCTTAATTTTTTTAAGAAAGAGAAGATCAAAAGATCTTGGGAGGAAAGAACGAAATTTCAAAATTGGATGAGTGTCCCACAAGGAACACATTAAAGACCAAAGCGAAAAGAGAAACAATTAAACGATGTTTCGCCCGGGGTGACCAGCGTGGGCTCGACTGTGGATTCACTAGTCACCCTCAATCCAGACATCATTTAACACCATCGCACACTCTGACTTCCAATTCTGAAACACTCACAAATAGGCATCGTTCCGCATGGTACTTAATATAAGTCACCTGATACGGGTTCGTCCTGGCGTGTTAATCTTTCCAGTAGGAATATGCTCCTAAGACAATTAAAACAAGAAGTTAAAACTTCCAAATGAGTTACATCAACCGAAAAGGATCTAAGAAATCAAATCAAAATCATCTTGAGATCACAAGGAACACACAAAAGACCAAAGTGAAAAGAGAAACAATTTAACGACGGTCACATTATGTTAGTGTAGTTTAAATTAAAGTGCAACAAAAAATAACTTGCCAGTATTAATTATAATATTTTACTTAATTTAAAATAATTCCTTTGCTTTTAGGATTATGATGTGTGATATAGAGTAATGTAAACCTAGTTAAAACTGTTGTTGTTAGTAAACATTTTTTTTTGTATGTACCTAGTATGATACTAGGTGAAAAATCTATATTATTTTATATTTTTGTATAAATAAATAAAATTTTCATAAAAATAATGAAGTTTATTGCATTTATTACTTTGGAGATATAAATCAACTTAGATAATAAAATTATTAAGTAACATTACCTTAACATGTGCCTTAATCTTAATGCTAAAAAAACGATATATTAAAATATATTTTTCATTGGATGATCAAAGTTCAAATTTGGCACGTTTTTTGTCAAGGTTAGGTATTTTTAAAAATTGGGTAAATTTACACAAAAATATTGTTTGTGCAATTTGGTTATACCCATTTGATCCTTTAGTTGCCATTGCCAAAAAATGTTAAATAAAATAAGGAACAAATAATAATAACTGTTTAAAGAATAAATAATCAGCCATAAATAAAAACAAAAACAGTAAAAAATAACAAATAATACTGTTTAAAATATTAAACTAAATAACTGTAGGAATACTTGTTTTAAATATATATTTTTTTAATATTCTTCTTGGTCGCTTTCAGATTCAAGGTCAGAATATTGCTTTTGTTCTTGATCTGGATTGGCTTCGTCTTCGTCAGTATCTTGGGAATCAACAACTTCAACCTTGAGCCTACAAAAGAAATAATAAAAAATTACGTAAATTGCAATATATTATAGGTATTTACTTAGCGGCTTATATTAAAAACAACTTATTAACTTGAAATTCCATACATTTATCGTAAGTGTCAAACACACTCACTTTTCCTGGTGATGAGAAAATACTTACTTGTTTTTCATATGTTTTGTTCGGCTCACGCTGTTTCTACGGACTTTCTTGAAAAAATCAACATTGTCAGAATGTGTATATCGATTGTCTGCCAAATATACTATCTTAAAAAATGTATCGATAATGTTTGAGTATTTCACAAATGGATTTTTTTGCAAGCTTTTTATTTGCTGGACCCTGTTCAAGAGCAGGTAGTTAAGAACATTCTGTTGAAAAACTTCTCAATTAACAGATATCCCACTTTTGCTCCATTATTGACTCCTTTCTTTCCTCCTACTTGAGCCATATTTTCAATCTAAAAAAATGTCAATAATCTAAATTTTCAGAGCAAAATAATTTATAAATTAAAATGTGGCAATCAGCATTTCAGGGTAAAAGAAGTAATAAGTGCAGAAAAAAGTCTTGGGAGTCTGTCTTAAGTTATTAACTTATAATAGCAGCTTTTTATGAATTGAACACTTATTTAATTTTTAGCCTTTTAAAGTTAACACTTTTCTTGGGTTGGAAATAAAATAAATTACTAGAAAAGAGCCACTCACCAAAATTTTTTGGAGTTGTCTTTCACTTAATTTTGCATTGAGTGAATTCATTTTGGCTTCATTTGTCACCGGAAGAAGTTCGGTCATTACTTTTTCAGTTGATCTGGTTTCTTTGGATTCCAATACTTGTATGTCTGTGTTGGTTTTTTGAAGAATTCTTATAAGGCTGTCGAATTTAACAGGTAACCCTACTATTTCAGTCAAAATTTTTTGGAATTTTGTGTCATTTTCTGTACTTGAGACTGTTCCGGCAAACTTTTCCACGAGAACCTCAAAAATAACAATAAACTAAACTCATAACCCTCCTTTGCATTGTGTAGTCTGGTCATAAAGAGATACACATACATATATTTATCAAAGTTCTGAACCAGGAATATGTTTGATCTTGTGAATTATGTCTAGCTAAAGACCCCTTAGCTTTGCCTGCGGTTTTACCAATTTTTTCCAGTTTTTATTGCTTTAAATGTCATAACTTTTGTTTCTGTAAACCGATTTTGATTAAATAACAAGGGGGTAAATGCTGACTCAAAATTTGTACATTTATTGTCGGAATGCCAATAGTTATATCATTTAAAAAGTAAATGGAAAGGATTGCATTACTTAGTGGATGTAAACAATTGACACACTGATTATTTTATTCACAGTTCCACTTTTACAAATTTTCCTGTTCTTCGAATATAATATCGCATTGTTTCTTGTTTTGTTTATATCCTGTCTTCTGTTTAATCTCTTCTTTGCTTAAATCCCAAGTTTTCCCAGAGTTTGTGCAATCTCTCATAGAATTAAAATCAAAGTTTGTCGACTTTATTGCGGTTTAATTTTTTTCGTGTTTTAAATCCGATTTAATAACAATTTTTTTTCCTTGCATTGCTTTAATGATTGCTCTTGCTAGCCAGTTTATCTTGCTTTTCCTTGGGTTTTATTTCCCCCTGACTTTCATCTATGCGATCCACCATTTCGTTGAAATCCTCACTTGTGCTTGCTGCAGCAGCCGGGTGTTTCCTCGAGGTCTTTTTAATTTGTTCATACCTAAAAAAAACAAAACAAAAAAATGAAATGCCGCTCTGCTATGATTTTTTAAAATAAATCGGTCCTGGATCCGCCCAGGTTGTTTTCATTAATTAATATATTTTAATAAAATTGCAAAGAAAACTGAAGAGAGGCAGCCAGCATTGACTATAGAGCAATTTTTGGGGACCAATAACTTTATTAGACAGTAGATCACAGTATACTGTAAACTGAGAAGTATAACATTATACCAAAAAGTGGCTCTTACATTAGGCAACCTGCTTTGTTAAGTACCCCGCTTAAATAACTTTATTTTTCATCACAAAACTTACACTTCCTCTTCCTCTGTATAGGCAAATGATGTCATTTTTTTTCAGTTTCACATGTCTCTTTATATGTTTCAAAGCCGGTCTGCTTTAACAGGTAGTCTTGTTTACTCCAAGTTTCTTGTTGAGGCTTGGAGTAAGGATCAGTTCGAATTTTCGTTATTTTTCGTTTGGGGGGCGGCCAAAATAGTACCCCGTTGCACTCCCATGCTTCAGGTACAACGGATAAGTATGTTTTGTCATTTTCGAACGTCTCAACGATTTTAAAAGAATTTTTTTTAATTAAAAAAAATCGAAAAATCTTTGGTTACCGGACTCGACTCTAGTTTACATTCTGGTTTACATTCCACTAATTTTCCGCATCTTGCAGCTGTCAGCTTATTCTCTCTTCGTCGGAAAAAGTGAGAGAGACAAGGAGAGAAATAGAAGGGAGCGGCAAGAAGTTGGAATGTGGGCAGGCGTTACTCACAGTTCTGCTCTTCTTCTTTTTTTCCCAACTGGGCCGTGGCACTAAAAACTGTTTTGCTGAGAACTGGCTGCCAATTCTCTTCTATAAGCAAAAAAAAGTAAAACTTTTCTTAGTTGTTTTTCCTTTAAGCGGCCATGATTATTTTATGTAAACAGAAATTTCTGAATGTAATATTATAATTTTTTGTTAAACTACACATTGTTTTGCCAAATAATTAAGTATAAATTATGCATAGTCCGTGAGATATGCATTTTCACAACTCTTGGATGAAATTTCTTAAAAAAGTAAACATAACCTTTAAAAAAAATTATAAATAATAACCATAATATGCCGATTTTTTGAGGCGCGTGTGTTTTAGTGAATTATTATGATGGGTTGTATCAATAAACCACCCAGCGCACCTAAATTTACCTCTGGAAAGACATTTTTTAAAGATTGTTATGACGTCTATAATGGGTGAGCAAGCATATAAAATTATAAACTAAACTTGGTACTTTGTGCCATCTTTCCGTTCTTATCTTTCATATAGTAATAAAAATATGTTATACAATAATATGGCAGCCTGTACAAAAATGCTTAATTTTAATTGTATATTTAGTCAAAATGCTCAGCTAAATTGCTGCCCACAACATTGTGACAACCAAAATATAAGAAAGGGAAGAAAACGTCTTATTAGTAAAACCTACATATAGGGCAAATTCCATTGTATTTTCTCCCAAAGGGTTATAAATTTACTCACCGTTAGGTCACTGTTAGAACTATAAAAATGTAATTAAATCTTTAATTGAATAGGGATTTATCGGTACATAAAGTCGGCATAGCCTGACTCGGCACTATTTCTGACAGTTCTGCACGAAGATTGAAAGTTTCTGACATTTTTGTCATGTAAACATGTCATCTAAACATGCTCATATTGTGCCATTCTTAAAGTTGACAAATTAAAGTTAATGCCGTCCTTTATTAAAGGCAGGCACAAACATTATGAAAGTCGACATTATTTTGATAGCAAAGATGACATATTTAGACAACAACAATGTCAGAATCCCTTTAAACTTCGTGCGTAATTGTCAAAAATAGTGCCGTCTTTATTAAAGACAGGCTATGCCGACTTTATGTACCGATAAGTTCCTAATATTACTTATATTTTACTTAATACTTACTGCTTTAAGACAGTCTCACCTTCTAGGTAAAATACGGTAATAAAAGTAACGTAATTAAAATAACTATTTTATGACCATAAGGTAAAACTAACCTACAAGTTTTTATTTAAGTACTTTTGTAGTAATTATTACTTTAAAATATTACGATAGGAGTTACTTAAAATGCTGCTTGGGCTGGTATTATATGTATCGTTTATTTGATGTTTTTTTTTCATAATACACGATTTTTTTTTATATATTTGTCTTCCTTAATTGGGTATGGAGGTAAAAATTTTTTAAAGTTATAATTCACATATATTTTTGTAAAAATATGTCATAATTTTTCCGAAAAAGTGTCAAAAAATAACGGTTTTGTCAGTGGTCACCCTGATATTCCATGTTGTATATTCCGTGTTTTTTTATGTGCTCTTGCATCATTTTAGTCAAGAACATATTAAACCTAGTACCGGAAAGCACATTACCTAAATTTAAAATTATCTAACCGTACCTTAGCAGAATGTTACCTTTACCTAATTTACCTTTATAAATATTAAGTTTATGTACTTTAACTTAAATTAACTTGCCTAGAATTCCCCAATGGATATAATGTACCGTTGTAGATTTTATGGAAGCGACTAGATGTCATAATTCTCTGATACCGCGAAGAAAATATAAAGTATTCCTTAGAAGGACTTATGCACAATTTTAGACAATCCTACACAATTGTAGACAATCGTAGACAATTTTTAGACAACGTTCCTTCCCATTTAAATATTTATTTTTTAAAAAAGAAGTCTGTTCTTCGATAATGTCATATCTCGGCAATTGTAAATAAATTGACAATTTTTACTTTAAACATTCCAATCATCAGGGTAAGATAGGACTGTACCTGGCATGAAGCATAATATAAAGAACCACACCCAGCGAATTTAAACAACTTTCGTAGTCAAACAACGTGGGATGTTGGATGGATATATGCAGCGTGCCGCCTATCGGAATAAAGCGAAAAGCAAAACGCTAAAGGACGCAAATATCAATAAGAATGAAATGACAAAAAAAAAGAAACCTGCGAAACGGTAGAAAAAGTGCTGCCGCTAGTTGTACTGGTGAACTAAAAGGTCTTGCTCTCCATCTAGCGGGGCAGAATACTGAAAAAGAGATCAGAAAGACGACATCTAGATGGCGCGGCGCGGCGGTTGTTGGCAGAAGTCTCGTACCTACTGCTGACACTCAACATCGAGAGATTCATAAATAAAAGTCGAATTTACATCACCATCTATACAGGTGCAGCAATATCTTTGCTTAAATCCGACATGGCATATGGTTATAAAATCCTACAACGAGAAATAAGACTTTGAACTGTGACTAGAGGGAGAATTGACTAATGTCCTGGGAGAAACAGAAGTTGAGATACAACTGGGAAGATTGATTGACCCTCGGTATGGATTTAATTCGACAATATTGATTTGCCTACAACAATAAATTGCATCTTCTCAAATTTTTCAAAACACTGAAAAATTCATTTTTACAAGGCTAGAGACGAAACCGAGAAGTTGTGTAGGACTCGTGAGAACGGAAGGGGATTAGAGTCGCAAATATTTTCACAAACTATGACAAGATCAACAAAGGAGTATAGCCAGTGAGATGAGTGACCAATTGTGAACAAGCAAATAAGGATGCCGTACTATTTTAAGAAGGACGATCAGTTTCAGAAAATTATGGTCGCACGAACATCATTCAGCATGTAATTAATACTGGCGACCTATCAGATAAGCTCCAAGGCAAATGGCTCTGGGAAGTACAAAATTCAGTCGACAAAATGCTTAGCGAAGACGGAAAGGATTTTCGATTTAAGAATTGGTCCTGGTTCTGGTTGACATTATTTTGACAGCGGTTCTAAAATAATGACGTCATTTAAAATATTATTAAGATATCTTTGATTTTACTCAAAAAAAGACTATCCATTATTTTGCAAAATTTTAGGGATTATGTTTACAACCAAAGAGCCGAACCAACCTCCCAGGCTGGTTCTAAAATTTCATAACCGGGTTGCAACTGTGACGTCATTTAAAACGAAAGGACCGGTTGCGGTTCTGGTTCAACCAGAACCAGGACCAATTGTAAAACGAAAATCCTTTAAGAAAGACGAAAGTACCTGATTCTTTATGGATTATCGGAAACTCAATGACGTGACAAAGAATTCATTACCTAGAATCGACAATACTTTTACTATCTAAAAATTGGCTATAGGTAAGTTGAAATCCATAAAAGAGACAAAAGGAAAAAATCCTTCTCAACTGGTAATGAATAGCCAATTGAAATCGTATTACGAGGCCTGACGTGGAAAATATGTTTAGTGTATAAATAAACGAAGTTGTGTATTGAGTGCAAATTATCTATATTTTGTGATTAGCGCTTTCGCCATCAGACCTCTTCTAAAATTACAAGAAAGCCTTGTCAGTATAAAATTTGAGTATAAATAAGCTTAAACTTACGTGAGTGTTTCATGCCCGTGTGCACGGGTTTGGCTTGACATGTAAGCCGAGCTTAAGCTTTAGTTTTGGTGCGCAATGGTGTGGAATATCATGTAAGTGGCACTTAAGCTGCAGTTAAGATAAGTCGTAGCATTACTTCGGCTTAAGCGCATTTTGAGGTTATGTGAGTTATTTTGTTCATTATGTTTTTAGACAAAAGCAATTAATTTAATCAGATTATAAAACTGTTCCATTGCCTTAAAATCTTTTTGTGATTGTAATAGTGGTCTGTGCTTAAAATGGAATTTCTTTGGGATGACGAAGAAGATGAAGCATTAGACTTTGTAATTAATGGAATACCTACCAAGAAGGATTTTTCAAAGAATGAGATGAAGATACCTTTTACAAAAGTTTTAGAATGTCCAAAAAAAAAATAATGTTTTTTTCGCTAAGCGAATAATTCACTGTTTTTCTCGCAAATTCGTTGCAAAGAAACTGAAAAATGGGTTGGGTTGGTCTGGTGGTGTAATAATTAGCATGTTTTCACATCGTATTCAATACGTATCGAAAATCAAGCATCTCGTTCTTCATATGTCACGCTCTTTGTTCACAATCTTTTCAATATGTATTGATTACGATGTGAACTAGTCAGGTTTTATAGTTAACCAATTATAGTAGTTTTATTTGCCGTTTCCTCCATACAATCATAAATCATCAATAAAATTTGTTTTTTAAAACAACCTCAAATTTTACGTGGTTTTTTGACAGCTGACAGGTAATAATCATGATCACCACACAAAAAAATGCAGATAACTGCCACGTTACCAATAATTTCCTTACTTTTTCCAAGTGGAACATATTCGGAACTTTTGCAAACCAAGTAAATCTTAAGGGTCACCCTCAGTTCAAGCGGCACTTGAATAAGTGGAAGAAGTAAGGGGAAGTGGTGCACACGGGCATCAAACATGTAGTCAATTTTGGGCCATTAAACAGCCATTGGAAACTTAATATCTAAGGACAATACTTTGTTACACATTAAAACTTGGACGTTACAGTTAAAATATTAAGACATTAAAAACTAATTAAAATTTTGATCCATTTTTTACCAATCAATCATCTGTCAAGAATCAGCTGTTTTTTAAGGTAGATTTACGTGGACGCAAGCATACAAATCCACACTTGCCAAATGTTTGCTTTGTTTTTTAGAGTTGAGGCTTTTGATAGAGTATGTTATGTGGGGATGGGAAGGAGGCTTTTGATGAAGGAGGGGGAGGTTTTAAACGGGGTGGAAAGCTGCTTTCAATTAAGTGATAAAGATCGTTATGCTCAATTTTTAAAAATCTGGATTAGGGGGGGGGGTTCGGATGGGGTTTGGTCTTTTTTTATGGGGGATTGGGAAGGGGTGGGGGGCGGGGGGTGTGATAATGTGAGAGACGGGGGTGGGGGGTTTGAAAGTGAACTTATCAAAATTACATATGAAAAATACATTCAACTTAATTATAAATAATAAATAATATGTAGGAGTAAAGTCGAGTTTAGCAGGAAGTTATTCTTATTCTTGAAGTTATTCTGGTATTTTGATTGGACAGAGTCGTTTCTTCGAATAAACGTCTATGAAGAGGGGTATAATCGGTTAAAACATGCTTGTTTGTTCATACTGTAACGTTCATAACTAAAATATGTTTTACTGGTAAATTAAAATTGCACTTAAATTTGAGATCATTAGTATATTTTTAAAGATGTCAAAATAATGCGTTAAAGGGTAATGGTGTACAAGCTGTACAAGTTTGGTTTAAAAAAAATTGAACGATGCTGTGTCTTTTAGAATAATAAGTTTTATTTTACTATGTTGGGAATCTGGAACCTTTGGTTGCACTAAAACAAAATTATGATTGTTTTCCACAAACCAAAACTACACTTTTTTGCACTTGACGCGCGTTTCGCTAACAACGTTAGCATCATCAGGAGACGATAAACAATGATTGTTTATCGTCTCCTGATGATGCTAACGTTGTTAGCGAAACGCGCGTCAAGTGCAAAAAAGTGTAGTTTTGGTTTGTGGAAAACAATCATAATTTTGTTTTAAGTTTTCTTTTGTTTTGTAATAATTATAGACGTTGGCAACCACAATACGATGACGTATAATTGAAACAGAACCTCCATTAAAACATATTTTATTTCCTTCAGTCAATAGGTCCACTAGAGGCCTAAGGTTGTGGTAACTTTAGCTAACTACATATAAATACCTTTCAACTTTCATCTTTCCACTGAATAAGTTGCATTTCACAGGAAATTTTCAGCATTTCTCACTTATTTTTTTATTCTCCGACTGGATAAGTGCTGGTTGATATGTTATTTTTCAACTTCTTTCATATGCTACACATCCTTCGTTTATAATAATCCTACAGCTGTAATAAAAGTAACCTTATGACTGTTTGTTTACAATCTTAAAATAGCCAAAAATGCAACATACTATTTCAGAGATGTCTCCTCAAGTTTGGATATTGATGAGTACAATCATCCCTTCAACTATCTTGTGGTTGTTATTTTGCCTTGCGTTTGTAAAAAACAACCCCAAAAAATTTCAATTGTTTACTTTTTATGTTTTTTACATATTTTTATCGAATTCCTTACAGCCTTTCTGTATGGCCTTCTCGAACCTTTTTTCGAGCCCTGAATTTTCTTTCACTTTAAACGCTCCTATCTGCATAAACCACTTTTCGACAAAATTATTAATCAAACTTTTAGTGTGTTTTGAACATCACAATGTCCCTAGAAATATTACAAACTCAATCCTAAGGATAAAAATTTAT
This sequence comes from Oxystoma pomonae, assembly GCA_963921995.1. Taxonomy (NCBI): domain Eukaryota; kingdom Metazoa; phylum Arthropoda; class Insecta; order Coleoptera; family Brentidae; genus Oxystoma; species Oxystoma pomonae. The sequence continues at coordinate 71,487,543 of OY998165.1, forward strand.
AGTTGAAATCTTAAATATCTGTGTAGAGTAGACTTTCAGTGATTGTTAATTTCTGTAAATTTCCTACCAGCTAATTATGCAGATACAGCCTAAAGTGTGAATTTGACAGGTTCTGCATGGTTGCCAAATTGTTGTAACAATCCCCAGACTCGACATTTTTCGTAGTCTGCGAATTAAATAGTTTCGCTTGCAGAAACTTTTACCAAGCGTTTGTTTCAGTGTTCATCGGTTGAGTTGCAAGATATAAGATGTTTCTATTTTGGTTCTAGCGCTGTTTGAGGAACTCGAATACGTTGCCAGATTTTAAATTTGGGTTAGAAGTTTTTGTGAGTTCGTGTAGCGATTCTCCACACGTATGACGTAAGTTACTGCACGTGAAAAAGCGAAGAAATTTCTCCTTTCTTTTTCGTTGCAAATTTGCTGGGAAGTGGACGTTAAAATTGTAACTTTGTGAAATCATCCATTAAAATTTTCTTCTGGTAAGTTTCAATACTGTGAATTTATAACTAATCTTTTGTACAAGTACTAGACTGTCTATAGAGCATACTTTTTTGTTTATTTCAGCAATGAGCTGCAGTAATTTGCAAGATTGAGCATGGCATAGCAAGACGCGTTCCATTCCAAATTTTTTTGTTCATTTTGCGATTGCCCTGAGGCAACAGTATTTGTCCTCTAGCTAGAGGTAAAGATTTTCTTTAATCTTTTTTTTTTAAATACATAATATAAAATTATCAATTCTTATTTTTCCAAATGTCTAATTCCCTAATTAAATAATTTTTTTTTACCCATGTTCGACTACAAATTTTTCATTTTGCTATCCAAATTAATTAAGATAAAAACTCCCAAAATTAAATATTGGCAATGGATATATTTAACATTTTTTTCTTGACATGAAATAAGGGCGGTTCATTCATGTAAAATAATTTTCAGGTTGTCCTATAACTAAGTATTCTTACAGTTGTTTATGGTATATTTTCAGTAGCGTAATGCAATACCAATTAAAATGGTATTTAACTGGTCATATGTTTGAACAAAATACATATTTACAATTCATTAACATATTTAAACTTCTTTGTTTAAGATTGCTGTAAAGCAAAGGTACCTTTGTTGTTGTTTAATAGGACAACAAGAATTCTAAGACGTTTTAGTACAGATTGATTTTTCAAAGGATTTTTATAAAACTGTTAACATATGTAAAGATTTTTCATACATAATTTATTGACGTGTTACCAATAAATATGGGCTTTTTGAAATGGTTGATATTATTCTGAAGCACCCTAATCCACAGTGTGATATAATATTTTTATTAACCTTATTTTCTTGATTTTTTTAAGGTTCTAGCAAATTGCACTTAATTGGTTCTGGTGGAATCAGACTAATAAGCACCGGAGCGTAACGCTTTGTAGTTTTCTTAGGGATTTATATATTTTTATTTCTTGAACTAATTAAAGGAATTATAGCCGGGGAAAACCGAATGTTACAAGACAGTGCACTGGGTTGAGTTGAATGAATGTGGCGGCCGAAGGCTGATTTCTCTGGGGGTTTTGATGTGTTCTTTTATTCTTGTTTCTAGGTTTCTGGTTGTCCTGCCAATATATGATGGCGTACTGAGGGGCGCTCCGCTCCGGTCCCCGTGTTACGGGGGGCCCCCTTGGGACCCCAGTCATCCCACACTTACACAATTTATTATCCAAATACCTTCTTTTATTCTGGTATTTTTATTGGACAGAGTCGTTTCTTCGAATGAAGAGTGGTGAAATTTCGGTTTAAACATACTTGTTTGTTCAGACAGTGCACTGGGTTCAGTTTAAGTTCATTGTTAATTATTTGAACTTCAATAAAATCTAATCTTTTGTAGTTTTTGTTTGTTGTATGATGGATTATTTATAAGTTGGATGTTGGGTTAAAGCTGTGTTTTGTTGAATGAATGTGGTGACCGAAGGCTGATTTCTCTGGGGTTTTGATGTGTTCTTTTATTCTTGTTTCTAGTTTTCTGGTTGTCCTACCAATATATGATGGCGTACTGAGGGGCGGTCCGCCCCGGGCCCCGTGTTACGGGGGCCGCCTTGGGATCCCAGTCATCCCACATGTACACAATTTATTATCTAAATACCTACTCTATAAGATATAAGCACCAAATATTCTGGAAAACCGGTAAAAGTCAGAACTAATCATCATTCATGCATAAATAAGTATAAGATACCTAAAATGACAGAAAAAGACTTCCGTTATTCCGATACACACAATCTCTCAGTCTGTCTAGCATCCGTCTAGGAAAGAAGTGCTTCAACCACTGACTTCCTATTTCAAAAATAGTTCCCAGTTATAGTTTAATTTTTGTTTAATAATTTCATACACAAGGTTTCCACCTACGACTTTTTCGTAAGTGCCCACTCACGCGTCACATGATGTCAATATGATATGTTGTGACAGTCATGTGATGCGTGGTTTTTCTCGAAGAAAGTTGAACAATAACTTTCTTCAAACCATAAAACTCATATTTAGATTACTAGTTTTACCATCCCTTTGTTTAATTAAGCATATTTCTGAATATATTAAATTGATTCTTTGGTAATCAAAATTAATATTCTTCTTGGAATTGTTTAGATTTTCTTAAATTTATTGTTAAGTATGAATTTTGCGATTCAGTTTCAATTATTTTTTTAAATCTGAAACTATTTATTACATTATGCGTTTCAAACGCTACATGTGAGCGCAGTTTTTCGAAATTAAAATTGATTAAAAGTTATTTGCGCTCCACAATAAGCCAAGAACGCCTAACAAATTTGGCGATTTTATCCGTTGAGATCGAAGTGACTAAAAACATCGATTTTAATGAAGTTATCGAACCGTTTGCAATGGTAAAAGGTAGAAAAAAAGATTTATTTAAATTAATTTTTTCAGATTTTTTTTAGTTGGTTTAAATTTCTTTTTTGTAAATAGGTACCTGCAAATATCCTATTTATAAAAATTTTAGTATTTAGTATTGTGTTTTTGTCAAATAAAACTAACATAAGTATATAAAAATATCAGAGAAAGGCCCCCATGTGAAGATACCGCTCCGGGTCCCACTTTTTCTCAGTACGCCGCTGTCACCCCAAATTTGGTTAATATATTTTGTGTTTAATTTTTTTATTTGTTTACTAGCCCACCCCAACAAACTTTTTAAAAAAAATGTAGACCCCCAGGGGCTCGGTTAAAAATAGTTTAATCAGACCGAAATTTTATATGGAATATTAAAATTACCATACACAAACTTTTTTTAGCCCAAAAAATTTTTTTTAAAAAATCGGCCCAGCCTAATGTACAGGGTGTTCCAAATTGGGTACTTTTGGGTGTTTGAGGTACTTCGAGGGAAGATAGCAAAAAACTAACCCACGGCTCAATTTTTAGGAAAAGTTTAAAGGTAAAACTCGCATCTTAATATGTCAAGCCAAAAAATTTATTTTTGGTGTACATTGCGTTTTTGTAAATGTATAAAAATAAAAAAGTTATAGACCTAATCCCAAAATGCAGAATTTTAAAAAATCCCCCGTAGCTCGAAAATGCGGTTTTCATTTTTTAACTTCTCTTAAAAATTAAACCTCGCAAGTATGGGTCCGTTTTTTTTTCTCTCTCCCCTGAAGCCTAATTCTTGAATTTCAGTCAAAGGAACGATCCATCAAATTCAAATTTAAAAGTAGCTTTATTGTCAGAAATTGTAAAATCCCGGGGAATGATCTCATCCGCCGAAAGGAACATGCTTTTTCTTGAAACCTCTTCGAATTTTAACTTCTAAGAAGTGGGACTGATCCCCGGCTTTGGACTCCGGGAGCGTCAACACTTAATTTTTGATAGAATGGGATGGGCGATCACCGCTCAAGAATACGAACTGAGCTGGACGTGGGATTATTCGACACAAATCTATGTCGCTCCTTGCTCAAGAGTTAGGGCCCTTAAGTACCTTAAACCTCCCAAAAGTGCCTAATTTGAAACACCATGTTCTCCTTCATATAAGCCTAATACACTACATAAAAGTTTAGAATTTTATTTTAACAATGCCATAATAGCATATTTTAAAACTTGATTTAAGCTTTTGTGAAAGCGCCTGTTAGAATTGGTACGTAAAACAAGAATAATCATATTTTTTAAAACTTCGAGTGCTAAAGTGTCAAAAGTTATTAGACGTAGGTACGTTTTTTTTAGAATGCCAGTCTCGACAACAGCTTACAACAGTTTTTGATGAAACCAAAATCGATCTGTATAATAATTACGACGGCAAGAACGCGCACTTTTGCCATGGAAAGCCCCACTACTATTTTGCGCCATCTATACATTGCGCGCTTTTCCAATTCTAAGAATCTTTTCGTTGACGACCTTGTAGTTAAAATAAAAAAAGCTTTTAGCAAACTGTTTGAAATTTTGTTAAATTTTGAAAAATTTTCAATTTTTTTCTAGGATCCAAGGAAAGGGTGTTTACGGGCATTGTCACCCAAATTCACGACAACTTCGGATTCATCGATGACGAAGTGTTCTTTCCGAGAAATGTCTGTACAAAAGGATCTAACCCAATGGTCGGAGATCGTGTCCTAGTGGAAGCATCTTTTAACGCCACCATGCCATTTAAGTGGAATGCTGCTCGTGTGCAAGTTTTGCAGCCTGGTTTGTATTAAATTCTTTTGACATACTTCATGCAAAACTCCAAATATATATACACTGCTAATGTTTGTACTTCTTACGCCCCTCTTTATTTCTTTTTTGCCTTACAATCATAAAGAAAAAATCTATTACCTACAGAAGCCGGGTAGTGCAATTCTTAGTATTCTGTTCCTAGTTCTCATTTCAGAGGGTCGATTTAGTGCATCTAGACAAATATTTGTTGACATATTTTTTAGCTGCTACTTCTTGACCAAGTTTACCTGTTCCGTTTGGACCAATTTAACCACGATGCTGTAAAAGTTCCTCGTATTTTTTTTTAAATTTACCACTGCACTTAATATATTTTAGTTTTACCCATCGACGTACTAACTATAGACCTGGCAATTCATTCATAAATCACTATTTATTTTGACCCCAACACCTCCCACATAACCAGACAAAGAAAGAGATATTTTCAAGATATCGGTGGCAACACCGCAAGGGTCCGCGGGCGCGCTTAAAAACGTATGTGTAGTGTTTTAATTATTTGTTTTTATTCGATTTAGTGATAATCCTCAATATCTTAGCGCAAATTTTTTTACCATAAATGCATGAGGTTTTGATGTTAAGAAAAAAGTGCCACACTACAATCGTTCAAGTATCGCAAAATGTGTAGTAATAATAATTTTTAAAAACAAAGAAAATAATGTAAAAATCAGGCCAACTTGATTGGGAGAGTCGTTATTATCGCTACTAAATCGTAAATTATGCCTCCTTAATTTCGTTAAAATTTTGTTTAAATCTAAAAATATAAACATATCTGGAGACCATATAAAGCATATTATATACCTATGGACCAAACGGCATTTTAGATTTTTTTACAATTTTGTGAGGTATAAAAAAAGACACTTAGGCACAGGGTATAATATATGTACTATTTTTAGATAGATATAGATTTTCGTATTTATAAAAAATACTAAAGAGAACAAACACGTCGTTTTTAATCTATTTATGAATTTTTGCAAATCAAAAGTTTTTATTTCCTGAATTTTTTTTTTTTTACTTTAAAATTAAGGAACTAAAATGCTATCGCACAAATTTTAAATATGTATTAGTATAAATAAACATTCACTTTATTTTTTAAGTATTTTTTTTATTGAAAACATTAATAAATTTTAATCAAGGTCGTAGATAGGGGTAGAAAAACGCTAAGGTATCTTTCCAAAACTTTGATCTTCTTTCTTTTATCGGCAAGATTATCTTTTATCATTTTCAAATTCTTTCGCCTCTTCTGGTGTTGACAAATCTCTGCATCTCAAGTCTCCAGGATATTTTCTCTTTCTGAAATAAAAGATATTACCAGCTAATTTAAATTAATAATTATTTTAGTACAGCACACCAGCGAAAACTTTAAAAAGAATGATGTATAATTTTCATATTTAGATTTAAAAAAATAGCAGGTATTTTTTAAAATAAAAACTCCAAAATTTTTCTGACAAGCAATCACAACAGATTGAATATAATGTATGTCCTAAAAGTTTTAGCACAAAATTCTTTAATTTTAACTAAAACAAAATAATATCAAGTTGCCTTTGGAAACAATAGTTTGTTTACTTTGTTTACGGCCACCAACTGGAGACCCAGGGCCTACCAACTATTTTTTTTTTTAAATAAGAAGGTATCACTTCTGGCACCTTTTTGAAAAGCTTGTTAAAAAAGAAATTTAACTCGCTAGTTTTTTTTACATCTGTCAACCAATATGTGAAAAATTTAGAAAAACTAATTTTTTTGTCAATTGTTTTAGTTTTAAAAAACTACTATTTTTCTCTATTTACTAAGCGAAATAAAGAAAATACCACACAAGGACATTATTGACTACCCATTTGGCGGCCCTCACTGAAGGCCCAGAGCCTACCAATATTTTTTTCATGAGGAGGTACTTCTTGTGACACCTTTTTGGAAAGCTTGTTAAAAAAGAAATTCGAATGAATATGTTTTTTTGAGATTTGCCAACTCATGTGTTAAAAATTTAAAAAAACCTATTTTTGTCAATTGTTTTAGCTTCAAAATAAACTACATATTTCTTTATTTACTAAAAAACTACCACACAAGGATATTTTTGGCGTAAAATTTTTAACACATGGGTTGACAGATGTCAAAAAAATTTATTTATCGAATTTCTTTTTTAACAAGTTTTCTAAAAAGGTGTCACAAGTGTCTCCTCCTTTATTTCGCTTAGTCAATAGAGAAATAGAGTAGTTTATTTTCAATGTTTCAATGTTTGAAACATTGAAAAATATTAGCGGTGGGATTTATTAAAAGGGTTTAGTCTATTTTAGAACGGTCCTAAGTTTAAGTGAAATTTTTGGTTTTAAGCTTTTTAAACCAACCCTCCTATAATTTTGGACACAGTTTGAATTATAAGAAGAATTTTAATAAATTTGTTTATTGAATAATCATCTTAACACAATCTTTTGTTGGATTTAAGAAGAAAGTTTCAATTTAGAAGAAGATAAAATTTAAAAATTGAAACCCACGCGGGGTTTAAATAGTAAACACTCTGTAGAACAAATTAAAATTGAGGTTATATGTCACTCTAATTAAAACTTACCCTTGATAATTGATTTTTCCAATTAATACTTGATGTCACACAACGATTTAGATGTGTGATAATAAAATAAGGAGTAGATTAATTTTGTATTTATTTAAAAGGTGTTTTTATTTACGAAATGTATTAAAAAACTTAAATGCAAGTTTTTTTTTTACATTTCTGTCACTGTCGAAATGTCAGTTTAAAAATATTAGCACTGCGTTCAATCACAAACAGCGAGTTCGGATCTTTTACCTCTGCTTGCACCTTGGCTTGCACCAACCTCTACTGATGAAAGCTACAGCTTTAAAATGAGTGGGCTTTGAGTAAGGAAAGTTATTTTGACTGAGCTTTTAGATAACCTCAATGTTTTACTTTCAGTTTGTAAATAAATTAATATAGTTGTTTTGGGTTTTTTGTTTGGTATATTTTTCGTGCATAATCAGTGCCCTTCACTTGTGTTTGTTTTACCTCGTAGTGCCCGCATAAATATATTTTCTGGGAACCACCCCCCAGAGGTGGTCTAAAAAGTCACCAACTTTATAACCTTAAACATAGATGATGAAGCTATTATGTGCCAAATTTTTGGCGTATTCACCATATGCCATTTTGAAGTCTGCCAAAAAAATTAGTTTTAGAGCATTTTGTCCTAAAATATGGTATATTTTTTAGAAAAAAAGCTGTTTTTCAATGGTATTTTCCAATAATAATACAAAATAATGAATAACTTTGTGTCTTTTCTGTATGGGTAAGTGTTTTTTTAAATTTGGTTTTAAAATTTAGTACCCCCAACAGGTGTAAATATTTAGATCTGTGGGGGGTACTATTTTAGATCTAAGTAAATCCCACTGTTTTAGTTTATTTTGAAGCTAAAACAATTGATTTTTTAAAAATTTTTCTCGTATTGGTCAATAGATGTAAAAAAAACTATTGCGTTAAATTTATTTTTAAGAAGCTTTCCAAAAAGGTGTCACAAGTGATACCTTCTTATTTAAGAAAAAATAGTTGTTAGGCCCTGAGCCTCCAGTTGGGGGCCCCAAATTTTTTTTATCATGTGCGGAAATTCCGTAAAAAATCGTTAAATTCGTTTTTAGCTTTTTTAAAACCTCGTCCCCAAAGCCGTTCCATTTAAAGAATCCACCCTGTAAATGATTGATTTTAGCAACAAATTTAGAAACTGATACTAGATCCCAATAAAATAATTTAAATGGCATTTCAGTTTACTTCTTTTACAATTTTCACATTTTATGCATGATTTTATCAGATCTAAAATTGACGCAAGATCCCATCAGTCGATGTACATGTAATTTTTTAACTCTTGGGAGTGTAATGGTCGAAAGAAAGGGGGCCGGGTTGTTTTAAAACTAAAGCAGGTAAATATTATTTTTTAAATATCGTAAAATTTCTCAAAACTTGCCATAAAATTATCATCAAATTTATTAAAAAATTGTCATAAAAAAAAAAATTTCGAGTGGCCACCCTTTTATTGTGTATTTACTTACATTACCTTTGATTCTAGTTGTTTTGAAATAAACCTTAAATTTTTTAAAGTATTAAATAATTATTACAAAAAAGCAAAAAAGTTATACAAACAGCTCATACCTTTTTGTGGGGGGCTACTGTCCGACCCATCAAGTAAAATCCGAAAATTGGTTTTCAAATCTTTTTGAAAGTAAAAAGTACTTCCTGAGGTGGTGGAATCAGAGGGTATATCTGAACTGTAAAATAAAATTAACAAGATAAAAATTTGGTATACAAATACAGGGTGTCCCAATATGCGACCCACTTTTTGGAGTTGGAACTGATATACCCATGTATTAGAGAACATTTAACAAAAACGCGACTTTACAGATCTTAAATTATATATATATATAAGCATGTCATTTAAGTTATATTAAAAAAAAACATTTAAAAAGGGAAACCTTTGTATTAATTATAAAGTAGTAAAGCCTATTCATAAAGAAAAACAAAAACTTATCTTTTCTATTTTTATAAATTACAAAACACCTATTTTATTCAAAAATTATTATTTTTGTGAATTCTAATAGGAAAAAATCAAAAATACGTTCTTTTATGAGGAGGCCACTTTGCTTTCGTCACAAACTCCCCAAATATACAAAGTACTTGACTACTGAAAAATATTGGTTTTTGATGCTCGCTTACTTACTCTCTCTCTCTCTCTTTCGAATATGTCATGACTTAATTTTGGAAAGCTTCCCAGCTTAAGGTAATTTATTCCATCCTTTCTAGTTAAAATGTCTTCAAAATTATAATGATCAGAACACAATACTAATTGTTTTGATAGCGGCAGATCTTCTTCAGCCCCAAGTTTTTTGGAAATCTAAAAAAAAATAATACAAAGCTCTATTACATAGATGTATATACCTATAGCTAAGGAATCTAGGAAAAAAATACAAACAAAAAACACAAATAACGCCCCGTAAAAAGACACCAATAAAAAATTATTATAACTAACCCAAAGGTAGACCCACCCAACCCGAAATAATATTTTTTGATTTTCACGTATTTTTGAACATGTAACAATCAATTTTTTCTGAGGTTTTTTGCCGGGACTTTTTTCCGTTAAGAATGTCGCTTTTCTTTTGGTATTTCACAGGCAAAAAGCAGTATTATATCTTTATCATTTGTTTTACACTAGATTTTATGGTCTGAAACTCTCAAAAATCATATTGTAACCACAGTGTAATATAATTTATGACCGAACAAAGAGCAAAAAGGTGCAAATTGTTCCCCTTTTAGTTCTAGGGCAATAAAAATTATACTACTCTGGCATATATTCTCACACCTCTTCCCTTTTCTACCTACCATCAGGGTCAGATGTTTTATTTAAATTTATTTACCTACAAATGATTGAATCGTATTAGTTGATGGAGTTTACTGGGGGTGTTTCCATTTTTGGTTTCAAAACAGGTAGAGGAATTAAGGCCTATCGTTTTCATTTTTATCACATTTTGACATATTCTTATACTTTTTAAATTTTCACCTGCAGTACTATTTTTGTTCTAAACATTATTTTTTTTATAAAAAAATATATTTTAGTTTTTTCATTACTTTACCATTGGTGTCATGCCCCAAAAATTTAAATTTCTTATTTATACCTCTTACTGATATATGCCTTCGCCATTCAAGATCAGTTTTTTTTGGTACCTCTTATTGATATATACCTTCGCCATTCAAGATCACTTTTTTTTGGCCATAACTTAAGCTCCAGTTACCGATAAGCATAAATTTAGTGCTAATTCTGTATGTCTGTGTCTTATAAGGATATAAGGAAGAAAATAGACAGACATACAGAGTTAGCACCAAATTCATGTTTATGAATTGGGTAAACCTAAACCTATTTTGGGTTGGTTTTAGCTTGAGTTGGGTTTGGGTTAGTTATAATAATTTTTTCTTGAAAGTTCTTTTTTGGGACCTTTTTCCGGGGTTTTTTTCTGGAGAGTTTTTATTCTTAGATTCTGTTTTTTTTTACGATTTGGCGACCCTTACAGAAGGTTAATTCTAGATACGACTGTCATAACTTTAGACAGGCACTGCCTTTTTTTATATTTTCTATTCGCCATTGGTAAATATTGGAAATGTAAGTACCTAAATAGTTTTTGTTTATGGATGGCGTCTGACAAAAATTATAAAAAATCAAATCAATTGGCGAAAGAATACGTATAAATTAAGCTTTACATGATATCCTAAATTTTCATGACTGCAGATTTGAAATAGGTACCTACACCTGCCAACTGCACCGGTTATGTTTTTTAAACTGGCAGGAGCGTTTCAACCTATAAACCTATTCAACCTATACTTGCTTAAAAATATGCTTAAAAAGAAGTTCAGAAAATAATTCCAATTAAATTATTTGATTCTACGGCACTGTTTATCAAAATAATGCTTTCTACAAACTTACCTGTGAGACGAAACATCACTGTTCACATCGTCTAGTTTTTTTGTATAAAATTTATTCTCCCACCATTTAAATGTTTTAAAAATTAAAAAAAATCACAAAAAAGTAATAAAAGTGCTTTAAAATATTCAAAATAACTATTTTAATTGTCAGCAACACTGTAACCAAAGTTTACGCCCTACTAGTTCTGACAAGTAGGAAGGCACTTTAAGAATGGGAATTTTTACAAATCATACGATGAGTGTCGTTGCCCCAGGCGACCGGTTGCCGTTGTTAACTGAAGAAAAATAGGTAAAAATTATTTACGAAGGAAGATCTAAAATAATAGTGGTAAACTAATACCTAATAATTATCGATATACTTTACGTCGATGCTAATAATTAAAACTGTCTTTTACTTCAAAACAGTACCCATAGTATTCCGTTATATAATCGTGAAAATTTAAAATACTATATATCTATATTTATTTTCTATGGATTAAATACATGTAGTACAGTAGTACCTGTAGTAGTACCTGTTTTTTAAATAAATTGCACTACGTGTTTCTTATAAAAAAATAGTTTTTAAAAATATTTTAATAAACATATTAAAATAAAAAATGATTTTTTGCAAAACGTGACAAACACGCATTTATAAATTCCAATTAGACAACCACCACTGCTTTACAAGGAAGGATTTTTTTGCCAAGACATACGTTTTTTGAAATAGCTTTGTTTATCTTGGCATCATCATATTTTGGACGTTCCCTATCTAAGGTTAGTACATCGATGGTTTTACCCATAACTGTCACTAAATTACTCTTTGATTATCAAAATGCCGTCAAAATTCGCCCTTTTAATCGATTTTATTAAGTCAACAAGCAAGTAAACTTTTTCTGATTTAAGCAGTGTTTTCACATTTTTATCCACTATTTTTCTCTACTTTTAAAAATCCCCAGTTTATTTGACACAATTTTTAATCAAGTTGGCCATGCTCGTCTTATGAGCCTATACTGTATTTAAGGAAGATTTGTAAAAAAGGCGGTGGCCTAGCGGAAATGGTTTCCAACACTTGTTGTGTTCAAAACTCGTGTCGTATTTTTAACTGACTGGTTTTATTAATTCATTAAAAGTTTAACCTTAAATTTAATATTCTCGTTAAAACAAAAACCTAAAAAGCAACCCAAAAAATACAAATTTTTCCTAACAAAAGTTTTAATTAAATTTACACATCTTCAGTTTTTTTTAAATATCGCAGCAGCTTGCATCTTTCAACCGACTCAAAATAACAAACAATAATTATCCAAGAAATAAATGAAAACGGAAAAAATACACTAGCTATCAAATATTACAGAAGAAATAGGTACATAAGATGTAAGAAAAAAGTCTATAGGTAGTATAATAACATATAATAAAATTAACTCTCACTCACGACGTTTCGATCAGTGCAATATCTGATCATCTTCAGGTGCAAAGGTTACGTACTTATATACTATGGGAAATCACTCAACCGTGAAGTTTAAGAAGTTGGCTCCGCCCAAGGGAGGGGCTTCCAAATATTTGGAATTTCAACAGTTGGTTTACTGAAAATACCCTGATTCTGCCCAATAAAGGCAGCTTCAAGAAAATTTCGTTGCTTCTATCCACTTCATTCGGTGTTGTTTTGACCATGCGTGTTCGACGATTCCTGATTTCGTTGTTTGACCTCTTTGGGTATCCGTCTGATGTTCCTTGAGCCTAACAGATAGCGGTCTTTTTGTTTCACCTATGTATGATTCACCACACTCACAAGGAACTTGGTAAATGCATTCTTTATTTTGTTTGTTCTCCGGCTTTGTTTTACTAAGAAGGCTTCGAATTGTATTATAAGATTTAAAAGCCGTTTTTATATTCAAGTTGTTCGCCACTCTTCGAATTTTCTGTGATACTCCTTTAACGTATGGAATTGTAAGGAATGCATTTGCCTGGTTTTAGTCTTCTGCTGCAGATCCTTCTTAATGTTTCTTATTTCGATTTCCAATTCGTGAGAATTGTTACAAATTTGAACGGCTCTGTTATACAAAGTTCTTATTATGCCTCGTTTTGTTGTAGCAGAATTGATTTGAACATTGATTTAAATATTGTCCAGTGTGAGTGGATTTACGATAGATTGTTGTTCTGATGTCGCTTTTTACTCGTTTGACAAGTACATCAAGAAAAATAATTTGACAATTTTGTTCCAACTCCATTGTGAATTTAAGGGTGCGTCTTATGTTATTTAGGTGGTGAAGAAATTCTAAAGTTGTTGGTCATTCCCGGTCCAGACAATAAAAGTATCATCAACATATCTTAGCCAGAGCGTAGGTTTATATGTTGCGGTTTCAACCACGTATGATTCGAACCACTCCATGTAAATATTGGCCACCACTGGCGAAAGCGATGAACCCATTGGCAGGCTGTTATCCTGAGCATAAAACCTATCTTTCAACTGAAAATAAGAGTTATGTAGACAGCACTTCAATAACTCCATCACTCCCTCCAGTGGCAGGCTGGTACGTTCATCATCAACCAGTCTCTGCCTAATATTATCTAGCGATTCCTTTATCGGGACATTGGTGTATAGACAAATCGAAAGATTTAAGAATATTAACAAAATGATTGGAATTTTCTACAAATGAAGCGGTCTTGCCTGCAAGAAGTTGAATAATTTTCAAAAGGAATTTAGACAGATTGTGTTTGAAATCCATTGTTTTGTTTCGATTTATTGTTTAAATAAATGTGGGTTACAAATTTTGACAATCAGCTGACCTTTTTGTGAATAGCATTTTCGTCGTTAGTTTTCTGGTCACATGACTTTTTTGGTTCTTAAAATTTGGCGAAAACCCACGTGAAACTTCAACTCGCTGCAACTTTGGGCAACGGAACTTCAAGAAAGAAGGTGATTTCTTACGTGTGGGTCGGCTTTCTTTTTTTTAATTTACCGATTTAGTATTTTTGTGCCAGCCCAAAAGAGTAAATTAATTAGGGGTATTTGTTTTGCTAATATTTCTAGTTATTTTTACTCTTGCGGAAACCATCATTATGGTCCTTCGTATGCCTGATTTCTGGAAAAGCTCGTGGAAAACGCAGTTCGACTGATTGTGTTATCTCTGTTGCTAACCTTTTTTTACCTTTAACTATTTGTTTTTTGCGCAGTGCATCCGCGTTTCACTACTTTCAAGGCCATCGGCTTGTTTGGCTGGTCGAAGCATGAGTAGGCAACGTTGCATTATTTCCGAACGCGCACTAGCGTAACACAGGCTGCCTACGTGGTTCTCTGTCCTTTGGAGTAAGCATACTTTTCTTTTTTGTTTTTTTTTTGAAAAGTTGTTGGGTGTTGGCTTGCCTTGGCAATGAAATACCATGGTACTTTGGCTTCAAGAAAGAAGATAGGTTGCAGTAGAGTTCTACAAGGCTGTATAAAAGTAGGTTCTTTCCTGTTGTACTCCTAAGCGAGTGATTTCATAGCATTCTCTTTTTCTTTTGCTTTGAGAAAGCGAAGGGGGGGGGGGTTTGCATTTGCATTTGCATTTTTTTTTAATGGTATTTTTTTTTAAAGAGCAAGCCAGTCATTTTAAAAATAATGTAAATTTTTTTTTGGGAGAAATTTCATTTTTTTTCCTATGCCGAGAGGTAGTTTAAAAAAAAAAATTCTTACCAAACAAAATAAATGCAAATTTTTTTTTGCTCACCGAGTGAAGTAAATGAAAGATTTTTTTTCTGACCGAGTAAAATAAATTCAAGAAATATGTTTTTTTCTTACCGAGTGAAGTAAATTTAAAGTTTTTTTTCTTACCAAGAAATTTAAAAATTATTTTTCCTTATCAAGTGAAGAAAATTTAAAATATTTTTTCTCACCGTCAAAATAAATTCCAAAAATAATTTTTTATCGAGTAAAGCAATTTTAAAAATGTTTTCTCACTGAGCAAAATAAATTAAAAAATTATTTTTTTTTCAAATTATAGCCAATCCCATTGTTTTTTCTTCTCGCAAAGCATAGTAAATTGATTTTTTTTTGAGGAAGAGAAAAGTGTTTCTTCAAAACAAAATTTTTTTAGTCCCAAACCGTAGTAAATCAAAATTAAATTTTTCTAAAAAAAAGTTTTTTTTCAAAGCAAAGTAAATAAATGTTTTTCTTTCTCAAAGCATAATGAACCAAAATATATTTTTTTTCAAATCAAAGAAAATCCCCAAGTTTTGTTTTTTTCAGTGTATATTAAATTGAAACTCTTAATAGTAAATAAAAAAAAAAAAAAATTATCCCTTGCTCGTTTCCACAATTATTTCCCTCTTATATAAGGATGTGTCAAAGTCTTCGAAGTCTAGGTAGGATAGATATATATCCGGAAAAGAATTCGTAAACGTATTAGTGTTTAAGTGTATTGTTAGTTTAAGTTAGTTGTTTGTCATTTTTTTTACAAGCGGCAATTATTTTTTTAATCAGCGTTTACCCCGAAACTAGTTTCTAGTTTTTTTTGCTGTCACAGTAAACAGCGACTAAATTGAGTCCCTTTGAATAAATAAATGAAATGAATGAAAAAAATCTTTATCGAACCATTAGAAAATTTACAAAAAATTCAAATTTGGTTCCTCCACTACTAAAGACTAAAAAATACAGAAATAAAATAAAATTATATTCTATCTATGTATGACTACAGCATAGATTATATTTAAACAGCAAAAACTACATTATTTAAGTCACTATATAGAGGTACTTTTTTAATTTGTCCTTAAAGTTATTATATGTAGCGACATTTTTAATACATTGAGGTAGTTTATTATATAACTTAACACCCTTATAAACAGTAAAATTCATAAGTTGATTATAACGTACTAAAGGCAAATTTAACTTGTTATTAAACCTAGTTAGGTAATTATGTATGTTATTTCTAGAAAAAAAGATTAGGTTGGAGTGCCTGTTTTTATGTAAAACTTCATATATAAACGAACATGTTTTTGTATTTTATAGGTGTCTGTCAAATTAGGAAAATTAAAGTTTCGGTGTATGTCTTGTGGAATACCTGTAAGGCAATGCGTAAATGTTTTTGATTGCCTTATTTTGCAATGTCATCAGAATTTTTAATAATTTTTTACTTGCTGAAAACCCTACAAATACTGTATTTTGCTATGTATCAAGCTTAAGTACACCTGTCTCAAAAGATACTTTGGTAGGCAGTAGCTTAGGCATTTTAGTATTCGCACATGAGAAACTATAGCTCTAGCAACTGTTTTTTTTATGTGATGTTCCCATGACAAAGATTCGTCTATGTACAAACCTAGGTATTTCACAACGCTAGTATATTGCAGTTGAAGAGTGCCTATCTGGATTGGGTTGCTATACAAATTAAAGTTCTTTTTACTTTTTCCTATAAACATAAAACTAGATTTATCCAAATTTAAAGTAAGTTTATGTGAATTAAGCCATTTAATTAAAATGTCTAAGTCACTTTTAATGTTTTCTCTTATCCTATCATAAGACTGGTCACAATAGACCGGCAGAGTATCATCTGCGTAGAGTAGAAAGCATTATTTATTGTCGAAGAACTACATTTAAAATGACAATTCTTATTGACAAAGCTGGTAACTTAAAGTAAGGCTTAATTTAAATCTTAAAAATGCCTATTTCTAAAATTAAGACAATATAAAACAATAAAAAAAAAATAAAAAATATTTAATAAAAAATCACAGTCAGTCATTAAAATAATTTCCACATTTTTTAAAAGTAAATAAGGCTATAATAAGTGTTTTCAGCACATACACACACATTTTAACATTTAACAGTTGCTAGAACCTATGGTCAAATTACGCTTAAGTGGAATAAAATGCTAACTCAAGAAAAATTGTCTTACACTGACCTCTAAATTTCTTAAGATCTGTAACATTACGTAGTTCAACAACAACAGTGATTATACATTTTTAGTCCATTGTAAATGAATGAGTTCTGAATGGGCAATCTCAAATCATGTATCTGAGGAGTATGATAGTAATCAATACCTTTCAGAAAATGAGCGAGGTGCTTGTGGATTATTAAAGACACTATTTTCAGAATAAATAAACTAGGTAAGGTTAAAATTTTATTTGACACAAACAGGTGTTGACAATGAGTTCTAGGATGTACACCACATAAGAAACGAAACGCTCTTTTTGGTGAGATTCCACCAATGCAAAGTAAGTCACTCTAGCTACTGATATGCCTAGTTCAAATACAGTAATTCTGACACTATAGCAGCCAGATGAAAGCTTTTTGTTAAGTACTTTAACATTTTTATCGAACTTAAGATTGTAATCAATGTTAAGACCTAAGAATTTTGATGAATTTATCGTATCCAATGTATGATGGGAGAGTAGAACATCAGGAAGATTTAGATTTCTAAAAGTGATCATATGAGTCTTGGATAGAAAAACAAATTGGCATCACACCAGTTTTTTATTTTCTTAAGATCTGAACTGATTATGTTATAAAGCACCACAGGGTCATCATGACAGCAAGTAACCGTATTGTCATCGGCAAATACTGTAAACAAACCAGAAATATCAAGGGTCATAAGATCATTTATATAGATGATGAATAATAAAGGACCCAGGACTGAACCTTGGGGAATCCCGCTGGAAATGTACTTTTCCTGAGATAGTTTTCCGTCCATTGACACGAATTGAGATCTAAAATCTAAGTAAGACTCAAAGAATTTAAGTTCAGTGCCCTGAAAGCCATAGATGGTTAACTTTTTTAAGAGTATTTTATATCTAACACAGTCAAAGGCTTTTGACAGGTGGCAAAATACTGCAGCGGAAAGTTTACGTTGGTTTATTGCTAAAAGAAGAAATTCCATAAGGTTAAAAATAGCATCTGCTGTACTTTCACCTCTTTAAAGTCCAAACTGGTTTTTATTTAAAATATTGTTGCTATTAAGAAAGCCAAGTACTTGTTTTTTTTACAAGAGTTTCTATTAATTTGGAAAGAGTAGAAAGTAAGGAAATGAGGCGAAATTTTGACGGATTTTTAAGATCAACGCCTTTATGTATAGGTATAGCTTTACCAGTTTTTAGTGATAGAGGGAATTCACCATTGGAAAACGAATTATTTATAGTCTTAGCCAATGCAATAAGAGCTTCTGGAGGCAGTTCTTCAAGAATTTGTATTGATATACCGTCTAAATCCGTGGCATTTTTATTTTTCATCTCCTTCATGGTGGCTTTTATATCTTTGTGATTAATTGGACGAAAATAAAATGTGTTAGTGGAATGGATGTGTGATAAATAGCTTATAGGATCAATGTTGGAAGATATACTGTCAGTTATATTAGATGTCCCTGAGCAGTAAAAATCATTTAACTCATTTGGTTCAAGAGAAGTATGTTTGTGATGGGAACTAGACCTACCTGTAAGTTCGTTTATAATTTTCCAAGATATTTTACTTTGGTGAGTTTTGAAGCTTCAGTGCATAATACATTTGTTTGGCCTTGCATATTAGCTTTCTAAAAAGCTTTCTGTACCTAGAGAAGTAATTTTGTAGAAATAATAGGGTAAAACTTAAGAAATCTTAAATTATTAAGAAATCTTAAATTAGCAGACGAAGTTCGTATACCCTTGGTCATCCATGGTTTTGCTTGGCGTTTTGTTTTTACATTGCAAATAGGAAAAGATGAGTTTACAATGTTACACAGTGCAGTGTGAAACTCGGTAAGACTGTCGGCATTAGACTGAACTAAATTCCAATTAAAAGCACTACACCTCTGGCAAAATCGATAATAGTTCTTACCGCTAATTATTCGTTTTCTTATCTTTTGAGACTTTTCATTTTCTGACGGCCCTTTTATACAAAATTTGGCATAAACAGCATTATGATCTGAGAGTGCCGCATCCATAGACTCACAGTCGACCTCTACATTTAAGTTTGAGCAAATATAGTCTATTGTAGTGGATGAATGGCTTGTTATCCGAGTAAAGCTGTGAAAATGCATAGTAAGATTATGTGTGAATCATTATCACTTTGGTCAATATTTAGATCACCAGCCAAGACGGTTTGATAGTTTCTTGGAAGTCTGGTTAGCAATATCTCAAGTTTACTTAGAAATTCTGACACATTTGAATTTGGAGATCTGTATATACATACCACATACATGTTGAACTTCAGACACCATTGCAGTAAACTCAAATTTTCTTTCTATAATAAGGTAGTCAAATTTATAACACCATTCGAAACACAAAGGAAGAGCTATTTACTAAAGCCAGAGTGTCACCATTGTGATAAACCGATCTGCAATATTTTGAAACTAATGTATACCCAGGAACACACAATGGCTCATCATCGTTTAACCAATGTTCAGTTAAAAGTATTATAGTTGGATGGTTTAAACTCTCCAAAAATATACACAACTCATTAATTTTATTGCGTAGTGATTGTATGTTAAGCAACATGATAGATATGTTTATGTCACAACCCTAAAAAATGATCTCCACCAGTTAAGTCAACAGATAGACTCTGAGGATTAAAGGAATTAAATAATTCCTCCGCATTTTGGACTTTTGAAATAACTGCAATTTTAGATTTAATGGCAAAGTTTAACACAATATATCTAGTAAACTGGTGACAAAGCATTTTTTTACTTAATCTAAACCTAAAATTTAAAATCATTGCTAAAAATTCTTATTGTTCATGAAAATAGAAACTTGGTCATAAAACATGTTAAAAGTATCTTGTGAAGACGTATGCCGTGAATATCTTATACTAATAATTAGGTTACAAAACTTGCTTATAGAACACAATTTGAAAATTGCACGTTTGGATATTATAGATTTATTAAATCATAAACAGACAATAACAGTGTCATCCTGTCTTAACGAGTTTGTATGATTAAATAACTCATTTACAATCATATCTGCATTGTATCCTCGCTTTGTAATACCAAATATTGGAGTTATTAATAGATTGACGAATTCCAGAAGATAACCCCCGAGCACTTGCATCACCAATAAGGATGATTTTGCTCCTAACAGGATGAGGGCTAGGAGGAAAATAGGATTTTTCTTCAGGCAACACTACACCAGATCTCACCTCATCAGCGACAGTTAATTTCTGTGATAAGGAGATACTAGAAGCTCCCCCATTGTTATTGATTGAGGGGGTAGGTATGAACCTAAGTGTACTGCCACCAAATGTACTGCTAAATTGTTGCTTTAAGCCCTCCAGTTCATTAGTCAAAAATTTGTTGTCTTCATCAAGAGCCGCAATTGCTGTCTTAAATTTTCGAGATCATTGAGAGCTACTTTAGTATTGTCGAGCTCATCTCTTAACAATTTCAGATACGAGTCATCAGTGGAACAAGCAACAGTGGCGTAGGCTGAGTAAGTGTCTGACAAGCAGTCGTTACGTGAGGTGAAAGTGAGCCTTGTTTTAAATTAACCGTTTTAAGTTAATTTAATTTAATTTGTAAGTTATTATTCTCAGCAACCAGTTTAGCTTCCTCACTTTCTGCTTCCTGAATAAAAATGCTAAATGCTAATGCTTTGTCCGGTTATCAATATCACTGTTAAGATCCTTTATTATTTGATGTAAAGTAGCAACTGCATCAGGATCGGAATCAGAAGACAGCTCAAAACACTCCTTAGAGCACCAAACTGAAGTTTGAGTTTACCGTTGAGTGGAAGAGCTGCATATAGTTTATATAAATCAAGAACAATGTAGGGCCCAAAATGGACCCCTGCGGAACGCCACATGTTATGTCCTTCTCATAGCTCAACACTCCATTTGCCCAGAAACTCTGCCTTCTATGCGACATATAACTATTTAAAATGTTTTTTTATTTTAAATTATTTTTGCGCCTCTTACAAAAACAAGTGTTTTTGGTAAGTTGTTTTTTGTCATTTTTTCTCTGAACTAAACCGTTACACTTCATAGCCTGACTTTTTTGACGTTGAACGACAGGATATTTGTTTAATGAAAATCAGAAATCTTGCAGCTCGGGACAAAAGGGCACAGCTGAAGGCTGTTTTTGCTGAAGAAAGGTCTGGCAACACCAGAGCTCGTGTTTGTTTTGATTCTATTCGGGAGTTAGCTATTTGTCGAGCAGAGTTGGATGAGCTCGGTGAGAGTATACAGGAATTTGACAAAAACAACAGATATAATGAATTTAAGAGAATTCCCACAAGATTATTTCATGTTCGGGGAAGGATAAATTTAATTCACCCAGATATCGAGTTTACAACATAGCAACCTTAGGCCTAGCTGGTAGTGCACAAGACTTTTTGGGTCACCTGCTTGAAAATCTTTCAGAGGAACCTTCCGGGATACCAACAGAAGAGCATCCTTCACATTCTGAAGTTGTCAGTCATCCAGCTACCACAGTCTCTCATGAACCAATGATAGACCTTGGGGTTCGTTTACAGACTGAAACTCAGCTACAGTTAGCTAACATCAACTCAGCTTCACATCCAAACAGCCAAAATACCGATTTTTCACACTCAGCTACTGTTAGTAACTCAGCTATACCACCAAGCAACCCAAATAATGGTTCTTTCCACTCAGATACAGCTACCAACAACTCAGCTAGACAATCAAATGTACCAATAACTGACTTTGAGTTTAGCTTACCATAATAACCCAGCTACTCGGCTACAGCTACCAAAAACTGAGCTACACAATCAAATGTACCAAGAACTGACTTTTTGAGCTTAGTTACACATAATAACTCAGCTACTCAACACCGCTACTCAGTTACAGCTACCAACAACTCAGATACACAACAAAATCAGCAAATTAATGGTTCTTCACACTTAAATACTCAACATAGCTACTAAGCTACAGTTACAAACAACTCAGCCACAGCTACCAACAACTCAGCTACACGACAAAACCATCGAATTAATGTTTCTTCACGCACAGCTATTAGAAACAACTCAGCTAAAGTGAACAATAACTCAGCTACACAGTCAGCTACTCATCCACAAGCTTTGCAGAGATCAGCTTCACCGGCTGAAAGTGAGCGATCTCGTAACAACAGCAACCCTTTTCTTTGTGATTCTCCTGAGCCCCAGATTGTTGATGAAGTCTTACCTCCAGTACAGAACAGGAATATTGAGTTTGATAATTTTAATTAGCAACTAAGGAATATTCCAGAAATCTCACAGCCTCTTCACAGTGATGGTTATTCTCAAAGGCTTCAATTTCAAGATCCTTTTTGAGCAGTTGAAATTCCTCGTGACCACTATAGGCCCCTTCGACCAAATCCATCTGTGTTTTGGTTAACCCCACTGTTTCTCAACTTAACAGCTTTGAGAAGTGGAACCTTTGCTATGATCGACATTCAAGGCTAAACTCATTTTTCGATAATCTGGAAGATAAATGTCTTTCCAGAAATGTTTCCAATGAGCAACTGATAGCTTCAAGAGCTATGGGAGAATTTCTGAAAGGAGATGCAATGGATTGGTATAGGGTCCGAAGAGACACTTTTCGTGACTGGAATGATTTTGAGGCTCACTTGAGGAGAACGTTCTTTTACTCAAGGTTCAGATGAACGCTTTGATCTGTATGTAACCCGCATGCAAAGTTTGTTTCGTCAACTTAGACCACCGTTACCTATGAGTGAGCAAGCGGCCCTGATCAGAAGGAACATGTTACCTCCTTTACAATGAGCCCTTGTATTGCAAAATATTGATTGCATTGACCACCTCATCGAATTAGGAAGTGAAGTAGAAGAAAAATTTGCTCCACCACCTACCTCCACGAATTTTCCCGAACCTAACTTAGCTTACAAGCGCACCTCCCAACGAAGTACTGTGCACACTGTTGACACGCCGCCGTCACGTAACCAATCCAGGGAAATGGTCTGTTCGCATTGCAGAGCTAAAGGTCATACTAGAGTGAACTGTCCTGAAAAAAAAACTGAAATGTTACCGATGTTCCAAGGAAGGTTTTACTACCAGGAACCGTCCAAACTGTTCGAATTCGGGAAACGCCGAACAGGGTCATTAGGGACCCAATATCAAACTCCCACGGCGGAACAGACTTTTATCTCTTATGCGTTGTCGCGTCCTTGAATGTTGACGTTTTTCTATTTTGGCTCTTTTGCTGGAGAGTGGATGGAGAACTTTCCAGGAGCTAGGCTTAAAGTTGGATAGGAGTCGTCGGTCCAAATGTGTTGTAGCCAATGGACAGACAGCGAATATTGAGGGAACTGTTTACGTTCCATTTTTACTTATGGGTCGTATCTGTGTTTTAGCTGTGATGGTAGTCCCTGATTTCCCCCACCCCTTGATCCTGGGTGCCGATTTTATTATTTCTATGGATATTCTTCCTGATTTGAGACGCAACCAGTGGAGTTTCGGTAATAGTGCGGTGAATTGCATGCTATTAGTAAACAACAGTTTTTCGAAGATTTTCTAGACCAAGTCAAGTGTTCTTCAGCTACTGTAGTAAAGACGGAAGAGGTTGGTTCCCTATCATTCCTTACACCTGAACAACAAATTCAGTTAGATACCCTGTTAAACGAAAAGTTTGCAGGAATGAACGATGGCTTGAGGTTTACCTCAGTGTATGAGCATGAGATACTCATGGAACCAGGTAACAAACCCATCAAACAGAGGTATTATCCTGAATTACCTTTGAAGCAGAAGCTAATTGATGAGGAACTCGACAAAATGCTAGAGGTGGATGTCATCGAGAAGTCCAAAAGTGCTTGGTCATCACCGGTCTTACTGGTTCCTAAGTCAAATGGCAAGTTTAGGTTTTGTGTAGACTGCAGAGCTTTAAATAAAGCCACTACAAAGGACACTTACCCTATCCCGTACATCTCCGCCATCTTGGATCGACTGCGAGAGGCAAAATATATAAGTTCCATGAACATACGCTCTGCATATTGGCAGGTAAGTGTCAAAGAATCGTGTAGAGAACTTACAGCTTTCACAGTGCCAGGCAGAGGCCTGTTTTAATTTAAAAGAATGCCATTTGGTCTGACAAATGCGCCTGCTTGTTGGCAGAGACTGATTGACACTGTTATTGGCGTAGATCTCCAACCCTACGTGTTCCAATATTTGGATGACGTCATAATCATTGCTCCATCGTTTTCGACACATCTTTGAATTGTGGAACTTGTCTTGGATCGGTTGGTGGCTACAGAACTTACTGTGAGTCCCGAAAAGTGCAAATTTTGCTGCCCCAGTCTTAAATTTCTTGGTTTTACGGTTACTTCAATGCGATGTTCACAACGTCGAGGCGATCATTAATGTTCCTGCCCCAACAACAGTGAAAGGTGTTCGAAGTTTTCTCGGCATGGCAAGCTGGTATCGGCGATTCGTTCCCTTGACTCGTCTTACGGTGAAAAACGTGGCTTTTCGTTGGACTCCGGAGTGTGAAACCACTTTTTGCAAGCTTAAGTCTGCTTTAGTCTCAGCCTTCATTATTACATATCCTGACTTCACAAAACCATTTACTGCATCTGCATTTGGCGTAGGAGCTGTATTAACCCAACAGTTCGACGAAGGCGAAAAGGTGATTTTTACATATCTAGGTCATTGATAAAACAGGAAAAACAATTTTCGACTACAGAACGTGAGTGTCTAGGTGTTGTATGGGCCACGGAAAAACTCAAACCCTATTTGGAACTTACCAACTTTACGTTCATAACTGACCATAGCTCTTTGGTGTGGCTACACAATCTGAAAGACTCGTCAGGCCGATTGGCGCGTTGGGCATTAAGGCTACAAGCATTTAATTAACAGATTATTCATCGAAATGGTCATGACCATGTCGTGCCAGATTTTCTTTCTAGGTCAGTCCTTAATGTAGACAGCGTTACCATAGAAAACCAAGAATATGACTTTTCTGTTACTAAAGATGCGTGGTATTTAAGGATGAAAAACCTAGTAAATACTTTACCATTAAAATACTCCCAGTGGCGTATAGAAAACAAGATATTATACAAATATATTAAATGTGCCATTCCTGAATTAGCACAGGCTCTGATTGTCATTCCGAAACACTATAGATCGGTAATTTTAACAGAGAGTGATGACGATGTCCGTTGCGATGTAACGCACTATGTTAACCGCTGTCAGACTTGTGCTAAGTTGAGCAGAAAGCGCCAGCAGGTCACATGGGACGAGCTTCAGATCCTACTCAACCATGGCAAGTAATAAGTCTTGATTTTGTTGGACCACTTCCTCGAAGTTCGAAACAGGGGAATACCCACTTATTGGTTATAAGCGATTACTTCAGCAAGTACGTAGCAGGTTTTCCTGGTGTTGCTGCGTCTGCGAATTTTATTTGTAAGCACTTAGAGAATGATATTCTTCTAACGGTAGCCAGATGAAAAGTAAATAACTTCAGAGTCTTGCAGAAAAGTATAACTTCAAGCTTTCCTACACAGCTGTTTATCATGCACAGGCTGACCCGTGTGAACGAGCAAACAGAGTGGTCAAAACTATGATTTCAACTTATGTAGGAGATAACCATCGTCGTTGGGACGCTAATTTTCCAGCGCTCGCGTGTGCGATTAGAACTTCAAAAAGTGAAGCTACTGGACTTTCGCCATACTATATTAACTTTGGTCGAGAGTATGTTTCCGACGGACGAGAGTATTCTTATGCCATAAATAAGGATTCTAAACCTGTCATAGAGAAGAGGCTAGATGGCTTTAAAAAGCTTTACCAAGCTGTCATGGTAAACATGAAAAGGTCTTCAGATCGTAATCGTGGCCGTTACAGTTTGAGACGTCCAGAAGTGTCATTTATACCGGGAGATCTCGTATGGAGGAAAAATAAAGTTCATTCGGACGCCCTGAATTTCGTTAACGCCAAGTTGTGCCCTAAGTATGTTGGACCGTTACGTGCCCTTGGATGGGTGGTAACTGGCCTGGATTTTACAACTTTTTCAAGGCAGTTTCTGAATCGGGTTAGTGGTGGGGTTTCCTTATTTGGCGCTAGAACTTGGCAGATTTCCGATTCCAAGGATCTTGTTAGCTCTCTTTAAGACTGAACATCAAATGTCTTATTAAACTTCTTCCTTCCTATCTTTTGTAGACTTGCGCGTTTGACAGGATCTAGAGACTATGGGGGACAACAAATACGCATATGTTGTTCAAAGTCCTTTCGAAGAAGTTTAAGTTTTTTCCTTAATTCGGTGGATAGTATCCCCGACCTTTTTTTTTCCTTTTTGTATGTATTTTGGTATGCCAGGTTGAATTCCGGGCGGTGATCGAGGGCTGGTCGTCCTTGGATGCGGGGACGTGGTCCTTTAGACTGTAGTGAGGGCTATTAAACGAGACAGGTGCTGCCCTAGCATCTTGTGCAATTTTAGCCTGCTGGGTGGAACTACCATCGCAGTGTGCCTAATGATGTAGTTTCCGTTAGGTATACTGACTTCTCAGCAGCACAGTCTCGAGGGTTGCTTTCCGGCGTTCTGGGTTGATCGGTGCTTTGTCACTCTTCAAGGTATATGGGGGGGGGGGGGTTCATTTGTGTCAGGACGGATGGGCATCTGACGTGGCCTTATGCGGCGGAGATTCGCTGCGTTACTTAGCATGTAAGTTTCAGTAGTGGTTAAAGTTTTAACTACTTTTTTTTCCTCTTCAAGGTTTCATAGTTTTTACTACGTTTTTTCCTCTTCAAGGTTTCAAAGTTTTTAAGGTATTGGTTAATATAATTTCCGTGCGGGCAGTAAGATCCTGGTGTTCTCGAGACCGGACAGTTGTCGATTCGCTTCTTGTTTTTTGGTGGGATGCACATGGTATTGGAATCAATCCAGCGGTGAGAGATAAGCCACAGTAATGCATTTGGAATAACTTTTCGAAACGATACCCGCAGTTTAATTCAGTCAGAGTTATTCGGTGTTCACCTCTGACGGAGGAAAGGGGGAGCGTAAAGGTTCAATATTTCCCTAACAATATCCCTTAGAATGTAAAAAAAAATAAGTCTTTAAAACACCTTTCAAACACCCTGGCAAAATCTTTAAGTCAATAATTTTTACTATTTGTCTGAGTACGGTGTTCATTCTATATCCTTCTAGTTCATGGCGAATGCGCTGGGAAAACGATATTTACTGTTGGATTGAGGTTGAATTATACTAGAATTATCATTATCTTAAATGGAGGCATTTTACTCTGGTTAACTTTTTTTTCAAAACAAAGCAAACCTCAATATTTCAAATAAAACATCATTGAAACCTTCCTAATAAACCACTAAATTTAATTACTGTAGCAAATTATGTGTTTGTACATTGTTTGTTATATTAACTAATTATATACAGTCTCTAGTTCAGTAAAATGTCGTATTTTTCTTGTATAATTTAACCAGTCCAAACAATGTGCTCTGGCTCTGCAGTAACCTGAAACAAGAAAAAAATAACATAAATTTTACATAACTTAACACCCAAACCGTCTTTCTAGCGCATAGTTTAAACCGCCAACTTACTAGATTAGTATGCTAAAGTCTTTGTTTTTTTACTTATTATATCAAATTCTCCTCCCGTCAACTACTTAACATCCAAAAATAAAGTAGATAGTAATGGTTAGTTTTATAAACCGTGTCAAACAAAGAGAGACTTTGCGGTCTTGTACACTGTGACTGATCGGTCTCCAATTTGCACATGTCAGGCCTGAGGGCTCCTAATAAGTCCTAAAAATAACAGGACCAAGGTTTTCACCAATCATATGGTATTGATATTACAAAATTACTCTACCTTTGTATTCAGTTGAAAAACACTCACCTGTTGGTTTTATTTTGATTTCAACAATGCGTGACTTCCTTAAAGGGCATTGCCCAACCTCTTACAGCCTGGCCATATCTGTGGACCGGCTTGCCTGTCTCTGTGTGCATTGTTGCTCTGTAAGTTCTATATTTCCTGTGGTTTATACGATAGGCTGTGCAGACGTCAACAGGTTAAATTTCTATAGATATTCAGCTTATTTATTCAAACGAGGCGATCATCTGTCTTCATACGACTCGAGACTGGCCTAAAAGTACAAGAATTTCGAAATAAAGGAGGTTTATATTCGTTCTAAAGAGGCAAACAAACAGTAAAGGGGAGAGAGATATTTGTCAAGGATCCGTATGTTACCTACACGGAAGGAAACTGTGGCTCACCTGGATTATTTAGAAAGGATTTGTGGGCCGGAAAGTGGTCTTTTTCTTGGCGAAAATCCGTGTTCTTCTTTAGGCATTTGATGGTTTTTCAAAATAAAAGTCAACCACCAGCTGACCGTGACGTTTGGGACGATGTTGCCAGATTGTCATAGGCGAAATCCTGGGAGTATACAGTGACTAACTTCACGTCATATAACTGGTTTACAGTTGCACATTACGTTACTGCTGAGTCGTTTTCCAGAAAACCAAGTGTCTACACTTATTATTTATTGTTT
The DNA here is from genome assembly GCA_963921995.1 of Oxystoma pomonae. NCBI lineage: Eukaryota > Metazoa > Arthropoda > Insecta > Coleoptera > Brentidae > Oxystoma > Oxystoma pomonae. Next base: position 71,516,016 of record OY998165.1, read on the forward strand.
CTCCCAAAAAGATAAAGTTCACTTCTTGCTCACTACTGCAACCAATGCCTTTTTGTTAACTTCTGTTCGTGACGTGATCTCTCCCTATCCCGCTGATAAAGAAGGAAATCTGACAACACCGCTTCGTTGTCTTTGTTTGTCTTAGGTTGATGAATAGAGACTTCCGTCTTGAACCTGTCGCATCTGAAAAGTAGAATTTGGACCCCAGCCCCTGTCGATTTTTGCCCGTATCAGACTCCAACAAGGCCCCAGACGCCACAGCTACAGGACCACTCAGCGTCCCTAAATCAACAAGGCTACAGTCGCCAAAGCTACAGGACCACTCAGCGTTCCTAAATAAACAAGGCCTCAGCCGCCACAGCTACAGGACTACTCAGGGTCCCTCAATCAAGAAGGCCCAGTCGCTGCAGCTACAGGACCACTTAGCGTCCATAAATCCAGGAGCCTGCCATCATAAGAGTCACCTCCATCGTAAATCAACAAGGCCCCAGACGCCACAGCTACAGGACCACTCAGCGTCCCTAAATCAACAAGGACACAGTCGCCAAAGCTACAGGACCACTTAGCGTCCCTAAATCAACAAGGCCCAGTCGCCACAACTACAGGGCCACTCAGTGTTCATAAATCCAGGAGCCCGCCAACAAAAACAGCCGCCTCCATCGTAAATCAACAAGGCCCAGTCGCCACAGCTACAGTAGCATTTAGCGTCCATAAATCAACAAAGACATAAAGGCCGCCAACCAATCCAAACAGCAAGTGTACAAGGCACAGAGTCACGGAAAAGAAACCTATACACACAGCTACAGCAGCCAGCTTCCACAGCATCAAGCTCAACGTGCCAACAGCACCCACCCGACCAAAACAAACGCATCAGCAACATCCACGCTATTATAAGAAACGTATCAAAACAAACATCAGTAGTGCAAGAATCAACCATACAAAATGGAAGAATGCAATGAATTAGCCAAAATTCAGCAAAAGCTGGCGGACGAACTAAAAACTCTTTTTCCAACTCGAAAAAAGATTCATCAACAAGAAATAATCAAGCCTACATAATCCGACGGAATCAAGAAGCAGACAAAATATGGGAATTAGTTCAAGAAAAGGACAACGAACTAAAAGCACTAGGACAACCGGATCACATCTATTTCACCATGAAGTACCTGGATCAAATCAAGAAAATTTACGACGAGTTTAAACAATACTTAAAGACCTGCAAAAAAGCAGACGACACTGAGCCCGACGGAGAAAAAATTAGAAGAAAAAACACCGCCATCCGAGAATTTCTATACGCTGTACACGAAGCCCAAAAGGATCTTGACAGAAACACTTGACGAAGACCATCTTGAACCACCACACCATAAAGAAAAATTACGAAAAGATAATTGAAGAAATAGAAGAGAAAATCAAAGAATGCAGAATGGATTCCGCAGATATTCCCCTCTCAGCGATAAATATCTCAATATTCCCAATAACTCATTTGACCTGCCAACGCTTAAAAGATATTTTTGAATTCCTGAAAAGAAGATTTCAGTCACTAGAGACAATGGAAAAATTACCAAACAGATAGAAAGAAACAAGTGCCAGGTATGGAAATACAGCCAATTCCTAGCACTATCAGCAGTAGACCGAATTAAGACGATAAGGGACAAGCAACTATGTACAAACTGCATCAATCATCATTACAGAAACAGGTGTACTGCAACAAACCGATGTAACATCTGCAATCTACATCATCATACTGTGCTGCATCAAGAACGTTAACCCAACTCGAACCATAACGCAAGACCGACCAGCTTCCAAAACTCTAATTCAAGACCGAATAGCGTCCAAAACACGCACCCAAGACCAAGTAACTCGTACAATTCGAGCCCACGGCCAAACAATGCAAGAAACCCATCACGCATCCGAAGAAAGGCAAAACACTGAACAAAAAGAAGTATTGCTTGCCACAGCACTACTTCATGGTCAAGCATATAACGGGACCTTACTGTCACTCAGAGTTCTAATCGATCAAGGATCACAATAATCGTTCATCACCGAAGAAGCCGCACAAATGTTAGCCATACCACGACAAAAGATAAGAGCAAAAATCACAGGAGTCGGAGACGCTGGAACAAAAATATCAAAGTGCAAAGTTACCATCCAATTAAAGCCTTGCTTTTCTAGCAACTACACGTTAAGCGCAGAGCTGTTGGTTCTACCAAAAATCACAAAAGCCCTTCCAAGCCAACCAATATCCAGCATAGATATGGAGCAATGGCAAAACCCCATTTTGGCCGACCCAACCTTTAACACAACTGGACCAATCGACATTTTATTGGGAGCCGAAGAGCATGGGAAAATCATTTTAGAAGGGCTCAAGAAAGATGCCGGACTAATCAGACAAAGAACAGAATTTGGATAGATAATTTCGGGCCAAATAACAAAAAACGATACTCAGAAATTGCAAGTCAGGAGCATGGTATCATGCATAGAAGAAGATAAACAGTTGAAGACGTTTTGGGAGATAGAAAAGTTGCCTGATGTACAGCACATTCGTCAAGAAGATCAAATTTGCGAAAAATTTTACGAAGAAACAACTAAAAGAAACGCTACACAGTAAAGTTACCATTAAAAGAAAAATCACCCAGTATGCGAATTTTATGAAAGAATATTTAGAGCTTGGACATGGAGAGAATCCCGGCATACGCAAATAACCAAGGAAAATACTACATACCACATCAAGCCGTAATACGAGAAGAAAGTACAACTACTAAGTTAAGAGTAGTCTTTGATGCTTCATGCAGAACAAGTGATTATCAGAGCCTCAATGAAGTAATGTATGCAGGGTCAAGGTTACAAAACGATCTTGCTGACATCTTATTGCATTGGCGAAAACCTAAAGTTGCGTTCATAGCAGATATAGAGAAGATGTACCGACAAATAAAAATAGACAGCAACGATCAAGAATATCAGCGAATAATATGAAAAATCAGACCAACTCAGACACTTCAGGAGTATAAGTTAGCCACAGTAACTTAATCTTATTAAACACCACCGGTATTATCAATCTCACCGAAGACTGCATAATCCAAACAAAACAGAAGATTATTATACCTAAGCGACTTGCTACGGTTCCGGTCGTGTCGAGTTATTCCAAAGTGTCAACGGTGAATATTGACCTCACAACAAATAATAATGTAGTACCGTCGTCAAACCCACCCGTCAGCAGTTTTGAGGAAGAGCCGGTATTCACCATACAAAACATCACTCATACGTCGCCAGTTCTATTACCCTTTTTGGGGAATATGCGTCACCGTAATGATATGGTTCATTTTTGAAAGATGCCCTCGGCTTCAAGACTTATCCATCACAGATACCGCCGCGAGTGGGGAGCATGACTAATCGACAGGAAATATTTTTAGGAAATTTTTTATAAAATTTTATCAGGTACATTTATTAATTTTAGTTAGCTATACGTTATAGTATATTTTAAATAATTTAAACAATAACGAACCTTCAGTCAAGGTTTATTCTTAACAGTGTACAACAAAAATATTTTACATTGCGTGCTGTATTATATAATTTAGGTGTTTTGAGATTTTTCATAAAATAGTAAGCTTGACTTGCTTAATAAAAACTAGAGTGATCTTCCAGGGTTAGCGCAATGCTAGATTATGTTAAAACTCATATATAAACTAACAAAATACGTAATAAAGCAGTATTTAACTAGTACTAAAACAAGACAGTTGTTTTACTCAATAAACCTAACTACAGCACAGCACAGCCACCTTGCCTTTGATCTATAGTGAGGCTGCTATAGAGTAGTAGGGAATAAAAAGAGCAGGAGATCCCTGCCCCTTAATGATTTAATAAGGCGGTTACATCAGTCCAAGTCAAAGAATTATGGAAGAACCCGTTATGGATGCTTTAGGGTCATTGAACAAACTAAAGGAGGAGGAACTAGATATTCAACAGCAACTTCAAGAAACAAGATGGTATTCGGTACACCACATCACATGTATATCAGCAGTACCCTTATATCGACACTAGTCATCATGATAGCACTAATCCTCGGTTTCTTATGGAACAAAATGACCAAGGCAGAGAAAACAAATCGAAGACACCAAGAAGGATTTTCGTTTTACAATTGGTCCTGGTTCTGGTTGAACCAGAACCGCAACCGCTCCTTTCGTTTTAAAACAATGACGTCACAGTTGCAACCCGGTTATGAAATTTTAGAACCAGCCTGGGAGGTTGGTTCGGCCCTTTGGTTGTAAACCTAACCCCTAAAATTTTGCAAAATAATAGATAGTCTTTTTTTGAGTAAAATCAAAGATATCTTAATAATATTTTAAATTACGTCATTATTTTAGAACCGCTGTCAAAATTTATGTCAAAATAATGTCAAACAGAACCAGGACCAATTCTTAAATCGAAAATCCTTAAGAAGAGGTCACTGAAATTCCTTTGGCTTCTCTTAGAAATTTTAGCAGCGACCGAGATATTGACCAGTGCTGACCAAGTCTGCGGGTGCCAGTATGTCTAATCTTAAGAAATTAAAATCTTATTTTCTCTTTAAAAAAAATTCCATAATTTAACGTTTTGTTACAGCAACTTCAAATATATCTGAAAATATTAACCACGTATGTCAAAATTTAGAGCTTAATGACCTTGAAAAATACTCCAGTAAAATTGACATTGTTGCAGCAACATACTAAAAGGGTGCTATTTAACAACTATTAAAGTGAAGAGGACTAAATTTGGTAGGGACGATAAGAAAGTAAAATCCAATAATTTTGTTGAAAAAATTTTGGTTTAGCTATGACGCGTTTCAATATGGCGGCTGATATCAAAATGGCGACACATCCACTACATTTTATTCAATTTTGTAAACAAGAAAACATGACAAGGTGGTGGACTTATCGCCACTTACTACGAAAAAAATGGATTGGTCGATGTGTGACCTTGATTGACGTTGAAAATAACGCATAAAATAAAAAACTGCTTTTTATAAAACCTTCAGATAAAATCTACGTTTCAAGGATATATTGTTGGATTTGACCTTCTTTTTGTCCTTACCAAATTTGGTCCTCTTCACTTTAATAGTTGTTAAATAGCACCTTTTAGTATGTTGCTTTAACAATATTTCAATTTAAATGGGGTATTTTTCAAGGTCATTAAGCTCTAAACTGCAATAATTTCTAGAGGCCGATTTTTACATACGTGGTTAATATTTTCAGATATATTTGAAGTTGGTGTAACAGAACGTTACAATATGAAGATTTTTTTTAAAGATCAAATGACAAAAATCGTGTTTTTTGCGATGTTTAAGGTCATTTGAGGTCGTATGACCTTGAATGTGATTTTTAGGTTGCAAAAATTGTATTTTTTATGATTTTTGGCCGCCATCTTGAAATATGACGCTTTTCAAGCACTTCTACACGGACGCGAACAAAACACCCGGTGGCACATGAATATGTGTGACTAAATAGCTGTTAAATCCTCATCCTTGAATTTTCTTATGAAATTTTTATGATCTTTCGACCGCCATTTTGGAAAATGGCATCTAAAACATCTGGTCCAGAATATGGCAATGTATATATAATTTCTGCTAACTCTCATATAGGTAATTTAAATGACTTTGTTGGCTAGACAAGTGAGTAGAACATAAAATTTACAGTTCCGAAACTTAATAAAAACGATAGACATATAGGTCATTTCTACAGGGTTATAGCATAAACATCTGAGACGGTAGATAAAAAAATGGTAGGGAGGTTTAAAATGAAGTGTTTATCTGTGGCTAAGATGTTAATTTCATCTCCGGCACTTAAAGTTTGCGTAGTGGTAGATTAAAAAAATCCCTACAAAAAGCTGGTTTTCACTTGTACATGGTATTTTCAAGGTCAATCAAGGTCATGCATCAACTAAACTTTTTTTTCATAGTAAACGGCGATAAGACAACAAGAACTTATGGCCACCTTGTCATTTTTGCTTTTTTACGGAATTGGATAAAATAAAATGTCGTGTTAGGTCGTCATTTTCATAATTTTTTTTAACAATATGAACAATATTGTTAAAAAAAAATTATTATTTTTCTTACCAAATTTGGTCCTCTTCGCTTTAATAGTTGATGAACAGCGCCCTTCAGTATGTTATTTTTTCAAAATATTAGTTTTACTGGGGTATTTTTCAAGGTCATGAAGCTTCAAACTGTATGAAACTAAAGATCGAATTTGGCATACATGCCTAATAGTTTGAGGTACATTTGAAGTTGGTTTGACAAAACGTCGAATTATTAAGATTTTTTGAAGAGAAAATGGCAAAAAATTTTTTGCGATTTTCAAGGTCATTTAAGGTCGGATGACCTTGAACGTGAATTTTTTGGAGTCATCGTCCTCGAGTTATGTGGATCAGGTTATCAGGTATAACCATGCCACGGTTGCGAAAGTTGTATTTTTTATGATTTTTGGCCGCTATCTTGAAAGATGACGTCATATCAACCACTTCTAGATGGATGCGAACAAAACACCCGGTAACACTTGATTGGGTGAATTAAAAGCTATCAATCCTTCATTCAAAATCCCACGGAATAGAAATTATCGACATATGCCCCTACACTAGCAGCTGCAGCCTTTCTTTTTTCTAGAGGAAGTTCGATGTTTATCGTTTTTCAATGCCCTTGAGGGACCACTTCCAAAAAAAAGCTTGTTTTTTTATTTTAAAAAATCTGAAAATGTATTCCAGAAAAAATATGATCTGTTTTAGAAACGAAGTCTTCTCAGCTCAGCTCTAAAATTTGTTTATAGGAACACATTTTTACAAACTTAGTAAAATAATTATAAGATTAAAAACTAACAGTAAAAAGCGAAAATATGTTTTGAAAAAAAAAACATTCTTACATATTCAACATTTTCATATCGTTTTTTTTCTGATAACATCTTTGTAATCATTAAGGTTCTTTTCACATTTTTCAATATTATACATAATTAACGAAGAAATTAAAAACGGGTATGTGGTTTTGTTCTTTTTTGTTTTGATATTCAACCTGCAACATTTCTACACAATTGTTAATCATATTCGCAATTTTCTTTAGTATAAAATTTCTGACCCACTCCCATATTTCTAAAGAGCTTTGACATTCTTTAATTCTGTGCCAATTGGTTTCAATTTGGTTACATTTAATACAGTTCGGGTTTGGTATCATATTATGGCGAAATAATTTTTCCGAAACAGGAATGACCGTTTAACGTAAGGTACAAGACATTACGCCATTTGGTTGTAATGGTTTATTAGCAAATAACGACCATATATGAGACCAATTATTGCAGGTAGAATATTTCTCCTCAATATCAGGTTTGATAGACAAATAAAAATTAGAACTAAAGACCTATATAATATTTTGATGTTGAAAATCTTTAAAAAATCTGATATTCTACCTGCAATAATTGGTCTTATATATGGTCATTATTTGCTAATAAAACTATCACAACCAAATGGCGTAGTGTTTTGTACCTTACGTTAAGCGAGGTCATTCCTGTTGCGGAAAAATTATTTCGCCATAATATGATACCAAAACCGAACTGTATTAAATGTAACCAAATGGAAACCAATTGCCACATAATGAAAGAATGTCAAAGCTCTTTAGAAATATGGGAGTGGGTCAGAAATTGTATACTAAGCAAATTGCGAAAATATATTAATATGTTTACCAATTCTGTAAAAATGTTGCAGGTTAAATATTAAAACAAAAAAGAACAAAACACCTACCTGTTCTTCTTAATATCTTCAATAATTATGTATAATATTGAAACATGTGAAAAGAATCTTAATGATTACAAAGATATATAGATATTATTTTATAAACCTAATTTTTGTGCTATTTTACACAATGCCCTCTTGTTTGTCTGTGACTGAAGCGCCCTCTACGTGTCAGAATAGAAGGAGATGAAAACATTTTTAAATGAAAATAAGAAAAGAGAAAAGTAATAATTATGTACATGGCTTACAACAACTTTGGAAATAAAAAATGGTGGTGAAAAATCACTATTTTAAACTATTAATAGGAGGAAACCGACATGCGCCGAATTGTTTACTTTTAATTCCAAAAAATTCACGCCCTCGTCGAAACATGCAGTTTTAACAAAAAAATCATCAAAATTATGCTTCGGGAAAACACTAATTAGATATTATTTCCAATTTGTAATCATAATTTAATATTTGGGAATGAAACAAGTGTAAGCAAATCATTTCCATAACAATTTTTTTCAATAAAAATAATAAAAACTTGTTAAGTTGTTTGTTTTCTTGGCGACCGTGCCCTAAAAGTCGTGTTAACTATGTTTTTTTCCCTCATACACAAAATTTCCAATGTTGAAGCCAAAATTTCTTATTAATTTTGCATCAAGAACGGTTTATCCATTTTTCGAATTCATTGCCAATTGTTCCCCGCACATCCCCTGTGTGTGTTTTCCCATTAGTTGTGCTCGGCACCTGTAAAGATCCACTAGGACTTGGTGGGTCCCCACTATCACTTTTAATTTCTTTAACTTTTCTGTAAAAACTGCTTGATGCTGTGAAAGGTTTGTTTCTTTTTTCTTTTGGGATGTTAAAACACAAAACTCTCAGGAACACCACTACTCGGTAGGTACTTTAACACAGAGTATAGTTATTGACGATCAAAACGTGAATGCCCTCTCTTCCTTAAACCCAAATTTTACCTAAACATCTAGTTTCTTTCTTTGAATTTTGAGCTTCCATCTGGTTTTTTCTATCCCTTTTTATGATAGGAGGGTAGGTATGTAATAGCCCAAAATCCAAACAAAGGTTGAAGATACAATACCCACATAGCAATGAAAGAACATTTACATGCATAGCATATGCGTTAAACGTCCTTTTGAGGATGTTCTTTTGAGTACATCTTTAGCCTATGCTTGGTACATACTATTTAAGTATATGCTATTAAGGATATCCATGCCATTTGAGCAGTTCCTTTTAATATATCAATTTTAAAACATTTTTTGGTCAGTTTTGCGCACATGCTATTCTGGTACCATAAAAGAACATCAAAAGAATGAGCTTTTAAGTATTTTCTTGACATATATATGCTGAGGATATACCACTAAAGAAGGTTACTATTAGAACATCTTTATCATATGCAAAATATATTTGCATATGCTATTATGGTACTGCAAAAGAACATCAAAAGAATGCGCTTCTAATATTTCCTTAGCATATGCTAAGGAAATAACATTAAAGAAGTTACCTTTTAGAACATCTTTAGCATACGCAAAGTATATATCACTTATTGAAACATTATTTGGTTAGTTTTTTAGTTTAGTGCACACTCTATTCTGGTACCGTAAAAGCAGAACATCAAAATAATGTTATTCAAGTATTTCCTTAGCATATACTATATAATGAAATTAATTACATCTATATGCATAATACAATAAAATCATGAGCGTTTAATTCAGTGCACTCAGAAAACCATTCCAAGTGAAGTGTCTACTTCCACCAAACGCGAAAATTCTGATTAAGTCACCATAAGAATCCGCCAAAACGCTTATATTCCGCGGTTTTAGCATATTTCTTTATAAGCGCATGGTACAGTGGATATAGCTTTGGTCTCTCAACCTGTAGGTTGTGTGTTCGAACCTCGTCGGCGCGTTGCACTTTTTTTTTATTATTTGTTTTTATTTTTTTTTCTTAGGGTGTATTGTGATAGGAAATGGTATTTAGAGCTCAAAAATCTATTTTTTATTTATTTAAAGCCATATTTTAGGAGTTAACGGTGCTAAGGAGAACCATAGTATAGCATGTGATTAGGGCGGAACGTAACCTATTCTTAGCACGTGCTAAAGATGTTCCAATGTTAATTTAGAACATCTTTAGCATATCCTATTGTATATATATGCACGTGCTATGCATGACAAATTGCTATGTGGGTAGTAATTAAGGAAATGTCTTATAATTTGAAAATACCGAGAAGGAACATGAAAGTTATGATTATTGATTAATCTAAACAGCTGATCATAACAGTTCGTTAGAGGACACGTGACGCAAATGATTTTTCTTGTTTTCTACCGGAACTACTTTCTTCCCATCAGGAAAAACAAAACTGAAGTTCGAACATATTTTTAGGTTGTACTTATTGGGTCAAAAAGCCAAATTTTTGTCCTTAAACCTATTCCAAAAAAAACCCTAACTTTGAGAAATAACTGTAGATCAAAAATAAGTAACGAGTTGAGTTTTAGACCAAAAAAGTTCTTAATATTGAAGGATTTCTTCAGGATATTATTAAAAAGTTTTGACAAGCAAGCAAAAAATGCCCAAACAAGACCTCAGAGTAGAATCTCAAGTCAAGTTTACCATCAATCCTAAAAGAAAACCTTTAAAATGTCGTGTATATAATGACCGTTTCTTAAGGTTATTTGTTCCAATTTAAAACTTATTTTCAAACCACAAACTACAAAGTAATTTTCTGAAGGGAAACGGGGTATGTTTTGACGTATGATTGGTTATCTTAACCTTCCAACTTCCCAATATGCCCTAAAATGTTATTGGGGTACCACTTGTTAAAAAGAAATTTAACGCATTAGTTTTTTTTTTGACATCTGTCAACCAATGTGTCAAATATTTTAAAAACTTATTTTTTTGTCAATTGTTTTACCTTCAAAGTGAACTAGATATTTCTCTATTTACTAAACGGAATTAAAAAAATACCACACAAGAACATTATTGGTGGCACCTTTTTGTAAAGCTTGTAAAAAGAGAAATTCGATTAAATATTTTTTTTTGACATTTGTCAATCCATGTGTGAAAAATTTGACGCCAATAATATATTTTTGTGGTAGTTTCTTTATTCCGCTTAGTAAATCAAGAAATATGTAGTTTATTTTGAAGCTAAAACAACTGACAAAAAACAGTAATTTTTTTAATTTTTAACACATTAGTTGAAAGTTTTATTTAATCGAATTTCGTTTTTAACAAGCTTTCCAAAAAGGTGCCACAAGTGGTACGACCTCATGAAAAAAATGTTGCTAGGCCCTAGGCCTTCAGTGAGAGTCCCCAAATGGGCCGTAAATAATGTTCTTGTGTGGTATTTTCTTTATTCCGCTTAGTAAATAGAGAAATATGTAGTTTATTTTGAAGCTAAAACAATTGACAAAAAAAATATTTTTTTAAAAATTTTTTTACACATTTGACACAAAAAAATTGGCGTTAAATTTATTTTTTAACAAGCTTTCCAAAAAGGTGCCACAAGTGGTACCTTCTTATTTAAAATAGTTGATTGGCCCTGGGCCTCCATTTAGGGACCCCAAATATTTTTTTCATGGACGGACAGTCCGTAAAAAATCATTAGATTCGCTTCTAGCTTTTTTTAAAACATCTTTCCTAAAGCAGCCAGAAGCACCGTTCCATTTAAAGAATCCAACCTGTATAAACAAATGTTAACAAAACGAATTATAGTAGGAAGGTATTAGGATGTGACTCTAGAGATATCGTACGTGCATGACTCATCAAACTACATGTAGGCAGGCATCTTCGATTTTATTAACCTTAAAAAAATAACTCATCAGGATGTTGACAGCAAATATGACTCATTGGTCTATTTGGTTAACAGTAGGTGATCCTCAGCAGCCTAGGTGTCTGCACAGGTGACAGGTGGCCCGTGCATCTAATTAGGGTGTGGCGCCTGGCGGAATATATCAAAGGGTACAGGTGTCCGCCTGGCGACAGGTGTCCGCACAGGTCACAGGTGTTCGCACAGGTCACAGGTGTTCGCACAGGTAACAGGTGGCGCGTGCCTCTAATTAGGGCGTGGCACCTGGCGGCATATATCAAAGGATTTCTTATCAGTAAAAAGTTTCCACTGTCTTAAAAATTTTCCTACGACCAAGTGTACCAATACCTACTTTTATGCTACTTCGGCTTATATTGAGGCTCAGCAACAATTACTCCAGAGGAGGTTTGTTGCGCAAAACAAAACCAAGTAAAATTTAAAAAATTAGATTTCTTGTCTGTGAAAAATAAATAAAAAGAAAGGTTCATGGCATATGGGACACACATTTTGCTTTTCAATTTATTACGATCAGGCCTCCATCCTTCCATTCAAACATCCTTGTTAGGAATTATCAGGGTAATATAAGCAACCACACCCAGCGAATTTAAACAAATTTCATCCAAATAACGCAAGTGGTTGGTATGACTATATGCTATATATGTCGGAATATTTAATTTATTTAAAACTTAGAGGAGCGTTTGCATTATTTATTAAATATTATTTTTTTCTATATTATAGCATTTATCTTTGAATTTTATGTGTTTTACTTCAAAAAGCTACCATTTTTTACATGTTTGAACATTGTTTTATTTTTTTGCGTCTTAGTAACTCATTGAAAAAAATTATCTATTTTTTTTTAATAAATGAAAAATGACATTTAAAAAAAAAATTAAAAACATTTTTTTTTTGAAAATTTGATTTTTCACCTGCTCTATGAATAAGATAACCAAAATTTATCAAAATCGGGGAGGGTGTCTGCCCTAGTTGATTTCATACGAAATGACTTTTATATCTTTGTCAGCTCATTCTTTTGCCTAAAAATATCTTGTTTGCTAATTCATTTAAAATGATAACATTCTTATGACAAGTTTTGTTTATTAATAATTTATTTTGTAGTGTCTTACTAAAAATTTACTTCTTTTATTTTTTTTAAATATTATTTTTTCTGTACCTATTAATTTTTACTGGGGTAAAATACGGACGAATCGAGTAGGCAATTCTTATCTGAGTATATATAGTGCAAAAAAAAATAATAATCTTCTTTTTCAAAACTACTGGCTCAGAATATTTATGAGAATAAAATCAATCAATTTTAATTTATGCCTCATTTTTTTATTACCCTTTTCATTTCTTTTCTAATTTTATTTTTTTTTTAATATATAGAAGACAACTACAGAGACCGCGAACCTAAAGACCAAATGATGGGAAATAGCAATGACCATTACGGCCGCAGAGACAGACCGAAAGCTTCTATGGGCGGTAGACGACGGGAAAGAGAACGATCCAGAGATAAGGATAGAGACGATGATGAAGCCGAGAGAAAGAGAAGGCGAGAGGAACGTGTTAGAGAAAGAGAAAGGGAAGATCGCAAAGCAGGTTCTTCTCCTGTTCGAAGAAGGTCGCGGTCTCCTAAGCGTAGGAGAGTCCGGACTATTCCTAGATACATGGTGCAGATTCCTAAGATATCGCTCGTTTTGTAAGTATTTTAACTTTGGTGTTATTACTACCCTGCTGAAATTTGATTAGTCGTGATTTTTAAAAAGGCATGTCTATTTTTGCCTCAGTAAGAACCCGTATTTCCATTTTCAAAGTGCTCACCAAACATTCGGCACATTGACGTCATTTTCAAAAACTTTTTTCCGATTTATTTCATCACCCTTTGCCCTCTTTTCTGTTAATTATTTAGGGGTCCTATTTTCGAAACCATACGAAATTATTTGCATGCGACTACTTCCGTCTCTTCCTATACCGTATAGAATAGAAGGCAAAAGATATACCGATATTCTGATTCATGGGTAGTACGTGAAAGAACCCTCGAATTCGAACGCGATCCACACATACCGGCTTATCTTTCGCCTCTCATTTCACACGGTATAGAAAGAGACTGACATAAAAATTGGCTATTATTTAGTACATGTATGCGGATAGGTTCGTATGTATTTGAAAATCAGACCCCAGCTTGCGCAGTGAGGTAGTAAGCCATATTGGATTAATCAAATTTTGCCAGCTAGTGCTTTGGTAAATATTTTATTAAAAGTCCCATACCGATTTACATAAGAACGGTGTCGTTCACACTTCATTTACCAATGGAACTCTTCTTGAATTGAATTCAAAACTAAAATTATGATAAATATGTCAGTGTCTCCAGCAATCGGGAGAACCCGGAATTAACCGGGAATTTCAGGGTGTCGGGAATTTTTTTTATTAAACCAGGAATTTTACCCATATTATTAATTACAATTTCAACAACTTGACATTAAGACGTAATACAAAATTGTGCAAATTTTACTCTCCCTTTTTAATCGGAAAATTAAAACTATTCTTAACCAATCATCAAAATGGCCCATTTAAATTTGAAAGTAGAATGGCCTTTAATAATACGGGTTGCATTCACCCTGGAAATTTCTATCAAAAAGAAAAAGCAAACTAAAAGTTGGATAATTCCTTTGGAAACGATAAAGAAACTTAACAATGTTCATTTGTTTTCAGTGGTTTTAAGAGGATGTTTTTTAAAAATATTTTACAAAAAAATGTGAAAGGATTTAGACCTTTGAAAGAATTTTTTGCCTAAAAAATTTGACCACGGTACTAAAACTTCATTGATTGTTACAATTTTAGTTTAATATGGGATGTTCCAAAAAAAAAAACGGACTTTTTGGATTGCCTACAACTTCCACAATAATTTTTAGAATTTTAAAATAAAGTTTATTTGAAAAAGGAAACTTCAAAATTTATGCGCCCAATGTCAAAACTGAAATTTTTTTAAAATTCAAGATGGCGGACAGATTTAAAAAATGGGTAGTTTTGACTCTCCCTGCAAAAAAATTGTTTGCGCCACTGTAATAAATATAAGATACGGTGTAAATAGCCTTACTATTTAAAGGTGTATAACCGTTTTGTTTTTTTTTAATCGGTTAAGAAATAAGAAATGTCTGCAGTGTAAATCATCTTTTTATTCAACGTTATACAAGTTGATTAACATTTATTTATCAGAATTTAAAGATTTTAAGGTTTCTTAAAAGCTAAAAGTTTGAATTTTACACGCCCAGTATAAAAACTGACATTTATTTAAAACTCAAGATGGCGGACAGATGAGAAAAAAAGTGTGCGACACTGTAACAAAATTGAGTTATGTTTTTTTAATTTAATTTAATCGCAGTAATGAATTGTCCGTAGTTAAGTATTACTCGGGTCAGAGGTTATCGAAATTTCAAAATTAATTTTTTTTTAAATTTAATTAAAAAATTAATCAATTAATACAAAAATAACTATTTCCTTAGCTGGTCCCCATTGCTCCGGATCACAGTACGCACATCGTGTCTCTAAGAATCTACAAACCATCACAGAGTTCGCCAATATTGCGATAAACTCGACCATTTCGATAGACCTCAAACTCTAGTGCACCCCAATAGTGACTGTCCATAATATTAATATCTGGACTATTGGCGGGCCATTGATTTGGTCCAATAAAATCTGGAATATGGGCTTCCAAGAATGCAATACTTTGTCTTGCCGTATGGCATCTTGCTCCATCCTAACAAAAATCAACCAAATTTAAAACACTTTAAAAATAAATTGATAAATGAGATGCGTTTTAAAGCCGTCAACAACACATTTTTTTTTTAATATCACACAAACCACCGTTTTTCACCTTTTTACGAAGCGAACAGTTAATTTTGAGACAGATTGATAATTATAACCTATGTTCCTTTCAATGTAGAAATATCGCAGAGCATGGAGGTTTGGCTATATATTCAAAAAAAGTGCTGTGCCGTAAAAATACTTATATACTTATACTTATATACTTATATTAATAGTAGTATATAGAACAACAAGTGCTTATTCTAATGACTTTCTTTATAATTTAAATAATTTGTTAGATAACATTTTAGTTAATAAGTATGAAGTGATTTTGGGCGGTTACTTTAATATAGATACCCTTGTACCATCAAAAGATCTATACAAATTTCAAGATTTATTATCATCGCACAATCTTAAATACATATTGAACTCGCCGACCACTTCAAAATGTCTAGATAATTTTTTGGTGAACATCAAAGTATGATGTGTGCAGAAGTTATACAACCAGGTTTTTCTGACCACTACGCGCAGGTTTTAAAATTTAAATGCCTAAAGAAAAAAACTACATCTATTTTTATTTACAAGAGGTACTTTTCCGACGAAAACATTAAGAAATTTCAGTCCTATCTGGCGGAGGAAAGCTGTATTGACACCCTGTGTCGACGACAACGAATGCTAGTGAGGCATTTAACTCTTTTTTTTAATAAATTTTCTTTTTATTTTAATTTGTGCTTCCCACTAAAACGTGTAAGAAGGAGGTTGTACAGAAAGAAAACTAACCGACGCTGGATTACTCCAGACATTACTCGGATAAAAAATACACTTGTAACAATGTCTACGTTAATGAGAAGGTACCCTTCTTTTAAAAAATCTTATATTACGCTAAGCAATTTCTATCAAAAAATGTTAAGTAACGCTAAAAAACAATATTATAATAATCAAATTTTGAATTCCAAAAATAAATCCAAAAAAATGTCGGAAATCATTAACAACAAGAAAAACGAAGCACGCAGTAATTCTGAGACGAAAATCTATATTAAATCTAACAATCAAGCTTTAACCGAACAAGAAACAGTCACTTTAACTCGTATTTTAGTTCAATTGGTTCAAACCTCTCTGGTAATTTTGATTCAGAGATTGACAACAAGTACATTGAAAATTGCGTAAATGGTCCAGAAAATAGCTTTTTTGCGTCGCCAGTTGTCGAAGAAGATATTATTAAAATTGTCACTAACTTAAAATCATCTTTCTCTACAGGTCAAGATGATGATTCAAGTAAAATACTAAAACAAGTTAAAAGTTTGATATCCCTGCCACTAACACATACAGTTAATTGCTCCTTAGAAACGGGAATATTTCCCGAAAAACTTAAAATAACCTAAGTAAAGCCTCTTTACAAAAAAGGAGATCCTACAGACGTTACCAATTTTCGACCAAATAGCTTGTTGAGTACTTTTTTCAAAGTTTACAAAAAACTATGTACAACAAACTTTACTCCTCTCCAAAAAAGTACAATATTATACATTCATCTCAAAATGGATTTGTAAAGGGTAAAAGCTTGGAAATCGCCCTAGTTTCGTTTTTATATGAAATAAATAAAATTATAGACAAAAAAGAAATTGGCATTGCGTTATATATTGATTTAAGTAAATCTTTTGACACTTTGAACCACGAAATTTTATTTAAAAAATTAAATTTGTACGGAATTAGGGGTGTTTCATTGCAATGGTTTAAATCATATCTGGAGGGTCGGACGCAAAGGGTTAAAATGTCTTCTGACAAAGGTCCAATATTCTCAGGCATCGCGAATATTAACGTAGTAGTGCCACAAGGATCTATACTTGGACCTTTGCTCTTTATAATTTATGCCAAAGATCTGCATAGTGCTTTCAAAGACTTTTCAATTATTCTTATGTCGTACGCTGATGATACAAATATAATAATCCGAGTGTCACACTGCACCGAGATCGAACCGGTGGTCAATCTAGTCTTTGCCAAAGCGAGTGAATGGATGTTGAAAAATAAATTAGTCATTAACAACGAGAAAACTGCATGTATGCTATTTAGGTTACTTTATTCCAAAGTTGAATATATAGACTGTCAAACTTAATGGAATAAAATTGAACTTTCTTCAGCAAATAAAGCTTTTAGAATTTTGTGTAGACAGTCACTTAAATTATAGCTTACATATTGATAACTTGTGTAAAAAGTTGTCATCTGTCTGTTTTGGATTGAGAACGATGTCAAATCAATGTAGTGACACCATATTAAAAATTTTATACTACTCGAACTTTTACTCATTTAAAATACGGCATTATTCATTGGGTTGGGCCACAAATATTAACAGGGTTTTTATACTTCAAAAGTACGCTTTACGAATCATTAAAGGATTAAAATTTGGAGAATCTTGTCGCCAAACCTTTAAAGATTTGAATTTCCTGACTGTTACTGGTTTATATATATATGAATTAATTCGCTTTGTTCGGAATAACATATTATTGTTTCAAAAATTTATTAACGCACCATATGAAACTAGAAATAAAAATATATTAAGTGCTGACCAGCACTCCACAGCCTCATATCAAAAAGGGGCTTATTATAATGGCTGCCTCTTCTTTAATTCCCGACCTAACGAAATTAAACTAGCTCCGTCATTTAATATATTTAAAATGAAGTCAAAAAAGCTTCTTATTGACATAAGTCCTTACGATATAGAAGAATTTTTTAACAAAATTGAATTGTAATTTATTGTTTTTATTTAGTCTTTTTAATTTATTGTTTTTATTTTGTCTTTTTACTTGTGAAGTCTATCCAAATATTTTATTCCAATTTTTTATTAAATCAATAAAAAAAATAACAATTATGTAACTCTTTCACATAAATTTTTTAATTTTATTGTAGGCTTAAATTAGATTTATTTTTTTTTCTCCAATAGTTTTAAGTTTTTTTTTAACTCACTTTCTCTGTATTTTTGAATATGATATTAAAGACAAATTCTATTCTATTCTATTCTGTTCTATTCTATTCTATTTACCCCCATACAAACCCATGCACGGGCAGGTATCGCAGTTTTTGAGCCAAATTTAGTTAAAATCGGTTCAAGGGTTTTGGAGTTAGTGTGTCACAAAATGTAGTGTTTAGGTCATTTTTGATCCAAATAACTCATTTTGTAGAAAGTGGTTTAGGAAAATAATTTTTTTAGACCTACATGCATAAATTTAAAATTCGGCGTCATATTCCGAATTTCTGAAATCATTGGTGTTAAAATAAAAAAAACCTGCAGCACACTACTCGACGCCGCGCCGTTTGGCTAGCGGTCTTAATTTGAACGTATAATGTCTGCGAACAGTTTTGAGCGCCATATCTTTTTTTATAATTCGCCATACAGATGATTTTGATATGTTTTCTCTCCTGGATACCTGATTTAGGCTTAATTGGAATAAGGTCATTCTGTAACCAAACGGGTTATGTTAGGATAGTATATAAACATTAAATTCCGTTTAATTTTATCACTTAAAACTAAACCTTTTTATGTAATCCTAATTTAAGATGGACTTAAAAAGATTCAGAAAAATGCTTAGCATTTTAAAAAAACTTGAACTCTTATAGTACCTGGCCTTCCATTTTCATTTCTTTGAGCAACTGTACCAGTTTCTCTGACTTTTTTAAGGAAATCGTACAGGGTGCTTTTGATATGTTTTCTCTCCTGGATACCTGATTTAGACTTAATTGGAATGAGGTTATTCTGTAACCAAACGGGTTATATTAGGATAGTATATAAAAATTAAATTACGTTTTATTTTATCACTTAAAACTAAACCTTTTTATTTATTCCTAATTTAAGATGGACTTAAAAAGGTTCAGAAAAATGCTTAGCATTTTAAAAAAAATTGAATTCTTATAGCACCTGGCCCTTCCACTTTCATTTCTTTGAGCAACTGTACCAGTTTCTCTGACTTTTTTACGGAAATCGTACAGGGTGCTTCTTTTAAAATGATAGTTTGGAAAACATTTAGATTTAATAATACAGGGTTCCTAAGATTTTCCTTAGGGATAGGATTTCAATAAATCAAACAGAAATGGCATAGAAAGTTCTGCGCGCACAAAAGAAACAGGTATATTGAGCAATGGTGCCAGTTTGTTATTATCTTCGGACTGCTTTCATGAGAAAAAATTGTCGCCACTCTTTCATTGTGAGCATCCCAATGAGCATTTTTGTCTATATAGAAGTTACAGCAAACAATATAAAACCTTCATAAAATAACTAAAAGTTATATTATTTAGTGTTGGTGATAATTTTATAACTCTAATATATCTCTTAAATGAGTAAAAAAGACTTAAAAAACAACTGACCAACACCAGCTTATAAAAATTTATGGTACATAGTAATGGATAGAAAAACAACATATAGATTTTATAAAACTTCCTTATGAACCCTCAAGTCTAGATATTATTATAAAAAGGTTATACAACTGTTCTAACAATACTACATAACAAATTAAAGGTTTTTATCGATTTAGAAATATAAATTTTCCATCTTTCTTTCCTTTGCTTGTTATGTATTATTCTTTTTCTTTTTAAAATAAAAAATTTATAAAATGGTGTCTACCAATCTTCTAAAATAAATTAAAATGGAAGTGAGATAAGTTGAAGCAGGAATATGAATATTTATATACTATAGGTTAAATAAAAGCTGTTTTCCCAGTCATCCTACTCTGATAATCAGCTGCGGTCCCGTGTGTATTGTATAGTTTTCGAATGCACTCACACAATTTTCATGGGCTCCAAAAATACTTGAGAAAACGGGGAAAAAAAATATTCATTTAAATAATACTTTTTTTCACATATGTTTTTTGCTTTCTGGGAGAAATATTGAATTTTGTATTTTGTTCTTAACCCTAAACAAGCAATATTTCGATTAAAGCACATGTTGAAACCCCATAAATAAAGTTTTTATTTTGGTCAAAAACCTATTGTTGGAATCCAAAATGGCGAAAATTTACGACAATTCTATAAAAAAAAACAATACAATTATACCACTGTTTACCTCTTTCAACACTTTTTTATCAACGTTTTAAAACATGATGCTAGTTGGAACAAAAGACTGCAGGTAGCGCAGTGTTGAACACTGAAGGTCCGTTTCTGCGAGCTTAATATAGTTACCATTGTTCTCTTTTCCTAAATGTATTCGTCTGAGAGAGGTCCAGCATACTACACATACCAGGAAAAATACCCGCCTGCACACCCTTCAACCCCGCATAACTGTCAGAGGTAACTATCTCAAGAAGATAGTTAGATTGCGGGGTCGAAGGGTGTACAGGCAGGTATTTCCCTGGTATGTTGGATCTCTCTCAGACGAATGCATTTAGACAAAGAGGATAATAGTGACTATGTCAAACTCGCATAAACAGACCTTGAGGCTGCGTTCCGTCGCGTCGTAAGGTGATGTGTTCACAATTGCCGCCGACCAGCCGTGCGAACTGTATGCACCGTGAATCGAAGTTTCACGGTGCATTTTTGCAAACTTAACACGGTTACTATATTGTTCTCTTTTTCTAAAACCCGGTTCCCATCTATGGGTTTCTTATGCGTGGGCTACCCGAATCAAAACACGGATCACGTAGTCTAAGCGAGATTTGCCTATACAAGCTCATATCGGTCCACGTGATGAGTTTTTTGAGTCAGGGTGGCCGCGCATGGGAAACGCTGGTCGGAACCGGGTGTAGAATGCATTCGATCCCGATATCTGTCTCAAGAAGATTTGTCTTATGTCTCTCCTCAGATTGATGTAATTAAAACCAGATAATGATAGTATGGTATCTCGCAAAAACGCGCCTTTTGATGTCGCAAAAACGCACCTTTTAAAGTCGCAAAAATGAGCCTTTTGATGTCACAAAATTAACCTAAAAAATCTTGTTTGTTTTGGTATACATTAAAATTGTTTTTTTATTGTAAAAACAGTGGTATTATAACCACTATACAAATAAATTAATAAAAACATTATAGAAAGAATGGGCAAAAAAGGTTTATGAATGAGTTCATAAGAATATTACAGGCACCAATTTATATAAAAGTGTCTCTTTGTTGTTGGTTAATTAAGTTTTTATAAGTGAGTTGATAGCAACATTTTAAAAACCAATCTATATATCTTTAATTGATAGTTACTTACGGTTTTATAGATGGGTTAACAGAAAGATTTCAAAAACCAATTTATATAACTTTTGTCACTGATGACTTAATTTTTATAAAGATGTCCGTGGAAATATTGTTAACGCCAGTTTTATGTTACCTTAGGGTACCATCAATTTAGAACCTTTAATAAAACAAATATACAAACTCAATTCCTGTAGGAGACCTCTAAATACCCTAGGGCATTAATGGAACCCTCTTTATAATAATTATATAAATTTTTGTCACCAGAGGTTTCTGAAAATGCTCATTGGGATAAATCATAGTTGCATTAATAACCGCTTACAAGATGTCTGCAAATTCCGCTAGACGGCGGCCACACCATGAGATGATCGAGGAAAAACTGGGATTCACAGGCATTGCATTTTTATTTCCTTTCGAGTCGCTTCAGTTTCGTAAATTTTGTGTTTTTAAAATGCCGTATACTCGAGAAGAAAATATTTTTATTATTAAAAACTACATAAAAAGTGACAGTGCGAACGAGGTCATTGGGCCTTTTGTTTTTGCGTTTCCAAATCGACCGGTTCCTGTGGCTCAAACTGTCATCGTTTTGAAAGGTACGGGTGCATAAATGGTTGTAGAAAGTGTTACCACGACGGCGAAATACCAGAGCATCCCGTTCTTCCACACAGGGTGGAACGAGACGAAATGGTATGCGCTTACGTTGAGGCACATGAACCATGTTCGACGAAACCGATTGCGGAGGCACTGGATATTCCCAACAGTACTTGCCAATGGATCCTAAAAAAATATGGCTACAAGTCGCAGGAATTGCAACCAGGTGATTATTTTCGCTGGTTAGAATATTGTGAGGTTATGAGGGATAAATGTGACAGGAACGAAAATTTCCTCTCAAAAGTTTTGTTTAGTGACGAGAAGACATTTGAACTTCATAGCTCTCACAATCCACAAAATAGCCGCTATTGGTCCCGCGAAAATAAACATCTGCACGCAAGTGTTAGAACGCAACATCCTCAAAAATTAAATGTTTGGAGCGGTATTGTCGGGGATCACATTATTGGACCCTTTTTCATTGAAGGGAATTTGAATAGCCAAAAATATGTTGATCTTCTCCAACACCAGGTTTTACTACGGTTGAGGGAACTCAACATAAATTTGGACGAATTGTGGTTTCAGCAAGATGGCTGTTCATCCCACAATTCACGCCAGGCTACAAATTACCTTCGTCAGGTATTTGGTGATCGAATTATTTCCACGTATGGAAATATCCGATGGCCTCCTTGATCACCAGATCTTGCGCCAAATGACTTTTTCCTATGGGGTTGTTGGCACGACAAAATTTTCCAACACCCTCACTTACGGCCTACGACTATACAGGAGTTGAGGCCGAAAATTTTGAAAGCGGGCAACTCTATCACCCCTGAAATGTTGGCTGATACGCGCCAAGAGTTTTACAATAGATTGGGATATTGTGAGGCTCAAGAAGGGGACAGATTTGAACATCTAATCTAATTAAAAATTAGATGTTTTCAGGTCCAAACCAGAGCTTTTTGTTGCTTAAAGGAGGCGGCAGGGTCCATTATTTACGATACTGAGCGATAAACTCGAGAGGTTGTTAACATTAGAAGGAAATATCTTCGCTTTTAATTAAATTTCTTTCCATACTGTTCTACTAGTGACATCTATCCGGAAACGGCCAAACCATGCAGCTAGCACTAGCCGCCAAAGAAATCAATAAACGGCGCTGTTTTTCCTGCAGAGCTTTTTGCTTGCGATATTATTGATTTTAAATAAAGCTGGCCCTACACTACATTTGATATTTTCGAGGTGTTTTATGACATGATCTCGAAACACGTAGCGAACTAATTCTTTAAAACTAGTGGGAGGGTAAAAGCGAAAAATAAGGGGCTGCCAATATTTGTAACACCCAAAAAGGGGTGAAAAGATTTATTTTGCTCTGTTTCTTTACAAAAAACGTTTTTTTTCCGAAAAACTTGAGCTCTGCCACTTTTTTTATTTTTTTCTTCAACTTTCTCGAAATTTTCGTCATACCGTAGAAAAAAATTATTTCCCCCATGGTCGTACTCTACTTTTATTCGAAAAAATTTAGAAACAGACGGTATCAGTTTTCCTAAAACGGGGGATCTTGGTTTCGAGCGAGAAGATAAAGGGCGCCGCAGGCAAAAATTTTTCAATTAAATTAGCCGAACGCAAAAATGTTAGAAAAACAAAGCACGAAATAAAAATGGCGCCGCTTACATTTTTTTTTCAAAAATTACGTAATTTCGGGAACGCAAAGAAATAAGTCTAAAGAGTATAATTTTTAAGAAAAAAATATCAATTTTCTCGCCCTCCTCCACTGGGACTACAGGGGCTGTGCACAAATTACGTAATGGTCATAGGGGGGAGGGGGGTTACAAAACGTTACCTAGGGGGGAGGGGGGTTTTCGACAGCGTTTGCATTTGTGTGAAACTAAGAAAATTTTTGGGGGGGGGGGGTAGTGGTCTTGAAATCGTTACGTAATATTAGGGGAGTGGCGTGCCAAACCGTTACAAAACATTACATAGGGAGGGGGTCATAAATTGGTAAAGTCACCGTTACGTAATTTGTGCACGGCCCCACATCTGACTGTTCCTCCTTTTTGATTTCGAATCAAAGTGCAAAACCCGGGTTGGACGTTCGAAGGCGTCAACCCGTCCTATTTGCTTGATAAAGTTTCTACGGAAATATCTCAGTCGATTTCTCCGGCCGTGTATGAACGCTTTAGGTTAGGCATTTGCATGTATCTTAGTCCCCAGCCTGTAAACAGTGCGTAAGGACAATGGTTACAAAATGACAAGCCGAAAAATATTTTTTTTTAGAATATCTTTCATCAGTTTGGTATTAAAGTCGAGCAAAAACAATTTTTATTCCAGTCCTAAAGGTATGAAAATGGAAAACATTAGAAAACAACAACCTGGAATGGATTTACTACGTGTAAGATGTAGTGACAACATCGCCCCATGCCCATCCTTTTATGCCTAATGTGCTTTTCCGTTTGTCTGCGTCTTATACACTGCTGCTTGGCCCCCTAAGGATTTGCTTAGGAACCCTGTATAAAGTAGAGACGCGCATTATGACAGACAAAGATATTAAAGTTTTTTTTTCATGGCCTACTAAGTCCTAATTCTACTTTGCAACACCTAATGACTTAAATTAATAGGTATGTACTTGTTACAAGTAAAACTTCAGATTTTTTTTTTACTTTTTAACCGACTTTAATTTGTTACGTTAAAAAAATAAGGCAGTGGCATACACGTTCTTTTTCCACAAAAAATACCCACTTTTCAAATCGATCGATCTTAAATTTTAAAGAAATGCCAGTTTTGACATTAGCCGCATAAAATTTGGATTTTTAGTTTGCCAGCTTAAAAAGAGTAATGAAACTGCATAACTTTCTTATTTCTTAACCGATTTAAATAAACGTAACGTGTATACGTTAAAAGAATAAGGCTATTTAGCGCACAACTTAATTTTGTTACAGTTGTGCCCAATTTTTTTTCAGGAAGGTAAATAAAAGCATTTTTTAGAATTGTCCGCCATCTTGAATTTTAAAGAAATGGCAGTTTTAACATAAAGTACATCAAAGGTAAATAAAAGCATTTTTTAGATTTGTCCGCCATCTTGAATTTTAAAGAAATGGCAGTTTTAACATAAAGTACATCACATTTGGACTTTTAGCTTTTAAGAAAGCTTAAAATCTTTAAATTCTGATTATATTTGACCAAACCATATACCGTCGAAAAGATAATAACTTTTAGTGAAACGGTCTTTTACCATACAAAGAGCATTAAACGTAACACTGCAGAACTTTCTGATTTCTTAACCGATTTAAAAAATCAAAACTCGTATATGCCTTTAAAGGATAAGGCTATTATCATAATTTTGTTACAGCACACAATTTTTTTGCAGGGCGGGTCAAAAATATCCATTTTTTAAATCTGTCCGCTATCTTGAACTTTAAAGAAATGTCAGTTTAGACATTAAGCGCATAAATTTTAAAGCTTCCTTTTTTAAATAAACTTTAAATTTTAAATTTCTGATAATTACTATGGAAGTTGTAGGCAATCCAAAAAGTCCGATTTTTTTGGAACACCCTATATGACGCCACTTGTCAGCAACATTTAAAAAGGGTAAGAAATCACATTTACCATAACTTTCTCCAAATGACTGAGGCGCATTTAAGGCGAAACAAAACTACAGAATACAGGATCCCCCTTGCTTTTAAATATAAAATAGCATATTTTTTCGTACACACTAACTCAACCCAACATACTTAATCCGTCCCTCTCCACGTCAAACAAAGCTGCGACAGCTCCTGGTTTTTAACTTTATATTATTTCGCGTGCGTCACTTTTAAACCATGTTATTAGCAACCTCCCCTCTAGATTTGCGACCAGGTCCGCGTTCGCATCAAGCCGGGTTTCGAAACCGGAACCTTCCGTGCGGCAGGCAGATACGCTGCCGACTGCACTACGGCGGTAGGCTGAATATTGAATAAAAAAATGCTGGAAAAAGTCTAAAAGGATCGGGAAATAGCCTAAAATGACCGGGAAAAAAACGGAAATTTGTTAATGAATAAAGTGAGTGTTTCTGAATTTTTCAGTATTACATGGATCAACATAATCCACGCTATACAATTTTTGACCATATTTTTTTTAAATTACCAATCTTCCTGTTTATACTTGGCATACGATCTTTTTCTAAATTGGTTTGATTTACTAAAAAATATTTTTAACTTGGGAGACTTGGTATTCTTAAATATACCCATCTTTCTCATTCATCTTGGATAAATTATATTTTTGACGTTGTTGTTTCCAAATCGGTAATTTTTGCTAGATATAACCGCCGTGAGACGAAGGTGGAGGACAGGACAATAACGAAATGTGCAACTTTTGGTTGCAAGAGTAGCAGACGTTTTACAGTAAAATAAAACATTATTTATCTAAGTGTTAATTAATAATGAAATAAAACCCACCTCAGGATCCCTGATCCCTGTTTCAGGTTAATACCTGTTTCTTTAATAGTTTAATTGGTATAGTTTGCTTTATATGAAAATTTCATTCCAAATTCAATGGGACTCGTTGAGGCAAAAAAAACGGGAAACACCTGGAAAATGGTGAACAAACTAAAAAACCTGGAAAAACTATCTTTATGTCACATTATCACGATTTGGATAAATATTCACCTCAAAATTTTTATTTTATTTTGTTATGTTTTTTCTGCCTTTCCTCCATTTAAACATATTTCACACCTAATTTCATACCCTAAAAAGCTAAAAATTTTTGGAGAATTTCTGGTTTAAATATCGAAAATTTTCTTAAATGTAGAATTGTCGTTGGGGGCGAAACTATCGTCACTACAAAGGAGGCGAATAGCCCCTTGGACATATCCAGGTATATAAATTTTAAACAAAGAAGTAACCGGAAGAATCCTATTCTTTGTTACATGTTATTCGCATGGAGAAGTATGAAATTTATCGGTTTTTGTTCTCTCTTGTACACGGAGAGTTAACTGAATTTTCTTGCATTCCTTTTAAATTATTGAATTCTTGAGACGCTTTTAGGAATTAGTGCTAGAATTGATGTATTTCTTCGAAGCAACCAAATATTGAATGATTTTTTTTGGGGAATTAAATACGAACCATTTTGTAGTTCTGTGCCAAATTTTATATCTGTAGGTAAAGCAGTTGAAGGGTTATCAAAATTAATATATATTTTGGGCGAATTACATGGTTAAATTATTATTATATTATTACATTATAAATGACGCCTAAGACGCCTTATGAATAATATCTCATAACTCCACCATCGAAAATGTTAAATTTACAGGGAATCTTAAAATCAAAATGTTTGTTTTGATCATACATATCACAATGGCCACTGTTGAGAGCGTGTCACATATTTCGTGAGTTTAAATTATTGTTATTATTTTTTACTTTTTCCACATCACTGATAGAGCAAGATGCGGACCAAATTACTCGACCATCGAAAATATTGATCTTTGAGTGAAACCCTGCAAAAAACTGAAACGAAACTTGAACTCAAAAGTACCACGGGAGGCTTCTTAACTAAGGGGTTCTATGCCCTTATCTTCAAGTTGGGCAGATCGAACGTAATTCTCCGTATGAAAGCAATTCCTTCTTTTTCGTCCAACTTATTACAATGATTGGAGTATTTGTGGAAATGGTCTACTATATGCTTTCTGGTGACACAACCATTTCGTCCTGGCTTTGACAGTTTCCGATTAAAATACTCGATGACTCATTCTTCTTCATCCTAGACTTGTAAAAGGACTGCTCCTATACCAATATTGCTTGTGTTCTATCAGATTTCTTCAATAAATAAATGAATCTGACAAGCGTTTAGCCAGCAGTTCTTCCTTTCATACTGCTTCTTCATATCTATGTATGAATTTGCCTATAGATGTAATTAGAACACTTGATCAACTAAGAACGGCCAGCTCATACTCATACAACCCCGATACAATTTGCACAATATGGAACCCTTCAACGTAAAGAGTCCTTAAGCCACTTTTTGAATGTGTCCAATTTACTCGTATATTAGACAGAGGGAGTCTAATTTCCTTACGTCATTTTACAATATTTATATTAAACAATCCAGATCATAAATCTACTAAAAGACTTTGCGATCACATTTGGAACTCGCTTCTCCAAGTAACGTGTTTATCTACATTTTATTGTATTTTTATAATATGTATTTAATGTTTACTTTTTACTACATTTTTTTTTTCTGTTACTGTATGAATAAACTTAGTAGGTATGGCGGCACTTGAGTCAGACAGGGTCAGTCGTCTAGTTAAAGATGTCCGCCATGACACTACACACTTTCGAATGTAGCTTGATGAGTCACGCAGTCTCGAGTCACATGCTAAGTCTCCGCCTACTATCATTCATCTGTTAACATTTGTTTTAATTTATAAAGTATATTTTATCCAGAGCATCGAACCGTCGATATACAGTACAGGAAATAGTCGCTCAAGATCACACGGACACGGGGACTTGTTGATAAGCTTTTCTTAAATGATGTATGAAAACAAGATAATGAAGTAGTTGACACCCAGGTATGACCAAGTGCGACAAAACGTTGACGAATAAATCCTCTGTTGAACGAACGAAAACAACGAAGAACAAAACCATGGCCAAACATCGTCTTTTGTGGAATGACACTGAATTAACATTATATTGAATCTTAATAGGATTTCTTAGTAAAATTTTGAATTTGTGAAAAAGAAATTCGATGAAAAATAAATAATATACATCCAAGACATTGAGCTTAACAAAAATAAAATAATTTAGTATCCGTAGCCATACGTAACCTGACAAAATACTGCCACGTTTCCAAAGCAATATTGCCCATGGGGTAGCCAACACCCCCCCTCGTTGAAGGAATCATGTGACTAGCAATGGTCGTACTCTCGCATATTCCTACGTACCAGAGCACATTTCTTATCACTTTGGCTCAGCAAAGGAAAGAACAAAAAAATCTCAAACTCTTCTGTCTTTGCAAATAAAGCATACGCTATTATGATTGAATTTGACTTTGGAAAATGTGAATTATTTTTGAAAATGTAAAATCCGAAAAATATAAGTCACTATTTTAGATCTATTAAATTCAACATTCTTTAAGAGAGTATAATTTATAGTTTTATTTTGATCAAAATTAAAGAATTAATTTTTAGATTTTTTAGCAAAATTAAACTTTTTAGTTCTGTGGTGAATATAGGTTATAATAGATTGGATTTATGATTCTATCTTCTAAGAGTACGAGCTTTACGGACCTATCTCTGGCTGATCTGCCTTACTAGACCTTTTAGTTTCGAAGATCAAAAAAAAAGTGTACCTTAGTTTTATCAAGATCCTGCTGCTTATAACCTCTATGAATTCCCCCAACTTGAGCTTTGCGACGACTGGACAGCAGGTCTTGGACATTACTGCTATTATAGTGCCTTTTCAGTACCATGTATTGAACAAAGACAGCCAAAGGCAATGTGGTCAGGAATAAGGCATAAAAGCGGTCGCTGGTGTCTCTCGGAAAGCAACGGCCGGTTGGCAGGGTTTGACTATCTTTCTTGAGATTGCTTTAAACTACTTGGATCGTTGTTTCATTCATAAGGGCGCGACAAATAGTAGGAGAACACTTTGCATTTAAGTTCGTCAATTTAGGTTTGATACCCATTTTTAATTTAATTTCTTTTAAATAAATAACATTATAAACAAAAAACAAAACAAAATCTTAAAGATGGACAGACCTGGGTCTAAACCGTCTCAATAACGTATAGAGGGAACATATAGAAAGGGTCATAAGCTATCTACACATAGCAACACCGGTAAACACTGAATAAGTGTTAAAAATAATGTGGCAAGATTGTGTGCAAAACAGAATGGCGAACTGGTGTGCAATATTAGGTAATTGTTCAAATGGATTTAGTTACAAATAACTCTTTAAGTATTATATAAATAGTACTCAACATTCCTTTGAATTCGAAGGTACAGCTTATAAGCGGAAAAAATACAGAACTCAATTTGGAAGATGCTAAAATTTATTTAAAAAATTAAGGATATATATCTAAGGGTTTAAACTCCTCATTTAATCATCTGACGGTACTTTAAATAAAGAGAGACAAAAACTATCGTTGTGGGATAAGTAACGACCAGGCCAGTTATTTTAGCAGATCCCACACAGACCAAATGGAACATATCAGTTGATATAAATACAGTTTGGCTTCCAATTTTAAAACAAGATTTTCAAAAAGGTTTTTTTAAAATAAATTAAAAAATAGCATTGATGTTCTTTGGGTTTCTAATATATTTTTTCTTAAAGTTAGTCAAAAGATAATTTTTATAATTGATATTTTAAAATAAAAATTTTGTATTTTTATAAAGTAATCTAAAATCGAAAACACTCAAACAAATATAATTTTGATTTTAAATGTTACTAAATTCACCCAATACCTTGTTGGCTACTATCGACGCACCAAACTGTCAAGTTAATATTTGAAATATATATCAGTCAAAGTCAGTCAGTTGTATGACAACAGACAGATATTTTAAAAAAAGAATCGAAAAGTTTTTGAAAAGGATAAAATTCTTTGATAACGGCAGTAGAATTTCTGCCGAAACGTCAGATAAGTACTTAGAATCTAGTTAGGATTTGCGTGTGTGTAGGCAAATTTTTTATCTTATTTAAAAACCACTGACAAACGAACAAATTTTTTTCTTTAGGAATTTACGTAGTGGGTTTTAACATATTTTTGAAAAAATTTCCTTAACTTAGTGGCGAAAAACCCAAAAAAAGTAGTTTCGACATATTTTGGAAAATCATTCCCGCAACGTATGATATTAACACCTATGGGTATTTAGCTGACCAAGCTTTAAGAACTGTGCGAAATATACGATTTTAAGATTTAGGTAGTCTTCTTAATACCGATATTAGTATTACTTTTAACGAAAATAACCACACTTATAATGGATTTGGAAACTTGAGCTGTTTTTTTCAAGGCTCTGGCGTTCTGGCTCATGCCGATTACCCTTCTAGATCACAGTTAGAGATTTACGTCAACAAAAATATAAAATTTTATTTAAGGTCGAAACTTGGAGAGACTCGGTTTCTACTATAACCTCCACACCAGTCTCAACGAGAACAACCCCCTACTGTACTAACACCATTATTAACGACAAGAAAAACCACCACAGAAATATCCTTACCGGTAGAAGAGGAAAACCCTAAACTATGTGATTTAAATTTTAGTATACGGGAATTATATATTTTTATGAGAAATATTTCTGGATAAAGGACCTAAAGCCTTATATAATTACCAGCTCTCCTCTCACTCCTTTTTGTCCCACAAATTTTCAGGATTCAAGTATTTCAGCCATATATCATGAACCTGCTGGAGACATTGTTATCTTTACAGGTAGTAAAATCTTATTTCAATAATTACCCATCTTTTTTTAATTTAACGTCTACACAGGTCATGTAGAATCCAGGTGTTTCGAGGTGTTCATGCAACCAGTTTATTTTTAGTTAATTTTGATGCTTTTTGGAAAGATAGATTGACAGAGTTTTTTGATAAATAAAAATATAACAAGACATTTTCTTAGCTTTGATCAAAAAAGAGTCTCTTTCCCAAGTCAGTACATAAAGGTAAGTCCCATTCCAAACATTCAATTATTTATAGTACAAGTACTAATCGTAAGAGGTTAGAGGCTCGAATGAAACTAGATGAGGAATTAACTAAGAAAATGATGGAAGAGCAAGAACTCCTTGGACTTCAAGTTGCTCTTGCGAAAAAAACAGAGGGAACTACAGAAAGAAATTAGCGAAAAACGATCAATTTTAGGTAAAATGAACGAAAACCAAACAGCTTCTAGCTATACCAAATCAAACAGAGAGCTAGACTTGGAAAGTTTATGTCAATAAATGGGTGGCAAAGGACGCAACGTCCACGCTAAGTCAAAGATGAAGCAGAAACCAAGAAGACCAAGAAATAAAAAAAAAATAATAAAGTAAAACATGAATTTTATGACACAAAACCGAGTACTAGTAATTAAGACTTTGTAGCAGCCACAAACATTCTTCGCTAGACAGACTGTAGATAAGGATCTATCTAGTTTTTCCGAAATTATAAAGGAGTGATCGAGTTTTAAAACCCAATTCAACTGTACTACAAGGTTGTAGTAGCTTTAAGTAAAGAGGAGAACTTGCGCCGTCTAAGAAAATGTTTACTTGTAAGTGCAAAGAAAGCAGTTGAAGGTTTGTTGATGGTAAATGGATCCTTAGATAAAATTTTGTAAATATTGTGTATCATACAGATTCTAAACAAATTAATTTCGATTCCAATTATGATACAGCAGAGCAAAAATGCAAAATTCGAACGAAAAATTGGCCACAACGACTTACCCAAAATTTCTTCTTGCTGCTGGTCTGCAAGGTTCTCTGCTTAATCCATTTGTGGGCCCACTTTCCATCAAAAGAACACCAATTTTTCCCGGGAAGATTTTAGTCTACCAAAAACCGGGATCGAAAATGGGGGACAGTCTCCTACCGTTCAACGCTTAATGTCGAATGCTTCCGAAGCAGGCGCGATTGCTGCGCTCCTTTCGTCGCATAGGCCAACTTCTACGATTCGCGAAAAATACCGCGAATATTTAAAACAGAAACAAAAATTTATTCTTCCAGAAAATATGCAAAAAAAAACCTCTCTTAAAACCCTTAAGTTTTTTATACATTAAACCGCACACTAAAATACACGGTATTTTACCCGCGTAGAACCAAAAAAAAATATTCTTAAAAAATATAACGACACGAACAAAGAGTTGGAGATTCACCCTTCTACTTGTTGGGCAGGGGGCAAAGCTTAACAAAAGGTCTCTTCAATACGTCACAAGAGGTACGCACTGAAGCTACTCTAGCAATTCCATCACGCCCAGGATATACTTCAAGGATTCTACCAAGACGCCACTTTAAGGGTGTTACCAGCTCGTTTTTTATGACAACTAGGGTGTCTTTTTCTAGCGTCAAATTAGGCTCTGCAAGCCACTTTTGTCGCTGCTGCAGCGTGTGCAGATACTCATTCTGCCGTCTATGCCAAAAATTTTGCTGCATTTGAGTTATCATTTGCCAACGACTTAAACGCGACAATTTTATATTTGACACATCGGGTTCTGGCAACGCAGATAGGGGAGCCTGAGTCAAAAAAGGCCAGGTGACAACGCTGTGAAATCATTTGGATCCGAACTAATTGAACACAACGGTCTACTATTTAAAATCGCTTCGATCTGACATAAAATTGTGCAGAATTCCTCAAATGTTAGAATTTCCTCGCCCACAACCCTGATATAATGTGCTTTGGTGGACTTAACCCCAGCCTCCCAAATTCCTCCAAAATGAGCGGAGGGGTGATTGAAGCACCATTCAATAGCTTCATGTTCCGCGGCAAGTTTACACTTTTCTGCGAGTCCACGATTCGCCCCAACAAAATTTGTACCCATATCCGAGAAAATTTTAATAACTACACTTCTTCTCGAGACAAAACGCTTCAGACAAGCAATGAATGCCTCGATAGATAGATCGGATACCGGTTCCAAATGTACGCATTTAGTGGCCATGCATACGAAAATGCAAAAATAGGCCTTCAAAGTCACCGCTCCGCGTATCCTGGCCATAGTAATGGAGAAACTTCCTGCACAATCGACTCCAACAAACGAAAAAGGCTTAATCTGATTTATGCGATAACTAGGCAAGGTTGCCATTGGAGGCTGCACAGGTTTTGGGTTTACTCTAAAGCATTTAAAGCACCTACTAGTGCAACGACGGATTACCCTTTTTGGCGATAAAATCCAAAATTGTTGTAACAAAAGTTACAACAAAGTCTGTGCACCTGGGTGCAGATACTTATGGTGGAACTTTTCGACAGTTAGCTCAGTTAAACGACTATTACCTGGCAACAAAATGGGATGTTTTTGCTCAAAATACAATCTGGAATGGTGCAGTCTACCGCCCACTCTGAGCAAACCAAGATCATCCAAAAACGGGACTAACTTCCTTAAGGGTTTGGATACTAATTTTCTGGACTTAATCCTCTGAATATCTTCACTAAATTGAGATCTTTGGACAAATCTAACCAAAACTAGTAAACTTCTATCAAGCTCATCAATCGTTGGGGTCAAGGTCATACTAAATTCCTTATTCAGGATCCTTTTATCAATAAATCGCAGCCACTACGCAAGAAAACGCTGATTTTTTTCCAAAGACGAAAATTTCGCAAGCAATCTATCAATACAAGAAGAATTTTCTACCGCAAGCAAAGTAATATTTCTAACTTCAGCGGAAACATCTTTATTTTCTGACATGTCCTGCAAATTTTTTTGAAAGTTGGGCCACCGTTCGTGTTCTTTAGAGAGCCACGAGGGACCCTTCCACCAAAGTTCAAAATCTACAAATTGAGCAGGAAACAGACCTCGCGACGCACAGTCAGAAGGATTTTTCTCACCAGGAATGTGGTACCACCAAAAAGGATTTGTTTTTTCATGGATTCTAGCCACTCTATTTCCAATAAACGTTTGCCAATTTTGTGGGGCAGAATGAATCCAAAGAAGAGCAACTTGCGAAAAGTTTATTCTGAAAAGTTTCCAAAATAAAACTCATAACTTCACTTAACAGTACACAAGCACAAAGCTCTAGGCGGGGTAACGACACCATCCTCAACGGTGCAATTTTTGATTTAGCAATTACAAGAAAAGTTTGGTGATCATTTCCTGACTAAAAACTAAAATATACGCAACAGCCAAAGCCCTTAAGACTAGCGTCCGCAAAACCATGCACTTGACAATCCCCAAAATCGCTAAAACCGAGGGGACGAGGAATTTTTATTGATTCTACCAAATGCAAATCTTTTCTAAGATTATTCCAAAATTTAACCACCTCATTTGACGGTTTTTCGTCCCAATCCACTCCTGCTACACACAATTGTTAAATCAAGTGCTTTACCAAAAATGTTATAGGTGACAAAAACCCAAGCGGATCAAATATACGCACCAAAGAACTTAAAATTGTGCGCTTGGTGCACTCCTTTTCAACGGAGTTAATTTTATACGAAAAACTGTCTAAGGCGGGATCCCATTGTATTCCAAGAATTTTTATAAAACAACTATCTGAATCAAAACTCAATGTGGAAATACGATTTTCCATAGGAATCCCTTCTAGCAACTTGGGATCATTTGATGCCCATTTACGCAACTCAAACCCACCACTTGACAATAAGCTTACTAACTGATTTCTCAACTCCAATGCTTCTGCCAAACCTTCAGCTCCGAATGCCAAATCATCGACGAAAATGTCAGATTTCAACACTTCACTCGGATAGGATAAAATTTTTCTTCTTCATCCACTAAAGTATGTAATGTTTTGATAGCTAAATAACTAGAAGATAATACACGGAAGGCAACAGTATTGAGAACATACTTATGTAGTGGTTCTTTTCTCGAAAATCGTCAAAAGATGCGCTGAAAATCTCTCTGCGTAGGATCAATTAAAATTTGCCGATACATACTTTTTATGTCGGCAGTGTACACATATTTATGCAACCTAAAAGCCAACAAAATACTGCCAACGTCTGTCTGTAATTTTGGGCCAACCATCAAAGATTCATTCAATGATTTTTGTACACCAGACGATGGCCTTAACGAGGCGTCAAAAACCACCCTCAATTTCGTAGTGGGGCTATGAGGGTTAAACACACAATGGTGATGTATATAGTATACCTTTGTGGGGTCTAAAGGGGTCGAAACTTCAGTCATGTGTTTGCAATCCAAATACTCTTGCATAAATGCTGCGTAGTCCCTTAACAAACTAGAATTTTTTTCCAACCTTCGCTCCAAGCTGTAAAATCGTCGTAATGCTGGAGACCTAGAATCACCAAAGGAGGGCGCAGGATCTTTAAAAGGAAGTGATACCATATATACCATCAGATTGCCTAGAAACAGTTTTTTCGAAAAACTTCACACTCCAAATCTTCCTCAGTAAAAGAACTTGCTTTGGGCACCTCCTCCAATTCCCAAAACCTTTTGATGCTATTATCCAACGACTCAAGGGGTGTTGTCACCAAAAAGGCGCGAGCCGCAGAATCAGTCAGTTTTGCAGCACCACCAACAACCCATCCAAAGCTAGTATTCACAAATATTGGTTCACCCTCCTTTCCAACATTTTTGCCATACAACAAAACTCGAAAGAAAATATCAACACTAAGCAACATGTGATATTTCCCAGGTTGGTTAAAGGTAGGATCTGCTAATCTAAGATTTTTTGTGAATGGCATATCTTTAAGTTCAATAAAAGACAGCGGCATGTCCGCACAAACTTGCGACATAACCGTCGCGTCCAAATCAAATTGGGACTCACTAAAGCCGTGGGGTTTGATGCTACAAACAACTTGACCTAGGGTTTTCGAAGTTTTTTTTCCAACACCATGGACAGTCCTTGAACAATTAGAAAATCGCAAATTTAATTTATCACAACATTGCCTTGTAATTAAATTTAGCTGAGATCCAGTGTCTAATACGCAACGAATAGTTTGATAATTTCCAAAACCATCCAAAACATCCACTAAAACTGTGCCTAATAAACAAGTTTGATTTTTTTCTACTACCAATATTTGCTATGTTTACATGAGCATGTCTAATATCGGGCTGAGTTTCACCTGAATTAGAAGTGCTATTGTTGCTCGTGAAATCAGGGGGCTCTTGAGATTTAGTATCACGTCTAAAATGGAGCAAAGTGTTGTGGGGAAATTTACAAACTTTACATCTTTCTTCAGATTTACAATCTAGCGATCGGTGAAAAGATCCCAGACAGTTCAAACATAGCTGCTTTTGACGAGCCAACTCGTATCGTTCCCTGGGATATTTTTTAGAAAAAACATTGCACTTAAAAATGGTATGCGATTGTTTACAAACGATACAAGTATTCTGACTCGAATTACTAGAATCATCACCAACTAACAAGGTGCTAAAACCACGATTTTTAAAGTTCACAGTCCTTTCCTGATTCCGAGTATGAGGTCCCAATTTTTCAGGATGTGTAAAAGCAACAGTATCCAACGCAACGCACTGTTTATTCAAAAAGACAACCAAATCTTTATATGACGGAATATCATTATTCAAATTCAAAGAGGCATGTTGCATTTCAAAACGTTTCATCAGAGACGAATCGACCTTTGAACTTAAAATATAAAATAAAACAAAGTCCCAAGAATCCACAGGCAACTGCAACAATTTAAGCGAGGCAATATTAGCCGAAAAAGGGCCACTTATTTATGGACGAAAAATACGATTTAGCTAACAACCTACGATTTTGGTAGCGCTTACACAACACATCATATGCCTTGGGGTAATTGGAAGCTTCGTATGGAACAGTTTTCACCAATGTTAAGGCCTCACCAGTTAAAGAATTTCTCAAATGCTCAAATTTTTCAATATTAGGTAAATTGTCCCTATTATTTACCATTGAATCAAAAAGATCCTTAAAGGAGAGCCAATCTTTCCATTCTCCACTAAAAACCGATGGCTTTATTGGTTGTAAACTAGAAGTATCCCGCTTTAACGCGCCAATAAATGTACTATTAGCATTCGCAGATGTATTAAGTATTTGATCCTCGCCAAATAATTCAATAAAAGTGGAAGTGATAAAATATTTCTTAGCATCACAGTCCTTACGGATTAATTCCTCCGCCTCTACATCTGCGTCGTCTAAAAGCCCTATCGCCTCAATCAGCTTCAAGTGACAGCGTTCAAACTCCGCTTCAATTCCCTCCAAGGACCTATAAGACGCCTTTAAATTAATGTGATCCGTTCGCTCGGCCTCATCAGCAACGGCGTTTTCCGCGATAGTCACCATGTCATTTAACCTACCAGTAGGTGTATTACGAAGTGTTTTATATTGCCTTATTTTTGCCTGTGCCATGATTTATTCAAATATCCGCACGCCGTAAAATAAAACAGAAAGCAAGCTGGTCTATCAAGAATGCTAATTTGTATCCTAATGCATGCAAAGTTAAGTCAACACGACGCCGACCGACGCTCGAGACGTTTCTCGGACGTTCACCGTACGCTCGCAACAGCAAAAGTACAGAGCGCAGCTAATTTGGCGCAACGCGCGACTCTCCGAATCGGTCACGGTTTTGCCCCTACTACAAATGGCGAACCTCCAACTCCAGCCCGTTTTGCCCGCTTCTCGACAAAATTTTTAGGCGCGAAAAAAACCAACCTATGTAGAAAAAAAATTATAATTTTAATTTAATTTTATATGAAAGAATAAATTCAAATTTTACCAAAATTTTTCACAGATTTTTAATCCGGTTCGTTTTAGGACCATTTTCTGTATCATACAGATTCTAAACAAATTAATTTCGATTTCAATTATGATACAGCAGAGCAAAAATGCAAAATCCGAACGGAAAATTGGCCACAACGACTTACCCAAAATTTTTTCTTGCTGCTGGTCTGCAAGGTTCTCTGCTTAATCCATTTGTGGGCCCACTTTGCATCAAAAGAACACCAATTTTTACCGGGAAGATTTTAGTCTACCAAAAACCGGGACCGAAAATGGGGGACAGTCTCGTACCGTTCAACGCTTAATTTCGAATGCTCCCGATGCAGGCGCGATTGCTGCGCTCCTTTCGTCGCATAGGGCAACTTCTACGATTCGCGAAAAATACCGCGAATATTTAAAACAGAAACAAAAATTTATTCTTCCAGAAAATATGCAAAAACAACCTTTCCCTTAAAACCCTTAAGTTTCTTATACATATTGCGTTCCAGATTTGGTAGACCTGAGCAAATAATACAGTCATTTGTTGCTGACGCTAAAGCCCATCTTTATGTTAAGACTAACGACTTTAATGGTTTAATTAATTTTTCAGACACACTTTAGTAGCTACACTAGAGTCACTAAGTATGGAAAACTACTTATAATGTACACAACAAGTGATTTAATTCAAAAACTACCATATTATATGCAAATATGCTGGAGATAAAACATAGCACGTCAAACTTACGGAAACTCATTAAAATATTTTCAAGAATGGATATGCGGTGAAGCGGAAGCAGTACAAGAACTGCCAATATTACTAAAACAGCGAGATAACAGCACACAAAGTCGACAAAGATACCATCATACGCTAGTGGTGTAAACGATTGTGAAAAACCACATCACTGGTTGCTACACCATGAATCTAGAATCAAGCTCGACAAAGACGAGAATACAAGAGAACCGCAGACGGTAAATCGTGCAGAAAATCGAGGCGTAAAAAACAATGAGGAATAGACGATAGGAAGTCTTATGAAAACCATGTATTTTTACGAGTTGCACCAGTAACAATAAGAAACGGAAACAAAAGTATTGAAACGTATGCTCTTTTAGATGAAACTACAACGGTATCCCTTATTGACAACGACTTAGCCAAAATATTAAATTTACGAGGTGAAGAATTAACTTTGTGTCTAAAATGGACTGATAATAATTCAAAGAAATATTTAAAATGCAAAAAAGTTTATTTTGACGTACAAGGAGGTAATGACGACAAAACATTTAAATTATTAATGCCCAAAAATTCAAAGAAAAATGGAGACATCTAAAGAACGTATAGTTTAAGAGCTATTCAAATGCAAAACCAAAACTTTTAATTGGACAAGATCATGGAGACCTAATTAATAATTAATAAGTTACTAGAAAAATTATAGAAGGACCCAAAAAGTCAGCCACTTTATCGCTAACAAAGTTGAGATGGATATTATATGGAAAGTCGACGAAGTACACCTCTCAAAAATGATGTGTAACCCACCAGGAGTTCACTGCTTTTTGGACAAATGTGAGATATGCCCAGGAACTGAGAATTTAAAAACTTTTTGAATGAAAAGTTCGCAGAAGCAATGATTGACAATGTGACTTTTAAGAAGTGGATATCTGTAGATAGATGCAATATGGAGACATTAATTAAACCAGCAGAGGACTTAATTGAAGAATTTTCAAACGACTCGATTAAATGAAAATCTCATTCTTTTTATACTCACATGCAAAAAGAATACTACAATGAGGTAAAAGACAATTTAAAAAAGGGGGAAGCACTAATCACATGCGACTTCGCTGAAAATTATTCATTTATTTTGCAGGATGAAGTGCAGTCCTATCACTGGACAAATAGCCAGGCAACCCTACATCCTTTTGTAATATATTACAAAACTCATGAGGGAAAACTGGGTCATTTAAATTATATATTTATTTCAGACTGTTTGGTACACAACACTGTGGCATTTCATCTTTTTTTAAGCCACCTTATGCCTGAACTAAAGAGGCAAATTGATAATTTAGACAAAATTATCTATTTCTCAGACGGCTGTGCCGCACAGTATAAAAATAAAACAAATTTTGTTAATATTGCGTACTGTCTCGAGGAATTTAAAATTAAAGCAGAATGGACTTTTTTTGCCACCTCCCACAGGAAGAGTGCATGCGATGGACTGGGAGGCACCGTAAAAAGGTTGGCTGCTAAAGCAAGTCTGCAGAGACCATATAATGAACAGATTATGACCCCCGAAGATCTTTTTAAATTTGCAAGAGAAAACATTCCTGGTATAACATTTAAATATTGTTCATTAAATGACTACCAGCAACATGAAAAGTTTTTGGAAAAAAGATACTTGGAAGCACAATCGATACCTGGGACTCAAAAATTACACTCGATTATCCCCCTCAGTAATGAAAAAATTATTACAAAACCATTTTCACTAAGTAAAGAGGAAAATATTCAATGTCTTTTTGCAACCTGTGGTTTGTCAAACACAGAAATTGAAAACATCGACGCCGGTTTTGTAACCATAAACTATGACTGTCTTTGGT
Source organism: Oxystoma pomonae (assembly GCA_963921995.1). Classification (NCBI taxonomy): domain Eukaryota; kingdom Metazoa; phylum Arthropoda; class Insecta; order Coleoptera; family Brentidae; genus Oxystoma; species Oxystoma pomonae. The sequence continues at coordinate 71,556,970 of OY998165.1, forward strand.
GGATGGGATGTATCATTGGCAAAAATATAGAAAGCGGGGAATTAAAAGTTAGTTTTTTACATCCTCATGGTCCCTCTCCGTCTTTTTACTTTCCAAAGCCAAAAGCTGATATATTGGTCATAGATCAAAAATTCTCTTTTAAGACGGGTCAACCCAAATACTGCCACTGGTAGGACATATACGCTAACTGCAGAAGAAATGACAGATTTCTCAAATATTTTACAAAAAAAAATTAGCAACCTAAATATTTTTTATTGTAAATTTTCTATTATTCTTACTTTTCATTTTTTTGTTATACCCATATTAGGTAAATTAGCCCTGTATTAAATATCTTATTATTTTTTTAAAGTATGACTCCATTATTTCTCCATCCTAAAATTTTCCAAAAATGTTAAAAAAACATTGAAAAAAAAGAAATAATTTTTTGAAAAAAATTAAAAAATGTGTTTTTGAGATTTTTAAAAAAATTTTTTTTTTTTTAAATTAAGAAAAAAAAAATTAAACAAACTATATTGTGTCACACATCTTTAAAAAGGTCTGAGCTATCACTCGCTTCTATAGGATCAATAGTTTTTGAGATATTACTATTTTTATAAGTGTCTGTCAAGGACATATTGGTCAATTTCTTGATTTTCAAAAATCAATAAAACAAAAACCGCTTATCCAAAAAAATTGATTTTTTGAATTTTTGATATTTTTGATAAGACGAATAAGTGTACCAAAAATCATCAAAATCGGAGATGCTCAAAACTATTGCCTGTTTGACTTGATGTGGTTTGACCCCAAACGTATTGAAGGCAGATGGGAAATAGGGTTACTTTGGACGGAAGAAGAATCAAATCAAAAATATAAAATTTTCAAGCAAGCATATGCAAATAAAATTAAAGACTATTTAGACAAAGGTTACGCACGTGAAGTAACAGAAGAAGAAAGTAAAGAAAATACTCTGAGGGTTTGGTTTTTACCACACTCTCTCAACTCTAACAAGCCTGGAAAGTTACGGTTTGTTTTTGACGCTGCGGCTAAAGTGGAAAATAAAAGCTTTAATGATTTACTGCTAAAAGTTCCTGATTTGTTCAAAAGCCTAGTAGGTATACTGATGAAATTTAGACAGAAAAGAATCGCTTTTTCAGCCGACATAAAGGAGATACTCCACCAGGTTCACATAAGAAAAGAAGATCAAGCTGCATAGAGGTTTCTGTGGAGAGAAAACAAAGACTAAAAACCTCAAATTTATACCACGGTAGCAATGATTTTGAAAAGTAGTATCCAGAAGCAACAGAAGCCATCATAAAGAAAAACACTATATGGACGATTATTTGGACTCGGTAGACACAGAAGAAAAAGCAATCAAATTAGTTTCTGAAGTTATAGAAATTCATAAACAAGGAGGTTTTGAAATACGTGGATGGACAACCAATTCAAAAACTTTATTAAATATCATACCAGATTACTTAAAAAACACTGAAAATGGAACAGAAAGAGTTTTAGGTCTAAGATGGGACCCGAAAAATGACGAACTTTATTTTACTTTAAATTTTCATAAAATTGATAAGGAAATACTGACTAGAAGAATTCCAACCAAGCAAGAAGTTTTAAAGACGGTCATGTCCATCTATGATCCATTTGGGCTTATAGCAAACTACATTATACGGGGAAAAATTATTTAGAAGAAATTTGGCGTAGTGGCATAGACTGGGACCAAAAGATAAATATTGAAATAGAAAGTAAATGAAGAAAATGGTTAAAATCCTTAAGTCAAATTGAAACGCTTAAAATACCCAGATGTTACTGTCTTAACAATTACACTATTCAATTACATCTTTTTTCTGACGCAAGTGGACAGGCATTCGGTAGTGTTGCATATTTTCGGTTCGAACAAAAAAATGAAATTCAGATTGCATTAGTTATGTCAAAAACACAAGTAGCTCCACTAAAACCAATCTCTAGAACACGGTTAGAACTTCAAGCAGCTTTACTATCGTGCAGACTTGCTGAGACTATAAAAAGAAACTCAACACTCAATAGAAATTGATTCAGTTTATTTTTGGAGCGACTCTCAAATCGTTTTACAATGGATAAGATTCGAAAGATGCATTGTTAAAACCTTTGTGGTCAACCGAATGAAATGTTGCGGAGGAAGTAACAAGAGATGAAGGAAATTTTATTATAAGCGTTAACAAAAGATGGTTTAAAGGTCCAGAATTTTTATACCCAAAAAATATGGACTGGTCCGCAAATTTAAATCCAAAAAATAACGTCATAACTGATCCGATACTCGAGATTAAAGAAGAATTTGTTTTAGTCAGTCAACATAATTTTAAGTTAGACTTTTTACCTGATATAAGAAAATTTTCCGATTGGTCAAAATTAATGCGAAGTTATTACAAGATCTAACTCGATCAGAAATCTATGGTTACAGAAAATCCAACAAGACAGTTTTATCAATTGACACCAATTTTTAAAAATGGTTTCATTTGTGTAAATGGCAGAATAAATAAATCTATACAGCTACCAGATGAAATAAAAAAGCCAATAATCTTAGATAATAAGCATTTTGCGAGAAAATTACTTATATTAAAATTTCACAAAGTGTTGTCATGGAGGTGCTGGAATCACATTAAACGAATTAAGACAAAGATTTTGGATACTACAAACTAGAAGGGCAATAAAAACTACCCTGAAAAGTTGTGCGATTTGTGCCATAAGAAAAGCTGTACCTAGAATCGCTCAAATGGGTCAAATATCACAGTTTAGGTTAGAAAAACCAATAACATTAAGTCCGTTTACTTACACTGGAATAGACATGTTTGGACCTTATGAGGTAATCATGCCTCTCAATAAGAGCAATTCATATAGAAATAACAGAGACACTTAACACGGATTCGATCATACTAGCTATAAGAAGAGCCAAAATTAATTTTATGTGACAATAGAGGAAACTTTCATTCAGCAGAAAAAGAATTAAAAAACGCACTGAAAGAAGTAAATTATGATCAAACAGGGTTCTCACTGACCTGGAAAACCTGGAAAATCTGGAAAAGTCAGGGAATTTTGAGAGCTACCTGGAAAAGTCAGGCAATGACCAAAAAATCCGCGGAATTGGCACACAAAACCTGGAATTTCTCTTTCTCAACCTATTTTTTAAACCAACTTTGTAAAAACTATTATGCGAGTTCTTCTCTGCTCACCTCGTATATAAACTCAACATCTGTTTCGCGCTCAATCAGTTCCAATCCACCTAAAATCCAAGAGCAAGAGAAAAGAGAGAGGAAAGCTTTTTAAAGCGTGTAGGACAAGAACTGCATCATTACCCAGGGTGGCAGATTGTGTTTATGGAACATATTTAGTTTTCGTTTCGAAATAATAAATATCACCCGGTATTATTTCTTCTTGTTTTAAGCACACATCGCGCTATCTTCTGTTACAACTTTCAAGTGTAGTCGAGGGCGTTTTTTCCTAATCCGACAACATTTGTCATGTAATTTATTTATTCCTTCCCTTAAAATGATGTGGGGTGCAACTGCGCACACAACTGGTGTAAAATAGCGAAAAAAACAGTTTGTAATTTAGACTGGATAAATCCTTCCATAAGTCGACCAGAGTGGCAGTGTCTACAGGCTGTGAAAAAATATTGAATTGAGTAATATCGAGCGTCATACACTAAATGACTTGACAATGTATATAGCAACTCAACAGCAACTGCTTCCACTGCCAAAAAGGGTTCTACTTCTTTTTTGTAATCTTTTCTTATTAAGAAATCAGTTATGGATGTAGAAATATTGTGGTGCAAGGAGTCTTTAAGATTAATCCTGCTTGCCAATTATGTGTACATCGTCTGCGATGGCCAGTACTAGGTTGGATCCTTTCTGGTGGAATATAGCCGTTGGTGAAACACAGTCATCCTGCTTAAGCCCATTGTTGATACCAAAGAAATCAGAGTAGATCTGTCCCACCCTTATCTTGCAACTTCATATCCTCCGTTGTATCCTCCGTACAAATTTTTACCAGGGATATCAAGTTTTCTCTACATCATCTGTCAAACTCCTGTTTGAAATCAATAAACATCTGGTGAAGTTCCCTGCATTTTTTCATTATTTATCTAACGGTGAAAATCTTAGTCTATAGTGAAAATCTAGTCTATAGTGAAAATCTAGTCTATAGTGGACCTTTTAGGTCTAAACCCGCACTGGTATTATCCAACTATATCCTCCTTATATGGTTCAATTCTCTCTCGCAAGATACTGGGGGGACCTTATAGCAAGTATTTAGAAGGGTTATTCCACGATAATTTGAGCATTTCTTTTATCTCCTTTTTTATGGATGGGGACTATCGCGCCTTCGGTGTTCCAATGTTTTGTATTAGCTTATAGATGACCCTATGCAGTGTTTCTCCACCATATTTTATTTATTTTGTTGTTTTTAGCTTTTTTATGGCTTTAACTGTTTCTTCATATGTTGGGGCTGGTATTTCTATTTCAGCTGTCAATATACTTATGGGTGTAGTATCGGTATTGACCTCTTCATTGAGTAGTTCTCAAAAGTAGTTCTTTCATATGGTTAGGATCTCTCTTTCGTTGGTTTTCAGTTGTCCGTTGTTTGTTGAGAGGAAGTTCTCGGTTCTGGGTTGGTATCCTGTTTTGTGCTTGGTTATTCCCTGAAAGTATTCTTTTATTATGTTGTTTGGTCTGTTTTCCTCCATTTCTATTGTTATATTTAGATGGTGCGCTCTTCAGATCTGTTGTTTATACTCTTCTATGTTCCATGCTGTTGGTTTGGTGTTGAAGCATTTTTTCCTTTTCGTCTTTCCGTCGCTCTACTACAGTCGTCATCAAACTACTTCCTTCTTTGTTTTCTCTTATTGTCGAGCACTTGACTAGCCACCCTAGTTACTGTTTCTTGGATGTTCTTCCAGAGCTCTTTTACATTGTAGCCCAATTGCGGTTCTTTTATTTCTTCAGTAATTAGTTTCTGATATATTTCCTGTGTTTGTTCTGTCTTGAGTTTTTCCGTATTCCAGCTTATGCTGGTCTTCTTTTTCGTGTGCATGTGCTCATGTGCGTATATATTAACATTTAGCAATTTAGTTTTATAACGTGTTAGATTAACCAAAAAAAGACGTAGGTACCACTAGGCAAATTAGTCATTTATTTTCAATACTTTTAAGTACCTGATTTGTTTTTAGGATTTAACGAATTCGGTTTCTGTGATTTTTGTCTTCAAATAAAGTTTCGAAGAAAGTTTCTCATCTTATTTATCTGCTTTTTTTATATATTATATAACTCGATATTATAAATAATTGCTAAATTTGAGCTTTAAAAAATTGTCATGGTAAAGGTCTACATTTACTTGGTATTCACGTAGACAAGCAATTTATATGCAAAAAATACCTGGAATTTTTTAGAAAATGGTCAGGGAAAACCTGGAAAAGTCAGGGAATTTGGAAATCAGAATTTGATGGGAACCCTGTCAAATAGAGAAACACTTACTTGCTGAGGAAATACAGTGGCATTTCATCCCTCCTGTAATCCCGCATATTGGCGGTGCGTGGGAAAGAATGGTGAAATAAGTTAAAACCGCCTTAAAAATGACCCTTAAAGAACAAACTCTACGAGCTGAAGTTTTAAAAACTTATTTATATGAGGCAGAACATACAGTTAACAGCCGACCTTTCACATATGTCTCATCGGCAGCCTATGATATATTTTGGAATAGATGGCTTAAAGAATATATTCCAACCCTAACTAAAAGGACAAAATGGTTTCAAGAAAATAAAAATATGAACAAAGGGGAACTTGTCATTCTGATGGACAAAAAACTTCCAAGGAATAATTGGCCTTTAGGAGTTGTTCAACAAGTATATCCCGGCAGGAACGGCAAAGTTAGAGTTGCAAACATCAAGACGAAGACTGGAGTTTATCGCCGACCTCTTACAAAAATTTGTACAATAGAGTGTTTGGAATTGGGTGAAAACCAGTTCATTTTTAGTTAATTTTGATGTTTTTTTGTTGAAAGATAGATTTACAGAGTTTTTTGATAAGTTAAAATAAAACAAAACATTTTCTTAGTTTTGATCAAAAAAGAGTCTCTTTACCAAGTCAGTACAGGTCAAACATTTATATTTTATGACCAGATATATAATACCGAAATTAACGAGTGTAATTTTTTGCCTATCAGACATGGCTTACACTCAGACAAATTTCAGGGAGATCTCTCTAATTTTAACTAAGTGTTTCGCTACAATTACGGTTTACTTGACTTCTTTACAAGTGAAAATACTATACTATACGAATTTTCCAATAAAAATACGGGCTAACTCACCGTTAAAAATATTGTTAAAGGCTGTAATTAGTAAAATAAAATAAAACGTATTACACGTACTTAGTACAAAGGTCCAAAAATTTAACTTCTAAAACACGGTCATAATTCGTGACTGTGGTGTTAAATACCTGCTGTAATCAGGTTCGTAACGAGGTTTAGCGTACTAGATTTAAGGTATTTCTATGTATTTCTTAGGCTAAAACTGATATATTTTTCTAAATAAATTACACTGTAATTATTTATTGCATTTTATTTTCAGGTCTTTATATCTAACACTACTCCTCAAATTCCTATGCTAGATAAAAAAATTGTTTTTACTATACCGAATAATATGAAGGAGTTCTTAGTGTTAAAAATAAATAGAAATTCAGATATTTAGACAAGATTTAAAGGACTACTTAAAAATTATGGCCTAAAATTCTTAATTTTAAAATTTTAAAGCTGTACATCAGTATGAATGTTGGTAGGCTTTAACCTTTTGAAAGGAGCTAAATTGATTTTTATATTTGATTTAACATAGCATCAGCATTTTCTCAATGTAAGCTATTATTATTTCAGAATCTATAAAGACAAAATTTTATCTTAAATTTATGTATTTGCCACCTCAAGAAAAAGTATATAAAATACGCTGTCACCTCACTTTTCTGAGGTGACAAAGTTTTTCAATGAAACTTTCAGGATTCGTTCTTGATACTCTCAGGAAGCGGTGTGCAAAATTTCGTTTATGAGTTATAGCTATTAGCTATTTTTTGCCCGTGTAGTTCACTTTGTCGCCTCACTAGTATAAGAGTTTTTTCTCGTTAAAACCATATTTTTTGTGGCCTCAGAAATTTGGCAACCTTGCAAGTTAGATTTGAATGAAAATGCGCTATTAGCTTTGTGTTTAAAAGAAATTCGATACGTAGGTGTGACAGGATTTTTGAAAAAACAGGGATGGTACAAAGCACCCCCCCAAAAAGGAACTTTGAAGCGATTTCCACTATACAAAACATCATTGGATTGACCATTTCTGTTTTTTAGCATTAGGTCAAAACTACTAAATCTATTTACTCTTGGACCAAACTGGGAAGGACATTGGTGAATAAAAACTGGTTAAAACGGTTAAAACAGCACACATAATCCTACTTATAATTATAAATGCGAAAGTTTTTGTTTGTGTAGATGTGTGTGTGTGTGTTTGTCCTTTAATCACCTGTCACATAACATTTTATTTTTCTTCGCTGCTCGATCGCTAGAAAAAGGGGTCTGAAAATTGGTATGTTAACTCTATATACTAATAAATTAAACAAACACATGTTTCGCCATTTTTCTACATTTTGACCAGGGGTTGATAAATAGGAGCGATTCTGTTTTAAAGGAGGAACAAATAGTTCACATTTACTTGAAGTTCCAAACCAATATAAAGCTGAAAATTCGCTATTAGCTTTGTGTTTAAAAGAAATTCGATACTTGGGTGTGACAGGATTTTTGAAAAAGCCGATAAGTATTTTAACCCGTCAAAGTTATCACACCAAAAGAAATAGATTCTGGAATCTGAAAATGTGTCCATATTTATTTTTTTAAAGTAATTATTTAGGATGGGGGTTGGACGTAAGTATGTCCGTCAAAATATAGGTTGTAGGGAATCAAACCAAATAAAATAGAATCTGAAATTTTTTAAATTTAATTTAGGGCGGGGGAAGGGTTTTGAAGATGATCAAAATATGTGTTGCGAAATTTTAAATGGGTGGCGAATTGGTAATTGGACGAATTGTTTGTTGTTTCAATAGATATGCATTTATTTTATACACACTTCAACACCAATACTTTACTTTTACTTGAAGTTAGAACTACTGTGCGGATATTCGCGAAATCTCAGCAGTAAGTACTCCGGAAAACTCAATGTATGCGTGCCCGTGCTTTCTCAACGGTTTAATCGATTTCGGTTGGTCGGGGCGTGGTGAATATTCCTTCACACCAGTTTCAAGAATACCCGCAGAGATCTTATTTTATTCGAAACTAGTGAACCGATTTTGACGAAATAAAGCCTGTCCTTCCCAGGAATTTAAAGAATACAGCAGTAAAACTTCCATCAAAATAAGTTAGTAGTTTTTGCGTGATGTAGGCAAACAGACAACAACAAGACAAACAAACTTCAAAAATTCTAAAAATTGAATTTTTCTCATAAGTATTATTTGGTTAAAAACCAGCATCAGGTAAAAAAAAATATTTTATTTTTGTTATTATACAGAGGGTCCCAACGAAAATGAAATAGGGGCGTTGTCGATTATTTAGGTACGATTTTCAAAAAACCCTCAAACACGTCGATTTGTTATTTAAGGGGGATATTGGATATATATTGTAATTTTTTTGGGACACACCCCTTTCAAGGAGTAAGTTTCACCACCAGAATTTAAATAGGGAAGGTAGGTCAAGTGATAGCTTATTTTGAAGGTCTTAAATGACTATAAAATTGTTAAAATTTTAAAAATGTAGCGATTTGTTTTAGAGATATTCACGTTCAAATTAAGCTCAAATTGAAGAGGTGAATATCCCCCTCGTAGGAATGTATCACCAGAAGAAAAAATTAAATGATAAAATGTACTATTAATGAAAACAAAATCAAGGTGTTGCGGGATTTTTCAAAAATAAAATTTTAGTTACGCAAGAAAACACGATTTTTGCACTGGTTCATGCAATTTTGAAAACAAATATCTCGAAACCTAATTGCTAGATTAATAAAATGCTAACCCTTTTGTAAAGGCATTTAAACAATTTTTAATTCAATCACTTGACCCACTTTCCCTATTTAAATTCTGGTGGTGAAACCACTCACCCCTCAAAAGGGGTCTCTCTCTCTCTCTCTCTAGCCAAAAAGTGTAGCCCTTGAATAAAAAATCGGCGTGTTCGAGGGTTTTTTGAAAATCGTACCCCAAATACTCTAAAACGCTTCTCTTTCGTTTTCGTTGGGACACCCTGTGTATATAGATAACACGGTACCTCAACATTTTCAGTTTGTTATGGACAAATAGTTACAAAGAGAGATATTTTTCATGAACCTTGTTTCCCACTAAGCACAAATGAAAAAAACGTTATTTTTATAGTGAAAAAACGCTTAGTAACCCGCTTTATAACGTTTTTTAACTATGAAAGTAAGGCTTTTTTCATTTTTGCTTACTGGGAGAACCTATTACCAATAATCTAACGCACTGTACCAGTACAAATAGCAATTTGAAGATCAAGCTTACCATAAAATGCTCCTCCTGCCTCCTCCTCCTCTGCCAATAAACTTATAACTATAAATAGTTTTCGCTGACAGATATACGGTGTCGAAGCGTATACAAAAGCAAGCCTGACAGGCCATTTTCCTGGTATGTTGTAGTATGTTGGATCTCTCTCAGACGAATGCTTTTAGAAAAAGAGAACTATAGTAAGCGCAAAGAAAATGCGACATTGCGTTTTTTTTCAAAACACGAACGACAAGGTATTATAACTAAGTATGGGTAATAATTCTTAAAGATCATAATATCATAAAAATTTGTAAGACAAATCGGTTTATAAATAAGAAAGTAAGCCTGCCTCTTTCGCAAAAGAACATATTTTTCTGGGCTGCCACCTTCTTACATCGCCTGGGGCCAACAGATAGTTCCCAAGTTGCAACTCTCTTGACATGGTCAGAGCCGGACACTTCAGCAGGACATGCGTACCATCGACTCTCTGAGCGGTATTTACTAAGGACTATAGTTTATCGAAAGTTTGGTTTGAAGGCTGACAGATACATGGGTATCGAAAAATTTATTTTAAGCCGAACCAGACCACAATTTATAAGATAATTTTACCTGGATAGACGTCAAAATGTACTAGAATGAGACGCCTCTGGCCATTTTTCCTTAAACACTCCAAATAATCCGTAAATATTAATAAAATATCTTTTTTAATAATTTATCTGCTTTAAATTTTAAAACGATCACGATTTGGTTGATTTTTTTGTTCAAAATAAATATTTTAAAGTATTCTAATTAGTAAAAAACCAAATTCCAGGATTTTTTTGCTTCAATTGGGTATTCCACCGCGTTTTTTAAGACAATGTATAGGAACGTATGGTATCTCAGTTTAAGTTGATTTAGGGAGATCACTGCTCTCTTAAATCTAGAAAAAAGCCTTATAAATTCAAAATTAATTTTCAATAATAAAATGAAAACAAAGATTTCTTACATACACACATCTGATTTGCTTAGGCGTTTGCACACCTTGTCAAAGGCGATTAACTACGCGCCTAAAAAATAAAAAGTTTAAATTTTTGTGGTAACTGTTAGCGCGCGGAATCTTAAAAAGTAATTTTTCGTGGTATAAATCTTGCGTTATAAGCAATTATAGTGTAAAACTGATTCCGGCATATTCGCAAACCTCGCAAACGTAATAACCTTCGCCTAATAATTGATTCAGCGCAAATTAAAGAATAGCGCATGTAAAAAATACTAATAATAAAAGTTCCGCGTCTTTTTTGGGTTGTTGGGGATTTGCCTATTTTTTATTGTTTTGGTGGTTTTGCGCGGTTTTGCGATTTGTGCGGTGATATCATATTACGCGCGGGTAAAAGTTAGGGGCGAGAGGAACGTGTGATTTTAACAATTTTTCTAAATTTTTGTGAAAATTCGGAGATATTTTGCAGAAGCATAGAAGAGGGAGAGCAATTGCCTACTCTCGTGCTTCCCTGCATTTCTCCAATGGGGCGGGGGTGTAGGTAAATGTTACAAGGGGGAGGGGAGAATTCGTAACTGCTTTTCGTTACCATTTGTAACTGAAAATGATAAATGAAATAACTAAAAACTTCAACATTAAAAATATTTGTTACCTTATTTAAAGAGGGGGGGTAGGAGATGGACAAAATAAAATTTGTCAAATTTGGTGGATCACGCGTTTATAGATTGTGAAGGTTTTCTTTTATTTCAGAAGGTACGGTTCTCGTTCAAAACGAGCAAAGCGCCAGCGAGTGAAACGTCAGTTAAGTGTTTTGACAGTTTTCATCATATTGAAGAAGTGTTGTGTAAGAATATATCTTCAAATTTAGGGATAAAAAGCGATAAAACAATATAAGTAAGTAGTTAACAGAGTATTTTTAGTTAAAAAGCCTACTATACTGGGATAAACCCGCGGTCAATTTGCTTTTTTTCCATTTTTGTCACGAAATTTTTGGAAAACCTGTGTTTTTTCCTTGCGAAATCATTTATATGATTATAGTAAGTCCAAAGTTCCAACTAGTTTTATTTAAATTTAAAGAAAAACCTGCAAAATTAGAATAAAAACACATACGTCCCATAGTCCTAAACCCTAACCCATCTTAGTAAATATCGCCCTCTGAGTCTCTGGCGATTCCCAGCGTCTCTAGGTGATTGTTGATGCAACAGTGTCCTGTTAGGAGCCCTCCTGCTATCCTTTGTACCTAGGTAGAGCAAGGACTTTCAGCAGGTGCTCTTCAGTCAGCTCTGTTTCGGTTGGACCGTCCATGCTGACCACGATTTTGGATTTGGAGCTGCCTGAGCTCCTTTGCCAATTTGTTAATATTAGCGGCGTCCGTATGCGTTCCTAATGCGTTTGTAGAATATCCAATGGGTACTTGTGCAGTTCCCTGTCGGGCCTCTTGTGTTTAAGAAGATCTACTGGGACGTTGAACAGTTCCTTATTGATCCTTATCTTTAGACGTTTCAGTGGGTATCTGTTCAATTCCCTGTGTTACCTCCTGGTTGTCGGAGGAGACTTGTTGAATCATCTTTAATCCAAGATGGCGGAGAAAGCAAGCACCCCACAATTAAAAAATCACCTGTTTTAAATGCGCCGCAGACCAAATTTTTAGAAAACTATTCCAAAATTGCACTTTTTTACACGATTCAAATTTTGTTGATAAAAATTCACAAAAAAAAATAATTGATTATAATTGTTGCTAAAATTATGTTACAAGATGCAATTTTTTTTCATGTCTAAAGTACCCTTGACGAAACTGTTTGACATTAAACTAAAATTGTAACAATTTTTTTGCAGTTAATAAAGCAGAAAATTTTCCAAAAATTGTAATCCTTTTTTTAATAACATTAAAAAAACTGGGTTGGGTTAGCTGCGAAGGGGGGCTAATTTGGGGTGGAATCTGGTTCTAATTCTGGAGCTGTTGTTAAAATTATGTCATAAATGCGCCGCAGGCGAAAGTTTTGTAAAAATATACTAAAAATGTGTTTTTTACACGTAAATGCCGCTGATAAAAATTGTTTAAAATTAAACCAAAATTGTAACCATCAATGTATTATAGCGACGCAGACAAAAATTTTTGCTGTATAACCAAAAAATTAAACTAAAATTGTAACAATCAATGACTTTTTGAAAATTAAGGTAAAAATTTGACTCTTTTTCGTACTTTTTGTAAATTACAATGGAGGAAGGGGCGATACCCCCTCCCTGTATCCGCTACTGGTTATAGTAAAACCGGAATGACATCTTCTTATAAAAAAGCGTGTTACTTTTAGTTACTTCCGTTTCTAACATTATCTAAAAGTTTAAGGTGTAAAATTTGAATAAAATAACTGGAGTTTTTTTTTGGGGGGGGGGGAAATTACCCTCAGTTCTTCCCCGCTTGTATACGCCGGTGTGTAAGTAACAGCCGGCAAAAATCCAGCTCAAAAAACAAAACATGTCCTACGCTTTTGGGCAAGTTTTGTTTAAATTTGTTGGGATGGATACAGGTACAGTCCTATGTTACCCTGATGATTCCAAATAAGGATGAAACAGGCCTGTAGGTTTGTGCATTATCCATTAGACTCGGTCCGACAGCTCCTAAACCTTTTTAAAAATGTTTACTTTATGCAGGCGCTAAATTCGTTCTTTTTCCTACTAGCGTGCATTTGCGTGCGTGAAGTTGCATTACCCTATGTCTTTTCCGCACGGCGTGCGTCAAAATTTTTCTGCGCACGTTTTTCTTACCGATTTTTTAGGTCCAATTCGAATTTTAAGATATATTTTTCAACTCAAATGTAAAGAATAACCAAAAAAAAAACAGTTTTTTGCTATTTTAATACCTAACAATGGAAATATAATGTTATCTAGAGGGTTTTAACGCAAATAGGAAAAGTTTTGTACCTGACACGTGCGAAAAGTTGTTACCCTTAAAAAAAATGAATTATTTGGATATTTACTCTCGATTTTTCCTGGGCTAAATATTATATACCAACAATGGATACTGCGGTACTATATGAGACTCTTGAATATACCCCTAGAGCGTATGTTTGTTGATGGGTATTCGGTGAAGTCAAACAGAAACTTCTACAGAAAACAGTAGTTCATAATATCGTAATATAACCTTTGTATAAATAACTTTTTTGGAAAACAATAAATAAACACAGGTAACCTAAAGGGGTTAGTACTTAGAAGAAACGTATATAAATGGATATGAAAGAAGGACTCACTCGTGGTGTCGGGCGGCTCTCACGTGTCTCAGAAGCCTGTTGGGGGGTTACAAGCCATGATTCTTCACTGAAAAACAAAAGACAGCGGTCTTACATAGGGATCGAGCCACGTGGGGGACAAGAATACTATTTAATTTCTCGGAAAACTTACCAGGAAAATCCTGAATTTTCGCCTTCTAGCAGTTGTCCCCTTCACAACAGCGTTCAAGTGACACTAAAATACCCCAACTGGGCAATTTTATGCCCTTGAAACATGAAGCGAAATTTTGGTGACCGGCTTCGTGTAACAGGTTTCTGGAAAAAGGAGCGAATCAGGCCAACTCCCCCCCCCCCCGATCCGGGATAACTCATCTGTCAAAGTTGTCAAGTTTTGGCGCAGGCACAATGTCCAACTAGATTTTATCGGAAAATCGCTCACGGGACTACACCACTGACTACGCAGAAGATGGATGTTTATTCGTAATTCACAGTAATTCTCGAATAGTCTTTTTTTTAAATTTAGGTCGACACAACTCTTTTGGCACCCCGAGAGGGTACGAGGGGCATGACATAACAACTAATGAATTTTCCAACCAATTTGAGGCACAGATAAAATATTTAGTGTGTCCCTCTTTGGTTGGTAAAGCGTGAGATTTTATTGTACTAGATTACACAGTACTGTTGGTCAGATCCTGGAGAGTACATTTGATAGACCATACTTTCACACGGTGTGTGTAAAGGTTGTTTTTCTAACGGGTATATTAGTATGCAAGGCCCCCTAGTAGTAAAGTTCGTTTATCGATCCACTGCACCCATATTTTGGTTGAATGTAGTGTAAACGTCAGCTGGGCCTGCCGCTAGAAGTAAGGTTAGAAAGCCCCAAAACAATAACATGAAATTAAAATGAAATCATTCCCCCTTGTCAGAGTGTTTCCAACCGATATTTTAAATGCAACCTGACCGATAAATACGTGTAGTGTGTTTGGTTCACGAGGAATGCGGTAGTGGTAAAATTATTAATTTAAGGTAAGGAGAATTTAACCAGAGAGACGTCCTGGTACTGGGTGTTTAATTTCAAGGAAATTTGTCGACCCACAGAAACCTTTTGGGGAAAACAATTAAGAGGATTCGGATGGCACCAAGGTAATAAATAGAGTATTTTCTTTACAATATATTCGAATAGTGCAACATTAAAATAAACCCATAACAATACCCCTCTCGTCCACAAGAAAATATGGAACATTTCCCTGAAATGTTCTTAAGGCAAGGAATATTACCGGTGGGGAAATTATACTACAAACTACTATGTACATCACCACGGGTGAACCAACGCATCCATTCTAATCTAAGAGAATTAAAGAATCCTGACCTAGCAGGGGAGTAGTAGAAACTTGCAACATTCTTCCTGATATCATATCCGTGTTAAGACTAGTCTCCTGTCATCGACAGTATTGGGAGGTAAGGAACCACAATAGCCCTATCACGAAAAATACCTCAGTGTCCACAGAGAATTTGAAGCCTCTTGCCATCATGGAACTAATACTCCAACGATTCTTATGCCTAACAACGTACTAACTAGTCATCCGAGGGTTGGAGTTTCAAATCACTAACATGCCACTTTCCTCGAACGACACCATCCTCACCGGTGATTTCATTCGTAGTGGGGGAAATTTTCTTAGATATTTTGAAGCCAATTTAGCCGTGAACTGATTGGCTGCGTTAGACAAGGCGTAATTTCGTCTCCACACGTAGCCACCCACCGGTAAACTCAACGTGTCGACGCCTCAAATCATATCTATTTTTAGCTTTCTTAAAGGCATTCTCCAAACGATGCCGGATATCTTTAAATATATCTTCAATTGCCTTTTGGCGATCTAGAGATAAGACAGAATCGGAAATTAGATTTGAGTAATAGTCTCCAGAGACCACATAATCTCGCCCAAATGTCGCAAAATAGGGCGATACTTCTAACACTTCGTGAACTGCCGAGCGGATCGCCGCGCCTACTTTAGGTAATAGTTTACTCCACTTGGAATGATTATCCTTGACAAATCCTATTAACATCGTATCGAGGACACGGTGAACACGCTCAACGGGGTTCGCTTGAGGGTGATACGGTGTACTATATCGAATAGTAACCTGATAACTGCTACATAATTTTTGAAAGTCTTTACTACGAAACTGAACTCCTTGGTCACAAAGGACAAACTGTGGAACGCCGAACACTAAGAATCAATACTCTTCGAAAGCGATGTCGGCTTTCATTTTTGGCCAATAGTATCTGAGCAATGCGTTGCCAAGTTTTGAATACCTCGCATGTCCTGACGTGGAATTATCGTGGTTTTCTTTAATGAGTGCATTTCGTTGAGATTTCGAAATTACCAACTTCCAAGATTCATCTTCCAAAGATTAGCGAGGGTACTTACTAGCAACATGCTTGAATCAACGACCTCCTTCAATCCGAAAATTCGGATACTGCAAAGGATGTTCCAGGACTTTTTCCATCAGATTGTCGTACCAGGAATCGTGGTCACCTACTGGTAAATCCACGGCATTCAACAGAATTGTATCCACGGTGTGCTGTGTGCCGGCCCTCCTGACCAACCTACTTAGTGGATCAGGTAGAACATGATCCCGACCACGTCGGTGGACTATTTCATAGTCAAATTGTTGCAGACGCACGGACCAGCGGGCTAGATGGTCATTTGGCTCGTGTAAGTTATTAAACCATTTAAGACTGGCATGGTCGGTTATGATGATAAACCGACAACCTTCCAAATACGCAGGCAATCGTTCTATCGCACACAAGACAGCAAGGCACCCCCGTTCAGTTGCTGAGTAATTCCTTTCATATTTAGTCAACGACCTACTTAAATAAGCGATTAAATGTTCTCCATCTTGATGTTCTTGAGTCAGCACTGCGCCAATTCCATAGCCAGAGGCGTCAGTCTGGACAATAAATGGAAGAGTAAAATCGGGACAGTTTAGGATTGGAGCAGAGACGAGACACTGTTTCACCTGTTGAAAGGCCTTCTCGCAGTCGTCTGAACAAAGGAACGCATGATTCTTTTTCAGCAAATTTGAAAGTGGTGCCAGAATAGTGGAAAAATTCGGAACAAATCTACGATAATATATACCCATTACCTGACGAGCTTCCCGAACATTTCGTGGAGTTGGTAATTTTAAAATGGCACTCACCTTATCGGGGTCCACGTGCAGACCTTTTCTGTCAACAACATAACCTAGATATTGCAGAGATTTACGCCAAAAATGATATTTTTCCCGAGAAAAAGTAAGACCTGCGTACAATACCCTTCTGAAGACTTCTTAAAGGACTTCAATATGACGCTCAAAAGTATCTAATCACCACAATATCATCTAAGTAGACTAGCACATGAGGATCTAATGACGTCCCAATCACCCTATCGATGAGTCTTTGAAAGGTTGCCGGACTATTCGACAGATTAAAGGGCATGACTTTAAACTGGAAAAGCCCTCGGTTCCCAGGGATCGTAAAGGCTGTTAATTCCTTTCCTTCTGGAGCCATTGGAACCTGCCAATACGCGGACTTTATGTCCAGGGACGAAATATATTTCGCATTTCTCAATTTATCTAAGATATTGGCAATATAGGGGATTGGATATGCGTCTTTTTTAGTCAGTATATTTTAGATATTTTATCAGTTTAATTGGGTCACCTTCTACAATAATCTTATGTTGTACTAAAGGTGTACGTCCTAACTTGTCTCCCATTTGTAAAAAATATTCTTCAACCATTGTCGTTAGCTGACCTTTCTGTTCTGGAGTTAATCCCTCCGATAATATTATCTCATTGATACACACGACGGGTTACTTACTAAAAAAGAGAAGATCAAAAGACCTTGGGAGGAAAGAACGTAAATTCAAAATTGGATGAGTGTCCCACAAGGAACACACAAAAGACCAAAGCGAAATAATAAGTACCATGCGGAACGATGCCTATTTGTGAGTGATTCAGAGTTGGAAGTCAGAGTGTGCGATGGTGTTGAATGATGTCTGGATTGAGGGTGACTAGTGAATCCACTGACGAGCCCACGCTGGTCATCCCGGGCGAAACATCGTTTAATTGTTTCTTCTTTTGCTTTGGTTTTTTGTGTGTTCCTTGTGGGACACTCGTCCAATTTTTAATTTTCGTTCTTTCCTCCCAAGGTCTTTTGATCTTCTCTTTTTTAGATTCTTTTCGGTTGATGTAACTGATTTGGAAGTTTAACTTCAGGTTACTTACTGTCAAAAACCCAGTTTCCTCGTTTTAAGTTGGGAATTATTTCTGTCGAAGTCGAAAAATTTACACCCAGAATGAGACTATCATTAATGTCAGGAACTATTAAAATCTTGGTAAGAATAACTTTATCCATGAGTTTAATCGGAACAGTGCACTGCCCTAAAATTCTACATTTATCGTTATTGGCCACGGTATATGAAGCAATCGAAGTTGATTTAATGGAAACACCTAAGTCCTGCATGAGGCTTAATCCGCCTTTCCCGGCGCAGGTTCTATTACAACCCGAATCCAGCAGACCATTAAGTTTCCGTTCATAAATCTCGACCTCTAGGTATGGCCGTTCATCATGTGGAACTTGGGCAAGAATATAATTTAAAGTCACTTCCGCAGTTGGGTTAGGAACTGTCGATTTAGCCGAAAAACTTAGTGCCGAGCTGACCCGTCGACTCTTCCGCTGCTCGGCTGACCGTTTCCCGCACATTTTGGGCATCTCTTCGAGGTAACATCCTTTTGACCACACTTCAAACAAAAGAGAATTTTCTCTTTAGGACATTTTCTGAATTTATGGGAGTCACTTCCACAATTCCAGCATTTCGGAGTGGAATGAGTTGAACTAGATTTCGTGTCTATATTAGTAGCGTTAATCTGGTCGTCGGGACTAGTAGGTGAAGGTGTAGTCCAGGCTTCCTATAGGCCAGTTGTGACTCTAACAAATGTTTAGTGTTTGAAGGAGGAGGACAGTATTGCTGTGCTCGTAGATTGACATCCTCAACTCGCTGACATAACTCCAATAGATGTGAAACGCATTCAACGAGGTGCAACGCTAAAGAGGTTTGAAAAGCGGGAAGTAGATTTCGTTGTATTACGGATGGTTTTTTCTGGAAGTTTTCTAAAGGAATTTTCCATCGTAGAAATATATGAAATAACTTTCTCCTGAGGACCTTAAGTCCTTCGACGTAATTCTTCCCACATGATGTATTCATGTTCGCCAGAAAGAAAAGCTTTCCTTAGTTCGGTGGTTAACGAATTCCACGAATGAATGCGGTGTTGCTTTCCATGAAACCATCTCAAAGCAGTACCACGCAGCAACTCCGTAGCTCCCCTGAAAAGTTGTTCCTGGGATAATCCTCGTGAAATTTTTAGGTCCTCGATTCTTTCTAGAAAGTCGAGAATACTGTCATTATCTCCGCGAAAATTGCAATTTAGTGACGAATAATTAAATGGTCTTTGTTCTACATTATACATGACACCAGTAGGTGGACCAGACAAACATATCCTGGCATATTATTGATCGGAGATGTTCCAGGCTGCGGATAATAAGTGGATGGTCTTATTGGATCTCCAGTTGGCAAAGGGAGTTAATGATATTCTAGTCGTTGAGTAGGTGTCGAACTAAGTTGTTGTAAATTCGGGATATTGTCAACCTGACTTTCTTGGATGTCCGGCAGCTCAGGTTGTAAGTTAAATAAATTCTGGGGTGGAACATTAGGAACAGTTCTCCAACCCGGCACCGTTGATGGAGGAACGAAACTTCTCCACCTATTAGGAGCCCCATCCATCAATCTCTCTGGAAATTGTAACCTAACCGGTGCAGACTGGTTCAATCTTACCACGTTCATGGTAGAGGGTTGAGCTACTCGATCCATACTAGGACTAGGGACGTTGACCGGTAAGTCACGCTGTCGAGTATCACGGGTAAATGATCTCGGAAGAAAATCTCTCCCTCCAGAGGTACTTGGTTGCGCATTCCCAGCGTCCATCGACCTAGAAGCTGTTCTGGATCGAGCGACTTCACTCGACACCGGAGGCTGAAGAAGAGGAGTAATTACTTCCACTTATGAAATAAACTGCTGCCTATGTTCTTCATTTGACACACTAACCACAGTACCAGGTGGTCGAGAATGATGGGATAAGGTGTCGTGACGACCTGAAACATTCTGGATATCTCCAGTTTTCTTCCCCTTTCATCTGATTAAATCATTAGCAATGACACTCTTCTACTACTACGATGCGAAGAATCCTGGGGGAATTAACGGCACCGGGTCATCCACCAACGAACTGGAGGCTGGACCTCATTCAATATCGACCTACTTTGGTTGACTTCAGTTCTTCTATGAGATGGTAATGGATCCGTGGTTTGAATACGTTCATTTAAAGTATCAATTAAAATCATACAACGTCCTATCAATTCTTGTTTTTGTCTGGTTTGGGTTTCATTCTGCAGTGGGAGTCTGCTTAGGCGATTACTTATATGAAGAATTGGAGTGTAAATCCTTTCATATTCATTCTTCCGATTGGTTAAATTTAAATTTTCAGTATCCCGGTGTAGTCCTCCTCCATCGGTGTGTCCAAGAAAACTGGTTCGATAAATCTGAATCCCGATCTTTCTGATCTCAGGGCCCCCCTCAGGGTGGTCCTGTTCACTGCCACGGCCGTACTAATTGGTAAGTTTCGGACATGTAACTCAAATGCTAACTCGTCCTGTAGAAGTCGATTAACCTCAAATGTGTCCATGATGCCAAGTCGAAAAAGAATAGCACTAAATACTCACTACTACAAACTTACACCAAAAATTGACCCTGCGTATCACACACTGTATGGGAACACTCTCGCAACACTCTCCAGAAAACTCATACAACAAAATTTTGCAAATGCAAATTTAAGTGTAAAAGATAAGTAATTATAACCTTAAAGACCGTAAAGTTTTGGTTATAGAAAACACCTACTATTCAGTGGTAACCCGAGCAACTACAAGGGACACTTCTCAAACTCAAATATGAATAACGCTCACGGTAGGATTACAAGAATCTCTCAGAAATTCAATCGACTGAATTAAGACCACCAAACCATAAAACCAAATTTAAGTTTACACGAATAACGTTTAGGAAGAGCTAAGAGCTCTAATAAATTCACGGGCATGAATTGGGACCCGACTATAAAATCATAAAAAAATTTAGGATTCCACCACTAACGTTTGGGTAGGGCTAGCACTCTCTAATAAACTCACTGACATGAATTGGGACACGACTATGAAAGAAAAAAAAATTAGTTTGGTTAGGGCCAAAATTCTCTAATATTGCTTGGGGGAATGCAGGTTTGCATAATTGTATTTCAAAAAATTTAAGAACTGAAAGAAAAAATTAATGTTTGAGTAGGGCTAAAATTTTCTAATATCGCTTTGGGGAATGCACGTTTGCATAATTGTATTTCAAAAAATTTAAGAACTGAAAGTAAAAAAATTAATGTTTGGGTAGGGCTAGAATTCTCTAATAAATTTACTAACGTGAATTGGGACACGACTATGAAAGAAAAAAAAAATAAGTTTCAAAAGTAACGTTTGGGTAGGGCTAAGATTCTCTAATATTGCTTGGGGGAATGCACGTTTGCATAATTGTATTTAAAAAATGTAAGAACTGAAAGTAAAAAAAAATAATGTTTGGGTAGGGCTAAAATTCTCTAATATAACTTGGGGAATGCACGTTTGCATAAGTGTATTTAAGAAAATTTAAGAACTGAAAGTAAAAAAAAATATGTTTGGGTAGGGCTAAAATTCTCTAATATAGCTTGAGCATGAGACTTAGGCGCCATTGTTACCTTTAAAAAAAAAGGAACTCTCCAAGTAACGGAATTATTTGGATATTTATTCTGGATTTTTCCTGGGCTAGATATGATATACCAACAATGGATACTACGGTACTATATGAGACTCTTGAATATGGATCTAGGGCGTAGGTTTGTTGATGGGTATTCGGTGAATTAAAACACAAACTTCTGCAGAAAACGGTAGCTTATAATATCGTAATATAACGATTGTATAAATAACTTTTTTGGAAAACGATAAATAAACACAGGTACCCTAAAGGGGTTAGAACTTACTTCTATTCTTACCAACTACAGGGTTAACACTTACAATTATTCTTAACCACACCAAAACAATGGTAACTCTCTGGGGACCTTAGATGGCTCTACTTATTTTATTATTGTACTTGGTACAGGATGAGTAACACATTATTTTTGGAGCAGGTACGTATTTTCTTTTTATCACAGGTTCTTTGAGTTAAATGTTGGTGCACTTAGGAGATTTTAGACTTGGTGAGGTTATTACATGCAATGAGTTAAATTGGTACTTATCGGTTTTCCACAGTCAGACATCAGCACGCAGGAGGATGAGATCCATCAACATGCCCCAGTGGTGATTGTGGTCATTATAGATGCCCGCTGAGTGTAGTAGGTATGAGGACAGGACATATAGTATGGCTCGGACAGGTCCCTGGTCGTCGAATGTTTCGTGAGTTCCGTGGGGCTATTTGGTATTTTTAAGAGTCTATAGAGACAGAGTGGATATGTTTTAAAAGAAGGACTCACCTCGTGGTGTCGGGCGGCTCTCACGGGTTTCAGAAGCCTGTTGGGGGGTTACAAGCCATGATTTTTCACTGAAAAACAAAAGATAGTGGTCTTACATAGGGATCGAGCCACGTGGGGGACAAGAATACTATTTAATTTCTCGGAAAACTTACCAGGAAAATCCTGAATTTTCGCCTTCTAGCAGTTGTCGCCCTCACAACAGCGTTCAAGTGACACTAAAACACCCCAACTGCTGAAAGAAAACGGCAATTTTATGCCCTTAAAACATGAAGCCAAATTTTGGTGACCGGCTTCGTGTAACAGGTTTCTGGAAAAAGGAGCGAATTAGGTCAACTCCCCCCCCCCCATCAAGGATAAGTCATTTGTCAAAGTTGTCAAGTTTTGGCGCAGGCACAATGTCTAACTAGATTTTACCCGAAAATCGCTCACGGGACTACACCACTGACTAGGCAGAAGATGGATGTTTATTCGTAATTCACAGTAATTCTCGAATAGTCTTTTTTTAAATATAGGTCCACACAACCCTTTTGGTACCCCCGAGAGGGTACGAGGGGCATGACATCACAACTAATGAATTTCCCAACCAATTTGAGGCACAGATAAAATATTTAGTGTGTCCCTCTTTTATCGGGGCTGGTCTACGAGTGCGTGTCCCGTGTACTGCATGATTACCACAAAAAGTGGTAAAGCGTGAGATTTTATTGTACTAGATTGCACAGTACTGTTGGCCAGACCCTGGAGAGTACATTTGATAGGACATACTTTCACACGGTGTGTGTAATGGTTGTTTTTCTAACGGGTATATTAGTATGCAAGGCCCCCTCGTACTAAAGTTCGTTAATCGATCCACTGCACCCAAGCATATTTTGGTTGAATGTAGTGTAAACGTCAGCTGGGCCTGCCGCTAGAAGTGAGGTTAGAAAGCTCCAAAACAATAACACGAATTTAAAATGAAATCATTCCCCCTTTTCAGAGTGTTTTCAACCGATATTTTAAATGCAACCTGACCGATAAATACGTGTAATGTGTTTGGTTCACGAGGAATGCGGTAGTGGTAAAATTATTAATTTAAGGTAAGGTGAATTTAACCAGAGAGACGTCCTGGTACTGGGTGGTTAAGTTCAAGGAAATTTGTCGACCAACAGAAACCTTCTTGGGGAAACAATTAAGAGGATTCGGATGGCACCAAGGTAATAAATAGAGTATTTTCTTTACAATATATTCGCATAGTGCAACATTAAAATAAACCCGTAACAAAGTGTCTTTTCCGCCCTTGATGGCTTGCCCAAATTCCGCTCCGCGTCGTTCGTGCAACTGCCGTCGCGTGCGGAAAAGTATCACTTTCCGCACTAGCTAGGTAAATAACTATTTCCTACGAGCGTGAGAAAAAGTGTATATTTCCGCACGCATTTTAGTTTTGAAAACTTTTCCGCACTAGTGCACTTCAAAATTGGTGTATATATAAGGACAAGTATTAATTTAGGTCATCCTAGCATTTGACTTTACTTTATCTTTATTAAAAAAGTCAAGTGTGTAACTAAATTTTACAAAAAAAAATATACTCTTTTGATTTTGTGGAACTAACGGTAGTATCTTATATTAATAATTTTTCTGATTACCCTTCAAAACAATAAAAACGGGTAAAACCGCAGACGATGCTGCGGGGTCTTCAGCTAGTGAGGAATAAATTCCCAATGTCCATGGCGGCTTTAAACATAAAAAAGCAAATTTTACCAAAAGAGAAAACTAAGATTTTTATTGTTAAATATAAGTAAATAAAGGCTATACGTTGTCAACGTGTTTATATTTACCTTGCTAAATATTGTCACCTCAATAAAAGTGGCAACAATGCCTAAGGTGGCAAGGTATTTTTATCATAGGCAATCACTCGATACCGAGTATGATTTTCCTCTATTCTGTATCGTCACTATCTGTTGTGCGTTTTTTGATGGCTAAGTAAGCCAATTCTCGAGCCGCACACCCTTCCACAGTCCTGGCACACCCAGTCTCCGGCAGCAGCCGGGTGTTGTTGGTCATCCATTCTTCCATTTTGTCGCTCCTTTCTACGTTCTCTCTTTTCCGTTTCTAGTCTACGTCGTTGCTCTTCAAAAGTTTGTGCTCCCTCATGGACTGTTCAGCGCCATGTAGCCCTATCGTTTGCCGTGGTCTCGAAGTTGTTTATATCGATGTGACCCTTCATCATATTGCCTTTGAGACCGTCCTTGTACCTTTTTTGTTGACCACCTTGATTTCTCTTTCCTTCCTTCAGTTGTCCATAAAATATCTGCTTTGGGAGACGTGTTTCAGGCATGCGGATAATGTGACCAGTCCAACGAAGCTGGTGCTTGAAGATAAGGGCTTCTATACTAATTGTTCTGGCTTCTTCTAAAACACTTATGTTTGTTCGTCGGTCTTGCCATTTGATTCTCAGTATTCGTCGTAAACAACTTTGGTGATATTTGTCTAGTCGTTTGATATGCCTTCTGTAGGTGGTCCACGTTTCGCATCCGTATGTTAGAGTTGGTATTATAACTGTGTTGTAGACACGAAGCTTGGTCTCCGCATTGATGTCGTGATTGTTGAAGACTCTCTCCGAAAGCCGTCCGAACGCTGCGCTAGCACATTTTAGGCGATGCTGTTTTTCCGCATCAATAGTTGCGTTTGATGATAGGTGGCTCCCAAGGTATGGGTAATGTTCCACGTTCTGCAAAGGATGGCCATTTATGGAAATGTTTGGAGCTTGGGGATTCGTACCTGGTTCTGGTTGGTGAAGAATTTGCGTTTTGGCAAGATTGACCTCTAGGCCAATGCTCTTGTAGGCTTGGTTAAATGCGTTGATTACCAGTTGTAGACCTTCCTCTGTATCGGCCATTACGACGTTGTCATCGTCGTACTGCAGTTCGATTATCGAGGTTGTCGAGACCTTAGTTTTTGCTCGCAGTCTGTCTAGGTTAAGTAGGCCACCGTCGAATCTATATAGAATTTCCACTCCCGGCGGTAGATGTTCCTCAACAAGGTGAAGCATGGCACCTAAAAATATAGAGAATAGGGTGGGCGCAATAACACACCCTTGTTTAACGCCTGTCGTAATCTGGAATGACTCTCCTGGTCCATCGTTGCTCAGGACTGTTGCATTCATATTGTCGTGTAGTAGTCTAAGAATTTGAATATATTTTTGAGGACATCCAGCTTTTGCCAGTATTTTCCAAAGAGCTTCTCTGTTGACCGAATCAAATGCTTTGACTAGATCTATGAAGGCCATGAAGAGAGGGCGATTTTGTTCTCTAGATTTCTCTTGCATTTGTCTGGCACTGAAGATCATGTCAGCTGTGCCTCGATTGGGCCTAAATCCACACTGTGTCTCTGGCAGATTTTGTTCAGCAATCGGAATTAATCGGTTTGATAGTATCCGTGCAAGTATCTTTCCAGCAACAGAAAGCAGAGATATACCTCTGTAGTTTCCACATTGGGCCTTATCGCCTTTTTTGAAAATGGTAACTATAGAGGCGTCTCTGAGTTCGGCAGGAATGGTCTCAGTGGTCCATATTTTACTTATTAGAATGTGCATTTGGGAATTAAGTGCGGGACCCCCTTGTTTGTAGACTTCAGCAGCGATACCATCTGTGCCTGCTGACTTGTTATTCTTTAGCTGTGTGATTGCCTTTTCGACCTCCTCTAATCTCGGAATCTCACTTAGGTGTTGTTGTGTAGTTTTCTCCGGAATTTTGTCGAAGATGTCATTATCGACCTGAGACTCTGTTGAGTGTTCTTTCCATCGTGAATTGATAGAGGATCTGTCTTTAAGCAGCCTTGTTCCATCTTTGGATCGTAGGCGATTGATACCTTGTGTAGTGGGACCATATATCATCTTAGTAGCTTGAAAGAAGGCTCTGGTTTTGTTGGACTCAGCTAGATGTTGCATTTCATGTGATTTTGTTGTCCACCATTGGTTTTTTAATCTACGTGTTTGCCTTTGTACTTCTGCTTTGGCTTCTTGATATTGCCTTTTCCTTTCGTTAGAGTTAGGGTGGCTTTTCCAAGCATTATGGGCTTTTCTCTTCGTCTCAATAAGGTCTTGAATTTCTTTGTCGTGCTCATCAAACCAGTCTTGATGTTTTCTTTGTGTGTAGCCGACCGTTTCTTCGGAGGCAGATGTTATTGCTGTCGTCAAAATTCTCTAGTGACCGTCAATATTCTTCGGGTATTCTAAAGTACCCAACTTTTGATTCAGAGAAACTTGAAATTTTGTTCTGGTTTGATCATCTTTAGGGCTCATTGAATCTTCTTTTGATTTGCTTTTTTTGACGGCTACTTGTTGGTGGAATGAGCAAGTTCATTTTGACTCGTATCAGGCGATGGTCTGTCCAGCAGTCGTCTGCGCTCGTTATTGCTCTTGTAATGTTTACGTCTTTTTGATCTCTGGAACGTACAATAATGTAATCAATCAGATGCCAGTGTTTTGACCTCGGGTGTTGCCAGGAGGTCTTGAATTTGTCTTTTTGTCGGAAAATTCTATTTGAGATTGTGAGGTCATATTCCGAACATAAGGTTAATAGGCGCAGTCCGTTTGAGTTCATGTTTCCAACACATTCCTTGCCAATGACGCCCTTCCATAGGTTTGAATTCGTACCAACTCGAGCATTGAAATCACCTAGGATGATAAGTTTATCAGATTTAGGTACAGATGTTATGGCTTCACTAAGTTGAGAATAAAATTTATCTTTTTGGTTTTCATCAGCTGCAAGAGTTGGAGCGTAGGCGCTGATTATAGTAGCGTGTTGGTGGTTGCTAAGGTTTAGACGCAATGTCATCAATCTTTCGCTTATTCCGGATGGAAATTCGGTTAGGTGGTCCACCATCTCATTTTTTATAGCCAAACCCACTCCGTGAATACGTGGTTCATCTTCTTCTTTTCCTTTCCAGAAAAATGTGTAGCCTCCTCCGTGTTCTTTAAGTTGGCCTTCGCCTGCTCTTCTAGTTTCACTGAGAGCAGCGATATCGATGTTATATTTCCTTAGTTCACGTGCCACTATTGCTGTTCTTCTTTGTGGTCTTGTGGTTGTATGAGTATCCATAAGTGTACGGATATTCCATGTGGCAAAGTTCATTGGATTTCTTTTTCTTTTGTTTTGACCGCATGTGGTGTACCCTCTGGATACGGTTGTCCAGTCGGGCAGTTGTTGGCTGGCTATGTTTAGGGCACCTTTTATAGCCCCTTCCCTTTTCAGGGTGAGCAGAGTGGGTCCTAAATAGGGCTGCTCAGTCACGGATGCAGCACACGAGTTGCTCTACAGCCAATCCTTGAGCAAAACGGCGATCACACTTCCGCCGCTTTCGTGCAAGTTTGTCACTAAGAGCTTTCAGACTACACTGTCCTGCTCCCGTCGCAATTTGCCGATCGCCGAAAGACTTTGGTGTGCGTGGACTTCATGGTCTTATGTGTCCTAGAAAGTATAGGATTTCAGAGTAGAGAATGCCTGTGCGAGACTTATTAACGTGGACATGCTGGTGCACAGTCAGCAAGCCCACGGTCTCTAATAACGAGTGACAATGGCGTAAGGAATACGACGATGGGATCCCTCGAGATTAGGCCAGCTGATTGCACGATTGAGCACTAGACTCGAATCGTGGGCGGGGGGTCGCCAGATCCCCCCGCCTACAGGCAGTATGGTTCGCCCAAATTCCCATAGCGGACAGATTCATGCCACAGTGGCCTGATCTGTCCGGCCTGACACAGCCTGAGGTCACAACTTATCCAACGTATCTACCAAACGATTTGAAAAAAAAATCGTTTCCCCTCTTTTGACATTCTGGTAAAGGAAGTTCCTCTTAGACCATATATGTAACTATATATAACCTAACACCTCTAGAAATAGGTAAGGTCTGTTGGTCATATCCTTAACTGTGTGAAGTCGGGCGTATCAATTATGTATATATATACATATAGGGTACCATTTATCGCCCGCCCATGTTAAGTTATAGGTTCAGGTGGCATCCGCTGGTCAGATGGCTTCCGGTATACGGAAGTCAAATGACCAAACCAAAAAAGCCTGTATGTATATCTATGTAGGTTTAAATGGCATCCGGTCAAAAAACATACCCAGTTGGCATCCGGCCTTTATACACCATCAGTATTCACGAATAATGCGACGGTAGAAGTTGGCATCAATATATTTAAAGGTTATTTGACCTCCAGGGCAGCAGTTTCATTTGGCATCCATATATTGATCTTTTAGCCTTAATTGAACTTCAGCCTAGCTTTTGTTTATTTATTCTTTAATTTCCGCGACTTTTACAGTACCAAGTCAAATTGAAGCAGACAGATATTCGCGACAGAAATCAGATATATCAATGGGTTTGATTAAATAGAGGAGCTGAAAGGAATTTTAAGGGTCAGGGAAAATTGTTTGAAAAAATTATTTCTAATTTTTTTTCGAACGACTTTAGTTTGAAAATCACAATTTCTAAAAACCAAAGTTTCGAGGATGTGTCTAATTTATTGACCAGTCACTTGACCAATGACTGAACGTTTAAAGTGGTCCGATTTGAACGAAATTTGGCACAAGTATTTTAAGGATAAAAAGATATAAACCCTAAAAAATTGACCTCCACCACCCCGCAATTAAGGGTAGTAGGGTTAAAATACCATTATCTGACACATATTTCAGTGAACTACCAGGCCGATTTTGATAAAACTCAGTGCGGACATTCCAAAAACAAAGTTATACATTTATAAAAAAAATTCAAATTAAGGGTGGTCGGGACAAAAAATTACCTGGTATATATTTAAATAACTGGGTCATTCTACCGAACCAATTAAAATTATCTACACATTTGGAAACAATTTCAACCCCTCGTCCCCTTAAATAAGGGTGGCATGGACAAAATATTACCTGGCATATATTTGAATGACTGGGTCGTTCTACCAAAACTAATTAAAACGAAACTTGGTAGTAACATTGAAGGAACCAAGTTACACATTAAAAAAAAAATCAACCCCCCACTTCCTCAAATAAGGGTGGTAGAGACAAAACATTACTTGACATACATTTGAATGGCTGGGTCGTTCTACCAAACCAATTAAAATAAAACTTGTTTGAAAGTTTTAAGGAGTTAAGCTACACGTTTGGAAAACATTTCAACTCCCCACCCTCTCAAATAATTGTGGCAGGGTTAAAACATTACCTTGCATATATTTGAATGACTGGGTCGTTCTATCAAACCAATTAAAATCAAACTTAGTAGTAGCATTTAGGCAACCAAGCTACACATTTGGAAAAAATTTAACCCCCCCCCCCCAACCCCTTCAAATAAGGGTGGTAGGCCTACCTTTTGAAATAAGGGTGGTAGTGAAACGTGTAACTTCCCTCCTTAAATATTTCTACTTAATTTAATCTTAATTGGTTAGCTAGCACGATCCTGTCATTCAAATATATGCCAGGTAATGTTTGGGTTCTCCCTCCCTTATTTGAGAGAGTGGGGGGTTAATTTTTTCCTAAATGTGTAGCTTGGTTCGTTAAATTTTCTTACTTTGTTCATTTTAATCGGTTTAGTAGAATATATGCCATATAGTGTTTTGTCCCTACCACCTCTATAAGTATTTCTGCTAAATTTAGTTTTTAATTGGTTCGGTAGAACGACCCAGACATTTAAATATATGCCAGGTAATATTTTGTCCCTACAACCCTTATTTGAAGGAGTGGGGGGTTCCATTTTTTTTGAAATGTGTAGCTTGGTGCTTTAAATGTTTTCATTAAGTTTCATTTTAATTGGTTTACTAGAACCACCCAGTCATTCAAATATATGCCAGCTACTGTTTTGTCCCTGCCACCCTTACTTGAGGGGTTGGTGGGTTGAATTTTTTTTAAATATGTAGCGTGGTTCCTTAAATTTTCCTAATAAATTTTATTTTAATTGGTTCGGCAGAACGACCCAGACATTTAAATATATGCCAGATACTGTTTTGTCTTCACCACCCTTATTTCAGGAGTTGAGGGGTTGAAATTTTTTCCTAAATGTGTACCTTATTTCCTTAAATGTTTCTACTTAGATTCATTTTAATTGGTTTACTAGAATGACCCAGTCATTCAAATACATGCCAGGTAATGTTTTGTCCCTACCACCCTTATTTGAAGGGTAGGTGGGTTGAAAAATCATAACGTTCCTTATCACTGGTCAAATTGGGTCTTGTTTTGCATTTTTAATATGATTTGTTTTTCGGATAAACACGCGATTTTTAGCCCTCTGATGGCGGAAGAGAATATTATCACTAATCATCTAACAATCATCTAACAAATGGACGTAGATTGCACATCCTGTGAAGATCCATACCTTGAGAACCGCAACCATTCTGAACCGGCAACATAGGCTGGTTCCGATTCTCAAAGCATCGAACATGACAGGATGCGCTGTCTACATCGATTTTTTCTGTTCGTATCAGCTAATACATGACGTCATTGCATTTTTGATATGAAAATTTAAATATAATCCGGAAATTCATAAAAATTAAAAACTTGATTATATAAAAATGTAAACATAAACAATTATCTAGAAATTTAAACAATATTCAAAGATATTACACAATCGAGGTCTCCTTCGTTTGCTTATACTTCTGGGAAATTTTAGGACCAAGTTTAACGTAAACGCCACAAAAAGAAAACGGCATGGGAGGTGTGCAAAATTTGAAAATAGTTGTGTAAAATCAGGCTTCTCGAATGACATAAATTTTTAAAAAAATATTAACGGGGGGGGGGCAAACTTTTTTGAGAACGCCCTTGTAAGGTACTGAAGGGTGTGCAAAATTGCGCAAAAGACCTTTCGAATGACACAAAATTTTTTGAAAAATATCGACGGGGGGGCCAAACTTGATATTTTCAGAATCTTCGTGTGGATTATAGGGAGGTGTGCAAAATTTTAAAATGGGTGTGCCAAATGATGCAAAATTAGACCTTTCTAATGACTCCAAAATTTTTGAAAAATATTGACTGGGGGGCAAACTTGATATTTTCAGAACTCTCGTGTAGGTTAGAGAGAGGTGTGCATAATTTTAAAGTGACACTAATGACACCAAAATTTTTGAAAAATATTGACCTGGGGGGAGGGAAAACTTGATATTTTCAGAACCTACGTGTGGGTTACAGGGAGGTGTGCAAAATTTTAAAATGGGTGTGCAAAATTGTGCAAAATAAGACCTTTCTAACGACACCAAACTTTTTTAAAAATATTGACTGGGGGGGGGCAAACTTGATATTTTCAGAACCCTCGTGTGGGTTACAGGGAGGTGTGCAAAATTTTAAAATGGGTGTGCAAAATTGTGCAAAATAAGACCTTTCTAACGGCACCAAACTTTTTAAAAAATATTGACTGGGGGGGGGGCAAACTTGATATTTTCAGAACCCTCGGGTGGGTTAAAGGGAGGTGTGCAAAATTGTGCAAAATAAGACCTTTCTAACGACACCAAATTTTTTGAAAAATGTTGACCTGGGGGGGGGCAAACTTGATATTTTGAGAACCCTCGTGTGGGTTACAGGGAGGTGTGCAAAATTTTAAAATGGGTGTGCAAAATAAGACCTTTCTAACGACACCAAACTTTTTTCAAAATATTGACTGGGGGGGGGC
The DNA here is from genome assembly GCA_963921995.1 of Oxystoma pomonae. Lineage (NCBI taxonomy): Eukaryota > Metazoa > Arthropoda > Insecta > Coleoptera > Brentidae > Oxystoma > Oxystoma pomonae. Next base: position 71,588,943 of record OY998165.1, read on the forward strand.
AAACTTGATATTTTCAGAACACTCGTGTGGGTTACAGGGAGGTGTGCAAAATTTTACAATGGGTGTGCCAAATTGTGCAAAATAAGACCTCTCTAACGACACCAAATTTTTTGAAAAATATTGACTGGGGGGGCAAACTTGATATTTTCAGAACCCTCGTGTGGGCTACAGGGAGGTGTGCAAAATTTTACAATGGGTGTGCAAAATTGTGCAAAATAAGACCTCTCTAACGACACCTGGGGGGGGGGCAACGTCAAGTTTGCCCCCCCCCCCCACAGAAAATGGGCTGTAGTTTCTCGTAGGAAGGTGTGCAAAATTTGATTTGTGGTGTGCAAAATGTGTGCAAAATTTTGGCATAAAAATTTTTGAGAAAATCGATCTGGGGGAGGCAAACTTAACTGAGTCAATTTCGAAATTTAAACTATAATTGATAGTTAAAGTAGTATAGTGCATTATATGTCCTATTATTTTTCCCACATATAACATCTTCAACCCGGAAGTCCTACGAAATGAACAAATCTTATAGTTTTTGATATCTTTAACTTTTGAGACATTTTTCAGTCAGTCAGTATTTCTGTTTTCTGACACAAATATGTGTCTTTATTGTCATTTTGATATTTAACGACATTTAGTGAGTTTAAAACAACAAGAATTGACCAGAAAAGGGTTTTTTTACTAAATGCATTGGTTTATGTGACCAGAAATGTTGCTTGGGTGTGGGCCACAAAAAAACCATACATTTTTTTCCGGCTGTAGTTTTGTTACATGATTTTTGTGATTTTGGCTTCTGCGGAAAGGAGATTAAAGTAGATATTTTCTACCCCTCCTGTTGAAAGGTTTGGTACGCCATTGTGTTTGATTTTAATTATGCGGAAAGCATATCGGACAAAAACTAAAATTTTTGAACAATTTTTTCCAGGGTGTCCAAAGAAACAAAATGCTCGCCAAAATGTAATAATTTTGTGACTTAGTTGTTAATTTTTGTTTAATAATAATTTAAACAGGAAAATACAAAGTTAGAGGGACTGTAGCACCTCCTTCTTTCCCTAAAGCTTTGTTATTTCTTGTCCGATTTTTACAAGTACTACTTTTTTGTATACGGCAAAAGTTGTGGCTTTTTGGATAACTAAAATTGGTGCATTAGCGCACAGAAAGTTTTGGCAGGAGGGGTGAAAGATACCATAATTTAAAATTTTCATAAAATGTTAAACTTGACAAATAGCTGACGTTTCACAGAGCCTAAAATTTCCGCAGTTCCATGTAGTTTGAGGCTTTAACTTTCTGTAGCAACCAAAATCACAAAAATCGAACTTATGGTAACAAACTAAAAAATGTACGGTTTTATTGGCTCACCTTATACAATTTTTTTCATTATTTCAGGGATCAAGCTGACGTATTTGAAATAAAAAGACGCTATGCCAACTTGTACATACCGTCCGATTTTTTCAACACGAAAATTCGTTGGTTCGGATCATTCCCTGTAGACAAGCCGTTTACTTTGAATAGGCCCTGTAATTTTCATATTATGCACAAATTTCTGGAGCCAGTTCAGGAAAATGATGCTGTACTGGATCCCGATGATGCGGATTATGCTTTTTGTGCTAAGGTAAGTTCACAATAAAAATATTGAAGTTGTTTCAACATAAACTTGTCTGGTTGCATGCTGTCTCAACTACTGGATTTAAAAAATTTATAATATCCAGTAATTGGCAGGGGGCCAATCACTGGTACTAATAGGTACTAATAGTCGGGCAGTAGAGAGTGAAGTTGTGGTGATTTTGATATAAATTGGCATAGTTGTAAAATAGACCAAAAGTAATTTAATTAAAGTATATTTTTTAGTTCGGCGTCACATGACAGATGGCGTCGCGGCAGCCTAAATTACTTCCCTATATTAGTTTTTATATATATCTCAAAAACTAAAGAGCTCGACACATTTTTTTTTACAGATTTTGTTGACCAATAAAATTACCTTTTTATCCCTGTATTAATTACACTTTATTCGTGCTCTTCGCCACTGTATAATATTGGGTCAAAATTCAATATATGTAAAATTCCGTCTTTTCAGTTTTTCTAGAAATCTAGAAAATTGATTTTTTTAAGCCATTTTTGGGGTGATTTTGCTTTACCATACAAATTATATTTTCTTTTGAGTTTCTGAAAATTAGTCGTGTTTAGCAAAGACCATATCTCATCAGATAAAGTGATCACAAAATAGCAAAGTGGCCAATGTCGCATTTTTACTAATATCGTAGTTTTTGTCATCATTTCCTATTTTTTTTGTAAAATTTTACTCTAGCTTAAATTTTTTAAAAATTTTTCTTAACGTAAAAGAAAATAGTCAAACAAATTAACTTAGATCATCTTTGCCATGTAAGTGTTCAAATTTTGTTTTTATACATCTTCAAACATTAAAAAAAAAATATGGAAGAAAAAAAAAAGATTTTTGACTCCAAATTTACACACTTTTACTTTTGTCCCTGGAACTTTTACATTTTTCATGTGATTATGATGCGCCCTTCAAAAAACTGCTCCTTAAAGTACTAGTATTTAAACTATATTTTTAAAAAAAATAATTAACCGGACGGTTGCGAAAGTTGTATATGTTGTTGTCTTAATCGAGGCACAAATGTAACTGTAAAATTAGTATTAACATTTTAAAAAGTAAAACCAAAGTATAACTTAAAGTAGATATTGCATTTATTGTATTAGTATAAGGCAAACGTCAAATTCATAAGGTTATTTATTAATTTCGAATTAAAATGTTATTACAATGAATACAATGGATATTTTTTTTTTTTATATTAGGTTGCCAATTATTTATAAACATAATTGTACTTTAGTCGAGGTCCCAACTACAGTGCCTATGGTTCTTAAAAAAAGGAATGACTGTATGATTTTAAGTTTCTTTACTTAGAGCATCCAAATGTCAGCATTTAAAAGCCACATACACAAGATTACCTCAAGCCGGTCTCCCCATAAAATCTGACAGTACCAATACCAATATTACTGGTAAAGAAAAATTACCGTAAATAACCCTAAACTGTGTTACTTTTTGTAATTCATAATACCTTAAAAGTTCAAATTTACATAAATATATTGATTTTGGTACTCTACCAATGTTTATTTTTTCTCTCAGCATTGCACATAATTATTAAAAAGTCCAGGGTAACAAAGTTTCTATTTTAATTTGAATACCTAATATACTTGGTATATTATATTGGGCCTAGACTAGTCACCAAATATTTTTATGTCACTTTACCTCTTTAGGGAGTTTTGCATATTTTACCTCCCCCCCGGAGTTTTGCTTACTTTACCTCACCGTACCACGTATAGATCATTGCTGCAAAATGAAAATAATTAAAAATCGGTGCGGAAATTGTTGTGATTGTAAGCATTATTAGGTGGTAGATAAAATCAGATACATCTCCTTTCTTGTTTTTTTATTGCCCTCCTAACGTCGAGCATCAAACAAACCGCGTATGTAAATAAATAACTATTATTATTTTTAGATTTCGACATTTGTAGCATATGTACATTCAAAAGCTTTGTTTCAGATTTGAACCAAACCTTACAAACTAAACATGTATTTCTTTATCAAGATTCCATTGCCTTAAATTTACTTTAATCATTTTTCATGTAGATAGTTTCAGGACTTTTAGAATTGATCGTTGGGTAAAAATTTGTAAGAAACCAAATAACGAAATAAAACTACAAAAAAGTAAAATAAAATAAAATTTACAAATCTTTGTAAAGGTGCAGTTAGACTGTGGTAGTGTAGTCGTCGTTGCATTGCAGCTGTAGTAATTTTTTTTCCATAGATAATGCAGAACAGGATATTTTACAGATAAGTAGTTAACAATATTTTTTGGTACACACTTTTTAATATAAATTATCTTGTTTAATGTATTAAACAAATATTGGTGATATAGACCCTCTTGCAAAATTTTTAAACATGTTAAAAGATCCACCTTACATATTTTTTTTTGTATTAAACGAGACAGTTCCGTTTTTTCCTAATATTCAAAAATGCTTTAGTTTTAAAATTAGGGTTGATTGGGTACCAAAGATGGACAAAATAAAACTTGGGGAAGAAAAAAATGTGGTAATTTTGTATTTGCATACATACATACAGTCAATAGTGTGTTCAGTGGTATTAGCGATAAATTAACAAGGTACTATACTAGTTATATTTGATCCGGTGATTAATCATTCTAGTTTATTATAATTGCGAAGAAATTAGAGCCTTTTTTTCTAAGTGACGAAACGCCCTTACTTTTAGCATTACTTCGCTTGCATGGACAAATTATATCAAATAATTTACCTTCTTAATCTTATATATTGCTTTAGTAATAACCTTTAGAAAAGGTTTAGTACCGTATTATCAGTGGTGCACGGTGGTTGTAGTGAAAAAAACTCACACAGAGATAGGTAGATATTTTCGGGCGCGTATGAAAGAGATGGTATGAATACACCAACGTTAAGCATGGGAGTGATTTCGTGGAAAAGCATACAGTCGATCTTTGCAATAAAATAAAATGAAGAAGGTATTATATTTACCTATGTCCCCATCCCCTGACCAACCGATGTTAATAATATTAATGTTACCTACCTACAATATGCAGTGGCGATACAGTAACCCCCCCCCCCCATTTTTTCACATTAAACTATTAATTTTCTAAAATTTGTTGGTACATTTATTGGTAAATCTCTAATTTCTGTACATTGAATATTTTTTAAACCAAAGAATATAAATACCTATAGCCTTATATAGTCAATATACATACTACAATACCTACAGCTATTAAGTAGAGGTGACCAAACTTTTTATCTCTAAATTTTTCTCTTTCATCACTCTATCAAAATAGCAATAGCAATATTATAAATAAGGCGGGCGTGTTATTTTTATTACCCATAAACAAAAACTTAGTAGGTACCAGCTATGTAGTAATCTAGAACTCTATTTTTAGCCATCCATACTATAGTATAGGCTAATGGGATGGACAAAAAGAAAGACCTAAATATAAAATTTTTTGATGGTGTCTGTCTGTTTGGGAGACAATTAGGCAAAATCCACTGAACCGAAATTTTATGAAATTTGGAAAAATCGCCACTTATCCCCCTGACTATAATTAGTTGTTCTTGTTCTGTACATTTTTTTTGTATTTTATTGTTTGACCAAACGACATACCAAAAATGCAATTTTTACAGTTTTTGTCTATATGTATGTCTGTTTATTCCAGCATTACGTATAGACCGCCCAGCCGATTTTGATGGGACTTTCACTATTCCATTCCTTGTGTTCCTAGGCAACACATAGGCATTTATTTTATCAAAATCGGTTTACGGAAACAAAAGTTATGGCATTTAAAGGAATAAAAGCGGGAAAAATGGGTAAAACCGCAGGCAAAGCGGCGCGGCGGTATCTAGTGTGTAATAAAAGTAATATGTCTAGTAGGTAATATAAGTAATATTTGAGGGAAAATGTTCTTTAAAAAAGTTACTTATAAACAGTTTTATAAACAATTTTAGAAAATTACTAGTTTGACGTAGACAAGGGGAGAGGGGTAATATAGCGCCGCTGTTTATTGTAGGTAGGTGCCATTATTAATTATTAACTTCGGCTGTTCAGGGGATAGGGACATAAGTAAATATAATACTTTGTTTATTGAAAATATCGACTGTCTGCATTTCCACGAAATAACTCCCATGCTTAAAGTTGGTGTGTTCATGCCATCTCTTTCATGTGCGCACGAAAATATCTACCTATCTCTGTGTGAGTTGTTCACTACAACCACCGTGCACCCCTGATAATACGGTAATATAACTTTTCTAAAGGTTATTACTAAAGCAATATATAAGATTAAGAACGTAAATTATTTGATATAATTTGTCCATGCGAGCGAAGTAATGCTAAAAGTAGGCGCTTTATGTCACTTAGAAAAAAGGCTCTAATTTCTTCGCAATTATAATAAATCAGAATGATTAATCAGCGGATCAGGTATAACTAGTGTAGTACATTGTTAATTTATCGCTAATACCACTGAACACACTATTGACTGTATGTATGTATGCAAATACAAAATTACCACATTTTTTTCTTCCTCAAGTTTTATTTTGTCCATCTTTGGTACCCAATCAACCCTAATTTTAAAACTAAAGCATTTTTGAACTTATATTAAGAAAAACCGGAACTTTCTCGGTTAATACAAAAGAAATATGTAAGGTGGATCTTTTAACAACAATTTTGCAAGAGGGTCTATTATCACCAATATTTGTTTAAAACATTAAAAATTGTGTACCAAAAAATATTGTTGACTATTTATCTGTAAAATATCCTGTTCTGCATTATCTATGGAAAAACATTCACTACAGCTGCAATTCAACGACGACTACACTACCACAGTCTAACTGCACCTTAAAGTATCGAAGTGCAAAAATGGTGTGTTGCTGATGTAGGGTTTATTGAGGAACGCTTTTTTTGCTTAAATTCACTCCTAAAAATTACGTCGAAACGTAAGCTAACTAAAAAATAAGGTAAGAACTCGATTTCAACCTTTACTTTATTCAAATTAAGAATGATAAGTGGACATAGTAGTAGAAGTCGGATATGTAAGTCACAAGACTTAGTCCCCCTAACGTTTTATTTTTCGAAGTACCAATAATCTATTCCCCAAACTTGTAACTTTTTGTTTTAAACGTCCTTCAAAAAACACTGACAATGACGTATTATTAGATAAAGACATCGGTTCTAAGTAAGTGGATTGGCAGTTTTAGCATGCACCATGTCGTATCCTTTACGAAAAAAACGGCTTAAGATGAAAATATTAAGTTTGGTACCTTTTTTTGGTTTTCGAAAGAAAACTAACCCTGTTCGAGAAAAAACATTAATAAATCAGATTAATAATTTACGGCAAAATAATGAAAGTTGCGGAGACAATTCACATTGTCAAGCATTCATAATTTTTCCTTACAAGAAAAAATCTATTTCTACTAGCGTGCGGAAAACAGTATTTTCCCGAAGTTTGGAAAGTTTGGAAAGTGTCACTTTCCCGAACGTCATGGGGGAATGGATATACCCCGTGTATTTTCCGCACGCCGTGTTCGAAATTTTTTTCACGCACGCATTTTTTTTTAAATTATTTAAAATAAAATTTGAAAAAACTTGTTTTACAATAGTAGAAAGAATATTCATCCTAACTCTTGCAAAAAGTAACTTTCCCCACTTAGGATAACGTCTAGTTTTAAATTTGTCACTTCCTGCACCGAGTGCCAGAAAAAAATTTATTATCAGACTTTTCCGGACTAGGGTGGGAAAAAATTCATCGCACTCAAATTTTGTATTTTTGATGTTTTTATTTTTTTTTCTATGCTGTTTTGTAGTATCTTTCCCGCCCTTGCCTGCTTGCCCAAACTTCGCTCCCCGTCGTTCGTATCAACGGCATTCGCATGCGCATTCCGCACTAGTTAGGATAATAACTATTTTATGTCAATTGCATAAATGCTACTGAGACGTTAAAATGCTTAGTAGATCATTATGAAAAAAGTAGGGGTTCGCAAATAATTTTTGTACGCACGCTAAATTTCTAAGTAAAAATAGGCAAAAAATATATATCTTTTAATTTTTAAGTCTATCTTAGTCCCTCCTTTTGTGTTTTAAAAATAAGCATGAAGGTTTGCAGGAAATTTTAATCATTTTTTAAAGTACCAAATAGATTCTTCAAGGATATTTTATCGTCATAAGTGATATTTAGAACCCTTGTTCCTAATTCCAAAAATACTAAACTTATTACTTTTTATTTTAAACGGATTTCGAAAAACGCAAGACTAACCATAACGTGTTACAACAAAATGGTCCGATTTGATTGGGAAGTAACTAGATTTAGATTTTTAACACCAATTTGATATAGAATTCTTAACTGGCTCCTCTTAAAATTTGTGTGGGTGGGTTTTTGATGTTGCAGAATTCAATTGAGCTCTTGATTTTTAGAGCCCGCTTTTGGCTTCGTAAACTGGTCCCGCGCTTCATATCTTAGGTAAAGCATAATTTTTTGGGTTTGGTAAGTCGGGTCCCTAAAGTCAATAAAAAAATAGTCGTCACAAATCTTAGGTCCCCCTTAACTTTTTGTTTTTTAAAATTAAATTTAGCATGAACGTTTACAGGAAACTTATTAAATTTTCAAAGTAAAAAATAGATTCTCTAAGGTAATGTTATCGTCATAAATGATAGCAACTTCAGTTTTTCAAATAGGAGCAATATTATAAAAAAATATTTAGAACTCTTCTTTCTAATTTCAAAAATATTAAATTTGTTACTTTTTATCTTAAACAGCTTTCGAAAAATGCAAGACTAACCAAAACCATAAAAATGGCCGATTTGATTGGGAAACAACTACATTTAGATTTTTGCCACCAATTTTTTATAGAATTCTTAACTGGCTTTTCTGAAAATTACTGAAAAATTGTGTAGATGGGTGTTTGATGTCGCAGATCACGGTTCACCTCTTCAGTTTTTAAAAAGCCGGTTTTGGGCTTCATAAACCGGCCCCGGGCTTCGTATCGTAGGTAATGCATAATTTTTTGGGCTTGGTAAGTCGGATCTGTAAAGCTGAAAAAATAGGGGCTGCCACGAGTCTTAGTTCATTCCTAGCGTTTTGTTTTTTAACATAAAAAATTTAGCCTGAAGGTTTACGGGAAACATTTAATAATCAAATTAATAATTTACGACAAAATTATGAAAGTTGCGGAGAAAATTGATATTGGCAAACAGTCATAATTTTTCCTTACAAGAAGAAATTACTTTTTCTACAACCAATCAATTTTCCCCACTTTCCCGCACGCATTTTAATTTTGAAAGTGTCAGTTTCCTGAACCGAGTGTCCGAAAATAATTTAGTCTCAGAATTTCCCGCCCTAGGGCATGAAAAAATTCCCCGCACTCAACTTTTTTTATTGATTTTTTTTTATAATGCTGTCCTGGAAAAAATATTGATCCTAACTTATGCGTAAAGTATCTTTCCTGTCCTTGCCTGCTTGCCCGCACTAGTTAGCATAATCACTATTTTATGTCAATTGCATAAATGCTACTGAGACGTTAAAATGCTTAGTAGATCATTATGAAAAAAGTAAGGGTTTGCAAACAATTTTTTTAGGCGCGCTAATTTTCTTCTTTTTTTCTTTCTTCTAAGTAAAAATAAATAAAACATATATTTCTCTTAATTTTTAAGTCTATTGCATGAATCTTGGACAAATCTAGGTCCCTCCTTTTGTGTTTTCAAATTTAGCATAAAGGTTTACATGAAATTTTTCGAAGTACCAAATAGATTCTACAAGGTTATGTCATCGTCATAAGTGTTATTTAGAACTCTGGTTCCTAATTTCAAAGATACTAAACTTACTAGTTTTTATCTTGAACGGCTTTCGAAAAACGTAAGACTAACCAACCATAATGTGTTTTTGCAAAGTTAAAGACAAAAGACAAAATATCCGTGCACCTAGCCGGGATTCGAACCCGGTACCTTCCGTGCGGCAGGCAGATACCCTGCGCTACAGCGGTCGGCCATAATGTGTTACAACAAGATGGTCCGATTTAATTGGGAAATAACTAGATTTAGGTTTTGTATTGGTGGGTTTTTGATGTTTCAACTCTTGATTTTTAGAGCCCGTTTCGGACTTTCGTATCTTAGGTAAAGCATAATTTTTTGGGTTAGGTAAGGCAGGTCCCTAAAGCCAATAAAAAAATAGTCTTCACAAATCTCAGGTCCCCCTCTAACTTTTTGTTTTTTAACATAGACAAATTAAATTTAGCATGAAGGTTTACAGGAAATTATTAATTTTTCGTCATAAGTGATACCAACTTCAGTTTTTCAAATGGGACAAATATTGTAAAAAAAATATTTAGAACTGTCTAGAAATATTAGAACTTTTATCTTAAACGGCTTTCTAAAAATGCATAACCATAAAAATGACCGATTTGATTTGGGAAACAACTAGATTTAGATTTTTACCACCAATTTGATATAGAAATCTTAACTGGCTTTTCTGAGAATTAGTGAAACATTGTGTGGGTGGGTGTGTAATGTCGTAGATCATGGTTCATCTCTTCGTTTTTAGGAAGCCGGTTTCCGATCAGTCCAAAAACTTCATTAATATTTTTTTAGAAATGCTCGTAATGTGGCAGCTGACCAAATAAAAACTTAAATTCTCAACCCCGAAGGATCTATGGATTCATTCAAATCCATAAAAATAATAAACTCAGGCCTGTTTTACCTTTTATACAGTATCCAAATACAGTATCCAAGCTACAAACTCCAAATTTCTTACTCAAATTCCCTCCAATCTAGGTTCTTCATTTCAATATTCCTTAAAAGACTCATATGAATTGGTCAACTTTGTTAAACAAATCACACTTCCAGAAAACTAGGTTTTAGTTTATTTACAAATATTCCCAAAGATTTGGTTTTAAACATAATTAAGAAAGAATGGCACAGAATTAACGATTAATAATGGCCATTCCGAAGGACAACATTTCAAACATATTATCCTATTTTAATGTTTTTCACCCTAAACTACAATTTACAATCGAAACTGAATCCAAAGCTTCCATTTCTTGAGGTTCTGTTAATAAGAGGTGAAGCTCAACAAATTAAAACTAGTTGGTACGAAAAAGAAATCTTCTCGGGCAGATTACTGAATTATCATTCAAATCACCTTTTAGACAGAAGTTATCTATAATGATATCCCAAAAAAAAAATGTTAAATTCAGTTCGGAGCAGTTCTTATCTGAAAACCTAAATACATTTAAACGAAAACTAATTAAAAATAACTACCCCGCAAGCTTTTGTGACATGGTACTCAACACAAATTTAGAACAAAAAAATACTCAATTATCTACAAATATAAAGTACTATAAACTACCGTACATAAAAGGTTTATCTCAAAGCTTAAAATCAGCAGTCACTAATAAAAATCTTAAAATCGTTTTTTATCATCCCAAAATAATAGGAAACTTTTACAGCTCTATTAAAGACAAGCTTTCACTGGAATATAAATCACATGTAGTTAATAAGATAAATTGTCTACAGTGTGCTGGTGTTTACATAGGCCAAGCAAAAATATGTTTAAATAAAAGGTTGGCAGAACACAAAAACTCCTGTCAAGAAAAGCACAGAGGCAAAAAGAATCATACTGCTTTAGCTCGTCATCATTTTGATAATAATCATGAGCTTGATTTTGAGAATGTGTTGGATAGCGAAAAACATCTTATAAAACGGCTTTTTAGTGAGATGGCTTACATTCAGCTTCATGAATCTACAATAAGCAAAAAAACAGATTTGGATAATTTAAGTGATATTTACTATAACCTTGTTGATAGGAATGTACATACAAAAAGATAAGTATTATTGATGTGACTGTCTGTCTGTCTGTTTGCATGAGGTGTAAAATCTTATAAAATATACAAATATACAATTTCCCCACATACGATTTCATATTTTTCTTTTGAACAAGAATAATAGCACAAAACCGAAAAATGTTACAACAATAAAATAATTATTATTTTTATTTTTATCTTCTACTTTTCTTCCTTTTACAACAAAAAACTAGATATTGGTATCGGTACCAGGCGAAGCGTTCAGACAGTTAAACAATAAGAGTACCACAGTTAGTTACGTGGTTAACGAAAATAATAATTGACCAACTACCATGTGTAGTAGACTTTTAGTAGGAAAACCGCACTAGGTAAATGTGTTTGTCACTTTTTTTAAAAATTTTTTAAAGCGTAGTTTTACTCCTGTTTTTCCCCCTTTTTTTAATATATTTAACATTTTTGATATTTTAAAATCTGCTTTCGTCTATTTTATATGTATTTTTCAAGTTTGACAAAAAAAAATGCATTTCTTCAATATGTTAATTTTGTAATAATATTTTTGAAATTTCCAATACTTGTTTTTATTTTTGTAAAACTAAATTCTATCGCTTTCATTTGATTTAATTCATATAAATTTTAAAATTCTGAGTTTGTCGTTTTTGTTTTTCTAGTGCTGATGATGGTTTTAAATAAAACCGAAACGTACACTAAGTGAGATATGCCGACTTTTATTTGTCCTAATATCCCGACGAATGAATGAATGAAAGTATTTCTAGATATTTATTATATTTATAGGAGACCTATTCGTTTTACAAATTTAAACTTTCTAAATTTAAATATTGTTTTTAAAAATTTATTGGAAAAACCGATATTCCTATTTTAACTTAAAAAAGTATTTTTTGATGACATTTGAAAAAACCCTCGAACTGAATTTTGTTTGCACGCGCCCCCTCCGAGGGTTGTGTCTCAGCCCCAGAATTTAAATAGGAAAAGTGGTTCAAGTGGCACCCTGTATTGAAGGTATTTTAATTCTCTTTAAAAACCTTTTATTTTTTCTCAAATCGATGGATTCGTTTTCAAAATATTTGCTTTAAAAATGACCATATGTCGGTTGAAATTATTTTTTTACAATTTTTCGTAAAATTTTAATTTTTTCCCTCAAACACGCCGATTTTGTTTTTTGTTAATATGCTTTTTCCAAAATTAAAACCTCCGAGGGCTGCGTGTCATCCCAAAATCTACTTAGGGAAAGTAGGTCGAGTGGCACCTTGTTTTGAAGATGTTTTAATTGTATTTACAAATATTTTGTTTTTCTTAAAATCGATTGAGTCGTTTTCAAGTTATTTGCTTTTAAAATTACCATGGACTAATTTAAAAAAACATTTTTTAACTGCTCGAAAAAAATGTGCAAAGGAGGATTCAGGAGTTATTTGCCTTTAAAACTTTTAATAAAAAAAAATAGGCTAACAGTAAAATATTACCGCTGTTTAAAAAGCGTGTAATTTAAACTGCTTTTCCTAAAATATACTTTTTTTTCTGCGCTATCAACGCAGTGAACCCTAGCATTAAAGGAGTTAATCGAAAAGTATTTTAAAATTAGTGGCTAATTTTCTACAGAAAAAATAAATTTTTGGCTAATGCTCTCTTTTTTTGTTCAACCAGCTAGACTTTTGACTTTTAAATATGTCATTCTTTTTAGCCATCCATACATAGTATGGAGGCTATTGCGATCGTCAAAAAAAGTTTTTTATTTCCACTAAAAATAAGTTATTTGGGTCAAAAAAGACCAAATTACAAAATTTTGTTATGGTGTCTGTCTGTTGTAACACCGATTTTTTATCAAATTTGGCACAAAAAATATCTGGCCCCAGGCGGTGAGCTGATAAGTTTTTGGTGGGGGTGGAGGGTTGCAAAGAGGGTAGAAATGGGGGTTAAACTTTTTAAAAATCGTAACTCGCGAACCGGTGCAGTTAGCATCACGCGGTTTTCACGCTAAGATGGATAATATAATATAGAAAACCTTTTGTAAAAACTATATTTATGATGAAGTCTGTTAGATCCATAGTTTTTAAGATATTTAAAAAAAACAAAAAAAAAATCGTAACCCACGAACTGTAGCAGCTAAGGACACACTGTTTTAATATTTAGACGGATAATTACATTTTCATGTTAAGTGTCAAAAAATATCTCGAAAAATGTTCTTATAGAAACTTAACTCACGAACCGTAGCAGCTTGCGAGACGCGGTTTTCACATTAAGATAAGTAATTTTTTTAAAGATTTTATGGATGGGTATACATGCCTGCTGCCGCCATTTATTTTATGTATAATAGGGAGCCTTATTAAAAAGCCAGGCATATTACGATGTTTCTTACTAAAATTGTCAACAAAAATATATCTTTCTCTATAAAAAATCAAACGTAAAATGCTCGCTTTTGCCCGAAACAGTACTTTTTCGCCGAAAAAACCGTAATTTAAAATATACATAAAAAAGGAGCAAGGCGAGCTCCGCAACGTTGCCAGCTCACCGGACCTCGACTTGGTTATATTTATCAAACTTATACACATCACTACTGGCGCCCCCTATAGCTTGGGTGTATAAATTTGGACAAAAATGAGAAAAACGAGATCCGACAAAAAATTTGCCAGGAAACAGGGCTGGACATAAGAAGTCTAACACACTCGATATACACGTAAAAAAAGGCGAGATCCGTTTTCGGATCTCGCCTTTCAAAAATGATCTCGTCTTGCCTACTTTTAACTTAAAATGATCTCGGCATGCCTATTTATAAATATATATATAACTTAAAAGACGAGTCTCCGTAAAACCGTTTTTAAAAAATTATAATTTTCTTGTTCAAAATTATACAAGTGATTTCTATCAAATCTAATTCTAGACTAAAACTAAAAGTAACTTAAAAATGGTAAAACACATGTTAATAAAATATAAAGATTCAAAGAAATATTCCATAGGATTGCAGACTCAGCAGCTTTGTAACGTCTTCACTAGTTTGTCAGTATAAGGTGGTCATATAACTCCTCCACCCTTAGAAGGAAGCCTCCCCTGGGAGGATAACTCTAACATGTTCCCTTTCGGAAGATTCCAAAGTCGAAGTTTGCTTATTTTTTCCTCGTTTTTTGTAGTAGCAAAAGTACATAAAGGCTGTAACCAATAGGACATAAAGACAGATTGTCCAACCACTAGGCACGTACAAGTCGGATAGTGTATTTTCTTTATACAGACCGCTTCAAGCAACTGCGAACATAGGGGGCATCAAGTCCACTTTACTCTCCGTGCCGTACGACCGAGGTGGATTCGAAGCACGCTGCAGTGTTATCTTTTGGAAATTCATTTTGTTTTTATTATTTTGTTTTATTTCTGCCTTGCTCGAGAAACAGATGGGTAAGTTCTTAATTGAAAGAATACATTTTTAAAACTAAAAATGGATGTCTACGAAGTTGCCGAAAAAGTGCAGATGGTCAAATCGTCATAACCCAACACACGTTCGATATTGGTCGAGGGAAAATTTGCATTTGTATTTTGACGTAAGAACACAGTATCCCCAAAAACTAAATGTTTGGGGGGGGGGTATTGTAGGGGAACACGTAATTGGGCCATTTTTTATTAACGGCAATTGCAATTTGAATGGTCCTAGATACTTGGATCTACTGCAGCAGCACATTATTCCAACTGCTAGGCAGTTGTTAGGTGTAAGATTTGGTGAAACATGGTTTCAACAAGTTGGTTGTTCCGCTCACAATGTTGGCCTTGTTAGGGAATATCTTGATAATGTATTTCCTAATCGGGTTATAAGTACACGGGGAACTATTTTATGGCCAGCTCGATCTCCCGATCTTGCTCTTAATGACTTCTATCTGTTTTTGAAGAAGCTTTTCAAATTATCACCCCTAACATGCTTGGAAACGTTGGAAGGGGTTTTTATAGTAGGCTCGGATATTGTCTAGCCGAGCAAGGAGGACTTTTCGAACATTTGCTTTAATTTTTTTTTGACTGGGAGAATCTTTTTGGTTTTTAGAATGTATTATTTTATTTTGAGAACTTGCTTTTATTTTGTTTCTCCTTATTATTGTCATTGTAACACGTCGTCACTGATAAATCTGAGCAGTTGACAATAAAACGCTCTTATTTATTAGTGACAAAAAATAAGAAAATTACGTTTTAAAAATTTGCGTATTTATTGACCAAATTCCGGTTTCATTGACTACGCTCCACACAGCACCGTGGTTAGAGGCGTACTAAATACAAGGCGAACGGCGGCGAACGGCAGCGAATGGCGATCGGAAGCGTGAGTGTTGGTTGCTTCACTGATAGGCGTGCGGTGTCTCTGCATGTACGTACACTGGCAAATTAGACTTCTTTCGCCCTATGTTCGCAGTAGCTTGAAGCGGTCTGTATAAGGGAACCAAAGGGTTGATGATTGGTTTATCAAATTCCAATTTTTTCAAATCAATACTGAATTTAGGTAATTCTTGATGACTGATTTCCAATATGGGTGAATTGATTATTAAGGGACTGCCAATTGTTTTTTCTTGAAAATGCAGTTGTTTTCCTTTAAATAACAGTTTGCATCTGTTTCCGGTGATCAGAAAAATGCCTCTTAGCTGCTTGACTTCAGTTTGCTTTTGGCAAGTAATTTGAAGATTTTTCGCAAAAGGAAAAACTGCCAAATATTTATTTAGTTCCGGAATGATTTCCATATGATTTTCTTCAATTTTCAGTTTGGTCAGTGCGCAGGTGTCGGCGGTTCCCTGCATAATAATACTTCTTTCGCAGAGTGCTTGGCTGTTGCTTAATAAATAGCTAGGACAGTGAAATGATTTACCTTGGGTAATACATTTGCCGTTTAGAGGTTTAATTTGATTATTCGCGATTTTAAGAGGTATTGATTATTTGGTAAAACTGTTACCAAATCCGATCTGATTAAGTGAAACAAGTCAAATTGTTCTTCGGTATCGATTGGAATTGATAGGAAGTACATAATTTTATTATTATCTATATGACAATTGATTTTTATCATAGACTCAATATAAAAAATAAGGAGGAAATTGATTTTTATAAAATTCGGATATTCTTTTTAATTCTAAAATTAAATTTTTCGAGCTTATAATACTCGGATGCATCACATTTAATTTACAAAAGGTCAGTGAGTTTTCTACTTCTCGGAAAATGCCTAACACGCTACTATAAAGCAAGATTAGTTCATTGTACAATGTTTTGATAAAAAATTGCATCATCTGAGGTAGCACCGTTATTGATTATAGAATGCATTTGCAAAATTTTTGACCTTAACATAAGTTCATTATGCTGAATATTTTGGACAGTTTTGTTAAATTGGTTAATTATATTTTGATTTATTGAATATTGCAATGATAATTGATTTTGAATGCTCTTCTCATTACGCTGCATGTGATCTATTATTCTGTAAATTTTATTCCAGTCGTTTGAGTCTAGATTTCCTGTTACTCCCTTAATAACCGAAACTAAATTATCAATAAGGCCTCGTTTAATTCGTTTTGATTGGTGAATATTTATGTTTTCGAGTTTTTCGAAAATTGATTGGTTATAGAAATGGGCTATTTTGTTAAAATTATATGTTTCTCTTTCTAACACGGTGAGATTCGCATAAGTCCGTCTCAGTAATTTCGTATTCTTTTAGTAGGGGTCCTAAGTCATAGTAATGTACAAATGTGTGTTCTGTCCTTTGGAGTCTGGCATGGCCTAGATTGATTGGCAGAATTCCTAGGTTTTGCGTAATGTTCGTTATTCCTGACCCTCCTGCGTGGGTGACGAGGAATCTGAAATAGGTTTAATTTTAATTTTCTTTTTGGGTCTTTTTATATTAGAAATTTGTATTTTGTCTGATGTGTTGGGATGTGTAGTTTGTATTCTGGCTGTTTTTAGATTAGGATCCAAACTAGATATTTTTTCTTTTTTGTATTTATTTTTTGTCTTTTGCTGTTTTTGTTTATTTTTAACATACACGTTTTCGGGGATTTCTGGTAATTTTTCGCGCGATTCGTTTGCCTTGTCAATGACTCCTTGTTTTTTATTTTGTATATCTTGATTGATTTTTTCGTAAAGTGTTTTTATTTTCTCGCATTGGTTTTCAATATAGTTATTGATAAGTTGTTTATTTATGTCCAGATTAAACGGTGACTCGTTGCCAAAATGGCCAGTAATTATCTCGTACGGTTTTAAATTTGTGACCGAATGAATTGTGTTGTTATAAGCTAAAATACTATAGGTTACTTTATTTTCTACAGGGTCATTTTTAAACTGTTCTTGATTATTAAAAAGTCTAATATGTTCTATTAATGTCGAATGGGAACAAATAAAATTAATTTTTATTTTATGTAGTTCAAGAAGTTCACGTATAAAGGAGTTCTTAAATTCGCCGCCATTATCAAAAATTATTTGTTCTGGGATGCAATGATGAGAGAAATAAATTAATAATTTATTTGCTATTTCGATGCCTTGCGCAGAATCGATTGTATAGGCCTGCGCGTATTTTGAGAAAGGATCGACAATGGTTAAAAACTTGCTGTTTTCCAAACTGATAGTATCTGCGTGCAAAATCTGAAAAGGTTTGATCGAGGTGGGCGTAACATTGTATTCTACGCGTATTGGCTTTCGATCGTATTTTGTAAGTTGACAGACTTCACACTCGTTTATATAATTTTGGATTGTTCTAGATTGATTCGACCAGTAATAATGCGCTTTTATGCGTTTTTCAGTTTCTTCGATTCCCCTGTGATTAGTTTTCCCTTCATGATTATTTTGTATCATTTCCTGTATTTCGTTTTCAGATAAAACATCGATTAATTTTTTAGAGCATTTGGTCATATGAATTTCTGAGTTTTTAAAATAAGTTTGTAAGACAGTACTGAATTTTTCGTAAATTGGGTCTTCGAAATAAACATAGTACTTTATTTTTGGAACCACGTACTCTTTAATAAACTGGACTAGATCTTTTTCGAAATTATTTTGAGAGAGTTGAACGTGAAATCTTTGTTTTGTTAGGAATAATCTGGTGATGGAAGTTTTGGCAGGGGCAAAATTAACTTCCGAAATAAATATTTGATTTTTTCCAAAATTTACAGGGCAATCAACTATTGGTATTCCGATTATTGGGTTTTCGTGACTGGAGTGTACCGTTTGGTCGCTAACGTTGTCTTCGACCGCGTTATTATGATCGTACAAGTCTCCTGTTTCAACGACGATCGATTGATTTTCTTGATCGTTTTTATTTGTCGTTTATTTTTTCGACGTATTCGCGCAACCGATCTAAGCAAGCCTGTAAATTTTGGGGGTCTACGTTTTTTGTCTCGTTAGTGTTTATTTCCACGCGCGAAAGAGTGTCTGCATTTTGATTTAAGCAACCTTTTTTGTATTTGGTTTCAAAATCATATTCCGCAAGCTTTAAGCTCCTTCGTACTAACCTAGAATTCGGTTCTTTTAATGACATTAGCCATTCGAGTGGTTTATGGTCAGTTATAATGTTAAATTTTCGGCCAAACAAATAGGGTCTAAAGTATTTAAGCGCCCACACTATAGCCAATAATTCTTTTTCGGTTGTGGAGTAATTTATTTCCGACTGATTAAGTGTCCTTGAACCGTACGCGATTGGAAGATCTGACCCAATTTTTCCTTGCGAAAGTACGCAGCCAATTGCGAAATTACTAGCGTCCGTAGTAAGGTTAAACGGTTCCTCAAAATTTGGGTATTGCAGTATGGGTTCGTTAATTAATATGTTTTTGCACGTCTCGAAGGCTTTTATATACGCGTGATTTTTCGCGTCAAGTATGGCATCTTTTTTTAGATAAACAGTCATAGGTTTTGTTATTTTCGTAAAATCCGCGATAAATTTACGGTAGTAACCCACGAGACCCAAGAATTGTTTTATCTGTTTTTGTGTAGTAGGTATCGGGTAACAAGATATCGCTTTAATTTTTTCAGGGTTGGGTTTCACGCCGTGAGGTGTAACAATGTGTCCTAAGTAGGCCAATTCTTTTCTGAGAAATTCCGACTTATCTAATTGCACTTTAAAATTTGCTTGTCGTAATCGATCAAATACTTCTCTTAAACGATTTATGTGTTCTTGCAAACTTGTGCTAAACACTATTATGTCGTCTAAGTAAACCAGACAGCGTTCGTTTTGGATACCTCTAAGGATGTTATCCATCACCCTTTGAAAGGTGGCAGGCGCATTTTTTAGGCCAAAAGGCATTCTTAAAAACTCGTTATGCCCATTTTCGGTATTAAATGCCGTTTTAGGAATGTCTTCCTCTGCCAACTCAATTTGGTGAAAACCTGATGCGAGGTCAAGAGTAGAGAAATATTGACAGCGCCCAAGCTTATCAAGAAGATCTGATATATTTGGAATTGGATATTTGTCGCCTATTGATTTAAGATTGAATTTACGAAAATCGATAACTATCCTCCACTTACGTTTCCCGGAAGCGTCCAACTTTTTGGGTACCACCCAGATTGGGGACGACCAGGGAGAATAGCTGGGTCTTATAATATTTTGTTCGAGTATTTCTTGGACCTGCCTTTTAACCTCATTTCTGTGAATTTCGGGGTACCTATACGATTTAGTGTAAATTGGCACTTCGTCCGATGTTTTTATTGAATGTTTTATTTGGCTGGTAAAAGTTAACTGATTTCCGTCGATATGAAAAATATCCGAATACTCTTTTAATAATTCGATTGTCAATTTACATTCTTCGCTGTTCATGTGCTCGGTTCTAATTTTCGAAACCTCAAATTTAAATTTATTTACGTTAACGTTATTAAGGTTTGGTGTAGGTTTTTCTTGAAGTTCATACTCGTTAAAATCAATGACTTCTAAAGAGTCAAAAAGTTCAACTTTTAAATTTTTTTCGGTTGGGTTTAAGATCGTGCAAATGGCCTCATAGTTTTTTACCGTCGTAAGGCATTGCGGGATTTCTAAATTTGAAATTTTTATGTATGGGATTATTACGTCACCATTTTCGATATTTTTTATGTTCATTTTAATTACTTGTTCTGACCTTGGTTGCAAGAATAAAATATTGGTGTTTTTTGACGAATTATGAATTTTTAATTTTTTCTTGAGAATCGGAAGTAATTATGCTATTTTTCTCAAGGTCAATATTTGCTTTTAATAAGGATAGATTGTCTATCCCCAACAAACAATCAAAATAGTTGTGAAAATCAAAAATATTAAATTTTAATTGTTTTGTATCCACATAAAATATTTTTGAACAGGGAATAAGCGTGCTAAAATGTTCTATGGAGGTACCGTGAGCAGTTGAGATTTGAAATGGGTCATTTTTTATCGATTTTTGGAAATATTTTTGTGCGATTTCTGGTTTTACAAAAGATCTAGTACTACCCGTGTCTATCAGAATTTTTAGATTATTTTCATAATGAGGTTCATTAATTCGTATTCGGGGGTTCCGAGGCTGGTTCCTGAAAAAACTTGTTTAACTCGTGATCGTTTTGAGAATATTCGGTGTAATTCGTGTAAAGATACTGATTTTCTTCCTCCGGATATTCGATTGTAGGGTCGTCCGCCGATTGGTCATCGATATTATTTATTTCTTCAATTACGAAATTTGACCGGGGTTTTGATTGATTATTTTGAGCGTAATTTTGCATTGGTCGATAAGGAAAGTTTTTGTTTTGTTGGGGTCTAAAGGTTTGGTTTGATATGCCGCTCATGGGCGTTGGTTTCGATAATTTTGACATGGGTATTTGATTAGGCCTAAATACGTTTGTTTGGTTTGGATTTCTTGCAAAATAATTTTTATTTTGTTCGGGTTTGTATATTAATTGTGGTTGTCTGTAATTCAAAGTGGAAGCAAGTTTGTTATGAGGATAATTTGTTAACTGTAAAGGTTGGTTGGGTCGTGGTCTGTTTAAAGTGTGATTGGTGTTATTATGTAATGGTTTCGAATTTTGAAATTTTTGGGCACTTTCGATTTGAAAATCGTTTGTAAGCATTTTAAGCGCATCATTCATATCTATTGGATTTTTAGTTCGCATTAAGGACCCAACAGGCTCTTTTAAACCGCATAATAAAACTCTTAAAGATAACCCTCTACAAAACACACCCATGATTTTTCTTTCATCAGCCGAGCCGTGAGTGGAAAGATAAGAAGTTTGGTGATTTAACTGGTGTTGTAATCTGTTGTAAAAATCGAACGGCGATTCATTTCCTTGTTTCATTTCTGTAGTTTCGATAACAAGCGTAAAAAGATCGCGTTTATCCCCATACGTATTAAGAAGAGCTTCTTTTAAATCCACAAAAATGGTGTTTGAGGCAATATTTATTGCCGCTTCACCTTTAATTTTACCCAAAATACTCGACATCAAATATTCATTTTGAAAATCGCTAGTATCAGCGGTGTTGTAAAATTTGGTGATTAATTTTTCACATATTTCTATTAATCTGGCTAATAGTTCTGGTTCCCCATGAAATTCGGGGATCATGTTTAAATACTCAGATTTTAGTTATGGTGTAGCAGATTTGTAGAGATATTAGAATTTGGTCCTAAATCTAGCCCTAAGTTAACTTTTCCTATCAATTCCGATAAAAATATATCAATTTTCGGGTCTGAACTTTGACTTACACAAGTTTGTTCTTCGTCTTTGATTGAGTCTGAATCAGAATTTGAAATATCAGAATTTTCGAAAACGGAACCTC
The DNA here is from genome assembly GCA_963921995.1 of Oxystoma pomonae. Classification (NCBI taxonomy): domain Eukaryota; kingdom Metazoa; phylum Arthropoda; class Insecta; order Coleoptera; family Brentidae; genus Oxystoma; species Oxystoma pomonae. Next base: position 71,611,021 of record OY998165.1, read on the forward strand.
TAAATGACATTAAAAGTATTACTTACAGTGAAACTATCAAGATCTGTCCAAGCATTTGTCCTCTGATATCCATTCAAAGGGCACTGATGCAAATACTTCCGGTATTTTCAATAATCCTTCGGTAAATCTTCTCGTTGAGCTACTCAGTTCACTCAACTGGAACTTCCTCTTGATCCTAACAATTCGAATTCGCGAACCGCCCGGCACCTTTTTGTTATTTATTTGTTCGTAGAATCCCAATAAATCGTTAAGACGAACCGTCAATAATATTCATTTATCGCGATTGGGAATCCTACCGACTGCGCCACTTAAAAGACGAGTCTCCGTAAAACCGTTTTTAAAAAATTATAATTTTCTTGTTCAAAATTATACAAGTGATTTCTATCAAATCTAATTCTAGACTAAAACTAAAAGTAACTTAAAAATGGTAAAACACATGTTAATAAAATATAAAGATTCGAAGAAATATTCCATAGGATTGCAGACTCAGCAGCTTTGTAACGTCTTCACTAGTTCAAAACCTCGGTTGGTTACTTATATGGGCCGGAATTTTTGACTTTTTTGACAGTCAAGCTTTCGAGAATATATTTTTCTCTTCTTCAGGACTTCTACAATAAGTTAACAAGCCATTAGAATAATTAACTTAATTAAATTACAACCATTATACATCAATTATACAGGTACCCATATAAATATATCTAAATAATTATGTACTCACCAAAATGGATTGAAAAACAATAAAGCTAGACATCTCTGAACAATTCTGAGCATTTTTTGCCCTTTTGGGCCTTATGTTATAATAAAAACCTACATGAATTTGTTTAAAAGAATTGAAAGTCTTCAAAATGGTGGAAAGAGGTTATTTTTTTTAATTTTTTGACGTTTATGAGGTCACATTAACCGTCTTCTTTAGTATATCAAGTAACCCAGGAGAGAGAGCGAGTAACACAGAGGAAACTGCACGAGAAAAGGACGCAACAGAGTGGTCATCTTATTATCCTTTTCATTTAAAAAGTGTTAGACGCAGGTAAACTTATGCGTGTCTTCTCGTTGCCGAGAGAGATGGGTAGATAAGATGACACTCTGCTGCCTCCCTCACCACGCATTATACCCCGCTCGTCACCAATTTTGTTTGCATTTTAATACCTACAATACATTGTTAAAAAAAAACCAAAAAAAATAAATTTTATATTAAAAGAATTAATTTTTCAAATTTTAGTGTAAGCTCCCAAAAGACACACGGTTCACTCTATTTGATTTTTTGTTGTTTTGGTGTTATTATTATGTTAATTGACCTATTTTGAAAAGGTTTTGGTATGGCAAAACGTATGTCTCTAAAAAGCCAGGCATTCGTCTCTATTTACTGACATTATTTTAGAAAATGAATTGATGAACTATTATTCAGACAAAACTTTTTGTTTGAAGTTGAAATGTAAGCAAAAAAATTTTTTTTAAATTGAAGATTAGCTGTCAACACTGTTGTATGTTATTGTTGGTTATTAATTAATGCATTATACCTATTGTTGTCTAAATTTAGGATATAACTGTAAATGGAGCTGAGATTGTTCACATCAGTTTTTTTGTTAATTGATTGTTGTTCTCTGTTAATATGAACCATTTCTAGGAAAAGTCTTTTATAGTAAGAGGCTTCCTAATCGACAATCTCAGCACCATCCCAGTCCATCTGGTGTTCTTTATTAACTACATGTTCTGTTAATGCAGAGGACTGTACGTATAATCCGGCCTTTTAATTTTCGACTAGTTTGACCTATGTATTTTAACGGACAGTCCTTGCATGGTATTTTATAGACAACATTGCTTTGATCTAACAGCTGGACTGGTGACTTTGTTTTTGTATAAATTTTAGAGATAGTTTTGATCTGTTTTCTCGCTATTTTTATTATCTCTTTATCTTTAAAAATTGTTGTTAATCTAGGGGTGAGGTTTGAAATATAAGGTAATACACAGTAAAGAGCTGTTTCATTTTGATTGTTTTGAACCTAAGTCTGTTCTTGTGACTGATTAGTAACAGACAATTGGGATGGCAAAGTAAGCAGCGCAGGGGCCCTTTCTATGATATTTTCCGGTATTTGATATTTTACATTATACAATAGTTTATTTACTAATTTTTCTGGGTAAGAACTGCCAACAAGGAATCCTTTGATTAGGGTTAAAGATTCTGTCCTGTAGTCAGGATGTGTAAGTATTTTTATATACATATATATATATATATATATATATATATAGTAGTAGTAGGGTACCATTTGGCATCCGCTCATGTAAAATTTTAGGTTTAAGTGGCATCCGCTGGTCCCCAAAAACAATTATTAGGTCGGAGTTCACTTGACCTGCTTTTGTTTTCATGAGTATATGCGTAGTTTCCGAGTCCACCGGTGGTGGCGCTACCACTGAGTTTCAGATATACATGAAGTGTATAAACTGATCAAAGTTAAGGCCACATAGCATCCGTAAATTTGGCAATGCTGCCAGGAGCCAAAGCTGCTGTAGGAATTACATTATTATAATCAGTAGGTATTCTTTTTTTCGCTTTAACTCATAAAGGTAGCGAGTTTTGACGATATATTTTATCAAACAATTTTTTCAACAGATTTGATACGTTATTTTTGGTAGAAATAAACTCAGAAAAACATAAGTTTCGCCCACGCACATTTCTGTTTATGAAAAACGTTACAATTCTAATTTATTGATCACTTAACCAATGGCTGGAAGTTCATAGTGACACAAGTAATCCAGGGATAAAAATACATTAACCCTAAAAAAAATGACTCCCCGAAATTAAGGGTGGTAGGGGTAAGAACGTACTAGCAGGCCGGTTTTGATAAAACAAAGTTACACATTTGGAAAAAAATTCACCCCCCCCCCAAAACAAGGGCGTTAAGGACAAAAAATTAACTGGCATATATTTGAATGACTGAATCGTTCTACAGAACCAATTAAAATTAAATTTAGTAGAAACATTTAAGAAACCAAGCTGCACATTCACGAAAAATTTAAACCCACCAACCCCTCAAATAAGGGTGGCAGGGATAAAACATTACCGGCATATATTTGAATGACTGGGTCAAGCTAGTACTCTAATTAAAATGAAAGTAAGTACACATCTAGGAAAAAATTTGAACCCCTCAAATAAGGGTGGTAGGGACAAAACAGTATCTGGCATATATTTAAATATCTGGGTTGTTCTACAGAACCAATTAAAATTAAATTTATTAGGAAAATTTAAGGAATCACGCCACACATTTAAAAAAAAAATCATCCCCCGCTTTCTCACATAAGGGTTGTAGCAATTAAACATTACCTGGCATATATTTAAATGATTGGGTCGTTTTACCAAACCAATTAAAAATAAATTTAGCAAAAACTATTAGACAATTGAGCTACACATTCACGAAACATTTTAATCCACCAACCCCTCAAATAAGGGTGGTAGGGATAAAACATTACCTCGCTTATATTTGAATGACTGGGTCATTCTAGCGAATCAATTAAAATGAAACTAAGTAGAAACATTTACGGAACCAAGGTACATACTTAGGAAAAATTTCAGCCCCCTACCCCCTCAAATAAGGATAGTGGGTGCAAAACAGTATCTGGCATATATTTAAATCGCTGGGTCGTTCTACCAAACCAATTAAAATTGAATTTATTGGGAAAATTTAAGGAACCAAGCTACACATTTAAAAAAAATTTCAACCCGCCGCTCCTTTAAATCAGGGTGGTAGGGACAAAACATCATGTGGCATATGACAGGGTCGTTCTACTGAACCAATTAAAATTAAATTTATTAGGAACATTTAAGGAACCACGCTACACATTTAAAAAAAAATTATCCGCCGCTTCCTCACATAAGGGTTGTAGGAACTAAACAATACCTGGCATATATTTAAATGACTGGGTCGTTCTACCAAACCAATTAAAATTAAATTAATTCGGAAAATTTAAGGAAGCAAGCTACACATTTAAATAAGGTTGGTAGGGACAAAACATCACCTGGCGTTATATTTGTCCGTCTGAACTGAACCAGTTCAAATTAAATTTATTAGGAAAATTTAACATTATCTGGCATATATTTAAATGACTGCCTCGTTCTACCAAACCAATTAAAATTAAATTTAAGCAAAAACATTTAAGGAATTGAGCTACACATCTACGAAACATTTCAACCCACCAACCCCTCAAATAAGGGTGGTAGGGATAAAACATTACCTGGCTTATATTTGAATGACTGGGACATTTAAGGAACCAAGGTACACATTTCAACCCCCACCCCCTCAAATAAGGATAGTGGGGACAAAACAGTATCTGATATACATTTAGATGTCAGGGTCTTTCTGCCAAACCAATTAATATTAAATTTATTCGGAAAATTTAAGGAAGCAAGCTACACATTTAAAAAAAAATCAACCCGCAGCTCCTTTAAATAAGGGTGGTAGGGACAAAACATCACCTGGCATATATTTGAATGACATGGTCGTTCTACTGAACCAATTAAAATTAAATTTATTAAGAAAATTTAAGGAACCACGCTACACAGTTAACAAAAATGTCATCCCCCGCTTCGTCACATAAGTTCTACCAAACCAATTAAAATTAAATTAAGCAAAAACATTTAAGGAATTGAACTACACATTTACGAAAAATTTCAACCCACCAAGGTAGGGATAAAACATTACCTGCCTTATATTTGAAAGACTGGGTCATTCTAGTAAACCAATTAAAATAAAACTAAGTAGAAACATTTAAGGAACCAAGGTACACATTTCAATCCTCCACCCCCTCAAATAAGGATAGTGGGGACAAAACAGTATCTGGTATATATTTAGATGTCTGGGTCGTTCTGCCAAACCAATAAATATTAAATTTATTGTGAAAATATAAGGAACCAAGTTACACATTTAAAAAAAAATTAACCCGCCGCTCTTTTAAATAAGGGTGGTGGGACAAAACATCACCTGGCATATATGTGAGTGACAGGGTCATTCTACTGAACCAATTACAATTAAATTTATTAGGAACACTTAAGGAACCAAGCTACATATTTTAAAAAAACTCAATGCCCCCGCTCCCTTACATAAGGGTGGTAGAGATGCAACATTACCTGGCATATCTTTAAATGTCTGGATCGTTCTACCGAACCAATTAAAATTGAATTTAGCGGAAAGATTTAAGGAATCAAGCTACACATTTACGAAAAAATTTTAACCCCTCAACCCCTCAAATAAGGGTGGTAGGGACAAAACATTATCTGACATATATTTGAATAACTGTGTCATTCTAATAAACCAATTAAAATAAACTCAGTAGGAAAATTTAAGAACCAAGCTACACATTTAGGAAAAAATTGAGCCCCCCACTCTCTTAAATAAGGGTGGGAGGAACCAAACATTACCTGGCATATATTTGAATGACTGGTTGTTTTATGAAACCAATTAAGATTAAATTAAGTAAACCACCCTTATTTGAAAAGGTGGGGTGTTTAAATTTTTCTTAAATGTGTAGCTTGGTTCCTTAAATGCTTTTACTAACTTTTATTTTAATTGGTTTGGTAGAACGCCCCAGTCATTCAAATATATGTCAGGTAATGTTTTGCCCCTACCACCCTTTTCAAAATATGTAGCTTGGTTCCTTAAATGTTTCTAAGTTTTATTTTAATTGGTTTAGTACAACGACCCAGTCATTAAAATATATGTCCAAGTTTCATTTTAATTGGTTCGGTACAACGACCCAGTCATTTAAATATATAACGGTAATTTTTTGTCTTTACCACCCTTATTTTGAGGGCTGTTGATTTTTTTTCTTGGTCCTCACTTTAGAGTTTTATCAAAATCGGCCTGGTAGTTCACTGAAATATGTGTCAGATAATGGTATTTTATCACTGTAAACGTCCAGTAATTGGTCAGACTGGTCAATAAATTAGACTCATCCTCGAAACTTTGGTTTTTAGAGATTGTCATTTTCAGACTAATGTCATTCGAAAAAAAAAAATCAAACTAATTTTTTGAAACAATTTTCCGTGACCCTTAAAATCCCTTTCAGCTTCTCTATTTAATCAAGCCCATTGGTATATCTGATTTCTGTCGCGAATATCTGTCTGCCTCGATTTGTCTTGGTACTTTAAAAGTCGCGGACATTAAGGAATAAATAAACAAACACACTCCCTATAAGTTAAAAATAAATTTGGCAACTTTGCTGGAGTTCAATTAAGCCTAAAAGATCAATATATGGATGCCATATGTAGCTTCGGCCCTGGATGTCAGACAGCCTTTAAACGAATTGATTCCAACTTCTACCGTCACTATATCGAGTGAATACTGATGGTGTATAAAGGCCGGATGCCAACTGGGAATGTTTCTTGACCGGATTCCAGTTAAACCTGCATAGATATATATAGATTTATAAATAGGCATGCCGAGATCATTTTAAGTTAAAAATAGGCAAGACGAGATCATTTTTGAAAGGCGAGATCCGAAAACTGATCTCGCCTTTTTTTACGTGTATATCGAGTTAGTTGTTTCCTGGCAAATTTTTCGTCGGATCTCGTTTTCCCATTTTTGTTCAAATTTATACACCGGTAGTGCGCAAACCCAATCTATAGGGGGCGCCAGTAGAGATGTGTATAAATTTGATAAATGTAACCAAGTCGAGGTCCGGTGAGCTGGCAACGTTGTGGAGCTCGCCTTGCTCCTTTTTTTAATGTATATTTTAAATTACGATTTTGGGGCGAAAAAGTACTGTTTCGGGCAAAAGCGAGCATTTTACGTTTGATTGTTTATAGAGAAAGGTATATTTTTGTTGACAATTTTAGTAAGAAATATCGTAATATGCCTGGCTTTTTAATAAGGCTCCCTATTATATATAAAATAAATGGCGCCAGCAAGCACGTATAGCCATCCATAAAACCTTTAAAAAAAAATAATTAAATTTTTGATTTTTTTTTTGTTTCAAAATGCAATTATCTATCGTAATGTGAAAACCGTGTGTCGCAAGCTGCTACGGTGCGTGAGTTAGGTTTTTATAAGTATATTTTTCGAGATATTTTTATTTTTCTATATATCTCAAACTTTATGAATGTGACACTTTAACATTGATACAGTTTTTGTTGAAAATGTTATCCGTCTAAATATTAAAACCGTGTGTCCTTAGCTGCTACCGTTCATGGGTTACGATTTTTAAAGGTAGATTTTTGTTTTTTTAAATATCTTAAAAACTACGGATCTATCAGACTTCATCATAAATATAGTTTTTAGAAAAAGTACAATTATCCATCTTAGCGTGAAAACAGCGTGATGCTAACTGCTACGGTTCGCGAGTTACAATTTTATAAAAAATTTAACCCCCATTTTTATCCTCTTCGCAACCCTCCAGCCTCACCAAAATCAGCTCACCGCCTGGTGCCAGATAATAATCGTGCTACAGACAGACAGACATACACCATGACAAAATTTTGTAATTTGGTCTTTTTTGACCCAAAGAACTTATTTTTAGTGGAAAAAAAAACTTTTTTAGACGATCGCAGTATTATGTATGTATTATATTATGTATGGATGGCTAAAAAGAATGAATCATATTTAAGTCAAAAGAATATATTGGCAATAGTCTAGCTGGTTGAACAAAAAAAGAGCATTAGCCAAAAATTGATTTTTGCTGTAGAAAATTAGCCAGTAATTTTGAAATACTTGTCGCGGAGAAAAAAAATATTTTAGGAAAAGCGGTAACATTTTACTGTTGGTCCAATTTTTTTAATTAAATGTTGTAAAGCCAAATAACTCCTGCATCCTCCTTTGCATATTTTGCTCGGACAGTTAAAAATGTTTTTCAAATTAGTCCATGGTAATTTTGAAAGCAAATATCTTGGAAACGACTCAATCGATTTTAAGAGAAACAAAATAAATATAAATGGAATTAAAACATCTTCAAAATAAGGTCTCACTCGACCTACTTTCCCTAATTAGATTCTGGGATGACACGCACCCCTCGGAGAGGGTGCGTTCTAGAAAAGTTTTAATTTTAGAAAAAGCATTTTAACAAAAAAAAATCGACGTGTTTGAGGAAGAAAATGAAAATTTTACGAAAAATTGTAAAAACAATGTTTTTCAACCGGCCTATGGTAATTTTTAAAGCAAATATTTTGAGAACGAATCTATTGATGAAAAAATAATAGTAGTTTTAACAAGTAGTGGTTAAAATAGTGCTTTTTTTACAAGCGTTGGTTTAAATAACCAGCGCAGCGAGGTATTTAAAAACGTTTTTTTGCATCGGTAAGCAAAAAAGCCATGCTTTAGTTATCTGCAGACAGTTACTAAAATCATGTTTTTGATAAAGGTTTAAAAAAAGGTTTTTAAAGAGAATTAAAATACCTTCAAAACAAGGTGCCACTTGACCCACTTTCTCTATTTAAATTCTGTAGGTGAGACACAAGCCTTGTAGGGGGCGAATGCTACAAAAATCTTAATTTTGTCAAAAAGTGTTCCCCCCGCAAACAAAATTCAGTTCGAGGGTTTTTTTCAAATGTCATCAAAAAATAATTTTTTTTGATAAAGTTAAAATAGGAATATCGGGTTTTCCAATAAAATTTTAAAAATAATATTTAAATCTTAGAAGTTTAAATTTGTAAAATTAATAGGTCTCCTATAAATATAATAAATATCTAGGAATACTTGCTATATTTTGAATGATTTATAAAAATTGTTGGCTTTTAACCAAAACAAGATTTCAAACATTCAATTTTTAGATTTTTTCTCTGTTTGCAGCATCGCGCAAAAACTTCTGAACCGATTTTGATTGGAGTTTCACTACTGCATTCCTAAAATTTCTGGCTGTCCATTGGATTTATAGCATCAAAATTGCTTCACGGAAACAAAAGTTATTTCATTGGAGCAAAAAATGTAGTTTCAGACCAAATATGTAATTTGAAGTATTCGTTTGGAACGGCGATTATTCACATTTAAACAATTAACAAGCACCTCTCAATTGAAAACACGCGGAAACTAATGTTATTACCAGCTCGCCGCCCGTGACTTCGTTCGCGTGTTTAAAACTAGATTCCTCCTCCTTCTCCACCTTACCCTCCAAACTTTAGCCCCTTAAATCCTTCCATCTACTCGAGTATCCGCTTTGCCTGAAGTCTTGGTCCGGTTTTTTTGCTTAACAATTCCTTGTTTTTATCGAACATGATAGTGGGGGGGAGGAGAGGGGTAAAAAAAATGCAAAAATAATAGAAGACGCACTTTTTTCGATTACGGACTTTATTTCCTTTAATTTAATACCACACAACCCATATTTTACTCGGTCAATATTTTCATTAAAAATGGGGTTGGGAGGGGGGGAGACGAGTAGTAAAAAATTGCAAAAGTTATCAGAAAAACACCTTTTTTGATTCCGGACTTTATTTCCTTCAGTTTGGTACCCAAACTCCCATATTTCAAATATGGGGGATAATCCCTCCTATATTAATAGGGGGTTGGTAGAAAAACGCTAAAACACGTGTTCATCTATTTTATTAGTAAAGTCTTTAATACCAATTTCTAAACATCTGTGAATTTTTTCTTCTGAGATACAGAAGATCTCTTTACCTCCTTTGAAATTTTTGTTTTTGAAATTTCGGAAAACTCCAAAGCACGTGTTTACTTATTTTATAAGTAGAACCTACATATTAATTTCCAGATCTCTGCGGCTTTCCGTTTTCGAGATATACAAAACCCTCTTTAAAATTTCAACTACTATTTTTACTTCTTTAGAGGTAAAATTTTCAGAAATCCTTTCTTATTGAGCGCTTACGTCATAAACCCAATATGTCTTTAAATTTTCATAAATGTTGGTTAAGTGGCTTGACCTGTGTGTTTATAGTTGATCTATGGTCCATGGTGTTGACTATACCATTCTTTTATTATTATAGGTGTTTTAACGGTTATTATTAAACGGTTATTATTAATATTATGACACCTGTAAGCCTGGCAACACCGCCGGATCTCACCTTGCTATATACTCCACTATTTATACACACGAGGATCTCTACTTTTGCGCAAATTATAATCGGATCTCAGTCTACCTTATTTTTATCAAAAAAATAAAAACCGTATTTCTTTACCCCTCTCAGCGGTTTCCCCTTATATTTAAGGTTTGTAGGAAGTATTTAAAATATATACTTTAAAATCTCTGTCCCTTCTGGTGGATCTCAGGTTGTCCAGGTTTTATTCGGATCTCAACTTGGTAAGAAAACGTATATATATAGGGTACCATTTGGCGTCCACCCATGTTAAATTGTAGGTTCAAGTGGCATCCGCTGGTCAGATGCCTTCCGGTATACGGAAGTCAAATGAACAAACCAAAAAATATGTAGGTTTAAATGGCATCCGGTCAAGAAACATTGCCAGTTGGCATCCGGCCTTTATACACTATAAGTATTCATGCGATATAGTGACGGTAGAAGATGGCATCATTTCATTTAAAGGCTGTGTGACCTCCAGGGCTGAAGTTACAGATGGCATCCGTATATTGATATTTTAGGCTTAATTGAACTCCAGCCTAGTTGTTTATTTATTCTTTAATTTCCGCGAATTTACAATACCAAGGCAAATTCAAGCAGACAGATATTCTCGACAGAACTCAGATATATCAATGGGTTTGATTAAATAGAGGAGCTGAAAGAGATTTTAAAGCTCGCGGAAAATTGTTTGAAATAAATTAGTTCGAATTTTTTTTTCAAATGACATTCACTTGACCCGAACGAAATTTGGCACAAGTATTTTAAGGATAAAAAGATATAAACTCTAAAAAATTGATCCCCCCACCGCGCGCAATTAAGCGTAGTAGGCGTATAAATACCATTATCTGACACATTTCGATGACTGGGTCGTGCTACCAGGCCGATTTTGATAAAAATATTCCAAAAACAAAGTTACACATTTAAAAGAAAATTCCATAGCCGCCCCCTCCCCCAAAATAAGGGTGGTAGGAACAAAAAAATACCCGGCATATATTTGAACGACTCGGTCGTTCTACCGAACCAATTAAAATAAAACTTAGTAGAAACATTTAGAGGAGCAAGCTGTACATTTGGAAAAAATTTCAACCCCCCACCCCCTCAAATAAGGGTGGCAGGGACCAATAATTACCTGGCATATATTTGAATGGCTGGGTCGTTATACCAAACCACTTAAAATGAAACTTAGTAGAAACATTTAAGGAACCAAGTTAGCCATCTCAAGTAAGGGTGGCAGACACAAAACATTACCTAGCATATATTTCTACTTCTACCGAACCAATTAAGATGAAGTTAGTAGAAACACTTAAAGAACCAAGCTACACATTTGGAAAAAGTTTCAACCCCTCCACCCCCTCAAATAAGGGTGATAGTGCCAAAACATTACCTGACATATATTGGAATGGCTGGGGCGTTCTACCGAACCAATAAAAATGAAACTTAGTAGAAACATTTAAGGAACCAAGCTACACATTTACGAAAAATCTCAATACCCCACCTTTTTAAATAAGGGTGGTAGGGAAACATGTAACTTTTCTCACTAAATGTTCCTATTAAATTTAATCTTAATTGTTTCGCTAGATCGACCTAGTCATTTAAATATATTCCAGGTAGTATTTTGTCCCTACCACCCTTATTTAAGATTTAATTTTTTTTTAAAATGTGTAGCTTGGTTCCTTAAATGTTCCTGCTGAATTTAATTTAAATTGGTTCGGTAGAACGACCTAGTCATTCAAATATATGCCAGATAATAGTTTTCCCCTTCCACCCTTATTTGAAGGAGCGGGGGGTTGATTTTTTTTAAAATGTGTAGCTTGGTTTCTTAAATGTTTTTAATAAATTTAGTTTTAATTGGTTCGGTAGAACGACCCAGTCGTTTAAATATATGCCAGATAATATTTTGTCCCTATCACCCTAATTTGAGGGAGTAGTAGGTTGAAATTTTTCCTAAATGTGTAGCTTGGTTTCTTAAAAATCTCTACTTAGTTTCATTTTAATTGGTTTGGTACAATGACCCAATTATTCAAATATATGCCAGGTAATGTTTTGTCCCTAATACCCTAATTTATTTATTTAAAGGGGTGGGAGGTTGAAATTTTTTCAAAATATGTAGCTTGGTTTGTTAAATGTTTCTAATAAATTTAATTTTAATTGGTTCAGTAGAACGAGCCAGTCATTCAAATATATTTAAATATATACCAGGTAATATATTATCCCTACCACCCTTATTTATTTTTAAATGGTGGGGGGTTGAAATTTTTCCAAAAAATGTTCCTTTTAATTGTTTTGGTAAAATGATCCTGTCATTCAAATATATGCCAGGTAATTTGTTCCTACTACCCTTATTTGAGGAATCGGGCGGTTGACATTTTCTTAAAATGTTTAGCTTGGTTCCTTAAATGGTTCCACTTAGTTTCATTTTAATTGGTTTGGTAGAACGACCCAGTAATTTAAATATATGCCAGATAATAGGGACATAAAGCTATTTTTGACTCATCGCCGTATACGTATCCGCATCTAGCGAGAACCAAGCACAATTGGTCAGAAACTTCTACCACGTTCAAAAAGAGCAGATATATGCCAATCTAAGGTGTTCTTGAACGCGATAGCTGTTGAGATGCGTTAGGTATCACGTATCATTACGGCACACGTATCGTATCTCAGCACCTATTGCGTTCAGAAATACTTTAAATTAGCATATATCTGCTCTTTTCGAACGTGCTACAAGTTTCTGACCAACCAATGTGCTTGGTTCTCGCTAGATGCGGATACGTATACCGCGATGAGTTACAAATAGCTTTATGTCTCTAATTATTTATCCCTAACACCTTTATTTGAAAGGATGGGGGGTTGAAATTTTTCCTTAATGTGTAGCTTGGTTCTGTAATATATATGTATAATGTTTATTTCTTTAAAATTTTCAAAAAATGTGTAAGATTGTTTAAACTTTTACGATATGACACCATGACTATATTACAATCAAAAGTCAAATAATTTCGGCCTACATTCCTTGGGGGGGGGGGGGCGGTAACTGAATTTTTATTAGAAAAAAAAATAATAAGCATTGATCAAGTTTTTCATTCATTTCATTCAGAAAGCTAAACCATTGGTTTATTTAGCAAGGTATTCGTTTTTGTTTAAAAGTAAGTGGTAAGAAAACAGTAACGGCTCGTTTTATAACTTCTCTACAAGTTACTTTCCTTTGTCCTGGTTTTTAGGTTTTAATTCCGAAATTATATTTATTGACTTTAAAAATTGGACCATTATCTTACCTTTCTTCTAATGCTTTTTAAATTATTTTTTGGTACACATTACGCTACCCGTGGATGTTTTAGCACAAAGGGTATCGAAATAATTAGTTTTTTTTTAATCTCCAGCATCAGGGACTTTATTTTTTTTCCTATAGATATGTTGCCATTTTTGTGGTTATGTATATTTTTCGAATAACGTTTCAATCTTGTTACAGTTTGTTTAATTTTTTTTTCAGTGGCGTCCTCATTAATGGTTAAATTAGAAAAATTCACTAATTCAAAATTGTGAAAATTTTCCTCAAAAAATAACAACTCAACATCTCTCGCATTATCATCATAATTTCTTTTTAGGGCTGCTATTACGTATGCAAAAAATTATGGTGGAGCTATGGTAGAGAGGTTATTCTATATCCATGCTAGTGAAAAGTTCGTAAGAAAATCTCATATTAGTCTGGAAGATGAAAAGTTTAATTAAGAAAAAATAATAATTAAGCAGTGAAACTTAGCATGCGTAATAAGTAGACCCTTAGATAATTTTTGATAAATGTTGCTAATATAAAGTTTTCCGAAAATAACACAAAAATTGTTAAAGGTTGAAAGCGTTGAAATTTGGTACAACTAGTCACTGTCGCCACAATTTTTTTTTGTCGTGTGTTACTTATTCGAGGTCTCTTGCATAGGACCTTAATTCTCGACGTTAAACAAAAAATAGGAAAATATTAATAACAGCCATCCAAAAAGTGATAGCACTATCAGATTTAAAACAAATATGTGTCGCTTTATTAGCTTAAATTAAAATAAAAATTATTTAGAGGGCCCCAATTCTTGAAGTTTTTTGGAAAAACAACATTAAATATCACCTAAAGCATAACGATAGAATCATGGAATTTGGCACAAATGATCACTGGGTCCCTTAGTACCAAATGTTCTAAGACTATTTGCAAAGAACCCTTACTCCCGAAGTTAATTTTAAAAAATTTACTTTTAAAGCCAAAAAACTGCAAACCAACAGATCGACAGGTTTATTAATTTAACAATAAGTTTTAAAATGACTAGACATTCTGCTCATCTATATTAATAATTCGAAAACATATTCGAAAACATATTTCATTTGACTTTGATTAACAAGATATTGGGTAGTTTACCTAGACGCCTAGCGCTTTACCATAAGAGAAAAATATTTTTCTAGAAGAGTATTTTCTTCTCTAGAATGGAAAATGTAAGAAGGAGGATTTTCCTCAATAGAGAAGAAATTATTTTCGTATCTAAAATCTAATCGGGCATAAAAGGAAAAATCGTGCGGAAAAGTAAAAATTACGAGGAAAAGTACTAATTTTCGCATGATTTATCGTGCGCAATTTTCTACACGCTCATATAAAAAAGTGATTTTCCGCAGTAGTAGGAAATAAATATTTACCTAGTAAGTGCGGGAAGTGGTAATTTTCCGCACGCGACTGCAGTTGCACGAACAACGCGAAGCGGAGTTCGAGCAAGTCATCAAGGGCGGAAAAGGCATTTTCCGCAAGAGTTAGGTACAATGTTTTTCCTACGAGTGTTTTTGTCAATCTTATTTATCAAAAAAAATGTTTTTAATATGCAAAGATTTTTTGAAATGCTACAAAATGACACACAAGATTAGTTACGTAAATCATTTAATTAGTTTTAAATATCTTTTTTTTTAACAATACAAAAATCGTGCGGAAAAGTAACTTTTCAGCACTAGTGCGGAAAATTTCACCTTAAAAAAAGGAAAAATCGTGCGGAAAAGTAACTTCCGCACGCTCGTAGGAAAACATATTTACAAAACCGTATATACATAACAAAAAATTAAATTACAATTTTATCCAAAATGTATAAATTTAACACTTAAAATAAAAATACCAGTGCCCCCATAGTTGTTTGTATAACCCATATAACTATGAGATGATATAACGGCCCTGCCCTTGCATTTCCCGAGAAAAATGCCTACCGATAATAACTATCCCAATCAACCGGGCAAGCGCGTCGATTGCGTCAGTAGTGAAAGCAACTGACAACCATCTGACAGCGAAAATTTAGGTTTATGTTTAATATTTTTGTTTACTTTTGGAAAAGGCTTGGCTAGTATTGCCCGTAATTTCGTGTCAAAAGAAATTTAGATTCCTCTAGATTTAAACATGGACAAAACAAGATTACAAAACAAAAAGCAGGATCTTTGAGGCTTTATTCAAACTAGGGAGCTCTTGTAGAGGACTTTAAAATCACAGTATACAACAAATAATGTTTACTTTTCTACTAAAACACGACGTGTTAGTTTGATGTTTTTTGACGTTTAAAGTACATTTTCTAAAACTAGCTTCGGTAGTAAGGGTGTTTTGCAAATGGTCTTAGAACATTTGGTACTAAGGAACCCAGTGATCATTAGTGCCAAATTCCATGATCTCTCGTTTTAGTGGATTTTTCAAATTTAACCGTTGCTGAGTACGCTACTGAAAACAAAAATTAAACAAACTGTGACAACATTAAACGGCATATTTAAACGTTATGCGAAAACTATACATAACAACAAAAATGGCAACATATCTATAGGTAAAAAAAAATAAAGTCCTGATGCTGCAGTTTAAAAAAAAACAATTATTTTGGTACCTTTTGTGTTAAAAAGGCCACGGGTAGCGTAATCTGGACCAGAAAATATTTTAAAAGGCATGAAAAGAAAGGTCAGATAATGGGTCCACTTTTAAAGCCAATAAATATAATGTCGAAATTCAAACCTAAAAACGAGAACAAAGGAGAGTAACTTGCAAAGAAGTTGAAAAAGCTGAAATTTTTCCAAAACGAGCCGCTACTGTTTTCGTACCACTTACTTTTAAGCGAAAACGAATACCTTGTTAAATAAAACAATGATTTGACTTTCTGGAAATGAAAACAGTTTTTAAGTGAGAGTCTTAGTTTTTGAGATATTCATGAAAAACTTGAGTAATGCTTAGATTTTCCTCTTTTCTATTAAAAATTAGGTTACTGCCACCCCCCCCCCCCAAGGGACGTAAACCGTAATTATTTGACTTTTGATTGTAATATAGTCATGGTGTTTCATTTTAATTGGTTTGGTAAAATTACCCTGTTATTCAAATATATGCCAGGTAATGTTTTGTCCCTACCACCCTTTGGAGGGTTGAAATTTGTTTTAAATGTTTAGCTTGATTCCTTAAATGTTTTCACTAAGTTTCATTTTAATTGGTTTGGTAGAACGACTCAA
This sequence comes from Oxystoma pomonae, assembly GCA_963921995.1. Lineage (NCBI taxonomy): Eukaryota > Metazoa > Arthropoda > Insecta > Coleoptera > Brentidae > Oxystoma > Oxystoma pomonae. The sequence continues at coordinate 71,627,510 of OY998165.1, forward strand.
AGCGAAGGGATGATTTTTTTTTGAATGTGTAGCTTGGTTCCTTAAATGTTCCTAATAAATTTAGTTTTAATTGGTTCAGTAGAACGACCCAGTCATTCAAATATATGACAGGTAATACTTTTCCCTACCACCCTTATTTAAAAGGGTGGGGGGTTAAAATTTTTCCTAAATGTGTAGATTGGTTCCTGAAATGTTTGTATTAAGTTTAATTTTAATTGGTTTGGTAGAATAATCCAGCCATTCACTCTTATTTGAAAGGGGGGGGGGGGAGGTTGAAATTTTTTGTAAATGTGAAGCTTGGCTCCTTAAATATTTTTACTAAATTAAGTTTTAATTAGTTCTTGCTGTTATGGTTTCGTCCACTGGATTAGGTTGAAATGAAAAAGTTTTCAGCTTTTTTGGACAATTATTTTTATTTAAACTTTTACATCAAGTGCCGACGTTTCGATCCTAATCCGGATCATCTTCAGGGCAACATGCTTCGAGATGTACAAGAGTAAAAATGGTTTTTACGAACTAATAACATTATAAAATCAACAAAAACGTACGTATTGTCACAGCAAGGTGTCTACAGACAGACTTAGTTCTGTAGAACGACCCAGTCATTCAAATATATGCCATGTAATTATTTGTCCCTACCACCCTTATGTGAGGGACCGGGGGGTTAATTTTTTTCAAAATGTGTAGCTTGGTTTCTTAAATGTTTTTGCTAAGTTTAATTTTAATTGGTTTGGTAGAATGAATTTGAAGGGGTGGGGGGTTGAAAAATTATTTTTTTTGGGGGGGGGGGTTATTTTTTGTTCTAAATGCTTAACTTTATTTTTGGAACGTCCTTTTATTTTAGTTTTATCAAAATCGGCTTTGTAGGACGACCCAGTCATTGAAATATGTTTCAAATAATGGTACTTTGACCCCTACTTTCCTTAATTGCAGGGTGAGGAGTCAATTTTTTAATAGGGTTAAAAAGGTTAATATTATTTTATCCCAAGTTTCGTTAAAATCGGACCACTATAAACCTCCAGTCATTGATCAAGTGACTGGTCAATAAATTAGAAAATTTTCTTAAACTTGCGGCGTTTTTCATAAGCAAAAGTGTGCGTGGGCGAAACATCTCTACCAAAAATACTGCATCAAATCTGTTAAAAAAGTTGTTTAATAAAGTATATCGTAAAAACTCGCCAACTTTTATGAGAGTTTCAGCGGAATTTTTTGCAGGACGCCGCGATCTATACACATAAACGAAAAAAGAATACCGAATGAGTATAATATTGTAATTCCCACAGCACCTTTGGCTTGCATGTGGCCTTAACTTTGATCAGTTCATACACTTCGTGTATTTCTGAAAGTCGGTAGTGGCGCCACCACCGGTGAACTCTGAAACTTGGCGTATACTCATGAAACCAAAAACAGGTCAAGTAAACTCCGACCTAATATTTGTTTGGGGGGTTTACGGTGATATGGTGGACCATGCGAACTTTCTCGGTTTGGTCATGTGACTTCCTTATACCGGAAGACATCTGACCAGCGGATGCCATTTGAACCTACAATTTAACATATGCGGATGCCAAATGGTACCCTATATATATATATATATATATATATATATATATGCAATCCGACCTTATGAAGCCAAAAACGATACATCTGACGGTTATACTAAGTCCACTACCGACTTACGAAGCCCGAATTCGGACTTCCTAAAAACACCGTGTATATTTTTTCCATAGTGATAGGCATGCTCATCCTTAGCGTTTGCCGAAAAAAAGGTGGGCTTCATAAAGTCGGAAAATATATCAAAATATACACCAGTAGTTCCAGGGTTCTAATTGTAGAGGGCGCAGCAGTCGAACGCGATAATATACAGTATTCAATAGGTCCTACAGTAGAGACGATGCCCGCAAGATTGGCAATACCGCCGGGCTTCAGATCTACCGTGGAACCTATTCAATACTGTATATTTTGATTTTTAAACATTATGGCGGTTTTTTTTAAAAACTGGCGGGATTTTTGAAAAACATCTTTAAAATAGAGTGGGTAGTAGATCCATTGGATGCGGTTTGTTTTTTTGGCTTTTTTATGATTTTATTCACTACCGGGCAGAAAAGTGCAACTGCAACGCCCGTGTTTTAGGGCTTATTTTCTGCCAGCGGGTGTTAAATTAAATGGTTAATAATAAGTCGGTCGTGCCTGTCTATGGGTTACTTCGAAAGTCTTGTCACTGATGATTTGTATATTGTCAAAATTGGCCCCAAAATGTGTTTTAGACATACTAGGATAAGCAATTTAGATATAAATTTTCTGAATAGAGGAAAAAATTAGAACTTTTTTAAAAGGCTTAGAAAGGCCCACCATTTAACATACTAAAAGTCCCCATTCCTACCCCCTCGGAAACTGTCATTTCTAACCTCCAAAAAACTCCAATAAAGCGTTTTTCTTGGATAACTCCTAAACGGTGACTCTCAAAGTGAAAAATGCAATTGCAAATTTAATTCTCTATCAATAAGTAAATAGTGATAAAGTAGCTTAAACCAAAAAAAAAAAGCAAAAATTATGCCTATTTGAACAATTTTTTGCATATTCCTTTTTAGCATTTTTATCAAGATTTCTCAGTCTACGAGTACAAAGCTTAGCAGGGTTGATCTAAGAGCTATAACCTAAATTATATCAGAAAATATTTTGATTGGCGTAGTCCGATTTTCTCAACTAGAAAATTTCAAACTTTACCAAAACTCTTTGATACGCCACTGTTGCTGACATGTACAAAAAAGAGCCCCGCTTTTCACTGGGATCTTATAATGAAATAAGAATTTTTTAAAATCATAATTTTTTTATTTATTTTTTGTTAAATTTCATAAATTGAAGAACCTACGCTTGAACATAAAAATATTCAAAAATACTCACAAAATCAGTATTAAAAAAAAACAATCCATAGATGCAGATAGATAGTAAGTGGCATTATAAAAAATTATTGGATGAGTAGGGACCTTGGTTCTTCAATTTATGAAATTCAACAAAGAAAATAATTACAAAAAATTCTTATTGCATTACTAGAAGCAGCAGATACAAGCAGAAGGTGCCGTTGAAAAGGCAATTTTATCTAGTATAAGACCAGTGAAAAGCGAAGCCTTATTTTGTATGTGTCAGTAACAGTGGCGTATCAAAGCGTTTTGGTACAATTTGAAATTTCCTAGTCTAGAAAATCGGACTACGCCACTGGAACAATTTAATTTTTACATATAATTTAGGCCATTGTTTTTAGATCAATCGTGCCAAGTTTGGTACTCGTAAGTTGAGAAATCTTGATGAAAATGCTAAAAAGGGATATCCAAGAAATTGTTCAAATTGACATGATTTTTGCTTTAGTTTTTTTAAATTTGGAGTGGTCAATTTGCAACATTTTTCATATTTATCACTTTTGACAGTCTGTCACCGTTTATTATCCAAGAAAAACGCTTTTTTTAAAGGTTAGAAATTACAGTCCCCGAGGAATGGGGACTTCTAGTATGTTAAACGGTGTTTAAGCTTGTTAACGAAAAAAAAATAGGTTCTAATTTTATCCACTATTCTTGCTATGTAGCTTAGCCTATACGAATACTTTTTAAATAATTTTAATTGTTTTCTCTTTAAAAATATGGTCGTGCATAAATCATTGTATGCAAAGTACGTTTAACGCCCTCAACGTGTGAAAACCCTCGCCTACAGCTCGTGATTTCAACGCTGTGGGCGTTAAACATTTCCCTTATGACCTAGATACATTAGTAACTATTATGCATGTTTTATGAATTAATGTATTACTTTAACGCCCTATGATCACTTTTCTGCCCGCAGCTGTTAAAGTAAAACTTTAGGGGTTAAGGTGGTACTTTCCAAGCAGAACTAGACCAAATGAAGGGAATCTCGAAGAAGAAGCTAGAAAAAGAGGTGACAAATCTGGAGCAGGTGATTCTGACCAGCTTCGAAGAAACCTGTGTTTTAAAGCCAGAGCCTCTACTTAGGATACCTTGGTGGAACAACGAACGAAAGACTTCGTAAGAAAACCAAGCGAGCTCTCAACAGGGCAACGGCAAAAAAAGACGAAACAACTTGGAAAGATACAACTTTTTTATTTGAAAAGATAGAGATTTTCATTAAAAACATTTTTTGAAGATTTTTTAAAGACAAATCTACCTGTTTCACCGATTTTGTCTT